>FR990097.1:21545000-24045000 GCA_905404275.2 Hedya salicella
TGGCTACGAAGAAGATTTTTTCGTTATTTCCTTATTTATAATTCATCCATGCTAATATCCATGCTAATATTATAAATGCGAAAGGGTGTCTGTCTGTCTTTCTGTCTGTCTGTCTGTTACCTCTTCACGCTTAAACCGCTGAACCGATTTGAATGTTTTGTATGAAGATAGTTTAAGTTCAGAGGAAGGACGTAGGTTACTTTTTATCGTGGAAAAATACCCTTATCCACGATAACGCGATAAACGAATAAAAGGCGGACGAAGTCGCGGGCAGAAGCTAGTAATTCATAATTAATTACTAAATAAGAATTTATTTCCCATTTCTATAATCGAGTTTCCTAATCAACTTTGACAGAGGATTTTTTTTTTCATTGTTCATAGTTTATTATTAAACAAAAGTTTTGAAGCCGCTTGATTACCAAAGCTTGTCGGTTTTCGCGGGCTCAGTCATGATAACATAACTGGCCGCGACTATGCTTATTGCGTGACGTATCTTCGCCTCTCTGTCTCGCATTGTACTCGATAGCAAGAGATATTACAATATTTGTAGCACGAGAAGTCGCATCGAGCAGTTGTAAAGTCAGGGGCAAAGATACACGTACGTATAAATACACACCAAAAGATTCAAAAATATTTACACACCAACTCTAATGTCAGAGTACTAAAGTTTGAATATGTATTCAAAGGATTTTGTTGTGTTACCCTTGATTGTAGTACTAGAGGTGCCTACTTGCGAACGGATAAATACCTATCTTACTTATATTTACCTATTGAATGGATATTGTATAGTATTGTACCCGTTAGCAACCCTAATAAATACATAAATATACATATCCAAACTACTCTATATTTACATATATACCCAGTCATTTTCTGCAGTCATGGTATTCCTATCTTGAGGTTTATAGAAATGTGCATCAGTTGTCAACAGTGGATGCCTAAGTATTCAAGAATGCAGACAAGACGTTAACTGTTTCAACTATTGGGGACTTCGCAGTCTTCGCACACGGCAACCTTTTTGTAGCGATTCAATAGCAAAGAAATCACAAAAAGGCCGCAACTCATCTGAGTAATTACGATGCTGTTGCTGGTCGTATATCCTCGGACACGTAAAAACTATTTTTCACTTATCCTGCTCAAAAAGCACGCCATATTAGCTTCGCGACGAAAGACTAAAATAGTACATTTAGCTCCTAGGGTTTAAAAGAAAGCCATATAATCCCATACAAATTGCTACGACACTGAAAAAAAACTTGCGGCCAGCTACATACTCCTTACGAATAAATAAAAACAAACAAACCAACCTGATCAGACTGGCCAAACTTTCTGAAGGAATTGCTAAAACTGTACTTTTATTTTTTCTTGAAATATTCAATTTTAATGTTAAAATCAGAGTGTTTAACACGTGGCTAAAAGCAATTATGACACTCAGACATATTCACTAAATAATCACTTTTTGTCACAATGGCTTATTTTAGCCCCTTGTCAAACAATCTACTATTGCACCGCAGCTATCGCCATGCAGCCAGGATACAGCATCTATATCGCTACAGTTTTTATATGCATTATTCATTCAGACGAGATGCAACATCGATAAACTTCTGCGTTGTAGCCTTAATAAACAAGTCTATCGAACTACTCCTTTCTTAACTGACTTCAAAATAGGCTTATTAGGTTATACACCGTGACCGTTAATAACCCGAAAGATTTAAACCACATATTTCTGACGCTGTACGAGTAAATAATGTTATAACAATATGGGTCTAATTATGTGTCTTAATTAAATTACTATTTCAGTACGAATTAAATCTTATTAATTGCCCGCTTCTTTGTGAACAAGCCTTTAGGTGGGAATCTCAAGTTGAAGAACAGAGAGCGAGCATGACACTTCACGAATCGCTCCGAAATCATACGATGAAAGGCGAATGGCGTGACTTGTATTCCATGAATGACAAGAAGTGTCAAGTTATGTCTAGCACGATGTTTGTGTTGAAATTATTTTTATTTATTGGCAACACAAAATACCACAAATACTTATGTATCCAAACTTTCTTAGGTGCTACGACATTAAAGCGCTCTTACATTATTATTGAAACTTTGTGTCTTAGGTATCTTTTTTTTTGACTAACAATCACAACCATAAATTGTTAGGCATGATAATATTCGAAGGAAATCATACTACTTATTTTTTACAGCATACTTGCCTCTTACCTCATACAGGAAAGGGACTTTGTTGTAACAGCGATCATGCTAACCTGTACCTACAGTAAAATAAACAACAACATGAAACAGTTACGCATTTTTATTATGATTAATTTAATGAATTAGATTTTCAAAATGTGTACCGCCGTTTTCAGCACAAATATTCAATCTTGAACGGATTTCATGATTCAAGTTAACATAAGTGTTCTTGATTTCTTCTGAAGCCGTTTGAATTCTTATTAACAACTCTTCTCTGGAGTTCACAGGTGTTGAGTAAACCTTATCTTTCATAGTTCCCCATAGAAAGAAATCTAGCGGAGTTAAATCCGGTGACCGGGCAGGCCATGCTAAAACTTCGCTCCCACGGCCGATCAATCTCTCGGGGTATTGTTGGTTCAGCCAATTACGAACATCGAAGCCGAAGTGGGCCGGGAATTCGTCGTGCTGGAACCACATAGTTTCCAAATCGACATCTTATAGCAGGTCGTTTAATGCATTATTTAGAAATAATAAATAGTTGTGAGAATTCAGTCTATTTGGAAATATGACGGGACCTATTATTTTATTCCCAATAATGCCAGCCCACAAGTTTACGGAAAATTTGTGCTGGTATGAATTTTCCCTTTTCGAATGGGGATTTTCTTCTAACCACATATGCTGATTATGGGAATTAAAAACTCCCTCTCTCGTGAACAACGATTCATCTGTCCATAATATCTTATTTAGAAATCCAGGATCTTCCACTAATTTCTGATTCATCCTTTGGCAAAAGGCAACTCTAGCTAGCTCGTCATTGTTAATTAATCCGTGTACTTTCCTGTAGTGAAAAGGATGCAGGCCGTACCTTTTCCATAGCCTTAATACGAGCTTATAGTTAACATTGACCATTCTTGCTACAGCTCTTGATGACAAAGTTGGGTCTTCTGTTATGATGTTCATTCTGTTCTCTGCTTGTTCATCTAGATTTATAGCCTTTTCTCTGTGAACTTTTCCAAGCCCTTTTTCGCGAAACTGTCGATGGACATCCGCAAAAGTCGAATGGTGAGGTGTACGACGGCTTGAGTATCGTCTTCGGTATTCGGCGACTGCCTGGAGCGAGTTCCCATCACAAAATCCGTACACAAAGTGGATATCTGCTAAATGAGCCGAAGGATAATGCGGCATAGCGAATATTATTTATTACCGTCAATAAAATGTTCAATTTTATTTTATCTTGCGTGACAATTAGTTATCATTTGTAAAGTGTCATTTTAGTGACAATCAATTTCAAACTAGCCAGTTATAAAAAGAACCACTCTTGCGACTTAGAACAGAACAAACCTAATTATCTCTATTCTCAGTGATAACAAAAAAGCTACTTGAGATTGAAGTATGTAAGATAAGATATTATAATTATTAGGATTAATAAACTACACTGTATTTTAGTTGCATGTTATATCCTTTTATCTCGTGATGAAAATATTTTCGGTAGTAAAAACTCTTTGTAGATAGATACCAAACTTCTTTATGAAACTGGCTAACAACCATACAGTTAGTGCATCTACGTGTAAAAGAAGTAGGTGGCTACGTCATGCTCATGCACTTAAGGTGTGTTACACTGGAGATTATTTAACTTTTGATTTGTTGTAAATAATTAATATCTCCTTAATTATGAGTTTTTGGACTATATGTTACATAACTTTATATACTCTAAGTAGGCTCTAGTACCGTTAGCTTAAATCTTTCGGGTTATTAACGGTCACGGTGTATATAGTATTAGGTCTCTAAGCTATATCGACAACATTGGTTATCTATCGTATAGTTTATTCTCAGTAATTCAATCTCGCAGATCACAGATGCTATCTATCATTGATAACATAAAGTTGAAAATCTTTGTCATACGACACTCGTCGTCGGACCTGCGTGCTAAATGGTTCCCGATGACTATAGGAAACAAGTAGATGTTTGACAGCGATGTTTATTGGGTCATAGCGCGATGGGTCCACAGTTCTTTGAATTTATTTATTGAATTATATTTTCTGTACTTCGTTGCCATGGTTACGTCCCCTGATTCACTCTTTAAAACTATGATATCAAAGTATATAAAGGCAACATTTTTTTTCTAGCTATTAGGTCCATTTTTCAAGAGCCCATCTCGTCAATGTTAATTAGCCTTAATTATGAGCATTTTCGTAGGTAACTCTGTCACTAATTTGTCTCCTGAGTTACGGGACAGAATAACAATAACAAAAAGTTGATCCATCTAGTACATAAGTAAGTACATATATAATACTTCTTGTAAAATGTATTAGTAGTAGGATCACCCCATTGATTATCACAACACAACAAAACGGGGCTTAATCGCGTACATGTGTTGTGAAAATTACTGAAGATCGTGTTAGTTTAAATCACCCCAGTGAAGTCGATATAACTCATCATATTGGAAGTGGGGTTGGAAAGGTATCGTGAGCTGCGAATGTCCCCATACCAAGGTTCCAATAGTGTTCCAATACAATACCGGTAAAGCGAAAAATAATTGATTTTTATCTATCTTAATACAAAAACGGTCTAAAGGTTTAATACCCCAACCCAAACTCTAAAAACACACTAGTTTTAGTAAAATATCATGAGGTCACGGAAAGGTCCATGACAAGAACAAATTACTCACTTGCCCTCACATAAGTTTAACAACAACATACATACATAATGTGACAGCACTACGTGACTTTCATTATTATGAAACAAAACATAATGTTGTATAGCTTTCCATGTCTAAAGAACACGGTTGATGTCTATTTTGTGGTAAAACCACCCTATGCAAATTGTAAAAGTAGAAATTCTACTTTTATTATTTTAACAAAATGCGCAGCTTTGTCAAAACGAGACCAAAAAGAACTTATGAAATTCTGTGGCGAAGTTTCCTAGAGAAGTTTCGGTATGAAAGGAATAGGTGGTACGTGGCTTTTATAGGGAGGGAGATAAATATTACGTTGGTATATACTCGTACGAGTATATACGTGTAATAATATAGGTTGGGGATGTATTTGTTTATGGACTTAGTTTTGCGCAGTTTCTTCCGCTAATAGCAAACGAATGAATACATTCTATACGACAGAGCAATGCGAGTAGTAAACTGTAACAACGATGTTGTGGTTACAAGTGCATACATATATAAGAACTCTTCAGCTTTATTATATGTATAGATAGCATTCGAAACCATTACCTAATAATAACAGCCTATATCTCCTTTAGGTTAACTTCGTCCATATTCCCATTCTGTTAACTTCCCGTCCACATTCAATTCCCAAATTGCCCACTTTCTTTCTATCTTGACATTATTCCCAAAAACCACAACAACCTCTCTTGTCAACATTCTCAAAGGGCCCACTTTACCTCATCTACATTCCCAACTCGTCCACATTTCCATGTCGCCAACATTGTCAAGACGCCTATATTCCCAGTTCAACTAAATATTATTCACTTCAAATTAAGAAACTAGAGATTTAATATCGATCAGCAGATTATTAATAAAATAAAAACACACAATAAAATATTGCATATTCCTTTTGACTAAATGACTTATGCAAATATATTTTTTGTATTGGCGTGGTTGAGCATGGATAATAAAAAAACACGAGCAGTCAATTTGTGAAATTCTTCCTTTTTTTCAAGTCGGTTGAAAATACCAAATGTCAAAAACCGTTCATCTGTTGTAAGGAAAGTGGCCGAGTAGGCAAAGTGGACGATATAGGAAGTTGACGATTTGAGAATGTTGACAAAATAGGAAGTGGACTATTTGAGAATGTTGACAAGATAGGAAGTGGACGATTTGAGAATGTTGACAAGATAGGAATTGGACAAAAAGGGGATTGTTGACGAGCTAGGAAGTTGACTTAATGGGAATATGGACGGAGTAAACCTAAAGGACTTGAAACACATAGGTATTTATTTCATTACAGACATAAAAGTGCACTAAGGAAGGATTTTCTTAATTCGAATTGTACGCGTACGAAATGGCGAGAGTATATAATATTAATTCAAAGTTATGTACGTTTCTTTACCTTTTTTCAGGCGGCAATAGAGTATGGGATCGATTTTTGACGTAGAGAATTAGTTGTAGAATATTTTCTTCTGTTTCCGCGATTATTACTCATTGAAATAAAACAATTTAACGGATTATATCGCGTATATTATCTCATTTTAGTTCCCGACGTTTCGGAAGCTTTCCAGCTTTCCATGGTCACGGGAGGACTGAGAAAAGATGTATTTTCCTCTGTCAAAGTTACAATTTGTGCAAACTACCCATTTTTTGAAAAAACACAAATAAAGGTGTACATACATGCCAGATGGGCCTAAGCTGTAAAGACAGTTACACATGTGCCAGAAGGGCTTAATTATTTTATTCTATTAATTTACCAAGCAGCATTTCACAAATGAGGCGTACTGAGGAGAAAAGAAACGCTGCAAAGAAAAACTCCCAGGCTACCTCATTACTAATTATAATATTTAAAAAACAGAGACTATTAAACTACTTTTAAACAGATAAGATATTTTACACCGTTCGGAAATAAGGGTTTTGCAGTCCTGTGTCTCGCTTGTTCCTTGAGGAGATGTATTACAGGATCCCAAGCTGGTGGTAGTGACAATCCATCTTCTCTATTGAAATTAGGATGCTTTTTAATCTCAATAGCCTCGCGTAGCATCCTGGGAAAATATCTTTTTCTTTGGCAAGGATAGAAGGTTTATCAAACTTAATTGAGTGGTTTGGTTTGTCAATGACATGTTCACAGACTGCAGACCTATTACACCGACGGTGCTTGAGCACATAGCAGATGTCAAGCACCGTCTTGGGATCCTGTAATACATCTCATCAAGGAACAAGCGAGACACAGGACTGCAAAACCTTAATTTCCGAGCGGTGTAAAATATCTTATCTGTTTAAAAGTAGTTTAATAGTCTCTGTTTTTTAAATATTATAATTAGTAATGAGGTAGCCTGGGAGTTTCTCTTTGCAGCGTTTCTTTTCTCCTCAGTACGCCTCATTTGTGAAATGCTGCTTGGTAAATTATTAGAATAAAATAATTAAGCCCTTCTGGCACATGTGTAACTGTCTTTACAGCTTAGGCCCATCTGGCATGTATGTACACCTTTATTTGTGTTTTTTCAAAAAATGGGTAGTTTGCACAAATTGTAACTTTGACAGAGGAAAATACATCTTTTCTCAGTCCTCCCGTGACCATGGAAAGCTGGAAAGCTTCCGAAACGTCGGGAACTAAAATGAGATAATACACGCGATATAATCCGTTAAATTGTTTTAGCTGTAGAATGTAAAATTGCGGAATAATACACAGTTTCTGGAAGGATAAAAAAAAATACATACCTACGTATCACACATACACGAGAAATGGATACGGGAAACTTATTTTAAAATAATTTTCTTCTTTAATTTTTTCATGCTTGTGTATCTTGCTTAGTGGTAATATGTTCACGTGCATTGGTTGGTGGTGGTTAGTGGTAAAATGAAGATATTAGGAATATTACATTTGGACGATATATTCAGCGTGCTAAGCATGAGTTTTTAAGGTTCGCCGAAACCAATGCTTAAAATACGCTGACGGTGCCTTAACGCAGTAACGTGACTTACGCGTCACGATTTTACTGCATGCCTACCACATTTTTATATTAGGTAAAATATGCCTACCGTACCCGTCATGTAACTCTTAAAGTTTACATGTAGAAAAGATAATCCATCCTTCTGATCTAAACGCGAAAGTGTGTCCGTCTCTCTGTCTGTTACCTCTTCACGCTGATACCGCTGAACCGATTTGGATGAAATTTGGTATGAAGATAATTTGACTTCCGGGGAAGGAAATAGGCTGCTTTTTAACCCGGAAAAATACCCTTGTCCGCGATTAACAAATTTAAGACGGACGAAGTCGCAGGCAGAAGCTAGTATATTTATAATTATACAAACGGTCAATGCGGACGTACGACGTAACAGGTGGATTTTTTAAAAGGGACCTTTACCTTCGGTACCCCCGACATATTTTATTGACATTAAATAGAACACACCTGGCAGTATATCTTGAGTGGTATTAAAAATACAATCAGCAGAACGTCGCAACGTCACCATCAATAATCCCTACTATAAACATACTGCCTTCTGACAATGTATCGCGAGAATATGATATTTGTTGACTTCAAAGCAAGGTAAACATCACGGAAGCTTTATTGCGTAGGGAGTAGTCCCTTCAATAATAGAAATAGCTAACATTTTTAGCATCATTTTCTTTCTTTATATCATGTTTGTATAGGCGTAAGACGTGACATCATGAATAAAGAAAAGTTGTATGAATGATGTAGGTAAAATATCATTGACATAGTGTCCGTGACTAAACTGGATATAACAAGACGTGTATTGTCACCACCCTCATCATGAGCTACAACACGACCAATTTTCGACATACGCCACCACAACCGGTCCCTTTCCAGGTCATTAGTCCACCTTGTGGAAGGCCTATCACGCTGCATCCTTCAAGAAACCGCTCCACGCCCTATTTCTGTTCTCTCTCCACCCTGTCCCAACTGGAATTGAACCGGTTCCAGTTCAACCTACCTCCGCAGTTCTTGTGCCTTGCGCACTGCGTCTCACTCCAACTCTAAGTGGCCGCGGCGGCATTCCCATTTGGGGGTTTGCGCTCCCCCCACTGAATCCGATTACTGGAAAGGAGGTATAGCCAGACCTATCCAGTTCAAAGTCAGGATCTAAAAAAAATGCAACTTCCAAAGGTCATCACTCAAAAATTCGTCTGCCCCAGCGTCCCCTGACCGTCGGTCCTACGAACGTACCCTGCCCATTGCAACTTCAGTTTTCCTTCTTTTGAGTTCTACTCTAGTTAGATGATATAGCGAGTATTATAACATAAGAATACTTTAGCTATAACTGAACTAAAAAAAACCAGCAGCCAAGATTTTTTTTGCGAATTTATGTATGTATCAAAACAAAATTAAACGTATTGATAGAAACGATCTCAAATAAGGTCAGTTTGATTGCTCAAGACGTTCTATCATAAAACATTAACAATCATGAGGCGTGCCACATGCCCTGCCGTTTGATGGATGGACGTGAAAAACAACAATGAGGGAGAACCTCGTTATAGGTTCCTTTCCATCATCGTCTCACGTGACCTGGCGCTATTTTTGATCCGGGCTAATACACTGCCTAATGGAACTAACCCTTAAAACACCCACGTCAGTCAGTCGCGTGCGATGAAAGCATAAAATAGAGTATCAAAAACTATCAAGTAGAAGTATAAACAACTTGGAACATTTGTTGGGAGTTTTTAAACTGTTTTAGAGCACGAGAATATTCTCTACTATATGATTTTTAATCATTTTAACGTTACATTTTCTAAGAGCGAGGCTTGTTCACTTCAGTAGTTAAAAATAACAACAAAAAGAAGCACCGATTTTCAAAGCAGTTATTGGTCCTAATTGTTTTATATAGCTGTAAGTTTTAAGTCCCAACGTCCTTAGAACATTTAATTAATGGGGATGTTACATTACCGAACAATTTTTTCATGCATTTTTAGCAGGGGGTGAGGTAAACATCTAACACACAGCACACTAGGGAAATCTTCCTATTTCTACAAGCGCACACAATTAAAAGAAACACATAACTACAAACAAAAAAATACCCACAACCCACACTGACAATTTACCGATTAAACCTACTTATTTAGCATTACTTTGGCAGAGAAGAATGTATTCGTATAGCATCTCTAATGGTTTAATATTCTAAGCCAACGTCCCAACCTTTTAAAAACAGAAGCAGACACTTTGAAATAATAATTTTGTAACAGGTCAAAAGTCAAAGGTAACACAATTCTTTCAGCTCAGTTCTAATATCAGCTTAACTGATCCGTAATAATGTGGCTTTGTTTACCGAAAAGTCGGGTATCAGATTAGTCTTGCAAAAAGGCTCCGTTTAATTATGTAAGAAAAGGCTTAGGTTGAGCCGTGCTCTTGTAATCTGATCATGAGCACACGTACAATGGGTTGACGAATAATTTTATTTGCTTTGTTTTAGGTGACATCTCGTTGCGTCGTTGAGTGACGCTTTCAGGGGTTACTATGGAAGCTCCAGAATTTAGTACAGCAGTAAATAACTTGTTCAATATATATATGATACAAGTGTATTCAGTTTTTTTTATTAGATTATGTCAAAAAGTAAAATCTTTATTATTTTATCATAATTATTTATTTCCATTATATTACACAATTTAAAAAGGTACAAATGGTGGACTTTATGTTTCAAGACTTTTCCTGTCAACCAATCAATCTTTGGGTTAAACAGAACTCTTAATTGGTGCAGGAGCCTCGCTATAACGTTAGGCGACACTTGGAACAAAAAGAAACAGCTCAAAAAGATTATACATAATAATTACACAGGCAAACTTTAAGGCAAAATTACGCCAGGGAGTGGGATATATATCTATACCATTATAATAGTTCTAAGTGTCGCCTAACGTTATAATGTAGAGACATTTCATTTCTACAACTCTATATATAAAGTTGTAGAAATGAAATGTCTCTACATTGATGATATAAAAAAGTGATACGTACTAACTATTTGAAGGTGACTGAATCGAAACATTTTTTTTTATTTTGTACGTGTCGTTATGGCTTCATCACGTCAAAACGGGTTAACAGATTTGCATTATTTAGGGTACTCCGATAGCTGGGCATCCTCAAATGGTTATAGGACACCTTTTATCCGACTACGCTGAAGAACAAAGAGGGATGACTTTTACTCCTCCGCAAATGAAGTTGCACCTTCTAGTTTTATTTAAAACTAGCTTCTGCCCGCAACTTCGTCCGCCTTAAGTTCGTTTATCGCGGATAAGGGTATTTTTCCGGGATAAAAAGTAGCATATGTCCTTCCCCGGGACTCAAACTATCTCCATACCAAATTTCATCCAAATTGGTTCAGCTGTTTAAGCGTGAAGAGGTAACAGACAGACAGACACACTTTCGCATTTATAATATTAGTTTTAAAGTTTTATAATATTAGTATCGATTAGTATGGATAGTATTTATTCCGCTAGTAAATATCACCAAGCAATCGAGATGTTTCTCTACTCCGTAAATGTACCTGTATAAGTCTGGGGCAGTTTGTGCCACTATGAAATATGCATGGCAGTACTCGATGCGGTGCACCCATTTCCATTCACGATTGGTGCATCTGATATAACTTGGGGCGCCGCGGACTGTAAATTTTGTTCGACATCGTTCCTTTAAATTCGGTGAAGCATTATATGACGAGGGTGACCGTACTTTAACTTTTCATAACGTCAAAGTATAAAGGAACTAGTTAGTGCCCGCAACTTCGGGCGCGTAGAAATGCAATTTACAGCCCATGTGTTATTTGGATGTCAACAATATTACTGGAAAAATTCGTTGCAATCCGTTCAGTTGTTTTTAAAACAAAAAAATAAAACCGACTCCAAAAAAAACTAAAAAGTAATATATAATAATAATAATTCAGTTTCTTCAAATTACTTACAAGTAACCGTTTGTATACTCAATCTATACAGTATATACAATTAATCTTATTTTGGCGTCGGTGCCATATAAAGAATGTGTAAAATATTGAAAATTGACGATTTTAGTAAGTCGTGACACGATGGCACCGACTCCACGTCGTCCACTCTACGTCGTAGAGTAGTGGGTAGGTAGGTTTCATCCTTTACCTTACTACCCTACCTTTATACTTTTTACCCTACCTTTTTACCACATAGGCTTAATTATACCTTCTTAACCGGTAACATCGCATACTAGTTAGAGTTTCTTGATGAGTTTGAGAAATATTGATGTAACTTGAACATGTTTTCAATACATTTATTACGTTTTCGGTAGTGGAGCTGGCACGTTGAAAAATTTTATGATATTGCCACAACTTCTGTTAAAGCTCTAAAAATTAAGTCTAATTATATTTTGTCTTATGAGAAAATAAAGGCAAACGCGGTGAATAGTTGAATTAAATGTTAAAAATGAAGGGTATGTATTGTACCTTTAAGTTTCATTCAAATACAACAAAATAATGAAACAAAACTAAAAAATATGCGACGACACCAGTTAAGCAGGTATAAACGCTCTTAAATGTCAAACATATTCTCTTCCACGTAAAATGAAAAGAGATATTGATTTTTATGTTAGCCGTGGAGAAAGGCATAAGCAAATTCCAGTTCACTTTAAAACAGAAAACGCAAGTTGATCCTTCTGTGTTGCTAAACACGGTATGACAGGATAGTACACGTGTCCTGAATTTATTGAACGGAGCTGGCCAACCGACGCTTAGTGCCAGGATTTATGTCCGTATATTTAGTATCCATGTCGTGGTATGCGCCAGGATAATAAGCGCGACTTCCTTATCCACATATCCGTGTTCTCAAAATTGACTACAAAAAAAAGTATTGTGATTTTGAATGGTTAGATTACTTACAACTTCGTACTGTCTTTGAAAATAATTCATTTTCTAATCGCAATTATAGTTGCGACAATGGAAATTGAAAATTACATGCACCAATTATTAATAATTTCAACTAACTATCTTATTATACAAAGACGATATGATCCTTTGTTTGCCAATACACAACTCAATAGTACGATGTAAATTAATGACCAAGCATGCGCTGCAGGCGTAGGTCTCCGTTTTAGCTTGGGTTAAAACTGCTTTTGTATGTCCAGCGGATATCCGGATGGCTGTCCTCTACAGGTTGAATTTCTTAACCAATTCTCAATTATGTTTTTGGGTTTTTTCAAAATAGCGGAGAAAAGGTTGGAATACTCGCGAAGTCTAGAGCTCACAGAGCCACTAGTAATCTCGTATTTATTAACGCACGTAATCGACCAGCACATCGCAAAATCACACACAAATAATATAGTTTTAATTGACCTTATTTAAAAGGATATTCAAATATGTATAGAAAGAGAGTTGATCTTATTGCTTACTGATATATTGCCGAAGTGATTTTATCCCTTTGTTAAGCCGTCTGTCACTAATCCGTGTCTCCGTACATTTGGCAAGCAAAAACCGTATTTTGTACCAAAAAAGCTTAAGTAAAATCCCTGACAATTTCAGGAACAGATTCAGAGTAACTTTTACAATTTTCAACAGACATTTTGAGCTCGGCAAATTTTACCCATATTGTAAATGCGAGAGTTTGTTGGTTTGTTTACGCTCCAACGTATTTAAGGTATTTTTTTAGATAGACTTGTATAGTGGAAGACAAATTTTAAATATATTTCTTTGTATTCCGAAAAAAAGAAAAATATCCACACTGACAAACATACGGGAAAACCGGTTCCTTAGACACAAATATGTATATTATATTTTTTTTTTTAGATGGCAAACAAACATACGGCCTGCCTGATGTTAAGCAGTCACCGTAGTCTATGAACGCTTGCAAAGCCAGGTGATATCTGCTGCTAGTATTATTCCTAAGCCATTCCAAGGTCATTTTTCTCATTTGTACAGTTTTGAATAAAGTCTTGTCAGCCAGTTTTGATTTCGGAATTTATTCTTTAATTTTAAATAAGATGCTGGCCGTAAATGACGGATTATTTTAAGCAAAGGTGTTTGCAATTTGTGGCGTAGTGTTCTCGGAAACAAAGCTTGGATGAACGAGAGCGGAGGCTTTTCTTAATGCGAGAATAAATTATTCCTTCATCGGGAATGCGTTGACACATCTCTTTGAAATACATTCCAATTTATTTAACCCTCTTCAAAGTTATTTTTTCGGTAATGCTGGATTCATTACGAACAGAAATAATGAAGGCCACGTTTTTTATGTAACGTTAAATGTTCTGTCAATGACGTATATTTCATTTGCAAAAGTGTGAGTTTTACTATCAATATCTTAAGAAATAAACATAAAAACAAACGAGGAAACGGGGTCCCAAAACATAATAAAACAATAAAAAGAAATCGATGTGACAATATATACATACCACGAGTAGCAAGTAGTTTATTTGTAATAAGCACTTCTCATTTTGCACTCGTTGAGGTAAATTTGTCCTGTTCCACCGAGATACAGTTTACAAACTAGTACGGGGAGCAGAAGACGCTTACTCTCGCTCATTACATTACTGATCAGTGCAGTGCCTAACACCAAAAGTTATATTTAATAAGTTACTACCGATTCAAAATGTAAGTAGTTATGACCTCTTACGATACTCAATAAAGTTATTTTAGTATTTTTATTATTATAATTTTCGTCCAAATACTTTATCTATATATATGAAAGAAGTGACCTGACTGACTGACTGACTGACTCATCAAGGCACAGTCGAAACTACTTACGCTAGATAATTGATTTTTGCACAATCGGCTACATTTATAACATAGGCAAGAAGTAAGAAAGCATTTTTCGAAATTCATCCCCTAAAGGCATAAAACAAGCGATGAAACTTTGTATAGGAAAGGGATCAAAATCTTTGGAAAGGGATCAATATTTTCAAAAATTGTTGGAAAGATTTGCGTCAATCTAGATTTCTTATGGGTCCCGACTGTTCAAAATCGCTATGTTCCATATTAGAATTTATTATTTGTTATATTGAGCGTATCGATCATGAATCATGAAAGATTTCCATTATAACTTAACAAATTTCTAGGGCACTGGACTTGTTTTTTTCTTTTTAGTTTTTTACGCAGTCGGGTTTTTTTGTTTTTTTTTTATTATTATTATTTTTTTTATACTTTTTAGTTAAAACTATAAAAGTCAGACAATTCCGCAATCTTTATCGTGGGGGTTATTGAGAAGCTTGCACAGATTTATTTCAATGCAATTAAATGAAAATTTAGTGAAAACGGCTTGCTAACCAACTTTAAATCGTTATAGTTCCTAACTGGTAATTCCCAATTAAAAATGATACAAGAAACCTAATAATTATTTTTAAATCACTATTCATCGATACCCCACTCGATATAGTATGTCAATTTTCATTTTTTTCTTTTTCACAATATGGCGTCTCATTATCGCTATTTTGAGTGTTCATCATTTTAATGTCTTCAGTGACATTTAGACAGTTAAGACAAATCGATTGACGTAAGAATCATCAAAATCGGTCCACGCGTTTGGTCTCTAGAGTGCCAGATAGGAACAAACATACATACATACATACATACATACGTAGACTAATAAACACATTACCACTCCTTTGCGTCGCGCAGTCGGGTAAAAGGGTTGTTTGTTTAAAGTCAAGAAAATCGGGATGAATTTCGAAAAATTAAGAATTTCAGTTTCTTGACTAAGGGGTTAAACAAGGGATAAAAGTTTTAAAGTGAAACGTTAAATCTTTGAACATACAAATTTCAAGAAACCTAAATTGTTAATATTTTTTAATTCATCCCCTAAGGGGGTAAAACTAGGGATGAAAGTGTGTACCGAAATCGTAATTTTTTTAAGATTGAATGTTGAAACTTCGTAAATAGATTTTGTATTTAAAATCGAAAAAAAATAAACTCATGAATTTTTAAAATTCATCATCTAAGTGGGTAACACAATGGATGAAAGTTTTTATGAGGAACATGGAATTTTTGAAGTTAAAAACTTGAAACTTCGTATAAAGATTTTCAAAATTTCCTTCAACTAGAGAGTTGCCTGTTGTGCCTAGTGCTAGGGGTACCCGAACAGACGAAGTGAAAATCTGCTTATTTTCTTAGTGCTTCATTATGTTATATAATAATTATGTGTACAAACTTTATGTTCCTATATTTTATCAATACATGCTGTTAATTGTCTATTAGCACATCAAAAGTTACTTTATTATACTTTTCAATCTTCTAAAGCAATTTAGAGAATGGCAACATTCTATAGTAATAATATTTCATTGTTTTCATATTAGCCTGTGAACCAAAATACTAAAATTGCATGATTTAATTCGCTTACGTGCATTATTTTTGGCTGGTGCGCAATACAGCACATTTTAAGTTTTGGTAATTTTTTACTTTACCTTAAAATACTAATCTTTTGAAAAGCCGAGGTACTTACCTTCTAGAACATTTAATTTTGGACAGTGTCGGGAACTCCGCCTTCTTCTCATAATCTGGCGGGCGTTAAAAGTGCCAGTGTTGCCTTTTTATGGAACAATGTTCAATATTCCCATTTCCTTACTCTAAATTCGTTGGTCGCTGAATATCTTCTGAGAATATTTTTTTTTTACAAAGTTTAACATCATCGGACAGTTGTTAACCTCATTTATATCTATCTCTGTTTCACCTAAAATCTACACGGAAGAAGTCGCGGGCGGCCGCTAGTCTCGTAATAAAAACTATTCCTCATAAATTGATATGTACCTACCATTATTTTATACAATTTTCTTAGAAAAGTCTCTAATAGATTAAATCTTCAGATTCAAGCTCCACTATTTCAAGCTCTTAAGTGCCTCATGAAAAATCGTTTTCTCGTGAAGAGACCTGCGTCCGGGTTTAGACAGTTAAAAAATAAACTCTTTATTGAACGTTAGCTAAAGAAAACTCGTTTGAAATGCAAATATGTTTCTGGTTTGAATTCAAAGCTATGAATATAATCACAAAAGGTTTCAAATAAAATAATATAAACATGATAGAAAATATTCAAACATAAAGAGATGTGATAGTGGAATTTTCACATTTTCCTTCGGTTCGTGAAGATACTCAAGTACCAATAATATAAGTTACAAATCGAACTCCCGCATGAATAAATCGTTTATCCAATTGTAATAATTTTATTAAAATTCAAGCCCTTAGCATAAAATGAAAACAGTCGTAATTTACCAATGCCAATTTATTTCCATTTTGTTTTACATTAATTAATTCGTTGCTCGATGCAGTACACTAAAGTAGGTTCATTCTTAATTTGCATCACGTGGTATAAATACTAAATGACTGAAAAGTTAATTTGTTATGCTAGTCTAATTGACTTTTAGGACAGTATAGTACCTACGACAAACAATATTCAATGTGGCATTAAAAAAATCAAATTTGCTACAAGATGGTCATTTCTGTAGAAAATGAAGTGTGAAGTCTACGAAAAGTGAGTTTACGTTGAACTAGTCGAGTTCTAGCCCGGTCGATTGTTTACGCACGCTAACTTCGCCTTAACTTAATTGCTTGCCGAGGTTTCCCTAGCAAGATTGCTCCTTTCGTTATGTTGGCGTCCCGGATAAGCTAACTGTTTCAAAGTTGCCAGCAACATAAAATTTTTGACTTTTGACAGCCTACATACATGAAATTTTAAATTTATTTCACGTCTGGCTTATACGGGATGTGGCAGTTTGAAGAGATAAAGAAAATAATACAGGACTTTATATTACAATAGAAGGCAACTTCGACGGCGGAGAAGTAGAAAATCATGACCCATGAAAATAGATTTATTGATATTTTAATTCACATTTTAAAATATCACTAAATCGATTTTTTGTTCAATACATTTAGTAACACTAATTATTATACATTTAGTGATCTTCAATTTTTATTATAGTATGGACATTATAATGATAACTTTTATCTAGTACCTATGTGTGTCTGTGGGTGTGTGTAGACCTCATTTCTAGAAACAACAAATATAAACACACACACAAATGAAGTAAGTAGCCTGTGTCTACTGTGATTTTACGCTCAGTCGACTGCTAACGCTAACCCAAAAATTACCACGATTGTGTACGCACACTTACTTTTTGTGAATGTTATTGCTTGACGAGGTTTCCGTCGCAACATTGCCAATTCCGTTCTTGTCTTCCTTCCGATGAGCTTGTTTATAAGTTCACGAGTACTTAAAATCTAATTTTTTTCACGTTCCTTTAACGTCTTCATACAAGCAGTTTTACAATTTACTCTCTTTTGCGTCTGGAATGGTAAAGTTGGGGTGAAAAGATAAAGGTTTCTATCATAAAGACTACCTCTTTATTTTATTAGTCACCTTTTTAAATTTGAATCTTATTTCAATTAAAAAAATCTACAAATATTGTATTTACTACCCTAATTTACTTGATATTACGTATTTTACGTTTGCTAAGTCTATGGTTTTAATATATACTCGTATACAACGATACTATATAGCCATGGTATTACAATGCAGCATTAATATTTTTCCTTTGAGTATTTATCATATTCGTACCTCCGTTTATTTTCACCCATGTGGGTGAAAATATCTACACACCAACTCCACTAAAGATCAATTTCGTAAAATTACTTACATGTGAATACGTTACATTGCATTTTAATTACACCTTACTAAATGTCAGTTATTTATTTTGAACAAAAGCATCCGGAAAACGTTGATTCGGATATGCACGCTATGTGCTCGACTCGATTAACGTTTCTATGACGAAATATTTTTTCACGTCGGCTGTATTTATTTAAACCAATTACTTCATGATTATTTTTGTCACTTCAACGGCCTTGTTAATGTTACTTACCATCTTTTTAATTACTTAAACCTTAGTAAAAAAATAAGATATTCTTGTTATTCTTATTAATGTGCGCTGTATACAAGATTTTACGTTAGATTTGTTATAAAATTTATATAAACAGTTAATTATATAATTTATGTTGTGTTGCAACTTCGTGTGTTGCAATTTGTTTCAACATTAGTAAAATTATAGAAATAATGTTCTGTATAATCATTTATTCTTCTAAACGATGAGCACTCAAGAGACTAAAAAGAAACATATCTCGAGGGTACACATGCAGTCGTCACTTGCAAATTAATTAATTCAATGTTAGTGTATTCATAAATATAATATTGTGATACATATCGCCGTAGCAACCCCACATTAGGTATGTACAGCTGCGTACTCCATTCAGATAATACTTGCATCCTACAGCGTGTATTGTTGTGTGTGCTATCCTGACAACACATTGCAACGTACTGGGTTACAATTACGTATGCCATCCAAGCTGTGGGAAATAACTAGGATTAGGAATTGATTAATTGTGTAAACTTAGTTATAAGAGATAAATCAATATTATTTCGCTATTTTTAATCATAATTATTTTATTTCATTTTACTACTCTTGTCATATATTTTTTACCCTGTTTTATAAAATACGTGTTATGTTGTTTTATAGCATTAAGAAATTAATATAACTATGTATATCATTCAATTGTAAAACATGATGAATAAAGAATATCTTTTGTCGCATTTATTAATTCGCCTGCATCAGCCGATAAGCCGCTAATTCAGGCCCTAGTATGTGGGAATAATAAGTGGCCATTTTGATAGCCACAGTCAGTCTTATACTATACTCAGTCTTATACTATACTCAGTCTTATACTATACTCAGAGTCTTCTACTTCACTCAGAGTCTTATACTCTCTTGCGGCTATATTAGCTGATTATGGCTAATTAGCAAATACTTACCATGAAGAAATAAGTATTTTATTTTAAATCAAGAAAGAAGTAGTCCAATACAGTCCACACATTCAACAATGGTACTTCGAGAGCCGGATCAATGAAGCAGAGGTGCGCAAGATAAATAGAAAATCGAAGCATTTCCCGTTTCAACGAGTCAGCAAGAGCCTGTACGTCGTGCACCATACTGTGAAGCCACCAGCTTCCCCCCGTGCGGCGTACATCATTTTTGCCTCTTGTAGCCCTCGGGCTTTTGTCTCTTGACGGGGTTCGGGCTAGTCTCGACTCCGGGGAACTTATGAAGCTTCGGTTTCTGTTCCTTCATACGGCGACCCTCTAAACGATTCGCCTTTTACTCTGGCATGGTCCAGACGCTCGCTCTCTGTTAACACGGATTGCGCAGCACCCCTGAGTGAGTATTATCACTGGAAGAAAGAAGAAAGAAGACGTAGGGATTTAGGTCCCCGGGCGTTGCTTGAGCGTCAAGTGCCGGTAGCGCTCGCGTAGGGCAATTAGGTGTTAGGTTGTGTTTCCCCCCCATTCCCCGTGTGTGTGTAAAATGTCGACCAACGAAGAGGTAGGTCGTATCGTGCGTCAGACGCGTTCGCGCACATATGAAGAAACGCCACCTTCCGGTCAGACAACAAGTGAGGAAACTAATACATGGAGCAGGGAACCGGGAGAGAGTAGGATTGGTAGTAGTAGCCACCTAGGGAATGAATCGACACATCCCGCGAACGTTATTCATTCTAACGGTGCCGCGCCACCGACCGCGAACCCGCCGTTAGCTCAAGACCCCGTAGGCCGTCATAGTAGGAGTGCGTCGGGTACTGTGGTAAACGCGCCAATTGTTAATGTTAATCAGCAGCTTTCCGTTTTGATTGCCGAATTGGATTTTCATAACGCAGAATTAGAGCAGGCTAGATGTAGGTCGATCGCGGCTAAAAGTAGGTTGGAAATTGCTAGGATGGAAGCGTCCAACAATTCAGTGCCCACGTTCGATCAGACAGTGCCTAGAAACGCGCGTGTGTTAGGATGGGTAGAACAGCAAAGACAGAGTCTGAACCATCCGGTGCAGGAAATAGAGTCAAATCTCGCGCCTATGAACGTACCGCGTACGAGTTTCGAAAATAGGGATTTCGAGCTGTTATCCAGTCAAGTGGTAGAGGCAGTTAATCGTAGTAAGAGCACGCCAGTTATTCAAAGACACGTGCCAGAATTAACTCCTTTCGATGGCAATATCGCCGAGTGGATAGCATTTCGATCGGAATTTACGGACAGCGCGCCTCTATTTTCCAATATCAGTAACATAAGTAGATTACGTAGGGCTTTACGCGGAGAAGCGAAAATAGCCGTAAAATCTATCATGTACACCGTGTCGGATCCGTTAGAGATAATCGAAGCGTTAGAAAGGCATTTCGGTAACCCGGAGGAAATAGTCTTGGCGGAGATACATAACGTAAAAAAAATGCAACGCTTAGCGGAAGATAACAGTAATATAACCACTTTCGCGGGAACCGTAGCTAACGTAGTTTCCACCATAAAAGCGCTCCACCAAGACGAATTTCTCTATTCGCCCGAGTTAGTGAATAAAATCGTTGACAAACTGAATCTGATCGTGCGATATGAATGGAATAAATATAGGGCTTCGAACAAGGGGACGCCGGGTTTAGTAGCCATGTCTCAGTTTTTAAATGAGATAAGTGTAGCTACCCGAAAAACTCACGGTCGTCAACGAGTTCGGTCCTCGATAAATTTTATATCGGAAACCGCTTGCGATTCACCACCGCGCATGCGCGGCGGAGAAGCGAGAGCGCGTCAACCGTCTCGATCGCACGCCTCAGGCTATAATTACGAGTCATCAGATTCTGATTGCGATGATTTTATCCCGCGAACGGTAGCTCAAGTAAACGTTAAAACGCAGAAAAATAGGAATAATGCGCCTATTAATAAAAAAAAACCCCAAAAACCGCGTATGGTAGAAACCAGGACGAGCGAACCGATTTCCCCCCCCCACCGCGACTATTAAGTGCATAATTTGTAGCGGAAATCATATTTTAAGCAAATGCGCTGATTTCGCTAGCTTAACTATAGAAAAAAGATGGGAAACGGTCAGAACACATAAACTGTGTTTTAGGTGCCTGGAATCTAACCATAAGCGTCCCGTAAAGTGTAAATACGTACCTTGCGGTTTTAATCAGTGCGAATCAGGTCATCATAAAATGTTACACGGATTGATGCTTAACACGACCCCATCGCGAAAAAATAATACCGGGTTAGTAAATCATGTACGTAGTGCTGACACCTACCTGAAAATAATTCCGGTAGAGTTGTCAGGGCCCTTAGGGTCTGTACAAACTACAGCTCTTTTAGACGATGGCAGTTCAATTTCGCTAATTGAGAGGCATGTAGCTGATTTGGTATCACCTCGCAGTAACGCAGAGACCCTATCGATTGAGGGTGTCGGCGGTAACATATTGTCTGAAAAAGAGTCGTGCAAAATTAGTTTCAATATCCGTGGAGCATGCAGTAGGAATTTAATAAAAATGTCCGCGTACACAATAGATAAATTAAATCTCGCTACTCAGGCGGTATCTCGCGATTTGGTAAGAAAATGCGAACATTTACACGATATCGAAGATGAGCTATGTTATGAGCAAACGTCACCTACAATGATTATAGGACAGGATCACTGGGATCTTTTAGTGCCTCGCCGCATTTTAAGCGGAGACAAAGGCCTCCCCGTTGCATCTCTGACAAAGTTAGGATGGTCGCTCCACGGTAGCCACGACGTACCTAGTGGCCGTGCTTTCATAGTAAATCATTTGCGTCCCGCTAAAACTACCGAAAATGAGATAGCCGACTTGATAAAAGAGCATTTTAGTATCGAATCGTTAGGAGTAGGAAATCGCCCTCCTAAATCCGATCCAGAACAACGTGCGTTAGAAAAGTTAAATTCGACTTGCGAAAAATTGGAAAACGAAGATAGGTATCGTGCCGGTTTGTTATGGAAATCCGATGACGAAACTTTGCCGAACAACAAATCGCAGGCGCTAAAACGATTACACTCTCTCGAAAATAAATTAAACAAAGATGTGCAACTAAAATCTGAATATACGAAACAGATAAATAAATTACTCGAGAAAGGTTACGCCGAGAGAATGGAATCGCCCGCGCCAATAGATTCGTTAAGGTCATGGTATTTACCGCATTTTCCGGTTTTTCACGCGCAGAAAGGTTCTATGCGTCTAGTTTTCGACGCGGCTAGTAGGTCATTCAATAAATGCTTAAATGACGCACTATTACCAGGTCCGGACCTGCTTCAATCTCTTTTCGGTGTGTTATTGAGATTTCGCGAAGGTAAAATCGCCGTAATAGCCGACATCCGCGAGATGTTTTTACAAATAGAGGTTTTAGAGGAGGACAGGGATAGTCTACGTTTCCTACGGAGGGAGGGAGACGGGCAGTGTGAACCGACTGAATTCAGGATGAAAAGGCTCTGTTTTGGGTCCGTTTCATCGCCCTGTACTGCCCTATATGTTAAAAATAGGAACGCTGACTATCACCGGGATAGGTACCCCATAGCCGCCGAATACACGGTAAAAAACGCGTATATGGACGATTTTCTGATAGCTATGGATGAAAACGAAGTCGAGGCAAAAAAGGTCGTAAATGACATAATAGAGTTGAACAGTAAAGCCTCTTTCGAATTGAAAGGTTTCGCTTCGAGTCATCCATATGTGTTATCGGATATCAAGGATAAAAGTTCGCGATCGGAAACGGTTATAGGAGGTAATAACGCGGAAAGAACCCTTGGTTTAATATGGAATCACGAACGTGACACGCTAGGGTTCAACGTAAATCTGCGTAACACTCCGCGGGAGGTCCTGGAGGGTAAAAAGTTACCTACGAAAAGGCAGGTCACGAGTAGCGTTATGGCCGTCTTCGATCCTCTAGGATACATTTCACCCATATCGGCTTTAGGCAAGATCCTCATACAGGATACCTGGCGAACAGGCATAGGCTGGGACGATACGATATTGGATGAATCAGTACCCGCGTGGAATAGTTTCATACAAAATATACAACAATTAAAAGAGTTAGAATTGGATCGCTATGTACCCGCGAGTAATAGGAAGGGCTCGTTACACATTTTTTGCGACGCTAGTGAGAAAATTTACGCGGCGGCTGTCTATTTTGTGAGTGACAGCCCGATAGGTAAAACATCACGATTAGTAGCGGCTAAGGCGCGCGCGAGCCCCCTCCGTATAGTGTCAATTCCAAGACTCGAATTGCAAAGCTGTGTCCTAGGCTGTAGGTTAGCTAAATCAGTAAAGGAACAGACTAGTTACGAAATAGATAGTTGCCATTATTGGTCAGACTCACGTACAGTTTTAGCATGGATAAAATCAGACCCGCGCTCATACAAGAGTTTCGTGGCATTCCGTCTGGCAGAAATCGAGGATAGTTCGAAACCCACGGAATGGAGATGGGTTCCGAGCGCCTCAAACGTGGCCGACGATGCCACGAAGGCTATCCCATTAAAATTCGATAAAAACCATAGATGGTTTCACGGCCCTGAATTTATCCGTAAAAATGAGTCTGATTGGCCGCTTGACAAATCAAATAAGAATCCAATTCCCACCACGGGAGAGGAGCGTAGCGCGAAAAAGGTCGTAACCGCCGTTACTGTAGATAGGCCGCTTAAGTCCTTTTCGTATTTACCTAAGATAGAACGTTTTTCGAAATACACGCGTTTAATTAGGGCTACTGCTACCACCCTATTAGCTGCTGAGGTTTTTAAGTCCAAAATGCTCAATAGAAAAATAGAAACTGAAATGAACAATAACCACTTGAAAATGGCCGAGTTATTAAATATTCAACGCAGTCAACGGGCATATTTCGACGAGGAAATGAAACTCATCGAGGCTGGACGACAAATACCCAAGAAGTCTGCACTCAGCAAACTCGCCGTGAAGATGGACCGCCACGGAACTCTACTGCTGGACGGGAGAATCGACAGAGAAAAAGCCACGCCGATACTTCACGCCAAAGAAGACTTCACTCGCCTCCTGATCGCTCACTATCACGCTATGTTCAATCACGGTAACCACTCCACTGTGATGAACGAGATAAACCAACATTTTTACGTGATAGGATTGCGAGGTGCTCTGAGATTTATAAGTAACAGATGCCAATGGTGTCGTGTCAGAAGGGGGTCACCCTCTAAGGCTCCTTTCGGCGATATACCTAAAGAAAGGCTAACTGTAAATCAACCTGCTTTTACCGCCACAGCCTGCGATTTATTCGGGCCTATGACTGTCACAGTCGGACGAAGACACGAAAAGCGATGGGGAGTCCTATATACGTGCCTAACCACAAGGGCCGTACATCTTGAGCTAGTGAACTCCTTATCTGGCTCGGCTATGATCATGTCACTCAGAAGAATGATGGCGCGACGTGGCACTCCATCAATCATTTTTTCGGACAACGCTACAAACTTTTATGGAAGCGAACGTGAGATCAGTGACGCCATGAATAGCGCAACCAGTGATCTGCTAGAATACGCTAGGCAGCGTCAGATTATTTGGAAGAAGATCCCACCAGGTAACCCTTCCGCCGGCGGCGCATGGGAGAGGCTCGTAGGCTCAGTAAAAACCGCCCTACGAGCTACCCTTAATGAAAAGCACCCCCACGAAGAAGTGCTTCACACCCTGCTTTTAGAGGCCGAGCACGTAATTAACTCGCGACCTCTCACGCCGGTTATGCTAAACGAAGAAAAAGAAGCTCTCACACCGAACCATTTTCTTATCGGCCGCTCTAATGCCATGTCACCATTCGGCTCATTTTCCGACGTCGTTCTTACTTCAAGCTCATGGAAAACAGCGCAGCGACTAGCCGATCATTTTTGGCAAAGATGGATCAAAGAATACCGCCCGTCGCTGAGAGCTAGATCCAATAGCGCCCACGACAACGTGAAAGAAGGCGACATAGTGCTCATAATGGACAGTACAATGCCCAGAGGAACCTGGCCAAGAGGAGAGGTAGTTAAAGTCTACCCAGGTCCAGACGGCAAAGTCCGAGTCACTGAAGTACGCACAGCAGCGGGATCCATCCGTCGTCCAGCCTCCAGACTCATTGTTATTTCCTAGAAACCAAGAGAATGGTGTTTGCACACGCGGGGGATATTGTGGGAAATAACTAGGATTAGGAATTGATTAATTGTGTAAACTTAGTTATAAGAGATAAATCAATATTATTTCGCTATTTTTAATCATAATTATTTTATTTCATTTTACTACTCTTGTCATATATTTTTTACCCTGTTTTATAAAATACGTGTTATGTTGTTTTATAGCATTAAGAAATTAATATAACTATGTATATCATTCAATTGTAAAACATGATGAATAAAGAATATCTTTTGTCGCATTTATTAATTCGCCTGCATCAGCCGATAAGCCGCTAATTCAGGCCCTAGTATGTGGGAATAATAAGTGGCCATTTTGATAGCCACAGTCAGTCTTATACTATACTCAGTCTTATACTATACTCAGTCTTATACTATACTCAGTCTTATACTATACTCAGAGTCTTCTACTTCACTCAGAGTCTTATACTCTCTTGCGGCTATATTAGCTGATTATGGCTAATTAGCAAATACTTACCATGAAGAAATAAGTATTTTATTTTAAATCAAGAAAGAAGTAGTCCAATACAGTCCACACATTCAACACAAGCAATACTTGCAACTTATAGATATCGATGTATTGTTGCGTACCCTTCATCAACAATACTTGCAACATACAGGATTTCTTCTGAAGATCTAATTGTTGATGAATCCAACGACAATGGCAATTGTTTCCTTTTACTTTGTAACTGATCGTATTTATATTGCATAAAAATACACGATGACTTATCGGGGTAGCCGGACAGCGTACGGTAGTGGGAGGGAATTCTACGTTCCATTTTACGCACGTAACGATTCATATATATATGCAGATAGAACAGCCATACGACAACTCTGTTACAAGATAAAATTATCTCTGTGAAGAACCAGTGAAGTGTAATAACTAATCTATAACTTTGTAATATGAAAACCCATTAATAAAATCATTCGAACATCATGATACTCGGTATGGACTTAGGTTCCATCGTCATGTCGGCGATATTCCTTTGGCTCGTAGGCAGCTCGTTGCTTCTACTTTATTACGTTTTCATTAGGACAGTAATAAAACTTTTCCTCGAAAAATATAAAGTCGAGAGTGAATAGGCATAGACAACTAGACAAGCATGCTTCATCTTACACTTTACATCAGGTGAGACTATATCGTCGGCCGTAGGTTCAATTAAGGTAAGGGACAAAAGACGCAAAATGAGTTGAGTATACAGTTTTGTTCAGAATTTTTTGCTCTTTCGAATGGTGTGCATAAAAAAAATCTAGCTTGAAAAAAGTGTCCCTTACCCTACTGATTTTTTGTGGTCCAAAATCAGATCAGCCCCTTCATAACAATGTATCTGATTTTTTTTAAATAGCTGCTTGAAATGATGTAATTACCGCCGCCGACGCAATTCAAATAAGGTAAGGGCATTCCCAATGAAAGAATTACTTTTACATGGTTTAGTTTTGAAAAGAATATAGAAAAGTTAGCCTTACAGTGATGCCTTTTTATCTCAAAATATATATATCACCCATACCTTAAAAATATTGCACAAGTTTTGAAATAGTTGTCCCTTACCTTTAATTCGCATTGACGTACTGGAGGAAATGTTAACGTTACACTAATTTGATTCGAATTATATTTAGGTTCCTTGTAAGTTACACCAATTTGCTCATGAGAACTAATCGATATTTATCCGTTACTTTTATTTGCAAACATTTCTAACTTCATAACACACGATAGCGCACGTGCTTACACTATTGCCGTCCTTTTCTAACTCGCAACGTATTTCTGAGTGCGAAAGAGTGAATGATATTAATGCGAAAGCTGCGTGAGGGCATCAAAAACAGTCGCTCATCAGTGTGCATTCACCTGTTGTTTGATCGAGATGGTGCGTTTTATAGGGTTTCGTGGCCAAAATAGCAAAAACGGAACCCTTATAGTCATGTCCGTCCTTCCATCCGTATGTTACAGGCATTTCACTCAAAAACTACTTGATTCAAATTAGTTTAGTAGATAAATCACAAAAATAAAAAAATCTAGTGGGGGGAGGGAGCTCTCCATACATTTAACCAAAACTGAAAACAAAACATTTTTCAATAGCAATGTGTGGCACATAGTTCGACAGTACTTTTAAAAATCCAGAGGATTCTGCAAAAAAAAAAAATTGTGTATATTTGAACATACCGTTTAGAAAATAAAGAGGGGGGGGGGGGCACAATTTTTGCAAGTTTCGGATTATTTCCGAAAATATCCACTAAATCCAAATTTTTTTCGGTTACATGTATGGAGTGCCCTCCCTAGAAATATGTTTTATTATAATTTAACTATCAAACAAAGTAGCGGCTTACACCAGAAACCTATACTCCTAATTTCATTAAAATATATCTAGTAGTTTTGAGTATAATTCCTGTGGCATACGGACGGACGGACGACATGACGAAACTATAAGAGTTCCGTTTTTGCCATTTTGGCTACGGAACCCTTAAAACAATTTAAACTGTTTGCTTCGATGTAGACAGGGATTACTACTCCTAGTGAATGAGATATCACAGTAAGTACACACAAAATATTTCCGTATATTAAAGTCGTTACCCGTTTTAAGCTGTCCGTGAGTTTGGCTTTGTCTCGTGTTGACTTTAATTGTTAATTTTAGTTAATAGATATCAAATATTCTATGATAGTAACACAAGAATCCTAATTTTATCTTATTGTTATCTGACTGTGGATAATCTAGATTTCCGAGTCGGTATGTATGTTATAAACTAAAACGGTACCTGCGTAACGTTTGTATATATCTTTGGTTGGTGGTAATCGTGGTATCAAAATGCAGTTTTAATTATTTAAAAATAGATGTTGCTCTTAAGTAGACATTTTTAGGCATATTTCGTTACTTTCTGACATGCCGCTTGACAGCATGCACTCAGCAGTAGAACGTGAAGTGCGAAAATTGACTGTTTGGAGTTACACCCAATGGCTCAGTTACATGGAATCCGCATGAAAATATCGTCGTCCTTATGTCTTTACCTTTATGGATCACATGTATTTGATTTACTGGGACCCTGTGACAGATAAAATGTTTCCATTCAAGTTGACAGACTTGCAAGTTACTAAAATTAGAATAGCGACGATGAAGTAAACGACCTGAAAACCATTAAGACCAAATACTCAATGAAAGAAGGAGATTTAGTTAAATTAAATACAAGATCAGAAACCAAAAACAGAGAAAATACTGTAGAATGTAAAACAAAAAGTGGAAAGGGAAAAGGAAAAGCTAAGGGAAATTGTAAAACTTCTGTTAGCATGCTTTCCCCACCAGCAAACTCACCTGATCTAGTAGTCGAAAATAAGAGTATAAATCTTAAACCATTATTTATATAACAGCAGGCAACCAATATCACTGGCAAAATATACAGACCTAAAATATGATGAGAAAATGCTACGCCAGCTAGATTTTATAAAGATTATTTGCTCCTACCACATCGCGCTAAAATGATTGAAACTTTAGCGTGAACGGATGAGGAAGACAATGTTGAGGATGATAATCTTTAGTTTTAGTAACTTTTATTGATTTCAGTACTTAAATATTGATCTCAATATCATTATTGATAGTAATGACGCCGTAGAAAGTTTTTATTTTACATGTGATTAATAATGCTCTAGGATGATTATTGCCTGCTTGCAGCTAACTACTCTTTTATTTGAAAGTATATATATTATCTTTATGTTTTATAATTTAGTAAATAAAACAAATAAATAGGTATAGGTAAACTAATATTGTTTCATTTCAACGAATAGAAATCGGTTATCACAGTATATAAATATTGCATATAAAAAACATAAAACACACGGCACACAGTTCCAATACATTTTCGTATCTCTTAAACGATTTTTGAAACTTTTTGCGTTGTACAAGTAGCCTTACGACAAAATTGATGAGTAATTTTTTTTGCAGCAACTATTTTACACTATTTTGTCTTTCATACAATCTTTTGACACAACTTTTACGCTATTTGCCATAAATATTTTAAATTTATGTAAGAGGTCAATTTAATGTAAAGGACGAGGCTACGAAAACTACGAAATACTTGGCATGTAAGGAACATTAGAATAAAAATACGTTGGTGTAAGGGACATCTATTTTCTAAAATAGCTTAGTTATTGAAATAAATGTTACACAGGCAGGTAGTGCACTATAATATAAGGTAATTTGCGAAATCGGATCCAAAAAAGGTTAATTACAAAAAAAGTTAGAAGTGATTAAGTCCGAAAAAAACTTTGTCGGCCTCTCCTGAAAAATCGTATTTTGTCCCTTACCTCAATTGGACCTACGGCCGACGATATATAGGATGGTGTCATTAGTGACGACTCGTGTAGGTGCTTACATATGTAATATCTTTACCATCCATTGTATCACATCTTAGTAGTGGACGCACCTTAAGAATGCTGTAGTCAGTTGAGTGAATCAACTTTTAGACCCACACTTTAGACGTCTCTGCCGTTTTACCGCAAATATTTCTGGAGTTAACAAGAAATCGGGCTTCTTAACGTTTTAATCTCACTGCAAATTTAAAAAAAGAAACCATTGTCAAACGCGTTATTTACAAAAAAGTTTAAAAGTTGTAGACAGATTTGTGTGGGTCTAAAAAAAGTTGATTCGCCCTGTTACGTTTTTTTTTCGATAACATTCCTTCAATTCATTATATCGATTTGTTTAGTGTTAAAATAAAATATAATTAAGTATTTTGAATTTATTTATTACATATTCATCTGCAACGTCGCTTTATCCTTTTTAAAAATTATTATCCTAGACTAAGTCTGCTAGTTTAGGTTGAATGCACTCTGCAGACAGTAATAATAGTTCTAAGCGTTTATGGTTGTGGTGGCTAAGGTAGAATGCGCTTTTCTTACACCTTTCTTATGTATTTTTCTTATATGTATCTTATTTCTAACACGGGTGGAATAATATATAATTCGAATTACGTAAAAAGAAAGTTTAGTCCGAATTCGTTTAAAAAAAATATTATGTACACGCCCAAAAAAATATCGTCAAACGTCTCTTCTTGATCGCTTTATTATCTAGGGGAGACCAATGCGAGCTGTGGCAGAGGACAATTGTGACATCGTCGATTTTTAGGGTCCCATAGCCAAAATAGCAAAAACAGAGCCCTTACGGCCTGGCCACGACATTGCGCGAATTGCGGTGCGGGACGCGTTTTATCTGTTCATTGCGCGGTCGAGATGCGCAACGCACTGTGGCTAGTTGGGACCACACGTAATGAATTAGAAAAACCGCTGCTGCTGCCGCCGCCGCTCGATGTCGTGGCCAGGCCGTTATAGTTTCGTCATATCCGTCCGTCCGTAGGTCACAGGCATTTTACTCAATAATTACAAGACGTATATTGATGAAACAATTTGGAGTATAGGTGTCTTAAATAAGCCGTTACTTTGTTTGATAGTTAAATTACAAAAAAAATATATTTCTACATGTCTGCCTCCATTGCACTCCATACTTGTAACCAAAAATGAAAAAAAACAGCAAATATCCATGTGTGGGCACATACTTCGACAACGTCCAGAACATATGAAAAAATTACAAAGTTGAAGCTTAATAAATACTTTCAACGAATATTATTTTTCACATGATCGGTTACCTATACCGTTTTTGAGATATTGCCGAAAAACTACGCTTTTCAGCAAAAGGACGGCAAAAGGCCGGTTTTTTCGGAATCTATTAACTGATAGCGAGTTCGCAATAGCGCGCGTTTGCATGTTATTTTAAGTTTCGAGCTAACAAACGCTCACTGCTGCGTGCTCGCCGACAGTTAATAGGTTACAAAAAAACCAACCAAGAGCATGCACTTTGTCACAGTTCACCTCGGTCTACCCTTCTAGCTGTTGCCCACGATTTCATCCACGTAAAGATGCAAATTATAGCCTATGTGTTATTCTGACCTCTAAAAAATATTACGGGAAAGTCTCAACGAAACTCCGTTCAGTAGTTTTTAAAATTAAGAGGAACGTACTTAAACTTTCACATTTATAATATTATTAGGATTATTGGTAAAAAACTTAAAAATCTTCGGACGCCATGTTGTTCGGCTTACGAAGATGGCAGTCCCGGGTTAAAATTCCGGCCAATTCAAGTGATTTTGTGACGAGCACGAATGTTTGTTCCTGGGTCTTCGGTGTTTTCTTTGTATAGATCTATAGAATAATGTATATCGTCATCTGGTACCAATTGTAAAGCTTTGCCTAGTTTGGCACTAAGTCGATTTGTGTAAAATTATCCCCGATGTTTATTTATTTATTGGTCGATTGATCATTGACTGCGCGAGGTACCTAACATAGTCGAAAATTACAAATTCCATTTGCAGTGCACAATGCAAATGTTTATGCGGTTCCTAATGGTAGTACTAGTGTCGGAGGCTTTGTTAACAAGCTGCTAAGCTGCTGTATAAATTTAATACCAGAAGCTCAATTCCACGTGGCAACGACATTTATACGGGGTATCCGAAATATCTTCAATAGGTAAATGTCGACTTTAGCGGGAGTTGTATTCGAAGTATGATACAAAATAGAGAGGTACAAAAGTTTGTCTGCTTTAATCTTAATAGAAGGTGCCACTTTCAAAGAAATTGACACCGGACGGTGTCAATTTCTTTGTTGTGTCACCGCCGACGGGCGTAAGGGTTCCTATTTGTCAGTAGTTAGTATTATAATACCTACCACCGCAAATGTATTTTATCCTGCCATATACCAAGATTAAAATATTTTTAAACAACTCTACAGCCAATGTATATAAAGGGTAGCAAATCATCCAAAAAGGATACTTTTATTTTAAGTACGATGAAGTAAAAACGAGAAGTTGCTGGTAACTTCTAGTGTCTTATAAAAGGCCCTTGATTGCGAGTAGCAATTACGTCGTCCCAATTTGACATTATAAATACAGTCAGCATCAAATAGTCTGTAGCATCCAAAGCGTCATATCATTTTGATAGGGTTATTTATTCTAGATGGTTTTATTTGTCAATTTGACAATGTCACTTAATGGAAGCAATAATGATACTCGTATATTGCCCGTGAAATGGCTGAGATATTGCTTAATAAAACATTTAGCAATATCTCGTCGAATTCGGACTCAATGCGGCGACTGGATATTAGGAAATTTCCCGCTCTAGCTTCTGGGAATTGTGGGACCAATTTAATGAAGCACTGAATGTGATTTTACACTAAGTAACAACTATTATTTTAATTACTTATTGTACTAGAGATGTGCGTCCTGCCTATAGAGGTGATGTAAAATATCGAATATTTTTTATTAAGTTACGCAGCCACAGGACACGGACCTTTCGACATAGATTTCCACATGGGCCGGATAGGCAAACCGCATACAGCGAGTCCCCGCAACCCTAACCAGGTCGTCCGACCACCTTGTGGATGGTGAGCGGTACGCGGTCTCCACTTGAGAACCTTCCTGCTCTAGCGTCTATTATGCAACAGCCATGCAAACAGGGTCTTGACATCTGAAACGAGAGCTTGCCACTTATTCTTCCTGGGCTGCCGATTATTGACTTGAAGCTAACGCAGTTCCGCCTCCAATACGTTTTACCAGCGGTTCCTAGACCGACCGACTGGGCAGCAACCAGTCCTTCGTCCCAAAGTAAACTCGCTTGATGACTCATTCTTCCCCCATTCTCCGGAGGTGACCAAACCAGTGAAGTCTGTGGGTTTATCTTCCGCCAATAATATGGGACTCGGCTGCCAACTCTTCTTTTTCACGGCATTTTATCATGTATACAGTATCCTCCATGTGCCATCATCTCTCTTGGTTAGTCCGAGGATCAGCCGTGAAATCTTTCTTTCCGCTAGCAGGCGCTGACTTTCATCTTTTTTGTGGTAGTGTCCAAGCCGACATAAAAATACACGAAATTGTCCAAGCCGACAGCCATACATAAGAATTCTTATGTAGGTAGATACACAATCAGTACTAATTATGTTTGCGTTATTGGCGCCCGGCTCAGTGCAAGTTACAGAGCCCTGCTTAGCTTAGTTGTTCGTGAAGAAGTAATTGAACAAGGAACGTGATTCGCCTGCTAGATTCTTTTTATGAAAGTTCTTGTTATAGATACGTACTTTTCAGACCTAATTATCACCTTATTTTATTAGTAGTTAAAAAAATAGTAATGTACCTACTTACATTACTTTACAAGATAGTGGCCACACATTGACTGAGCGCAGTTTAATTTTACTTTGATGTTTCAATTTTGTGTCTGTTACACTAAACCTAACTTTTAAAGATTAAAATTAGGTAGAATTCAAGTAAAATTACGAGTTAATGTTACAGTATTCTTATAAAGCACCTTCATATTTAAGAGAAATTTATTTCCACTTTAAATAGTCGTCAGAATTTGCTTCCTTTAATTTCCCACGCTATTGTGTAGGTTTCCTAATTAAATATGCTGGTTAGTAATTATTATAAATAAACCTCGGCTAGTACTCGTATCATTAATGTGGCGCAGTGCATTTGTGGTTTGATTTTGGGCACTGGCTCGCGTACGAAAAATATTTTGTGTTTGATATGGGAAGCACACACTTAATTGCAGCTATAAAATGGCGCGACACTCTCAACAGCCAAGCGGTATTAATTTAATTTGTTGGACAATAGGGCCAGATATCAACGGAAATATCCGATTATTATTTAATTTATTAATTGATACAATGAAAATATGATTTTGCATGATTCACACGATTTAACTTTCAGATTAAACTGATGTGTAAAGGAATAAGATTTTATAACTGACAATATTAGATACTGCAAAGAACTACTGACGTAGTAAGGCTACTTATAGCCAAGAAAAAAATCCATGTATAGTTTTGTGTATTAAGTATATTTACTTTTTATTTCTTCAACAAAAAAATCTAATAAATTAAAAGAACCATCTATTTCACACTAAACGGTCAATATCGATATAAAAACTGTATTCCGTCTTCCACTTGATCTATTTTTAATCTCGTCTGTATACGACCTGGCATCTCAGGCCAGTGATAAAAGCAACAATCGCTTGTGAATCCCTCCTTTTTAATTTTCTTTTTTATTACTTATTCCTTTTCATTGAAATACTGAATGCCCAGTTGTAATAAAAAGCAAAGAATATCTTTCATTTCGCGGTTGATTCGTTAATTTACGCAGTTGGGTCCCTTGTTATTTATAAAGATAATTGTAACAGGGGTAACAATATTACACGGGATATGCTTTGAATTGATAATCTTTTTTTTAGGAAGCTCTTTAGATAATGACTTTTTTTAAATTACTGAATAAATTACGACAAATGGCTACAATCAGGTAAGTTAGGTAAATGGCGACCTAAACAGATGCAATGGTTGAATAGCAGAGACAGAAACTCTGAGAGAATATGAGTAGATCGCAGTCAATATGTTTCATTAATCTCTCTACATACCCGACACACGTGTTTCCAGTAGACCACCCTAAGAGGGCATTTGATGATGGATAACCGGAATCAGAGACAAGTTGTTTACAATTCCTCAAATTTCTCAAATGGGGTTCTCAAAATTTGTATTAAAATATGTGTTTGGGCTTTACACAATATTTTTATTATTTTGTCTATCTTCAATATGCATTAGCGCTATCTCCATATATCTTGATTAATGTCGTTTTGCCTATTTATGTGGCATTTTTTAAGGTGTTGAAAACTAGGTAACCAACTTCGTTTTGCTTGTACAAAAATATATTTAGCGCCAGGCCACTACATTGTACAGAAAATACAATTAAGAAGATGGTGTTAAGAGTAAAGTATCTGTATCCTTGTCCACAGATTTAAGATGAGGGCAACATTCACTCTTCTCTACATTTACTTCTACGCCATGCTATCCAGCGGCAACACTTCAGATGACGATGACCGTCGCTGGCTGTCCTCACTCATAGCCCTGATGGAGATGGAATATGAAGACCACTGCGATCAGAGGGCCACGGCCTCTTGGAACGAGCTTGTGGGTTCTCCTAAAGGACTGGCTATGAAAGTAAGTTTTACATTTCTGTTTTACAAGAATATAAAAATGGAGATACGCCACAGCCATACTCGTTGTGTATGACACAATGTGGTAAGACCAAATTAATTTATTGAAATTCTATTTTATAGAAATTAATGAAATTACATTGACTTTACATTTCGAACGCAAATTTTCGATCGATTAATTTATAAAATGCTTATGGTGTAGTCGATCAAGAGTCACATTGAGATAAGCACAGCTTAAAGTAAAATAACGTTGAACAGTAATAATAATAATGAACAATAGGGAATATGCATGAATTTTAATTTTTGCTTTATTAAAAGCTTATTCATGTAACAAACAGTAGACAAAAAGAATTTTTCAAATAATAAAAATACCCAAGATATAAGCCATCAAACATTTCATTCTATCTTTTTCTAAAACAGAATTTAATATGGAGTTTATATGACCGTAGTAGACTGTGACGTCACAGTCTATGTCGGACCTCTCTGTCAAATCGCTGTCTAATTAGTAGTTTAAAATGCTTATATCATACGTATTTCTTGGCCGATTTTAATTTTAATTTCACTTTTTGGAATAGTTTTTACGGTATTTTGATATTTCGTTAAGAAAAGCGATGGAAAAATTTCATGCATGTTCCCTATTGCGGGTACTTCAGAAAACTCCCGAGACTAGATGTTTGATACCCGCCACTCGCACATAGCGTCATGTCCGAAACGTCGAGAGAATATATTTTACAAAATATATTAACCTATTGCCATATTCTTCTAACTGTAAAATCCCTTCCGTTTCACAAAATACTCGAGAATGCGCACCATAAATACTGTTTAATTAAGCAAAACTGTTTTTCCGAGTGATTATTTGCTTTTTGCAAGTAAATCTAATGTTCAATTATCGGAGTGTAACAAAGTATACGTAAAACTATTTAATTAAAAACTATCATCTAATTATGGCTAATCACTGCGGACAGTTAGTCTGATAAAAAAAACTTATTATAATGTGCCAATTGAAGATAAAAGTGCAGTGAAATGTCGTTACTGCAAAGGGTCGGGAGCAAGTCGACGAAGCTCCGCTTCGCGGGGCTTCTATTTCCGCTCTGAGGCGCGTCCTAACGAACCTAACCAAGTTAAACCAGTGGTAATAAAATAAATAAATAATAATAAATAAATAAATATTACGGGACAATTTAACACAAATCGCTCTAGTCCCATGGTAAGCTCAATAAGGCTTGTGTTATGGGTACTAGACGACGATATATTTCATAGATATATTACATATATACATAGAAAACATCCAGGACTCAGGAACAAATATTTGTGCTCATCACACAAATATTTGCCCTTACCGGGATTTGAACCCAGGACCTCAGCTTCGCAGGCAACGTTACTCCCACTGAGCCAAACCGGTCGTCATATAATATGGTAATATGGAAAGTTATTTTAGTGCGCGGGGTCTCAACCCCTGTGTCCCCTATAAGTACCTAATTTTGATTTAAATACCAATTATATCTGTTGAATCAGCTATATTTTTTAATGAATTTAATAAAACAAGGTAGTTTTTCATATATCATATGTTTTTTTTTAGTACGTGTAACATGCTTAAATAACCAAGTTTTTTTTATGCAAAGTCATTTGTTTGGTAATAATAGGGTAGTTTCCTGGGTTAATAAAAAATATCTAATTAGTCCGTCTCTTGGATTATCAACAAATATTGGACACGTATTTTTTCTTTTGTCAATCAAACAAAAAAATACAAAGATAAAGCGCATCAGTTTGGGAGTGGGGGCGCATGACGTCACGCCGTGCTAAAAACGGTCGCACGGCGTGACATCATGGTGACCTTTAACAGGCTATATCTTCTTCATTTTTATAGACTGTTGTAGGATGAAATAAGTTTTGGAATTGGGCCATGTTTGCCATTAATATCGAAACTAATAATAATTCTTACGGAATTAGGTGAGATTATTGTGCGATTAGATGGGAATTAATTGTTTCATTTCTCTGGACAGAGCAGGAAAATTGCGTAGCTTCATGAGTTATTATAATTGGAGTGATGAAAGTTCTATTGAAAAAAAATACGATACGAAAAATAGGATATTTACTCATTGAACGTACTGGTACCATATTGGCTCGTATAAAATTTAAGTATCGATTTTTTTGTGAAGAGAAGAGTAGCTCTAACCTAACCTACGAATGACATACTTCAAGCCAAAAGCATTTATTTATTAGCATTTTTATATTATTAATTTCTTAGATCCAGTAGCTAGAATGATAATGATTATGAATTCAGAATATCAAACGGTAAAATTGTGAACTTTCCATAAAATTACGTATGAGTTTATATTGACTGCCATACAATTCAAAGTCATAATGTAATGTTTATCCGAATTTTCGTTGGTCATAATTGCATTTTTCGACGACACCGTTGACTTTTCAGGATTGTTACAAAACAAACCTATCTTAACGTAATGGGTTCTGCAGAATGACCTTTTCAAAGATCTTGAAACATTTAGAGTTTCAGATTAATGCAAATGATTTTATGACTAACGTTACATTATGATTTTCAATGATTATGAGAAACTAAGGGAATGTATGAACTAGCGCACCACACATCGGAATCAGATTATGAATTTGTAATTTAACATTGTTTAGTACCTACCAGACATTCGCGAGTCGAAAGACACGGGACGACTGATCAATCGGAATTAAGACATGTGTACGGCAAGGTATCTGAATTCCGATTATGATTTCAAATAATGGATTAAATATCTTTGTCGTAGCTTTCAACACGGCAGATCGTAATATCATTGCAAAAGGAGATTTTTTTTATTTAATACCATCTGCGCTAAGACTAGGGGCCTTTCTTGAAAGACGGAGAGGCAGATGGACGGGTTAGCCATAATCATTGTATTTACTCAGAGAATATATAAATAATATATAATTATGTTAAAACGTGTATTTATTTAATTCCGAATTACGTCCGTGGTGTTCAAGAACTTAAACGCGATTAAATTTCAATTTGTCGTGAGAATGTCTAAAAATTGTTTGTTTGTTACTCAGTAATTCAATATAGAGTAAATCATGTCCTTACCCTGCACTCTGGTGTTCATATAAACCAAGCTCGTGTGTTTACGTCCGGCTTTTTGAAGTAAAATTCCAATAAAAGTCAATTTTCTCCTGCACCTTTTGCGCAACTGTGCTACGCGACTTTTTCGCACGACAAAGATTGTCTATCTCTTGCCTTTCAATACAATGCGAGAAAGACGAGCGATGGTATGTCGCGCGACAAGCGTAGTCGCGGAGAGATGTAATAGACCGGCTGAGTAAACTTAAGTTTAAGTGACACAAATTTCGGATTTTTCCTCAGTCGGTAACCAAGAGGGGTTGTCACACTTCACGTTTATTTCCTTGATAACGAAATATACTTTTGAATTATGTACCTTTAATTTAAAACGCGTAGGAAAATCAAAATAGCGAACCCAAATGTTTTAGTATGGTGATATTAATAGTTTTTTTTTTATGTTCATTTATTACGTCTATACGTACATTTACGGTGAAGAAAGGACCGTAATCTGTGCCTTACATAAGAGGGACGAGCTGTTAAATTAGGGTTTGTAAACAGATTTAGTAGGTGGACGATTCAAAGATAATTACAGGACACTTTTTACCTTTCTACGCTGAAAGAAAGAGGGTTAGGATTTTTTTCTCCTCCTTGAACGAAGTCGCGGGCTCCTCGTATTTACCTAATGTATTTAAAATATATATATTGAGGTAAGACAAAAGTATGCGGAAGTTTGAAAGTTTAACTTTAAGAGCATTTTCGTTAAAATTTTAGTCTTTCCCGTACTTCCCTTCTTACCCCAACGCACCTTATATAAGGTGTTCTTGTGTTAAAAATGTTTAATGAATAATCTAAATAATAATATAAATCTTGAATAATATAAATTTAATGAATAATATGGTGTCATGGTATCGTCGCTTTATTAAGAATTATTCTTCTGTGTGCTCTCCTTTAAATAAGCTTACTAGAAAGCTTCCAAAAGGAACTTCTTTCCAATTTACACCGGAGGCCGACGAGGCATTTAAAACGGTTAAGGAACTTTTAGTAACTGCACCTATTCTGTGTGTTCCTAAATTTGATCGACCATTTATTATTTCAACGGACGCATCTGATGTAGGACTTGGCTGTGCTCTGTCTCAGTTAGATGAGGACGGATATGAACACGCTGTTGCGTATGCTAGTAGGACGCTTAGTCGCTCGGAAAAAAATCATACAGTGACCGAACGCGAATTAAATGCTCTTATTTTTGCTTTAGAAAAATTTCGAGGCTATATAGAGGGTTCTCCTTTTAGAACAAAGGTGTACACTGATCACAGTAGCCTGAAATGGTTGTTTAGTCTGAAATCACCAACGGGACGTTTAGCCAGGTGGGCTCTCAGATTATCTCAGTTTAATTTCGACGTTCAGTATAAGAAAGGCTCTGAAAATAAACTAGCAGACGCACTTTCTAGAGCTCCTGTATCATCTGAAAATATAGAATTTGTATGTCCAGTAGGTAATGTCACAGATACGTGGTATACTAATTTATTTCATAGGGTTTAAAAGACGCCTCAGAAGTTTCCTGATTTGAAAATATTAAATGACAACTTATATAAGCGTATCAGAAGTAAAAATCCGTTAACTAAGGATTCCGAATGGAAACGCGTTGTTCCCAATGAATTAAGACAGGAGATACTCAAGCAATGTCATGATAGGCCAGATGCTACTCATTTGGGTATTTTCAAAACTCTGAAACGTGTGTCACAAACTTACTTTTGGCCCAAAATGCTTAGTGATATTAAAAAGTACATAAAGAACTGTCAGATCTGTCTAGCTTTTAAAAGTACTAATGAGGCGCCGGCTGGTTTAATGGAAAATCCTAAGAAAGTTCAAAGACCCTGGCAAGTAGTATGTACCGATATTTTAGGACCTTTACCTAGAAGTTATAAGGGTTTTAAATTCATTTTGGTGGTATGTGATTGTTTCACAAAATATACTTGTATATTTCCCATGAGGAACTCTCTTGCTAAAACCGTAGTCGGTCTAATTGAAACTAATGTAATATTGAAGTATGGCATTCCTCAGTGTATAATTATGGACAATGGTCCACAGTATGTGTCTAAACACATGCAAGCGCTGAAGGAAAAGTATAAAATACCTAAATTCTTCTATAACTGTAGATTCACACCACAAAATAATCCTTCAGAAAGGACACTTAAAGTTGTAGGTACCGCTATAGCATCTTATGTAGGAAGCGACCATCGCACTTGGGACCAAGAGGTCAATGCGATTGAATTTGCAATAAACACAGCTGTTCATGAAGTCACTGGTTATAGCCCATATTTTCTAAATAGTGGCAGGGAAGCCATTCTATCTGGTGAATGGTATCCTTCAGGACCTCTGAGCGGTGAAGATCTGCAATTTACTAAAAGAGACTTGTATTCTGCTATGCTTTCACATCTGAAACCCATCTTTGAAAAGGTCAACGACCGGCTGCAAAAGTCTTATCAGCGGGGCCGTGTGTATTATAATCGCGGGAGGAGACGATTGGAGTATGATGAAGGTCAGGTGGTTTGGAAGAGAGAATTTCCACTCTCAGACGCAAGTAAGTACTTCGCGCAGAAGCTAGCTCCAAAGTTCAAGAAATGTATCGTACATAAAAAGATATCTGCTGTAACGTATGAACTGCGTGATTTTAATACTCATAAATCTTTAGGTATTTGGCATGTCAGACATTTTAAAATCTGAGCCAGTAGGTTGACTGGAAGAAATAAGTTCAGTTTTATGCATATTCGTTGCTTTATGGTTTCATGTAAGATAAAAAAAAACTTAATTAGGTACTAGGAAAATATCCGAGTCGTAAATAGGTTAGTAATATACAACCTGACTTCTAAAAGATCCAATTCTTATTAGTAGATTCGTGATTAAGTTGAGCTAGGTAATTTAATGACCTGTTGTTGTTGATATTCTTATCTCTTTACTCCTACTTGTATACTGCCGATAACAGATAATGGTTTCGTATAGGTATTAGGGTAATAAACGAACCTCGTCTGTGCACTTAATATTATTTTTATGTAATACCTAAGTAAATACGAAACTTATTGTTTATTGTTGAATATACGTTACTTGTTGAGTTAGTTGTAGAGATAAAGTAATTCCGGGTGTACACCGTTTATTTTTACACTCAGGTACAAGTAAAAAAAAATGGAAAGTACAATGGACCATAACAATGTGGATACACAATTCGATTAATCACCGATTGTGTTAAGTATTTTTTTTTGGTAAGTTGTTAGTTTACTAAGAATGGATTTAGTTCGCTTAAGTAGGTAATTACTTGTGAGATATTATCTTTAAATTGTAGATAGGTAGGTATAGTGTCATTAGGTCGTTAAATAAAAAAAAAAAGGGTGGTAGGATTTTGTGCCAAGTCCGAACCGGGTAGTTCCCACCAGCTTGCCTGTCTGAACTGTGGTGTTCCTACAGCTAGGGTAAGAGTGCCGGATAATGACAAGCACTGGAGGCATTTCATCTTCGTCCTCATGTATATATTTGCATGTTAGGTAAGTTTATGATTAAGGTCATGTTAGGTTAGTTCATGACTAAGGTCATTTTAGGTAGGTTCATGATTAAGGTCATATTAGGTATATGTCGTAGTATAGGAAGGGCCCGCATTTTTAAGTAATAGGTTAGTTTTGTCGGCATTAGATAAGATCATAATCTAGGTATTTGGTAAGCTGCTCAAGTATACTTTCAACTTGCTTCTTCTATTTCTGAATGGTTTATTCTGATACCAAAGTGAATGTTACGATAAGTCGTATCTCTCTCTTCTTGTGTCATTATGACATTTCTGCTAATTGAAAATTACTACTTTGAGATCTCTGTGTGGGAAAGGTGTTGAACTCTGTTCTTCTTCTACTGTTTCTGTTTTGATAGGCTCCCTAACACTGAAGTATATTTTATCAGCAAAATACTATTTTTCCGCAGAACTCAAGAAAAAATATGTAGCTAACAAAAAAATAATAACAATACTACTTTTTTACAGTTGGGACGCGACAAAAGCTTCGGCATCTTCGCTCGTGCGCAAACAGCGGACGTGCGCGTTGCACTCAAGGCGCATGCGCTTAGCGACGACGAGCTGCTGCGTCGCAAAGTAAAGCTGCTGTTGCAGCCGGGAGACATGCTGTTGCCCACAGAACAGTGGATCCGAGTAAGATTTTTTAAACTAAATAATGTAAAATGATGCTATTGCCTTGACATAAAAGCCTGCCAGTCTGCGAGCCAGCCTGCCAGTGCCAGCCAGGCAGCCGGCCAGCCAGCTAGCCAGCCATTACCCTTTTTTTACTTTAGCGTAGTCGGGTAAAACGTATCCTATTATCATCTGTGGATACCGGTGTACCAAAAGTTGAAATTTGTTAAGCCGATTTGACGTGATTAACCTACAACGACACATACAGAACTACAAAAAATAAAAAAAATAAAATTGAAAATATCTTTAATGTACAAAGATTTCATTTTACAATTTTTAACCGACTTCCAAAAAAAGAGGAGGTTATATGTTCGATAGTTTGTATTTTTTTTTCGTTTTATGTATGTTCACCGATTACTCCGCCAATTGTGGACGGATTAAAAAAAATCTTTTTTATTTGAAAGGATATACTCCCGAGGTGGTCCCATTGCCACCAAGTTGAGATCTGATCATGGGATCCCAGGGAAATCGAGGGCAATCCTCAAATTTTTTAGGCACTTATAAAGTTTTTCATATAGTTTTTTAAGCTATTTAAGTATTTGCATATGGTAGTCATCATCTCATCATGCTGAGCTGATGACGTAAGGTACTACTCCGTAATGGTTAAGAGTTAGAGAAAAATTCTTAAAAAAAAAAATCTACTATAGGTAGGAACGATAAGACTGTTAGTCATATTCATTATAGTCTGTCTCTGAGGTAGTCTCCTTATCACCAAGTCAGGATCTGATGATGGAATACCAGGGAAATCGAGAAAAATCCTTAAATATTAAAGACACTACAAATGTTTTGTATGTATTTTTCTAAAGTTATTCAGTTGTTTTCGTCTGGTTGTCATCATCAGACAAACAAACTGAGCTGATGATGGAAGGTACAAATTAATATGAACTAACCAACTTTTCTTATTTCTTACTTCCAAAGACTCGAGATGCGTCCAAAGTGCCTCCTCAATCTTCCCATTCTGGGCTCTACAAAATACTTTATATCACTACTAAGATCCATCACTAAAAAGCAAAAAAAAAAGAACCCACTTCTAAATAAACTAAAAAACCCTAAATAATCTTTTATGTACGGTACGGATCACATTTGAATCACCTTTTGAAGTCGGTGCCAAACCTGAAGTAAATAAAGCTCTTTATTCAACAAAAATACGAATAACTATGACTAAATATATATGTAGGTAGATAATAACTAAAGGCTCACCGCCGCGGTTCTTAATAGTTATAAATGAATGGTCGCCGACTTCAAAAGGTGATTCAAATGTGATCCGTACCGTACATAAAATATTATTTATGGCTTTTTAGTTTATTATGAAGTCGGTTCTTTTTTTTTGTATATAATAAGAAGAAGAGAAATACAATTGACAGCTGTCAGAAGCAACGGCGCTAAAATTTAAACAGGAGATTTGTTGTTAGTCTTTCTAAAAAAGTAGTTGTTATTTATACATTTAAGTGTTTATAAGTTTTGTGAGGGTTAAATTGCAGGTTATTTTAAATCTAATGCATCGCCAATAGCACTTTACATCTCGCAGTTTGGTCACATTTATTATACTTAAATATGGCGCGTGTAACAGGATATACTTACTGATATAATATATGCAAAAGTAACTTTATGTTACCATTTCCTGTTTAAACTACTGCACTGAACCGATTTATATGAACTATCTTAAGCTTTTATGACCCTCCAAATTCTCGGTCTCCGAGATCATATCGAGGGCGGCAAAAACTCCTCAATCTATTATCGCTAAGTAACAGAAGAAGGGATGTCAAGGCATAATATGTCCCGATCTGTTAAAGATTTAAAAAAAGATTACCCTGCCGAGAAGGTTACTTTCAAGTTTTTCAAGAAGCGTTTCAGAATGACAAAACTAGCCTAACTCGCCTATGTCTAGGATGATGTAATTCTACAATCACATCCCGGTCCCCATCTAGCGGAATTGATGTATTCTACGGGTGCCTGTCGTTTCGCATAACGTTTTTTGTCCTAAAAATGTTTGGCCGAGAATGTTTGGCATACTGTTGAATGGCATACTACTCGTTTGTCCTAATAATTTTTGCGCATACTCATTTAAAGTTCTAAAGCAAGTTTGTCCTAATATTGATAACTCTAAAATCGAATTACCTAAAGCATACTATTCCTAACATAAATTGTCCTAAGAATTATTTTGCCTATTATTAAATTGGCTACACTTACAGCACCTAAACTAAACTATAGTAGGCGTGAAGTCAGAAGCGTTGCGTATTCTACTTTAAGGCAGGTCAGACTTCGGTTAGGTTAGGTATGACAACGAGCAAAGCGAGGAGGAGTGTTAGGTAGAACTGTGACCCTAATAAGCGAGCGAAGCGAGCGAGCGCAACGCCAGAACTTTTGCCTATTATTAAATTGGCTACACTTACAGCACCTAAACTTAACTATGGTAGGCGTGAAGTCAGAACCGTTACGTATTCTACTTTAAGGCAGTTCAGACTTCGGTTAGGTTAAGTACGACGACGAGCGAAGCGAGGAGGAGTGTTAGGTAGAACTGTGACCCTAACGAGCGAGCGAAACGCCAGAACTTTTGCCTATTATTAAATTGGCTACACTTACAGCACCTTAACTAAACTATGGTAGGCGTGAAGCCAGAAGCGTTACATATTCTACTTTAAGGCAGGCCAGACTTCGGTTAGGTTAGGTACGACGACGAGCGCAGCGAGGAGGAGTGTTAGGTAGAACTGTGACCCTAACGAGCGAGCGAAGCGAGCGAGCGAAACGCCAGAACCAACAAGGTTGAGAAGGTTTGGTTTTTTTGCGTTATTATTGCGACAGGCAAATATAGTGCGAATCGTGCCATTATTGCATTTGCTATTGCGATATTGCTAGTCGTTAACTTTTAACGTTTAAAAACTCTGCTTGCAAAAAATCATCAAGATTTATGCTTAATGACATGTAGTAAAAACAATTTTAGCGCATTAAATATTAGGAACACTACAATTATGCACACCAATCATTCGACATTAGAATCTTAGTCACATCAAACGATAGGACAAATAATATTTAGGACAAACGATAGTAGGAGCAACAATTTCGGACAATCAAAAATATGCAGAACAAAGTGTATGCCATACGTTATTAGGACAAAAGACGTTATGCGACACAACGATAGTACTAATAATTGTATGACAATCGATATAGACCCGTATTCTACTGCAGTAAAGCAAAATTCACAAAAACAATAAATCACATATCTACTTACCCTGGAATCTGGGAACTGATGACATTAAATTCTTCCTCGAGCCTATTAATTATTGTTGATATTATAGTATCTATTAATATCTTATCCTATTAACTGTTATTACGGTCCACATAGATTGAAGAGTTCCAAACCGTCACTATTTCTTGCTATTTATTCTTTGAAATACCTATTTGTAAGCTGTGGTTGTAATTTGGAACAACAAAAACAATACGATGTAATAATAAACTATTTGTAGATTATGAGTAAAAAATATATTATCAAAAAAAAATATCAAATGCACATTAATGTAATTTTATGCCTTTGTCTTTCAACATAAACAATATAACACACGTCATCTAAGGTTAATTATTTCAAATGGCTATAGCATCGGGATTGCTGCCTTTAAGAGTTTTTTACCAAACCGTTTGGGGCTATTCAAGTCATTTTAGCGATGCACACATTACTGCTGGCGTCTTTAGCAAAAAGGTAGGTATCTACCTCTCTACGACGACGACGACTCCGTTGTACTTGGCGCTGCACTAACCTCTGGTCATGAAGAAAAATGTCTGAAATCTAGTCACCGATTTATTCTACCATTTCTAGTCCAACGTTTTAAACAGCTGACCCATTACTAATCATGTTCGAGGCCCTTGCATGACACTTGTTACGGTCTTATTATTTTTTAAGAATGCAATTTGATTCTGACGAATTTTTTTCTTGTAAAATTTGTAACTAAGGTCTAACAAAGGTTTTTTTTCCAGCTGGTTACGTTTGGGGATACCTCCGAGAACACACTGCGATTTGCTACAGACTACGACTGTGGAACATCAACAAATTGTTCATTGCGAGGTAAGAATTTATGAAAAATCGTTAATGCTGGATTTTGTTACGAACGAAAATCTGATGACAATTTATTTCATGACCAGCTCAGTAAATCATTGTTACTGTTGGCTCAGTCAAAATGGCTACTGTTTCGTAACTGTATTATAAAAATTAATACGTTTTAAGTCTTGAAAACACAATTAGTAAATAATTTACCAAGTGCATGGTACCCTACATTTGGAATATTTACGCCAAGTACCGATACTTTATTTACCAAATTCAATATCTGATGCCCGGTTTATTTATATCGTATCTCACTAATTGAAATTGCCAACTTTCAACTTTCTTAAAATAGAAGCTCTGGCCGAAGGGTGGCGTATTCCTACATTTCTGTGGCCGATTAGTTGATTTATATTTATGTATTGATTATTATGTTTACTATGCGTATTCGTTTGTACGGTATTTAACTACTTATATGGGCCACTGATGCTTCAAATACATCGTTTGAATTTACTCAGTATTGTAGTGAATTAAACTTTTTAATAACCAAAAAGTAAAAAGTAATTGTTTTACGACTCAATGATAAACGATCCATAATCATTTACTTACGCGCTGAATTAAGTATCCTTATACGGGGGAGAGGAGTTAAACCATCTCGCTCCAATGTATTGCTGCATCCTTGTCGTTCCTAGTTAGAATAAGTGTAATCTGTCCTTTAATTTTATAGGGTTGTTTCTGAATCATCTTATTTAATAGACTCGAACCTCTATAACTATTGTGCTTTTTTCGCGGCAAACTTTAATGATGGAATTGGTAGATGGGAATCATTTTTCGAGACCGAAAGTAATTAATATTGTACCCTTAATAGAAACGTGTTTTTAACGTCTCCAGAGGTTTTTACTTTATTGTGAACGTCCTTGCCTTAAATATAAAGTTACCCTTTGTATTACAAGTGTTTTCATACAGTGGCATCCACTATAATGTAATCGTGGTTTTAGTCCACACTGAAGATAATGGCTTTGTTTGCAGGTACAATTGCGATTGCTTTCGGTTTCTAATAAGGATTCACACGATAAACCCCAGATTTTTTCCAAAATTCTAGTAAGTACTTTCTTGAAAAAATTGGTTGTCGTAATAAGTGTTCCACTCAAGAAGAAACACCGATATACGAGTAGCTATTACACTTCTATACTATCACAAGTTGTAAAAATGAAATATGTACATTTAAAGCTATTTTCATAAAAAATAAGCGAAACAGGCTATTTGAAAGTTACTGCATCAAAAAAAATGTGTTGTATTTTCTGTATGTTTGTATGTATGTGTCTTTGTGCTTTTGTCGATTTCAACCGTTCGTGGTAGAAAGAGAGTTATGACTTTCTTTCCGAGAAGGAAGATGCCCACCTTCTGGTAATAAATATAAAAATTGTATTTTATATGTCTGGTAATAAATATAACTTTATTTTAAAAATAAGTCCTTTTACTACACTTTTACTAACAGTACGATTTTGATGTACTTATGTGCTCCTATCTTATAAGAAATCACTACGCTACCACCCGAGTGATGAGGGCGGAAGAAAAGTTTTGTTAAGAGAACTTTCAAACCTCAATCCATACTAATATTATAAATGCGAAAGTGTGTCTGTCTGTCTGTCTGTCTCTCTGTCTGTCTGTCTGTCTGTCTGACTGTCTGTTACCTCTTCACGCTTAAACCGCTGAACCGATTTGGATGAAATTTGGTATGGAGATAGTTTGAGTCCCGGGGAAGGACATAGGCTACTTTTTATCCCGGAAAAATAGCCTTATCCGCGATAAACGAATTTAAGGCGGACGAAGTCGCGGGCAGAAGCTAGTAGTATAATATAATTGATACGAGTATCGAGAAATTTGATTAGCCTCGGAGAAGATCGTAGTAACTAACGGATACATTCATATTTATGTACTACTTATTAAATTATGCTTCACTTTATCGAGTTTATTGTCATATTCCAAATCATTGATCTTTATTGTTATATGTATTATATAAGTTTTCTTGTTTTACTAAAGACTAGGTAGCTCAATGTAGAACTATCCGCGGCCTAGCATAATTTACTGCTGTAGATGCCCAATTTTATAATTTATTAGAAGGTGCCCCGCAACTTCGTTCACGAAAGAGATAAAAGTCATAACCCTCTTTTAACTTTAACATAGTCGGCTAGAAAGTATCCTATAACCATCTGTGGATGATCAACTATGCAACTGCCCGTGTACCAAAAAGTTGAAATCCGTTTAGCCGTTTTGGCGTGATGAAGCCATAACGTCACATACAATACAAACATTTTTCGATGCAGTGACCAGTCCGTGTTACAATTTTTGAGAATACCTTCAACGCATGGACATTTCATTTTTACAACTTTATAATAGTATAAGATATAGATAATAAAGATCTTGGCCCGTCTCCGTGTGTCACATTTCATCAAAAACATAATTATCTACGTCTGACTGAAAAATAAACATCTAAACTTTTATTCACAAACTTTCAGGTATATAGTATTTTTTGTCGAGAAACAAAACAATACTACAACGTGAAACAATATTGCTTAACTATTTCCCAATGATAAAAAAAAATCTAGAAACGTGAGAGACTATTAATTCAAATTTTATTATGAACGGCGATCATAGAATCTAATGAATCATCCAATGCAAGAAGATAATTATTAAGTCGCTTCAAATTTTGAAATTCAACAAAACTTTTAACAGCTTCGTGCTCGAGATGAATGGCCGCGTAAAAAGTTAATTTCTCATCCCTCGTAAGAGCAATTTTATTCTTTAAAAAACACCGAGCGAAGATTTATGCCGGCCATAAAAAATGTAAAACGCTTCAGGATGTAAGTGTTCTTACTCGTTTAAGATAACTTTTCAATGGGCGAACTCTTCAACAAAATGTCGCCAGATGTTTTATCCCCTTCATGAAAATTATCAGGATCTCTGCGAAGCCCTGTTGAATCTTGTTAGTGTTCGTAAACTCAGTTTATTTTCTCCATCGTATCGAAATTCCTCTTGTTAAATTCAATACCGTTTAATTAATCTTAATAGAGCTGCGATTGCGTCTTGGTTAAACAATACGTTACAGTATAATGTAGAACGAGTAGATAATTATCTATATTTTGGTACTATTTTAACCTAAAATAACAGGATAACTTAAAAATCTTTTTTTTTATATTGAGTTCGTTTTTAGAGTTTAATTCCCGGAATCACAAATAATATTCGTTACTATTACGCTACAAATTCTCCTCTTATTAATAAGAAAAAGAAATATTTGTTATTATTATCATCCCATAATCTGTAACTAGGATCATAACTCTCAAGAGATCCTAATCCATCTACCAAAATAGGGCAAGGCATAATGCGGGTCGGATCTTTTATGAATGATATTGCGCAACTCTAATTTTCGACGCCCGCTCTAACAACCCATTACACAGGCCAGAACAACACTGATTCCAAAAGCTAATAACGTTACGGAAAAGTTAGCGGTTAATGTAACGGGTTCACGGAATGGCAAGGGTTTTTGCAACAAGGCAAAGGTAAATAACTGGGATGATTATTCGTACACAAAGTAAAAAGTAAAAAAAAAAACTAAACGCTTCCGAACGTTCCAAGAGTGCGCTTAGAGTAAAATTTCCTACGAAAATAACTGGTATACTCTTATTATCCAGAATTTCATTTGCCCGAATATCATCTGCACTACTAATCAACTGTCATAAAGTTGTTTCTCATAATTTCGTATGCCATAATCATTGCTTACCGTATTAATCATATGCCAGAATCTTTGTTTCCCGTAATATCAATTTCAATAATCTCATTTTCCATAATCATTGTAATCCATAATAATCACATGCCATATTGTCATTTGACATCCATCTTAATTGTTCGAATTGGACAAAACGGAAAATAGGTCCAAAGCCGAAGACCTAACCTAGGTTAGGTTTGTATTTTGACCAAGTATAGCGGAGCGTCAAAATGCTTGCATGCTTTGCTTGCAACTGCGACAAAATGGAAAATGGGTCCAAAACCGAAAACAGTAGGTTAGGTTAGGTTTGTATTGTGACCAAGTATAGCGAAGCGAGCGACGCGAGCGGAGCGTCAAAATGCTTGCATGCTTGCAATGCAACTGCGACAAAATGGAAAATGGGTTATTCGATTCACTCTGGCATCTAATATTCGAGAATACAAGAGTATGTCAAATAACTTATCTAGTAAATGAAGCATTCGGGCCACTGAAATTCGGGCAAATGAAACACGAGCAAATAAATATTATTGCATATGTATGTCGTGCAAACAATAGATTACCAAAACCTCTGTTTGTCTGTTATCTCTTCATGCTTGAACCGCTGAATTGATTTATATGAAATTCGTAGTGTGGAAGTAGTTTTAGATTAATCCTCGTTAGTTATTTATTGGCTGTTTCAGTTTCATTTGTTTTCGTTTCCAGCTAGATTCGCGTATTACGGACCCTGTTTAAAGAAAAATATTTTTTTCTGTCATATTTGTTCAGTTTCGATTGCCGATTATATATCAAGAAAATGAAAAATTAGAAATGTGTTTGTTTAAATTATGAAATAAACTTTCGTTTTAATTCGTCATCATACATTTAAGAGTCAAAAACTTAATTCGTCATCATACATTTAAGAGTCAAAAACTTGTCGATGTGACTGATGAAGCATGTACGGTCAGCTACAGAGAAACGTGTCATATAAGTTTTGGTTCGCAGAGGGGTTATTTTACTCTGCAGCTGATTGTACTCGACGCTTTCTCCATCTAACCGTATTCGGAGCCCTTTTTTGATTACCCTATACGAAATGACGTCTATAATCTCATTGATTTCTTTTGTGTAGCTTATCCGTAGTCTAGCGAGTGCATAGTAATCTATTCACCTCGTGTAACATTTTTCATACGAAGTTAGTTAAGCTCCGGGCAGCCTTCTTATTTTCGCTCTATATAAAACGGAACAGTAACGTATACATGTCAACTTTGCAAAAGAAACTCATCCTTTTGTTCTTATTACCCTTGTTAGAATGATTTGTGTGCTCATAAACACACGCGAAGACATTCGACGGCGTATTACACACCTTTTGTTATAAGCAATGCGCAGTATTAGAGTGCTTACACATCCGATATCCAGTCCGGTTGTTTTTATTGAGGGTCAAAATTGAATATGAGAAAACTACTATCAACGTAGAAAATCTATCACTTCTTGGCATTCTTTATACATTGACTATTCACATAACTTGACTAATCACATAACTTGACTAATCACATAACTTGACTAATCACATAACTTGACTAATCATAGCGGCTGCCCGCGACTTCGTCCATCTTAAATTTGTTTATCGCGGATAAAAGGTATTTTTCCGGAATGAAAAGTAGCTTATGTCTTTACCTAAAACTCGATATTTTATTAATTTAAATGTGAAGCATACTACCAAGATTTCAAGTTCCCAGCGTCAAAAAATATTTAATGTCCATAAAAAAAATCATCTTCTATTTCGTCCCTAAAAGGGATGACTAGGTCCTATTTTGATATATAAGGTACATAACTAGAAAGTTTCATAAAAATTCGTCCAGTCGTTTTTGAGATTAAGTGGAACGTATATATAGTCTAGCTATAATATCTTTACCCCACCAATTTTAATTGTTTTATCTGTGTTTTGGAATATGGCAACACTGAATATAGGGCACTAAATAGTCTTAGGAATAATAAATAAGTCACTAACACCACATAATCAACCACATAATTCCCGGGTTCGAATCCCGGCCAGGGCAAGTGTTTGTGTGATGAGCACGAATGTTTGTTCCTGGGTATCGGATGTTATCTATGTATTGAAGTATTATAATTTATCTATATATTATGTATATCGTCGCCTAGTACCCATAGTACAATCTTTGCTTAGTTTAGGACTAGGTCGATTTGTGTAAGATTGTCCCTCATATTTATTTATTTATATAATGCACTTAAGAGACTGCTAAAAGCTAAATGGCTTTACTTGAACATTATTTTATCAAAAACCATATTGATTGGTTAATCTTACCAGCCAAAGACTTAATGCAATGTAAACATTCCCGCTTTACAGCGATAATCGCTTCTTGCTTTTGCTTTACAGCATCAAAGTTTATTACCATGCGGAAAAGCAGTTCCTGCTGATCACTTTTATATGGTTTTCCCATAGTTAAACCATTATTTGTAATATTTAAAAAACCAACGCATGTAAAGATAAATTGTTTCTTAAAACACATAAACAACTTGACGATGCCTGTGACAGATACAAAACATTGCCATCACAGACTAATAAGAGATACTATGTATCAGACTGCCAACTCGGAAACAAATATTATTTGCACTAGGCAACTATATTTAATCTGTACGATTAGTATTGACTGACGTTTATTTTATTTTTCTATTCGTGATTGCAATATGGCAAGGGATCGTAATGTATTCAGCCAAAGCGGTCTAGATTCATTGAATGAGGTCTAATATTTAGAATAAATAGTTCCCGGCACGAAAATTGAACACGTAACTTCAGTAATTGTATTTACGTGATCAAATTCTATGCTGAGAATTATATCCTCATTAGCGAAAAAAATAACAAACACATTAATTGTTAAAAGATTTATTTTTCAATTTCCTTTTAAATTTGTCGTAAGCTTTCTTCTGCATTGCAAGTAAAACGCAGTTTTTCCAGCCGGACTACATTTGTCCCCTTTAATATTTTTTTGGTTGTGTTGCACCAATTCATTATTGTAAATCGGACAGTCAGAGCAATGAAATGACTGAGCATAGTTTTGTGCTCCACGCAGTCAAAGAAACAAAATGAATTCTTGGACATAATGTTTGCTAGTTCTGCGGGCGACAATTTTGCAAGATCATCACGATTTAAACACTTCAACCACTAAATAAATCTTTTCTCAGAGCACGGGAAATGGTGTAAAATAGCGTCCTTTCACAAACACAGCACTCATAAAACATTTTGCAAAAAGGAAGACAGGATAAACACAAGGACTCTTACTTACTGTGACTGTGACAGAATGAATTTCGGCAAATAATATATAGATGACAATACAAAGACAATATTATTGACAAAGCAACAGCCAATCACAGCAGAGAAAAACGTCAGTCAACATTAAAAACAACATGGCGCTAACGTACGCGTTTTTTTGTAAGAAGATTGCCAGCTGTGATTGCCATATTCAGTTTTTATATATTTCACAGTTCATTTGCTTGGAAGAGATAAAATGGTCCGACTCTACCTACTTTCACGTTTATAATATAGTAAGGATAGCACACATATAAACATTATCGTCTGTTTACCCTGGAGCATCCAATAGGACCTACATATTGATGTCTGATCCAATATCCAATATCGGATCAATCTATGTGAGAGGCAGGTTAATACTTCACTCATTTTACTTGCCTCGATGCTTAAGATCGCCGTTGGACACCAATATCTTTTAGCATAATGTGAAAACGCCCTTATAGGCACACTCCATTTAGTTTGTACCTGCCGTGTTTACTCTAGTTAATGGGACGAATCATGGTCACAATCACGGATTATACACATAATAATTGGATTACGCTTCTTCTAACAGATTTTTTTGCAAAGACATGAATTTTCATTGAGCACTAGAAGGTGCCGCAACTTCGTTCGCGGAATAGAAAAAGTCATTACCCCTATTTTTTTCTTCAGCGTAGTCGTTTAAATGTATCCTATAACCATCTGTAGATACCCAGCTACCCGTGTACCAAAAATAGTTGAAATCCGTTTAGCCGATTTGGCGTGATGAAGCCACAACGATCATACAGAAAATACAATAATATATTTTTCGATTCATTGACCTCCAAATAGTCCGTTACAATCATATTTTTGAAAATATCTTTAATATCCAGACATTTCATTTTTATTATTACTACTTTATAATAGTGTAGATGTCAAAATCATTTAGTTTACAAGGTACATTGAACATGCATGAATTTTTTTGTTGCTTTTTTTACTAAATATCAAAATACCGTTAAAACTATTTCAAAATGTGAAATTTGAATTTAAATTGACCAAGAAATAAGCAAGATATAGGCATTTTAAACTACTAATTAGACAGAGAGGTCCAGTATACCCTGTTACGTCACCGTGCACTCTGGCCATATAAACTCCATATTAAATTCTGTTTTGCTAGAAAGAGATAGAATGAAATGTTTGATGGCTTATATCTTAAATATTTTTGTTACTGTTTGTTACATGAATGAGCTTTTAATAAAGCAAAAATTAAAAATCATGAATGTTCCTTATTGTTGACATACTTCCAGACAGTCAATGGTCACTAATTCTTCAACATATTCTATTTGTCCGACAGAACTGCACAATAGCCTGGGTAAGCAGCATGACGAGGAGACCTTGCGTCACATGAAAGAGTCGTGGGAGAAGAAACTTCCTGACCTTGACGAATATCTCGAAAAAATATTGCCATTATTAAGGAACGCTTCTAAGGAAAATGGTGAGTTATCCATTTTTTTTTAATATGTAATTTGATATGATAAAATGCAATTTCGTAGTAAAAGCTTGCATTTTTCATAATAAAGTTTCAAATCATAATAAATTGTCAATATCTGCATTCTGAATAGTTGACAAAAATAAGTAGCGTCCTTTTTTATGGCTTCGCTTCAAACACCAAACGTAATATAATTTTCTATCTTTGTATCAGGGAGTCTTTCCACATCGAGAAACTTCTGAATTTTTTACGTAAGGTCAGTGTGGGCAAGTGGGCTTTATTTATAGTTAAGTTTAAATCGGATTATCCAGGTTATTATTTAGTCCAGGCAAAACGGCCTAGACTTAAAGGATGATACATATTATATTTTACAATGTCGCTTAAACAAATTGGCAAAATAAGCAAACCGTTTGTAATAAAAAGAGGTTTTTTTAAAAACTTGGCGAGTAGGAATTCCCGTGTTGTATTAAGGTAAGACCGTCTAGTACTAATTGCGGCGCTATTCGAAGGCTAATAAGCATGTGACTAGGCATATAATTTCTGTTTTAAAGGCTAGATCGGCAAATGCGTAGAAGAAGAGATTGTAAACCTTTTTTAAAGTTCAAAAGAAAACAACAGTATAAACGCAAAATTTTAATAAAAATGACAAATGGTTGTTTAAAACTCGTATGAGATCGCAAAAAAATACTTAAAACAGTATAAATATTAATTCAGAGCTGGCATGTTCATTGCCTCTGATCAAAGCTCCTTATATAAAGAAAACCGTAATTTATTTAAGCGATCGCAACAAAAACTTTAAAAGTATTAATAATAATAATTAGTAACTGAATACTACATAAGTAGTAAAATAGCGTAGTACACAGAAAACAATTGTGAATATGTATTAAGCTATTTTAAGAAAAAAAATACGTGTATCTTATTTAAGGTGAAGATATATGTAACGAGAATATTTCAACGCCAAAGGTTGGCAACATCTGATTTAAGGCAAGACCGGCACATGACGGGCTTCCCTAGAACGTATCAGACGGACTTTCCAACTAGACAATTTTTAAAGGTTAGACATTTCGAAACCAAAAACTACATAATAAGCGTTCTGGCTATATTAAAAGCGTTAGACAGGAAAAGCAGTTATTAAACTACTAAGTTACTTACTTGTTTAACAAATAATCCGACTCTTTCTATTTTTTTTCATTTATTTGCAGAACCCACTTGCACTCGCCATTTGAGTTTGAAACACGAATGAAGTTTACAATTGAGTTGCGACCATAGTCTTCGTCATAGCGACGTCTATTATAGAGTAAAAGAACTAGGACGAAAAACCGCTTTTCCGACCTAGTTCTAAGTGGCGTGCGTATACAAATACAAGAGTTATAGCGTGTAGACGGTCTTGCCTTATAGACGGACTGGCCCACATTGACCTTATGCTGTAATTTTACCAAATTTTAAAAGTGAAATTTGTGTAATCCGCAGAGTACGAAACCGTGGAGGAATATTGGGACTCATTGAGCGAATATGAAGGTGCTATCCTGAAGGCTCGAGAGCTGTGGGATCGCATCAAGCCACTCTACGAGAAGTTGCACAAATACGTCGCCCTCAGGTTGAAAGGCACCGACGCGGTCGGGAAACCACTGCCGGTTTATTTGTTGAGTAAGTACAAATATTATTGCAGCGGGCAATAATGGAATATTATTTCCTCCGCTTTAATTGCTATATTGTCTCAACTACCTATAGCAAATTTTGGTGAAGTGCCTATTATAGTTTAACAACACAATACTTTTACTTTACATCATTACCAGTTTATAACATCGAATTTATGGTACGTCTAGAACATATAAAACACATACCAGAAGGTGCCTGCAGCTTTGTTCGCGAATGAGAAAAAACATAACCCGCCTTTTTATAACCATCAATGAATGTCCAGCTACACGTGTAACAAAAATAATTGAAATCCGTACTGCCGTTTTGGCGTGATCAAGCCACAAAAACACATACAAATGTTAAAAAAAGAAAACTTTTTAGATTCAGTGATCTTCAACTAGTGCGTTTTACTTTTTTATATCTTCAATTCATTTTAATAGAATACACTTTTTAACAGAATAAGATCGGCGGGGGGTTACTTTTCTCTACAAATTGTACATAGGTATGTCTATAATTGATCGATTCAACATTCGATCCTATTGCGTGTTGCTTCAGTGTTACAAACTCGTACGTTACATGTTCTATACGAGTGTTTGATCGTTTCGCATTTTAGAAATATAATAATAAAGCGATTATTTCCGACATGAGTTCTTCATGTTTTTCTGTTTTACGTTGGAATTCGCAAATCGATAAAGTATTTAAAATTTTATAATTCAGATTAAAATAATGTCAATCGCTGCACTGCAATAACGGCAGCATACATTATTTCAGGAAGATAAACTATGTATCAAAAATGGCAAGAATAGTTCAAGGCACAATTAAAGAGAAGTTTGATATTATAATCTGCTACTTATTCAGGACTTGCCATCCACTGAGCTTTTAATTTGTTACCAACAGAAAATCAAATAGCCAAAACTTGAAATGTATTCCAAGTTGAGATATGGCACATACGTTAATGCCAAATGGCGCAATTATTAATCACGATGTCAAAAACAACGGTTTTTCTTATTCCAGGGTCACTCATGGGCGACGATTGGTCAAATATCATAGAAAGTCTTTTACCAAAACATGCAGACATTTATCAGAAAATGTACGCTAATCTACAGTTAAAGGTTAGTAGTGATAACAGTTGTAAAAAAATAGCGCAGTTTAGGGTTCCGCAGCCACAATGGCTGTTTTTGTCAAATTTCATCAATATACATCTTGTAGTTTTTGAGTAAAATGCTTGTGACATACGGACGAACGGACATGACGAAACTATAAGGGTTCCGTTTTAGCCAATTTTGCTACGGAACCCTAAAAAAGAAGTTGTCAAGCAATTGTGGAATTCAATATGTTCGATGTAACGAGATGTTCCGCTGGTTGCATGGCTGAGACTGATCAGTAATGGGCATAAGAGAGCGCAATTTAATATATATTAACTATATCACTTTAAAATAGTTATTTGAGCAAGAAGAGACCAAAGTCGTTTTTTGCAGCTAGTGCCTATGTTGAACCGCGAGGGAGGATTCTAATTTAGAATCCTGAGTGTAGCGAGTAATTTAACTACACCACTTTGGTCTCGTGTGACACATACAACTTTTCACTTCAGCAGTGAGAACATTATACACAATTAATGTAATGGTTATTTCAACCATTCACGTGTATGGTACATTTCCTTTGTCACACAAATGAATAATTAGAATATAGCATATTGCGTAACAGATGCAGAAAATATTAACAATTTGATTCCCTCTATTTTTAAAAGGAATATTTAATTCAGTACCACACAGCAAATGGGGTAAACAGGAACTTGTTGTTACCAAAAAAAAACATGTGTTTATAGTTTGACAATATTTTTTATGTTTGTGAGTAAACTGCCCCCGCGATATAGGTCAAGAAAAATACAAGATAAAGTTGAAAATCTTAGTCTAATTCTATATTAGGGGAGCCCACGGTGCTAAATCGGTATTTACTCGAGCGTCATTGAGACCTGGGTTGGGTTTGGGTTGCGAAACTGAGATGGTTGATGATGGTATATGGTTGATCTTTATGCCCTAGACGTGCTGTTTCATAATCTGACGATTATCTGGCGGGATTCGTCTAATCTGACAATTTTCTTTTTTTTTCTTAAATCATTGAACTTAATTAATTGTAAAAGCTCAAGATATTAAAGTGCAATGCAGTGTGAATGCAAATAATAAAGTGTAGATTTTTTTCAATAGAATACTTGTATTTATAGGAAAATAATTATAAATAATTAATTGTTTTTGCGTATTTTTTTTAAAGACGTAAACTTTAATTCACATAACTTATATTAAAATCGCAAAATAAGCCAAAACGTCGGAAATACGTTGTAAACAACATGCCGCGAACAAGCTGTTGTCTGTGATCAGCTGTGATGACGTCACGGCAACAGAAACCAGTGGGGACAGGATGAGAGAGTAATAGATAGAGAAAGAGTGAGAGAGGAATATAAACGCGGAGAGGGGAATACAGGCATCACGTATCTGCACGCATTAAACTTTATCGATAAATTTTTGTTACTTCGGCTTGTGGAAATCGTCAGATTATATATTTTTCGTAATCCTTAAGTTATTCCCAAAAAAAATTAGCCACACTCGAGAATGTCAAGGTGAAGTTTTTTTTACAGCTTTGTAGCCGTCCCCCTTCTTTACGTCACCCTTAAATTGTCAGATTAGAGGAATACACACGTTTTAGCATGCTAACTCACCACCTTAATCTGACGCGCTCGAGAATTTCAGATGAACAATTTTTTTTACTAATCTGATCCTTTATCCTTGACGGATGAGGCTCATATTTGGTGGAAGTACTTAACCGGGTACAAGGTATCCCCCTATATATTAATCTGCCGCGCTTTAGTAAATCCCGAAATACCCTCTTGGGCTCCCCTACTACCACAACAAGTATGTTAAATAACTTCATTTTACATTAAAAGGAAAATATTTAGTAATTCAATTAATATTATAAATATTATATTATAAATATTATTATATTAAAAATTATAACCGCAATTCAAAAATTACATTATGTTTTAAAATTGTAATATAATACCAACGTGTTAAGGTGTAGTGTTTTTTTCGGGGTCTTATTCGATAATCGAATTGGCTTTTTATTTTAACTCGCTTTTCATATAAAGACGGGAAAGAGACAGAGTGCTTTAAAACTCAAATATTCCGATTTATTTAATAGACGCAGCACTTCGAAATGACCACTGCAGCATTATAAATAAAAATAAAAAAGTTACTTTGCCTCACGCTCGCGCACTGTTAGCTAGCAGCAAAAGCTGCACGTTTGAGCTGCTGAGGTGAAGATATCATCCAACACTTCTTCATAATTTTAATGGTTTTATTTTTTCAGGAACTAGGTGGTTTGAACGCTTTTCACGAAGCTTCAAAACTGCTGACCGAATTAAATATGCCCCAAATTGAACCGTACACTTGGGACAAATCGATGTTCAACAGCAGCTGCCCTCCCGTTCTAGTAGATTGGTGTAAACCTAATAAGCTGAGGGTAATCTCCTGCAAAGACGTGACTATAGGAAATTACATGGACACCCATGAGGCTGTCATGAGGATCAAATACAGAGACACTGTTGCATTACATAGCAACAATACCTATACCCTGAGAGACGCCAACCGCTATTCAGGTATTTTTTTTAGATAAATACTTTGGTTTGCTTAGTTATACGGTGGGATATTTTTCTAAATACTTGAGATAGGAAAGATTATTAATAATTTATTTTCAAAAGTAAGTGGTGCAGTCAACATTTTTTTATAACGTATGTCCTAATGTATCATTTGCCATAACGCATTTTTTTCAGAAACCGTAAACTTTTCAGGATTGTTATAAAACAAACCTAACCTAACCTAATCTATACGACGATCTTTTAAAAAATCCTGAAAAGTTTACGGTTTCTGAAAAAAATGCGTTATGGCAAATGATACATTAGGACAAATGACGTTAGGGATTCCGAATGAGACCCGTTCTTTTTCTCTATTTCATCACTGTATAGGTTTAGTTAATTGTTTCATCCCACATTTTGTTCAATTTTACACTTTTATTATTAATTGGACGCTAAGTAAGCTATATCTCTCAGTGCTCGGCACTTTTCCATATGCACCTTCACCCTTATTCGTATGTAGTAATAGAGAAAGCGGTGTCAATTATTGGAATTGTACTGTTAAGCATTAGGACATCTCCTATTTTAGTTGATTTCACTTTCAAAGAAATCTGAATGCAACATGACCCACTTTTGAAAAATGAAATACCTATAGTTCATAATATAATCTAACGACCTTACTCTCCGTAGGACACTTTATATACATTCTTATAATATAATATTCTTAATTACATTTTCCTGCTACACGCTCCACGTAGTCTTTTGTTAAATATGACATATCTCACATGATAGGTAGTAATTAAAATCTATATAGGTATATTTCGTATAAAATATGATGTTTTGCAAATACTTACGTAGTATTTTGTATGGTGTGCACATAGGCACAGATAAAAGATTTATTTTTTCTATATATACCTTCAGTAGTAATCATTATACGTGTACAAGTTTGTGTTAATTTGAGTCGTCTTTTTTGCAAAATCATTTTTAGATGTGGACGATAATTAGTAAATTAGTGAGCAAAGATATATCAATAGCATTGATTAAATATGCCTAAATATTAAAGTTTGATGTTATATAAAGAAATAATCAAAGTTTATGTTTATGTATTGTACCAATTTTCGCAAAGAAAAGGCTTTGTGTAGGAAGTATATAATATTGCTCTTATTGTATTTAATGTTTAATTGCAGCAATTTACGAGGCGATACCTGAATTTGCGTCGCTATTGTCGGTAAATCCCCACGCTTTAAGTCGATCCGGATTGTATCCAATAGAGAGGTTCAAGTACAATCCCAACTATCACCGTCTGGTTTTGCAATTAATCACTGCGTTGCGAGATCTGCCAAGGTAAGTTCGAATTAATTAATACTATTGAAAAAAAAGATAAGCTTTTAATATTTAAAATGATTGAAGGTCAAAGAGTAGTTTGCTGGAAGTGTGTACTAATCACTGCGTTCGATTTCCATGGGATCGTTATTGGTGTCACGGTTTATATAAGTTTTGTTACTAGGCTTATTTGGAAATAAAATAAATTTACAGTATTTTTTTGTATAACCAGAAAAGAAAACACAATTTACGTAAATTTAGTCCCAATACTTTCTTTACCAATTCTTAACCTTCGAGCCGTACAACCGATGGAATTACGCACTAGATTTGATGAAAATTTCTCGTTAAAAGTGATCTAAAGCCAGTGTTTAAGTCGCCTTGATCCACATATATAGGTAAATACAAAAAACCGACCAAGTGCAAGTCGGACTCGTGCACCGAGGGTTCCGTACAAAATATACGCTACAAATGGCCGTATCTATGAAAATACAGTGTTAGCAGAGACCTACGCCAAGCTGACTAGGTCGAGAAGTGGTCACGGATGCTGGGCAAGTTCGTGGCTTCAAACTGCGTCCCAGGCATGCAGCGCCTGTGGAGAGGACACTCTACTCGTGCCTGAAAAGGCACGGATTACAACACGGGGAGTCACAGTCACCGGTGATAAGCTTTGCGCTAATGGGCGTGTGCGCGGGCGGCAGGGGTGACTCCTGACGGTAGGATAGTCCATGGTGGCTAACTGACCAGTTACCGCCTGCCTTAGCTGGGCAGCCCCCGGTCAATAAAGTACTGGTCCGCCTCTCATCCTGCGCTTCTATAGATGTGTGGAGCAGCAGGCATGTCATAGTGTCTGAAACAGGATGAGTATTTAATGCACCTAGCAAAACGAAAAGAAGAACAAAAAATAGCTATAGGACTCTATAGCTATCAACGGTGATGCGGAAACCCGTAAACTCACAAGTGCCGCAACAAACATCTACAATAGATGCTGTGGCCAATGATGATGATGATGACTCCTAAGCAAAATGTACGCGGTGGTCAATCATTTTATATTGGTTACTGTTATAGACAGACAGACATAAAAAAATGGCATTTCAAAATATTTTGTTGATTGTGCTATAAGAGCTTCCTTCATATCTAATTTCAAGTTTCTAGAACAACTGGAAGTACCCTATCAATTTCATAAAGTGTTGAAATATACGTTTTTTGCGGCATAAACAGCCGTATCTTTTTTTTACATAAACTTATAAGTTTGATTTTTTCACAGCCTTAACGGACCGTAGGCTTGAGTATACAGTTTTAAATTCAACTCGATACCTCCACGCGTTCCTGAGATAAAGGGTCTTGACAGACAAACAAACAGACAGATACAAGGACGGACAACAAAGTGATCCTATAAAGGGTCCCGTACGGAACCCTAAAAATAGCGTAATTTTATTTTATTCGCAAGAAACCTTGTAACAGAACTTATTAACCAATTAAGCAGAATTTTAATCCACATACACACACTACTCCACGAACAATAAGTTCTTGATATCACGATTTGTTTTTATGCTTTCGTACCGAAAAGGCGTCAATAGGGCCCTATTACTACGGCTCCGTTGGCTGTCTGTCACGGGCCTCAAACTCTTGAACCGTCATAGGGAGACATAGTTCTCATAACAAATAATATTAATACGAGTATAACAACCATTTTTTCTGGCAAACATTAATTTATAATAATATTTCGTGTTGTTTTGTTTTAGATTAAATTTCTTCATTGCCGCTGATGAATGGAGACTGCATCACCTTAAGGAAACAATCACATCTTCGAATAAAGAACAAAGCTGGAGTGACTTTAGAAAAGAATTCTCTTGGTTGGAAACTTCGAATGTGGATATTCTTGGTCACTCTTATGTGCTCAATAACAAGCCATTTGTCGGGTATGATTTTACACTTGATTTCTTTTTTACTGAACTTGATATGAAGGGTACGTGGATAAAACACGGATATTATTTTCTGTTTTAGGAAATTCATGGGACTTATCCTCAAATATCAAATTTACCAATCGTTTGCTGAAGAACTCATATCAGACGAGTCTGATCTTATAAAGCATATTTCTGAGAATAACGATCGTTTGGTGTAAGTAGTATATTTGCGATTATAAAGTCCATAATTGTAATCTAATATATTAATTCTAAAAGACTAAACTAAGTTTATTATATTTTTCAGGGTTACCATGTCTCAAGGTTTGGGAGTTAAATGGCCTGAAATGGTTAGCGAATTGTTAGCTAAACGAGAGAATGTGCTCGAATTTACAGCACTTACTGATTACTACAGACTACTGGACGAATATTTAGACAATCAACTAGACCCTCCTGCAGAAAACAATGAATCAGATGATTACGTAGAACCCATAGAACCTGAAATAATAGAAAATGATATTCCTACGCAATCCAAAGCTCCCGAGATTAGTCTTGAGACCCATGAAGATTTTCATGAAAACGTGATAGATACAGGTGACGAGACTAATATGAAGTTCAGTATTGAAACTTCAACTGTAGGTGTATTAGAAATCAAAAATCCTGTGGGGTCTGCGGACCAAGGTCAGAAAGATACGAATGTAAAAGAAGCATCATACAACGTCTACTGGTGGATTGGAGTAGCTGTTGCAGTAGCTATAATAGTATTGTTGATAGCGATAATTGCAAGAAAACGACAGAACCACCGAAAACAGCTAGACAGGCAAAGAAGAGAAAATACGCATGCTTGATTTGAGGAGTATCGGTTCTAGATAGAACCGATATTTAGCTAAGTACTGAGACTATCTTTAGTGAATTTGTGCCAATGCGATTCATTATTTGTGTGTGTTAAGTTGAAGAGTTTGAGTGTTAAATATTTAATTTATTTTGCTTTAGTACTTTATGATACGCTTTGTTTACATTCATTTATTGTTTATTAGAGATAATGTCGATGATGAAACGAACATTAATCAGAGGTGCTGTTAAATTATAATAAAACGTCTAAAATATTTCCTTTCCTTTTTACTTTCGGTAGGTTTTAGGAATTCAACTCTGTTTTAACTTCATTGTAATAAATATTATATAGATAAGGTGTCTAGTTAGTTAAATGAAGATAATATTTTTGTACATATCACATTTTGCAAAAATAGTCTAAATGTTACCAAGAGTGTCTATGATAATTTGTACATTATAGTTAAGTGTAATTTCGCTGTGCCTTAAGCGTCTCAATTTCTAATGAGTACTCTGTGTAGTATACAATTTAGTAATAAAAATGAAAAAATAATTTGTAAAAATTGCCTACGGATTGGTATTTTATGAAGTTTCTGTAACAAAATTATACTTGTCAGACCAATGTAGTTTTAAAATATTTTTTGTTTTTCGACAAAGGCGCTGAATCTATTCGTCAGTAAAGTTATCTTTACGCAGAATGTTTTATTGATTACTTAATAACGGGTTGATTTACTTTATCAAAAAGTAAAATCGGGAATTTAATACTAAGTAGTTTTTTCTTTGTTATGAAAACTTGCATGTTTCATTTTTATTTATTTACATACCACTATCATGTAATGCTCGTCTATTACTTTTATATATTATTACTTTAACATATTTAAGTGAAAGCAAAAAATATGATTATAAGTTAACGACAAATTAATTTTATGTTTACCTTCGTCGTTTGAAATAAGTAAAGTAAACCTGTGAGCTATTCAAGAATGAAATAATAAATGTTTAAAACATAATATGGAACTTTTCTTTCTCGCATATAATTGTGTAAGTACTGTACTATTTCGATGTTATAATACTGAATTCGGCCCCCAGGGCGTTCGGTTTGATTTATGATTCTCTCCCTATAAAAATACACTTACCTGGTCTCCTATGAAAATTTACGGCTCCAAAAACAAAAAGAGGGGCCGGATTTGTCACAACTAGCTGTTTGGGAGTCCAATGGCCGAATGTTGGAATGGAGCCAAGTAGGTTTGGCGATACGGTATGAATGAGAAGGAAATGTACAAGGACGTTGGAGATTTTCTCATGCCCTCTTTTCCGAGCCTTAATGTAAGTACTTTCGCACAGAAAGCGGCATCGGCACTTCGTGACTGGTTTTAACTCAACTTGGCCTTGATTCAATACATTAATTGGAGCATGTACACCAACAATAATATTGTTCAAATAAATATTATAACACAGAGCTCGATTGTAAAGGCAAAAAAACAATGCGACCTACTAAATTGTAAGCTGGATTTAAACCTACGACCTTTTAACGCAGAAGTGCTCTGACTAACTGAGCTATCTCAACTAAATATTTCGAACACAATTTAGTTAGCACTATAGTAGCGCCCTCTGTATCTTTTCTTGAGTGCTAAGCGCATAAGTCATACTCCAAGATTGATTCAGTTTCTCCAATAATATTGTTTTTAGGGTTCCGTAGCAAAAACGGAACCCTTATAGTTTGTCATGTCCGTCCGTCCATCCGTCCGTATGTCACAGGCATTTTACTCATGTCTTCTATAACCCGCTAATTAGTTTGATAGTTAAATAACAAAAATATATATTTCTAGGACTAATATTTTCGGAAATAATCGCTCCGAAAGTACTTAGCATAAATTGTGTCCCCCTCCCTCTATTTTCTAAACGGTATTTTAAAAAAATATGAAAAAAATTACAAAGATAAAGCTTAATAAGTTCTTTCAACGGAAATTCTTCTCAATACGATCGAATATACTGTTTTTGATTATACTGCGCTTCACGGCAAAAAATCGTAATGGCCGTGGATCTCCACGCTCTTTTGCTAGTGTTTTTATGTGAATATCACACAAGAGGTTTTTCTTGTTTGTTTAGGGCCCAATCTTCATTATGATCCCAGATTTGACAGGTCTATCAACTGATTTCTGTTACCCCTTCGCCAAAGATATTTATTTATTTACATTAGCATAGAGTTTTGGTTATTACAACAGTAAGCAAATAAGATAAATATCTTTAATAAATCAACTCCCCGTTACATGTAATATGCTCCCTATGTTACATGTGTGGATTGTTCTTTTTTCTCATGGACAATATTTCGTTGTACTGCCGGTCTAGCACAACTCTCCGCGACTACGTTTGTCGCGCGATATAGCATCACCTGTCTTACTCACATTGTATTGAAAGGAACGAGACACACAACCTTAGTTGCGCTACAAAAAGTCGCTTATCACAAGTGTGCTAGAGGTGCTGATAACCCTGATGCAGAAGAATTAATCTAATACTAAACAGCTATCATATTTATTTTCATACTTATCACATGCTTAGATCAAATGACTAGGTAATAGGAACAATACTAGTTATACTTAATGTAGTTTATTTTTATTGTTTAATACAAATTCCATAAGGCTTTTATTGTAGAAAAAAAGGGGCTCTTAAAAACCATCTCAATCAAATTAAGATATCCAAGTTATGGGCTCGAAGCAAAACTGTCAGCAGCTATGCCGACTCGCTTTCCCTAGTAATGGCCTTTTTACGCCTGTTGCATTCGATACCGAAATTGAAGACAATATCAAATAATTTTCTACTCATAAAAGTGGTATTTTTAGATTTTTGTCCTTGAACTATGACAACACTAGTATTAAATGGCATCGAATTTTTATCTAAAATATTATTTCCTACAAAGAACTTAAAAAACTGCTCTGATTAGACGAAAACGTATGTATCGGGTCTAGTAAAATTTGTGAAGGAGGTGTTAATTGACGCCTCTGTCACGCAATTTGCTGGAAAACTAATACAAATATTTGTTTGTGTATACAAAGCAAAGCCACCATGACGCTAACCATATTGAATACCTACTGTAATGATAATTCAACATTTTAAATTGAAAAGAAGAATGACCAGTTTACGTTTATCCTCAAAAAGGAGATCCTGATCTCTACTGTAAGTATATCGTTTCTTTGGGTAGTCTCGGCTCGCTACTATGTGAGGTCACTACTGTAAGTACCTACTTACAGATGATGAGATGAGGTAGGTACCTTCAGTTAGTTGGGTTGGGCTCTCCTGGTAGTTTCGCCTCAATACTAGCTCAGTCCATGATAGATGTTTAGCCCCTCCAATCACACTTAAACTTCCGCTTCCGAATCAGATCAACTACGGATACGATTCAACACATTCGTGCTCATTAAATATGTCATGTCTAATCGGAATTCCGTGTTGTACTGAAATGCAATTCAAGTCTACATGACATGTCACGCGCGTACAGTCTACTTTAGTACCTACGAAGTACCATCAACCATTACACAGATTTGAATCTGATAGAAAAAGGTAATCGGTTATTGGTGTTAATATAGAAACAATTTAAATTCTAATGTACAAGTAAACATTCCTTTAATTTTGTTCCTGGTTATAATTATAGTTCATATATTAGAAAAATGAAAAATGACAACTGGTGTAGCTAAGTGGTTACATGACGGTCTTGGTTTCAAATCTCGCTGAGGCCAAATATTTCTCTGAGTTTTGGATATATCGTCGTGTAGTACTCATCTCATCTCTCAGTACTTTTAATTGATTTTTCCCACTGCACCAATTTCATGCATCTCTGTTTGATTGCCCCATGGTTGCCCATTGCCCTGTGGTTGATTAGTAGAGAATGCCATTTGGCATTAAGTTCACCATCTGTATTTACTTTTGTTTTGTGCAATAAAGTTTAAATAAATAAATATACATATATTTATATTTTTTAATTTTACTGTATTTGCCTTTCTTTGTATGTAGTTCTAAATATGTATTTTTTAGTTTTGTTATGAAAGCTAAATAAATGAAAAATTACAAAAAAGTACATCATGTTAATAAATGAATGATAACAAAATCATTATTGCAAAACTCCATGACGCCTACTCCATCCATACTAATATTATAAATGCGAAAGTGTGTCTGTCTGTCTGTTACCTCTTCACGCTTAAACCGCTGAGCCGCTTTGGTGTGGAGATAGTTTGAGTCCCATGGAAGGACATAAGCTACTTTTTATACCGGAAAAATACCCTCATTCGCGATAACCGAATTTAAGGCGGACGAAGTCGTGGGCCGAAGCTAGTAATTTTATAATTGACTAATAATTTTCAATCAACAAATCTTAATAATAAAAATGTTCTTAATGAAAAGGGGCAATAATCAGTTTTACCACGGACTATTTCAAATAGTGTTTGAATATGAAATACTCTTAAGCTATTATTACTGGAATATATTTAACAAACTTAATTACCATAGTGAATTAATAGGGTTGGCCCAAAGGTGAGATTACTGTAAGCGTTTACCGTTATTGGTTTAGGACTACGGGAACTAATTTAACTCTTTATTCTTCGCTTGTTTGGGTAAGCCTGATTTATTTTCTCACCTTGCCTGTAGAAAGAAATTGACAAATTTGAATGTATATAGGTATACAGTTTTTTTGTGATAAGTACCTACAATGCTAATATACCATTAAACATTAGCGTATTTAATTAGAATTTCTGTTATAGGTAAGGGGGATGAATCATGAAATGCCAAATAAAACCAATTCATGCATGAAAACCAATTCATTCATGCAAACCAATTAAAGCCACGTATTAATTACAATGTTCCAAATATAGGATACACTGTTACTGAGCGCTACGTCGACGTTTATATAAATAACGAGAAGACGCCCGCAACTTCGTTCGCGGAGGAAGAAAAAAATGTGGACATGCACAGATGGTTATAGCATAAGCTACTCTTGTACCAAAAACAGTTGAAATCTGTTTAGCCGTTTTGACGTGATGAGGCCATAGCGAAAATGTTTATTGATTAAGTGACCTTCACTTAAGTTTCTGAGAACATCTTCAATGTACTGACATAATTTTTTTACAACTGTATAATCGTAAATACCCGACTACAATCTACATGGTGTAGCCGCTCACAGAAACTCTTCTATGTCTATTGCGAAACATGATTGTTTCGGCTTGCTCATCCTCCTCGAGCGCCCAGAAACATGCCAGTACACTGCGGCGTATACCGCAACAGGTTCTCTTGTTTCAGAAACATGTCGATTTTGATTCCGTCGATTTTAAATATGAAACAGTACTTGTAAATATAAGTTTCTTATTGCGTACGTTATATAAAATCGATATGCGCGTAGTAAAGTCAACTAATTTATTTATTGGGTATATTAAAAATCTTATTCCAAAACTCGTTTTTTATTCAAACTCCGAATTTCAAATACCGAATCTGAACACGGGTATTGAGAATATTCCGGTATTGCATGCCCTAGTGCCCAATTAATGTACATTTGTATACCAAAAAATCGTTTTTTATTTTATTTATGTTCTGCGAAATTTCTTGGCTGTCACAAATCTAACCACCAAATTTTCAGAGAACCTCATTATGAGAAACTGACGATACTCGTAGATTGGTAGGATAGGATTGGTTTTAGGAAAAGTAATTACAGAATTCATCTCTTTTTACTGATCCATAAATTGTAGCTGGCGTAAAAACTTTGAAACAAAATACGAGTATGGTATATTCTATAGCCTCTTATTTTTAAACACTAACATCTGGCGCATTAAAATTTACGATCGTATGTTTTGCTTGGATATGTGTTTTTTTTATTGTTTCTTAATTTCTCGATAATATTCGATTCGAACCAATATTATTTATAGGGCAAGCTAATGAAGGTAGCACTACATTCTGTTGATGGATATTCGACTTTGTAAAGTAACAGAGCAACTAATTACAAACACTGTCTCCAAATTCTAAACAATTCAAATATAATAGTATAATGGGTGTTTGGGATAAGTTTTAGACTTACTTACCTATTATGTATTTTGTATGTTCACTTTGCCATTACATAACTACTATTATACGGAAAGTCATGTTTACATCTTAACACTTTCTAAGTTCAGTTGTAAATAATTATGTAATTTATGTATGTAAGAAGAGAGCTTTTAAAATTATATATCTGAGGCAGTATGAATTACCCGAATTATGAATTAGCCTACTGCTAACAAGTGTTACTGCTAAGAATCGACCATAAAAAGGCCAGTGTACTGATCCTCAACTTAGTCGACATTTCAAATGTCGCCTTGGCAGAGCGGTCGTGGTTGTGGTAATCATGAGTGAGGGCTACGGTTGTTCGCCTAACGATGTTTCGTCATCTCGTCCTATGACACACTCGTAGCGGCACTGTTGGTGTTGGTACATTCATTCGAGAAAATTACCTATGCATCATCATATCATCATATGTCATTTTTGTTCTGTTTTAGAATAATTTACGAATGTTGTACTACTTATGTAGCTGAATAGACTTAAGTATTTTTTATAGGCTATGAAGTAGTACACTTTTTAATTTAGACAGTAAGATTATATAATTTTTATTAAAAAGTAAGAATGTGAAACTTTGAATAATATAAATACATGTAATATTTTGAATGTTATCAATAAAGGACTATTTAGCATTTGATTGGCTATAAGCATATAACATCCTGTTAAATGTCGCAGTGCCCTAATGTGTTGTGCAGGGTTTCATAGCGGTAAAATATAAAATGCCATCTTCCAATGTACCTCTATGAAAGCAATAAAGAAACTGTCGGAAAACGTCCGCAACTGCGCGGAGGTCTCTCTTGAGGATCTCCATAATGACCCGACGTGCACTGCCCTCAACTAATGGTTGCCTACCTGCAATCTTGACCAGATCGTCAGCTTCGGTACATGATCCCCACTAAAGAATCTTAAAACACCTACCGGTATTAAATGTGTAGGTAACTTTTTACTTTCTAGATGTATACATATATAAACAGAAAGTAAAAAGGCAAAAGAGAGAGACTTATATTTCATACATAATATGTGATTGTGTGTCAAATGCGCAAATTGCATGTATTATCAACAGCTTTTGTCTATATACTCGCTTGCGCTGTTTCCACCAGTTTACGACTGGCAAGTATAAGTTTTTTCTATGTTTCATTTCAAATATCAACCCATAGAAGGCTATTTTGTCCGCTGGTATACTTTATCACTTATTTCTAATTACTTACACCACGTCAGGCAACAGAGTGTTAACGGTTGTCAGACTAAGGAATTTTTTTTTTTTTTCATGAGAAAATCCTCAACAAGTTTAATTAACAGGCGCCCTAACTTTTAAGCCCTGGTCTTGATGACGTTGCCTTGCCTCTTCGTCCTTGGAACTAATTCAAGTTTTCTTTACTAATTGACTTAGCAGCTACTTGAGAGCTTGTTTTCTTTTAAAATTAGATTGTGAATTGCTTTGATACGTTTTTGAGCATACAGTTAACCTTTTCGACGCTTTAACAGCGACATATAAAATAGGTGTCACTCGTATGCCACGATATCATTAAGTTTCACGCTAACATGACCCGTATGTAAATAGGCGTCGGTCTAAATGCCTTGACGTACATATATATATCGGTCGTTGGCGTTGAACCTACGGTGCGGATATAATATGCGTCGTTGGCGTCCAAAAGGTTAAGTGTGAGTCATCGTCGACAACAATCATAAGCAAATACCGCAACAGTATGGTACGTCACGGTCGCGTTACAATCAGGGGGCACGGCAGTGTCCCCGCCAAGTCGAGCGCGAAGCAAACATTGCCGTACCATCATTTACTGGAACCATTTCGCCGCATTTTCAGGCCCCTATTTGAGAACCTCTGGATAAGACCAGAACGCAGAAATTTTCGTCATCCAGTAAGCTATAAGAACATACTTAAACTGTCACAGCTACATACTTAACGGTCGTGCTACTAATTTAATTCCATGTTTGTATATATTGTAATTACAGTTGTAAATACATAAGTTGTACATACGCATTTCTATTTTTATCTTCGTGGTAGTGCATCACACACTACCATACACTCACTCATGATCATCAGAATAGAACCAGTACTTCCCATAAACTCAGAGAGCGGAAATTTGGTACAGAGTTAGGGTTTAATGGCCACATAAAGGGAAAACTACAAAACTAGGATAATCGAAGATCTGGAGTACCTGGTGACCCTGATTAGAAAACACAAGAGCCCAACCAAACTATTAGAGATCGACATACCGCCTTTACAAAAAATATTCAACTTGGTGGGCCGCTTCATGTGATGTCCAAAATTGAAGGGTTATGCCCACGTTTCTACAAAAAGAAGTGAAATCCCACCAAAAACATTCTGTAAAAAAACTAGCCAAGTCTCGATGGAGCTGCTTATTTATCTCTAAAAAGTAATGAAAACTAGACAAAGTCGTGCCAAGTCTAAGGTTCTTTACTGCAATTTTTTTATTATTATAGTTAATGTTGTGTGACTTGGCCGTTCAAGGGTACACAAGGGTACAAAACCAGGTGATCCATGACACCGTCCGACGTCCGACCGTCAACGATTGGTGCAACAGACACGACAGTCCGTTACAATAATTTTTTTGAAAATATCTTCAATGTATAGACATTTTATTTTTACCGCAGAAGATGCTTAAATTCATACACAAAATTAGCTGTCAAATGTATTCCAAATTCAAATTCATTTATTGCAGGTATCTGTAGCACATAGATAAATACCTTAAAAACGAACATACATAATATTGTAATAAACTCTAAAAAAAGAGAGCAACCTGCGAAATATACTTATTCTCATTCAAGAGGACTACTCTTCTTTTTTATCACTACCCTTTAACGACCTCGTTTCTAGTAAAAGGGGTTTCTTTTTCAAAAAAGTGCTAACAAATGAGGAACTTAACGCTTTGTAATTAAGCTGGATTCCGGCGGGATCAAGTCCGCGCAAGTGTTGGCTCGTTAATCAAACCTTTCCAACCAATGGAATTACGCTGGGAAATATAAAAGACACTGCAATTTGAAAAACATTTTTTAAGAATTTTATGACATAATGAAACGTTGGCTTGATAATGAAATGTACGTGCCTTCAACTCTCTGTTAACAAATCAAACTCAATCGAGTGTTTCGGAAATGACTTTGTATGTTAATCTCATCGGTTTATCTAACGATGTGTCTACGTTTTGCAATAACATTAGAAGTCTATAAAGTGTTCCAAGATCGCAATTAAAACATAATTTAGTAAATTGCTTTCATTCTTTCTGTTTGTTTAGGTATAACTTATACGTTATTTAAACAAAAAGCATGATTCGAGTCATTTAGCTTATATGTGTATACTATATCTCCGGAGTACTATCAAAAGAAACCAATTACCATCTCGTCCCAATATATGGATAAGCTATTATACATATACAATCCAAACCAATTTAACCTCCGACAAAAAAGAGAGGTGTTTTAAGTTCTATGTGCATCTATGTGGCATTGTAGCTTTTGAATCTACCAATGTTTTATCAGTTTATTTTAAATTTATTTATTCAGCCACAATTTTTAATTTCAATATTGGCAGCGACAAGCTTAGTACAGCTGGTATTTAACGAAATCAAAGGGCACACACGAGGTCATTCGCATAGATATTAACGCGCCGTTCACATGGGGATTGGGTTAAGCAGCTAAACTCTCATGGTGCTTGAGTTTGACGCTAGTTATAATACTATTCAGAGGTAAGATAAAAATCACTAAAACAATAAAAGTTGCATCTCTTTGTGTGGGTAAGATTTTAAACTGCGAAAGTCAATGGGTTAGTTAGATGTTCATACATAATATTTCAAAATGGTAATAACTAGGCATCCGCGGCTTTTTGAAGGCATCTCGAAAAATGTTGCTAGTTCAGTGACCTGCAGAATGTAAATATTACGTCATTCATGAATAAAATATCATCTGGCTCCTTTGATCATTAGTTAACTTTGGATACAGTCTAAAACCCATAATACGGGCTCACTTTATTCAACTTTAAGTTCTTAAATTACTTACGACCGTTTCAACGATATATTTTACATGCAGCAAATAAACAGTAAAGGCCTTCATTGACCATTACTAGGTCAGAGCGTGACAGGCAGCCAGCAGTGCAAAATCTATCGAGGCCACTAAACGATTTAAGCCTTGCAGCGACCGCCTATAAAGCTATCGTTCGCCACACACTATTAGTCCTGAATCTTCAGTTCTTACTAGTCTAGGTAGTCTGCTTCACTCGAGATCCATTCGATCATTGTACTGTGGTAACATCATTGTGAAGATTGGCATCAGACTGCGTTTAGTTCATCCCGGACATAATTTAGACACGTGATAGTGGTACCTGTTCAAGATGGGGCATGAATAATCAATTGTGCATTAGATTAGAACAAAAAAATTCAATCGAGATTATTAAAAAAAAATCGTAATAAACACGCAAAATTACCGCTAGTCAGGTGTTGTCTAGGTATGTACACATACAGAGTTGAACGACAGGAGAGACATTCCCGAAAATATTGAGTCGATTAAGAGGTACGTACACAGTCGATATGTGATGCTTATAATCTTGAAATACGTAAAAATCAATAATACCGAATTCGCTTATTTTTTAGTGTGGTAACAACCCTCTTGCACCTCACCATCACGGCTCGAGTATGCGTACGAAAAGGAATCGAGGCATCGAGAAAACTCGAAGACCACACTTATTTCCGAGAGTTGCCGTTAACGTAGTTATAACTTAATGATGATGAAACGTAAAATCCATAATAATATTATAAATGCGAAAGTGTGTCCGTCTGTCTGTATGTTACCTCTTCACGCTTAAACCGCTGAACCGATTTGGATGAAATTTGGTATGGAGATAGTTTGAGTCCCGGGGAAGGACATAGGCTACTTTTTATCCCGAAAAATACCCTTATCAGCGATAAACGAATTTAAGGCGGACGAAGTCGCGGGCAGAAGCTAGTAATTTATACCTAATATTGTTTTATTAACCATTAGTTTACATTTTGCCACATTGTTTAAAAGAATCTAACACTATCTTCACATTCAATGTTAAAAGGTTCCTCTGCGTCTTATAATACACGCTGTAGCCCGTGCCCGAGTATGTCGGTGTACCGTCGATAGTATATCCTCTTCATCATTTTTTCTACACAGATTGTTGAAGGCAACAGTAATTTTTTGTCACAAGAAGAAATCTAAACACGTGAGATCCGGAGACCTCGGTAGGCAACGGTGCGGCCCAAACCCGCTTATCCAGCGATCCCCAAACTCATTGTTTAACTTCATTCGCACTTCGTGTACAGAATAAGCTGGTGCACCATTTTGCTGCAACTAAGTGCAGTCTTTCAGCGAGTGGTAATTAAAAGTGTACGAGGGATTAAGTCAAGTCTGTGTTTAGAGTTGGAGGCAAAAACGCAGGTTATGATAGTTTCTGCTTGCAACACGTTAAAAACGCACCCAGACGCAGACAGATCAACGATACTGGTGATCCGAGAATCGGTAAGCGAAAGGATTTTCCTCGGCATACACATGCTCGTTTCGACTGTTCACATTCCGTTTCATGCGTCGTCTCTCTCTTCTTATTCTAACTTATTTATGTATAAGCTTTCATCACTCCAAATGACATGCCTAATGAAATCACGTTCTTCCACTATTTTTTTGTAATAATCATCGGTCGCAGTACTCTTCGCGGATAGGGCAATTGCATTATAGTTGCACGTCGCGTATAATAAAATCAAATTTAAATAATAACAAGCTTCTAACACAGACATTTTTATTTGAAGAATGACATTATGTCGACTGAACGGTGGAATAAATTTCCGCCTGCAGTATTTTCGACTGATGCGACCTTCAAGCCTTCAAGTAAGGAGCGTACTCCCACTTGAAAGGCCGGCAACGCACTTGTGACTCCTCCGGTGATGCAAGTGTTTATTGGATATGGTCGACTGTGATCGCTTACCATCAGGCGACCCGTCTGCTCGTTTGCCTCCTATGTCATAAAAAAAAGGTAAATTTAATGACATTTTCATTTCAAACATCAAATGCATCTTATCGATGTCCAATAACGCAAAGAGTCTTAAATTAACAAAATTATGTTTCTTAATAATGTTTATTTACTAAATGTTTCACACGCCCGTTTTGAACCATGAATGAAAAATGCCTGCTCAGCAACATAATTTTAACTTAAGGCCAAGCCACACCGGATGCGTGCGCAGCACGTGCACGTGCGCGTGTGCTTGGCGTGCACAGCACCCATGTCAAACCGAGAGCTGCGCACGCAGTGCTGCAGAGCTGTGCACGCAACGGTAGCGCACGCTGCAGCACCGTTGCGTGACTAGCCGCCATTTTGTTTTGCGTAGTCTTTTCATTATGCTAGATAGCAGTTCATCGGACAAAGAAGAAGCTTTACTGCTTCTACTTTTAACTCAAAAAACTCGTGCAGCGCCGAAAAGACTGTGGGTTCATGACATAAATGCAAGCAGACATAAATACAAGGTCATCATAGCACTCCGCTGCGTGAGCGCGTAGACGCAGCACGCAGCCGTTTTGTCTCGACGGACCTGCGTTGCGTGCAAGTCACGCGCACGTGCACGCCACGCAAACGGTGTGCCATCTACTATGACATTCCATACGATACAACGCGTACGCCACGCACACGCGCACGTGCACGTGCTGCGCACGCATCCGGTGTGGCTTGGCCTTTAGCTATTATTATAAAGTTGTATATATGAAATATCTGCACATTGAAGATATTTTCAAAAAAAATTGTTACTATTTGGAGGTCACTAAATCGAAAATTATTTTAATTTTATATTTTGTATGTGTCGTAGTGGCTTCATCACGCCAAAGTGGCTTAACGAAATTCAGCTATATTTGCTACACGTAGCTGTCACACATGATTATAGGATACTTTTTATCCGAATACGCTCCAGGGGATTTTTTTTTATCCCCCGCTAGAAAGTACCTTCTAGTTCGTTAATAATTTTGTTCAATGTGTTAACGAGCTAAAACCTCATTTTCCAAAAAAACGGGAGATCCCGTTTTTAAAAGTCCCCGCACCCCCTTTATAACAGTCGCTAATTCTGTCATTCGCCCTATCAATCGTATTTTTGTATACTATTTATCTTTAAAGCTCAAATAAGAAGCAAGGCAGGAAATTGCGTCTCTTAAAAGGAAAATGATGAGATAAAAATTACCATTGAAGGATGCGCCATAAAATCCCTCAAATCCTCATCACTTTGTTATATAATTGTATGATGTGTCGACGTTGTGCTGCGGCAATTTCTTAAAGGAAATATGAAAACGAGTGTCTGTGTTACTTCTTTCACACACTTTCTTTAGGAGATTAAAGTCACCCCTCCTAGCACGATCGTCAATTAACTTAGAGGCATTACAAAGATTGTAGCACTGTAAAGTAGGGTTCAACTTTGAGAGAGTTAAAACTACTTGTTGCTCTTAATAAGATTTCCCCAAAAGAAAATCGAAATTTATTTATATTTACGATTCGATGTATGTGGGCTGAATTGAAAGATGCGTGTGATTTCCCGACCATTTTCAGATGCAGACAGTGGGCCAAGTCTCAAAAGAAGATCTATTATTGCTAGTAAAACAATAAATAATTACATTAAAAGAAAAAGCTTGTTATTTTATTTCGGGTCCACATTTAAGTCCAACCTTGTGTTAGCACATTTAAATAAATATCCACTGTACAACATAGGACTTAAACGTGGACTCATCCTAAACCAAATTTCGATTACAAAAATTGTTGTCATGAGCCTATATATTCCAACCCAGTCCATTTTATCGATATCGATAGAAATTGCAAGCGTATAGCCTACTACACTATTTTAGTCTGTTAGATTGGTACTACTGCTGTTTGACGGTTCTTTGACGTACATACTGGTATCAGTGTGTCATGCAAATTGATTCTATTGGCTAGTATGAGAGTCCCGCCGCTTAAAACCTAGTGGTTATATTCTCTTTGTTCCCGACTGTCAATCAGTTGGCCAATATTCAGCTGTCACAGTTAATGTTGTTGCACAAAGTTCTGATCAATGAATATTTTTAGCCAACTGATTCAAACAACCCAAAAAAGAAGGAGGTTCTCAATTCATCGGAACTTTTTTCTATCAAAATGTTTAATCGGAATTTGAAATGGGTAAGAAGTGATGTTTATATGGAACATTTTGATAGAAAATACTGTTTGATCAGAACGCACAGTCGTTGTATTCAATAAATCCTTTTCTATTGTGTCCAAATGTAGGTACTCACGATACAGGCTCGACCTAGTGTGAGGATCACTGATAAAATCTACGCAAATACTCTTTATATACTGAACTGTCTGTTACATAACACTTGTGTAAGCTTTCTGTTAAATAAATGATATTTGTATTTGTATCTGTAAATACCGATAATAATATTTCGTAGTTTCATTTTCGATACAAATTAACAGGTAGTCCTTTGACCTACAAGGCAACACTCGCACGCTTTAAGAATTTTATGCTTATTTATTTATTTAGTATCGATTATTTATAACTCGATTAAAAACCAGTATTCTACCTCCCTACTGTAGGTAAGTAGCCATGACAGTTCATTATTTTTCCGTGCGAGGCAACTACTGCACGCGCTCCTACCTTTGAGTTTTAAGAAAGTAAAACTATCTTGATTTTTCAACGTTCACGATGCCTAAAAGATCGTTCGACGAAAAGATGGAGTACTATTTGCAAAAAATGGAAAAATTGAGGGATAAACATCGACGTAAACGTCGGCGTTTAGATTCGTTCTCATCTTCAGAGGAAGAAAAAATAGATAATGTTCGAGGTAAGTGGTGTATCCAAAATCATTTTTTCGCTAAAGAATCGTACAAATACTGTTCAATTTGAAAGTACCTTTTGTTACGATGATTTGCTATAGATTCTAATTAGAACCCGGCAAAATTATGCAACATACCCGCCATAGATTCAAATTCAAATTCAAATTCAAAAGATTTATTTGCTAGGAATACAGATTTCATATAGGTCTTACAAAATTTTTGGTTTCATGTATTGAGCCTACACGTAGGCATGCAAATATGTATCACACTAAATTATATTAATATTCAATTTCCAATCTAAATAATCAATCAATAATAATATTATAATGTCAATAATCAATAATAATAGTATAATTCAAATAATCAATAATAATCGTATAATTAAAATAATTACCTAATTCTACATGTGTCAAGAAAATATTTTACGCTATAAAAACAATTTTCAATCAGCCAGCTATTTAGAGCAGTTTTGAACCTATTCCCCTGAAGAGTTACAATTCCTTCAGGGATGCGATTATAAATGTCATTATACATGTTATAAATATTTTTTTTGTATATAGCTTTGCGGCATTGTGGTTTTAGTAGCAGGTGCCTCCCTTTCAATCGTGTCTGCCTCTGCATGGTTTCTCCATGCTTTTGGAAGTAGTGTAAGTGGGAGTTCACAAAAACGCATACTTCTCTGATATACAAGCATGGCAAAGGCAGAATCCTTAGTTTTTTAAAAGGGGGACACAGCTATCGTCATACCATGCATTGCAAATTACTCTCACACATTTTTTCTGTATTTTAAATACTCTGTCTACATCCACAGATTTTCCCCACAAGATCAATCCATACAGGAGCACAGTTGACACATAGCCGTGATAGGCTGTGAGAGCGGCTTCCGCTGAGACAGTGTCTCGTAACCGTCTCAGTGCAAAAACAAAACGATTTAGTTTATTACATACCTGTTCAACGTGTTCCTTCCAGTTTAAATGTTTATCTAAAACAATACCGAGGAATTTAAATGTGTCAACTTTGTCAATATTTTGATTATTATAGCTTAAGTTTAAGGGAATATTAGTAGAATTATATGGAAGAAATTGCATGTATTTAGTTTTATTAATATTAATATGTAAATCATTATTATTCAACCAATGTATAATGTCAGTTAATGAATTATTTAAATCTTTCTCATATGTCAACTTATCGGAACATTTTAATACAAGGGTTGTGTCATCAGCAAACATTATTGTTTTACAAGGGTTAGCATTAGGCAGGTCATTTATATATATGATGAAGAGCAGTGGTCCGAGAATGCTACCCTGAGGGATACCCGTATTAATTAATTTAAATTCGGAACTGTATGACCGCTTAACAACAGGTCTCTCAAGCTCCGTAACATTGCTCAGTTCCGTACACTGCCTTCTATCCTCCAAATAGCTTTTGACCCAATCAATAGCTTTCCCTCGAACGCCGTATATTTCGAGCTTGTGTAGAAGTTTCGAATGATTTACAAAGTCAAAAGCTCTGGTCATGTCTAAGAAGATGGTCATGACTGGAGTTTTAGTATTTATGCTCTCATTAACATACTTTATGAGATCGAAACAAGCAAAAGCAGTTGACTTACCTCTTCGAAAGCCATACTGTTCAGGACACAGAATATTGAATTTGGTTAAAAAGTCTTTCAGTCTAGTAGAGAACGCTCTTTCAAATATCTTTGACAATATAGGAATTAAAGCGATCGACCTATAATTATTTGGATCTTGACGGTCGCCTTTTTGGAATAATGGCTTTATGATAATTCTTTCTTCTTAAATTCTTTATTAATAATATGATTCAAAATGAACAAGGCGTAAATGCGTAAATATTTTATGCAGGTTATAGACTCAAGTTATGAACTATTCCTGTTTATCGTCATTATAATTTTGACTTACGTAATCTATTAGCCGTTGTCGTTGTCCTCTAGGAGGCGAAACTTCGACGATGCACCTAACTGAGCCTGACCGGGATAGAGCGGCGTTATTACCTGATTTGGACGAACATGCTATTGCCACTGGATCACCGACAATGGACGAACGCAATTCACAAAATGATTTACTACTGCCACCGCCATCGGCGCCGTTAGAGACCGAGACTTGTCGACCTCTTGACCCAGAAATTCTATCCGCCCTTGGTGAGGCCACAGATTTGGGAGCAACGTGGGGTCAAGAGATACATAATAATCTCACCCAGCTCTGGCTCCCATTGTTAAAAACAGGTATGGACAAAGAAGTTAGAGAAAAGGTATTAAAACAGTACCTTATTCCCAGCAATTGCACTTTATTGCAAGCCCCAAACCTCAACATTGAGATATCGGCGGCAGGGTAAAGAAATGGTCCGAGTACGTGACAAAAAAGTCGAAGCAATGCAACAACAACTTGGCGCAGGAATCACCGCTATCAGCCGTGCTATGTCGACATTGTTGACAAGCGACAATAAAATAGATGCGATTAAAATGCTCAGTGACGGTTGTCGCATTCTATGTGATTTGCATCATCATGAATCCCAGGCTAGGATCAAAATGATCACACCAGGGCTAGCGAAACCCTTTTTGAACCTCATTCAAGAAAGTGAATTTGACGAAACATTGTTCGGTGTCAGTCTGCCAGAGAAGATTAAAGCTTCTAAGACTATTGAGAAGCAGGGACTGCAGATCAAAAAGACAGTGCCTCCGCCGAGGTCTAATCCTGCTCCGACCACAAGTGCGGCCCGTCAACCATTTGAGGGAAACTGGACCGGGCCTCCTCGATACTCGACAAACAGGGGGGGGCGACGAGGCCACAGGAAGTTACCCACGTCGTCGAGACGACCAGCAACAACCCCATTGGCACAATCCAAGGCGTACCAGAACAAGTCACGTGCCCCACCACGTCCTTAATACAGGTACATGCGGGGCGCGTTAAATTTTTCTATAATTGTTGGCTTAAAATTACAGATGATGCTAATATTCTAAGCTGGGTTCTGAATGGAGTTCCTATTCCGTTTATAACCAAGCCGTATCAATCAAATGTGTCGCGTCTATCGTGGACATCAAAAGAACAGCATGAAATGTACATAGCTATCGATAATTTACTTAAACTAGGTGCTATTTCATAAGTAGATCAATGTGAAGAACAGTTTATTTCCAGTACGTTTTTAGCCCCTAAGCCTAATGGAACTAAAAGGTTTATTTTGAATCTAAAATTATTAAATCGTTTCATACCAAAGACCCATTTTACCATTGCCATACCATTACCGGACGGCCTGCAAGTTATTACAAAACAACTGGTTTATAGCAACTATTGACTTAAAGGAATCATACTTACTTATACCTATCGATATATAATCTCGAAAATATCTTAGATTCCAGTACATCGCACCAAATTCAAATGAAACTATAACGTACGAGTTTAGTGCTTTATGTTACGGCCTAGGGATAGCACCTAGGTATTTTACTAAGATAGTCAGAGAAGTCGTAGCACACTTACGTAGTCGTGGTCACAAATCGGTCTGCTATCTTGACGACATTTGTTGTTTAGCTAAGAGCTATGATGAATGCCTTCGTAATGTTCAAGAGGCGATAGTATTGTTTGAGTGTCTAGGTTTCGTAATAAATTATGATAAAAGTCAATTACAGCCACAAGTGTGCAAATTTTTAGGATTTATATATGATACCACTCAAATGACCCTTTCGTTACCTTTAGATAAACGTAATAAGATAGCCTGTATGGTTCAAAGATTTGCTAAATTACCTATTGTCACCATCCGTGACTTTTCTCAATTTATAGGCGTCCTGTATCAGCTTGCCCAGCAGCACGCTATGGTTGGCTGTATACAAAAATATTAGAACGATAAAAATACATATAGCTAAAACAACATGGTACATTTGAAGCTAAAGTAAAACTACCAAAAATTATTTTTAACGACCATAACTGTTAGATTAGTAATATTTACATAATAGACAGGCCTATAAAAAAGAAAACTATGCTGTGGAAATTTACACTGACGCGTCGCGTACTGGCTGGGGTGCCTGTTGTAATGGTTCCAGGGTAAACGGTTCTTGGAAAGAGAGTGAACTGCAGTTCCATATTAATTATATAGAACTTTTGTCCATATTCTTGGCTCTTAAATGTTTTGTAAAAGATAAGTCTAATTGTACTTTTTGTTTTTACAAATATCATGATAATAATCACAATTTTTGCAATTTATTAGTGAATCACTCCACTAGTGTTATTATTATAAACAAAGATCAGAAACAAATGAAAAAAATTTTCGACGATACTGGACTTGAACCAGTGCCTTGAGCCAGACCGGGGCAGCACGCTCTACCATCTGAGCTAATCGTCCACACCAGTAGTCGACGAATTTTGTCATTTGTTCTTGCTTATGGATCTCTGTATGGTGCATCCGACTCTTTAGCCGTTAGCGCCGCCTAGTGAAGAACTATGAAGTTACTTTCACCCCGAGCAGATACCTTTACAGGTACCATTGCTCGGCGAGAGGTGGCGCTATTATCAAGACTGTACTTTTTGTTTTTACAAATATCATGATAATAATCACAATTTTTGCAATTTATTAGTGAATCACTCCACTAGTGTTATTATTATAAAAAAGATCAGAAACAAATGAAAAAAAATTTCGACGATACTGGACTTGAACCAGTGCCTTGAGCCAGACCGGGGCAGCACGCTCTACCATCTGAGCTAATCGTCCACACCAGTAGTCGACGAATTTTGTCATTTGTTCTTGCTTATGGATCTCTGTATGGTGCATCCGACTCTTTAGCCTTTAGCTTTTTGATCTTTGTTTATAATAATAACACTAGTGGAGTGATTCACTAATAAATTGCAAAAATGGTGATTATTATCATGATATTTGTAAAAACAAAAAGTACAGTCTTGATAATAGCGCTACCTCTCGCCGAGCAATGGTACCTGTAAAGGTATCTACTCGGGGTGAAAGTAACTTCATAGTTCTTCACTAGGCGGCGCTAACGGCTAAAGAGTCGGATGCACCATACAGAGATCCATAAGCAAGAACAAATGACAAAATTCGTCGACTACTGGTGTGGACGATTAGCTCAGATGGTAGAGCGTGCTGCCCCGGTCTGGCTCAAGGCACTGGTTCAAGTCCAGTATCGTCGAAAAATTTTTTCATTTGTTTCTGATCTTTGTTTATAATAATAACACTAGTGGAGTGATTCACTAATAAATTGCAAAAATTGTGATTATTATCATGATATTTGTAAAAACAAAAAGTACAGTCTTGATAATAGCGCCACCTCTCGCCGAGCAATGGTACCTGTAAAGGTATCTGCTCGGGGTGAAAGTAACTTCATAGTTCTTCACTAGGCGGCGCTAACGGCTCAAGAGTCGGATGCACCATACAGAGATCCATAAGCAAGAACAAATGACAAAATTCGTCGACTACTGGTGTGGACGATTAGCTCAGATGGTAGAGCGTGCTGCCCCGGTCTGGCTCAAGGCACTGGTTCAAGTCCAGTATCGTCGAAAAATTTTTTCATTTGTTTCTGATCTTTTTTATAATAATAACACTAGTGGAGTGATTCACTAATAAATTGCAAAAATTGTGATTATTATCATGATATTTGTAAAAACAAAAAGTACAGTCTTGATAATAGCGCCACCTCTCACCGAGCAATGGTACCTGTAAAGGTATCTGCTCGGGGTGAAAGTAACTTCATAGTTCTTCACTAGGCGGCGCTAACGGCTAAAGAGTCGGATGCACCATACAGAGATCCATAAGCAAGAACAAATGACAAAATTCGTCGACTACTGGTGTGGACGATTAGCTCAGATGGTAGAGCGTGCTGCCCCGGTCTGGCTCAAGGCACTGGTTCAAGTCCAGTATCGTCGAAAAAATTTTTCATTTGTTTCTGATCTTTGTTTATAATAATAAGTCTAATTGTGCTATCTTACTCCGCGTAGACAATACTACAGCCATTAGTTATATAAACCGCATGGGCGGTATATAATGCCAGCATTTCAACACACTGTCTCGTGATATTTGGCAATGGTGCGAGTCGAGACAGCTGTGGTTATTTGCCTCGTATATAAATACGAAGGACAATATCGAGGCTGATGAAGAGTCACGCAGAGTGAATCCTGATGCCGAGTGGGAGTTGTCAGAAGCAGCTTTTAATTGCATCGTTAAAAAGCTTGGTAACCCAGAGATTGACTTGTTTGCTTCTCGCACTAACGCCAAGTGTCTCGAATATGTAGCTTGGAAACAGGATCCAGACGCTATTAGTGTGGACGCATTCACAATAACCTGGAATGAGAAATTCTTTTACGCTTTTCCCCCTTTTGCTTTGTTATTAAACTGCGTACAAAAGATTATTCAAGATAAAGCTACAGGTATATTATTATTTCCGATGTGGCCTGCACAGGCTTGGTACCCTCAATTAATGGACTTATTAGTTACTGATATAGTTATTTTAGACCCTCAGCCAAACTTAGTACTCTCACATTTCAGACAGCAACACCCACTCTACCGGACGCTTACCCTGGGTGCAGCGGTGCTCTCCGGTGCGCGTTCTCCCGCCGCGGCGTGCCGCTTACCGCCCTAAATTTAATGATTGGGTCGCTGTCGGATAAAACCTTGCAGCAATACGGGGTTTGTTACAAGCTGTGGTGGAAATTCTGCCACGATAACGATTACGGCGTATTCGATACCTCGGTTGCCCATGTTGTATCTTTTTTATCAGAATTATTTGAAAGTGGTGCGTCCTACGGCACGCTTAATAGTCACCGTTCAGCCCTGTCATTATTCCTTGGTAATAATCTAGGTTCTGATGACTGTATTAAAAGGCTAATGAAAGGAATATTTAGAATGAGACCATTCTTGCCGAAATAGTGATAAGTCATATTTCAGACTGGGTTCCTAATAATCAATTAAGTTTAGAAAAACTAACCAAAACACTAGTTATTTTACTGGCCCTATGTACGGCACACAGAGTCCAAACGTTGTCTTTGATTAAAACATTAACATAAAAATAAAAAGTAATGGAGTTCAAATTGTAATATCCGATATGATTAAAACCTCAGGGATAGGACGAGACCAGCCAGTTTTGTCTTTACCCTTTTTCCGCGAAAATGTTTCGATTTGTCCGGCCACAACGATTGTTGACTACTTGTCTATAACTCGAGACTTAAGACCATCGAGTACTGATCATCTCTTAATTACTGTGAAGCGTCCCGACAGGGGCGCGACAGCACAAACTATAAGCAGATGGATCAAACAAACGTTGTGCGCGAGCGGTATCGACGTGGCGGTGTTCCGCGCACATAGCGTCCGTCACGCCGCCTCGTCGGCTGCGCGCGCGGCCGGCCTCAGCGTCGACGTGATCCGCAAAACTGCTGGCTGGACCGCGTCGTCCCAAGCTTTTGCCAAATTTTATCATAGACCCCTCCTACAGGAGTCAAATTTTGCAAAATCAGTTTGTTTGCCGTCCAATAGTAATGATTCAGAATAAACTTAATCTTCGTCTGATGATCAATTGTATAGAAATAACTTAAATTATTAAGTTTTTTGTAATGGTTTAACATAAGTGCCATAAATTATTACATAAATAAACTGATTTTTCACTCCTTCGTATTTCATTTATCGTGTAAAGTTAAACCTACGATAAATACTGTCAAAAACTCATCCTCTAAACATCTACCTGTTAACTTGTATCGAAAATGAAACCACGAAATATTATATATGATCAAACGAACTTCTCAAGTGAAGTTCGATCAATATAATATGAGTGGTTTCATTTGAAAATACAAATTTCCCACCGCCCGTATCCCAGTTTTTTTAAAAGACTTACTTTAAAAGAATGAACTGTCATGGCTACTTGCCTATAGTGAGGAGGTAGAATACTGGTTTTTAATCGAGTTATAAAAAATTTATACTAAATAAATAAATAAGTATAAAATTCTTAAAGCGTGCGAGTGTTGCCTTGTAGGTCAAAGGACTACCCGTTAATTTGTATCTTCAAATGAAACCACTTATATTATATTGATCGAACTTCACTTGAGAAGTTCGTTTGATCATATAAAATAACTCTTAAAAGTTGACAATGCCTTTTAAGGTTGGTCACATTCGCATGGCGGCTTGATTTGTAGACGCTGCTGTCACTCACCCATCCATTTGAATTGTCCACAGAAAGAAAGGTTTATGTCCTGGCTGTTGTCGTTTACGTTTATTTATTTATTTTGTGTGAAAATATAGCGTTATTTGAAATAATAGGTCGTTCTTAAATTTTTCGGAAATGTTCTTTTAGCATTTTTGCTTGGACGTATAGTTTTGGAGTAATATGTCTCTAAATGATGCACGGCGGAGTTGAGCTCGACTCCCCTGCCTCCAGTACTCGCGCGATGGTACTCGATGCTTATCGGTGTTAATCTACGTTTGGTTATCTGATAAACATCTTTACCAAGATTCGGCTCCAGATCCTTAAGGATTAATTAATTGCATGGCAAATACAGCAGAGGTCAAACAGAAAGGTCCTACTTTTTTTAAGTTTTATAAAATTCGACACACTTTTCTCTAAAACAATTATAGTAACTATAAAAGGGTATATGAGCAAATTTGTAAAAAAATAAATTCAGTGTAGGGTATTATTTTATTATTGTTAAAGCCACTGTGCAAGTAGTTTTTAATGATTTCGAGATAAAAGCAAATAACTGAAAAAAGTGTCATTTAAACCAAAATCCTGACGTTAAGAGTCCCCAGCAAGCTCGACCGAATTTCACCTTCCCATACAAACGGAGTTACTCATTAGTATACTCATTTTAAAACCATGTGTTGGATTGTAACAAAACTTTGCATATACAATGACAATAATGACATGAGGTATATCTAGGCCTGAAATTAGTTTATATGGCTCCAGTTTATAAAACAAACAAAAAACTTAAATTGGCTGTATTTTTTAAATATGGTATCTGAAGCAACATAAACTAATTACACGCCTGCATATACCTTAACTTACTCTAAGTACAAAGTTTCAGAGCAAACTAGCCAGTCGTTTTAAAATGAGAGCGTAATTACGTTTGTATGGAGAATCGAGCTTACCGGGGACTCTTAACATAGCCTTCAAACCCGAGGACTTTTAGGAGATTTATCACAACACCTCAATGACCAATTTTGGAATCTACACGAATTATTTCCACTGATTGGCTTAATTGATACTAATTTTCTCAGGCTAAGTAGTGGCCGATCTTCGAAATCATGATTTCAAAATGTCAATTTAAACTGTCACTTGGTGAGTGCTTAGGTAAGCCGATCGTTCAAATGTTGCTGGTCCACTAAATTCGGTTGTCACTATTATATAAAATTTTACTATCCAGTTGCTTCACAGGGTTCATGATTTCAAGATAAATCTTAATAGTACGATCCACGGATTTCATACAAAGTATGAACATTGATAGCTATCGCCGTATCTCGGTGGGAACGGCTTTGTGGCGTCATCACCTCAAAACGTCTGGGCGGATTTCAACCATTTTTGGTACAAGGATCCTTAAATATTCACTGATGGTTATAGAATGAAACCTTGCCAACCTGATACAAAACGCCGCAGCCGTAATAACAAATGCAACGTCCAAGCAGGCAGGCTGCATTGTATCTTCAAGTAGTATGGGGATTGGGAACTGCTCACCAGCATGCAGTCAGTTGCAATTCTGTTTAAAGGCTAATGCAAAAAAAATCTGATCCGTTGTCACACATAGATAGAAGTTGTAGGTACTAGCTTTCTTGCCTTTCCAACCGAAACACAACGATTTAACCTGCGAGCGTGCTAGTGTGGGTATGTGATGACTCAGAATCATCACTTTGTTAACCAATATATTCAGAACATTTTACTATATTACCTACTGGAACTGCGAAACCGATTTACATGCAAATTCTATAAAAACACGAGTGGTCGGGAAATTGATCAGCTTACGTGAACAACACTACGGCATTTAATAAAATCGTGTTGTAACACAACCTACAGATCAAACTAAAAATAAATCAATTTTGGGGTTCCGTACATAAAGAAATATAATGAAAAGAAATAAACATGTTTAGCAATGCGGACCAAACTCGACTCTCGACTCGACTATAATTGGTAACCTTTGGAATATGCTGATTAAACGGTAATTAAGTTACCGTAATTTTAGGTTACTCCTGATTTTGCCAAAATTTGCTTAATAGTTACCGACGTCTATTGACAACTTATTTGCCATGTGTATGTACAGTGTGGACTACAAGTAATGTTAATGTAACATAATATGTATCTGTACACAATGTGAGCCAATTTAGAGTTAAAGTTACGTATTTTTATTTTGTTATTTTTAATATACACAAATTTTTGTGTCCCCTTGTTCTTTCGAAGCGGAGTAGGTGCTTTACTTAGCTAAATTTTACAGAAAAAAACAGCATAAAAAGTTTAGTTTGATGCGGACAGAACCCTTGTAGCGAAAGTCTCTTGTTAAATTTTATTCACAAATCAAAAGAAACCAAAATATTCATTCTATTTGTTCGTACCTATGTTTCACACCAAAAGTACCATGTAAGTACTTTGATAGTGAATATATGAGTAACACCGCGTATTACTTATGTAATTTCTTATGAACAGAATGTTTCATTTTGTTATCTTTTACGACGGAAATTACGTTTTAGAAAAGAACCTAGCAAATAAGTAATTATTTTCAATATCGTAAGACATTATTTAGTTGATAATGCTAATAATAGATATAGGCATTTTTTTATTTATTTACTTTCAGATATAAAATTTTATATGTACCTTTGGGCGCGAAAAGACCTTGAAAGCCGTGTTTAGACATCATTCTCGCATGCAGCTCGTGCACAAAAATATGTGGTTAGATTTATTTACCCTCCCGACCATTACCTATAAGCTACAAACAATAGTAGATTGTTTGACAAAGGGTTAAATAAGCCAGTATGACATGAAGTGATTATTTGGACGAGCTCACGAAGTGAGCGGGGACAAATATGTCTGAGTGTCATAATGGCTTGTAGCCACTCTCTGTGTTAAACACTCTGCTTTTCACTTCGACTGCGAGAAAATAAAGAAGACTTAACATAAAAATTGTATATTTCATGAAAAACTAAAAGTACACTCTGAGCAATTCTATCAGAAAGTTTGGCCAATCTGATCAGGTTGGTTTGTTTGTTTTTAATTATTCGTAAGGAGTATGTAGCTCGCCGCAAGTTTTTTTTGTCAGTGTCATAGAAATTTGTATGGGAATATATGGCTTTCTTTTAAACCCTAGGGGTTAAAAGTACTATTTTAGTCTCGCTTCGCGAAGCTAATATGACGTACTTTTTGAGCAGGAGAAGTGAAAAATACTTTTAGTATTAGCAGAATACAAATATCACTATTACGGTTAAACTCAGCATGGTTAATTAATATAATAATATAACAGCAGAATTAATAGTTTAGCTATTAATTCACTCGGCAAAGAGTTGGTTAACAACGTTAAACGTGTAGCTGACAACGTATCCTCATTAGCTTTCGACTTTGAGGAATTTGTGTATGGTTATTATAAATTGGGTTGGCGAGTCGAAGTTTGGTATATGTAATTTGTTTGCGGTTGGGCGGCTAAAATTGTTTTAGCGCAGACAAAGACTTTTTATTCATTTGCTGTACAAAACTATGTATGCATTTCTATCACTCGACTGAAAATGCAAAAAAGTTAACCCCGGGATTTTCTATGATATTTGTATTTATGTCGACTTCATTGCAATTATTTCTATCATATTCACATAGGACTAAAAAGTTCTTATTTAGGTTTTTTCCATTAAATCTTTCAGAGTAACGTAACCAAACGTTTTATAAAAAACCTAGTAGATTACTTAAATTAGTTAATCTTATACAAGATAGGCATTGCACACTTTTATTAATCACGCTTGCATTCAGTCGACGTAATAGTCCATAACATTATTTTTTTTAATTTACTCCGTATCGATTTCAATCCCCATTAATAAATGCAGTTTTAATGATATAACAATAATGACTGGGATTTTAGTTTTTATAATCATTTATGAGTTCTAACATATCACCAGTTCGATATGACAAGGTTCTATGTAACATTTTCTGGTTAGTTAAAAGTGAAATGTAGAACATTGAACTATGTAGCCAGTGATGTAAGTGTATGTTTTAATAGGTTCAAGTTCATGTGTTCATTTACTTTTTCTTAATTACTACTACCCATGAACTGTTGTTATAAAATAATTTCAGGTTCTTTCCATATAATTTACTAGTGTTTCTTTCCGCGGCTTGTCTCTCTTGAGAATTACGAAAACCCAAACTGCGGGCTTTTGTTGGACGCGTTTGTCACTCGATAAATAGACGATAAACATCCGTCATTCTCGTCCTCACGTACTTGTCGGATAGTGACGTATGCAAACACCTGATTCCGATGAAACGACGACGATATACTTAGTTCTAGATATATTTAGACACGTGAATAAGCAGTACGTGTTTGAGATCTCATTGTTTCAAAATATACTTGTACGTCAAGCATATTGGTTTCGCTTAAAGAACCAAAAACAAGGTTTATTTTTCTCAACGTCTCCCACTACCGAAAGGTTGCCTGGGAGAGATCACAGTTTAGCTATAAAACCGTTTGTTATTTACCTCTGCTTTGATATATATATATATATATATATATATTATTTGATATATATATATTTATTTTATACTATTTTGTGGGATGCGCGATAAGGAATCATTATATCAAGAGCGAGAACTACGTTTACACAGTTCAACATTTTAGACTGGACATGCATCGAAACGTCAGTCAGGTTATGGTTATTATAAAAAGATATTTTTGTCAGCCTATATCAGTGTCCCATTATAGGGCAAAGGCCTCTCACTGGATGTATAGTTTTCGATTAATATTGCTCTCAATGATACACTGCGATATCGAGCTTCGGTCACCTCCCCCCAGTACCCGCCTGATGATCCTCGCTGGTTATCGGTGTTAATCTACTCATAGCTATCACATACACAATTTAACCAATATTCAGCTCCAAATCTTTAAGTGTACCGAGCACAAAACTATTCTCAGTCATTTCATTGCTCTGACTGGCCGATTTCAATTATGAATTGGTGCAACACAACCAACAAAATATTATAGGGGACCGACGTATTACTTGCAATACAGAAGAAAGCTTACGACAAATTTAAAAAGAAATCGAAAAATAAATCTTGTAACAAATAATGTGTGTTTTATTTTTTGCCACTGAGGTATAATTCTCAGCATATAATTTGATTACGTAAATACAATTACTGAAGTTACGTGTTCAAATTTACGTGCCGGGAACTATTCATTCTAAATATTAGACCTCATTCAATGAACCTAGACCACTTTGGCTGAATACGTTACGATCCCTTGCCATATTGCAATCTCAAATAGAAAAAAAATTAACGTCAGTCAACCCTAATCGTACAGATTAAATATAGTTGCCTAGTGCAAATAATATTTGTTTCTGAGTTGGCAGTCTGATACGTAGTATCTCTTATTAGTCTGTGCTCCTAGCTACCAATGTTGACTTGGACCCAGTTATATTAGCACAGTATAAAATATGGTATTAGTCAAACGATCAATCATAAAAAGAGAAAAGGCGAAAAGTTATTATGTCAAACAACAAATTGCTGTTACAATGAATGTATGTTGTTTTAATATTTAATAGGACTACACTCTTGCTTTAAATTTGCTTAAATTATTGAAGATTCGAAACAAATTGTAAGTATCACAGTATCTCCTAATAGTCCGAGCCTCTGCAACAAATAGATCTGTTAACATTCAATTTATTCCAAGGGTCAGTACTAAAAGACGATTTATATAGGAACCCCTTATACGAAACGCTTCACACTGTCAAGTAACAACGAAAATTTACTCTCGCTATGTATTTAGGTAGTAATTCTAGTAGTCGTAAAATCATCAATACCTATATTTGTTAGAAAAACTACAAGTATTCCTTTCATCATTTCAACGCATTTTACAAGACGACGAAAATAAATATAACTTGTAGGAGGTACTAAATAATAATTAATTGCAAGCTATATATTTTATAGTCGATAAAGCTCGATCGCGATATAATAATAATTTGAAGGAGTAAAGAGCTGCACGGGCGGTTCTACAAGGCGCTTACATGACCCGATATAGACCTCTTCGCGTCCATGAACTGACTACGTTTCGGCGATTTCTTCGGGAAAACCGAAGGTTTTGCTTGTGCAATTGCGGACGTAGTTATCATAATATACCCTGAAAGATAGTATGATCGACATTTGTCAGGCATGCCCCCGTCCCGGAGAGTCACTCAGGCATATAATTTCACTAATTTTAATTTTCCCTAAAATATCAAGTAAAAGTTAAGTTGATATTTTTGGAACAAATATTGAAATAACCTAAATGAACTTAAACTTTGTGAACCGAAGAATGTTTGCATTAATTAACAATACAGAAAAATAAAGTAAGTATTTAAATGTATGGTTCAATCTAGCCAGATATAATTATTTACTTAAAGGGTTATTGTTAAGTTTTTTTTTGTTTGAGAAATCATGAGCTTAAATATATTATATAGGAAACTTAATTGTATATGGCTGAACACTTTTCTAATGATATATTTTAATTTTAACCACGAACCAAACCAGTGCTTTAAAGAAAATATTTATGTACAAATGTCAGTATTTGAAGACTTTAAATTGTAAATAAAGTTGCATTATTTTGTTTATGTAGGTACTTACGCGAAAGTTGTTTGATTTCTAAAACTTGGCAGATCAAAAATCAAAATTACAAGCAAAGAAACTCGCTATCATCATTATAATTATTTGGGCCTTAAAAAATTACGATATAAAACGGTGGCTATAACCTATTTTAAAAAGCCGCATATTTTCATGTAATTAGTGCAATAATGTACCATTTTTTGGACGTACTATGTATTCGAATGATAAACTATATTTAATTTTAGAGTTCGGTACTTCAGAAGATAAAAATTTAACCCTTTTAGGATCACTTTATTGTCCTACTGACGCGTGAAGGTATCAAGTTGAAATTAACATCAAATAGTCTGCAGCAGTCCCTTGAAGCTATAAAAAAATCGAGCTTCTAAGTCAACGCAATCCAAAGACACAGACTTTAAAAAAGGTGTTTCCATACAATTTTCCTTGGTTAACCCATAAGAACACTTCCAGTTGTCCAAAAAACTTGAAATTTGGTATAAAGGTCTTATAGCACAACCTACGACAGAAATCTGTTTTTTTTTTGTAAGTCTTTGTCAGTAACCAATATAAAATGAACACGCACCGCGTACATTTTTCTTAGGAGTATGGCTGTGCTAACACTGGATTTCATATTGTGGGTATTCTGGAACACTCAGTGCGCGAACACTGTGCTCCAACTTGCACTTAGCCGTTTTTTTTGTATCGATTAAACGTGTGGTAAACAAGCAAATAAAAGTTGTACGTGACAGTAGTGTAAAAATGGGTACTTTTCCCTAAGACAGTTGATTAGGTGATATAAAATAAGAAGTGGCAGGTTTTGTAAACTATTTTTATGTTTAAAAATAAAACTATTTATTGGGAAAGGCCGGTCTTTGTGATATGATTAATTATTATAAACGGGTTGCGTTTTGTTTTTAAGCAATATTTAAATTTAATTAGGTACAATTATTTAACACCGGTTACAGCGATATTCATAATTTCCTTACCCCAGTGATCTGTGAAAAAACTTAGTGCACATAACCAGTTTAAATCCATGACCATTATTTGTGACTGTTTTTGGGAAAAGGTCCCACTTTGTCGATATGGAGTTATGAGTAGTTCCTAATACTACAGATCATACGCTATCTTTTGGTGAAAGATATATGTCTCTAGGTGCTACAGTTTTTTTTTTTTTTATTCTGAAAGTTGCAAAAGTGAAAAAGAGACAATTGAGAAAACGTTAGTTAAAGTTTGGGACGGCAAAAAACACACTTATACTTTGAAGTTATAGAGTGGTTAGTATCAAATGAATTGGCATACTTTACGGATTTCAAATTAGCCAAAATCATGTATGTAACCTTAGTAGTTTGAATGTTACGGAGGCTTGAACATAAAAACAGAACGAAAATATGTCAATCCTGAATAGGGGTTTATTTTCTACTAGCTTCTGCCCGCGACTTCGTCCGCCTTAAATTCGTTTATCGCGGATAAGGGTATTTTTCCGGAATAAAAAGTAGCCTATGTCCTTCCCCGGGACTTAAACTATCTCCATACCAAAATTTCATCCAAATCGGTTCAGGGGTTTAAGCGTGAAGAGGTAACAGACAGACAGACAGACAGACACACAGACAGACAGACAGACAAACAGACAGACACACTTTCGCATTTATAATATTAGTATGGATATTTATAACACGACACGCAGATTTATCATTAAAGTTGTATTTATAAATGTATTCTCATGCTAAAAAAGACAGAAATAATACCGTAACTCCGTAACTAGAATGGAAAAAGTGGGACGTTTTACTAAACTCACTCACATTTGTTCTAGTTATCTGGTGAGCCGTCGAGTTTTAATTAAAATCAGTTTGATAATAAACGCGTTACTGAGTAACAAAACGTCCTAATATCTTCACAAACAGTCCGCCATTTCTACTTACTTTTGTTTGGTGCAATAAACAAGTCATCTTTTCGACAACTAAAAAAAAAACAAATCAAAATCTATCGTTGGTTTAGGAACTACGATACTGTGCGCAAAGCCTTGTTGACTCCGAGTAAATGCACAACATACTTTGTATTTTGTACTTTATTAACTATTGGTTGAATTTTGTTGTAAGTTTGGTTAGTACTTAATATACGAGTCCTTATCTACTCATTGTTGCTGATAAAATTAACGATGAAAAAATCCATATATAAATTATCTCTAGCTATTGTAGCCGAACAATCCTTGACAGCCCGAAGGTTAATTTCAAATTGAACGTCGATTATTGGTATTTGTTATCTTAACGACGCTGTTATTGTAATTGACTATACCGACACGGCGGGACCGAGCTTGATTACCTGAATTGCTCTTAAATTATCAGCCTCCATCGCAGAAAAGGAAGTGCCGAGGAGGCAATTCAGTTATATTTATTCGGCAAAATATTACCAATTACTGTTAAATAAATCGATTCGACAAGAGTATGTCGCGACATACGTTCAGATAAAGCGTATTATTGTAGGGTTCCCGCGAGGTAAGCATTCCATTTGTATCCATTTGATAGAATTTTCTTGCTTCTGCAAAATTATTTATTGTTTATTGATTGAAATGCTTGAAGAAATTGCCTCTCACTTAGATCATTTCAATAGAACCCCACCGAATAAGACGATTAACTTGAACTGAGTAAGTTCGCTATAATGTATCATTAAACAAATACTTGTACGTATATTAATTTATAACCTTTTTGCACTTAACAAAGATAACGGATATTTACGCATCGGTGTGAGCAGCGGTCCACAAGAGCCATAAGTTTTGACTGGCCGTTGTGACATTGTAACGGCGTCACGAACAAAATTGTCGGTCGTTCTAAAAGAACAGCCCCAAGATTCGGGTCAGTGGGAAGCAATCTTCGACTCCGTCATTCTACGAATCGATGAACAAGGGTCGGAGATCTTCCGTAATTTTATAACAGTGTTTCTGTCAGACGGGATCGTTATCGAGTGAATAAAGTCACCCCATACATTTCTCACAGGGATTTGGGAGTAAGCCGTAGATAACCATGAAGTCAATGGAATTGGAGTCCAAGCTGTAAACATCAATACTATTATAAAGTTGTAAAAATGAAATGTCTGTACATTGAAGATATTTTCAAAAAATTGATTGTTACGGACTATTTGGAGGTCACTAAACAAAATATATTTTTTTTGGATTTTATGTATGTTTGTATGTGTCGTTGTGGCTTCATCACGCAAAATCGGCTAAAAAGATTTCCACAATTTTTGGTACACGGGTAGCTGGGTATCTCCGGATGGTTATAGGATACTTTTTACCCGACTACGCTGAAAAAAAATCGTCGGGTTATGACTTTTTCTCCTCCGCGAACGAAGTTGCGGGCATCTTCTAGTTAGTTTATATAGATCTGTAGTTACGAAACAGTATATATTCATATTACCTATATGTAGGTAATATGAATTTGTACTGTTTTGTACAAATGCTTGAAGCTTAATACGGATTACAATTACAAGTCTGACTTCGCTAGCTTGATCTGGCAGCAGGTATTTCCAAGAATAGTCATCCTACCTACCTCGGTTGTTGTTAAGAAAAGTGTACCTGCCTAGTTAGAGTTTTAATGAAAAGGATTTTTTTTACTGGTACCTGTAAGTAACGTAAAGTAGCAATATATGTTGTATGACTAACTTTAGTTACTCACGGTCACTGGTATCGATTATTAAAATTTTGTTTCAATCGACAACATTACATTTTTTTGCCAAGAAATTTTATCGAAATATCTAATAATATTTGCAAAATTACAAAATTTTAGCAACTTATTTTAATAAAACAAAACTAGGTCATTCTATAAGGGCCTAACCGCAATTCGAGGAGGAATAAATTTTAAAAGTAAAAATAATTCTGCATCTGCGGGCTCATTGTGACAAGTGTCATAATTAGAGATGGTGAAAAGCGTTACTATTAAATTACAATCACCGTGAAAATCACTGTGATTTTGTTACCCGCGACTAACCCTGACTTACCACGTTAATAGTACATTACTGCTGACGCCGGGAAAGAAGGGCTTGCCGAGTGAGTAGGTGTAGACTAAACACAAAAGTTGTTCTTAACTTTCCCTCCAATCCCTCCATAACTTTTTTTTTATGGCAGTCGTCCGTATTTCGCATGTGTAGTGTTCGAATAGACCCTATTAAGGCCGCTATACACAACCTGATACTAAGGATCTTAATTTCTACAATAAATAAAATAAATGCAGAGTATTTAAATATTGTTTATGGTCTCTGGTGACTTACGTATAGGCAATGTTTTGAATGTATTCATCAACATATGAATCATACACATTTGTGTTCCTAATACCAGTTCGTGTGTAATCGGCATTAACGCGGATACTTTTGGTCCTATAATCATTCAGTCACTAGAAAAAAAAAACAAAAACATAATTCAGCTGCTCAGCATGTTCATGAACACAGACGTCAGGATTATTTATTTACATTTAAAAAAATACTTCCCGGCCTAGGCTGGCTGACGCCTGACGATATCAACCATTTAGCGAGCGTAAGTAGCTATTAGCAACTAACAAAACATACTTAAATTAAGCCTAAATCAAAATCAAGAAAATATACAGAGCCAGCAAGACAGTGTGACAGCGAAATTACAACAAGGAAATATAATATTGCGTTTTATGCCACGGCGTTTACTGGCGACGTTTCATTTTCCTATTGTGCTGTCTTGTCCGACTTGTATAAGTTTGGATTATTCTGCTGACCGCTGACACAACGGAGACAAGCTGGCTCTGTGACGGTATGTATTTGAGAATTCTATAACAAACATGAACATATAATCAACATTACATTGTCTGAAAATAGAGTATCGATGATCGATTTTGATGATGATTGTACAGATACGAGTAATTGCGCTAAGGGCTTATACAGTACTACAGCTCACATTGTCATCCGCACTCCTGCGAAGGGCTTAAGTGTTATAATCCATAACATCCATATCCATACTATCCATATCCAAACCAATATTATAAATGCAAAAGTAACTTTATCTGTCTGTTACCCTTTCATGCTTTAAACACTGAACCGGTTGAAATGAAATTTGGTAAGGAGAAAGTTTGAAACCTTGGAAAGGACATAGAATAGATCTAATTTTGGAAATCATTCATGAGCATCAGTCTGTTTGTAACCTTTTCACGCTTACACCGCTGAACTGATTTAAATAAATGAAATTTTCTATAAATATTGTTGTAGACCATACGAAGGACATATGATATTTTTTACCCCGGAAATCATCCCTTAAGGGGGTGAAAAGAGGGGTGAAAGTTTGTATGGAGAATCTCGGTAACGCGGACGAAGCCGCAGGTATTTGCTTGTCTTGTATATAAGTTTCAACGATGCGTCATTTGTTTTCCTATATTACGTAAATACATACATACATAAATTACGTAGTTTTTGAGTAAAATGCCTGTGACATACGGACGGATGGATGGACATGACGAACCTATAAGGGTTCCATTTTTATATAAAACGGACTGTTTGGAGATAACTAAATCGAAAAATATATTTTTTGGTTTAATTATATGTTTGTATGTGTCATTATGACTCCATCACGCCATATCGGCTAAACGGATTTCAACTATTTGTGGTAGACAGATAACTGGTTGTCCACAAATGGTTATAGTATACTTTTTACCCGACTACGCTGAAGAAAATAATAAAGATAATGACTTTCTCTCCTCCGCGAACAAAGTTGCGGTCTTCTACTAGCTATCTATATTCGTGTCACTATCTGAAACTGTTAATAATCGCTTTTGATACGTTTATGGTCAACTATATCCCGGCATATATTTTTTATTTGAATAAATTAAGAAACCACTTTTTTTATTATTAAAATGGTCTCCAAGTATGTCAAATACTTGTGAAAACTTCAGCGAAAAATATAAAAGTAATTAAAGCACCCGTTCCGTTGTCCGTTAAAAGCTCATAAGGCAACTTTATAATGTCGTTAACTTCTGCTGGCGTTGCGAAATCGCTTCATTTGCGTTTTATTTTTTGCATGAACACCGTTTTACTTTTACTTCTACCCTGGTAGTGGCAGACTAGGCAGTTGATAGACTAAAGAGCTTTCCTTTTTCCAAAATTTGTTACATATGATATATATTCTCGCTTCACACTAAACGGAGATCATGGATTGACAGTAAGATACGTTTTTGGTCCATTTCGTTAATTGTCAGTTACTATTTTAACCAAATTCGCTAATAGTCTGATAATTTATTCACCAGCCTCATTCTCGGTCGGAACTGTTTCTTGCCAGATTTGTTTTTCGTCAGATCCTTTATTTATCATGTTACGTCTACTTATAAGCCAATAGCGTTACTCGTTAGGTAATGTTATTCTTCAGGTCTTATTTTTTTCCAGATTCTGACAATTAGATTGGGTAACTTCAAAATGTTTAAATAAACTGTCGAAATATGTGCTACACATTCATTTTTCGGTTACATGTATGGAGTGCCTACCCTAGATTTTTTTTTTGTTATTTAAACTCTGATTTTTAATTCAAGACCGACAGTTCTCATCTTGATTATTTCATCAAATAAACATTATTTCATAAAAATATGAATGAGAAATCGTGCAACCAGTAATATTAGGGTAAGCTTTATTGATTAAAATACTAACACGTCAACCAGTATGCAGTGATCACAGCGAAAGTGCGCCCGTTGACGTAAAATTTTGATCTTGAATTAAAATCAGACTATAGCTATCAAACTAAATAGCGGCTTATACAAGACACCTAGTACTCCTTCAATCAATATATATATCTTGTAGTTTTTGAGTAAAATGCTTGTGCCGGACGGACGGATAAAACCAATGACAATTAAAGCAGAAGGACTGTTCCTCTCCATACAAAAGGCCATTCCCCGTAGTTACCGAAAAATTCAGGCTATTGCTAGATGGCGCCAAGGTCGTAGCCAGAGCTGGTTAAATAATAACGCATGCTACACAGATAACGGAATTAATAGGTCATCATGTCATGTTTATTTAATTTGTACGGCAGTATGTCTACTGCTACCGTCGTCATTTGTGCTAGGCGGCAGGATGGCACGACATCCTCGGCAGCTAGAGGTCCGTCCACATTTGTATCATTTGCCCGATCAGATCTTCGTCCCGTGGCATGATCTCGTGTCACGATCACGCGTTTGGACGTTGCGCCGATCCGATCGCTCGAAATCTATGTTGATATGCGTATCACACACTTAGATCGTAGAAGCGCGGCGTAATCGCCGCGCCGACAGTAAGCGTCCAAGCAGCGCGATACGCAGTCATGCCACGCCACGGTGATCGGATACGAGCAAATGATACAAGTGTGGACGCACCTTAGCGTGAGGGGGCTGTCGCGCGCGGGTGTTACGAGCAGCTATTTATAGCACATGGCTATAGTGTTCCTTGTCTATTACACTATTTATTATAATGTCAGTCTGTATGTCAGTTGTTTGTCGACCTATGCTGAATTCTACGGAATTGTGGTCTTTATGTTATTTCCAAGGTGGGCGTCCCCGCCGGCGGAGACGTCGGCGTGCAAGTAAGGAGTGTGGTTGGGTTATTTACGTCGTCGAGCCTCGTTACGCAGGCGTCGTTCCTGTCGTCTAGCCTCACGTTCCAAGTAAAAGTCAGCGTTATGGTCTACGTTTCGGTATTGGTCGTCGTCAGTGTCGGACGAGTCATCAGGGTACCATTTTTTAATGGTGGCCGTGGTGACATCGTCCGGGTCAGTCAGTAGGTGTCTGGGTCGCCTGACATGTCTGCGCCTAGCCCTTTTAAAAGCGCGGACATCTACGGCTTGCGTCGTCATGTCATGAAGAGCTGCACGCACGAAAAAGTATCACGAGCGGCTCGTGAGAATAATTTATTACGTGAGTGCTACAACCTGCTGTGTACATAATGTGTTCCTGGTACCGCAAAACTGGGGTGAGTATCTCTTTCGTTCTTTCTCTCTATCTAACCTCTGTATATCCACGCGAGATCCTAGAAGTGCATAAATTCAAAGGTGCAACAAACAGCGCGCGAAGCTTGTGTGCCTTTTCTAGGCGGCACCTCCCTTTCGTTACGGAATTACAGATCATGGATCGGCCTTTTGTATGGAAAAGAACAGTCCTCTTGCTTTAATCTTCCTTGGTATACCGAAACTATAAGGGTTCCGTTTTTGCCATTTTGGCTATGGAACCCTAAACATCATACAACATCGCTCTTACTATATGATAAATATCACAAAGCGCGCCTCCCATATTAGCACAAGTAAGTTGTTGAAGTTAAATATCGCAATTAACAAAAACCGTAAGGTTTCCGAAAAACTCGTATTATGAACTCCTTAATAGTTAATTTTGTTGGCAATTCAATTGTATGATTCCTTAAATAAAAGATCCGAATTTGTATTTTAATAAATGTTAAGGTTTTGCGAATTAGCCTTAATTTAAGCAATGAGTCTTTGTGAGCCATCGGTTTGTGTTGAAATGATGTAAACTTCCAGTATCCCGTGGCTTCGCTCGCGTTACCGAGAGCTGACTAGCTTATGTTTTAATGATTAATTCTTCATACCATCAGCCACCCACTTCACTGCCAATGGGCAGTTTACCAATGGGTAGACCTTATTGATATTGACATAAAGCCTACGGATGGTCACTTAGGTGTTTTAAACAAAATTTCATTGTTACAACTGGCGCCAGCTAGTGAGATGATTTCTAAAAATGCGCATTTTAAAATCGGTAAAAAGTACCTAATCGGATTTGTGCTGATCAAACATCGTGTTCACCTATAATTCACATTAAATTGAATTAAGGTGTTAAGAATTCATTTTTAAACCCTATTATTGAATTAAATAGGTGGACGTGCATCGCGCCCAGCACATATATTTGTACATTTCACGTTATTTTTGAGAAGATGGAGTACGCGTATATTTTTAACGATACTTCATTAATTAACCCTAATGTGAATTTAATTCGCATTATCTTTATAATGCCTATTAAATAATATAAATAAGACTTAAATGTAACACGTTTTTAACCGTGCAACAGTTAAATGAAGCGACATTTTGACGTTACTTCGTTTCGAAATACTTCCGTGAACTTAACCCTTTTAAGGTGTTAATTACAGTTTTATGTGTACGAGTCTTAATGTCATATCGATTTGTTGTATACTCATTTAAAAATAAAAATATAAGGTGCCAAAAATCGTTTCAATTGTACGATATAGGATTTCTTTAGTGAATGCACAACACAATTTCTTGGGCGATTCGCGCATTAAATTGCGGACAAAGTCTATTTAGATTTAGATCTTTTAAACAAAAGCGAAGCTTCTCAACAAAAGGACGTAAGTGCGGTGGAGATACGCTCTTTTGCTAATGCACTTTTCCATATCGTTTTTTTTTCATCTGTAATGCATTTTTCGTATGAACTGCTGCGGAACTCAACACTGAGCATGGTCTGACATGCTCTTTTGCGCGTATGCATGCGTTTTCATTTTAAATTAACTTATTACTTTGGGACGAAACCACTTTAAACAAGTTTCTTGCCGAACTCGTAGCTGTTTGGATTTAACGAACCGGCAACTAAAACTCTCATTAGCTCGATCACACACTTAAGGCTAAGTTAGCTTGCTTTAACTAACCTCGCTGGTGTATGCGTATAATGCATTGCGCATCGAGCTTTCAAAAGTACCTAGTCGCAAATGGCTGGTGGAAAGCGTTTCTACGAAATTTTGTTTTGTCGGCGACGTTAGAATTGCAATTGAAATTTAAAACTTTTATACTTTAATCGTTCTTTGAGATCGAAATTGACTGGTTGTAAGCATTGGCGATGTCTACTATTACTTTGCTCCAAGAAAATAGATATAACTTTAACCCTTTGAAAGCCATCTGGTTACACAACGATTACCTCAAGTCGATCGAATACATTAATAACTTGAAATGTCAATCAATTTTATCAATAGCAGTAGGTATTACTGTAAATATAATTTCAGTTAACTAAAGATTCCCTTTGATGGTAGAATTCGAGGAACTATTCTCAAGGAACTTCCTTTTGATTTGTGATCCAATGCTATCTCATCAAAGATGTCAATCGAATATGTATTATTGGCGGTTACTTAATTATTATAACTCAAGGTTAGTAGAAATTGGAACAAATACAGATACGAGTACTTAATATACATAGGTCCAAGGAAACTTCCGTATTGAAGCGTCCAATCTCAGTTTTTATATAATTTTCTGGCCTGTTTTGACGCTTCCACAATGTTACAAAAATTCGTAGTGTTTTTTGCTAACGTTTCTGAATTAAAAAGTCAGATACGAAGCGAATAGCACAAAGTGAAACCGATCAGACGGCTCGTTGCTAACCTTATATTGTTTTCACATACCCCGTGGCAAGGAGAGATAAAAAATAACGGGCAGTCCGGCAATTGTCATTAATGAAAAGGTATTTATAGCGACAATGTTTTATTTTTGTCGTCCTTTAGGATTCCTTTGTTTTTCCAGAACACATTTTAACTTTTCTTGTTGTTCACTACAAATGGTAATTGTAAAATTAAAAACGCTTTACAAAATATATTTTTTCATTCATTTTATTTTATAAACTTAAATTAAGAAAAAAGATATAGGCACCTACTTACTTAATGACTGTAGATTTTGAGCACGAGACACGACGAAAATAGGTACGACGTTTTTATAGTTTCTTCGTTCCGACTCAACTCATGCGATAATATCGTTGTTATTGATGCCATTGCGAAGAAGATTTCAATATCTACGTTCGTGCATGAAATCTTAATGAAAAGCGTGAAGGTAATCGTTTATAACAAGTTCGAAAATGTTCTTAGGTTACGCTATTTTTAACCCTCGACAAATAAAAAGGGAAGTTGTAAGTTTGACGCGAGTGATATGATTGCTATTATGATTACTATTGGGTCTGACTGTAGCATCGCAACTCTTGCATACTATATACACTAATTTTATTTGTGTTTTAAAGACGATGAGATCTAGGGTGTTCTTAGCCATGATTAATAAAGCTGCCAAGTGCGAGTCGGACTCGCCCATGAAGGGTTCCGCAGCCGTTTATACAAAAAAATGCACTACAGATGAAAAAAAAATACGATATGAAAAACAAACACTAAACAAAAGAGCGTATCTCCCCGGCACTTACGTCCTTTTGCTGAGAAGCACAGTTTTTTGGCAATAAGTTAAAAACGGTATGTCCGATTATGCTGAAAACAATTTTCGGTGGAAGTATTTATTAAAATATTTTCTTCTGTTTCCGCGATTATTACTCATTGAAATAAAACAATTTAACGGATTATATCGCGTATATTATCTCATTTTAGTTCCCGACGTTTCGGAAGCTTTCCAGCTTTCCATGGTCACGGGAGGACTGAGAAAAGATGTATTTTCCTCTGTCAAAGTTACAATTTGTGCAAACTACCCATTTTTTGAAAAAACACAAATAAAGGTGTACATACATGCCAGATGGGCCTAAGCTGTAAAGACAGTTACACATGTGCCAGAAGGGCTTAATTATTTTATTCTAATAATTTACCAAGCAGCATTTCACAAATGAGGCGTACTGAGGAGAAAAGAAACGCTGCAAAGAAAAACTCCCAGGCTACCTCATTACTAATTATAATATTTAAAAAACAGAGACTATCAAACTACTTTTAAACAGACAAGATATTTTACACCGTTCGGAAATTAAGGTTTAGCAGTCCTGTGTCTCGCTTGTTCCTTGATGAGATGTATTACAGGATCCCAAGCTGGTGGTAGTGACAATCCATCTTCTCTATTGAAAATGAGATAATATACGCGATATAATCCGTTAAATTGTTTTACTTCAATGAGTATTTATTAAGTTGAAATAAAACAATTTAACGGATTATATCGCGTACATTATCTCATTTTGGTTTTATTTCAATGAGTAATAATCGCGGAAACGGAAGAAAATATTAAGTATTTATTAAGCTTTACATTTGTTATTTTTTTCACATTTTTTGAACATACCGTTTAGAAAATAGAGGGGGGGGGGGGCAATTTTTGCTACTTTTGGAGCGAATATTTTGGAAAATATTTACAAAATCATTTTTTAAAAAAAAAAAATCAAATTTTTTTAAAAGAACTGTCGAAATATGTGCCACACATTGATATTTGCTGAAAAAAAATTTTTCAGTGTCGTTTACATGTATCGAATGCTTTTATTTAATTATTAAACTAAGTAGCGGTTTACACACGACTCCATTGCTCCAAATTTCATCAACGTATCTTATAGTTTTTGAGTAAAATGCCTGTGACATACGGACAGACAGACATGACGAATCTATAAGGGTCCCGTTTTTGCCATTTTGGCTACGGAACCCTAAAAACAACAGGCCAAAGCATAAGACCATTCTCAGTGTAGGGTTCCGTAGCCGTCAGTACAAATAAATGCAGATGAAAAAAATTAATACCATTTGTGCAACTTTCGGAGCGTTTATTTACGAAAATATGCTCTTGAAATATACATTTTTGTTATTTAACAACTAATTAAGCAGCGGCTTGTACATTATACCTATGCTCCAAATTTCAACAATGTACATGTTGTAGTATTGGAGCAAACTGCCTGTGACATACAGACGGACGGACGGACCTGACGAATCTATAAAGGTTCCGTATTTGCTATTTTGGCTACGGCCCTAAAAAGCGGGTGGGACTGTATTCGGGTTCACAGCCGGTAGTTTAAACTGTAGCGTCTATGCGTCTTATGAGTACATGCTATGTTCATCTTGGGGGTGTACATCAAAGTCCCGAAAAGTTACCTTGCTTTGTATAATGCTTTATACTGTAGTGACTCTTCCTGCATGATTTAAATTAACAGTAAGTCTAGGTGTGATTCTTAATTTCGCACTCAACCTTTAGTGCGTCCCTACCCAACAAGCAAAATCAGTACTTATAGTGTTTTCAAGCCTATTTTTTATTGTACTTATAAGATACTTGTAGTTTATTACACACACGGATTTGGGCGTAGTTATAGGAGCATTGCTTTCTTATATCGATCTTATAATCAACTAGCAGAATGTCAGTAGGTCCTATAATACACTTACAGAAATTGTACCAGAATACAAATGCTCCTATAATGTTCTGAGACTACCCATTTATAAGTTTTTTTACTTTTACAAGTATCTCACATAAGCATCATACTAAAGCAATCTTATTTATAACGCATTACTCATATACTTAGTTACTAATACATTTTATGATAATTTTATTTTGTATTACTTTGCGTGGTACTTAAAAACAAATGTAAGTATTTTTCTTAGCTAACTAATATAATTTGTAAGTAGTTTAGAGCATATCTAAGTGTTGTAAGATACTGTATGTATAGTGTGAACTGTATGTACCGGGGAAGTCATTTTTATTGTAAATGTCCTCCATAAATTTTTAAAATTTAAAATGCCCCTTGAAAAAGCGGACATACCATATATGTTATTAAAATAATATTCCATATTTATTATGAACATTCGCCATTTTCTAAAAATTCTCTGCATTGAGTATGTTATAGGACAATTATAGGTAAATTTGCACTTATAGCAGTTTTATTCCAGAGAACTTGCCGCCATATTAATATGGCGTAACGTATTAGGGTTCCTCGCGAAATCTTCTCACTATCTATGAATCATAAGAAAGTTGGTTTTAGTTAAAAATAATGTTTTGGTCTCCGCCATGGTTACACATTTCAATAAAACTACTTAAACGGATCATGTCGCGTACAATTCCTTAAATTCATCCCGACGTTCCAAATATACTAGATTACAAATTACATCGTCAATGTGACAATACCAAACGATTACTAGTAAGGTGTTTGATCTAATAACTTTTATGATTGTTTCATCTAATAAGGCTCTTACCAAATACAATTTCAGTTATAAGAACATTGGAAAAGACTAATAGCGATGTGGACTTGTAATCACCTCAGCTTAGTATATTATAATATTTTGTTCTCTTATAAAATGCTACTATAAGATCAAATACTATTCAGGACTATTTGATCTTACCGCAAACTATTATAGGAGACTTAAACCTATAACTGTCTTAAAAGAAGATCTTGAAGCTTACTAGAATTCTGTAAGATAAAACCAAATGATCTTAAGACTATCTACGCTTGTGAAATGTTACTATAAGTAAAAGTATTCTGTAACTGTTCTGTGCTACAATCTTGTAGCAAACTATAAGGCTGAAATATAAACATTAATGCTCTTGAGTATGTTACCGCTTATCGTATGTTATTATAAGTAAATGGCTCTACGACAATGTCTTTATAGGAACGTTATTTGTAAATAAGTACTTATAGTCTTTATTTATAGGAATACTTTGCTTGTTGGGTAATCACGTGAGGTAGTGGTACATGGTTCAGATCGCTGATCAAAATATATTGGTCCATCAAGCAGGTTGTCAAAACTGCCTTGAGAAATGAAGCTAACCTATGAAAACGAACAGCTGATACATTTCTAGATATATTCGTAATAACTGCAGGTATGTTTTAGCACAAAAACATCCAATAAGCTATTAACTTTTAATTTTACAGAATCGTATTATAAGTTTTAACAACAAATATCAATCAAATAATGGCGGCCTATACTTATATTTTTTATGCAATTCCCGCCAACAATCCCAGTTTCAGTAGAATCAAACGTAAAAGTACTATTTAAAATTAGAAACGTCATAACTCAACATATAATGGCTAGAATTCTGTCTTCTGAAATGAGTCCTAATCACATGTATGATTCATTCTTTACAACTTTTATGAAACATTATAATACAATATTTACTTCCAAATCGGTTGTGGCTGGCGGTGCACCAGTATTTAGCGAATGGGCTACTGCGGACTTACACAAACGTAGACAAGCACTGTATGTCATGTATGAGGAACGGCGGTTTAATACGAGTGATGAATTTAAAGAACATGTAAAGCAATATTCGAAACAATTCAAAATTGATTGTCATATTGCCAAACGTAATTATTTATCCCAGAAAATCAAAAATAGTTCTAATATTATCAAAACCACCTGGAAAGTGATTAATGCGGAGACTGGTAGATCAAGGCACGCAATTAGTGATCTAGAATTAAAAATTGATGGCAAAATTATAGATTCTAGTTTAGATGTAGCAACAAAATTTGAAAATTTCTTCACCGATATACCAGTATCCACAACAAAGTCTAGTCAATGTCAGTCCTTCAGATGTAGTAAAGGCATTTAAATCAATTAATGTCAAAAAAACCAATGACCTATGGGGGGTCTCAGTCCATGCTGTCAAATCCCTAATAGAAGTAATAGCGCCTGACTTGACAGACATATTCAATAACAGTGTTGACTGCGGTGAGTTTCCTGATCTGATGAAACATAGCAAAATAACTCCTTTATTTAAATCAGGTAGTACCTCTGACCCCACTAACTTTAGACCAATATCTGTACTACCTACATTATATTAAAATTTTTGAAAAGCTAATTCTATATCACTTGTTAAAACATTTTAATTTGAATAATTTGATGCATAGTAAGCAATTCGGTTTTACGCGGGGTCGCTCGACATCCAACGCCGGAGTTGAGCTCGTAAAACACATTTTCGATGCCTGGGAGGAATCGCGAGATGCTTTAGGCATCTTCTGTGATTTATCTAAGGCCTTCGATTGCGTTAATCATGAGACACTGATCAGGAAGCTACACCACTACGGAGTTAAAGGATTAGCACTAAATTTATTAGAGTCTTATTTAAATGGTAGAATACAAAGGGTTGACGTGAATGGAAAGCGTTCACCGGGGTCATTAGTCGCTATGGGTGTGCCGCAGGGATCAATATTGGGACCTTTCCTGTTCCTTATCTATATAAACGACTTGCCACATCTCGTAAAGACCCACCATGAGATAGTTTTGTTTGCAGATGATACGTCTCTAATTTTCAAAGTCGTACGAAATCAACGATCCTACAATGACGTAAACAATGCTATCTGTGAAGTAGTAAATTGGTTTAATATAAATAATTTATTGTTGAATGAGAAAAAGACTAAATAAAAAATGAGAAAAAAACGTAAAACACGAGCAAGCAAGTGGTTAAAGGTAAGGAACTGGAACTAGTTAATAGTACAGTATTTCTCGGTATAACATTAGATTCTAAGCTCCAATGGGGTCCCCATATTGCTAATCTCTCGAATAGACTGAGTTCTGCAGCTTTTGCAGTAAGTAAGATTAGTCAATTTACAGACGTGATAACGGCTCGATTAGTGTATTTCAGTTATTTCCACAGTATTATCTCGTATGGCATCTTACTATGGGGCAGTGCTTCCGACATTAATACTATATTTGTTCTGCAGAAGCGGGCTGTTCGTGCGATATATAAAATGAACTATAGAGAGTCGCTTAGAGATAAGTTTAAGGACATTAATATAATGACAGTGCATTGTCAATACATTTATGAGAATATTATGTATGTACATAAAAATATTACCGACTTTAAGAAGAACTGTGATATACATAATATTAATACTAGAAATAAGCATAAGCTCGCAGTGCCTGCTACTAGGCTCCATAAAATAAGGAGATCATTCATGGGTAACTGTGTGAGATTTTATAATAAACTTCCTAGCAGCATAAACGAAAATTATTTTCCAAAGCTTATTATAGCACACAAGACTACATGAATGATGAAGCCGCGTGGGATTAATGTAAATTATAGCGTCATATAGGTATATGAATAATTATTTTAACGAATACCTAAGGTATTATTATTATTTTAATCTTAATTGTTTTATATACTCTGACATTTAGAATTTTATTCTAGACACATTCTAGATTATTTATTTTTTATTGACAATCCTTTTGGGATTTATCTTATTGATTATTTTAATTTTAGAATGATGATTTTATCAATAATATTACACTTAAGTTAAATGATCTGATTAGGTTTTTCTGGGTTTCCCTAATCCTTGCAGCAAATGTTGGATCATATTGTATTTCTCCCAGCAAACATTCACTCTCATGTAACTGACATTTCGAAAGTGCTGAATATTTTGATTTGATTTGATTTGATTAGAATAGCATTTTAAATATTAAAAATATATTAAAATAACAATAAAGCTATTAAACTGCTCGTTTTTGTTACAATTTACTATAAAAGTAAGTTATGGACACTGCATCCTCTAAAGTGTTACCATGATGAAATAGAATGAAAGAAATCTAACATTAGAGTCATATTATAATTGCGACGAGTCCGTCAGCATTGCGTTCGACGCTAAAGCACATTTTGTGTATGCTATATAGCAGTTATTTCTTTTTTCGGTTCTAAGGAACACAAATGATCTGATCATGACGAAGAAAGAGAAGTAGTAGTATTACCATGTTTCTTTGTATGCTAAGACGCATCGTCATATTTCACGTTAAACTAACGACTGATGTGTACCCGAATACGCAGCGCCACACGCTTTTTGTTTTTTTGAATGCCCGTTAACACAGTTTCATATAAGTATTACAGAGCTAATTTGATAGCGAAGCTCCATCAATGGGTAGATGCCGCTCGGTGGGCTCTTAAATTATGCATGCAGAAAATGGTTCATAAATGAGCATTAAAACTCCCGTGGAGCCGGTCGTTACGATAGAATATTGCTAATTACTGGGTTGATGCAGGGGTTTGGAGTTACTGTTTTGAGATTTAATATTAAGTGGCAAACTCAAAGCAACGCCAAAATCTATCAAATATTTAAACCCGAAAGATTAATTTGCATATTTAGAAGTCTAAATTAGAAATCATCGTCTATAGATGTATAAGGAATTAAACATGCCACATCAAATGTTACATTTCAGTTAACAAATAGACTTAAAATAAACGTAATTGCACGTAACTCTAGATTTATGAAGTATTATTTATCTATGCAACTGTGTCGTAACTAAAAATAATGTTGATAGGTAATAAACTTCGGACAGACATTTAATTTTAAGACAAGCTTTTATTGTCGACTTTTCTATAAACTACCGTCGACTACTCATTTAAGTAGATGATCCTAAAGCCCAAACTCGGTATAACCAAGTTATTTTGTTAAAAAGTTCCTGTGACCACATTACGGCTCCTACAAAATATCAAGCAGCTCGATGGTATCATATTATTTTACTGTGACTGAACTTACATTACTCGTGTGTATGCCAAATTCTAGCTCAATCACATTCCGGGAAGTAGGTCAACTTTAACCTACAAGATTTGACCCAAAAAACAACAATATCAATAAACAGGCCAAGTTAAATTAAAGCTTGTACAAACCTTAGATCTTAAATGTGTTCTTGTTCCTCAGATTATTTCATCCCAGGTCCTAGACTTTAACGTAAAACTACTATCATGAGCTGGTAACCGTAACGGTACTATCAAAAACTGGTTTTCTGAATTATTCAAATTGTGTGAACACACCCAGAATTGTGTGAACACGCCCAGATGAAAAAAAAAAGTTTCGAGACACGTTTTTATTCCCGACTGTAGTTTTTTTTAACAACCGTCAACCACTCATTGAGACGATTGTGCAGAGCCCAAACTCGGTAAAATTGGGTTATTTTATGGACATAAATACCATAATTATGTAGGTAAATTATCATTTCGTGTTCTATATACGTTTGCGTCAAAATTTTAAGTTGTGAAGTATGCACACGCGTTGCCATTTAAATATATTGATCCGGTATATGTGTTCTTCATAGTGTTGGGCAATTTTGCGAATATTTCTTAATTTTCTTAAACTGTAAAACATTTCAATTTGTAACGTTTCTGAAGGAACGTTATGTTTAATATTAGACTTTACATAAATATAAATATCAGGGACCACTTTCACTTTGGAAAATCACAAGCTGCTCATACAAAGCTCTTTTACTTCATTTCATCGTTTTATCCAAAAAGTAAGTGAGTACTCCATAGACTGTCTAAGAAACATACCTGTCTATGGGAAAAGCTGTATCAATAAATCATTCATTCTCAATACAAAGAATGTATGGAGCATGACCGACGCTAGTAAAACCATCTATTGACATGGATTTTCTAAAAGCACTTTTTTTTAGTGTCCCTCCATTCTCCGGTATTAACATAAAGTATTTAGTGAGACTGCAATGGTCAACATTCCTTTTTTTTACCCCCTAATTTAATTGAAGTATCTAATATATATTTGCAAAATTACGAGGAACGTATTTTGTATTGTTTAATTATTTTTAATTTTAGCTACTGATTTTAATAAAACAAATCTACCTCATTCGCTAAGGGCTTAAGCGCAATTTGAGGACCAATTAATTTAAAAAATAAAAAATATTATGCAGTGTGGGCTCAATGTGACAAGTGTCATAACTAGAAATCGTGAAAAGCGTTACAATTCAATTGTAAAAAATCGCTGTGATTTTGTTACCCACGACTGACCCTGACTTGCCACGTAAAATTTTCTTAGTGTAATGTATTCAGATCATTACAATAATTTTGCCGTGATTTTATCACACTTGTTGCTCACATAACCTACGTGATTTTGTAAAGTTCCGTCGTGACCAGTCACAGTCATACTTTTCTAGGCGTCAGATCATTGCGATTACGCTTACGCTACACGTACTTTCAGTAGAAAGGAATAGCCTAATTGTGTTTTGTATTTGATCAAAAGGGACAGAAATATTTCACTACCAATAGTAATCAGTATAAAATGGACTTGCGGTCACCATTTCATTTACGTTTTATACAGTGAATTTAATTTACCTGTGAAATGTCATGCCAACTTTTTTATTTTTAGAAAATCTGTTATCCTTCCCACAGCTGCAATATATTCGTTACGAGAAATCATGACAAAATTTATGTAATATTATAATCCAGTAAGTCTATCCTGGTAGGTACGGTTCATCAACGGTTTAAAATAAATATTGTATAGCATTTATTTTCATCAAAACTTAAGTACCTAGTCTGTTGATGAGTTTTGGCAGGTTCCACCACCATTACCACTCTGTGTGGAACTTTTTTTAATATTAACTTTTTTGGCAACGTGATAGGAACCCTGATTTATACCCTATATCATTATTAAATAACTTTTGTTTCAGACACATGTGGTTTCGCACTATACTAAAGAGCCGTTTAGACGAACAACAATTTTACGGCAATATGTGGCAGCAACAAGTTAACAATATTGTTTGGTACTACTTGCCCCACTAATGTAATATTTTGCTCAATTGATGATATTGATGGTAACCAATTGGGATGAGCCAATTTTTACATGGTATGATCATTCAAAAACCATTGCAAAACTGTGATTTCTGGGATAGTTTATTTGTGTTTATAATTTTGACTTTTAATTGTCCTTGCCAATTCAGTAGTGACGTCACTCGAAATATCGCATAGGCAATAAAAAAAAACTATAAGTAAAACGGATGAAATTAGTATCTTAGAATAGCAAAGGCATATTATAGAGTAGATAGAGAACTATTTAACAAACAAAAATGCATGGCCCAAGCCCAAACCAGAAATCAAATAACTTACTCGTACTTTTACCGAGACACGGTTCTTATAAGAAGGCATATCAAACGTACGTAATACTTGTACGTCACATATATCATTTTTTTTCTTCTAGTATATTTTTATAGACAAGGAGTCAGACAAGGATGTTCACTTTCACCTTTAATATTCAACATCTTTATAGAATGTGCCAAAAAGAAATAGAATACAGTTCATAAGATTTGCAGATGACATTGCAGCATTCACAGAAAACAGGGAGCAATTGCAGAAACTAATAGAGGAAATGGATTTTATATTTGAACAGTTCGGACTTAAAATAAATGTAACAAAAAAAACATAAACTACACCAAAAATCACATCATTACATAGACCAGTCACAATTGAAAATACTCCACTAGAAGTTAAAAGTTTTAAGTACTTAGGAAGTTTAATCACCAATGACTCCAGATGTAACTCAGATATCGTTTTTTTTTCCAATTCCAATGGCAAAAAGAGCCTTTAATAACAAGAAACATCTTTTAAATGCAAATATAGCAAGAAAGTTCGGAAATGACTAATAAAAGTGTACATTTGGAGTATTGCACTATACGGCAGTGAAACGTGGACATTGACACAAAGAGATAAAGAAAAGCTGGAAGCATGCGAGATGTGGTGCTGGAGGAGAATGGAAAGAATCAGCTGGACAGAGAAAAAATCGAATGAAGAAGTATTAAAAATGGTAGAGGAGAAAAGATGCTTGTTAAGAACCATTGAAACCAGAAGAGGGAAGATGATAGGGCACTTGATACGACATGACGGGTTCTTTAAAAACATCATAGAAGGAAAAGTTGAAGGGAAGCGAGGAAGAGGAAGACCCAGCACCTACTTTGCACAAGTAAAGGAAAAAGTAAACGTCAGGTCGTACCAAGAAGTCAAGTCTCTGGCTGAAGACAGAGAGAAGTGGCAGTTACTCCACCGACAAGAGCGTAGGTCTTATATGAAATGATGATGATTATATTTTTCCTTTTTTAAGTTTTGATATATTTTATTGGAGAGCTATGCATTGAGTTATATTTTAAAAGATATACTTGTAAGTACTAATTGTGTATGTCGCATTCGCTCACGAGACAAATCGTGTTTCGGACTTTTGGGAGGCGTGCGCGGAGCCAACGCGTAGAGCTTTCGACAGTTTAATAAAATGTAAGGTGTACACCGCGCTGGTGCTGTTCCGGCCTGTATCATGGAGCGCGCACAAAGAAAGCACCGCTAGATGCAAGAACTATTGGAGATTGATGAGAACTAAATATTCTGGGTTATGGGATTGAAATGATGGACTAAATACTGGGTAACTCGAGACAATCGGACGTCTACCAGGAAAAAGTGTCCCATGGTTCAAAGGTTAATATTGTGATTGTTTACCGTTCAATGAAAAAAAAGTATGAAAACTATTTACTTAAACACAGTTTAACTATCGAATATGAAAATGCTTGGCCCATACACTCGTGACATGGATGACGCCGCACGTGTCGTTCGATTTGAGTGGGATTTGATTAACGCCCATTAGCTGCCTTTTTTGACTTTGCCTGACTTTGAGTCTCGTTTTTCCGTTTGTTGTGAATTTTCAATGGGGATCATATATGGGTATTTCGTAGTTAGAAATGAGATTAATTGGTATCAGTAAAAAAAAAGTAAGCTGCAATACTTTTTTGGCTGACAATGAGTTCGATGCAATGTTGTAGTCTTCTGGCGTAAACACCCGCCCTTCTTGATTTACCGACAATCGGTCCGACCTAAGTACGTTTCTTTTGTTCACATAAATAAAACAAATAATAAGGCATCAGGGGACCCGCGCGCAGGCAGTTTTTTTGCACAAATGCTTTCAATAGCCATACAGTGCGGGCATGCTGTCTGTGTCATCATCATCACCGAAGGAACCAAATTATTAAAGTAATTTTTAATACTCAATATTTCATTAGGTAGATTAGTTCTTATTTATTCCCCGTGTTTCTGTAGGCACGGACGCGCAGTCGCACTACCATCCGCGCGCCCCGGTTGAGCTCAGCTCCCGGCGGTAAAGTGAACTTGACTACATCAATGCTCTTACCGAGTAACTACATTGCTGAGCCGGAGTGAGAAGCATCTGCGGGGAGTGGAAGCGATCCGGATCCTGCATCACGACCTCCTCGAGTTGGTGACAAAGTGGACGCCGCATCACGCCGTGCTGTCCTACCAGCTTGAGGGGGACCTGCTCGGGGCTCCGGAGAGGGACTGCTCGTCGTCTGTGCTTCTCGCACCGACATCACCAATAACGCACGGACATCAACGACGCTGAACACCAAGAGAAAAATACCAGAAATGCGAGCTGAAGCCAACGCAGAGACCCGCGCTTCTTCCGGCTCCCGTCGTCCAGCGGCCACCAGGGTCGTCCGCCTAGGATTGAGGCCTATCGGCCTCTCCTTTGAGCGGTGCGGAGAATCTGGGGGAGACTCGTCTATCTGTGTTCCTCGAGCTCGAAGCTCGAGCAGAAGACCTGAAAGCCATCCGGCGGACAGGCGCCTGCCATCGGCGTTTTCTTCCGGCGCATCCTTCATAGGAGTGACGCGCCTACTTCAGAAACTCTAAAATGGCCCTCCACAGGCCAAAAGAGATCATAAGAGACAAACAAAAAAAAAATCTTATTTATTATTTCTATGTATAATTTTTAAATTTTATCTATAAATTTCCAGTTAAAATAATAAATAATATTTTCTTCTGTTTCCGCGATTATTACTCATTTTAATAAAAAAAAAAAATGGATCTTTTCTCGTCAGTACGCCTCATTTTGTAAAATACTGCTTGGTAAATTATTAAAATAAAATAATTAAGCCCTTCTGGCACATGTGTAACTGTCGTTACAGATTAGGCCCATCTGGCATACATGTACTCCTTTATTTGTTTTCTCGAAGTGGGTAATTTGCACAAAGTGTAACTTTGACAGAAGAAAATATATATTTTCTCAGTCAACCCCTGAACAAGGAAAGCTGAAAAGCTTCCGAAACGTCGAGAACTCAAATGAAATAATATACGCGATATAATTCGTTAAAATTGTTTAATTTACATTAAAATAATAAAGTAACGTAATTATATAAAAATCTTGTAATAGCACAGGATAAAAAATACATCCCAATTACATCGATGTCCATGGGTTGAACTAGTGGAATGTTACCGCGGTGACAAGAGTAACATTGGATGGAGGTAAAACATCTATAAAGCTAAAATAAAATGTATGTATATTAAAGTAATTTTTAGAAAAAAAAGTGAAAGACGCTATTTATTTGAAGGTCAGTAAATCGAAACATATTTTTTTAATGTTAGTATGCATGTATGTGCCACTGTGCCTTCTGTCCTCAAAACAGCTAAACGGATTAAAGTCATTTTGGTAGAAAGATAGTTGTTCATCCGCGGTTGGTTAAAGGAGACATTTTACCCGATACCATTGCAGCAAAAGTAACATGATCAATTCATATTGCATTGAGTTTGGTCATTGGGATATGTAAACGTGATAATGACTTTTGCGAAATGCCATCGGATAGAGCAAAGTATTATTCAAAGTACAAAATCAATTGATCAAAATACCCACTATAAACACTATGCATTGCATGCCCACTGCAACCTAAATCAAATTTGAATAAATACTCTAATCAGTTTTTAATAATAAAAAATTATAAGGCGAAAACCAGGTTTGAATGGCTTATGTTTCAGTCTTGTCTCAGATAAAAGGAAAAATAAAAAGAAGTCGTTGAACTGTTACGTCGAAATTTAATATTTTAGAGAGCAAAAACGCGAATTAGTTGGTATTCGATATTCATTATACAATAAACTTAAAGATTTTTTAGGGTTCCGTACGTATAGGAAAAAATTGAACCCTTATTTATAGGATCATTTTGTTGTCCGTCTGTCTGTATGTCCGTCCATCCATTCGTCTGTCCGTCTATCTGTCTGTCTGATAAGACCCTTTTTCTCAGGAACGCGTGGAGGTGTCAAGTTGAAATTAACATCGAATATTGTCAGCAGAGGAGTTACTTCGAATCTCTAAATTCAAAGTTCGTAACGTACCCTCACTCCCGCTCTCATATTAAACTGTATCTGAGTGACCGAGATGGCGCGATACGAACTTCGAATATCAAATTTCAGTGCAGCCCCTCAGGCCTTTAAAGCTGAAAAAGAATCAAGCTTCTAAGTCAACGAAGTCAATAAGATACCGTCATTAAAAAAGTGTTTCGATGTAATTTGCCGTTCATGGAAAACCTAGTTGATAAGTTGCTTCCAGTTGGCCTAGAACCTTGAAATTTGGTATGAGGGTAGCTCTTATAGCACAACTAATGAAATAAATCTGAAGATTATAATTTTTAACGTCAGCCTATGTCAGTAATCAATATAAAATAAATTAATAGTTTAAAAACACTAGAAAAACACGCTTTACAAGACTTTTCTAACAAATACAAACACAGCTATGATACGATGTTCCATCATGAAGTTCCAGTTCATATCTTCCGGCTCCATCATCAGATCAGCTCGACAGTAGGTACTATATTATTGTATTGTCATCAGAAGTGCAGCTGCCAATGTTCATGACGCTACGTTCTTTGGAAGATGGTTAAATTAGTTACCTTAGATTTCATTACATAGTTAGTTACATATAGGTCGACCTAATAAAAGCGTGTTGATGACCCCACACTGCGTAAATTTTGCTTAAGACTAGAGCTCTGCTTACACTGGAATTTCATAGATACGGCCGTTTATAGCGTATATTTTAACACCTGGATTTACGTTAAGACAAATTATTTACATACCTACAAATTTGTACGGAACCCTTGGCGCGTGAGTACGACTCGCACTCGACCGATTTTTTTACTAAGTATATAGAAAATGACAAAATACTTAAATTATGTACATTACTGATAGGTACATAGTACCTACCAAGAACGAAAATACATTTACAATGTGCAATCTGACAAACTAGGTCGAAAGAAATCAATCTTACTTATCTACGTAATTAAATTACACAACCATCCGAAGTCTATTTCGATAGATTTAGGTATGAGGTTGTTTGTTTGATCTGCTTTCGTAGCAATATTTGATGGAGGAGACATCATTAATCTCCTCTAAGTCGTATACCAGAATAGCTTAGTGATAATGATAATCATAGCTCACCACTAACTAACCAAATCTAGGATTTTATTTTAGATCCGGAGTTATAAAGCAAATATGTGATTATATTGTTCGGTCTGTTAATGACTTCTATATTACAGTAAAGTAATTAAAAACAATAAGCTATTTTTGCTTAGACTTTAGATTTAAAAAAAAAGGTTCCGACGAATTGAGAACCTCCTCCTTTTTTGGGAGCCTGTTAATTATGTATTAAAGTAAGCTAAAAAGGTACCAGTTACAATTTAGAGTTAGAATCGAATGTTTGGAATATAAAAATGTCAACAGGTGCTCAAATTCATAATTTTTTGGGTTCCGTAGCCAAAATGGTAAAAACGGAACCCTTATAGTTTCGTTATGTCCGTCCGTCCGTCCGTCCGTCCTTATTTCATAGGCATTTTATTCAAAAACTGCTATGTTGATGAAATTTGGAGGATAGGTGTTTTGTATAAGCCGCTACTTAGTTTGGTTGTTAAATAATAATAAAATACATTTCTGGGTGCACTTCATGCATGTAACCGAAACTGCTTTTTTTCCAGCAAATATCAATGTGTGGCACATATTTCGACAGTTCTTTTGAAAAGACTTAGAGGTTTCTAAAAAAATTGGATTACTGAATATTTTTGGAAATAATCGCTCCAAAAGTTGCATAAATTGTGTGTCCCCCCCCCCCCCCCCCCCCCTCTATTTTCCAAACGGTATGTCCAAAAAAATATGAAAAAAATTACGAAGATAAAGCTTAATAAATACTTTCAACGAAAATTGTTTTCAACATCCGCGCTTCTCAGCAAAAATAATTAAAAGCCGGGGAGATACGCTCTTTTGTTACTTAGTGTTTTTTTTTATCTGTAGTGCAGTTTTTTGTATAAATGACTGCGGAACCCTACATTGAGCATGATGCGACATGCTTTTGGCCTGTTTTTTAAAACATATTTTTCCTTTGAATAATTTACACATTCTTTTAGCATTATTATATTTTGTTTACCGAACAAAATTATGAAACCTAGCTAACAAATTTCAAAAATTAAGTCAGGTGAGCAAAAACTGTGTTGTAAAAAACTTTACGAGGTCAGTGCGCTTTAATGTAGACAGAATATTTTTAAAATATCTTTACGGCCATTGCAGGTGGCGGGTCTTTAAAACAGTATTAAACTGCAACCTCTAAACTATACCTTTTAAAAGGTAACAATTACCGTAGAACGTAAATAATACTTTATATGCCGATTATTTTACTTTTTATAAGGACTGTTACTTCAGGATGGGAGTACCTAATACTCAAGTATATATGAAGTTATGAGACCTATTCTTTTCGGTTACCGCGAATATCTATAATTTAAGTAAAATAATTTCAACGGATTCTTTGGTAAATGCTTTTACTCTATTAATGATTGTCTAGAAAAAGCGTAAAATAATCTTTTACAATTAAATGTACGACTTTATAGCATTTCGTTGTGCATAATATTTAGGACATCTTGTTTACTGAATTACTGAGTTATTTGGTTTATTGATTTGGATTGTTATTGTTATTTTGAAGCATATATGATTAAAAAAAACTTATTCGAACTTCCTTTGAAGAATTTGAAGTGTGATCCCAGGCCTCTAGCGCGTTTCTCGGACCAAGGCTCAGTATTGCTGTGCAGCGGGGACCGCCGCCAGCATCTGGGATCCTTTCCGCCAGTGATAGAACTTGGTGTAGTAGGTTGGTTAGGTACTTGTTTTTAGGGTTCCTTACCAAAAATGGTAAAAAAGGAACCCTTATGGTGCGACTCCGCCTGTGTGTTTGATCTGTCTGTCCGATCATTAAAACGCCATATTTCTAACTACTTATGGTATCTATTTGAAATTTCGAATATTTATTAACATAGTCAGCGCACATCTATTGCAAAGGAAATGTATGGTTCATGTCATTATTGAATTTAATGTTATTAGAACAATTATGGCAACTTTGTTTTATAGTATGCTATAATTATAACATGTGCATTTATGATATATGTACAAATTGATATACATGTGAAGCTAACGTGACCTAATGAAATGACAATAGTAAGATAGATAGATCTCAAAATCGTATAAAAGATTGTAACTGTCAGGTATATTATAATTTAACAAGCAAAGTACGCAATTAGAGTATTTTTCAGGACAGGAAAGTACGATAAGGATAAGTCATGATAGTAGTATTTATTAACATAAGTAATAGATAGGTTTATTTTGATTAAAAAAATACTGAGTGACCATAATGGTTCAGGTTACTATGCATCGTAGAGTCCTACTAAACTAGACGTTTTACAACGGGTTATTCGACCACATTTCTGGCCAATATTATTACAATGACGTGATTCAGATTCAAATGCACATTATCAAAGTAAAAAGCAGTACAGGATAGTTTATTATACTAATAAAATTTACACTGTTTCTAAGTATAGCAAATCTTAAGATGTGTGTGAGGTAGTACAGTGGGAGTAGCTGCGAGAAGTCTCATTACAGTTGGTCCCGTGACCATGGATGGTAATTACATTTAGGATCTGCATTAGGTTCATTTCAATTGATTCCGCAACACAGGATTTGGGCGCATAGTGTAATGGACGGTAATTACATTTCGAAATGGTTAGATAAGTTACAATTGGTCCCGTGACCATGGATGAGAATAATTACATTTAGTTCGCCGTTCAGTTTATTACATCGAGCTTAAAAAGCACGTTTCAAAAGATATCTATTATTAAGTATGAAGAGTAGGACAGATTTAGAGTTTACATACAGGAGACTGAAAAGAGTAAAATTACGGAATACGAGGGTATCGCGGTGCACGGTTTTTTTGTTCATATGGAAAAGAACAACAATGAAGTATGTGAAAAAGCCTGGTTCAAGTTATCACGCTTCATTTCCTGGAACTACAAATTGGGTCGCGACAAGTATAAATTGTTAAAATCCGTGGAAATTCCTTCCAGCTCTTGGTATAATTAGCCTGCTTGAACGTATTTTTCTCAAGGGATGTGTTACGTGAAGTAACGGCTTCTTGTTATGCTCCACATTATAAAATAGCTCGTTTTCCGCCTAAGTGTACTGCACAATCAGGAGCGGATTTACGAGCTCTCGTGACGGCCATTACTTAGTTTTGATACGACGCTTTGTCGTAAATTGTTTGGTATGTAAATAACTAGCTGTTGCCCGTGACTGCGTTCGCATACAGATGCAATTTATAGCCTATGTGTTATTCTGATGTCTATACAATATTATTGAAAAGTTTCACTGAGATCCATTCAGTCGTTTTTATGGTTGCGTAGCCAAAAAAAAGTTGCGTTGGCAAAAACGGAACCCTTATAGTTACGTAATGTCCGTCCGTCCGTCCGTATATCACAGGCATTTTACTCAAAAACTAGTTTAAGATGTATATTGATGAAATTTGGATCACAGATGTCTTGCGTAAGCTGCTACTTAGTTTGATAGTTAAATAAAAATATATATGTTTCTATGGGGAGCACTCCATACATGTAATCGAAACTGAAAAAAAAACAGCAAATATCAATGTGTCGTCAGTTCTTCTAAACACACAAACATCATTCGACAGTTCTTCTAAATACACTTAATATTTTTTTTTGATTTAGTGATTATTTCGGAAATATTCGCTCCAGAAGTAGCAAAAAGTGTGCCCCCCCCCCCCCGCCACCCCCCTCTATTTTCTTGTTTTCAATATGATCGGACATAACGTTTTTGAGTTATTGCCAAAAAACTACGATTCTCAGCAAAAGGACGTAAGTGCCGGGGATATACGCTCTTTTGTTAGTGTTTCTTTTTCATATCGTATTTTTTTCATCTGTAGTGCATTTTTTTGTATAAACGGCTGCGGAACCCTACATTGAGCTTGGTTTCGACATCCTACTTAAAAAGAACGTTCGCCATTCTAAATTTCAACCGCAATATAAACCCTGATGTCTACATAACATTACTGGAAAGTTTCGTTGAGGTCTGTTTAGTAGCTCTTTTTTAATTAAGAGGAACGTACATCCGTATGGGGCCGATTCAAGGAGCGAGTTTATCAGGTTCAAAGCTCGAACAAGAGGAGATTTTCGGCGGGACACAGTGCGCGCTGCCGGTTCCGCCAATAAATGGCGACAACGGGGTTGGAAGAGAATTCTAGTCGGCGAGAGAACATACAAACATACCAATTGAGCTACCAATTCGGGACAGTCTGAATTGCCACGTAAAATGCTACTAGCTACAGTAATCAGTTTGTGATTCCGCCTTACTTCTAGTGTTTTAAAACCTAAACCGCCTAGCAAGAATTTAGTTGGGTATAGAAATGGGTAATACCCATACAAAGCGCATGAACGCTTTTTGTACTCTTTCCAGGAGCAAAATATAGGTTGTTTCATGCGGGTTCCAAACAACGCAGGCTATATATATAAACATTAATTTATTGTACAGAAAAGGATTATAACATATGTAAATTTATTGTGATATAGATACAAATCAAAGCGCAAAGAAAAATACGATTGCTCTCGCACGCTGAACCGATTTGGATAAAATTTGGTATAGAGATACCTAGTTTGAGTCCTGGGGAAGGACATAGGCTAATTTTTATCCCGGAAAAATTCCCTTATCCACGATAAACGAATTTAAGGCGGACGAAGTCGCGGGCAGAAGCTAGTAACATATATACCTACGAATTACATTTACATATTTCTTAACATAAAATACACATTTATTGTGTTTCTGTGTTTTTAATGCGGGAAAATTCATCATCATCATCATCATCATCATCATCATCATTCCAGCCATAGGACGTCCACTGCAGGACACGGGCCTCCTCAATAGATTTCCACATGGGCCGAATAGAGGCGACCCGCATCCAGCGAGTCCCCGAAACCCTAACCAGGTCGTCCGACCACCTTGCGGGTGCCCTTGCGCTTGCCGGTACGCGGTTTCCACTCGAAAACCTTTCTGCCCTAACGGCTATCGGTTCTCGAACTATGTACCCTGCCCATTGCCACTTCAGTTTGCTTACCCTGTTTGCTTTGTCGCGGGAAAATTAACTCCACATTATTATTTATTGTGATATCGTTACAAATCAAAGTGCAAAGAAAAATACGATTACTTACACTTACTTACTTTTCCGAAAAATTAGCCTATGTCCTTCCCCAGGACTCAAACTAGGTATCTCTATACCAAATTTCATCCAAATCGGTTCAGTGGTTTAAGCGTGAAGAGGTAACAGACAGACAGACGGACAAACAGGCACACTTTCGCATTTATAATATTAGTATGTATGTCATACGATTATGAAAAACGCAGCAACGGAATAACGTAGGTATTGATTAAATTTTTGTTTGAAAACCTCTATCACCTGATCCAATATATCTCATTTATTGATGATAGTCTAAACATTGACAAAGGTACTTTTTTATTTTGGAAAAACACGGGAGTTGTAAAAACCTAAAATAAGTAAATTCGTATGAAGGTCAGGCACCTTCATACGAATTCTAAACTAAAATTTAAAAAAAAAAAATATTTCAGGCATTTACAAAACTCAATTTGGATGTAGTTGAGGAGCCTTCAAAATTTATTTTGTTAACCGTATTTTCTTTCAGCCAGCCATCTAAGAGAGTAATTGAAACTTGCAAGATAATGAAATTGAGTTTAGTCAAAATATTTTTTTTGCTACTCTTAACAACTTAATATTTGTTTTAAAATTTAATCATCAAGCAGCTCTGAAAGTATAACTAATAATAATTTAATAACCTACATTTGAAATCCAAAACCTTTATGTAAGTTACATATTACCTTTAGAAACACGCGTATGGATTATATTGATCAATATTTTATGTATACGAGTATGAAGATACTTCAGTAAGCTTAAACGTGATGACTAACTTGATTAAATATTCAACTGGGAGCTATGAATTAAGCATCGTGTTCTGCAAGATATTATTTTTGCATTAGTTCTGAGATGAGGTTTCAATATGAGTCAGAGGTAAAATGAAACGCAGATTTCTTGATAATCTTGGCTTGAATAGTTCTTTATTGGATCTGTATTGGCTGACTTGTTTAAAAAGTTGTCTACTCTAAAGTAAGTTGTTTGCGGTGTATTTATCAGAAACTAAAATTTTCCCCGTGATTATTGTAAATCCGAATATTTTAGGAAAATGTCGGCCGCTCAAGAACGAAACCGTGTGAAAACCTAAAGCAACTAGCACAACTTTTATAGCTATGTCATGTGAAACAAAACAATACGTAGGTCATTCAATAAGTTCTGAGTTATACACACAATTTAAAAATGAATAATATGTTTTTAAACAGAGAATTTATTTGAAAATGGGACACCAGAGAAGTTATTTGATTAAATTAAAAAAAAACGTAATGACTTTCCAGTCGTTTTACCGTTTTTTGAAGAAAATATGGAGCTTAACCGCGAACATGTGCGTGGGTCTCCTTCAGAATCCCTAATGTCGTTTGTCCTAATGTATCGTTTGCCAAATGTATCATTTGCCATAACGCATATTTTTCAGAAACCGTAAATTATTCAGGATTCTTTAAAAGATTGTCGTATAGATTAGGTTAGGTTTGTTTTATAACAATCCTACCAAACTTCCAAACGCTAAAACGACTGGAACGTTGTTACGTTTTTTTAATTTAATCAGACAGCTTCGCTGGTGTTCCATTTTCAAATAAATTCTCTGTTTAAAAGCATATTACGCGGGTGCATTTCATTTTTAAATTGTTTGTATCTCAGAACTTATTGAGTGGGGTCTCCTTCGGAATCCCTAATGTCGTTTGTCCTAATGTATCGTTTGCCAAATGTATCATTTGCCATAATGCATTTTTTTCAGAAACCGTAAATTAGTGTTTGTTTATATTTTTAATGTGAAAACATCACATATTTTTTGATACAATATTGATACAAAGATCTAAGTAGAAAAGAAAAATTAATTGCGATCCACTGCAGTCTAAGCCGGAATCGAACCAGCGTCTCTGTTATACCGGAACAGCGTCCTATCCGTTAGACCATCAGACCGTTTGTGATTCACAACGAATTAATCCTCTACCTTCGGTAACGATACGTTACTCACGACCTTATGTACCATTTATTTTTGAAAGGTTTACTACCTTATAGCACCACTCTAAGAAGATGCGCTTTCGCAACATTTCTTCAAGCTGACCTGCCATTTCAGTAGTGTCAAGCTTACGAGAGAGATGGCGCTGTAATCACTTTACTTTTTGTTTATATTTTTAATGTGAAAACATCACATATTTTTTGATACAATATTGATACAAAGATCTAAGTAGAAAAAAAATAATAATTGCGATCCACTGCAGTCTAAGCCGGAATCGAACCAGCGTCTCTGTTATACCGGAACAGCGTCCTATCCGTAAATTATTCAGGATTTTTTAAAAGATTGTCGTATAGATTAGGTTAGTTTGGGTTAGGTTTGTTTTATAACAATCCTGAAAAGTTTACGGTTTCTGAAAAAAATGCGTCATGGCAAATGATACATTAGGACAAATGACGTTAGGGACTCCGATATAGATCCCATGTGCGTGCTATGGCCGCCCCGGGCCATGGCTTTAAATTTGGTTTAAGTGAACAGTTAAGTTTACAACGTGCACAGTCAGCATTGAAAGATTCTGCTCCTTCTCGGGCAACAGTTTTTAGTAGGCTTAAAGAATTTAAAAGGGAAAACTAACCTTGGCATGATTAAAGAGACGAACGCCCGCAAACAGCAGTAACTGCATAAAATGTGTGGATTGAAATGTTGGTGCGCGAAGACTCACGAATCATATACACAGTCATCAAGATTAGCATTAGCATTAGTTCGAATAGCGTTAATACCATCATCTATATCAACATCTTAGAGTGTGAAAGCTTTGTTGTCGTTGGATCCAACGTTTGCCCTTCGAAACTGAAAACAGGTTAGTGTGGATTGGTGTAGAGAAATGCGTAGGTACTCGTTTCGAAAACGGGACATCGAGACGTATATCGAAATCATTACTGGTGACGAAACATGGATCTATCAATATGATCCGAAAAACAAAAAGCAATCGTCGGTGTTGGTCTTCGCAGAGGGCCATGTGCTGACAAAATTGTAAAGAAAGATTGGCAAAAAAATTGTGACTAGTTTTTTTTCTCAGAATCTGCTTCAATGCTAGAAAATAGCCGGTCCGTCGCTTTTGGTAAGGTAGCAGTTCCAACTTAACCTAATCTACTTTTCTGACAGTCGTTCGGTTTTTTAGATTCATTAATCTATACTATTATAAAGTTTTAAAAATGAAATGTCTGTACATTGAAGATATTTTCAAAAAAGTGATTGTTACGGACTATTTGGAGTTCACTAAAACGAAAAAAATTTATTTTTTTATTTTATGTATGTTTGTATGTGTCGTTGTGGCTTCATCACGCAAAATCGGCTAAACCGATTTCAACTATTTTTGGCACACTGGTAGCCGGGTATCTCCAGATGGTTAAAGGATACTTATTACCCGACTACGCTGAACAAAAAAAAGAGGGTTATGACATGACATTTTTTTAAACGTTCCCCATATGGTACTCCATGCATTGACGTTCATTTTGGTAATACAAACCAAGTGTGCAATACTTGCACTTATCCAAGACTTTATCCTGTTGGCATAAGTTTTAGTTTCGCCTAATCTGTAGGAACCGTTATTTATGGTTTTGTGGTAGTTTAATACTCTAATAATTATGTAGGTTTTTAGATGATGCGGAAGAAGCCTTTACGAGTCGGATATTGAGCACTTTTTATCAATACCATCTGGAAGTGAAGATGATCTGTTGGGAGCCGATAGTGATTTTGACATTGAAATATTGCGGGTATCAATAAATCGGATCTGCGAAAAATCTAGTGATTCTGAGAGAAGTCCATCGTTGCGGCCTGAGATAGTTGAGCTGACCCCAGTTACGTAAGACATATTTTCAAATAATCACTACTCCACACGTCGGAATTACCTGTCAAAAATTCAGAATTGGCATCAACATTAACCGAAGGTAACTTATTTTCACCAATCCATGTCTATGATAGCTCAGAAAATATTTACCAGCACATCCTCCACTTTAATTCTGCAGGATCAATTTTCAACAACAGATGCTGTGCATCCTGTTGGTAAAATAAAAAAAAGCATCAAATGTCTTTTCTTTGTTTTAATTTTGTCGGTGGTAAAATGCTTTTGAGTGACATTTATAGTTTTAGCGGTTTTCATAGCGACCTTGCGTAATATTTTTACCAAGCTTTTTGTATTTTTGCTCTGGCCTGATGTACTAACCTCCAGACCCAGATCATCTTCACTTCCAGATGGCTGGTCGACCATCTCCTAGAACTATAGTTCTTTTAGCTGTAAAGCAAAAAAAGACGAAATGTGGCGATTCTTCCTCCTCACGGTGTCAGGGTAGATCGCATAGACCCTTTCCCCATATGGAATGAAAAAACATTAGAAATAACAAAGGACCAAACATTATATGAAACATTTTCTGCGAAACGAAATTCTATGAAAATTCTGTCTGCGAAACAAGGGAACGCCCTCAAAACTTATTGCGTGACCTAAGTATAATGAAGTTCATTCCAAATGCGGGTTACTAATAAATGAGCGAATTATTATAAAGAATCCCTCAAAATACCCTTAAGTTTAGAGCTTATATCCGTTTGTTTACGTACGAAACAACATTTTGTTGGCTGTTTGCCAATGGAAGTCATAATACTTTAAAATATTTTTCTAACTCTGGTTAACGTTCCATACAAACAAATAAACATAATTTTCGCACAAAAGTGGCGCAACAAAAACAATTTTAAAAAGCCTACATTAACGAAACATTTACGCGCAGAAACGCAAATGCCTCACGGACGTGTGATTGATCATTCTCATTTAGTTATAAAACACAAGAGCTGTAGTAATTTGCAGCTGTCTAGAAAAGTAAAAGGAATCTGCTAACAAAGCGCCAGACGGTCCCAAAGATATTAAGAGAGGGATCAATTATTTCTGTATCATTGTACGAGCCTCTGCGGATTAGAACAATACGGGGAATTTATTCAGCTTGGGTAGGGTGTGTTTTTGTGTTATGTCTAACTACTAAATTGGGAATAATACGTTCGCACAATAAACATCTGAGGTCACTAGGCTGTTTGGATTCGTTTGAATGAACTGTTGATGAATCTTATTAAACAAAACATTCAACAGTCTATTGTGGCATATTATTTAGCACATTGTGATAGAGTTTTGAAATGCACTATAATAAACGAATTACAGGAACAATAAGCACTACTTTTAGGTACATTACACAAAAAGGCCAATAACATCTAGAGTCACATTCACCTAGAAGTTAGTCTGATCTGATATCTGTAAGCGAAATCAATGACTACAATAAAAACATTGCATATGACTACAAGTAACTGAAGTCCGTGCACGTAAGTAATAAATATTATCTCATTTACGAATTCTTATCAAACTTTCTCGTCCTGACATTGCGTTATTCAGCCCCAGTAGGCCTCAAGGCATTCAATATTATACCTGGATAATAGGCACTGAAATAGGCCAAGTTCCTCTCAAATAATAATTTCAAATTAATATGCGGGCCATCTTCCAGGTCGGCCTCACTATAAAAGGATCACGGTAAGATGATCGTTGACAAGGACCCTATGTCAGAGAATTATGATATATAGTCGTATATGTGACCAACATGAAGGGTCCCATGGCGTTCAAATATTAATGAGTTTATAGGACAATGCACGCTTCTAAATTGAGACGTCAAACGTAAAGTAGCTCTAGGCAATACGAAGCTAAAATGTACAAAATCAATGAGTAATTTATTTTGTATGTTTTATCCGAGTGCCAGAGTGCTAAAAGGTGAGTTATATCTTTCGAGTCATTTATTTATTTAATCAATTCAATAACTTAAGTCTATCATTACAGGCAGACCCAATTCGATAAGCAAGTGAAAACGAGCTAATTGATAAAATTAACGCTACGAAAAAAAAATGGACAATTCAAAACAAAAAACTAAAATTTAATTGATATTAGAATTTACAAAATAAAAATAAATGTCGAGGTCATAAAAAAAATTAAAAGGTCTAAATTACTTGTATGTTTGAGTTTGAGTTTGATTGATTTGACAAAAGGTTTATTTCAAGTAAATTGAAGGAACTAAATTATTATTTTATTTCTTTTTAGTGATTTTTAGAGTCAGTCCTTACTTTTTGTATTTTTTTATTTGTTGTTCACTTTCCACGTGACGATTACAACAATCCCAAACACGGCTATGATAAATTATTTTATACGGAGATCCGGTGCCTGCCTTTCGGCTTCCTAATCAGTTTGATGTACCATTCTCATCAGGAGCATTTAAAATTGTAAGTATGAAGTCGCTTAGCTAACTTAATCGAAATACCTAAATGTTTTTCCTGAATTTCATAAGGGTGTGTAGAAAAATAAAAAAATCAAGTGAGGGAACATGACAAAACGATACCTTATCAACAACGGTGACGACGCTGGAGCCGCTTTAAACCCTAGGGGCTAAAACAGTCAACCTTAGCTCCAGTTTGCAAAGCTATTATAAATGAGGAATATATCTAGCAAAAGTAGTGATAAAAATAAATATGATCTAACATTCATGGCTTCACCCTTGTAATAGTTATATTTCTATAATCCAGAAAGCTCAAGCGAAGATGTGTGTCAAGCTTCACCAAGATCAACTCGATCAGTTACGCGTGACCAAACTAACTCAAAAATCCAAATAAATATCGTCACATAACATTTATTACTTACAGTATGCTTTAATTTCGGTAATGACTGCGCCCCAAGTTGGAATCTAAGTCTTATATTTTCAGCACACGCTACAATCTAGTTTGTATTTATGCATTTTTTTCCAAAGCAGTAAAGCTACATCTACTCACAGCCAATTTTAATTATTTAGAATTTTAGTTAAAAATTTGCATTAGGTACCCTCATACTAACAAACTATTTGTATGGTGAAAACAATATAGTAGGTTATCCTTTACTTTTGCAATTTTTGCTAACTATTTGTGAAATTCTCGCCATAATTCCACATATTATGCGCATATTTAACCTTTTAAAAATTGAACAAGTATTTGGAGAGCATTAAAATGGGGGCAATCGATCTGTGAATTCTGATTCAATTGAACTACCTAAGAAAGATTAGTTGGGCGAATATCTTGAATACAACTTCGCCTTTTCACAGACTTTCTGAACCATTTTATAATGTTGAAGTCATGACTAGACTACGAGTATCTAATCATTAGGACACGACTGAACGGTTTTCAGAACGGTATGCTTGCAAAAGATAATATTGTTAATAGCTCAAATTATTTGTGTTTATTTTTAGGTTAAGAAGTCAACGATGGAGTTAATTTATAAAATGCAAGCACCCTATATTTTTTTACTTACATTAAAAATATATAAAACCACACTCGTAATTAATTTAATGAATTTATTGATCCTGAAATTATAGTGGAATATGTAAAAAACATGCCAAGTGCGAGTTTGACTAGCGCACCGAGGGTTCTGGCCGGCTAAGTTAACTTTGTACCTTGTATCTATGGCAACGCATACAAATAAGGTGCAAACCAAACGCAATCGGATTTTTGGAAAATTATTTTTGTAAATCAATATGGTTCTCCTGAATATTTATACCAATTTTTATAATTCCAGAAAATTCTAAATTTTCGCGTTCGTGCGAGGTTTACCAAAGTATATATATATATATATTTGCGAAGTTGCAAATCACGCCTTTTCACATGATACCCCATTTGACGAACTAGTTGCTAAACTTTAAAACTTTGTCCCCCTTTGTTTGACACCCTAATTTCAATCATTAATACCTTGTTTGTCACCATTGCTAAGTACTGTTGTTGAAGATGCCAACCAATAGCGCAGTATTACATATTGGGACATTTACCTTAATAGCCGAATTTATTTCTTCAGTCTGTGGAGTTACTGTGCGCCGAAAACTAAGCACACAAGCATGGAAACGAACAATTTCCTTGACAGAATAACTGCAATGAGCTGCGGATACAATGCAGCCAAGGTATGTATTCTAAAGAAGCTTTAGGGTACAAGTTCCCAAGAGGCAAGGACTGAATTAGCCGAGGGTCACAAATTACTGAAAACGGATGGTGAGGACATAAATATTTTGGTAGATGGTAGGAGCAGGCGTCCATACGACTTTATCAGGCCGAGACATACGCTATAGTCGCCTGTGCCCTGGAAAACATAGATCGGCTCACCGAAGCACATCCATATACTCAAAGATAGCAAAGCAGTACTGAAAGCGGTATCATTGCCCAAGGTAAACTATAGACTTGCATACAAACTTTGAACAAGCTCCAAAGGCACAATATGGTGCAACTCGTATGGATTCCAGGGAATGAAGGCTTCATATTTTGAAATAAAATCAATCCGAAATGAAAACGCAGATGAGTTAGCTAGAACTGGGTCTGCAACTAACTTCGTAAGACCTGAACCATTTTTTGGACACTCACAGGGAACCATAATAACGGCCGTTAAGGTGCGGCGCGGCAGTAAGGCGCGGCGCAAAATGAATTTTGCTCGCATTTTGCGAAGCTAGGTGTCGTCACTGGTTGTCATACGTCGTTTCATTTGATTTTGATCGCATTTACGATTTCTTTATTTACTTGTATAAACTAGTTGAAATCCGTCACTATATATTTACTGTGCTTAACTAAACTCCGTTTTGCATACGCCGAAAAATGATTAGGTATGACAATCTCCTATCCATATAAGTACAATACGTAACTTGTTTTAGTTAAATATGCCTAGTATATGTTTCATACCCAACATTTTGTTCAAGGATTTTGCTATCTAACAGCTTCAGGAGAAATACATTTTTTTTCTTATTTGTTTAGATAAAAATAATTTCAACGCACTACTTGCTAGCAAAGTGGCTCTAATTACACTCGTTTATGGCCTTAATCAACTCCATTTAAAACACGTGTTTTTTACATTACATAATCGTACTTCTGTTCTTTCATTACAGTTTTTTTTACTGTTAGCAAAGAGTTTTTGTATATAACTAACAGCAAAACTTTTTTTAAATAAATTAACGCACTTAAAAATGTGATGTACTTAAAAATAAAACAACGAAATAACTTTTATGTGTATTAAATTGATAAACTTATTCAGTTTATTCTATTGTTAATGTGTGAGTGATTGACATATTTACAAGTATTTCATATTAATTTATGATAATAAAATAATGTGTAAATAATTTGTAGGAACGAAATTTTAAAATAAATAAAGGCAACCACCGTAGGCTAGGCTACATCTCCAAGCAGTGTCATGAAATAAAACATTATCATACGACTGTGCTACGTTAGTAATTACAGCCAAGACTATTCAATGTAATGTAATCACCAATGCACACGACTTTCTTACAATGTTTTTCAACACACACACACTTACTACGAATAAAAGCAAAATAAATCGTATGTTAACTTTCAAGTAGTAACATTTCGTCAAGGTATAATTGGGCAAACAACCCTGTGGTCTGTAAATTTTGCATTAATCGCCACCTTTACCTCAAATATAGGCACATAACTTATACGGTACATAAGTATTTAGTAAAGTACATAATAATATGAATGACAAAACATCCGTCACTCTCGCACTCGCATACTTATAAAAAAAAATACGGGTGCTTTCTAACTTATATATCGCGCTAAACCATCATAGCGCTGGTGTCTGGTGAATTGAGGAAAAAACCGGCCAAGAGCATGTCGGATCGTGCTCGCAGTGTTGGGTTCCACAGCCGTTCATACGAAAATATGCACACTACAGATGAAATATCCGATATGAAAAAGTGCACTAGCAAACGAGCTTATCTCCATGGCACTTACGTCCTTTTGTTAAGAAGTGTCGATTTTCGGCAATAACTCTAAAACGGTATATCCGATGTTGAAAACACACACACAACAATTTTCATTGTTAGTATTGTTTAAGTTCTATCTTTGTAATTTTCTCCATATTTTTTGGACATAGCGCTTAGAAAATAGAGAGAGCACGTAATTTATGCTATTTTCGTAGCGAGTATTTCCAATAATATATACTAATGCAAAAAACTGAAACCTAAGCTATATTCCAAATTTCATCAATGTACCTTGTAGGTTTTAAGTAAAATTCCTTTGACATACGGATGGACAGACGGACATGACGAAACTCTAAGGGTTCCGTTTTGCCATTTTGGCTAGGGAACTCACATTTTTTGTAGTGAGGCGGAGAGAGATAAAGAAATGAGTTGTGATGCATACGTTTTTATCCTCCTTCTCATGGTATCGATCTTTGCTGGTAAGTACCAGGCCATGCTTCCAATTTCAGATAGGGTTACCGACGTTCGCATCTCGGGCTATTACTTACTGCGATATCAGCGAGGTTGCACGACCTTTCAACTTAATTGGTTGGCTTAAAAATGAGCCAAAACAAGATCTTAGCGTTTTTCCTTACTTCCAAGGCTTATTTGGTAACAAAAACATTTCTCTTGCTCACACGTAGCTTCTGTAATGAAATGCCAAGTCGACCTGTTTATTTCTCTTTGAGGAGAGATGAAAGGTGATATAGGAGCAAGGAAAATATGCATAGAAAGGGATTGCATTCAAATGCGGAATATGGATGCCTATATTGATGTTAATATGGTATCATATCGTCATTCACATAATTATTTATTTTTTATACTAGCATTTACCCGCCGCTCGCCTGCGTTACCGAGAAATGAGTAGCAGTGGCGTGGCGTCCCCATAGGCCGATTCCCACCGGGTTGCCCAAAGGCATAGAACCACTTTTTTCTTTATATATGAGTAAATGTAAACGTTCTGTCTTCCCTTGTAGTTTTCCTGACGCTACGCATCTGCTAAGTAGCCTATGTTTAATGATTTGTAGTGTCGGGTAGATTCCTACATGTAATTAATCGCAAAGCGCAAAGCAGGGCGTTGTAGCAAAGCGAGAAATCATACGAAGGCGTTTAAATACTATTACTATAATTATTAAACTAAATTTTACACTGAATATTTTAACTAGAGGTGCAACGGATAGTGGTTTGGCCGGATACCGGATACCGGATATCCGGCTGTCGCGACCGCCGGATATCCGGTATCAGGCCGCCGAATATCCGGCCAAAATATTTTTACCTAAAATACCTAAATGGAGTAAATTCGACGGCGTGCGGACGCGATGGGCGGTGCAGGTTGCAACGTGTTTCTCGTTTTAGGCATGTTGTAGGCAATTTTTGATAGAAAAGTGAACTTAATTCACACTCAGTGCGCATCGAACGGTGGCACGTTATTGCTATTTGTTTTTTTGCTTTCTAATGTTTAAAATTATTTGTGAGATTGACTGACTTTAATATTGATTACTTTGTGGATTGATATTTATGTTACTCAAATTGTCTCCTTATACTACGCAACTATCCGGTATTCGGCCGGATATTTAATTGTGGCTGGATAGGCCGGATGCCGGATAGTGACCGGATATCCGTTGCATCTCTAATTTTAACTACATCGAACTGAAAACAAAACAAGTGCCAAGAGTTTACGCGGCGGTGGGATGCAGAGTGACGTATGCGCCGCGGTAGCAGGGCCGGCCGGGCGGCAGGCACCGGCGGTGCGGGCGCGCGGGCGACGGCGCGCTTTCGTATCTGCAGCGGTGGAATTGAGAACCTCCTCCTTTTTTGAAGTCGGTTAAAAAGAGCACTAGCTAAAGAGCGTAAATATCTTCACGGCGCTTACGGACTTTTGCTGGGAAGCGTAGTTTTTTGGCAATAACTCAAAAACTGTGTATCCGATCATGTTGAAAACAATTTTCTTTCAAAGTATTTACTAAGCTTTTATGTTTCTTGGACGCACCGTTTAGAAAATAAAAGGGGACACAATTTATGTTACTTTCGAAGCAATTATTTCCGAAAATATTCACTAAATCATAGGCTTAAGGTGTTTTTAAAAGGACTGTCGAAATATGTGCCACACTTTGATATTTGATTTTTCAGTTTCGGTTACATATATCGAGTGCCCCCTCTTGACATATTATTTTTGTTATTTAACTATCTACCTAAGTAGCGGCTTATACAAGATATCTATACTCCAAATTTCATTAATATACATCATGTAGTTTTGAAGTAAAATGCTTCTGAGTTCTGACATACGAATACGGACGGACATAACGAAACTCTATGGGCTCTGGTTTTGCCATTTTGCCTACGGAAGCCTAAAAAAGGTTTCGCCTTTTGGTTATGTAATTGTAGTTATTGATTTACATGTGATGCATGGTTGTCTAGTTGGAATAAATAAACAAATATAAAGTATTTGGATTTATCTTCGTCCGTGCAAATAGTTATTTTATAACAATCTTTTATGTATAAATATTTTTCTGAAAGCTTTAGTTAATGACATAACCACTTATACCTACAGAAAATGAGGTAGGTGTATAAGATTAACGCTTGCAGTTTATTTGCTCCAGTTAATACATCTTGAATAGCTTTAACTCTGCTTCTATTTTTTAACTTTTCATTTTTATTATCAAATGCACTTTATATATTAGTTGTTTGTACTTCACTGGCCCGAGCAGTCTTTAGAACAAACATTGTAGACTCAGAACTCATTTAACCTTTTGAAATAAATGAAATATAAACAAACAAACTGTGAGAAGCAGCAGGCAAATAGAAACTCATTATTATAATATTATTTACTTGTATCCTTACAAGCATTTACCTGGCATAAACAAAGACGGGGAAATTATACGGGAGAAGCATAAGCAGATCTTAAATGCTTTGTACAAAAACAACAACAAGTTTATTTCATGATTATTAAACAGAAAATGTACGTGAACGTTGTGACGAATTTACAAAGTTGGTTAAGGTTAAAGAAAGTAAATAGAGATTATTTCCAGTTGTGTTTTTCAATATTTGAGGGTCGATATATTTTTTGGTACAGTCAGCATCAAATAGTCTATAGCTTCCGAAGGCCTAAATAATCGTCGCATATCTTTATGCCTATAGGAATAAAGATGTTTTCCAATATATTTGGCTGCTGAGATGCTACAAACTATATGATGTTGACTCTACTGGAAAATATGCTTTACTGTAGTATAATTTTTTTCCTGTATTTTTTTATTATCAACAAACTGTCATCTTATCAGTGTATTTCGAATATTTTGTAATATAATTTATTGGTTTTTGTATGGTAATAGAACGTTGGAACTCTACTTCTGAATTGATGCCTTGTAGCGTACAGGTAAATTCGGTTCTAATCTGCCGGTATCTAACGATACGTATATAATGTGTACAGATTTAATATAATGCGTTTAGAGACAAATGGAACGTCAATTCCAATCCATATTAATATAATAAATCCGAAAATACATGTGTGTCTGTTTGTAAGTTAATTCTTCCCGCTTAAACCACTAAGCCGATTACAAAACAGTTTGAGATCTTGGGAAGGACATAGTTTTTTATCCCGGAAATCATCCCTTTAGTGGTCGAAGTTTGAAAGGGGAATAAATCTGTAGCGGTTCATCCGCTATACGCTCCGCTCATGGCGCGTGGACCGCGCGGTAATATCAGTCCACCGCTGCAGATACGAAAGCGCGCCGTCGCCCGCGCGCCCGCACCGCCGGTGCCTGCCGCCCGGCCGGCCCTGCTACCGCGGCGCATACGTCACTCTGCATCCCACCGCCGCGTAAACTCTTGGCACTTGTTTTGTTTTCAGTTCGATGTAGTTAAAATTAGAGATGCAACGGATATCCGGTCACTATCCGGCATCCGGCCTATCCGGCCACAATTAAATATCCGGCCGAATACCGGATAGTTGCGTAGTATAAGGAGACAATTTGAGTAACATAAATATCAATCCACAAAGTAATCAATATTAAAGTCAGTCAATCTCACAAATAATTTTAAACATTAGAAAGCAAAAAAACAAATAGCAATAACGTGCCACCGTTCGATGCGCTGGCTGTCGCGACCGCCGGATATCCGGTATCAGGCCGCCGAATATCCGGCCAAAATATTTTTACCTAAAATACCTAAATGGAGTAAATTCGACGGCGTGCGGACGCGATGGGCGGTGCAGGTTGCAACGTGTTTCTCGTTTTAGGCATGTTGTAGGCAATTTTTGATAGAAAAGTGAACTTAATTCACACTCAGTGCGCATCGAACGGTGGCACGTTATTGCTATTTGTTTTTTTGCTTTCTAATGTTTAAAATTATTTGTGAGATTGACTGACTTTAATATTGATTACTTTGTGGATTGATATTTATGTTACTCAAATTGTCTCCTTATACTACGCAACTATCCGGTATTCGGCCGGATATTTAATTGTGGCCGGATAGGCCGGATGCCGGATAGTGACCGGATATCCGTTGCATCTCTAATTTTAACTACATCGAACTGAAAACAAAACAAGTGCCAAGAGTTTACGCGGCGGTGGGATGCAGAGTGACGTATGCGCCGCGGTAGCAGGGCCGGCCGGGCGGCAGGCACCGGCGGTGCGGGCGCGCGGGCGACGGCGCGCTTTCGTATCTGCAGCGGTGGACTGATATTACCGCGCGGTCCACGCGCCATGAGCGGAGCGTATAGCGGATGAACCGCTACAGATTTATTCCCCTTTCAAACTTCGACCACTAAAGGGATGATTTCCGGGATAAAAAACTATGTCCTTCCCAAGATCTCAAACTGTTTTGTAATCGGCTTAGTGGTTTAAGCGTGAAGAATTAACTTACAAACAGACACACATGTATTTTCGGATTTATTATATTAATATGGATTGGAATTGACGTTCCATTTGTCTCTAAACGCATTATATTAAATCTGTACACATTATATACGTATCGTTAGATACCGGCAGATTAGAACCGAATTTACCTGTACGCTACAAGGCATCAATTCAGAAGTAGAGTTCCAACGTTCTATTACCATACAAAAACCAATAAATTATATTACAAAATATTCGAAATACACTGATAAGATGACAGTTTGTTGATAATAAAAAAATACAGGAAAAAAATTATACTACAGTAAAGCATATTTTCCAGTAGAGTCAACATCATATAGTTTGTAGCATCTCAGCAGCCAAATATATTGGAAAACATCTTTATTCCTATAGGCATAAAGATATGCGACGATTATTTAGGCCTTCGGAAGCTATAGACTATTTGATGCTGACTGTACCAAAAAATATATCGACCCTCAAACATTGAAAAACACCACTGGAAATAATCTCTATTTACTTTCTTTAACCTTAACCAACTTTGTAAATTCGTCACAACGTTCACGTACATTTTCTGTTTAATAATCATGAAATAAACTTGTTGTTGTTTTTGTACAAAGCATTTAAGATCTGCTTATGCTTCTCCCGTATAATTTCCCCGTCTTTGTTTATGCCAGGTAAATGCTTGTAAGGATACAAGTAAATAATATTATAATAATGAGTTTCTATTTGCCTGCTGCTTCTCACAGTTTGTTTGTTTATATTTCATTTATTTCAAAAGGTTAAATGAGTTCTGAGTCTACAATGTTTGTTCTAAAGACTGCTCGGGCCAGTGAAGTACAAACAACTAATATATAAAGTGCATTTGATAATAAAAATGAAAAGTTAAAAAATAGAAGCAGAGTTAAAGCTATTCAAGATGTATTAACTGGAGCAAATAAACTGCAAGCGTTAATCTTATACACCTACCTCATTTTCTGTAGGTATAAGTAGTTATGTCATTAACTAAAGCTTTCAGAAAAATATTTATACATAAAAGATTGTTATAAAATAACTATTTGCACGGACGAAGATAAATCCAAATACTTTATATTTGTTTATTTATTCCAACTAGACAACCATGCATCACATGTAAATCAATAACTACAATTACATAACCAAAAGGCGAAACCTTTTTTAGGCTTCCGTAGGCAAAATGGCAAAACCAGAGCCCATAGAGTTTCGTTATGTCCGTCCGTATTCGTATGTCAGAACTCAGAAGCATTTTACTTCAAAACTACATGATGTATATTAATGAAATTTGGAGTATAGATATCTTGTATAAGCCGCTACTTAGGTAGATAGTTAAATAACAAAAATAATATTTCAAGAGGGGGCACTCGATATATGTAACCGAAACTGAAAAATCAAATATCAAAGTGTGGCACATATTTCGACAGTCCTTTTAAAAACACCTTAAGCCTATGATTTAGTGAATATTTTCGGAAATAATTGCTTCGAAAGTAACATAAATTGTGTCCCCTTTTATTTTCTAAACGGTGCGTCCAAGAAACATAAAAGCTTAGTAAATACTTTGAAAGAAAATTGTTTTCAACATGATCGGATACACAGTTTTTGAGTTATTGCCAAAAAACTACGCTTCCCAGCAAAAGTCCGTAAGCGCCGTGAAGATATTTACGCTCTTTAGCTAGTGCTCTTTTTAACCGACTTCAAAAAAGGAAGAGGTTCTCAATTCGGTTGTATATTTTTTTTATGTTTGTTACCTCAGAACTCCGTCATTTACACGACGATTTGGAAAATTATTTTTTGTTCATGAGTAAGTATATCCAAATTAGTCCCATAAAATTTTGGTGAAGATCTGATGCCGGGATCCACGAGTAATCGAAGGAATTCCTCAATTTTTATGAGCACATCTATGGCGATTTCGGTATTTATTACAGTAGTTTAAGCATTTACATTCGAAAATCACCATTTAGTGGAGAGAAACCAATGATGTAGACATGATGAAGACACACCACTGCGGGCTCTACCAGCGCGGATCGCGAGTCGATTTGGAAAATTATTTTTTCGGTTAAGAGTAGGAATCTCCAAGTTGGTCCCATAAAATTTTAGTGATGATCTGATGGTGAGATTGATGAGGAATCGAAGGAATTCCTCAATTATTATGGGCACACCTATGGCGATTTCGGTTTTTATTAAAGAAGAATAAGCGTTTACACTCGGAAATCATCATTTGGTGAAGAGAAACTAATGATGAAGACACAAGCCACCAGTCACTAATAAGGGCTCAACCAATGTTATTTAATTCATTAATCGCAATAAAATTCTTTACGAGTATCATATTTTGCTTAGAGGCAGAAGATAGTTAAGATCAGGGTAGCAAAGTAGAGCTGATAGTGGAGAACCGGAGAACTCCTTAACGGTTAAGAGTTACAGGATAATTCTCAAAAATACATGTATTATAGGTACGTACGTTAAGACTGTTAGTCATATACTTTATAGTGTCTCTCTGAGGTAGTCTCCTTATCACCAAGTCAGGATCTGATGATGGGATCCCAGGGAAATCGAGAGAAACCCTCAAACATTATAGGCACTAACAATGTTTTGTATATATTTTTCTAAAGTTATTCAGTTATTTTCGTCTGCTTGTCATCATTTAATGATGCTGAGCTGATGATGGAAGGTACAAGTCATTAACGGTCAAGAGTTGCGAGATAATTCTTTTCATATTATGGGTAAGTTAAGACTGTTGGTCCTATTTTTTTTTAAGCAGCAAGTTAATGGACTTAAACATTTTGACCTAGCCAATTCTTATAATTTAGATTTTTATTTACAATCAAATCCTCCTCAATCTTCCCATCCTGGGCTCTAAAAAATACTTTATATCACTAAAATCCATCGCTAAAAGGCAAAAAATATTTTTAAAAAATTAAAATAAGAACCGACTTCAAAATAAACGAAAAAGCCAAAAATAATCTTTTATAAAGAACCGACTTGAACATAAACGAGAAAGCCAAAAATAATCTTTTATACATTTGAATCACCTTTTGAAGTCGGTGCCAAACCTGAAGTAAAGTTCTGTATTCAACAAAAATACGAATTACTATAACTAAATATATAGGTAGGTAATAACTAAAGGCTCGCCGCCGCGGTTCTTGCGTGCCATCTGTGCTAATAGTAATAAATGGATGGCACTGACTTCAAAAGGTGATTCAAATGTGATCCGTACCGTACATGTATAAAAGATTATTTTTGGCTTTTTCGTTTATTTTGAAGTCGGTTGTTTTTTTATTTAATTTGTTTTATTGTTAAATAAAGAAATTTATTTACTTCAGCTTTGGCACCGACTTCAAAAGGTGATTCAAATGTTATCCGTACCGTACATAAAAGATTATTTATGGCTTTTTAGTTTATTTTGAAGTCGGTTCTTTTTTTACTTAATTTTTTTTTTACATACTTATATGGTATTTTTTCATATGTAGTACGTTTTTTTGTATAAACGGCTGCAGAACCCTACACTGGGCATGTTCAGCCATGTTCTTGGCCGGTTTTTATTTAAAATACCCAGTGAGTAAAACCAATCTTCAAATGAACTGAGTTAACCCTACATTTAAATTTTGAATATGAGTATTTCGACATCATCACGCCTCGAGACTGACATTGTTTTTGTGGATAGCTAAAATATTTGAAATTGGAGAGGTTTTAATACTTTTGATAGAGTCTTGCTACTGAAATATTTCCCAAATTTTTGGCGGAAAAATCATAAAATCTTAGGTTGGTTATAGTTTTGATACCATAAAATATTTTTGGGTTTCTGTAAAATAAATGAAATATGCGTTGATGTGCACTCAAACTCAGTTTCAGCTTACGTAATTTCTACCATTATGTACAGTACAGTCAACGACAAGTTTACACTTTCTCACCATGTACAATTGTCACAAGGCGAAAAATGTTATGTAGTCTAACTAAGACCTAGCTCGATAACACCATAAATAATTATATTAATCCACCACCAAAAAAAATATTTAAGTACTATGCCAAATTTCAAGTCAATCGGAAACCGAAATATATTTTTATTTCAAACTAGAAGACGCAACTTCGTTCGCGGAGGAGTAAAAGTCATAACCCCTCTTTTTTTCTTCAGCAAAGTCGGGTACTAAGTATCCCATAACCATCTGAAGATACCCAGCTACTCGTGTACCAAAAATAGTTGAAATCTGTTTAGCCGATTTTGCGTGATGAAGCCACAACGACACATACAAACATACATAAAATCCAAAACAAATTATTTTTCATTTTAGTGACCCCTAAATAGTCCATTATAATCATTTTTTTGAAAATATCTTCAATATACAGACATTTCATTTTTACAACTTTATAATAGTATAGATAACTACTTACCAGTCACTCCACAGAATTCTTCTAAATATTGTTTTTCAGTAAGTAACTTCTTACGTTCCAATGTGTTGATTTTATTGATATTTTCCAGAACTTCTAATTTATCCGTCTCTTTACACGCTTGTCCTGTTTACGGGATTCAGATCTCTAAATTAACGGATAAATTCACGTACCTAATCGAAGTTATAGGTAAATGTTAGTACTAGTATATACTTAGAACATAAAGTATCCAAATATTTGTAGAGCACCAACCTACTAAATTGCTTACGACTTGTAAACATTGCAGTTTTTCGTCATAAAACGCTTCATGTCGGCTTCGCACATTTTCGTAATTATATACGAGCTTGCTTTGCGCACCTAACTCGGTATAGTCATTGCTAATATTATTTGAAATAAATGTCGCATAAACCGCGAACCATTTGATTGCATGATATTAATTGACTACAGACGTTTGGCCTCGCACTTGGCCGCTTTTTTAACAAAAGAAGTACTTCAATACTTTTAGAATAATGTCCATGTATCACCTACTCATTAATTCCATGAATTTACGATGGTAGATTATTTATCTGACAAAAAATAAACGAAATAATTGATCTGTATTTTGACTGTTTGTTTTCTTATTTCTTCAAAAACTTTGATGTTTTGCATGTACGTAGGTTAAGTTATACTTTAAATAATCCTAACGAGAGTGTCATATGCTCTATAATTTCATCGGCATAAACTAATTTATCAGCATACAAGCAGCCACTTCCACTTATGTAAATTATTAACACCGACCGACCTTCTTCTTACGTCATATGTTATTATTGTTACTGGCTAGGAAAGGAATAAAAAGGTTTCGTTTTAAAGGAAAACGTCAAAATAAAATTTCTTGATGGCTTAGTTTTTGTCTTGTATTGATTTGGTACAATAACTTATTCGTTTCATATACATTTGTTTGTTTGTAAACTTATATTAACCGACCACCTAACCATGCAGTCAGTTGTGACGTTTGAGAAACCATTACCTCATTTAAGTTTACCGGATTGGGATGCCCGACTCTACGATTTGAAGGTAACTATGATTCTACGCTTTAATTAGGGTTCAGTAGTGTTCCCATTGGCCAAAACGGAACGCTCATTGTTACGTTATGTGTGTCCTGGTTCCCATTTTTTTCGTAAGGTCAACAAGAACAAATGCAATAACATAAAAATGCGTCATTTTGCAACTATCCCTGCTCACTTTTTTAAGGGTTCCGTACCCAAAGGGTAAAACGTCTAAGACTAAGGTCCGCCTGTCTCTTTGTCTGTCACCTGGCTGTATGTCATGAACCGTGATAGCTAGACAGTTGAAATTTTCACACATGGTGTATTTTTGTTGCCACTATAACAACAAATACTAAAAACAGTATAATTTTATGTCGGTCTGTCTATATCAGTAACCAATATAAAATGATCAAACACTGCGTACATTTTGCTTAGGAGTACGGATCTGCTAACACTGGATTTTCATAGATACCGCCGTTTGTAGCGTATATTTTGTACGGAACCCTCGGTGCGCAAGTCCGACTTGCACTTGGTCGGTTTTTTGTACTTATACTGCCAAATTTTAGGGAGGGAGGGGAGGGTATGGGTTGGGTAGTTTCATAATATTAAGATTTTAAGAAATCTTTAAAGGACGCATTGTCCCATAGGTGCAATTATCCCGTTGACCTTATGTCAAAGGTATTTTTACTTCTTATTTCCATTCTGAACAAAATATTCGCCCCCTCAGACCAAGAAACAAAATACATTAATCATTACGCAGAATCTACTGTAGCCGCAAAAAAACATGCCCAATTAGGAATTAGACACACTCATACAAATATAAACAAAACCATACACACATCTATACTTTCATAAAGTTGTAAAAATAAAATGTCTGTACATTGAAGATATTTCCAAAAAATTGATTGTTACGGACTATTTGGAGGTCACTAAAACGAAAAAATTTTTTGGATTTTATGTATGTTTGTATGTGTCGTTGTGGCTTCATCACACAAAATCGGCTGAACAGATTTCCATAATTTTTGGTACACGGGTAGCTGGGTATCTCCAGACGGTTATAGGATCCTTTTTACCCGAATATACTAGTAGAAGGCGCTCCTTCTACTAGTATAATATACTAGAAGATGCCCGCAACTTCGTTCGCGGAGGAGAAAAGTCACCCGTCGTTTTTTCTTCAGCATAGTCGGGTAAAAGATATCCTATAACCATCTGGAGATACCCAGCTACCCGTGTACCAAAAATTATGGAAATCTGTTTAGCCGATTTTGCGTGATGAAGCCAGAATGACACATACAAACATAGATAAAATCCAAAAAAAAACTTTTTGTTTTAGTGACCTCCAAATAGTCCGTAACAATCATTTTTTTGAAAATATCTTCTATGTACAGAAATTTCACTTTTACAACTTTATAATAGTATACATAAATACTCAAATTCCACCAACCAAGAAAAAAGCAAGCAATGGGCAATGATCTTCTTTGTATTTGTGTGCGTGAGCGTGGATGATTACTAATTGGACCAAGGCTTTTTTTGCGGCTTCACTAGATTGTACGTAATGATCCGCCTAAGTTTTTTTTTAGTATGAGTTGGCCCTATGAACGTCTTAGCCCCTCGTATGTGATGTCATAAATTTAATATTGAACTTGAAACGGTATGAAATATTAAAATAGTTTCAGAAGTGGTCAGGATCCTTATCAAACACAGGCGAAGGGTTAAACTTGAGGCTATTGACAAATAGATCCATTGTTTTTTGTACCGCTTCTAGGTTGGGATTCCCTTCTAACATTTTGTATATTTCGTTGTCTTATGATGTAGAATTTTCAAGGCAAAAGTGCAACCAGGGTCGCAACACACGCAAATTTATGTTTCATAAGCAAACCATTCAAAATCGCAGACTTTTCTAGTTGGTAATCTATACTATTATAAGTATGTAAAAATAAAATGTTTGAAATTGAAATCCGTTTAGACGATTTTGGAGTGATGAAGCCATACAAACATACAAAAAAATTTAATAAAATATATTTCGATTCTTGAGCTCCAAACAGTACGTTACAATCATTTTTTTTAATATCTTTAATGTACAGTACAGACATATAATTATTAAAACTTTATAATAGTATAGACTAGAATTTCCCCTTGGCTTCTTCCGCGGACCCACACGTTTGTCACTTTCTATCCTCTATTTTATCTGCTATGCAAAAAAGTCACGTCAATTCGTTACCCGATTATCGCGTGAAAGAAGGACTAACTAACAAACTCACAGTGTATTAAGTATATCTATGTAGACATTATGGGTGCTTACCGACTAGCACACGTGTACTCGTAAATTTCTATCTAGCGGAGTAAAGTTAGCACATGGTTCCTATGACGTCAAACACAAACAAACGAGATGCAGGGTTAGCTTATTCAGTCTGGATATATCAAGCGATGTCTAGCCTATAGTGTGAGGCAGTGTTCCTAAGGACAGCAAATGCTCATATGGTGGTGGTAAAAATCTAATAAAGTAGTAGTTAACAGCGTCTTCAAAATGCTACTTTACATTTATTTGAAATATTTGAAAAAGGACATTTTTTCTTGGAAAACACGTGGGGGAAATAAACACTAAATATAGGGACGATTCTTATTAGCTACATCTAAAATAGGCGTGAATGTTACATATTAAATGATCTGAGAATTGTCTCACAATACTGATGAAGGATTATTGTTTGTTTAGATAATAATAGAACCTGTACAATAAATCGAAGTGTTCTCTAACCTACCAAAACGTATTGTTACTTTTGTAATAAAACAGACTTGTTACATTACAAAGGCAGTTTTATTACAATTGATTGAGAAACTTTTTTATGATCATCAGTTCTGTTCTTGGCATTTCCTTGATAACCTTGAAAATCTTTAGCAAATGATAAATCATTGTCGCACTCGATAGGCTCGCCATCCCAATCGTTTTGAGGTCGCCCTGATTTCAGCGGCAAATTAGAAAAGTTTTCCATGTCCCAACCATGTCGGTGAAATTGCTTTGCAAAACGATCTCGGGATCTAAGGCACCTCGAGTATCGATTACATTCTGATGCTAAATTAATAGGGGTTTATTATTTCATATTTACTGGAACTACTTTAGTTGAACGAACACATTCTTATAGAAGATGCATTTTTTTCAGGAAAACGATTATTCAAAAGAGTCGATTAAAATCGCAGTTATCGAAATGCCAAAACAAAGGAAAACTTAACAAATATAAAATTTGTAACGGCAATTTGTAACTCAAAGGCTGCAGTATAGATAATCGCTTAAGTATTATCTTAGTTTGCGTCTTCTAGCCAAGCGCAACCCTGGCATTCAGATCCTGTATAAATTTAGTTAGTAAAATATTTGAATGAAACGCTGATGTATCACGAATACATTACATAATGTATGTACCTATACCTTATAACAAACAACCTATTTAGGAAAAAATAATTCTCTTATGTTTTAATCCGTAAATGAATTTATCTTTATGCCAAATTTCATCAATATCCGTTGTACAGTTTACGCGTGGTTTATGTAGCAGAATTAGTTGTTATGAGTCGGGCTAATACTAAATTTGGCAGTCCAAATTTGGTTAATTATTAAGTTTTTACATAAAACGTGTCTGAAGTTTTGGTCCATTATATTTAATTAATTCCAGTGTCTGGCATTAACAAGAGGTGGGTACTAATTATAAGGCAAGTTGTTTATTTGCCTCCAAGATAATCATTAAAATGCAATTGCTTTGCTCTTTAAAATTTTAGCACAAAAAATTTAAGGGTTTTTAAATTACAAGAGCCATCCACTTATAACTGCTCAATAGATGGATAGGTAAAGTAGTATCGAAGACATTGTCCGTCCACAACCAAACCTCGCTTGGTACGAGTAAAAAAATCCTACTTTCTCATTACGCTGCGATCTCTTATCTCTATATTGATTCAGTACAAAGATACGACATTCTGAAGAACAGGGACAGATTTTTCAGTAAGTTTTGGTGGTCAATGGGCGATATATTGTTATTAAATAGGTCACAGAGCAAGGGAAGTTTAAGAAAAAAATAATGGACTTTTGTGGTTTATGGATCTCTGCAGGACATTGAGTCGATACGCTGCAGAAATCCGTTTTCGAAAGGAGCCTTAATAATAATAATAAACTAACCTACAACTTTCTGATTGGAAGTAACATAGCAATATTGTATTAGCACAGCGATCAACGTTGATAAAAAATAAGTTTCTAGCAAAAAAATCATAAGTTTCATTGGAATGTTGACTGTACTCAAATAAAAATTAAATGTTGATGCGAAATTGTAGTTTCTATGATAAAAATCCTAGAAAAAAAAGTTGAGTTCGATACCTTACGTGTACATTGTTTTATGAGCCTTTAAAGTTGGGTGGGAAAGTCTATTTTTAAAGTATGAAAACATGAATAACTAAAAATACCATTGAATAACCCATGACTTTAGTAACTTTTGTTATCAAACCGTATCGATAAACGCAAGTTTTAACATAGCTGCAGTTCAAAACTTTTAATTTCACCATACAAGGAAGCAAGGTGTGACGTCACATTTCCCTAGGCTTTTGTATGGAGCGGTTTTGGGACAGTCCAAAAATGTGATTTTAACATTGTTGTATCTCGGTGAGTTTTTATGAGATTGAAGTAGTTTTTTCACCAAAATATCAATTAATAAGAAAAAGTTCTATAACATAGCACAGAAAAAAGATGTCAACATCCAAATTACTCGTACCTACTGTACTTTTCTTTGAGCATCCATCAACTACTCACCGAGACGAATATAAAGAGCCCAAACTCGGTAAAATTGCATTATTTTAGTAGAGTGTTTCTATGACCACCATCCGGCTCCATCATTAGATCGGCTCGATGGTATCATAATATTGCATTGTGACCGAAAGTACACCTAACTTTAGGTCAATCGTAAACCGGGAAGTGGATCATCTGATAATCAATAAATAAATTTCAGGGACAGTCTTACACTACGTCCTAGTCCCAAACTAAGCAAAGCTTTTAGTATGGATACTAGGCGACGATATACATAATTATATAGATAAATAATTATACTTAAATACATATTAAACATCCAACACCCACGAACAAACATTCGTGCTCATCACATAAACACTTGCACTGGCCGGGATTCGAACCCCGAATCACCAGTTTCGTGGACAGTCGTGCAACATGAGCTAAACGTGTCGTCAAATTTAACTTGTAAGATTTGATTACATACGCACTGGAACGGGTGAAACTTAGTAAAAATAAAAATTCAATTTCATTTTAGTCTAAACATTTGGAATACACTAACTTTCTGTTCCTCTATTTATCATGTAAACATTTCGTAAAAACAGTTTAATAACGTGAGACGTAATAAGGTCGTGCTTGTGTAAAACGCAATATTTATTCATACATATCTAGACTCGGATGACCCTCGTAAATATTCATTTCGACAAACTTTCTTTCCAATGTAAAGTTGAATTTATCCGAGTCGACATTCATATTAGATTGTTTTGAGTCGGCGATGGCAGAGTTCGGGGATTCAAAATTTGTAAAATTGAATAAAGTTTTGAATAGGGGAGCTGAGCACTTTTATATAGGAAGACTTTTTTACTGGCTATATAAATTAAACTGAATTTATAAACGAATACCTCATCAGAAATTGCCCTTTTTTCTGTCAAAGTATAATGATAAAAATAAAATATTAATTTTATTTCTATTCTGCAGCGAAAATACTCTTGTACAGGTAGGTGTGCTATTTCTGTTCTTTTCTACTGCAGCAGTTCTATTCACGTAACATTTTGTTCTCTTATATCGATAAATATTAAGTGAAAACGCATTTTTTACAGACTTGTAAAACAGATACAATTACATAATAATAATATCTAACAAAAAGTTTTTCTGTTTCGTATTAATATTGTTACGACTTTTCAACATTTAAATATCTACAGGTGACCGCAGATACAAGACGTGCAGATGCGTTCGATTTTCGCCACAGAGCCTGTCAACTCAGAAACGAGACCAGGATCAAGACTGATTGGGACAGCTATCATAACAACAACCGCCTCAGAGCCAGGTTAGGAGTCATTACTGTTATTGTGACAGCATCAGCAACGAAAGGTTGCTTCCCTGGCTTTAAACTGTAGGAACGCATTAACATTTTTATCTGCATCAAACTATACTAAATGGGCATTCAGTAGTGTTTGTTATGTTAAACTTAAATTTAATTTAAATACCGTTTCATTTTCTGCTGTCAACTGAATGATATTTTCTTATTCCTTATTAGTGAAGATTTACATCTAAACTAAAAGAAGACATTGAATATCAGTGCATGAAATCATTTACTGTTTCTGTTTTCGCCCTAAGTCGCGTCAAAGTAAACCGATTTTGTTAAATATAGCCTTGTATCATTTATCTAAAAGCATAGCGAATACCCTAGGCGCCCTTTCGTTGCCGTACACCGCGGTTATAAACCGACGTGCCAGTCGACAATTTACATAACTTACATTCTCAAACGACGCTCTTCAACTTGGGTTATGCGGTTGGATATCAAGACTCTTTCAAACTCGCGAGTTGTTTTATGAACGGAAATGAAATTTTATACGATATTTGAATTAATATATTGTATTATGTAAATTATGCTTTATTTCTAGTATGCGACAATTGTTTTAGATGCAGCATTTGTTAGTTTGGGTGTGAATGTAGAGCGTGCAATATAAACGAGTACACCATAGAAATTGTAGGTAAATGTTCTACTCCAAATTCGCGCGATAATAACGCTATTGGGCGTGCATGACTTTACTAGAATATTTCATAAAATATTAAAAATAACGTGGCTGTATACGACTAGTATGTGTTGTTCATTATGTGTTTAGCCTATACATATTTTCAGTCAAGAATAATCAGATTAGTTAGTAAAATATATATGTCAAATAATCGCCAACGCCATCGTTTTCAAGCCAGTGTTGAATCTCATCTCGACTTCGAGAACAAGAATTGAAGGAATGTTAATTTAAATTAAGTTTAACAACATACCATTTTTATAAGATTTAGTAATTTTCAAAATTCAATAGAATATTCATATTTTGCAATCATTTACAGCTAAAAGAACTCATATTTTGAAAATCCTCACTAAAGCTACACCACTAAGCTACCATAAATGGTAGCTAAAGCTCACTGTACGTTCAAACGCTCGTAGGTACTTATTTTAGTCATATGGTCAAAATCGAAGCACTCAAACGCTCAAGCTCGAACGTTAACTATTGCAATAACGAACCAATTAATGCTGAAAACTGTCAACTAAAAGCCGAGTTTTGCGCATTGAAAAAACGTTGTTTTCAATATCGTTTAATTAAACATTGTTTACCAATGTAATCGATACCTATAAAACGGTAACGTAACTTAACTATTGACAAAACATATTTTTGTTGCCTTTATATCGTTTAAAGTATTAGTTTTAAAGTGTAAGAGGCGTAACCATCGCAATGACGTACACAAAACTTGATTGACCCATATTTCGTAGTCGGATCGTATAGTTGGCCTGATGTCTACTGGGACATTTATATGTAGGTTCGGTTTGTAAGTTTATTTCAGATGCCTAAAGGGCAAATCGCTCAGGAATAACTCCGTTGAAATGGCTGAATTGCGAAAAAAATAGTATTAACTGGTTTCGTACTCTTTACATAATCGATGTGCTCAAAAGTATCTAAGCAATGGTTTTGTCAAATCGTTTGAATGATAAAAGGCGAGTGTTAGGTACTTGGCAAAATCATGAAATAGAACCGTTTGGCTGGGAATTTCATGATCTGGCCAATGATATGATTGGCACAATAAGTACTCTAATATTTTTGTCCGGATGCTTTCTTTTAGCAAACTATTCTTCCTAAACTGCCTCAATTCCCAAATGTTTCATTTCCCAAACTCGCGCTTTTCTCAGAAACCGAAGAAAATCCAGATATTTTTTTAAGCCATTGTGTAGAGCCCAATAGGTAAGGTTAGGTTTGTTTTATAGAAATTCTGAAAATTGTACTGTTTTCGGAAATACCTAAGTTTGGGAAGTGAAACAGTTTGGGAAACATAATTTGCCAAACATTAGTAAACCATTTTTGTCGCTATAAATATTATTTTTCTTCTCAGAGTCTACGAAATAGAGCAATGGCGATCAACTCTTCAAGAACTCTTAGATCGTTTGGACAGAGAGATGAGTGCACTGAAAGAAGAAAAAGCATCAACAGAGAGAGAGTTAGAACTGCTAAACTTGCCTCTTTTAGTTTGCTCTGAATGTCTCTCGAACAGAGATGGTAGAAGGAGCTCGGAGCTAACTTATGATCGTGCTGATACTGAATTGAAAAAGGTATGCTGTAGAAAATGTGTGGAAAGGATCAATGTTACATTGAAGGAAAAGTACATTAAGAAGTAATTTATCCCTCTGCTAGTAATGCCTGTCACATACTCAATGTAAGCGTAATCAACCAATAACAACTTATTTTAGACCGAAACCTACAAAATTGGGTAGGTCCAATTTTTTCTATGGAACATGACGTCATAGAACAATATGACACATTTTCCAACAAATGGGAACTACTCGAAAAGCTACGAGTAGGTCTATGGAAAGAATAGGAAGGAAATGTGTAATTTTGTTCGATGACGTCATGTTCCATCCAACAAACGGAATTACGCAGAATATTTGAAACCCTTGCTTTAGATAATAGCAATTGATATATTGATAGTAGCATCATCATTAGCCTTTAATGAAGAAGCGAGTATGGTGAAATCAGCCATAAATATGAAGGGTAAGTGACTTAAACAATATATTCCTTTTTATTAATGAGAATAACGTCATCATATTTCTTAAAATAAAGGAATATATATTTTTTTAAACTCACTATTTATCATATTTTATGTAATTTTCCTTCATTATTAATTATTTTCACTATTATGTATGTATGTCTTATACACGATTCCTTTGTTATTCGTTACTCATAATTCTTCACTTCTGTTAATGAGTTTGGCCAAACCTGTCTACTCGATCTATAAGTACTATCTGTGAACAGAAAACACAATATTACCTACTACTATTGCCAATCAAAATTAAGACACAATTGATTAAAACTAATTTAAAATTTAGATTTTTTCAAAAGTCCCACTATTTATAGAAACATCCCACAATGGGAACATTAAGTTTCTCAGAGGTTGTGCTTGAGAATACGTTATGCTAGTTCTTAATATATAAATAGTTTTTTTTACATCATATTGCTTTTAGATATATTTTTAAACACTCATCGTAACATTTGTACAGTTCTCTCGTATAAACACTTTGGTCAACATAGATCAGTAGGTAAAAAAAAAAACATGACATTGACAGCTAACTTTTTAATTTTTCTTACTAATTTATGTAAACCAAATTAAAAATGTATTTCATACGAGGTAACTGTACAAATGACTCGTCGGGTGCTTAAAAAAACCAGCCAGATGCGAATCGAACTCGCGCACCGAGGGTTCCATACAAAATATACGCTACAAACAGCCCTAACTATGAAAACCCAGTGTTAGCAGAGCCCTACCCCTAAGCAAAATGTACGCGGTGTTCGATAATTTTATATTGGTTACTGACATAGACAGACAGACATAAAATTATACTGTTTTTAGTATTTGTTGTTATAACGGCAACAGAAATACATTATCTGTGAAAATTTCGACTGTCTAGCTATCAAGACAGACAGACAAAACGACAGCGAAGTTTTAATAATAGGGTCCCGTTTTATCCTTTGGGTATGGAAACCTACAAATGACGGCCAAAAATCAATTCGATATAAAAATAAGATATTTGTAGATTCTGCATACACAACGTATACTAGATAATATTCATGATATATGAGTAGGAAAAACCGAACACTAAAATAACATGGGAAAGTTTATTTCTAAACCAGACCACTTTAAATAATAAATAAATAAATAAATATAACCGGACAATTTTTACACAAATCGAACAAGTCCCATGGTAAGTTCAATAAGGCTTGTGTTATGGGTACTAGACGACGATATATTTAATACATATATTACTTATATACATAGAAAACATCCAAGACTCAGGAACAAATATTTATGCTCATCACACAAATATTTGCCCTTACCGGGATTTGAACCCAGGACCTCAGCTTCGTAGGCAACGTTACTCCCACTGAGCCAAACCGGTCGTCAAATTGTTTAAATAAATATACTGTATCACGGAAGGAAACATAACTCAAGAAAAACCGTGACATGACGTCATAAAGTATGGTTCTTTTGGTAGCGTGCTATGATACTGGGATTCCCAAAAACTGATAATAAATTTGGACAAATTATGAATTTGTTTGCATATTTGCATATGCAAATTAATCGATATAAATATTATTACATATTTTATATATATAGTCACTCATCTTAAAACCAGCTTGGAAATAAAGGCAGTAAGTGCATAGCATAATGGCATCGTATAGAGGATTACTATGTTTTTCATGTGATTAAAATAAGATAGGTACAAGTTTTCCTCAAATAATGACAATATGTTAACAGTTCAGTCAGCATCAAATAATCTGTAACGGCCAGAGCGCCAAATATATCGTGACACATATTTCTGCCTATAGCAATAAGGATGTGTAGCGATATATTTGGATTTTACAGACAATTTAATGCTGACTGTATTTAATAGATAATAATTAATCTTCTACATCGTAAAATGCTGCAACTTTGTCTATAGTACTTCACAACTTTGCCTGGGTCACAATAAACCATATTTATACTTGACAAGCTTGTGCCCCGCGACTTCGTCCGCCTTAAATCCGGAATAAAAAGTAGCCTATGTCCTTCCCCGGGACTCAAACTATCTCCATACCAAATTTCATCCAAATCGGTTCAGCGGTTTATGCGTGAAGAGGTAACAGACAGACAGACAGACAGACAGACACACTTTCGCATTTATAATATTAGTATGGATTAGGTTCCGTTTCGTCATGACAATGTGTGAAAACCGTAGTTTAAATCAATAACAAAATGGAACTTAAACGCGTATAAATATGGTTTATGGTGTGCCACAGGCAAAGTTGTAAACTACTAGGCAAAGTTGCAGCATTTTAGGGTACATGTAAAATAAGTACCTACAGTACCGTTACTTTAAAGTTAGGAACATTAAATTTGAGACTCATATTTCTTTAGAGAAGTAGAGGTGAGTGCGACAATGCGTGCATTGTAATGTAATAACAATTACATTTTTATTTATAACGTCAAAGAAAATCGACGTTGATTTAAGGCTCTCAGATCACTTTTTTAGAAATCAAAACTTACTTTTTTAAGTGGTTTTTGGAATTTGATAAGATAACCAACTCAATATTCATTAAGAGGATATACAAGTGGCCGTTCCTCCATACAAACGTAATCCCCCGTTTCCTCCCTGGATAATTGTCATGTGTCGTTGTGGCTTCATCACGCAAAATCGGGTAAACTGATTTCAACCATTTTTGATACACGGGTAGCTGGGTATCTCCAGATGGTTATAGGATACTTTTTACCCGACTACGCTGAAGAAAAAAATTTCTCCTCCGGGATCGAGGTTGCGGGCGCCTTCTAGTAACTTATTAACACGCTTTTATTAGGTCGACCTGGTATGTAACTATGTAATGGAATCTAGGGTTACTAATTTAACCATCTTCCAAGGATCGTAGCGTCATGAAAATTGGCAGCTGTATGTAGTTCTGATGACAATACAATAATATGGTACTGTCGAACTGATCTGATGATGGAGCCGGAAGATATGAACTGGAACTTCATGATGGAACATCGTATCATAGCTGTGTTTGGATTTCTTAGAAAAGTCTTGTAAAGCGTGTTTTTCTAGTGTTTTTTAAACTATTAATTTATACTAATAGAGGAGTACAACTGTATAAGTCACATTTGTAAAAGTGCCCTTGCGGCCTACTTACAGAATAAAGATCATTTTTTTCATTATTTATTATTTCATCCTCGTTTTATTACGACCAAAAAGATGGTTACCGAATTATCGCTCTAAAACCCGACAACATGGACACACTGTCATAAAATAGCCGTTACCAAGACATGTAACAACAGATGAGCGACCAAATTGCGATGGCAAAAACCATTGATTACAGGCTGCAACTTTAAACGACTATTTCTCCGATTATACGCACTTTGAAACATTAGAATACCTAAAAGGAGACTGAATACTGTAAGGAATCATCATTTTCATTTATTGCTCTTACTTCAGATCACACCCTGTATGTGTTTTTTATATTTCAACAATGAAATAGTAGAGCTTTGAGTGGTTATAAGCCCGTTGAGGACAGCATTTTGTTTGACAAACGGTTCTCACAACTACTTTGCAATATAGCTTAGCACCGTACCATGTGCCAGGCCCTTAGGTTGGTAATAGGTAAAAACATGTAGGTTGTACAGTTTATAAACACATTATACGGTATTTACAGTGTTTACAGTAAGGCCAAATAAGTATAAATAAATCAATTATATAGTTGAAATAGTGAACCAATAACGGGAATATTGATCTTCAATATTTACTTTGTACGTAAATGCCGGATATTAAATATAATTGATCACATGTGCATATTGAAACAATGCAACATTTAAACCACACGTAACCGGTGAACCAAATAAACCGACATATATAGAAAAATGCTGGGCATTTTCGACCGGTTTAACAGATTTTCTTAAACCATGACTACGAAGACTAGATGAAGTCATCGTTCAAAGAAAAAACTAAAGCAAAGTCTTTCCATCCGTTCAAAAGATACGATGCCAGAGACAGATACACAGATACATACACAAATACGCAAATAAATACACACATCAAACAAATAAAACCCCTCTTTTTTCTTCGGTGGTGAAAAAAGTTTTTTAAGAGTCTATAACTGTATTTTGTTATAACTGTGTTCGGGATAAAAAAAGTTTTTTTGGGAGTCTAAACACTTTTTTTATCATGAACATCCAACATGTAGTAAATGCGACGGCTGTGATTTGGATAACACTAAAAGTGGTGTAAACACGGGGAAATATTTTTAAGCGATCTCTAAGAGAGTTCACTTAACCCTTTGAACGCCAAGAACCACTAAAGTGGTCGTGTGCTGTAGTTCCTATATACCACGCCAACGACCACTAAAGTGGTCATGGCAGACGCTGTCAAAGTAATTTTACTGTTGACAGATAAGGTTTAAATTCGTTTCGCACTAGTTGAGATGTTGGCGTGTATTCCACATTTTGATGCGAGAGAGAAAGCGTTCAAAAGGTTAAAAAAATATATATATAATAATATAAACTCTTACCGACGTACATCCAAGAAAACCTTTCCTTAAAAGTTCTTCATTCTTTAGGGTGGGGTAAAAAAAGTTGAGATGAAATACAATTTTATATGTAGAGTTTATTACATCAGAATTGACGGCTGCGAACTATTTGAATACAATGATGGAAAGCCGACTGATAGCCGATTAAGCGCTATGAATTGGCTCCACCCCTGCCAGCACTAAGTCCGTGGGACCGATTTAGCCCGCCAGCTAAATGCTTCCCTCTTTTATATTTCGATGGCTTCGAGGCATAAACCACAAGACTCGAGTCGCGACTGCTGAGTCTAGAAGCCTCGAATCTTAAAGTCTCGACCGTATAAGCCTAAAATTAATAAGTTCGCGTTGCTGCTTACGATCACATAAACCTCGAGTCTTTAGGCCTCAAGCTTTAAAGCCTCTTAAGCTTTGAAGGTTTCAGTCTATAAGGTTTAGAGCATTTAAAAGTCTTGAAAGCTTTTAACAAATTAGATCTACCTATGCCATATTTGATAGTTATACAGGGTGCCCGTGAGGAACCCGAGAGATTTTATCAGCGTAATCCTAAGATATTATATCAAAAAAATATTATATCAATTCATGTGAACTAGGAAACAAAAGAAAAAATAAATTCGGACTTTACTTATTTTTGTTTCTAAAATATACTTCTAAACGTAAAGTGAAAGATTTTTTTCGACTCCAGATAAGTTTTATTAGTGACATCACAGTCTTAGAACGCTCATTGTTTGAGCTCTTAATGCTGACTTGACTTGACTCAGGCCTTCGAGGTTCGGGGGCGTTGAGCTTTCAATAGCCCCGAGTTTTCAAAGCTTGAGCTCTCTATGAAGCCCGAGTCTTAAAGACTTACTCTTAAGAGCTCATAAAAAGCTTGAGTTGTTAAGGTTCTGAACCGTTTTAGAGCTCAAACCTTCAACGCTAAGTCTTCAAAGCTTGAACCTTCAAGGTTTGCGAGTCTCTGAGGTTTGAAAGTCTTCAAGACTAGTGTTTTAACAACACTATATGTATTGCAACTCGAACTATAGTATTTGGATTTTTAATCTAATCTCACTGAAATACAACAGTTCAATTTACGTAAAATAAAATAAAAAATATTAAAAAGCATCTAATGTTCCATGGAAAATAAAGGACCGGTTGTTTCGTAATTTGTTATAAGTCGCTTTGGATACCTATCATAAGTTGAGACTTGAACCGCTTCGCCGCCATTGACTTGACATAAAGTCAGTACATTTAGTCACCACCGGCCATTGACTTCATATCAAGTTGATGTAATGATTTTAAAGGAAACCTATGTACTATCAAGTAAAGTTCATATTCAGTCTCTTGTGATAGACTTTGGCGTGAGAGTAACACTTTCGTATTTGACGTAAAGCGACGAAAAGGATAAGTTCTTTATAATTATAGCTGTAGTTAACATTTCATCCCATTCGGCAGGAATTGTGTGTAACCGAGAGCAACAAAAAATTACTGATTGACCGGTGTCAGTCGGCCTGGGAGAAAATCAACAAACTAGAAACAGTGAAATTTAAGCTGCAGTTGGACCTGAACGATAAGAACGAGACTCTCCAAATCGACAAGGACATGCTTAATTTGGACAAAGATTGCGCGAATATCACTTATAAGACAGACTCGCTGAAAACACCCAAGAGGTATTCTATGTCCATTTATCGCACTGAATGTACCGGCACGTCTTTAAAAGATGCCTTGAATGCGCAAAAAATCAGATCCTCACTTCTTTTATTCCGGGCCTTTTAAGACGTGCTGAAATCTTAATACTCTAGGGCCGAATTACGTATCCGCGCAGACGTACCACTAAATGTTAAGCGACTTTTAAGGACAGTAGATTATAAGCGCATTACATGCCTTTGGTGGTAAATAAGTATTTTTTCTTATTAATGTCAGAATGATAACCTACGACCAATGGCTAGAAAGATGCGAAGCTACTAAGCAAATGGCCATTGATGAGCTCCAAGAAACTCTTAGCCTCCGGGAGTCGCTGTTTGTCGCAAGAGGCCGCGCTCGAAACCTTCTGAGGGCCCAAACTGACGCTACCAACTACATGATGCGAAGGCGCATCTATGAAACGCAAAGGGCTAGGAATGAATTAGAGTGGCAGAAAATGAAGGTAACCATACGATAATCACCTACCCTATAAACTTGCTTGCTGCTAACGCACAACGAACAGAATCTATGAGATTTTCTGTAGGTATTACTACCTAAATTCTATGTGTAAAGAGAAATCTTAACATTACCAACAAACCCACTACGAGTAAGTGCATATGATCAATACTCTCGAATCCTTGAACATTTGCATTTAAGTATTGTTAATGAATAGACAATGAAAGAACTTTTAATTCAGAAAAAAAAACAACGGTATAAAGACTATAATACGCTTTTGATAGTTGACCATTTAGTGACTGGTGGAGAATGACTTAAGGCCTTAAGTCCGCCATTTGTAACATCTTGTTTTTTGCTATAAAGTTTAAATAAATAAATCATATAAATCGGCCCTTAAGTGAACTGAACTCTGGTTTTTCTTTGTAAGCACCTCTTATAACCAGGATTATTTGTGCTGACTATAAACATCCTAAGTATAACAGATTTTGGCCTATGGCGCAACTCTTATGGTGCTTAGAAAAATTCAGATTCCATTTAAAATAAAGACCGATTTACTAATGAAAGCCGACTTTGGCCTTTGGCTAAGCTCACATTCCGCGAATAGGTATGGGGAATTTTGGTATGCGTCTATGTATTTGAATGGGTATCTTGTGTGGTTTAACTTTTTCTTTTGCTTTTACGTTATTATTACAAATTATGTATTATTAACTATATTCGTCCTAATTGACAGGTACTGCTGTTATTTATGTCTACGCGTAACACTTTGAAAAACATTTTCTCCTCTGAAACGCGAAAATGTTAGCCACCTTATATCGTTTCAGATGGAAGAAAATATGGACAAACTAGCCACTGAATTAAGGATAATGGGTGAGCAATTTGCGGACAAGGTAAGCGCATTAAAACTCGCCGAGACACGACTGGAGACGCGAGGGTATAGACCCGGCACTGAGTTGGCTTCGGACGAAGCTGATGGTGGACTGAAAGAGGAAGTACGCAATCTCAGGGAAACCATCCGGCAGCTGCAAGAGAAACTTGACTGTGGCAAGTAAGTTAACAGTTGCAGTGTTTTTTTAATTAAAACGAAACTTAAAAATAATATACTTCCCATATGATTCGAACTCGCGTCGAGACGTTTAACAGTCTAAAAAGGTATATATCAATCACATTGATTAATATATTGGGAGCCTAGGCCTGGTTGGTTGCATTGTGAAACATGGCCATTTTCTTGCCAAGAATATCCTGCAATAGGTATTTAATTAATGGTCCACATTCGAAAAGCTTACAAAGCTACGATTTCATCATAGTTTGTGTAGACAAAATCGCGGAAAAAGGCAGTGTACTTAATATTGTGAGATAATTCGCAGATAAAAGTTCCTGCCTTATAAAGGTCACATTATAGGTTAATTTACCTCCCTGAAAATAAAATCAGTCACATAATTCATGTATCAAATAGAACCCATGAGGCCATGACTGTCACACCATTGATAGTATAAATCAGCATATCCGCATACAATATGCACATGTAGCCCACACGAAAATCAGGCATTTTGTGGTCCAACATTATTGCATTACCAATGGTTTTTGAACCTATTATTCGGGTCCAGAGGGCCGCAACTGCACGATCTATAACCAGATTGGAACTCTGAATGACGACCTGTGGAAACGTTACACGGCCGACAGGATTATGCTGTGAATTTTAGAAGTCACGAGGGAAGGTCCGTGGTCATATAATTTATTCACCGCAGGGAACACAATTTATGCATCAATTTGATGGTGCGCTCTCATATACCGTATTTTACAAGTATTTTGTTTAAATAAGGTTGTGTGTCTTATAACTTACTTGTAAAATAAAAATATTTTTGTTGCGTCGGATATCCCATTTTATTACGTACGTTGAACTATATTTTCCGTCATACACTTCATTATTCAGTAGTACCGTTCGTTTACCCTCCTTTCCCCGTAAAATCGGGACGAATAAATGGCTGGACGTATGAATTTATTATTGAACAAATAGATTAATTCCCCTATCGGGCTTAAAAGTTAAAATACACGTCAGTCAACAACTAAATGGTTTTTACCGTATTTAAATTGGACATGAAAAAAACATTTAAATCGAGTTAAAAGCTGTAGTGTAAATATATAAAATTTTACTACAAATAAGCCGGCAGACTGCGAGACGGTATCGCGCACGAAAGGTTCCATACGACCGTACGCAAATAACGCCGAGAAAAATAGGATTTTCGTATTGCCCCATATCCCTTTAAGTTTTGACTTCTTTTTATTAACACGCTTTTATTAGGTCGGCCTGTATGTAACTAACTATGTAATGGAATCTAAGGTAACTTATTTAACCATTTTCCAAGGATCGTAGTGAAAATTGGCAGTTGTATGTAGTTCTTATGACAATACAATAATATGGTACTGTCGTGTCGAACTGATCTGTTTTTTAAACTATTAATTTATTTTTCTTATTAAGTACTTGATTTTATATCCACTGTAGTAATATTAAAGACTGTACAACACCGTACTCTTCCAAAGGAGCGTCCTCTACTCTACAACAGTGGTTACTGAAAACACGAACTATTGGATTGCGAACAAAAAAAATATTTTCTCATAAACCTATATACAATCTACGGAAAACAAACGATACCGCGATGTACAATTTGGCTCATACGTCACACCGCCATCTACCATCAAATTCGAACAACTTATTTATGTATATACAAGGATTATAACATTGAACATACCGCCCGCCAAGAACGACTGTTCTTCAATCAAATCACAATTATTGCTACAAACTTAAATACAATCTGACCATTATATAAAGGTGAATGACACATTTTGTGAAAAGTTTTCCATAAACGAAAACACTGAAAAATGAATAACTTCCCTATAACATAGTAAAAATAACATGTAATATTAAATACCGGTGACAAACAGTTGAGGCTTAGTTATATCGGTTAGTATCTTTAAAATATAGAACCTTAAAATTGCACTGAGGGTTCCGTTCCGTCCTAATGGCCAATTTCAATCGGTGCACTTTGACAGACGTAATCCGCTAAACTAACAAATAATTATAAAGTTGATCATATTTAAGGCTGCACATCCACATACAAATAGAAGGTGCATGGATGTAGCGAAGCTGTGAAACGATTTGAGCGTTACCATCGCGTAGATGTGTGAGGATGCCCAGTTGTGTGAAGTGTATTTCTTCGTACATCCTCGCTTATGGCGCGTACGCATAATTGCAGTTGTGAAACTTTGTGCAGATGAGTTTTGCGAAAATACGTAGGGTGGACTTTTATTTTACAATCAGGATGTATTCTCACTCGCGTCCCTCCTACATACGCGATCTTAGAGCCTGATAACGCGTTTACTCCAAGTCTTTTCGGCCAGTTAAAAACCCAGCTGATAGGTTTTTTTGGGGAGTGTCGGGATTGAGCATCCGAAATCTTTAGGCGCTCTTCTAAAAGGAAAAAGGAAAAATGTAGTGGATAAAACGACCAGAAATGAGCTCCTAGCCTATTATGGCTACTCCGATTCGATAAGTTATAAAACTCCAAATTCACTCCGTCAAAATGGTCTGGTAGATCAGAAAGTGCGGAAAAATATAGTAGTATCAGACTAGATGAAACACAAATTGTGTGTTCTTTTCGGTATTTTTTCACACAAAATATCCAAAATAACGATTAGTTTTTTTCGTTCAATTACAAGGTTTTTTTTTATATTTTATTAAAATTCTGGAACTTGAATCCGGTGTTTTGTGATTAATTTCTCTTCCTAAATACAGTTTTAAAACATTCCAGAAATAGCGGGTATGTTAGAATAAATAAATAAATAAATATCAGGGACAAATCTTACACAAATCGACCTAGTCCCAAACTAAGCAAAGCTTGTACTATGGGTACTAGGTGACGATATACATAATATATAGATAAATTATAATACCTAAATACATAGAAAACATCCAAGACCCAGGAACAAACATTCGTGCTCATCACACAAACACTTGCCCTGGCCGGGATTCGAACCCGGGACCGCCAGCTTCGTAGGCCGTTGTACAACCCACTGAGCCAAACGTGTCGTCAAACTTTAAAAGTTTAAAAAAATACCGGTTCCATGATTTCTGGTTCAGGTTCGATTCCTAGTGTGGTCACACGTGTGCGAGAACAATCGCGTTTTTCCTTGCGTTTTGATATATGAATCTCTATATCAAAAAAGGCATAAATCATTTAAATATTTTCAGGGCCACCTACAACGCTCTTGAGGCGACTTCAACCAAAATTACCATGGACTTGGCTGACAAGAACCAATCGTTAGAAACGGACACCCGCGCTCTGGAAATGAGGGCTGCTCTAGAGCCCAAGAAACCGACAGGCACCGACAAGAACCTAGTTCTGGCCAGCATGGCCGACGAAGTGCCCAAAACGGAAAATTAATCAATTCAATCAATGTTCATCGAAAAGTTATATTTTGATTTAAGAAAATTCTCTCCTCGCGATAATTTGGCAGTCATTTCGTATTGATTCGCACCCTAGGGCAATTTTCCCGATCAACGCCTGGAACATGTCTCGGAATCTTTTCAAAAGTTACCAAATTGCTCATTTTAACTTGGTCTTTTGTGATTTTAGATTTTTTATTGCAATTTACATGTGGTTGCCTAGCGTTGGTATAAATAAATTATGACTGATTGTAAAATGAATGTTTATTTTATTTTAATTTCGTAAATCAATAATACATGTAGCATGCTTAAGGTTTATTAATAATTTAGGAGACCTATTTTTATTCTGTATATAAATGTTTTGATAGTTTTTTTTTTAATTACTTAATCCATTCTAATCCATACTAATGTATATCCATACTATAATATTATAAATGCGAAAGAGTGTCTGTCTGTTACCTCTTCACGCTCAAACCCGTGAACAGATTTGGATGAAATTGGAGGTATGGAGATAGTTCGAGTCCCGGGAAAGGACATAGGCTACTTTTTATCCCGGAAAAATACCCTTATCCGCGATAAACGAATTTAAGGCGGACGAAGTCGCGGGCAGAAGCTAGTACTGTATATATTTCAATCAGGCAAAGTGATTGCCTTTCAGCAGCATTCAGCATATTTACACACAACATGGTGGGTAAAGAAATTAAAATATACTCCTCTCAGTTTAAGTTCTAATAATCCATATAAGACCTACCCTAGAGATTGTTGGGAATGCTGCTCTGGAAGCTGTCGGTAAATACATGTACCATCAATCAGACGTGTGATCCAGTTAAGGAGGTCTAACTTCGATAAATTCATCAATTCCCGAATCCACATCGGTTTTGCGGCAGCTTCTCTCGTTGAGATTTTTTACTTTACGTTAGGTGACATACCCCAATGCCATAAAATACAAAGATATTTGTTGAGTGTATAATGTTACCCGTTATGATGATATACGGTGATGATACAGAATATAAGACGTTAATCTATACATATAAAAGATCTATATATATAAACGGACAAGTCCTGACTGACATATCAACTCAGAGCCGAAACTACTGAACTTACAGATTGAAAATGTTCACAGTAGACACTATTTATAACGTAGGCAAGGAATAAGAAAGGATTTTTGGAAACTCATCCTCTAATATTTCGCATATATATACTCTTCATTTTAAACTAAGAAAATTAATTTCAGCATTTTTTGGAAATTCTTGCCCCAACGGGGTTAAATTAGGGTTGTAATATAATAGGTTTGTATGGACAACGTGTAATTATTTAAGTAACTGATATAATATTTCGCGTATAGATTCTTTATTTAAAACTATGAAAACTAATTGCAGCACTTTTGGAAATTCATCCCGTAACAGGGTTAAATTGGGGTTGAAAGTTTGTATGGAAAACCTGTAATTATTTGAGTAACTGTTATAATATTTCGCGTATAGACTCTTCATTTAAAAGTAAGAAAACTAATTTCGGCCTTTTCGGGATATTTTCTTTTATCCACTTATGCAATGAGTTTTTGAAACTCATTAGATAAATGGGTAGATATATGGGCTAAATATCATGGCTATGCAATACACACGCGAGTGTAGGAATATTACTAAATTTAAAAAGATATCGCACCGCCCTTCAGTGGGTACCAGGCAAGCGTTATTTTAACACATCGGTGGCTAACCGCATTATTTTAGTGCTTTTACTTTTTATTTTGATTTAAGAGTACAGAAAATATAATATGAAATTACGTTTTCAAATTTTGTATCTACATATATATTACAAAAACGTGTTATTAGACGTCAAGAAAACTAATTGACAAATATTCCGAAATTCCTCCTTAAGATTAAGGGTTGATGAATGGTTTTTAGTCGTGTGTTTTGCTAATGAAAGAGATCAAGCGTTCCAAGCAAAGTAAAAATACACATAACTCATTAGGTTTGCATATTCAAACAAGGGACGGAAGAAACTTGAAACACGTATTCCGTTAGAAATACTAGGCGCACTAAAGAAGGATTTTTTTATTCGTTCAGTCCCTGAAAACCGCAGGAATAGACCTTAGGGGGGACTGCTTCTTGCATGGCCAGTTTTATGTGGTTTGCTCGAGATTACGCTCTCCACGCAGTTTGGTCGTATTGTCGCCACAAGGCAGTACTGTTAATGTGGTATAATATAATAATTATTACAGTATTTATAAAAACTACCTAACGTTCAATATTATCAATAATTAAATCTCAATTGTCCAAGAATATCTGTTATTTTTACATTAAAAGTTTAGTATATTGAAAAGTAACGTGACTTATAATTATTGACAGACTATGCATAGCCTAAACTGCCAACGACGGTAGGAATACGAGAATTCAAACAGATACTCCGTAAGAGATGTATGTCTAGGCGCACTCAAAAAAGGAAGGATGAAGTCGTGGGCAAAAGCTAGTTTAATCTATAATTACTTCGAATCTTATGAAGCTAAGAGCTGCTCAACTTGGCAGTTAGCAAATCAAAAATGTAAATATCCATAAAGAAACCAAGTTTATCCACATAGATTTCAGAGAAAGCCAACTGAAATGGCATGTGGCATAAAAAATGGTGGTGGTGTACGTCGAATAGATACTTGCATAGCACTTACTTGGATTCAGAAAGCGACCGTTCGTGTTAGTCTTGGAGTAGACATATTTTTGAAAATGGACGAATGGATGAATGGATGAAATAATGATGATTACAGCTGCTTCGTTGAATGCGATAAAAGAAAAGGCGTCTCATTAGGCCCTATGCACACTGCGTTTTTAAAACATCGATTTTGATTCGGTTTCGGTAAATCATAATTATAACTTGTAAAGGATTATGCCCTGAAACTGTGGATTAAGTAATGTTTTCATTATTTCCATTGTTAGTAATTCGCATCTACTCAAAGCTAATTCAATCAGTAAAATCCAATCCTAACTCGACAAACTTACGTATTCATGTGTCTCGGAAACGATCCAGTAGAGCCGCGTACAAAATTGAGATTCTTGTATATAGGCGTTAATAGTTATGCGACGGTAAAATATAACTTTGCAGTACTATGCGCCCCGTCGGGCTCTTCGCTGCGGTTCGTTTAGAAAATGGGACGAAAAGGAGTATAAAATCCAAGCCCGTCGATTCGTCTTCACATTCAGCCTTTGCATTCTTCACTACGCTAGAAGATCCGACTAGTACGTAAGTATTACATTTCCATACTTTCCATAAGCTTTAAACTGATATATTGGAATTTCAAACCCAACCTATGGAGGTCGAAACTTTGACACATTTGAAGCATTATTGATTTATAGTAACAGGTCTTCAGATTTAGTACATAATATTCACAGACTAATAAGAGATGATAATATTTTACCATTGTTTTTTATCGGACAAGTTCGTATTTATCAAGCTGTCTCGGTTAGCTTACGGACAGTACGGGGGGGGGACAGGTTGAGACAAAATACAATGACAGAACATTATTCACTTCATCTGTGTACTCGTATATGAATATCAAATTAATTAACTCAGTTACTTTGATGATCGGTTTAGTTCATCGGTAGCAACCCTGCTTGCGAAACTGACGGTTCTGGGTTCAAATCCCGGTAAGGGCAAATATTTGGGTGATTAGCCTAAATGTTTGTTCCTGATAATGTAGAGTATTAATTTTATGTCGATATACTAGTCTAATTCTCGTAACACAAGCCTTATCGAGCTTACCGTGGGTCTAGATTTTTATAAAATTTACCCTTAATATTTTATTTAGTTAAAACAAGTAGCAACCGAACCAACAAACAGGAACATCACAAAACTGTTAACTTGTTGAGATTCACATCGACACTGATACAAGTTTAAACAAGATTTTTTTTTTTTTAATTTACATGTATTATGTAAAAATATAATTTGAATCGATGAACCTAGCGGTAAAAATAACTTGTGCATTACTCATTAGATAAAAATAAATTTGACTCATTTCGGAACCACTTTGCACTATTAAAAGTAGGCATAGTATGAGAAGTGACTATGCTTAGTATGTGTTTGACATGCGGAAACTTCACAAATATTGGTGATGAATCAATCATAAAGTCGCTATTGATTCCGGCATAATTTCGAATTTATCGTTTTAATTTAGGAAGTATTCTTACCACGTAAGTTCGGTATGAACGATCGAACGATAAGTAAATCCGCTTCCTATAAGTGACGCAAGTTTATTTCGATCTAGTACTCTGTACAATGCTCGTGGAAGTTTACTGTGGATAGTTCAGAAGCAGTCGGAAAGCAATGAATGTGAAACGATCGGCAGCTGGAAATCTCATTGTATCGCCGCGTGGCTACAGGTTATTTACATTTGACTTTTTGCCTGTCAATGCGGAAGTTAAATTGCTGCTGTTCGAAATGAAGGGCCATTCTCTTAATAATTACAAAGCAACCGCACTAAGTTAAATTAATTTCTCCCTTTGACATTTAAGAAGCTTTATAATGTCGATGAAGCTGTCAGTGCCGTACCGTCTAAATTGCCAATATTGAAATATGTATGATATTAATTTTCGCCCTCGCAATTTTCGTAGATTACTAACGCTACTTGGCCGGGTTCACAATACCTAACCATTATTTGACGGCAAAATGTTATGGAATAGCCCCCAAAGTATCATCCAAACGAGTATCCAGGCGCCCGAGGCACTGAAGGCGACCCGGTTGGTTTAAGCGCGAAAGTGTAGAGTGGACAAACCTAAATTTGACTACTAAAAACAATCGCGAACATAAATAATACACTTTTTTCATAAACGTGTACATATAAATAAAAGTTTTTATTATTTACATTACATTCCACTCAATATAATTACTGGAAAATATTTGCAAACTGGTTTGTTCGTGGTTTACCGCGTAAATTAAGACTTCACATTTGCACGCTAGCTTAATCGTTGCCACTTGAGTCCATCTGCTATGTTCTTCAGATCTGAAACAAAGTTGGAATCATATCATCCTTCTCAATTTATTCTTCTGATATACGATATGTCACGATTCGTGTGTGAGAAAGGACTTCACGTTGCGAATCTGGGAGCTATTGAATTACGCATAAGAAACAAAATACCTGACACAAGCCGAAAATCGTTATATATTTAAAGTAAGAGATATTTTTCGTTTTTTTATTTACTTTGTCAAATTAGTCATCAGACACGATAAGTACAAAGTTGGGGTTTCACAAATCTAAACTAGCAAAAAATTTCACGAACATTTAAATTGACCTTCGTCAGTCACTCAAGATAATTTCAGTTAAGACGATTTGTAATTATTTTTACGAGTACTTCACCGGAATGAGTATATTACTATACTCATTCCGGTACGTTACGGTTATATTATGTACCTACTTATTAGTAATTCATTAGTGATCTTACGTTGTTCGAATATATATTTTCATTAGGTTTCCTAATGTCGCCATGCCATTGCTATCTCGTATCTCGCTTTTACTTTATTCGATAGGGTTGAGCGGGAGTTACGTTATTTATTGTGTTAGCCATCAGGCATAGCAATTAGGCAATAATGATGCATTTTAGTTGTATAAAATGGTCCCACAGTTTCACGTGCTAAAAAGTAAATAAGTACACTTACCTACCTACCACAATGAAGGTAATTGTGAATAATTATTTGAAAAACGCTATCAATAAGAAACAGCATCAGGTTTGTCGTAAAAATCGAATAAGTCCATTTTTATTATAATACCTATTATAATTAGGACAGGTTTTTATGAAGCTTAAATATTAGGTTTTTTTTAATCATACTACTTTAACTTTTTGTACGTAACATATATAGAAAGTCACTTTCAAATTTATTTTTTTATAATATTCCTAAAAGTCAACTGAACTGTCATATCCACGCAAAGCTAACGAACATAAAGGCACTTCCTACTTAGAAATTTTCGGCTTTCGCCTGTACGCTTGACAGATCCATTTCCTGGGGTATAACTGTTGTAGTACGGTACTGCACAGTGGTCTCTCCATTAGGTCATTCGGTTTGTAAGGATTAGCATGAAAACTGGAGACGTTTTTAGCGGAACTTCTAGGAAACACAAGATTACGAAACGTGTTGTAGACGACTTCAGTACCTTCGTGTGAACGAAGCCTTTATGAATATTTAGTACTAGAATAGTAGTCTTAGGTGCTGCTTACTTACTTTAGTGCTTACTCCGTTCGTATGCACGTGGCAATTGGATCACTTCGTTCACATACTTGTAGCATCAGAAAATTTGATAAAAGAGCGTAAATAATTCGTATAGTTTTTAAAATCGGTACAGGGCTTCCTAGAGGTGCTGATAAACCTCCTAAAAGTCCCCAGGTGTGCAGGGCTCCGCTGACATCAGGAGTTTGGTTTGAATGTCACTTCTTTAAGTCATTTGCTTCTATGTCGAAAGCTTTCAAAAATATTTGCATAGTTGCTTTTACAAATTAAACTTCAGTAATTTTTTTACAAATTTGGAAATGTTATATTGTAACCCCCGACAAAAAAGATGAGTTTAACGTGTTTGTGACTCTGTGTATCTGTGTTTCTGTCTGTGGCATCGTAGCGCCCATACGGATTGACCGATTTGAGTGCGGTTTTTTTGTGTCATAGATAAATTTTATCCCGAGTGTTCTTAGCTTTGTTTGATGAAAATTGGAGCACTCGTCTTCAAGATATTCAGTTTTTTAGTGGAACAAGTGACCGGATCTCAGCCAATATTGAAGCTATGAACTCCAAATTTTGTTGTTATGTTCATTTGCGTCGGGGTTTTTTTTTAATATTCTATAGTTATTATTGTCGTATAGTAATCGAGTCCTAGTAGTTTAGTCCCATGATAAGCTCAATAAGGCTTGTGTTAAATAAAAATGTTTATAAGATAGTCAAAAGTAGATTAACCCCGATAACCATCGAGGACCAACGCGCAGGTTGGGGGGGTATTAGGGGAGCGATTATACCGTGTATTATATAGAGCCATTAACTACAAAACTCTGCGTCAAGCACAAATACTTAGAGGACATTAAAGAACGACCTATTTCTTTTACAAAAACGATATGTTTTTAGACAAAAAATAAATTAAATCAAAACGATCACAAATCTTTTTTTTATAGCTACTTTTTTCTTTTGTTTGATAATTTGTATTACTGGAACATTGACATTGCAGCAATCACACAACATGGATGCAGATGCCAATGACAATGACGATGAAGATTCGATAAAAGTGGTGTATGCATTAAAATACGCTAGTTTTCGATTGTGTCCGTATACTATAGACAAGCGCACCACTGTGCACCCCCACTACAGTCACTAAAACTGGTTACAATATAAAACTTTATCACCGCACGTAGTACAGTGAGTCAAGCCTTGTCTCGTGGTCTCGGGTGATAACGATCAACTTTGGACACAGTGTGCTAGATGTGTTTGTGAATGAGACCCTTGAAATTGGACCCCATGATCCTCGAAGTAAGTCCTAGTCATCCGTTAGGGTTAGTCAATTGTTTTCGTTGCATCGATCATAACAACACTGTTACAATTACTTATATAGGTACCTCTGTTACAATAAGTAATACGGTGAATTCGATGAATTAATATTTAATAAATAACATATTCAATGGGTTGCCGTCTAAAAATAACATCACTTTGTCATTTCAAACACAAATTTGAGTGCAACGAAAATAATTTAATCTAATTTTTAATTGAAATAAACGAATGGTCAGATTACAAAAGCAGACAGGTTTAATATACATAATACTTTTTATATATAATATACTATATATAATACACTGCTGATTTTTCATACATTTAGACGGGCTTGGTTATTTAGCTTACTACTTTAATATTGTTTGTAAAATTTACATCTAGATAGATTAAGAAACAAAGACAAGACCTAGCTTACCTTCTCTTCAACGTAAAGCTATCTACCTAGATGCAAAAAAAAATGTTTAGGTTATGCTATCGGCGAAAAATATTAAATTTTAGTAATATACGTATTTTATAAAATTATACAATTTCACGATTCCCACCCAAATTCTAATAGATCATCCCTTATTATACCCCCTCAAAAGACGGATGGACATTAACTAGGAAAAAGAAAAAACTTGAACTTATAATGATACCATTTAATATACATTCCATCTCTACAGTTACTCCTAAAATAAAGCGATCTAGTTTGATATTGAAATTAAAAAGGAATTTTTAATCCCTAAAACTAAAAAATACATACAATTAAAAATTCATCGCGCTATTAGTTATTCAAATATCATTAGTTTTACTATAGTTAGGTACTAAGTATAAAGTTAATATCAAATTTCATAGACCATTCGCTATTTCCTGTAAAACGGCTACTAACTTTACTCTAAAGAAATACATTCTTTAAAGACGTAGGAAATAAAATCAGTGTATTTTCCTAGATCGTTAAGAGGGTCGTACGAAATGAAATATTCATAGAGCTCTGACAGAATGTTAACCCTCCCGGAATTGCTAGTTGCTTGTTTTAACATAAAGGTTTCCATTGAATTCAACGACTTTAAGGGTCGGTGAGTACGTATGAGGGCGCTCGAAGGGAAAGAAGCCTTTTAGAACTGTTTTTCAAAATTTAGTACAAATAGTTGAATAAGATGTTACTTATTTATAAGCTGGCTCCCTGAGCCAAAGTGGATTTTGGTGTCCTACACGGAGCTGCATATATCTATTTATGATTTCATTTTAGTCACGTGGGCAAGATCATTTATTGAATATTGTATACATATTTTGATATATCTAACGACTGATAAAGTGCGAAGTGACACCCGTATAAAGTTCAACGTCGGTTTTCATATTGTGATAGTGATGATGTGGTGTCTGGGTTGTCAATATACTTCTGTCTTTTTAGTTATACTAACAATAACTGACCCGAAAAAAAATTAATTAGAAAAATACAGCCATAAGTAATTTTACGAAAGAAACCTTGATAAAGAGGACTCCATTTATCATTCGATCTGAAATCTTCATCTGAGACCTCACCTCAAAAAACTCTTCGGACTCTCTCGTAAAATAAAGCGATTTACAATATAACACGATCTGTGCAAAATCTTAAGGCATCACGTGTAATTTCTTACAATGGTTTTATCCAAACTGACTAATACCTGTTTAACAGACATCAAAAAGGAAAAAAACAGAATGAACAGACGTTCATTATTTTTGTTTTTCTTTGCTACGTTGTCTCCGACTGTAAACCCGTTTTATATTTCCTATATTTACATACATTTGCGAAGATTCCGTTTAATGTTTGGAAACATAATTCTGCCCCACGGAGGAAAAACAACAGAGAATGAAAATTTTGAGTGTCCATGTTTTCGCCCTTTGTAAACCCTTTTTAATATAAACTTTTCATATAGTAAACGGAATTCAAGTCGGTCCGTATACATTCAAAATCTTTTAATTGTCTTCTATGACGTGATATTGTGTGTAGGTCTTCTACGGAAGGTCTTCTAAGCAATTGGATCAGATAGGGATACTGCCGGACGCATTCATATAGTAAACGGAATTCAAGTCGGTCCGTATACATTCAAAATCTATTAATTGTCTTCTATGACGTGATATTGTGTGTAGGTCTTCTACGGAAGGTCTTCTAAGCAATTGGATCAGATAGGGATACTGCCGGACGCATCGGTAAATAACAGCAGGTAGTATAAAAATCCCCATAAACGACAGTGACCGGCGTGGATGACGTCACTCTCTCGGCGCCACCAGTTTCCAGCGCCGCTCGTTTCGGAATTTCCCAGAAACTTATCCTCTTGGCAAAAAAGTACCGTTTTTTAGTGCCTTACCTATGAAAAGCTAACACAGATCCTTTACATTTTTCATCTGATTTTACAAAGTCCGTTTTATTTTACTTATTTTACTTCATCTGTCGTAAACTAACGATTTGACGTTAATTAATATGTAACCAGCGTCTTAGTAATCAACTTATCATTAACTCATATAAGTCGAATGATAATACAATATTAAGATGTCACAAAACGAGTATTAAGCTGGCCAGACTCGCGGCGCGACTGGCTTCGTAGTCAAAAGCTTTGGTATACAAGGGCTGGGACCACCTCCCTCATGCGCCGTATGATTGCTATGAGTGTTTCAAGTGTTCTAATAGTTAACTTATTCGAATCTTTGATTTACAGAATACCACACAATGTTCGGAAAGCTGTCAGCCACTCTTCTCTTCGCCTTACTGCTAGTAAGCCTTAATGAAATCGATTGCTCTCCTGCTATTGGTAAGCTTCATTTCAATTAATTACATCCCAAACTTCATTTGTATCGTCCCCAAAAGGTACCACATTGTTGGCTATGAAAAGGAGCCTTTTCACTGGTATAGATATGTAATTAGAAATCATACTTATTGACTTCTGGCGGTAAATAGTCCGGCTACGCTACTAATAATTCCTTCAGCAATTAATACCCAACTGTAGCGCCTCGCTCGAGGATACGGTCTTGATGAAACACTATATTATCTCTACATATACGAGTGTGACGGCTTAGATGGCCAGATCAGGTCTAGTATTTACTGCCAATTGCTGACACAGTATAACTATCACAATATCAAAATTAAAGCTTGCCCAATGATTTTAAAATAGACGAATGCGATATGAATGACGGGGGTAGCGTCATGGGCCTTTATTGTGGTAAACTGCCCATTGCTAAGGAGTTTACTACACTTCCGGCAACAAATACGTAGGACGCGTTGTAGCCGAATATCCGCCTTATCGATGTTCAGTTCCCTTCGGCCGCCTACGTAATCGGGGTATCGTATCCTGGTTTCGAACAAAGTTTTTTTTTTACTTCTACGTAGCAACCTTCAACCAAGCATTTTGTTTTTACTCGTACGTAGCTGATTTCGATCATGTAATTGTCAAATTTATTTCGGTCGCCCACGTAACCGGAGCTTGAAAATGTTTGCAAACCTTGTTTATATCCCAAGACAGCTGTGCCTAGTTTGAGATTCACTGGAGATTCCTCGTGGAAGGTATATGTCTCATTTTATTTATTTATAGGTATTTAGCCCTAAACTGTTTTTTAAGATGTATGTTGATCAACTACGTATGAGTAAAACAAAATACTTGATCGAAGCCAGTTACGCAGCAGTACAAAAAAAACTTCGGTCGAAACCAGGTTATGAAACCCCGGTTACGTAGAGGGCCGAAGGGGTTCAGCCTTTTACTTTTAAAATGGACCGATATTTAAGCATCCAACGCGACCAACTGATTCCCTCCTAAAGTTCTTGCATTTCGCACTAATCATAAATTATACCGAGCGTATTTTTTTTTTTGCGTATTCCGCCTTAATGTACCTATCAGTATAGATACGAGCAGCATTTGTACAAGTAACCTAACATCGTCTACCAAACCATAGCATACTGTAGCATCACGGCGCGCGGCGGTAACGTTAAAGAGTACCTAAAAACTTAAGTAAATATGTTCGTAACGGTTCGCAATGGACGTTCGGTCGCTCGTTCATCATCACAGTGACACATACATTCAATTAACATTGTTATTATTATAAACAAAGATCAGAAACAAATGAAAAAAATTTTCGACGATACTGGACTTGAACCAGTGCCTTGAGCCAGACCGGGGCAGCACGCTCTACCATCTGAGCTAATCGTCCACACCAGTAGTCGACGAATTTTGTCATTTGTTCTTGCTTATGGATCTCTGTATGGTGCATCCGACTCTTTAGCCGTTAGCGCCGCCTAGTGAAGAACTATGAAGTTACTTTCACTTTTCACTTTGTTTATAATAATAACACTAGTGGAGTGATTCACTAATAAATTGCAAAAATTGTGATTATTATCATGATATTTGTAAAAACAAAAAGTAACATTGTTATTACTTTGTTATTGTTGTATTTTTACACAAAAAGATCAGCAAATGGGTGATTCCACGGGCCTTTCAACCGCCGCCAGTCCTTAAACATAAATATTGGACGACTGAGCTACGCCAAGCAGCAGACTTTCATACATCGATATAATGTAATTATAGTTCTTGTCATAATTGATCGAATTTAACGCATGTTATGGCCCATCTCTTTAATATTTAGGACTAGGGACTGAAACCCCGTAAAATCACCCTAATAGCAAATACGTAGGTAGGTATCCGTTCTAATATTATAAATGCGAAAGTGTGTCTATCTGTTACCTTTTCCCGCTTAAACCATTGAACCAATTTAAATGAAATTTAATACGGAGATAGTTTGAGTCCAGGGAAGGACATAGGCTACTTTTTATCCCGGAAAAATACTTTTATCCGCGATAAAGGAATTTAAGGCGGTTGAAGTCGCGAGCAGAAGCTAATTTATTATAAAAATCTATAGCAACATTTCCACGATGTATATTATACCTACACCTCTATTAGAATTCAATTATTTATTTTTCATCTTTGGTTTTATTAAATTACCGTAAAGTTAAATTAAAATACAAAACCTTACATGTCGGCAGCGGGGCAGTGCTCAAGCTACCACACATATCTGTGGTAAAGTTATCCAAATAGATTAGTAAAATAGATTCAAGGGCCTTCGAATAGTCTATCTCCATGATTTTCATTAAAAAAACTTCAATAAGTATACAATTTTTACGAATTTATCATGTTACCTAATAAATAACGACAATGCACAAACCCACAAACGGGAATGCCATTCGCAGCCACTTAAAGTTGAGACGCAGTGCGAAAGACACAAGGACTGCAAAGGTGGCTTGAACGGGTTAAATACACCTTGGGGCGTGGGAAGGAGAGACAGGTGGAAAAGCGGACATAGGGGGAAAATAAGAAAACTACGAGTTGGTAACGAGCAAAATGGTGGATATTAAGCATCAATAGGTCATACACGTGTTTTTCCAATAGTATAGCTTAATCAATGCGCTCAAATAGATATCGCGGAAAATATTGACTATGAAGATTACCCGTTTTTCTTAGAGTGCTAATTATTTTAATGGCATTCTCACAATACTGCCTGACTCAGTAACATAGTAGAAGTGATTAACCAATTAAATATTGCATCACAATACATGCAGAATGTACGCTATGTGATGTGACCAGGTATATGTAGGTATATTCATAACCCAATATTAAGATGCAAAGATGTAAAGTCATAATCATTCAGCGAAAACCGATTCTTCGTCAAATTAATTTTGTTTAAAAAAAATCTATTAAAGTATGAATGTCGGTAAAAAATCACCCGGAAGCATATTTACCTCATGAGTCATGTGCTTAAATTGAGGATCCAGACACGGCAGTGTGCTAAGCTTAGCAGTAATACTACTGGTCATTCTTATTAAGTAAAAAAAGGTTCGCTGGTCAGAACGTTATAGTTGGTATATTCAGCTACAAAAATACTCAATTCTTATAGCAACAGGGTTCATGCGATGATATTTGTAAATTCGTTCATTACTCAGATATCTTCGCAGTCGACTGTACCTACTTATATGTATAAGTAGATTCGTGAGGAGAGGTTAAACCTGAATTGTATTTAAATTAATTGTTTTTAAACTGGAATCTACTGATGACCCAAGTGCTGACAGCATTGCGATACAGCGAGGAAATGCTGCCAGCATCATCGGGACCATGCCACGTGGCACAGTTTTATTACATTTATTTTAGTTTTAGCTTGATATTTATAATTCGTAAGCTTTCATTTATTTTCGTCAGCTGATCAAAAAAATCCTCTAAATCTTCCACTTTGTTGCCTTTTAGACTCAAATACATGTTTGACACCAAGTCATTGATATGATTTTAAGTATCAATTACCTGGAAATCAGATTGAAATCAACCTAAATGTACGTACGAATATAAGAACAAAATTATTATTGTTCCCAGTTTTTTATATGACTTAACAATGACGCAAAAATACGTTAGTGTTTAAATCATAGGTACCGCATAGGTCTCTGTAAGTAATTAAGAGTCTGGTCGCCATGACGTCATGAGGTGGTTTTACATTATACCTACCAGTGGCGTGGCGTCCATGTAAGCCAATTCCCACCGAGTTGCCCAAGGAAAGGCTTATAACCACCTAATTCTTTAAATATGAGTAAATTAATACGCTTCGGATTCCCTTGTAATTTTCCTGGCGCCACACAACCTCTGATACCTACCTATCAATACATATATTATAACGAAGCTTCTATAGAGTGGATGAGGATAGAAGACTTTTAGCAACAATATCATTAGAACTTCTACATTATAAAGTATCTTTATAACCAACATTGAAGCGTCGGTGTTCCGTGAACACTTCTCATCCTACCTTTTGGTGATATCGTGGCCACCTTCTAGTTATGCGATCTTTTTTTTAATTTTTCCTTTTTGAATACTATCGAATGTTGTCCAAAAACAAGTCGGATTGAAATAAGTAAAAATCTATGTGATAGCACTGGGCGTCAACTAATAGTTGCACAAATCTGTGACATTCCTATTAAAAGCAGTTTTTAGTAAGTATTTTCCACTTACTTAACAGCCTGTTGTACAATTCAGTTGGTCAGTAAGCGAAATCTAATGCTGTCATTGAAATTTTAAGTAGGCTATTACATCAGTTACAAATAAGTTTCGATTTGGAAACTTTTTGTCACACAGAGGGGCTCCGCAAACGTCGGAAGCTGTTGTTGCGAAGGCCACTCTGTATTGCGCAGGTACTATAAAACATAATGTAAACAAAATTACATCGATATAAGTATTAGTATACGTATGACGCCTGGACTGCACGATTACGTGCAACGTAATGTATTTGCAAAGTAGGAGTCAACTGATTAATTTAAACAAGTAATCGTAGAATCGATACAAAAAACCCTCACACACGACGCATTTGGAAAAAAGCTGATGATTTTAAATCTACTACCACACTACTAGGGTACCGCATTACTAGGGTTCCGCACCAAAAGGGAATATTACTATGGCCCCGCTGTCACTCTACCTTCCAGGCCCCTTCCAGGTCTGACACATATTTTGAACGGCGAATAGTTTTGACAAAATGTGTCTACAGCTGTTGTAACAGTAAATTATAATAATAAAATGAAAATTAAAGGGGCGGAGGGGGTACATTTTTTTCACGTTTCCCTTGATAAATCGTAAATTAAGCACGGTAAAAAATTGCAAAAAACAGCCTTCAAACACACAGTGACTATTAGTCGACAGAGGGGTTTGCTTCCGTTTTCCATCTACAATACTTAAAAACCACGCATATCCTATAAAAAAATTCACCCCCATTTTATCCCGTTAGAAAGAAAGAAAGAAACAGTTTTATTCGTTGGCATAGCAAAAAATTAAATAAGAATCAGGTACAAATACAAAAACAAAATACTAGCAAGCGATGAAAGGGCACCTCAGCATAATGCTAGCTCGAAAGCTGGTGCTGATCTTCAGGTTAGATCTTAGGCGACGGCACGGAAAACTGTGCATACGACACGACTATTTTTTTTTACATAATGAGTTTTCCAAAATGCGGAACTCAGTTTTCTTATTTTCAAATGAAAATTCTATATACAAATGATGCCACCTCTTACTCAATGAAACGCACGTTTGCGTTACACACTTTCACCCCTCATTCAACCCCTTTACGGGATGAATTTTCCGAAATTACGAAATTAGTTTTTTTTTTACTAAAGAGTAATCTCGAAATGCCATACCACTTGCTCATAAAAACGCACGTTTGTCATAAAAAAAATTCACTCCAATTAAAGGGCGCAATACATTTTTGAAAATTCTGAAATTCGTTTTCTATGTATTAAAAATAAAGTCTAAATACGAAGTATCTAGTCAAAGAAACGCGTTTTACCCATACAAACTTTCATCTCCAATTTAACCATTTTACGGGATACATTTTCAAAAGTGCTAAAATCAAATTCTTAGTTTTAAATGAAGAGTTTAAACACGAAATATCACACCTCTTCCTCAAAGAAACACAATTTCCCAATATAAAAATGTTATCAAATTCCTCCCCTTTACGAGATGAATTTTCCATAATGTTTACTTAAAGAAACCCACGTTTCCCGTACAAACTTTCAACCTCAATTTAACCCCTTTCGGAGACGAATTTCGATAAATCCCTTCTTATTTCTTGCCTACATTATAAATAGTATCTACAGTGAAGATTTTAACTCTCTACGTTTAGTAATTTCGGCTCCGCGTTAATGAGGCAGTCAGTGTCAGGACTTTTCCTTGTATATGTATAGAAGACAAGAGTACCTACTAGAAGGTGTCCGATAATTTATTTGGGAAGAGAAAAAGTAATGACCCTCTTTATTGCTTCAGCACAGTGGAGTAAAAAGTATCCTATACAAAACCATTCTCGGATGTCCAGCTATTCTTGTACCAAGATGGTTGAAACATGCATAATGCATACAGAATAAAAAAACTGGCCAAGCGCGAGTCGGACTCGCACACTGAGAGTGCCGTACAAAATACGCTACAAACGGCTGTATATATAAAAATCTAGTGTTTGTAGAGCCCTGCTCCTAGCTAAATGTACGCGGTATTCGATCATTTTATTTTGGTTACTGACATAGACAGACAGACATAAAATTATACTGTTTTTAGTATTTGTTGTTATAACGGCAACAGAAATAGGTACATCATGTGTGAAAATTTCAACTGTATAGCTATCACGGTTCTTGAGATAAAGCCTGGTGACAGACGAACAGCGGAGTCTTAGTAATAGGGTCCCGTTTTACCCTTTGGGTACGGAACCTTAAAAAAAAAAAGTGACTTTCAAATAACCCATTTTTCTAAATAAATTCAGTCTATAATGGTATAGGTCTTTAATGGCAACATGATCCAGACCAGATCACATGCAGGTTTAGGTAGGTACAATGATCCTTTATGACAGAGTAATGATATCATGTATTTGTATGAAAGTGAAATAGGCCTCTTAGATAGAGAACGTCTGAAATACAGTTATATACCAACTCAATCAAAAGTACGATTTGTGATGGCAATCTTTTTAATCAGAGATAAAATCCCTTTATCCTTTATTCTGATTACAGTTACTACTGGAATCGTTTTATTTCCTGCCAATCTGTCATAGACCGTAGACGAAATATTACCAAATAATCCAATCTAAGAGAGTATAACCACCTACATAAATGCCAGGGGAAACTTATTGCGCTATTCAGCCAGTAAAGTACAGAGGAGAAGGGTTTTTATTGAATCGACTACATGGAGTGGAAATGAGATATTTTATTTAGCTCTTTAATTTTCTCTTGCGTGATATACGGCTTGTGAAATGTGTATATTCTAAAGTAATTTCTTACAATACCGAAGTTAGACCTAAGTTATTATTATGATATTTCATTTTTATAAATTCTGCGTACTATAACGCTAGTGAAATATTTTAGCCAAATGCAGGGTTAACTTGTCCTTTAATTAATTAATAGATTCAGGTTTACTTGATTCCATATTAAATTACTAGATACCAGTTCCTTAGCATTATAGTTAATGTTTAGAGCAGTTTATTTAACATGGGATTACAGCACAATTAACAGTTGTAATCACTTCGTTGTCCTTTATTATCATAATATGTTGAATTTAACACAAAACTTACCAAATTACAGCGCGTTTCAAGAGATAACAAAAACCACTACAAAAAACATGCACTCGGATAAAAAATCTCATGCTGGGAAGCAAATTTTGACATTATTTAGGTCGAAGGAGAACCGACACAAAAACACAACAAACTTATGAGGGAGATTTCACAAAAAATATTTAAAGGATGTCATGTAAACAAATGGAAAGCAGTCATAGAAGAGTCGCGTGCGACCCGAGACAATGACCCCAATCGGCGGATTTGACCGGTTTACTTTCGCCGTGTGTTTTGTTACGCAATTTCACCTTAGCCGCTTACACTTGACCTCGTGAAGACAGTTCGTGTTACAAACGACGAGGCTGAACATAATCTGGCAAAGGTGGGCCCTGACACGTCTTCGACGTGCCCGGCTCAAACATTTAAGTAACCTCATGAGAAAATAAAAAAAATATGCTTAGGCATTCTCGTTATTTTGCCCCGACGACGTGTCAGCGAATTTTGTTAATTCTCGGACAAAATTAAATTTCTATAAAAGAGATTTAAGGTATTTTAACAATTCAGCTTATTGTGGCAGGCTTCAAAGTTTTCTTGAGAAAATAATATATTATTATAGCCCCGTGAAAGCAGACTGTGTAGGTACGTAGCTTTCGGAGCTTATTGAGTTAGAAATTTGCAAAGTACCTAGACGAATAAAGTGCTTGGCATCAACAATTTAGCATTCGCCTAAATAGAAACTGAAGTGTCCTTTCCGGAGGGACGAAGTGATTTTGTTTAATATCTTGGACAAATAAGGGTGAAGGAGGGTCCACACTACAGATATACGCCTAACAATGGGCTTACAGACACGAGTATTTTTGCGAAATAAGTATGTTATGAATATAGATATGAATCCTTACACAATACCTAGAAAATAGGTATGAGGTCAGATTTGTTATATCGTCGAGCGGAACGTTTATGTAGGCACATATAAACTTACTAGACCTTTATTACCTAATGGTAATACTAAGTGTTGTGAGTTGATGGACACAGGTTGCAGGAATTAGCCGAAAAGTAGTCACGGGCTCTCCACGATCTCAATATGAATACACCACTACTCATAAGTATTTAGGCACTCGGTTATTTTTTTCATACAGCTGTGTACAAAAATACTTTCAGATTTATACTGCCACGTCGGGGTCACTTGATAGTTTTGCGTGCAGTTTGAGTTTTTTTTTTATCTAACTTACCGACCTTCTAAATGATAACCAAAATATCCCTGTAAATATTATATTTACCAGCGCAGAAGCGTTTAAAAATGTATAAACCTACTAGCTTCTGCCCGCGAATTCGTCCGCCTTAAATTCGTTTATCGCGGATAAGAGCATTTTTCCGGGATAAAAAGTAGCCTATGTTCTTCCCCGGGTCTCAAACTATCTTTATACCAAATTTCATCCAAATCGGTTCAGCGGTTTAAGCGTGAAGAGGTAACAGACAGACAGACAAACAGACACACTTTCGCATTTATAATATTAGTATGGATAGTATGGATTTCTAGTACAAAATGTATTTTTATATGCAACAGTAAATAAAGTTTTTATTATTTCAAATTACCTACTCTAAATTGAAAACTAGAAATTTAAAAAGGATTTCTCCGATACATCTTCGGTATATATCGTTCATTGTTTTGGTACTAAGGCATAAAATTACTTATTATTATCGTCGGTTGATCAAAATTACAATAGTATTTTATGCAATCGTTATATAATGTATGCTTTTTCAGTCGAGTACCGTGTTTAGGCCACGAAGCTTGCTGAGTGCTTGATGAAGTTCTTATTGACGGATTAAAGTCGACGAGTAGAAAAATATTATTTCAACTCTCGTGGAATTTAAATTCGAAACTTGTTTCTTACTCGTGTTAAGTTCTTAGTTTCGTTTTAAACTATACTCAAATGAGATATACTGAAACTGCAGTATTATCGATTGGAACATTTTTTAAATCATTAATCCATCTACGTTTCTCAACCGGGTAAATTAGGTATTCCTGTCGAAATAGAAGCAGACTACAAGTATAAATATACGAGTAGGTACACATTACGCAAACATTTCGCACACCACCTATATAATATACCATACCTACATGCCATCGCATTACAGCGCATCGAGTGTAGCACATCCTTATTATCGATTCTGCCGGTCTAGCACAACTCTCCGCGACTACGCTTGTCACACAACATAGCATCACCCGTCATTTTCGCATTGTATTGAAAGGAATGAGACAGAGAATCTTTGCCGCGCTACAAAGAGTCTCGTATCACAGTTGTGAACTTGACGTCTGAAGACGTTAGGGATTCCGATATAGATCCCACAAAACTACGTACGTAACGTCACTGTAGATGACACTACAAGTCCCACCAAAAAGTATAAACAATGAAGCTAGTAATTAGTTGAAATATTCGAAGCTCGAACATGACTACGCTGGCGTAGTTGGTTACGTAATTAATATAACATACACATATTCAATTTACGTTTTGATGAAAAGCGTGTGTTACCTTTTCCCTGCAGCTGGTTGTAGAGTTTTCTAGTATACTAAAACAATGTATTTATACTTTTACAGCAGCCCCATTCGACGCGCTAGAAGTCTGCATAGAAAATTGCGCGCAATGTAAGAAGATGCTTGGCGATTGGTTCCAAGGCCCGCTCTGCGCCGAGACCTGCATCAAACTGCGGGGCAAACTCATCCCCGAGTGTGAAGATTACGCTTCCATTTCTAATTTTATTATCAACAAACTTTAATCTTATTATCTTAATATTTCGCCGAGTGCATGACATACATAAGATATAACTTACAGTAAAGTGAGGGAATTCCAGCCATTCTAACATAGTTATCTGTGCTTCAATTTCACAGTTAGATATGTAGACGCGAAGTAAATGTGCCTGCAGCGATAAACGGCCAAACTTAATCTACACGGGCTTAACACTACGAAGGATGCATGTTACGTATAGTTTAATATGCATACAAAATTACGTCACACCACCAAATGTGACGAAAATAAGAACATAAATAGGGCATTCTTGATGAGACCCTAAAGAGTGATCATTGTTGGAAAAGAGTATTAATACTCCTAACATTTACGTACCCATATTTTAACTTTTTGACGACAAAAGTTATATAGCGTAACTTTTGCTCTTTGTTTTTTATACTGTGATACAAATTGTTTAAGAAACAAAAGTGCCCACATGCACACCATCAATGTTCTTTACAAAGATATGTCGTCCATGTCTCGGTTACAATGCATTTTATTCGCGTTCCATTGACGCGATTTAGACAATCCATAGAATAAAATTATAACCAGATATTAATTACCAGGGAGTTGGAAAACTATCCATAGATGGCGGTACTATCCTCGGGCACTCTCCATAACTTAGCTTTTTAACCGACGAAAGAAAAAAGACGAGGTTCTCAAATCGACGTGTATATATTTTTATATATTCTTTTATAGATAGTTCAGTGCAATCTCTCGGTACAATGTGTCCGATCAAATCGAAAACTGGAACGTTGAAAAATATGTCATATCTCTCATGCACTCGGCATTCAATCGAGAATTCATGATAAATGACGAAGCCAAAGTATTAGCTAATTATACTCATTAGTACTTAATTACTATTAAGCCTATTATTTTGTAGCCGTTTTATACTTATTTTTAATTCTATACAGGGATATAATAAAACGTGAATATTGAATTATAATCGTGTTTTATTCAATTTATTGTAGTTTGTAAAACAACACCGATTTGGTAAATAAAAATACATGTTTTCATTGTTAGTATCTATGTGTACAGTCAGCGTCAAATAGTCTGTAGCATCCAAAGTGCAAAAATTATCGCAAGTTCTTTATTCTTATGGGCACAAACACGGTGTGACGATACATTTGGCGCTTTGGATGGTACTGACTATTTAACGCTGACTGTACCGTCTCAAAACGTGTTGCTAAAATGTACAATCACGCTCACATTATCGGATTATTCGCGGTAGTTCCTTTGGCAGTCAAATACTAGTTCCTTCTGATAATTTTAATGAATTCGTGTAAAAAAAATTGTTCTCGGTTGTTCATTCAGCTCTTGTAAAGGAACAAAAGCGAAGGAAAAGTCGCTGTATCACCTTCAGTTCTTACAAAGTAACAAAGGCGAAAAAATAATCGCAGTACCTCCTTCATCTCTTGTGAAGGAACTAGTGAACGAACAAAAAAAACGCAATAGTTCCTTCGAAAGAACTACCACGAATAATCCACACTATCGACCGTCCATGATTACCATGCGAAAATAAACTGCAAATATATATAAATAATTAAAAGGAGAATAAAATTAGTATCCTTTACACCATACAAATTCCACGAAATAAACAAATGAGCACATTTTACTATAGTAGTATTGCATTGCAAAGACAATTAAGTTTCTTTCAGACATTTCATTTTGTGACCAGTTTTAATTGCCGACTGTATTTTCCTTTGAACATCCATCAAATACTCATCGAGAAGAATCTACAGAAAAAGAGCTGAAACTCGGTAGGATTTCGGTACCTATTTTATTACTGATTTCGCATTAGACTCCATCATCAGATCGGCTCGATGGTATCATAATATTGCATTGACACCGAACTTACATAAGTATTACACCGGGATAGGTAAGCTAAATAAAAGTTTCTACAAAATAGACTACTCAGATAACTATAAGTAATTCGTCATTTTACCTATCTAGACCATGTTGTATTGAATTAGTAGTGTAACTGTTTAAAAACATGTACCTATAAGATTGTTGCCCAAATAGATGGCGTATCAATCATCGGCGAATTTCAAGACAATGGAGCATTCCAAACGAAACTCTAATAAAACCTTTCACTTCAAGAGTGAAATAAATTCGATTGAGCTATTTTCAAAAATGCAGTGGGAAACTTTTACTGGTCAGTTACACAAAATAATTATAAAATACTTAACCTACTTAGTACTCATTTTCTAAATTCGAGACTTCAATATTAAATCAATTAACCGGTACTCCGATGACTTGGCCAGCTTCTTCAGACATTTGAGCAGGAGGTGCGGGGTCTTCGGAACCTGCAGAAAAAATAGTAGAAGTTTCTGCAAAACAAATTTTGTAACAAGCTAGTTTTGCCGACTGTACTTTGCTTTGAACATCCATCAAATACTCATCGAGATTATTCTAAAGAGCCCAAATTCAGTATGATTACTTTATTTTGTTACGTAGTTCCTATGACCACCTTCCGGCTTCATCATCAGATCGACTCGATCGTATCATAATAATGCATTGTGACCGAACTTACATAATAAGTATGGAAACTTACATAATAAGTGGACCTAATCACAAGCTTGTGAAAATATTAGATTTTATCCGTGCTTTCGTCCACCTGGCGAGAGTATTTAGTATATTCTTTTGTCATTTTTCGGCAGAATTTAATCTATGCATAAACAAAATCACCTCTTTTTGTTGTTCCATGGCTGCGATATGGGAAGATAAATAAAGAAATAGACATTCCAATTTAACAAGTGTTACTCGTAACAGCGCCAAACGGATTCTGAATACATTCGCGATCCTCTGGGACTTCACGCTGATAAGTCAGTGGACTACGATACTTGTCTGATCATAATAGGGATGTTGCCTGATCTCAAAATTTGTAAAAATTACACAAGATCCTGATAAAACAAGCAAAGTAAGGAACACTTTAAAATTTTGAGTACGATATCTTACGTGTAGCTTTTTTATTGAGCCCTTAAAGTTGGGTGGGCAACTGCATTTTTAAAGTATGAAAATATTAATAACTAATAAAATAATACCATTGAATAACCCATAAAATGTATGGTAATTTTTGTTATACTATACCGTTTCGATAAATGCATGTTTTAAAATAGCTGCAAAACAAAGTTCTTAATTTCCCCATACAAGGCACTAACCGTGTGACGTCCCTAAGCTTTCCGTCATATTTTTAACCGACTTCAAAAAAGGAGGGAGTTCTCAATTCGGTTGTATGTTTTTTTTTATGTTTGTTACCTCAGAACTCCGTCATTTACACGACGATTTGGAAAATTATTTTTTTGTTCATGAGCAGGTATATCCAAATTGGTCCCATAAAATTTTGGTGAAGATCTGATGCCGGGATCCATGAGGAATCGAAGGAATTCCTCGAATATTATGAGCACATCTATGGCGATGTCGGTATTTATTACAGTAGTTTAAGCATTTCCATTTGAAAATCAATCAGTTACCACTGAGGGCTCTACCAGTGTAATTTTATTCGCGGATCGCGAGTCGATTTGGAAAATTATTTTTTCAGTTAAGAGTAGGAATCTGCAAGTTGGTCCCATAAAATTTTGGTGATGATCTGATGATGAGATCGATGAGGAATCGAATAAATACCTCAAATATTATGGGCACACGTATGGCGATTTCGGTGTTTATTAATGAAGAACAAGCATTTACATTCGAAAATCATCATTTGGTGAAGAGAAACTGAGGATGAAGACACAAGCCACCAGTTACTAATAAGGGCTCAACCAGTGTTATTTAATTCACTAATCGCAATATAATTCTTTATCATATTTTGCTTAGAGACAGAAGTTAGTTAAGATCAAGGTAGCAAAATGGAGCTGATAGTGGAGAACCAGAGAACTCCTCAACGGTTAACGGCCCTGATTCTGAAATAGCAACGTTCAGCTAAAGATCGTGAGCAATTGACATTAGAATGCATTAAGACTGTAAGTGCCGTATAAAAGTAGTAGAAGTCATAAAAGTCACGTATTATGTGTGGCTTCGATCGTCAGAAGGCAGATTTCGTAGTCATGTTATTTCAGTTAACGATCTCTCACTCCCTCGATTTAATAATTTGTTGGCGTCCCAATCTAACAACGCTATGACTTCCAACGTTTTGACACGGCTTAGTGCAACATATATTTGCCCTTTAGCGAAATTCTCTTTACCAAGGTCTATCACAGCTTTCTCGAGGTTGGTGCCTTGTAGGGATCTGATGATGGGATCCTAGGGAAATCGAGGGCAACCCTCAAATTTTATAGGCACTTATAATGTTTTTCATATATTTTTTTAAGCTATTTAAGTATTTGCATATAGTAGTCATCATCTCGTCATGCTGAGTTGATGACAAAGGTACAACTCCTTAACGGTTAAGAGTTAGACGATAATTCTTTGTAAAATACATGTATTATAGGAAGGTACGTTAAGACTGTTAGTCATATTCTTTATAGTGTATTTCCTTATCACCAAGTCCGGATCTCATGATGGGATCCCAGGAAAATCGAGAGAAACCCTCAAATATTATAGGCACTAACAATGTTTTGTATATATTTTTCTAAAGTTATTAAGTTATTTTCGTCTTAGTATCTTTCGTCACAGACGAGCGCAGATGCGACACAGGTCGCACCTGCTATCGTGGCGGAGGTAGGCCACAACAAAAGGCCACTGGGATCGAGTGGCGATTCGACCCTGCTGACCAGTGCCCCCAAAAGGACGAGGGTAGGGTCGTATGCGGAGGCGGTGGCGGCGGAGCGGATGGCCATTATCAAAGTGGGCTACCCTGCCATCAAGATTCTGGCGGGGCATATGTCCGCGATCCAGGGTGCAGTTCTGGCACTCGTGGATGGCGCTACTCAGCCCCTGCCTAGAATAATGCTCGGCAACATCGTGGGGGGCGCCCTCCACATCAGTTGCCAGGGGAGGGGGGCCTCCACATGGTTCAGCTCGGTAATCGGGGGGGTGGAGATTGCCGGGCTGCGCTCAAAGTCGTGGACGCCAGGGATCTGCCGAAACCAGTCAAAATGGCCTGGAAGACGCGGATCGTTGGTGTCCAGGACACCAAACTAATGCTCCGTGTGCTGCGAAAGTACAACCCTTTGCTGCACACGGAGCAGTGGAAGATAGTTGAAACTAGTACCCGACGCATCATACTGATGGATCGGGAATCGGCGGATGCCATCAGGGCGTCCAACTATCAACTCTTCTCGGGGGTCGACCTAAGCTCCTTTAAGCTCCTTGAGGATGCGGAGGAGAGGATGCTTAGGAGGGCAGAGGGCGACCCTCGGGCAACGGTGGGCGACGCGGCTCCGAACGGCGTCATGTCAGGGACGACGGAGAGCCGGGACCAGGGAGACCCGGCCAATGATACGGACCGCATCGGAGCCGAGGAAGCACCGTCGATAGACGCTGCTGAGGCGGAGACGGTAGCAGTAGAGGCGGGTGGGCAGCCGGATGCTACCATGGTGGAGAGGGAGTGGAGGGAAGATAGGGCTGGGTCACGCATGGGCCGGGAGTCGTCACCGCCACCATCGACGGTGGGCTCTGAGGACTTGCGAGACCTAGCAGATCTATACCTGGGAAGCGCCCTCTCCCCCATGTCTAGCGAGGAGGCTCCCAGGGAGCCAAAACAATAACAGCGCGATGGCGGGTATAAGGTGTGTACAGATTAATTTACAAAACAATAAAGCAGCCACAGCCCTTCTGGCGAGGCAGCTCACAGACGATAAATTCGATATAGCTCTAATACAGGAACCTTACATTTAAAAAGGGGAAATTAAAGGTTTGGGCGGAACTGGAGGTGCCATATGGCATCACTGTCCCGATGATAACATGAGGACATGCATCTATGTCAGAAACGGCATCAACGTCATGCCCTTACATGCTTTCTGTTCCAGGGATCTTACAGCAGTTAAGATCCTGGGTAAAGGGGAGGGTAAGGCCCTTATTGCTGCGTCAGCCTACCTCCCCTACGAGGCGACAGACCCGATCACAAGCCAACTGCGGGGTCTCGTCGAAAAAGGAAGCGAGGCGAACACCGACCTTATCATCGGCTGCGACGCGAACGCCCATCACGTCATCTGGGGCAGCTCGGATGTTAATACGAGAGGGGTGAAGGTACTGGATTTTCTGGTAAGCTCCTCATTACAAATACTAAATAAGGGCAATGAACCGACCTTTGTCAATGCTAGACGAGGGCAGGTAATTGATATAACGTTGGCTACTAATAACACTAGTAAAAACATAAACTCATGGCATGTCTCAAAGGAAGTTTCTTTATCCGATCACAGATATATATGCTTTAAGTACAATACCAAAATAGAAGTCGAAGCTGTACGCAAAAGGAACCCGCGGAACACTGACTGGGAAGCGTATAAAGCTGACCTGAAAGTGGAACTGGGGGACCCTAAGGGGAAGCTCAATGCTATCATAGATATAGAATTTGAAGCGGACAAAGTAGTACAAGCAGTATATACGGCTTGGACGAACAACTGCCCAGAGAAGAAAACTCTGGCGAAAAGGATACCATGGTGGAACCCAGACATTGAAAAAATGAGGAGAGAAACCAGGGCTATCTTTAATGACGCAAAAACCTCAAATAACTTTGAGAGCTACGCACGCAAACTCACAGAATATAACAAGGCAGTGAGAAAAGCAAAGAGGTCCGCGTGGAGAAACCACTGCGACCAAATAGGGTCAATAACAGAGGGTATGAGACTAACAAGGGCACTAGCTGCAACTAAGTCAGTCCCGCTTACATCCATCAGAGACAGTGACGGGAAAATGACTGAAACTGGGTGTGAAACGCTCAACGTGATGTGTAATACACACTTTCCAGGCTCGGTAATACACCAGGGTGAAATAGATGATGTCGCTATTAGTGCACAGGAGCAAACCACAAGCACAACAAGGCACAACTGGGACACATCGAAGAAGGTAGTAGAACACAACAAATTAAAATGGGCCTTTCCAAGGTTCCAACCCTACAAGGCTCCGGGGCCAGACGGGATATACCCCGTTCTACTACAGGAGGGCGCAAATGTACTCATTCCTCATCTATGCAGACTGTACAGAGCGTGTATAGCATTCGGACATGTACCACGGGTATGGAGAATGGTGAAGGTGATTTACCTGCCAAAACCAGGCAAGGCAGATTACGGAGACGCCAAATCGTATAGGCCCATAAGTTTGTCATCGTTCTTTCTAAAAGCGTTAGAGAAACTGGTGGACAGACACATAAGGGATGGCCCATTAAAAAGGCATCCTCTGCACAAATTACAGTGTGCCTATCAACCAGGGAAGTCAACGGACACGGCGTTACACCTGGTAGCAACCAGAGCTGAACAGGCCATAGAGAGTAAGGAACTGTGCCTGGCGGCTTTTCTAGACGTGGAAGGAGCGTTTGACCGCACCACGTACCAAGTGATCGATGAAGCAGCTGCAAGACATGGCATAGAGCCGCCCATATGCAAATGGATTGGCAATATGCTAAACGGTAGGTTAATAACGTCATCCCTAATGGGGGACGAGATAAGGGCCACGACAACAAAGGGGTGTCCACAAGGTGGAGTACTCTCACCTACTCTATGGAGCTTGGTGGTCAACTCACTATTGGAGGAACTCAATAGTGGTCCTATCCATACGGTAGGGTATGCGGATGACCTAGTGATACTTGTAAATGGGAAATTTCCCAGTACAGTCTCGGCAATAATGAATGAAGCACTGAAGAAAGTGGAGAGATGGTGTAACAAACACCAACTGTCCATTCATCCAGGCAAGACGGTGGTAATACCATTTACTAGAAAGAGAACCCTAAAGGACATGCACCAACTAAAACTGTACGGAAGGGTACTTGAGATGTCCAATGAAGTGAAATATCTCGGCGTCACGCTAGATAAGGAACTAAATTGGAAAAAGCATGTTGATCGTAACATAACAAAAGCGCTTAGAGTGTTTGGAATGTGCAGATCGGCATACGGTAAGACGTGGGGATTAAACCCTAAGGTACTGAGATGGATCTATACTATGATGGTAAGACCGATCATACTGTACGGCAGCCTGGTCTGGTGGCCGAGAACTTTAAAGAGCACATGCAGAGACGACCTAATGAAGGTCCAAAGAACGGCGTGCATGGCTATAACAGGGGCGTTTAGAACTACGCCGACAGCGGCGCTAGAAGTATTGTTAGACCTACCACCGCTACACATAGTGATACAGTCGGAAGCGCGCAAATCACTGCACAGGTTAAAAAACATGGGCCTGTGGAGTTACTGTGCGCCGAAAACTAAGCACACAACCATGAAAAACAACAATTTCCTCGACAGAATAACTGCCATGAGCTGTGATAAAATGCAACCAAGGTATGTATTCCATAGGAACTTCAAAGTGCAGGTTCCCACAATGGCAGAATGGGCCGAGGATCAAAAACCATTGACAATGGATGGTGAGGATAGTATTTGGTACACTCATGGCTCAAAAATGGCATCAGGTACGGGAGCAGGCATTCATGCAAATGACTACAATGTCAGTACAAGTATGGGAGGTTATGCAACGGTCTTTCAAGCAGAGACATATGCTATAATCGCCTGTGCCCAGGAGAACATAGATCGACTAACCAGGGGAAAGCACATCCATATACTCAAGCAGCACTGAAGGCGTTATCAGCGCCCAAAGTAGACTCTAGACTTGTACACAACGGCATTCAAGCATTAAACAAGCTCGGAAGGCTCAATAAGGTGCAGCTGGTATGGATTCCAGGGCACGCAGGCTTCATCGGCAATGAAAACGCAGATGAACTAGCTAGATAAGGGTCTGGAACCAACTTCGTAGGACCCGAACCATGTGTGGGACTCTCACAGGGAACCATAGTAACGGCCATTAAGGACCATGCTAAGAACCAACATCAACAAGAGTGGAAGAAGGTGGAGGGCCTGAGGCATGCAAAGCTATTCATAGAAGGGGTAGAATCAAGCTGGACCAAGAAACTGTGGAACTACAGCAAAAGACAACTCAGAATCATAATGGGTGTGTTCACAGGTCACTTCGGAGTCAAAGGACTCCTGGCCAAACTAGGACTTTCTGACGACACGGATTGTAGAATGTGCGGTGAAGAGGCTGAAACAATGGAACATATATTATGTGAATGTCATGCCCTCGCCAGACAGAGAATGAAGGAATTTGGCGTTGGGTACCCAAGGCCAAAGGAATTCCAGACGCTACCATTGGCATCTATCATCCGGTTTATGGAGTTGGTAGAACAAAACATTGAGTAGCAAGAAGGGGTAATTACACAAAAGATCCCACTGGGTCGAAGTGTATCCGTAAGGACCCCTAGTAATAAGATAAGATAAGATAAGATATTTTCGTCTGGTTGTCATCATTTAATGATGCTGAGCTGATGATGGAAGGTACAAGTCCTTATTAACGGTCAATAGTTGCGAGATAATTCTTTTAATGTTATGGGTAAGTTGAGACTGTTAGTCGTATTCTTTTTTTAACCTGCAAGCTACTGGACTTAACCATATTGACTTAGCCAATTCGTATAATTTAGATTTTTATTTAACAATCAAATCCTCCTCAATCTTCCTATTCTGGACTCAAAAAAATACTTTATATCACTAAAATCCATCACTAAAAGACAAAAAATAAAAAAATAAAATAAAAAAAGAACCGACTTCAAAATAAACTAAAAAGCTTAAAATAATCTTTTATGTACGGTAAGGATCACATTTGAATCACCTTTTGAAGTCGGTGCCAACTTGAAGTAAAGTGCTGTATTCAACAAAAATACGAATTACTATAACTGCATGTATAGGAAGGTAATAATAATAACTAAACGCTCGCCGCCGCGGTTCTTGCGTGCCATCTGTGTTAATAATAATAAATGAATGGTTTGGCACCGACTTCAAAAGGTGATTCAAATGTGATCCGTACCGTACATAAAAGATTATTATTGGCTTTTTAGTTTATTTTGAAGTCGGTTCCTTTTTTTTTTTTTTTCTGAATAGTAAATAAATTTAGTTTTTCGCCGTAAACCATTCTGTAATTTTTTTCTCAACAGTAAATAAATTTAGTTTTTCGCCATTGGGTGGGTCATTCTCCTTTCACACCGACAATTTTATACTAAAAATATGTGACGGAGGTGTACATAACGACACTGTCCTAATTTAGGGTAATAAAAAAAATCTAGCAAAGCAAAGTTACCATGATGCTAATCATATTAAATACTGAAATGATAATTTAAATTAAATGTCTTATTTGTAACGTAATTTCGATGATAATAGTGGGGACAGCTTCATTGTAGGTAAAAAGAACGACCCAGGCAGCATTCGGTAAGTATCCTGACCGTAAAATGAACAAGTATCAGTATTATAATAAAAAAAACCTTAAGCCTGCACCACTTGAATACGTAAAAATCGTATTGCACTTGAAACAACTATTATTGAAAGCAACTTGCAATGTACAGTAAGTGGATGTGTTTCAAGTAACGGGGAATATGGAACTTTATTATTTTCCATCTCATTTCATCGTTGTATCAGCTCCCTATCCCTAGTTATACAAGAATTAAAAGATCATTAACAATGTATATATATTTTCATACCTGATGTTGCCGAGATATCCATAGACATGCTTGTTCGTTCTTTAGCTGGGTTTGAAGGCGAAGATGCTTGGGGACTTACTGACAACTGAAAAAATAATGTTCATTGACTAAATATATTTAATTACGTAACCACACAGACTCATTTAAAAAACAATACGACATAAAAATTAACTATTTCTAAATTCCGTGTCCACGTAACGTATACTATAACGTAACTATACTACTATTTTGGGGTGCGTGGTAGGGTGAGCACGCTTAGGTTGGCGGCGCTAAGCTATAGGCACACTCCTCCAAGTCCAGCATACACGTCCTCGTCGTTACAGGTGCAGGTCCTGTGATGAACCCACTTGGATTTCCATAAGTGGGTTGTGCACCCTGGTAATGCTGTTGGTCGTAACGGGCGCCGCTCTCTTACATCTACCCCGGATCGATAGTAGCAGAGTATGACTGGACGACACCTGGTGCGGCACTCCCACCGTCCGGGTGATCCCTTCCCTTTCTTTCCCATGATCCCTTTAGGTTAGGGTAGTCAGTAGTTTGCAAACCACGAGGGAGTAGTTTCCCCCTGGCATGCAAACTGCTGACTCATACTTTTAGGGCCACTGCTGTTAACTTCAGGAATAAATTTCGGGTTCATAACAGCAGCTGCCATTGTAGGCCAATCCAAGGTGTTATTTCGAACCGTGCCGATGGATGCGTGGCGGGGGGCGTGCCCAGTCTCGAACGGTGTCTCCACGAAACCGGGGCAAATCGTGGAGTAGTTAGCCCTTCAGGCGGCAAGCGGGGCTCTGCCGTCTGTGACCTTCTGTTCCCTCGCTACTCGTGGGACTTGTATGGATAACAGCAAGGAATTAAATCTAAAAACCATTTCGTCCGCCCTGGAGAGCATGCAGGTCGGAACAAATCATCCTGAAGCGAGGAGCTCTGTTGAAGACTCCGGTTCGCTCAGTAGCGCCCAGGAGGTGGTGGAGATGGAAGCTGTGATCGACGGAGGCGAAACAAGCGCCTCTGGCACGCCCAGTCAACCTCTCCATACTCAGGGGACTCAACGCAGACAACTTTCGGGAGCTGCGCGAATAAGATTCCGCCGGCTTGTGGAGGGAGGTGCACCCGCCGAGGAGGCCCTCAGTATGTGCCGCATGCCCTGGAAGGACATCCCAGCGGAGAGGACGCCCCCGGTGAAGGTCCCTGTAAAAAGGGGAAGATCCGAGGACGAATCGCCGCAGGGACACGCCAAAAAGGCCCCGAAGCTAGCAGGTCAAGCTGCAGGGGAGGCAAGGCCCCGTAGCTTTAAAGACCTAGTGGAGTCTTCGCGCATAGGGATCCGCAACTCGGAACCTATGAGCGAAGCCCAGACGGAGGCGATTCATCGTCATCTGCTCCTCGCCATTGCAAAGCAGTGGTCGGATGGCGATGGCGATGGACCGCAATTTGTAGGGTTTGCCCACAAGACAGGCTGGATCCTGGTGAAGTGTATCAACCAGCGTAGCCAGAACTGGCTTGTTGAGGAGACCAAGAAGATGAAACCGTGGCCGGAGGCGCAACTCTCCCTTATACCAGAGGCAGAACTGCCTAAACCGGCCACGGCCATCACCTTTGTGCCTGAGTCAGAGGCAGTGTCTGTTATGACGACCGGTTTGGCTCAGTGGGAGTAACGTTGCCTGCAAACAAAGCTGAGGTCCTGGGTTCAAATCCCGGAAAGGGCAAATATTTGTGTGATGAGCATAAATATTTGTTCCTGAGTCTTGGATGTTTTCTATGTATATAAGTAATATATCTATTAAATATATCGTCGTTTAGTACCCATAACACAAGCCTTATTGAGCTTACCATGGGATTAGTTCGATTTGTGTAAAATTGTCCCTTAATATTTATTTATAGTTATTATTTATTTATTAAGAGGCCATAACCCTGCTCAAGGCACAAAATAAAGGCCTGAACACCGGGCTTTGGAGAGTGCTCATCGAGAGGGTGGAACAGGGAGGAAGGGTAGTAACCTTCTCTCTGGCCGAACCCTCGGCTGAGGCTCTGAAAGCCAATGGCTGCGAAGCGGTCATTGGGTTCAAAATGGTGTCTTTTAAAATCAAGGGAGGGCCAAATGCCCCCTCAGACACCCTTATGGCTCCACCTGCTGCTCCAAGACAAAATGCCCCAGTGCAAGGCAGCGGTGCTCCCAGACCCCAGAGTTCTCATGGCCGTGGAGGGTCTCCGTCTGCCAGAGGCAAAAAAGAGGACCAGGGGGAATAGTGACTGGTCGAGTCGTGCCTTCGACCTCAGCAGCCGAGGACGTCCTACGCCTCAGGCGGCTGGGGGCAGGGGTGCGGCTCGGACAGTCATAAAAAGGGGGAAGTGATGGCCACTCCATCCAAACCGGCGAGGATCCTGCAGGCGAACTTGCACCACGCGGTTGCATCAAGCGCAGTCGTTGAGTGTCGCCTTGCAGGCAACGCCGACCTCGCCCTCGTTCAGGAGCCGTGGGTGCGTGGCTCCACAATTTTAGGACTTGGCTCCAATGGTAATATTCTTCAAAATACTAATAGAGTAAAGCCTAGAGCATGCATTGTTTTCAACAAAAACATTGAATTCTTACCTGTTCCGGAGTTATGTACCGACGACTTTGTAGCAGCGTACGTAAATCTGAAGGGATGGAATGGGTCAAGAGTAATTTTGTGCTCGGCCTACCTCCCTGGAGACAGAACGGATCCCTGTGTAGCACTCACTCCGGTGCTTGAGTACGCCCGGAAGTACAAGGCAGAATTCCTGGTGGGATGCGACGCCAACGCCCACCATACCAGCTGGGGTAGCACGGACGTCAACGACAGAGGTGAGTTATTGCATGACTTCCTACTAATCAACTGTCTCCAAAATCTGAATTTAGGCCGTAAACCGACTTTTATCACCAAAGTGAGACAGGAAGTTTTAGATATAACATTCGCGACACGGAATCTGCCAGGCATGTCCTAAACTAGGAAGTAAGTGACGTGGAATCTTTCTCAGATCACAGGCACATTTGCTTCAATCTGACATCAAGTCTGAGTAAACAGACAAGGATATTTAGAGACCCTAGATGCACCGACTGGGACGGCTATCGCAGCGCCCTGGATCGTAACCTAGAATCAGTCAATAAAATCGTAAAACAAGAGAAAGTCTAGAACTAGCGGTAGAAGCTCTCTCCAAAGGCATCGTACATGCCTATGAAGATAACTGTCCTCCCAAGGTTCAGAGTACCAAGCGTATAGTACCGTGGTGGAACTCTAAGCTTAAACGGCTTAGGGATAAAACACGGAAATTATTCTATAGGGCTAAAAGGACCAATGAGTAAGTAAGTCTACCGGAAAGCCCTAAATGAATACAGCAAACAAATCAGAAAGGCGAAAAGAGCATCAAGGAGGAAGTTCTGGGAGGAAGTTAAAGACATGCCTCATGGAGCAAGACTCCACAGAGTACTCGCCAAAGCAAAACCGAACCAGCTTGGTCTGCTGCGACAACCAAATGGCTCCTTCACTACCAGTGAAGTGGAAACGTTACAGCTGCTGGCACACACTCACTTTCCGGGAGCGACAGAGTTAAACGGTACCAATGAAATGGATGCGCCGCATAAGCCACATTCAGAGGACTGGAGACGTGCAGCCATGATTATAAGACCAGGCATAGTGAGATGGGCCTTAAGCTCGTTCAAACCATACAAAACTGGAGTATTAGATGGAATGAGCCCAGTTTCACTACAACGTGGGGCTGATATCCTAATCCCCCATCTGGTAAAAATCTTCAGAGCAAGCTTTGCCTGGGGACACATACCGGAACAATGGACAAAAGTCAAAGTAATATTCAAACCTAAGGCTGGGAAAAAGGACTACGCTACAGCAAAGTCCTTTAGACCCATTACATTACCCAATACATTTTCATCGTTCTTACTCAAAACGATGGAAAAGGTAATCGATAAGTATATTCGTGAGGTTTACTTCAAGAGCAAACCTATCCATGACTGTCAGCATGCCTACCGTAGTGGCAGATCTACGGAGACTGCCTTACTACACCTAGTCGATAGAATCGAAAGGGCACTGGATGACAAGGAAATTGCCCTCTCAGCTTTCCTTGACATTGAGGGAGCATTTGATAACACTTCCAATTCGGGCATTGGTTAGAGGACTGGTGGTAAAAGACGTAGACTCCACCACTTTGCGATGGGTGCAAGGGATGCTCTCAAGTAGGGTAGAGCGACTAGAACTGCTCAACACAACATTAGAAATGAACACGAAAACAGGTTGCCCGCAGGGTGGTGTACTATCCCCACTGCTCTGGACTCTAACAGTAGCTCTCTTCCATAAGATGGCGGAGCTCCGCATTGACACCCAAGGGTACGCAGACGACCTTGTGGTTACGGTGCGAGGCAACTGCCAAAGTACATTGTCGTACCTTATGCAAAAGGTTCTAAGTACAATAAACTTGTGGTGTAAGGATAACCATAAACGCGGATAAGACAGTTACTGTCCCATTCACGAGGAAGCGGAAACTTGAGAAACTAAGACCACCTGTCATGAATGGGAAAACGATACCGTTCTCTTCCGAGGTCAAATATCTGGGTGTAGTACTTGACCAGAAGCTGACCTGGAATCTGCATGTCAACGGAATATTACAGAAGGCCAAATAAGCCCTGGCGATCTGTTGTCGGCTAGCAGGAAGCAGATGGGGATTAAAACCCAAAATAGCCCTCTGGCTCTACACATCCATAGTGAGGCCGATGGTGTCTTACGCCTCAGTGGTATGGTGTAGAAAAGCGACGCAGAAAACAATAATTACAAAACTAAACAGTCTTCAAACACTGGCACGCATAATATCTACAGGAGCCATGTCAACTACTCCGACAGCAGCTTTAGAGGCCTTGCTAAACCTGCCGCCCCTTCACCTTTATTTGGAGATGGAGGCGAAGGCTAGTATGCACAGGATCTCGGAAGGTATGAGTTACTGGCCTTGAGATCTCTCAAGGACTCAGTAACAGATATTCCGGTTATGGGGATGCCATCCGACACTATGCCCCCCAAACTTTGTTCACAGAATCTGTATGCTGTGGAACTCCCTTCCCGGGACGACCGGGAGTCGTATTTCGTGGAAACAAGGAAGCCTAAAGTGGTACACGGATGGCTCCAAATCCGAGAATTAGAATTAGAACGTATACTATCGCGAAACAATATTAAATGTATACCTCTGGGAAACTTAATGTTCCCAATTTCTACGGCATTTATTTATATATGTATTTAAACTATATAGCATAAAAAAGTAAGTACGAATGGCGAACTTAATGCTAAATGGCATTCTGTACGAGTCAACCATAGGGCTAAATAGAGATGCATGAAAATGATGCAGTGGGAAAAATCATTCCGCACTGAACTGAGAGTTATGACACACCAGCAAATAATGCATACAATAGGTACATATATAAATTGTACGTAAAAATAATTAATACAAATATACCAGCTACAGCATGGAAGACAGCCGTTACTAGTTCTTGTATCAGGAGATGCCCACGTAGCATCCGCTTGAAAACTACATACCTTGCTGGGGGCTTTTCTGATAGAAAGTGGGAGCGAATTCCAGAGACGGCTTGCCTGAACGGCGAAAGAATTTGACATGAGGCCGGTATGATACGAAGGAATTGAACGTTTGAGATTTGATTTATGTAATGAGAGGCAAACGAGCCATCTGATGGAAAGTAGTCATCGTCGCCCATGGATTTGTGCAACACCGGAGGAATCGTTCATACTAAATACGTGTTTTTTTTATTTCCTGTAATTTTAACAGGTACTCATCAATACGAACAACTTTTCCTATGAGGAGACATTTCAGACATGAGAAAAGAATCTGCTATTCCCTACATTTTGGTTGAGTTACTACTAACACAAAAAACTCAGTGAAAATCATCTACCTGTGGAGCTAGCCTGGGTACTTTGCCCACTTTGTGCCTGACGCTGAAAGGGGCGCACCGCTCGTAGTATGCGATCATGAAGTCAGGATATACCTCTCCAAATTCGTGACCTGGCACCACGTCATACTCAGAGCAATCTTCCCTGGAAACAAAAAAAAAATACTAAGTCACCATGGTGTTATTACAAGCTTTATATTAGGTATTCCTATAACTATCTCTGTAACTATGTACTTAAACAAATGTTGCAAGTTAAATTTGACCTACTTCCCGGTTTATGATTGAGCTAAAATTTGGCATACTTATGTAAGTTAGGTGAGAATAGAATATTATGACACCATCGAGGTGATCTGATGATGGAGCCGGAAGGTGGTCATAGGAACACGCATAGAAATAACGCAATCCCACCAAAATTGGGCCTCAAATCGTCTCGGTGAGTAGTTGATGAAAGTATTTGGATCTCGGCCTTGTACGTTGCGGATTTTGAGGAGGCTTGCATGGAGATATTATTTCAATACGCAGAAGCTGTTTATTGAAATTTGCTGTCGCTGTACTCTTGGTGGGACCTTTCCTGAGCAATTTTCAGTGAGCATACGTAGGTCACTCGATAAGTTTTGAGATGCTCGAAATTCGAAAATGGAACGCACCTGAATTATATGTTTTTAAAAAGCAAATTTATTTAAAAATAGAACACAAGTTGCCGATTCGCTCCAATTTAAAAAATGAATATGTTACAGTCATTTTTCTAAAACGGTTCCCGCGTTTTTTCTTTGTAACAATGGAGCCTTACCGCGAACATTTGCGTGCTTGATATTTTATAATTTTCAATTTGGTTTATCTGAACAATTGTGTTTGCAACGATTGCAGTCAGCGTTAGGAGTTTCTGCTCCTTCACGGGCAACAGTTTTTAGATGGTTCAACGAATTTAAAAGGGGTAAAACCAGCCTCGAAGATGACCACCGAAGTGGTCGCCCGCAAACAGCAGTAACTGCAGAAAACGTGTGGACTACTGAAATGTTGGTGCGAGAAGATCCACGAATAACATACAAAGACATAGAGAATATCTTAGGCGTCAGTTCGGGGAGCGTTAGCATCATTCTACATCAACATCTTGGAGTAAGGAAGCTCTGTTGTCGTTGGATACCACGTTTGCCCTCGGATACTGGCTCGTGTAGATTGGTGTCGTGAGATGCGTCTACGATTCGACAACCGGACATCGCGGCGTGTATCGGAAATAATTACAGGTGACGAAACATGTATTTACCAATATGACCCGCAAAACAAGCGGCAATCGTCAGTATGTGTCTTCTCAGAGGGAAAATTACCAACAAAACTACAAAGACCTCGTAACGTCGGCAAAGAAATGGTAGCTAGTTTCTTTTGACGGGGCGGACATTTATCAACATCAATGCTGGAAAATTATAGGTCAGTCAACTCTGATTGGTATACTACAGTAGCATTGCCGCAAGTTTTCAAAGCAGTGCGAGAGAGGAGACCAAAGACTGGACTTTGGGGAATCTTGCTGCATCACGATAACGCCTCTTCACATACGTCCCTCAGAACAAAGGCGTTTATTGAGAAAGCCGGGATATAAACCTTACCGTTGTTGTTACTTTATCCTTTTTGTTCGCGGCAATGTAACAACAGATCGACGTGACTACTTAGTTGGTTAATAAGTTCTTTTCCAAGGTTTTTTTGCAAATAAAATCAAATTACTGTAGTTTTTGTATTTTACCCATACATCCTATTCAAAGCTTGTTTTTTTTCCAGTTACGGAATTGTTTTTTTTTTTCAAAATTTTGCGTCGCAATTTCCTTTACCAGCCTCTAAACCTTGAGACAAACATACTATAAAAATACGCACAAGAGTCAAGTGGATAATCGGTCCCTAATTTTAAATACAGTTTTTTTGTAGAGTTTTAGCTATGAAAGACTTTAAACAGATAAATCTTTATTTTAAGGTGCAATTTACGTCCGCCAAGGCGACACAATCGCCAATATTCGTGTTTTACGTTGTAGTTCCGTTGCGCGCTAGCGAAATTACTTTACTTGTGCTAAACTGAAAAACTACCTTAACTTTTTCATTGGAATATTTAGTGTAGGAACGGATAAGAAAAAAAAAAATTGCTATTGCAAAAGAAGTAGAAATAGAGGTTTCAGAAAACTATAACATTTCATTTCTTAACCATCTCAAACACTGGTTACAGGTCACTTTTAACAAGAGATTGTCATCAAATCTTGTGCGTAATTCCAGCGGCGGTATATCTCGAAGCTTAAGAATTGGCAAAGAAAGTAGAGGTTCTTAATTTAAGTAAATTGTATGATTTGTTAGTTGGCAAAAACTAGGCTTTAAATTGAAGTACAGTAATATAGCAAAAATTGACGTAATTTTATTTTATTTAAAAAAACCTAGTAAAAGAACTTATTAACCAACCGAGTAGGAACATAGCAGCAACAAAATTAAGAAGATAGTTCAGTAATGAAAACCAATGGCTTTTGGCAGCACAACTTAATGATCAAAATGCCGTAGGGCCAATGTTTAGCGTTTTTACGGCGTTTATTTTTAGTCATTGTCGTCTCAGCAAATATCTTTAAAATAGATTATTTCTTTAAGAGCCTAGAGGGTCCCACTGCTGGGCAAAGGCCTCCCTCTCATTCTTCCCTATGTCCCGGTCTATGGCAATCTCCCACCAGTTGTTCTGGAAAGAGTCAAGCTCGTCCCGCCATCTTCGTCGAGGCCTGCCGTGACGCCGGACTCTATTTTGTGGGACCCACTATGTGGCTACTTTAGCCCACAAGTCACGCGGCATGTGACCGACATGTCCGGCCCATTATGAAACGAAATGCCCTCCATTATGAAACGAAAATAAATGATATTCAGAATTAACTTTTTATGAAACCGAAAGACAGTCCCGAGGCCGAGTTTATTTTGGTCATAGTCATAGTCATTTATTCATTTTCACAATATACATTGCATTTGAATTTTACATAAATAAAACACACAAATAAAACACACATAACATTAATATAAAAAAAAACAAAAACCATACACCTAATAATAATCTCTACTATCCAAAATAAAATAAAAAAATTAAGCTTAAACTACTTATTACAAGTTTCAAATGAAAGGTCATAAATGTATACTAGGTACTTAATTTAATTTTATTTTCCATACATGTGGCTTAATTTAATCAGTAATCACATTGTGCTGGCAAAATTCCTCTACTGAATAAAAACACTTCTTCAACAAGAATGCTTTTAACTTGTTTTTAAACATGTTTAAACTCGTAATTGACTTAAGTTCAGGGGGTAACCTATTAAATAATCTAATGGCCTGGTAACCCGAAGAGTGTTTCACTTTGAGTCTGGCACTAATTGTTTGTGGTAAGTCCATTCTTCTGGTTGCCAAACGCTTTTGTCGTTCATCTAGAGTCTCGATGCAGTTTAAATGTTTTATTAGGTCGCTAAGGGTTACAAGAATGTATAAACTGGGCACCGTGAATATTTCTAACTGAGAAAAATAGGATTTGCACGACGTTGTTTTAGATATTCTCACCATGGTTCTGATGGCTCTCTTTTGGGCTACCAAAGCAGACTGAATATTGTAAAGGTAGCTATTGCCCCAGAATTTAACGCTATATCTAATTTTGGATTCGATTAGAGCGTAATAGACTATTTTAAGATGAGAGAGCATCACTTCGTCCCTGAGACTTCTTAGTGCATAACAGGCTGAACTTATTAAATGGACTAGTGCAGATAACTCATTTTTCCAATTCAGACTGGAGTCAATCCTGAGAAATTTGACTGAATCAACCTGTTGAATACTCACTCCATTTGCTGTAACTTGTAGGCGATCTGTGTTCTTGGAGGTAGTTTTGAACAATACAGCGTTGGTCTTTGCACAATTCAGTTTCAGGTTGTTTGTGCTGAACCAGGTGTTTAGAGCCTCTAAAGAAGAATTGACTCTGTCATTCAGTTGGGTTAAGTTCTCTGCAGATATGATAGCGTTTGTATCGTCAGCATACACCACCAATGTTGTGTCCGGGATTGAGTTCTCTATAAAAGGAATAAGATCATTCGTAAAAATAATAAAAAGGATTGGACCTAAGATAGATCCTTGTGGGACTCCTCTTTCCAATTTGGATACTCTAGATCTATGAATCGTTTCTTGATTATCTTGATGCCATTTGATTTCCACAAATTGTTTCCTGTTTGACAGGTAAGACCGGAATAGATTTAGCATTGTCCCTCTTACACCATAGTGTTCCAACTTTGCAAGTAATAAATTATGGTCAACGGTATCAAAAGCGGAACTGAGACCAAGGAAAAGCCCTGCGACTCTCCTTTTCTCGTTAAGTTGGTGTACTATATCAGCGATCAGTGTTGTGATGGCATCGTTAGTGCTTCTGCTCTTTTGATAACCGTACTGCCTACTGTTCAACGAGTGATTGAGGTTGAGGTGCTTTATCAGCCTGTCCTTCATAAGTTTTTCCAGCATTTTCGATAATACTGGCAGACGAGAAATCGGTCTATAATTTGCCGGATCCGTTTTAGACCCTTTTTTGTATATTGGCAGAACTTTTGCAACTTTAAACTGGTCGGGGAAGGTGCCAATCTGAAAACATTCGTTAAATAGGTGTACCAGAGGCTCGACAAGTATATCTATATTTTCTTTAAAAACTGATATTGGAATCTCATCATACCCGCACGATGGTTTAGTTTTAAAGTTTTTTATAATGTGTTTTAATTCGACTATAGTTACTGGTTCAAAAATCATATCCTTTACACTGATGGACGCGTTAGTTCGCAATAAACGAAGTACTTCTTCTGTCCTGTCTTGCTCCGGACTACATTGGGTGAATTTATTTAAGAAGATCGCACTCACCATTTCAGGGTTGGCAATCAGATTAGTAGATCCGTCTTCTCCAGCCACTCTCAAACACATATTAACTGTTGTTTACTTAACAAACTTGCAACGGTGCTTTTGGACAATTTTCCATATTTCTTTTGAGGAATCTTTAGCTTTTTCAATTTGTTCTTGCACCGCTATTCTCTTTGCATGCCTAATAACGCGTTTAAAAATTGTGATATATTTTTTCCTGTAGCTAATAATTGAGTCAGTTCTTGCAATCATAAGAAAGCGTTTCATTCTGCTTGATATTTGAATGCCTTCTGTAACCCATTTAAATTTCGCCCCCTTGCCAGAAGATATCTTTATTTTCGTTTTCCTGAAGCATGCTTTAAATGACCTATTTAAATTCTGAATAAACGTGTGTACACCCATATCCATCCAGTTATCCTCCATGATTTTCTGACGGAATTTAGATTTGTTTGTGTCATTTATTTTTCTCACACATTTCCAGGTGGTATTATCGTTTTGAGATATTCTGGAGTTATGCAAAGTAAACGAAGTAAAGATACCTGCGTGACCATCGGCTAAACCATTGTGGTCAATCTCAATTGGCCCAATACAATCCTCTGGCAGATTTGTCAGAAAATTATCCAAACACGATTGAGCATTATTACGTATGAAAGTAACTGTAGAAATAAGAGGTCTAAAACAGTAAGCAGATAGCAGAGATGTGAATTCCACCGTCCTATTGTCTTCTGGTTTTAACAAGTCAACGTTAAAGTCCCCACATATAATGCATTTTTTGTTAAAGAAGTGTTCTAAAAGACATTCAAGCCGACCAATAAATGTGTCAAAATTAGCATCAACGGGATTTCTATAGCAACATATCAAATTAACGTTTGTTAAACCATCTTTGATCCAACAAACTTCAAAATATTCATCTTTGTACCACATTTTACAAGCTTCAAGTTCCTCATTTTTCCAGTCTATTTGGCTCAAAATTAGAGTCCCACCACCCTTTTTCTTTGTCCTTGTGTTGTATGTAACAAGTTTGTGCTCTGATAAATGGAAAAGTGGGGCTGAGATAGCATTTAAAAAATGTTCACTTATACAAACGTAGTTTACTGTGTCAGGAAGATACAATTCTAATTCTAACTTTTTATTAGACACCACACAAATTTTGATAAAAAATATTCAGGTTAGTAAGTTGCTTATTGTTAATTACGTGGTCAATATCCACCACAGTCTCGCTAGAGCACACTAAATCAGGATCTTCAGAAATGTCAGATGAAGAGGGACTACGAGTATCATTTAAAGTTCCTTCATTGACGAAAAAACTCTTTAGATGAGCTATTGCACGCAAATGAAGTTGAGGAACTTATCAGTGTATTATCAGCCTCTATTATCATAAAATATATGGATATGTCATAAAGAATCGATTTAAAGTCATAGTTACTGACTCTACCTGTCCTATATCTAAACATGCTATAGTCGTATGACAAGTTACGGTTACTATCAAGCAGGTATGCATATTCATATTCACAATTATCATTATACAGTAATTGATTAAAAAGCTCTAGTCTTTAGTTATACATTTTCTTCTCAAGCTTAAATGTCGGATAACATAAAATTACATTAGTATGTGTCAAGTTCTTCAATTTATTTCTAATGATCCGTATCAAATGAGGATAGTTTTGAGTTTCATAAAAATCTTCCTAGCCAATGAAAATTCTACAATAATCTTCCTTTGTAAAGTCAGTCAGTTTAGCTTCGATGTTGTGAAGCAGGTGTTGAGCTCTTACGTTAGGATAAAGGTAGTGACAGATATTATACTCTGAGCCCAATACTTGATCAGCTTGTCTGTAGAGTTGATTATAAATATTCGTGCTAATCATGCACACTTTGTTTTTCTTTATCTGCTTTTCGCCATTAATGATAACGCCATCTAGCGGAGTTTTGTCTTGAGAGGAAAGCTGAGGTCGCGATATTACTGCTGAAGAACCCTTATCCTTGGGCTGCTGGTGCTCCGGAGATGTGGTGTTGAGCAAGTTAGCATCATCAGTTCCACACGACCGCGACCTCCTTTTAGTTTCGGTAGGAACCGGCTTATTTACTAATGATGTTTTTATGCATCTTCGTCTCGTTTTACTATCCTTACATGTAGGCGTTCGAAGTGGTGATCCTACTTATTGAAATAAAACAATTTAACGGATTATATCGCGTATATTATCTCATTTTAGTTCCCACAATACCCGTTATTCAGCTCACAAGTTTGAACAACAGATTAAAGAAAAGAGTGACGAATTGCAGTTGATATTGACAGATGATGACTTCAAAAGTATTGTTGAACAAGGCGACAGACGTTACGCATCAAAATTTAAAAGCTGTACATGTAAGAAAAATGCTAAGTTTGACAAGTTGAAATCAAAACGCACTAGGAATGAAACGCTCCGTGGAGGTAATCAAACGTCAACGTCAAATGCCGTTGCACCTGTAGTGAATATTAGCTCGAAAGATCTGTCGGACTCACAAACCTTGCTTCTTAAAAAAGGGCTTAATTATGTTGTTACTCCACGGAATATCCCTTTTGAACAGATTATAGTCGGTGTGGAAGATTGTTTGGTCCAAAATCATATGCGTTAAGGAGGATTTGGAGGCCGTACGCCAGGATGTGTCTTCAATTTTAAGACGAGCGAAGTCTCCTAAAGTTAACTTACCCAGAACTGAATTCAACGCTTTGAAGAGCTTGCGTGAAGACCCAGACATCACCATTCTTCGAGCTGACAAGGGAAATGCGACGGTTGTTATGGATACTAGTGATTACAACCAGAAAGTGGAAGTACTTTTGTCAGACACTACAACATACAAGCTTGTTAAGCGAGATCCAACGGCGAAAGTAATAAAAACGACAGCCGAGCTGATAAGTAAGCACTCTGAAAATCTTAATCTGGATGTGAAAAGTTTAGTGCCTTCTTGCCCGGTGCCACCAAAGTTGTACGGGTTACCAAAGATACATAAACCTGGTGCTCCGTTACGCCCTATAGTGAGTCAAATCGATGCTCCTACCTATCGTTTAGCTCGGCACTTAGCAGGTGTGCTTTCTTTACTGCGAGGGAAGACGGAAGCATACACAAGGGATTCGTACCATTTTGTCAGTGAGATTAAGGATTTGAGACTAACTGATGATGAAGTTATGGTCAGTTTTGATGTCCAGTCTCTCTTCACATGCCTACCAGTTCAAGAATGTATCGAAATTGTGAAAAGAAGATTGGGTGAACAACAGATGGCAATAGAATATGCTGAGTTATTACAACACTGCCTTACATCTGGCTATATGCTATGGAATGGTGAATTCTACGGGCAAGTTGATGGTGTGGCAATGGGGTCTCCGGTGTCTCCTGTTGTCGCCGATATTTTCATGGAAGACTTCGAGGAGAGAGCGCTTTCATTGGCACCTGTCAAGCCGAGGATCTTTAAAAGATACGTAGATGATACCTTTACTATTTTACCTAGATCTAGTGTTTCAGCTTTCTTAGACCATCTGAACTCCATGCATAGTAAAATTAAATTCACTATGGAGTTGGAAAATCAAAATTCACTTGCATTCTTAGATGTGCTAGTAATTAGAGGTCCTAACAATGACATAGGTCATACTGTATATAGGAAACCTACGCATACAGATAGGTATTTGAATGGCAAATCTCACCACCATCCCTGTCAACTTGCTACAGTGGGTAAATCTTTGTTTCAGAGAGCCAGGGGTATCTGCGACGATCAACATCTGACTGCTGAGTTGCAGAATGTCAAACGTGCGCTTCGAGCCAACGAGCTCCAGATACCACGTTCCAAGCAGAATCCCAGTATGAAGAAACCAACAGTCGAGCGTAAACCTGCCGTATTACCATATGTGAAAGGGGTCACAGACAAGATCGGAAACATCTTGAAGCGTGCTTCTATAAAAACATATTTCAAGCCGTTGAAGAAGGTGTCTCAATACCTTAGACCCGTGAAGAGTAGCACCCCTTTGCAGAGTGCAGGCATTTATAAGCTAGACTGCGAGTGTGGTCTTTCATACATTGGTCAAACGAAACGCAGTGTATCAACCCGGGTGAAGGAGCACATAGCAGATGTCAAGCACCGTCGGTGTAATAGGTCTGCAGTTTGTGAACATGTCATTGACAAACCAAACCACTCAATTAAGTTTGATAAACCTTCTATCCTTGCCAAAGAAAAAAGATATTTTCCCAGGATGCTACGCGAGGCTATTGAGATTAAAAAGCATCCTAATTTCAATAGAGAAGATGGATTGTCACTACCACCTGCTTGGGATCCTGTAATACATCTCATCAAGGAACAAGCGAGACACAGGACTGCAAAACCTTAATTTCCGAACGGTGTAAAAATTCTTATCTGTTTAAAGTAGTTTAATAGTCTCTGTTTTTTAAAATATTATAATTAGTAATGAGGTAGCCTGGGAGTTTTTCTTTGCAGCGTTTCTTTTCTCCTCAGTACGCCTCATTGGTGAAATGCTGCTTGGTAAATTATTAGAATAAAATAATTAAGCCCTTCTGGCACATGTGTAACTGTCTTTACAGCTTAGGCCCATCTGGCATGTATGTACACCTTTATTTGTGTTTTTTCAAAAAAATGGGTAGTTTGCACAAATTGTAACTTTGACAGAGGAAAAACATCTTTTCTCAGTCCTCCCGTGACCATGGAAAGCTGGAAAGCTTCCGAAACGTCGGGAACTAAAATGAGATAATATACGCGACATAATCCGTTAAATTGTTTTATTTCAATGAGTAATAATCGCGGAAACAGAAGAAAATATGGTGATCCTACTGTTTTATAAGATTGCAACAAGTTCTTATAAAAGTCGCGCTTTATACGAGTCTCACATAACGCGTCCTGAAGCTCCTAGTTCTCGTTGAGGAGCCTTTGAACCTCAGTGTCCGCACCTAGTAACTGTTCTTTAAGCGTACTGACCTGATTCTTTAATTCCTCTACTAAATAGGTTTGAACTTGAGAGTCAAGATTTGGTAAGCTGTGAGAGCTAACATTAATTAAAGATGACGACGGCAAGTGGGTTTCCAAGTCCTCCAGGTCCGATACAGAGTGAAAAGAATTGTGTTGGATGTCTTTAGCAGTTTTCTTCTGCATTGTCGCTCCAGATTTTTGCTCTTCTTCTAAACTAGTTTCCTCGGCCTGGTCGTCGCCAGGGTCAGGGTCCGATAACGAGTCGAAAGAATTGTGTACGGGGATGTTTACAATAGTTTTCTCCTGTACTGCCGATCCAGTTATTGGCTGGAGTAATTCAGGTCCCCTGGCCTCGTTCTCAGATTTAGGAGAAACATCACACTCTATTGTCGTAGGTATGAAGGAGGATATGGCCGGCTCGAGCGTTTCGATCTTTTGTGTATCATAAAACTGCTGGCAAATTTCTTTCGAGCTGTGCTCAAAAAATTTAGGAGGTTCTGACGCCGGCGATTTTATGCTCTTCTGCTTGTGTAATGGGTTCAAATGTTTTTTATTGGTTTTTCGCAATGTTACATTAGAAGATGGTGAAATAAAATTATTCGATGAAATAGGGCCTTTTCTTATACAAATTTTGCATTTCCAATGTTCCTTTTTTTTAGGTTCCAACAATTTATATAATTTTTCTGGGTAGCCGTCACAATCAAGATGAAAGTTCAACGCACATACCGAACATAACGCACTTATTTTTGTGTTTACGGATTGTTTACATTTACAACAGTTGCCTGTAGACGACCGGTTTCCAGGTTTGTGCACAAATTTGTTTGCTTTGTCCATTGTATCACAAAGGTCGTAAGCGCCGTGCAAATCGCGGCACTTATGTGTTTCGTTAAAGAACGATAACGGCAAGTAGCCCGTAACTCCGCGAGCGCTTTAAGCGCTGTTGATGGCCCGCGCCGTCCAGTCGACCGCGGTTCCCACAAGCGCTGCAGCCGCTGCTGGTGTGCTGACCAGTTTAAACACTACCGTTGCCTCTCACCGTTGACCGTCCGATATGCACTTGCTAAGTTTAAGCTATTATTCTAATGATTCACTAATCACAAATCGTATTGAAAAACACTATATGTCATTTTGAAGCTCGTGTTCTAAGCTACACAATAATATGCATCACTTTATAAAACAACTATTTTTTAACGTTATTTAGAATTAAAATAGACAGAAGAGAATTATACACTGTTGTTAGCGCGGTGGCGGCGACTATATATGAATGTAACTACTGAAAATTGGATTAAATGTATTCGTCATGCCGAAAACCTTCAAAACGAAGACTTAGAAAAAGCATATTTAAAAGATGCTCATCCTCTTATAATCAATCTTCAAGAGGATAGTGACAGTGATGAAGAATATTTTTAATTTTAATACTATTAATATAATATTTATTTATTTATTTAGTCTTACTATGTTTTAGTTCTAAAGTACCTAATTGTAGTTTTAAAAGTATTTATTTCATAATATAAAATATTGTATGCATTACTTTGTTTTCATTTTTGCATGTTATCTTATCGACATGCCTTGTACCGTGTGCTTTCTACCTGCCCTATGCGGCCCGGCTGATAACAGGCATGCTGCATAAGGGCGTACGGGTGCGAAAGAGACAATACGATGCTAATTGTTTTACGATCCCAGTCGTCTATTTGGTTTGAGTATAGTATAGTGAATGATGGTCGAAGTTATCACCATTTGTCTTTCCGTTGTGGCGATATTCGTGAGACAACAATGACTATTCAACCGAGCGGTCAAAACGCACGGAGATTTTTCCCGTACACAGCACCCGCCCGAAATAGGATAGAGCGAGGTTGTCTTTGAGCACCGTTTGGTCGCGTGGTGGTACTAGCTACTATGGTTTTGACACCTCTTAAAAAGTAACTGTTATGTTCTCAAGCACCGGTGTGGACGAAAATTGTCGTAGCTTATTGTCTACATTATTACTTAAATTAGAATAACAATTATACTACACACTTACCATTTTACAAGAAAATAAAGAACGCTATGGAATGACTGGGCAGCAAGAATTTTCTCTGGTTGCAAACCCCTGGCCAATCCTCGTGGTTTTTCAATTTCCTGGAATATCAAACTACAAGTTAGTTTTAGTAAGAGGACCGATCAAGACGCACAGAAACAAATATTACACATAATATAGGTAATACCCATGATCTATATATTAACAGAAATAGCATTTGCCACATTTCAAAGAGTAAGTGCAAGTGGTATGGCATGATGACAATCTTAAACTCTCTCAATACTCCTATCATTCTTCCTGTATTATTCCCTGTATATGTAATTGTTGGTTCGTCCTTCTTCCATGCAACAATGATTGGCTTTAGAGACAGAATGCCATAGAAAGCAAGTAAAATCCAGGAAAATGCACCATTTTCAAAGGGCACCGAAAATATGATTTCACATGGGCAGTCATAATTTGACGACAGCACAAGTTTATCAAAGTGTTTTCAGCGTCATTAGGTGTGGTGGAACTTCCTAGCATTTTATGGTCATGAGTTGCTATTTCAGGCCATGGGACTGAGGACATGGCAAAAACCTTTGGTGTTGACCAAGTTAGTGATATTTATAGTGCAAATGAAATTTTACTTCAATTTTTTTCTTCTTTTCTGCACCTCGTCTGCCTCTTTTCCGAGTAGTATGTGATTCTTCTACAGTCTCTGGAGGGGTTGGAGTTGCAGCAGCCGCCGCTGCAGCAGCAGCAGCGGCAGCAGCCGCCGCCGCCGCCGCTGCGGACTCCGCTGCCGCTGCTGCCTCAGCTTCCGCAGCTTCTCGTTCCCTTTTAAGACGGGCTTCTTCATATGCTGATATAAGCTCTGGACAGTCAAGATTGTCCTCAGGCTCCCAGGTGTCATCCTCACTGAAATTGAGAGATACAACATATTATTTTATGTACATATGAGGACATGCGCATACATCGGCGGCTGGAGACAACTGAGGCGCGCGCGGGCAGTGCGCGCATCTTTTAATTAAAAATTACTTTAATCTGAATTTTGATGTGCCTCATACAACCATAAGCTAACCAACCAAGAAAGCAACTAGGACCCAATTAGGGATTGCATTCTGGTCCAATTGTTTTGCTATTGCGTCTATCCAACATTATGCTTTTTGTCCAGTAAAGTAGACATGCGGAGCTGTTTTTAACCGACTTCAAAAAAGGGGGAGGTTCTCAATTCGAACTATATATTTTTTTGTATGTACGTTACTCGATATCTCCGAGAACCGTGAACCGATTATCAATTATTATTTTTTTATCGAAAGGGTATAACTCCGAGTTGGTCCCGTTGGCACTAAGTCGGGATCTGATGATGGAATCTTGGAGAAATCGAGGGAACTCTTCAAATGTTATAGCGACATGTACGGCGCTTTCGGTAATTTATTGATAAAGTCAAGAATTTACATTCAGTAAATAGGATTTGGTGTAAGGAAACTGATGATGAGCACCACAGGTGGCCACTAGAACTTTACTTCTAAACGGCCAGTATTTCGAAGGTAGCGATTAGATGTGCCGATTCGGATAGTTAAATTACTAGGAGGAAACAAATGTACATGGTGCTATTGAATACGGTACTATAAAACTGGTCTGATGCTGGAACCGGAAAGTACCCTACAGAACACGGTAACCAAACAACGTAACCGAGTCGTGTTTGGTGTTACTGGAATTGTCCTGACAAGCATTCTGAGTACAGAAGACTTATTTTTAATTGACTTCTTAATCAATATTTATTACATAATAACAGTACAACATCTACATAACAGTTCTGGTGCTTAGACGAAAGTATTACAACTTAACACGTTCCTAATTATGTTTTATTTATTTACAATCATTATTTATGCTTCTGGGTTAAATCTGCAGATTGTTTTGTGGCGTATTGATCTAAAATATAGCTTTGTTAAACTGTCATATTGTAACATGGTGACCTTTTATATTTATAAAGCTGGTAACGCAACGGTCATCGATGTCTCCACTTTAGTATCAAAATAAGGTATGTACCGCTGCGTTACCACCTTTTTACGGCTATAATGATCAATTTATGAGTTTCAACCGACTCCCAAAAAAGCAGGAGGTTCTCAATTCGTCGGGATCTTTTTTTTTATGTATGTTCACCGATTATTCGAAGACTATTTGACCGATTTTAATTTTTTTTGTTTTGTTTCATAGGAGGTATCTCAAAGTTGGTCCCATATAACTTTGGTGAAGATCTGATGATGGGATCCATGAGGACTCGAAGGAACTCCTCAAATATTAAATAAAATAAATATCATAAATAATATCAGGGACAATCTTACACAAATCGACCTAGTCCCAAACTAAGCAAAGCTTGTATTATGGGCACTATAGGCGACGATATACATAATATATTGATACATTATAATACTTAAATACATAGAAAACATCCAAGACCCAGGAACAAACATTCGTGCTCATCACACAAACACTTGCCCTGGCCGGGATTCGAACCCGGGACCGCCAGCTTCGTAGGCCGTTGTACAACCCACTGAGCCAAACGTGTCGTCAAAAACGTGTGTATTGTAGGCAAACATATGGCGATTTTGGTATTATAAGAAACGTAATAAGCATTTGCATTCAGAAAGTGTAAATTAGTGAAGTGGAACTGATCAAGAAGACCACAGAATTTCATCGGAACTCCACAAGGGTAAATGTGTTGGGCCGCGGAGCGTTTCGACCGCCGATACTTCTATGTAACAAATTACTTGTGAATAAAATTGACAAACGCATCGGAGTTTTAGGCATAAGGTAGGCAAGGCATCATTTTCTATTTCTATACAATAATATTATCGAATTTCGTCACGTATGATGTAAACAATTCGTTACATAAAAGTGCAGCGGTTGAAACGCTCCGCAGCCCGGCCCAAATGATTTACAGCTGGCAAGAAGATATCTCGATTAAGTTAGTTAAGCAACTTCATATTTACAAACTTAAATTTTCCTTGTGAGAATGGTAGTACCACTGAGCTGATTTGATGGTGGAGCCGGAAAGCAGGCTACCGGATCTCCATAATAAAATAATGTATCCTAGCCGTGTTTGGGCTTGTTGGAATCGCCACAAGATACACTTTTAAGTGACAATTAACTAAAAAGGGTAAAATAAATAAAAATATTTAACAAAAAATAAAACCGACCCAAAAAAAAAAACTAAGAAGTAAAAAATAACTGCATAATTCAGTTTCTTCAAATTAATTCCAAGTAACCGTTTGTCTACTCAATCTATACAGTATATACAATTAATGTTATTTTGGAGTCGGTGCCATTGTGTCACAGCTAACTAAAATTGACAATATTCGATATTTTACACATTCTTTATATGGCACCGACGCCAAAATAACAGTAATTGTTTATACTGTGTAGATTGAGTAGACAAATGGTTACTTGGAAGTAAATTGAAGAAACTGAATTATGCAGTTATTTTTTACTTTTTAGTTTTTTTTTTGTCGGTTTTATTTTTTGTTAAAAATTTGATTGCAAATTAACTAATGAAACAATGGTTTAGCACGAAAAATCATCCTTATTAAGTCAAAAATCAATGTCACTAGCCAATTATTTCACAATAATATGAAAATTTAAGCATTTCAATAATATTTAGCCTTAACTTAAGAACCTTTATCTCATAGTTAATATAACAAAACTAAATCTTCTTTATAAAAAAAATAAAAGTAATTAAGACTCTAATTAAAGGAACTTTTTATAGTTCTTATTGCCAAATCTAAGAATTTACCACTAATTTGGTGTATTGGATCATGATTCATGATCGTTTTTTTTAACTTTTCTTCTATACTATGTAATATTTAATCAATTTTATGAATACTATTAGAGGTAACATCAACAATAGTAAAATAATATAGTTCCTTAATACTCGTAATATTAAACATACGTAAAGAAAGCTAATCAGTAATCACATATCACATCAAATTGCACATTAAATAATAGGTAAGATACATGTTATACTTGTAATAACGTTAATTGAAAATAATGTTTTTTTCTAATTTGGCCAAAGAAAATAATTAACCATTAAACAAAATTAACATCTCAAACAATAATTAATAAATACTTCGTTCTTTAAAGCTTAAATAAATCAAGATCATATTGACTCTTGAAATTTTTTTCCTAACTCAAATTTTCATCAAATTAGAATCAGCTTTTGTGGGTTGGATAGTCTGTATGCATGTCTGTTGTGGCATCTTTTCAATCTCTTCGGGTGTACCGGATCCGGTGGCCGCCAAAAAGTACCGGATCTGGCCGAATTACAAGATCCACCGGACCGGATCCAATATGCGGTATTAAAATTAAGAAAACTTAAGTGGAAATGGGCTGGCCGTGTAATAGGGTAATATGAAAACTTATTCCTGTGGTATGATATAGAATGATGTCTTTATAACATAAATATTGGTGAAAAAACTACTTAAATCTGATAAAAACTCCCCTCAATTTTATTCTGCAGCTATGTTGAAACTTGCGTTTACACAAAATGGTTGCGTAATAAAAGTTACCAAATGTTTTATGGGTGATCACGTATCTACATGTAAGGTATCAAACTCAAAACTTAATAATATTTCTATAATATTTCTTTGGTATTATTTTAACCTGTTTTTAGGTTTAAAGGGTACTCTAGGTCAACAAGTATCTAAAATACAAGATACTAGGAAGTCAAGTATTTAGATATCAGAGATACAAAATACCTTGGAAATGGCACTTGACATACTAGATACAAGATAGGTATATTCAGAATACTTTAAAAAAAAAATATTTTTTAAGTTTTATGTATGTTAATAAATTAAATTACAATGCAAAAAAAATTTCTTAGTTTAAAGAATATGTTTTACTTAAGTCCCAATTTCATCAAATTTATTTAATCAATAATTGAATTAAAGCATTGATTTCGTAAGCCAACAAATCTAATATAATTTGGTATTTGGACCTCGACTTTTCTCTGGATAGCTTGTTGAAAAGTAAAGCTGTGTTACTGACAGTGTGCTGCATGTATTTTGAAATAAAACTGTAAAAATTATTAGAAAAAATACTATACCAAAAATGGTATTAACAAAATAATACCAGAAGAAAGTATCTGTATACATGATACAAAATAAATTCCAAAAAAGTATTTACAATTACAAGATGAAAATATGTATTTTGTATCTTGTATCTGTATCTTAGATAAATCACATTTCTGATTTTTCTTGATTGGTTTGGTCCTACAAGAATATTGTGGGTTTGTGAAAGCTAAGTTTTGATATAAAAAAAAGTCACGGCAGTAGTATATCACAGCTACTACTATGGCTTTACAAGTTTACGAGGAATAGTTAACCAATTTTTGTCAGAAACTTTTACTAGTATATTTTAATACTAGTAAAAGTTTCTGACAAATTTACTATAGAAAATTACCCTAAAACTTGGCTATATGAACCATTGAAGCTGTTCAAGTTCTGAGTTCATATTACTGTGATGGGCAACTATCAAAACCTACATTGCATGTGGACATAAGTGCACTTGGCAAAATACTTTCAAACAACATACATCACTAGGATTAATTGAGAATTTTTAATTGAGACATTTCTAAAATAAACCAGATTATTTTCACACTGATAAAGAAATATCTAAATTGTGTTAATCAATGATAGCTACTAGTTACTGGCCTCTTACAAGCCTCTCATTAAAATAATGCTAATCTTAAAAATGTAGTGTTAATTAGGTCCAAAACTCAACTTACTGAGAATACCCCTTCCACTTTAACAAATATTCCACTTTTCCGTTCTTAACTCGCCGGTCCAGGACTTTCTCAACAGAGAATTCTTCGTGTTTGCCGCTAGGACCTACTATGCCCGGCTGAGATAATGGAGGTATTTGGCCCGTTTCCATTGATTGTACAGGTTCTGGGTTACGTGGAAAGTTCAAGTCTACTCCTGCCTGCATTGTATTCCCAGAGAGGGACTCGATAGCTTCTTCCATCACTGAAAACAAACCTTACTTGTTAGTTGGAGTCAATAGTAAGAAATTCACCGCAACTTCAGTTCTTAATATAAAATACATTAATAATATTATGATTGTTCCGAACCTACGTAAGAAAGAAGTAATAATTTACATACAAATAATCAACTCAAACACGAATCACGTAGTGTTTATATTCTCTTTGGTAAAACGGACGCCAAGCTACTTGACTTACTTGACTTTATTTTGGTTTCAGACAAATGTCACAAATCCGATATTGTGTTGCCCATTTCAATAATCAATCAGTATGGTTTAGAAACATATTTTTTTTAATAGTTGATAGCACTAAAAAGTAAAAAAAATCAAAACGAAGTAGTTAATAACGATAGTAGTAGATTGTTTGACAAGGGGCTAAAATAAGCCATCATGACACGAAGTGATTATTTGGACCAGCTCACGAAGTGAGCGAGGACAAATATGTCTGAGTGTCATAATGGCTTTTAGCCACTCTGCTTTTCACTACGACTGCGAGAAAATAAAAAAAGACAACATTAAAATTGTATATTTCATGAAAAATAAAAAGTACAGTTTGAGCAATTCTTTATAGTTAAACAGACAGCTTATATATTTTTTTAAAACTAATAATGACCATAGACAATTTTTACTTTTTAGTGTAAAGGGCTGCAATACGATCAGAAAGGCTACCCCGAAATCCGAAAAACGAAGTTCGTATGGCGCCATCCCGCTCACTCAAACACAGCATAACATGAGAGTGAGCGGGATGGTGCTATGCGAACTTCGTTTTTTTCATTTCGTAGTCGCCCCTCTGAAATGTTGGTCAATGATGAGGTTGGTTTGTTTGTTTTTAATTATTCGTAAGTAGTATGTAGCTGACCGCAAGTTTTTTTTTTTCAGTTTCATAGAAATTTGTATGGGATTATATGGCTTTCTTTTAAAGCCTAGGGGCTAAATGTACTATTTTTGTCTCGCTTCGCGAAGCTAATATGCACGGGCATTCGTCTGCTTGGAACGGTTTTCGACCGAATTGTCAAACTTGCAAGGGCACCAGGTGACGTTTACCGCACCTCCCACCTTCCCCTTTTTACCCCTCCACGCTTGCTTGTGAATTCAAACTTCGAGTGACAAACAAATTTCGCGGCAATCGGCCATTAAAATTTTTGCGTTGAGTGTGTAGTGTTTGCGTAGATTCATTTCCGTACCTTTTCCTCCGCTAATTGTAATACCAATATTTTGATTAGTTCAAAATGTTTCGTAAGTGTTTTGTACCTAATTGCGACAGTGAACGAAAGGACGTTAAGTTGCATAAAATGCCTGCTGGCAGGGACAGAACTAGGCTTTGGCTCGAAGTGATTTCGGCGGCTGTTCCATCAGTTTCTTCAAAGTTTGAGGGTCTGTCATGGACATTAGTTAATAAGTCTTATGTGTGCCACAAGCACTTTGAAAATAAATATGTGTGTCCTAATATGCGTTTAAAACCTAACGCATGCTCGACACTATTTACGGCTCAAGAAGTGCAGAGTGGAACTCCGTCACATATTTACGCCGAAATAGGTATGTAGATTTAAATGATTGCTTTAAATTTTTGCCTCTGCTTATACTTACACCACACGTGTTAATTTTTTGATGTACTCTGGATCTAGTGATAGTAGGTAGCAAATAGATTCGTGATACTCTGTTGATTAAGAATAATGTATCGTGGTATTTTGTTTTCTACCTACCCGTTGAGTGAATTTGTTTCATAAAACTTGATGAACCTACAGAACATGACAATATCTACAGAAGGATAACTTGGTGTTATTGTAACTACATATTTGTATATAAATATCTTCCTTGTTTCTTAGCATTGAGTGTATTTTCTTGTGATAAAATCGACAGACATTGTTACATTAATACACAACAACAACACTTTCATGTATATAATTACTTATTATTCTATCTTTATAGAGTCTATGGAGCGAGGCAGATGTATGAATAATGATCATACATATTTCAAGAAAGTTCATAATGACCACAACTATGCAAGAACTACCATTTTAACAAACGACAAGACATGCACTAAGCCTCCGCTGTCTTTCTGTCACAGGGCTCTAAGTCTTGAACCGCTTTATTTTTTTTTACAAAATATGTATTAATTGTATGGTGCTATGGAACCCTTCATGTAGGACTACTAGACATATTGGCAATTTTTTTCTATCTATTGTAGTAAACCTAAACATACATGTTTCAGTCGGTACACAATTAAATAGTGTGTTAAAACAGCAACAGACAAATTTCTAATAACTTTGTTTAATTATTGTTTTAGCTGCTATTCCAGTGGTGGTAATGTCACTGGCTGAAAGTCCTGCTATTGCTGGTTCATCCATCAGCCAAACTGTAGCTAATCCAGGTATTTATAGATAGCCTTGAGTATTCCTTTTATAAAGATGATGGAAACTAAAATAATAACTGTGAATATAATATGTAAATAATGCCAACACGTTTGGCTAAGTTGGTTATACAACTGCCTACAAAGCTGGCAGTCAGGGTTATGTATCCCTTATCTATTGATTATGTGGGCACCATGTAAGAAGTCTATGATATTTAAAGTAACAGGAAATTTCTCAATGTTTGTCTATATTAGTAACCAATATAAAATTACCTCCCACTGCATATATTTTACTTAGGAGCAGGGCGCTGCTCCAGTATCAACTGGATTTTTATAGATACATCCGTTTACTGTATATTTTGACACCTTGATTTGTATGGAACCCTCAGTGCACGAGTCAGACTCGTACTTGGCCCCTTTTTAGGATGCTTTTTTTAATCAAATGAATGAGTCTTTAATATGTCTTACAGAAACCGCTCCATCAACATCTGTGGCTCATGCTGAGAGCACCGTTTCAGAGCTAGCAGATAATGAAAAAAGAGCAGGTAACCACATAAAATAATGTGTCATTTCTTACTTGTCAATATACATAATATGTATATCAAGTAGCATCATTGTTACTGGGTCAGTCTAGTCTTAAACATTATGATTCAAAAGTTGGTATAGAGTACGATATTTTTTGTACTGCAGTCGATTTTACAATGATATAAGTTTTTCGTTTGGCGTTTTTTTTCGCATGGTCTAAAACACCATAAAACACAACTGGGTCTTCCCATTTCTAAAATTTGTGGTTTGAAGACTAAAGTAGTATTTGATTTTTTTTTAATAAATAAATTTACGAAATCGAAAATACTTGTGACTCAAAAATAAACGAAAAATAAACATTTTCAGATGTACAGCAAAACGAAGCTCCACAAACTCCGAAAAAGCGTTTGACATGGGTTTGCAGGAGAAAAAGAATTGCCAAATTTGACCAACTATCACCCAAATGTAAGGAGCTCTATAAGATCCACAAGAAAGCTAGAAAGCAATTGGATTACTGCCGCAGAGCCAACATGGCTAAAAAGGCCTCAAAGGAAGTTTCCTTCTTAAAACTAGTAGATGGCATGAATCCTGTTGCTAGAAAATTCTTGTGGATGCAAGTGAAACTGTGTACGAAAAGTAAAAAAGGAAGGCGGTTCAACTTGGAGGAAAAAGTGATTGCCTTATCAATAATGAAGCAGAGTCCAAAATGCTACAGATTTCTACAGAGGATTTTTGTTCTTCCATCGAAAACAACGTTGAACAAATTGTTGAGTCATGTCAACATTGAAGCGGGCATCAATCCCCAAATTTTTAATGTCATCAAGCAAGAGGTATGTTCATTTATTAATTTAACCCATAATTGTACAAAATATTTAGTATATTCTATTTGCTGTCTTGCTTGGGTGTGTCTAATATCAAACCCTGGTTTTTAGGGTTACAAAATTCAGCATATATCATTGTACCTATCGCACATATTTCGAGTTCTTTTAAAAAGGTTTTGAGGTTTCTAAAAAACTTTTTTGATTTAGTAAATATTTTCGGAAATAATCGCTCAAAAAGTAATATTCATTGTCTCCCCCCCCCCCTCTATTTTTTTTAAACGGTATGTCCAAAAGATATGAAAAATATTACAAATAAAAAGCGTAATAAATATGTACTTTCAACGAAAATTGTTTGCAATCGGATATATACCGGTTTTGAGTTATTGCTAAAAAACTGCGCTTCTCAGCAAAGGGACGTTAGTGCCGTGGAGATACGCTCTTTTGCTAGTGCACACTAAAATATTTATTTCATTATAATTTAACTTTCATTATTTACTGCTGATAACTTTTATTATGTTTAATTTATTGGATTTTTTTTTACTATGTTTTATTAATTTTACTGACTGTCATATTGAAATGAAATTTATAAATTCATGTGTTACTAATCCCTAGAAAATAAGATCTATTGTATTACTAACAATCTATGAACCCTGGTCTGCAATAAAATATTTGAATCCATACTAATATTATAAATGCGAAAGTTTGTCTGTCTGTCTGTTACCTCTTCATGCTAAAACCGCTGAACCAATGTGGATGAAATTTGGTATGGAGATAGTTTGAGTCCTGGGGAAGGACATAGGCTACTTTTTATCCCGGAAAAATGCCCGTAACCGCGATAAACGAATTTAACGCGGACGCAGTCGCGGGCAAAAGCTATTTCAATAAAAATTTAAACAATGTTAAAGGTCTCATTAATGTTTTAAGGATATTTATATAACTTCAACGGCCATGTGTTTTTGGCGCACGTCAAAAAAATAGTGAATTTAATCCATTGTTGTACTACTTCTCTTTTTTAAATTTAATGGTTTCTGTCCATTAGGACAATTTTGCCAGCGTCAATGTTTAAAAGCCAAGGTACAGTTTTATATTAAAAACAATAAAAAAATGAGTTTAACCACACGTATTCAAGTCACCCGACCAAGGTGGACGACAAGAATCCTACTACAGGATTTAATCACTCCTTTATTAAACCATCCACTTCAAAACAAAAGATAAATTCGCCATGCGTGTTTAAGTAGCCTTGTGAGAACCTTTTGACAAATTTTATTCAAATGTTGACTGTTTACCATAGTTCTACTCATTTCTTTTATTGGTGAAAGCAAAAATAATATTATAGGTACAACCTTTGCAAAAATAGTGTTTACTCGAACCTAATAGAAATATTTGACCCAAACAACTTCTGCCAATTTTTTTAATGTTTAACATAATGAATATTGGGTTGGTTACAAAAAGTGAGTGTGATGGAGCTGATAATCAACCTTGGTTTTGTTTGATTTTATGCTTCCATACTTATTATATTTCTATGCTTTTAGGTCAGCGGTTGGATTGACTCCAAAAAATTGTGCTCCGTCATTTTTGACGAAATGAAGTTGGAAGCCGGAGTTCATTACTCTAAGAAGGGCGACAAAATAAGCGGATTTGTCGAACTGTCTGAAAAGACTAACCGCCTGGCTGACCATGCTTTAGCCTTCATATTGAAAGGCGCAGTTTGGAAATGGCAGCAACCAATGGTGTACTAATTTTCTGAAGGGGCTGCATCGGGTCCTCAGATGAAGGCCATTATTAAATCTTTATGGCAGCAGTGTGTGACGCAGGGCTGCAGCCCATTGCTTTAATAAGCGATCAGGGAACGACATTCCAGAGCGCTCTAAAAAGCCTTCAGGACGATACCCGTAGGTGTCAACTATTAGCGGGCGAGGAAACAGGTAAAAATCATAGACTTCATTATACCTATGTACAGTGCAGGTATGTAAAGGTTCGTCACTTTTCAACCTTAACACGATCACATAGAGTCGAAAAGTGACGAACCTTTTCACACCCCGACTGTACAGCCAGCATCATAATGTTAGTAACCATTCAAAGTGGGCAAATATATCGTAACACTTCCTTACAGCTATGCAAATAAACATCTGTTTAGATATATTTGGCTACTTTGGTCGCTACGAACTATTTGATGCTGACTGACTGTACTTACCAACAAAGCCCTATTTATATATTATCTAATACAGTACACTTTTTGAATGCTTTTACATATGAACTAGAACTAGAAGGTACCCGCAAATTTGTTCGCCGAGTAGAAAAAAGTCATAATCCTTTCTGTTTTGCTACAACGTATCAAATAAAACGTATCTTATAATATCTGTAGATGTCCAGCTATTTTTGTATGTACCAAAAATGGGCACAACTCGTCCAGCCGTTTTGACGTGATAGTGACACAATAACACAGGTACAATCACATACAATGTACAAAAATTAAATATATATATTTTTTAAATTCAGTGACTTTCAAATAGCCCGATTCATTTCAAAATATGTACAATGTATGCGTCGCACAACTACAACTTTATATTAGCATTGGATTTCTACTATTATGATTTTTTTCTCCTCTGCAGATAAAGTTCCGCGCATCTTCTAGTATGTAATAAAAAAATAAGAGAGTCATCATGATTATGGCATATTAAGAGGTACTTAAGTCATCCTTTAAGTTTCTGAATTTTGATAAATAAGACCAGATATTATAATTATGATGAAATTATTGTTTTTAGAATTATGTGTCCGCACTATTTACACATGTTTGCATTCGTTGTGTGAAGCAGTGGATCCAGTCTTCAGTCACACAATCACGATATTATAGACAGCCAGTGTCTGTTTTCAATTGAACATTTTTTTATAATTTTACGGCACCACTCCACACGCAGTCGTTTCTGGTTTTCCGTTAAATCATGCGGTACGGTATCCATCGAGTGCAAAGCTTCCAAACCTTCAAAATGTTTTGCTGTTGGCTCATCCCAATGCATAAATACAGTGTGAATTTGCGGACAAGTAATTTTTTTATCAGTTTCAATAACTTGTCGTACGGTATCAATATAGAATTGGGTAACCGCAGTCGCCAGCCGACCTTCCCGCACATTTTCATGAAGATAATCAATTGATCACGTCTACGTCTAAATTCCCTAAACCACGACACGAATAGATAGAGCTGCGACATGTCGCAGCTATGGCCCCATGGGGCTTCATCACCAAATGCTAAGTGAAGTCTTGTTAACTTAAGAGTCCCCGGTAAGCTCGGTTCTCCATACAAACGTAGTTACGCTCTCATTTTAAAACGACTACCTAGATTGCTTTGAATCTTTGTACTTAGAATAAGTTAAGGTATATGCAGGCCTGTAATTAAATTAATTTATGTAGCTTCAGATACCATAATAAAAAAAATACAGTGAATTTAAGTTTTTCATACAAAACTTGTTTTTGCTGTATTTCATTTGTTTTATAAACTGGAGCCATATAAACTAATTACAGGCCTAGATATACCTCGTGTCATTGTATATGCAAATTTTCGTTACAATCCAACGAGTAGTTTTAAATAAGAACGAAACTCCGTTTGTATGGAAAGGTGAAATTCGACCGAGCTTGTCGGGGACTCTTAAGCCACAGCTAAAATCGTAAAAGATCATTGAGCGAACATTTTCACGAGTTAAATTTATTGTAATAGCGACACTCAATTTTCTAAAGAACGCCACAGTGAAAAAACAAATGACAGTCCCGTAAATTAAGAAGAAACATAATATTCTCAGAGAATACCATTTTCGAATTCCATAATTGATATATATTTTAAATTGTAAGCTGCCAGTTCCAGAAAGTTTCAGTACTGTTTATTTTCCAGATGACACCATTCATATAAGTGGACAATGTCTTAGTGTGGTTTATGATCCACCTCACCTAATAAAAGGCATTCGAAACAATTTCCTCACGAAGAACATCCAAATGAATGGAAAAGTTTCGAAATGGCAAGATCTGGTGGATGTGTACCGCACCGACTGCAGGCACGCGCAGACGCGTCTGTTGCACAAACTAAATGATGAGCACATACTGCCGGAGAAAATCAAGAAGATGAAGGTAACTAGGAATTATTTGGGTATGACTTAAAAAAAAATCAGTTTTACTTGAAAACTATCGTTACTCACGTTCAAGTCGAAGTCGTCCAGTATTCTACGAAATATTTGAGTTTACAGCGAAGCTAGAGAAAATTGGACTGCTTGTAACTTCGAAGAAAATAAGGATAGCTAATATTATTTAAATCATAAATTGTAATCTTTTGATAATACAAGTACATATTTGGACTCTACATTAGAGTATCTAACCACTGGAGATGGCATACGGACGCATTCCCCTCTGCCAAATTAATGAGAAAAACCGGGCCAGTTTATACAAGAAATTGTCAATTTGTGTGTGTATTTTTTTGTTTGTAAGAATATTCCCGTAGTGTGCTGTACGTGTTGTCGTTGCCTGCCCCTAAACGTGCATCAAAAATTTGTTCGGTAGTGACATGGCTTGTCCTCTCCAGTGGTCGCGTCTAAAAATATGTATACATTATTGAAGATATTTTGTGACTGTATTATTTATTTTTATGTTTTAGGTGAAAAACTGCGTACGTGTATTCAGTAAAACAATGGCAGCGGCTTTAAATTACACAGCTTCTTTTTGTGAGTACTTATACATTAATACTTAATGTTATTATCTCGTAAGTAAGTTTGGGTTTATTGGTAGCTTTTCACGCTGAACAGATTTAAATTAAATTTGGTAATTATATGGGCCCAGTTTGAGTCCACTAGGAGCAAAGACATGGATAGTAATTTAAGCGGAAATCATTCTCTAAAGGAATTTTCGAGCAATAACTAATATAAGTATATTATAAACATAAGTTTATTATAAACATAAGTTTAGTAGAGTTTTTTTTCCTAGAGCAGAACAATTATATCGATGTAAAGTAAATTATGATATCCCCAAAAATTTAAACGTTTTGCTGCTATCCGTATAATAAATAGTATGTAACAGATTTAGAGTAATTGATACTCTCGAGTTTTTTTTATTTCACAAACTGCATACATTATTTTCTTCATTAAATTTACATTTGTAAACGCTATTCAAATGTATTAGCCACTAATTGCGCAATCATAACCAGGAACCAGGATGTACAAAAGTTCCATGTTGTTTTTTTTATTTCATTAGAATTCTCTACGGCTTGAATTATTATGATATCATTGACTTTCGTCAAATCAAGGATTCATTTCGGAAATAGAAAAATAACTTATGTTCTTATCCTGTAGGAATAAAAGTGTCCAACATCTTATTGCTTTAAAATATTTAGATATGAATGGGTTAGAAACGAGGGTTCCGTACAACATATATACTACAAACGGTAGAGTCTATGAAAATCCAGTGTTAGCAGAGCCCTACTCCTAAGCAAAATGTACGCGGTGTTCGATCATTTTATATTGGTTACTGACATAGACAGACAGACATACAATTATACTGTTTTTAGTATTTGTTGTTATAGCGGCAAAAGAAATACATCATGTGTGAAAATTTCAACTGTCTAGCTATCACAGTTAATGAGATACAGCCTGGTGACAGACAGACGGACAGCGGAGTCTTAGTATTAGGGTCCCGTTTTATCCTTTGGGTACGGAACCCTAATTAAGAAAACAAATGTACAGCATTGTTATTTTACTAAACAACGTTACTGAGGTCGTATGTATTCATTTTCAGCGTATTACGCGGACGGGACGTCGGTGAGCGACACGCTGGAGAACACGGCCGAGCTCGTCACCTTCCTCGACAACTTGTTCGACAGCGTCAACGGTGCCAGCACGAGCCACAAGCACACGCGCGGCAAGCGCCTGCGCACCGCCGTCACGAAGGACTCCCACTGCCATGCCTTGTGGGAAAAGGCAATAGTGACTCTTCAGAATATAAAATTCGTGGATCACCAAGGCAAAATCTCTTCGGTCCCGAGCCTTACAAATTGGGTCACCACTCTCAGGAGTTTTCAAAGGCTGTGGCAGATATTAAATAAGAAGAATATAATGCGTCCCAGGTACTATAACTCTGATGCCGTCGAAAACTTTTTCGGAAGGGTGCGCTCATACAACGCCCGAAACAACGACCCGACCTGTCACGCCTTCGTCTGCACGTTTAAATCCTTACTCGTAACCAATTTAATTAAATTTCACGAGAATACTTATAATTGTGAAGATGACCGCGCCGAGCAAGTGTTAAAAATCCAATCGCTGTTCGATTGTGACGGTGTAACAGACACGCTTCCGGCCTGTGCGCGGGGCGGATCCCTCTCGAGTGGACCCTCGGCGCCCGCCGCCGCACCGCCGGTGCGCGACGCGGGCGCCTTTCCATAAATATATCAAACACCGGGAATACGACCATATGAAAGAAAATAAATTGACCTATCCTTCGGTGCACGCTCTGAGGATTTTTACCTATGCCGTCATGGAGTCGAACGAATATTTGGAACGCGATGCCCACCGGAGCTAGCTTCATGAGCGCATTCGCCAAATTTTGCTGTCCAAATATTCGTTTGATTTTATCAAATGTAAGACGCATCAGGAAGATATAAAAAAATATTTCATTTCCGTGTCCATTACACTGTGCATATTTAACTGGTGCAATACTATAAATAAAATATTAAAATGAACAGATATATTTAGATTGGATAGATGAAACTTGCCCTTCATGCAGGCGCAGGCTCTTCACAAGTATACAAAAAAACTAAGAAATAAATCACTTAATAAGTATATGGTCATTTAATTTCAGAAGCTATTTCAGTTTATCTAATTGCTCCATCTCTCTGGTAATATTTGATAAACTGAGGTGCTTTGTACACTATAAAAACGAACCCATAAAAGTACAAATTAGGAAATCTATTTGAAAGTTCCCGCGCTTTCATAAAACCATAATTTAAATTTCGAGCTTATTCCCGCCTTTTTGCTGGCTGTTTCCACGTAGTGTCATTGCCAATATTAGAACCCGATAAAAAAAATCTTTAAACGTCACTTAAGTTCCTTACATGAGCGCCTAAGCCAATAGTATGAGAGATGGTTGTCTGATACGTAGTATCTCTTAGTAGTTTGTGCTAATATGTCTTACTTTTTGAACAGGAGAAGTGAAAAATAATTATTGTTTGATCCATACACGATTTTCATTCATGATCTATGTCATGTCATAATCGGGGATCGGTTTCGGACGCAAAAGAATTTTATTATCAACGTTTAATAAATCATAATGTGTTGTGATATGATGCAAAATTATCATGGAAAGAAACAAAAATGCGGTAATAATTTTATTAATCACTGACGGCTATGAGCAGCCTTCTATTTAGGCGACGTTCCAAAACAAAACAAACTAAATTTGAAAGCTTAAATCTTCGTAACACCGGCGTTACAAATTGGGGCTAGTAGAGATGAAACTGAGATATATTACCATTTTATAATTACAAAAAGGACTGCAACGTTTTCAGAATGACGTCAATGTAGTATAACGTATAAGGCGAGTCACTCACATACAATCTTATCTTTTTCCGTTTACATTTTGTATTTCAGTTATGAAAGCGCCCATTCGTGTTAATGTTTACTGCAGATAATCCGTCTTTTGGAGTAAGTAACATGATGTCGAAGACTTGTTGAAAGTGAAAGGATGTAAAAATACAATTAGAGGTAGATGTAGTTTTGTCTTTAAAAAGCGATCTCTTCTAGCAAACTATTGAGTAGTAGAACATTTGAATGTGTTACATACAGAATGATTTTTGAAAAATTATACATATTAAAAGGGCTACAAGTTTAGTCAGTTTTATTGGTAAAACTATCTTTTTTTTGTCTTTAGTTTTTAACACTGTTGTTAAATCTTAGTCAAATTTTAGGACTTTGGACAGTATAACTTTCAATAGTTGGATCAAAAGTGTAAACATTTTTTGCAGGATATTCACATTCAGAATCGACAAGTTTCATTATAAGTATAAATAACCAATCAAATAAAATGTCTGCGAAATTATTTTTGTTTGTGGAAAATGGCTGTACAAATTTTGAGATTTACAGAAGGACACGTTATTCTCAAACAAATTTAGATACCTATTTTATTGTTATATCATTGGTTTTTAATATTCCTCGGTTAATGTCAAACCAAAAAATGTTTTGGATTAACCCTTTATAAGGTAGCGGGAATATTTTTCCCACCATACATTTTTGTTATTTCTTGGGAAACGAATCGAGCTTTCGTATTTTTTTCTATGGCAACATTAATTGTCGATTTCTTATTAACATTATTATATAGGACTTGAGAACGGTAGACATACAATTTTTTTCCGCTGTGTCGGTTACATGTACGAAAACAAGTGAATTTCTGCACCTGCTGTTAAATCTTTGTGCATCTTTAAATTTCGCGACTTTCGAATGATACCATGTTATTATTCTTAATTTGTAATGTATGTAGTATTTGTATTCAGTAGAATTTTTACCTTTGGATTTGAGTATTTTTTTTAGACGCTTTTTATGTGGTGGTAAATATATTCCCCCTGCCCGTGTGTATCGGCAATGCCGACATAGTGTGAGGGCTTTACACGTTGTCGCTAAGTAGCTTCTTAATATTAACGTTGAAGACCACATGCCGACAATATTCGCCGACATATAAACGCTGCAGGATGTGTAGCACCAATAAAAAAAGACAAAAGGTCTAAAATAATATGCAAATCATATGATGTGGAGTTCCACTGTGTGCGGTAGCATGCGCCCCTGAATTGCATAGGTGATGTACTGAGGCAGAGCAGTTACATGGGCAGAGGGAATATTTTTACCACCATGTTTTTTTAATTTTTTTTTAATATTTTTTTGGTTTTTTAAAAAACAATAATAAACCCTATCTATAAACATAAATAGTTTTGTTGTAGCTGGTTATGCCTTATAAAGGGTTAATTCAACCCAGGGAAAAAAAATCTTTGTTAAAGGCAAGATGTGGCCCGAGCTTGCCCGAGATGTTGCCCGTCGAATCATTCCTTCCGTTTATTTCTGATGACTTGCACTGAATTCAAAATCCTGTCATGCAATTCTACTTCGGTGTTGACAATAACAAAGGTCTGATCGCTTTGCTTCATTGTAACATACAGAAAATAATGTAATAGCGTCAAATCAGGTTTTGGTGTGATGGTGCAGACGATGCGTGGTTGGTAAAGAAACACCGGATCTAATTCGACAATAAGGTTTAATGATCCGTTTATACAAACACAGTGGATACAGGCAATCGAAATAATGTACAGCACGTATTGTTCTTGAATCTCTTATATCTAATCTGACAAGTGTCAATGTCAAGTCCATGTTGCCAGCTTTATTTCTAAGGCGGTCGCCACACTATAACTACCTAAAATAAAAGAAGTTGTCTTGTTTGCTAAATTTAACCTGGCGACCGGATCGCGTGGTAGGTGGTTGGTTTGTTGGGACAGTAGCAGCCGCAGGCAGTCTCGGGGGTTCTTTGCCGGGGTCGGGGTAATCAGGGCACGTCGTAAGTGATCGGTTTCTCTGTGCAGTAGCCTCCTTGGGTTGGTTGCGAGGCTCAGGATCAGTATCAGTGAAAGCGGGTTTGACACGATCAACACTCACTACAACTTTTTTTCCTTTAACGTTCAGGGTCAAAGTTTTCCCATCGGCTGAGCGAGAAAGAATTTCAAAAGGCCCGGAGTAAGGAGGTTGTAGTGAGCGCCGAACTGTGTCATCACGGAGAAAAACGTGAGATGCTGATGCTAAAGCCTTGGACATGAAGATGGCAGGTTTCGAGTGGCGAGAAGCTGGGAGAGGTCGAAAAGCTGCCATTTTTCGTCGAAGTTGGGTTACGTAATCGAATGGGTCCTCCAATCGATCTGAGATAGGAGTAAGCATCTCTCCAGGCAGGCGCAGAGTTTCCCCATAGAGCATTTCAGCGGTCGTGGCCTTGAGATTTTCTTTAAACGCTGTACGCATTCCTAATAGGACTAGTGGAAGAGCCTTTAACCAAGAATCAGAATGGCACATGAGGGCAGCTTTCAATTGCCGATGGACTCGCTCTATCATGCCATTTGCGCAAGGATGGTATGCCGTTGTCCTGATGCGTTTGAAGATAAAGTTTGCGTAAGGCGGCGAAACAGATCAGACTCAAATTGAGTTCCTTGATCTGTAGTAATTATTTATGGCACGCCAAAACGGGATATCCACTCTCGAATTAAAGTGTCAGCAACTTCTCCGGACGTGATAGACCGCATTGGCCATACCTCTGGCCATCTCGATACTCTATCTATGGCAGTTAGGCAGTACCGAAATTCATTGCAAGGAGGCAATGGCCCTACGATATCGATGTGGATGTGCTGGAAACGACCAGATGATTGAACAATGGAACCGAGCGGTGCCGAAATGTGTCTTGAGACCTTAGCGCGTTGACAGTCTAAGCATGATTGAGCCCACCGTCTTACATCATTTCTGATGGAAGGCCAGACGTACCGGCCAACAAGGAGTCGAATGGTGGCACGTACACCCAGGGTGGCTTAAGTTATGTAACTTTTCAAATGCAGCACGACGAAACGGAGGGGTAAAGTAAGGGCGAACCTTTCTAGTTGACACATCGCATAAAATGGAAATATTTAAACCAGGTACGGCAACCTTGGTTAGTTTAAGGCTAGAGTTGCTTTATCAAAGGCCTGCAAGTTCTTGATCCATCTCTTGTGATTTTGAGAGGGCCTCGAAGTCTTCTTCTAGCGAAATAGCCTATATTCGTGACATCGCGTCAGCAACAACGTTGTCTTCACCTTTTATATATTGAATATCTGTAGTGAATTGTCCTATGAAGTGATATGTACTGGGCAAGAAGTAAAACACGGAGTTACTTCTACCAACATTTAATAACGACTGCTTTAGAAGCCAAGTGCGAGTCGGCATACCCGCGAATCTATATAAACGAATATGTGTCTACCTACATGTTTAATACACTACATTACTTCCCCCTTTACGGAGAAGATTTATCTGATTACACTTTGGATTACTGACAACTTGATGTTATATATACTTATACCTATGTGATGTAATGTTATAGTAAGTATGCGAATCGGTACATCACATTAGTTATATGATCAAAACAGATCGTAAAGAGGGAAGATTACGCATCATTATTAAGCTGTTGTTAATTATATTCATAAGTATGGTACATGATCATTTATACAATGTTTTAGAACTTCCAAAGAAAGAAAAACAATTAGACGTAAGTTTCGTAAAAATAACTTCTTATTTTTTTTTATATTTCTAGATAAACAACACCTTTCCTTTTGTACACAATATGTTTTTGTTCTTTACTTTATCGTAACATGCAAAAAATATGTTGAATATAGCAAGGACTAATAGAATGGAACATATTTATCTCTAAGGATATACTTCCTCGAATCCATATCGGATTACAGGCATGCGAGCGCGCACTGGCCGAGGTATCGGCGCCGGCACGTGCTGCATGTCACCTGGGACCTTAAAACTAGCTGCTACCTGGGGAGTCACGTGAACTCTCTGGTCCACATTGATGTCGCGTTGTGACTCGCGGTGGGCGCAGAGCCCGGCGGCTGGGGGCGAGCGGTGCCCCGCGCCCCCCGCGCTGCTGCACTCATCTAACTCATTATCTAAACGAGCCCGTAGCTGATTCATGTGCCGAAAAATCATACCCTCCTCTGTCTGAACTTTAAAATTGTTTACACCGGTTTTTTGTATAACGATAGCCTTAATCCACTTTTTTCCCTTGCGATAATCTCTAGCCCACACCGAGTCTCCTATTGTGACCTGCCGAATATTTTGGGGTCCATGAGCTAATTTCATTTGTTTATTTTTTTCCACCGTGTCAAATAAACCATCTTTTAGTAAATCGAGTCTAGTTTTTAACCGACGTCCTAGCAACAGCGCGGCCGGTGACTCATCCGTGGTGCAGTGCTTGGCGTTGCGATAATCTAACAGGAAGCGTTGTAAGAATGTGTGCGGTTTTATATTTTCTTTGGTTGCTTTCTTAAGACATTTTTTTATGGTTCGAACTGCTATTTCGGCTTCGCCATTTGATGGGGGGTGGTACGGTGCCGACGTTACATGCGTCATGCCGTTTATTTTTAAGAAGCTTGCGAATTCTTCACTTGTGAACGGCGGGCCGTTGTCGGATACCAATTTAGAAGGAATGCCAAATCGCGCGAATAGCTCGCGCAACTTATCCGTGGTCGTGCTAGCTGTCGTGGTGGTCATTAACAAAGCTTCTATCCACTTTGAAAAACTATCAACTACTATTAAGTAGGTATTCGCCTCGTGCGTTAAAAAATCAATGTGTATTCTATCGAACGCTTTTTTAGAGGTTGTCCAAGGTACAATAGGTACTCGCGGGGGTACGTCAGCAGTCTCTGCGCAAACACGGCACGAGTTGCAAAGTTGCGCAATATCCAAATCTATCTTCGGCCACCACACGTAGCTTCGAGCGATGCCTTTGCATTTAACGATGCCCAGGTGCCCGCCATGCACCTCGGCCAGTACACCTGGCTGTAGGGCCGCCGGCACAACGACGCGGGAGCCCCAGATCAGGCACCCTCCTTCTATATTGAGTTCATCCCGTCTTTTGTAATACGGAATTAAGTCTGCCGGTACTCCGGATACCGGCCACCCTGTTTTGACGTACTGCGCAACTAGATTTAGCGTCTTATCAATAGCTGTCTCCCTTTTAACGTCAAGCGCGCGAATTGGGAAATTGTTTTCTATAAGCTGTACCAAACTACAATCGTCACTAATATCGCTTTGGTCTATTACCGGTAGTGGTAGCCGCGACAGCCCGTCTGCTATGTTGTCCGCGGATTTCACGTATTCTATATTGTACTTGTAACCTGATAGCAACAGCGCCCACCTTATCAGCCGCCCCGCAGTCGTGGAAGGGATGTCAGTTTTAGAACCGAAGATTGTTACCAATGGGCGGTGATCCGTGCGCAATGTGAACTGCCTGCCATATAGGTAAGTGTGGAATTTTTTTACACCAAAAATTATGGCCAGTGCCTCTCGGTGGATTTGGCTGTAGTTTCGTTCGGCCGCATTAAGAGAGCGAGATGCGAAGGCAATGGGTTTCTCGCCCTCCTCCGTGAGGTGCAGGATGACCGCGCCTACTCCTGTCTGGCTGCCGTCGCAACAAAGAATCAGTGGCAACTTTTCGCTATAATGTGTTAAAACTGGGCTGTTAGTTAGAGCACATTTGATTTTGTTAAAGGCGTCTATTTGTGGCTGAGCCCACTCCCACTTCTGCCCTTTCTTCAGCAATTGATACATGGGTGCCAAAATCTCAGTGAAGTCCCTTATAAACTTGTAGTAAAAATTTACCATTCCTAAAAAAGACTTCAATGTCGACGTATTCTCTGGCGCCGGGGCCTCCAATATGGGTTTTATTTTATCGCTGTCTGTTTTTACGCCGTCCTGAGAAATAATGAAACCTAAATACTTTACTTCTTTTGCAAAAAAAGTGCATTTTTCTTTGCGAAGCGTTAGCCCCGCCGCTTCGAAACGGTTTAAGACACTCTTTAAGTTGTTTACGTGATCGGCTTCACTATTTCCTGTAATAAGAACGTCGTCTTGGTAAACAGTCACATTGGGGATCCCGGCTACTACCTGCTCTATGACGCGTTGAAAAATCGATGCCGCCGATGCGACCCCGTAAATTAATCGATTGTAAGCATAAAGGCCACGGTGCGTATTCACCACTGTGTATTTTTTTGATTCGTCACTGAGTTCTATTTGCATGTAGGCTTCTTTTTAATCCAGCTTGGAAAATAATTTCCCACCGCTTAAATTATTAAATAACTGCTCAGCACGCGGGAGAGGATACTTATCTACTTCTAATACCGGATTAAGCGTCGATTTATAGTCCCCGCATATTCTAAGGCCCCCGTTATTTTTGACAACAACAACTAAGCAGGAAGCCCAGTCAGAGGAGGGAATTGGCGTGATAATACCTGCACGCTCCAGGCGTTCGAGTTCGGCATCGACAGTCGCGCGCAGCGCCAGCGGGAGCGGGCGCGCGCGCCAGAATACGGGTCGGGCACCATCGCGCACGCGTAGTTCGGCGCGCGCGCTCACGTGTCTCCCCAGGGACTCACAAAACACTTGAGCGTATTCACGCATTAAACCTGATTTATCTAACACCTCACTGCACTTGTTATCACTTTTTTCGATTTTCAACACCGAGTTTGTAACGACAACATTCATTTTTAATGATTTTAACCACTCCCGCCCGAGTAACGGGACACCACCGTTGACGATGACGTAAAGATTAAGATGTCGTTTGATATTTAAGTACTCTACGTATACATTTATAAAGCCTAAGGATTTAATCAGTCCACCGTCGTATCCGCGCAACTTCACATCATCTTGCCGTAACGCGTGATGGCTGAACGATTTTCTGTATAATTCTTCACTCACACAAGCATACGGTGAGCCGGTGTCCACGTGCATGCGGAGTCTTTTCCCATCAACGAATACCTCCGCCATGACCGGTTCCCGTCCCGTCAATTCTACGTGATACAATCCCGCAGAGCCGCCTAACTCGCCAGGCTCGTCGCGGTCTTCGTGCCAGTTATTGTCTGAGTAATCTGATGAGTCGTCACCTTGTTTTAAGCTCATAACTTCCGAGTTATAAGTGTAGTTCATGTCCTTAATGTTGGGACAGTTTCTTTTTAGGTGGCCCTTATTGAGACATATTTTGCAAACATAATCTTTGAATCTGCAAGCGGCGTGATCATGACCTCGGTCTCCACAACAGCGGCAAGGTTGCGGCGGATGACGTGGGCCCAGAGCGCCCCGGGTGGCTCGCGGCGGAGCACCGGAGCCACGCCCTCGGCCGGTCGACCATGCCCCCGCGCCACCCCCGGTCTGCCGTATGAAGCGCGCACTGCTGGCTCCGCGCCCGTAGCCTGGGGCCGCTTGAACCGCGTGAAGGGCGTGTTCCGTTGATCTGGATGGCGCTTGTTCCACGATAGCAGCGTTTCTAGCCGCGGCCTCCAATGATAAAGCTAACCTATAGGCGCGCCTGAAATCGAGGCCACTTTCTTCGCAAAATAACCGTTGACGCGTAGTTTCGCAGCTTAGGCCACATATAAACTGGTCTCGCAAGTTATCATCCAAGGTGGTCTTAAATTCGCACGTCGTCGCGAGATGTTTCAATGTGGCCGCGAACTGAGCGACCGATTCACTCCCGGTTTGTTTTTTTAAGCGGAACTTGTACCGCTCGGCTAGATAAGATGGTTTCGGCTCGATGTGTGCGGCGACTAGTGAGATTAGCTCTTCATATTTTAGTTCTTTTGGCTTCTTTGGGCTGCACAGATCCACCATTAGCTCATACGTGGCCGTGCCCACACTAGCTAACAATATGGCCACCTTTTTGTCCGCCACTATGTCATTAGCCAGAAAATATTGTTCTGCAATTTCGCAATATATCGACCACTTTTCACTACTTAAATCAAATTCTTTTAGTTTGCCCACTGACATTTTTGTATACTTGCACTATTAATACACAGATTTAAGGTTCGCGACTGCGCCAAATGATATGTACTGGGCAAGAAGTAAAACACGGAGTTACTTCTATCAACATTTAATAACGACTGCTTTAGAAGCCAAGTGCGAGTCGGCATACCCGCGAATCTATATAAACGAATATGTGTCTACCTACATGTTTAATACACTACATAGCTGATTCAGCTGTGATAGCGGCAGCTTATCTCGGCGTTGTACGAAGGCGTACAGCAGCGGTTTGTGATATGTATAAATAGTTACATGCTGGACTTCGATCATGTGACGGAAGTGCTGTACGCTTTCATACACCGCTAACAATTCCCTATAATACGCTGGCCATTGTGCTATCTGAGGGGTCAATTTTCTGCTGAAGAAAGCAAGAGGGCACCATTGATTATTAACAAGTTGCTGAAGGCAAGACCCAATATGGACACTAGAGGCGTCCGTAAACAATCCAAGAGGCGCGCCGTTAATGGGATGCTGAAGTAAAGTCGCGTTTGAAAGGCTTGTTTTGCAAGCATCAAAATGCGCAAGAAGCTCGGGTGTCCATTAGAATGGCTAAGTACCCTTGCCATTAGTTGCAACTACTGCATCGATAAGAGGTGCCTGTGACTGTGTGGCGTGCGGCACAAAACGGCGGTAATAATTTAACATTCCAAGGAAACGGCGCACACCTTCGATAGTCTTCGAAGGTGGAAAATCGAGTAGATTTTGGATACGGTCTTGAGGTAGGCGAGTGCCTTCGGAACTTATGTGAAAACCCAGAAACACGACTTCTGGCGTACCAAAAACGCATTTGGAGGGGTTAATGACGATTCCGTAGTCTTGAAGGCGCTTGAAAAGCGTTCTAAGATGCTCCTTGTGTTGAGCCTCATCTTTCGAGTAGACGAGGATGTCATCCACATAAGGAAAAACAAAATCGAGACCCCGTGTGACCGCATCGATGAATCGTTGGAAGGTTTGACCAGCATTCCGTAATCCGAAAGTCATAAATGGAAAGTATGAAAAGGCCGAACGGGGTAACAATGGCGGTTTTGGGTATGTCATCCTCGGCTACTGGAATCTGGTGATAGGCCTTTACAAGATCGATGGTACTGAAAACCTTTGCTCCGTCAAGGTTATATGTAAAATCGTTGATGTTGCGGACCGGGTAACAGTCTGGGATGGTCCTGGCGTTCAGAGCGCGGTAATCTCCGCAGGGGCGCCAGTAATGGTCCTTCTTTGTAGCCATGTGCAATGGAGCGGACCAGGCACTTTGTGATGATTGCGCTGTGACATTTCGCACCATGTCCTCAAATTATATTTTTGGCGGCTGATAGTTTTTGAGGTCCCAACCGCCTGGGACGGCATGAAAGAGGCGGCCCATCTGTGATCCGGATGTGGTGCACAGTGTTGTGCTTAATCACACGTGGAAGTCCAGGTGGTTTAGTAACATCTGAGAACTCTGTAAGCACTTGTGCGAATACAGGATTCCGGAAATCTAAAGCTTTGACACTAGAGTGATCTGTAATAGCAGCTAAAGCTGTGGTATTCAATCCTGTTGAATACTACCATCTACTAATTTATTTATGTGGCAGTCAGGTAAGAGGTGGTAATGTGCCAGAAAATCTGAACCAATAATGGCAGTGCTGACATCCGCAACCACAAATTGCCACATGAACTCTCGACGCAACTCAAAATCTAGAGTAAGTGTAATAGTTCCATATGTTTTTATGCTGCTACCATTGCACTAAGTTCCCAATCAGTGGGTCTTCTTTGTTCTTTAAGCCAACGATAAGGGTAGCAGCATAAATCTGACCCAGTGTCTATCAAGAATTTGTGTTTTGAACATTGATCTACAACAAATAACCGGCGGCCTTTATTTTTCAATTTAGAGCAATCAGTGGCCGCCTTTACTGATTGCGGTTGCAGTTTTCCTCCCAATCACATGGAGGGATACACTTGCTAGCATTGGTGCCAAATTTTTTATGGTACCAGCATCTTCTAGGCCCTGGGGTCCCATTGCGACTTCTGAATCTTGAGGATGACCGGTTACGGGAGCGACTCCGCTCTTGAGATGCAGCAAGGTTCGCTAATTGCTTAGAAAGTATAGTATAATAGGAAGCAAATAGTTTTCCACCAACAACCCATTACACCCGTTTATTTAACATAGGCGTGGACACTGTTCGCCGTGTTCTCCACACAGTGAGGGTTTACATCCTCGCAAGCATGCAATCAAACCCTTGCTGACTCCACAGCTCAAAGAAGCGAGACTAAAGTTTGCTCGAGAATACTTAAATGCCGATTGAAGTAATGTTATTTCCACTGACGCCCAGTCGGGCTAATTGCTGATTACGTCAATGTGCTGGAGGAGACCATGATTCGAAATGTGTATTCGGAGGAAGAATTACCCATAATTTCATTTGTGCAGGATAATTGTCTTATACATCGTTCCCAAAGTGTGAGTGAGTGTTTTCGCCGGCGTTATAATATAAATATTATTTCGTGGCCTGCTAGATCACCACATTTAAATCCCATTGAAAACCTGTGGCTATATAATACATACTGATGTTTATTAGTAGTTAAACATGACGTCATTACGTTAAGTATATTTTATTTTTATATTTTTCTATACTATGATAGTAAATAACAAAATTTTTATACTACAAAACGGGACTCAATCACATATTGTTTTTTTTGCTTATACGCTATTTTGTGACAGTATTTTACGATATTTTTTTCATCACTCAGTTAAGTATAAGTTAGTAAAACAGTAAAAGGTAAATGTTAGAGTGCGTTCGCCTACAATGATAACCAGTCTCAGATTTGTAATTAATTGTATTCGCTCATAATACTGTTTTGTTGAAGGGAAGCTTCAATCCTCTTTCCAATTTTGGAAATGAATACTTAAGCTATACCCTCAACAAAATCTTAAGAAGAGATTTTACTTAAATTATCGATTAATAAATTGTGTTATTTATCTTAAATAAATATTGTGTAAGAAACAAATTATTATTTTTTCATTTCAGAGTTGTATTATTTGTAGTTGTAAGTATAGATAGTTATTAATTGGTTGTCATTAAAAAAAACCCTAGTTTTGAGGAGTGTCATTATAAGAGAACTTGTGACTATTTTTCTTTTACCTTTTATGAATACACACAGTCAATTGTAAATGTCCTTGAAATAACTATATAATTTAATAACCATACTATTATTGAATCAGTGTTTCGATTGCTATAAGTGTAGGTATTCATAGTCAATATTCAGGCAAAGATCCAGGCACAAACAATGATTATTTTGTTTCAGCCTAGTCTATGTATCAATTGACTATCTCTTCATATTATATGAAATTATATTAGATTTTCATCCATGATGACTTTCAAACAACTATCAACGCAACTTTTACGGAAATTTGCATCCGAAGTAGAGTATTTTCCAAAGGAGAGTATTCTAAAGTTCCACCTTGCTTATTATATTATTTTTATTAAAGTATAGTGCCCTAATATTCATGTCATCGCATATGTTATTGAAGTGTGGATAAAGTAAAGTATGTTTAAAATCCTCGTAGTTTCATGAAGAAACAAAGTGTAAATGGCGGTATATTTGCTATGACTTCTTGTTGCAGAACAGACTATTCTTTAACGATAGTAACAATACGCTTGAAAGATAAATTTTAAAACAACCTTATTTAAAAAAAAAAAACATTCCAACGAATTGAAAACCTCCTCCTTTTTCTGGAAGTCGGTTAAAAAGAAACGTGTTCCAAAAGTTAAATACAGGTGCCATTTGAATTTCAGTGGAAGCTTGTCTTTAATAGTAATTATATTTCATCCATGTAGTAGATTATTCTATTACAGAACAATTTTAGTGCTTGTGAGACGTAAGTCAAGCATATCAAAAAACAAAGCATTAAATTCTTTGTTCGTTTTGATAACAACGCCATCTAGTTTATTTTTTTGTAACCATCATGCAATGCTGAGAGCTACGTGCTTTCAGCATCTTAAGACAGCCAAGCGAGTATCGTCTTTGCCATGTCCATGCAATTATGCTGTTGATAGTACATTGACTTTGAGTGCACGTCAACATATATTTTATTTTCTTATTTTCTAAGGTTTACGTACCTTACGTGTGCACAGAAAATTAAAAATATTTTCAAATATTAAAACTATAATTCCTACTTCACAAAGTATGACAAGCCCAAGATTTTTTGAATTTCGCGCTAAAATTTGGGCAATATTTCAGTAGCCAGACTCTAACGCTGGTTATGTATACGCCCTAACTTGATAGCTAAACATATCAGCAATCGATTAAATCTAACAATCATACGTAAACGTTTCAATAACAGAGCAAAAAAATATATTAAACGTTAATAATAACGATAAAACGCATATTTTTTTCAGATTTCATTTGTTTTTGAAAAAACTAGGTCATTTGCCTACTTTTTTTTTGTTCTGTGTTTGTAGTACAGGGTATTGGCTAGCCGTCGAAACCATATTTACGGATCTGACATAATTACTTAAGAAGTTACACAGGTTTCAACATGTACCTAAAAATTGAGTTTATTTTTTAGAAGGAGATAACAATATAATAAAGCAGTAATAATAATTTAAACTTTACTAAAAAATCACAGCAAGAGTATCTTAAGGCTAACGATGACAATTAGTTGAGTAACTGTTCAAAATGGCCCCCTTGATTTTGGAGACAAGCAGTTGCTCTTATCGCAACATGCTGCGTAGACCGCCGAATCATCTCATTATCTTCTCTTAATATGTTTCCATGTTCTATTATTTTTTGCACTAAGTCTTCCCTTGTTCTCGGTATGTCAACGTACACTCTTTGTTCTATGGTTCATTATAGAAAATAATCGAGTGGAGTTAAGTCCGGCGATCGAGGTGGCCAAGCGATATGTCCGTCACGTCCAACCCACGGGACATAATGCTCGTTCAAATAATTTCTCTCATTTCTTGCAAAATGTGGGGGAGCACCATCCAACTGTAAAATCATCCTTCTCCTGTATGCTATTGGCAGCTCCATTGATGCGTCGTGAAACTCTGTTTGAAGAAATTCCAAAAATCGTGGGCCATTCATTGTCGCTGGTAGAATAATAGGCCCAACTAAAATATCATCGATAATTCCTGCCCAAACATTCACTGAGAACTGGTGCTGGAACGAACTTTGTCTCACAGCATGAGGATTTTCCAACTGCCACAGATGCTCGTTGCGGTGGTTTGTAAATCCCGATCGCATGAAAGTGGCCTCGTCGGTCCACATAATACGTCTCAAAAACCTTTGATCCCTGCATGCTCTTCTTGTTATCCAGGCACAAAAAAACAGATCTTGCAGCGCAATCTGGTTCAATAATATCTTGTACCCGTCTAAAATGATAAGGGTGTAAACCTTCTCTTTTTAATACTTTCCAGACTATCCACTTGCATAAATTCATCCGGTTTGCTAGTCTTCTAATGCTCAGTCTCGGATCATGTGTGATTAATCTTAATATCTCTTTTTCGTCCTGGGGTGCCACAAGTCGAACACGTTCATCGGGAGGACTTCTTATGCCGTTCTCAGCGAGCCATGCATAGATTCTTATGAATGTGCGAGCATTCGGAATGGGTCTGTTAGGAAACCTCCTTGCGTACTCTTGAACATCAGCATTCGCGTTCCCGTTGCAAAACCCATAAACGAAATGTATGTCAGCAGTGTGCCGACTAGAATACTGATGGTCCTCCATTGTAACAAAGCGGAAAACAAACAGCAAGTCCAACAATTAACAAAAGTATCAACAATAACACAATCGAACAGAAGTAAGCTGAAGATAGCAGAAGGTTGTTATCACAACGCAGAGCGAGGGATGACTGATTGACCTGGTCAGGTCGGTGGTTTTCTCACACTCTCCTCGTGGAGGAGTGTGGGGGTGCCTTTTCTGTTTTACAACATTTAGGCAGTTGCGGGGTCGCAGCCTGCGACTGCAGGCTGGGCTGTTGGGCTGCATTGGTAGGCAGCTAGGCTTCAATGGCCTTCAAGTGAGCCGGGTTCCGGCCTCTTGGTGGCCTAGGTTTTTCCTTCTTCGTAATTGTTGTGCGTCGGCCTGTCTGCGGCTTTGCGGACTGGAGGCCTTTCGGCGGCTTTGTGGTAGTGTGGTAGCTGTTCGTAGCGGCTTTCCACTTATGGGGATTGCAGGAGCTCCCGTGGAAGGGGCCGCGAGCGTTGGTCGGGGGGTCGCGCGTGTTGCGGCGCTTTTCCTCGTAGCATCCCATGACGAGAGTTGTCTGCTTGTGCAAACATTCGCTTGGCCAGGCGTCGGGTAAATGCGGTGATATCTTCCCACTCCAGCGCCCTCTGGACGCGGTTGTTCCGCACGAAGCGTGGGGAGTCTACGATGGTCCTCAGCGCCAGGTTTTCCTGGGCTTGTAGTTTTTCCTGTTTGTGTCAGCCAGCAAGGTGTACCATGCTGGCGCTGCGTAAGTGAGCCGGGACCTCACGTACGCTTTGGATATCCCTAGCTTCATGCGAGTCGGAAGGCTGCTAGTCAGGATCGGTCTTAGCTTCATGCGGGCGAGTCTGGCCTTGGCGACCGTCTCTGCCACGTGCTGTTTCATCGACAGCGACCTGTCGATGGTCACGCCCAGGTATTTTGTGGTGTGCTGCCACTCCACTTGTTGTCCTGCTAGTGGAGTGGTGCTGGCTGCCTCTTCTTTCCCGACATCATGGCTTGGGTTTTGGCAACGTTCACTGAGAGCCGCCATTTGTCGAGCCACTCTGGTAGGGCGTCCAACTGGGCCTGCATTTTTCTCGCGGCGTGAGCCGGACTGATGGACGCGGTGAAAAATGCGGTGTCGTCTGCGAACAGCCCCAGTTGGACGTCTCCGACGACCGGGATGTCGTCAGTGAACGTTGCGTAGCATGCGGGCGACAGGAAGCTGCCCTGAGGTACTCCTACGCGGATCGGGCGCTCCGCGGATAGGGCTTGCTCCACTGCCACTTGAAAGCGTCGTTCCGTAAGGAACGATCGCAAGACATCTATTATACGGCGGGGTGTCGAGGTTTTTGACAGCTTGTGCAGTAACCCCTCGTGCCACACGCGGTCAAAGGCCTTCTCCATATCGAGCATCACTATCACAGCGTGTTCCTTCGGGTTTATGGAGCTCCACTTCATGGCAGACCATGAAGTGGAGCACGCGAGTGAGCTGGAGGGTGGTGGAGTGCTCAGTTCGGAAGCCGAACTGTTCCGGTCTCGGTTCTACATGGGGCAGGAGCTTCCCCAGCAGTAGCCACTCGAACACCTTCGAGATGGTGCTGAGAAGTGTGATGGGCCTGTAGCTTTTCGGTCTCCGTCTGTCCTTTCCAGGTTTCGGCAGCATTATAACCCGGCCGAGCTTCCATTGGGTGGGAAAGTGGCCCGAGCGCATGATCCCATTGAAGAGGCGCGTCACCGCCACGATGGTGTGCTGTGGCAGGTGACGCAGTGCCGAGTTGGGGATCGAGTCGGCGCCCGGGGCTTTCTTGGGGTTGCGCCTTTGGAGGGTTCGCTGCACCTGGCCGGGGGAGAAGAAGACCGGATGATCCTCTGCTCTCTGCGGTGTTTGTAGGTACCTCTCCCGTGTTTCCTCGACTTCTCGCTGGTGGGCTGCGTTCTTCGTCAGGTTCGGCATAAATTGACGCTCCAGGCATTTGGCGAAGATCTCCGCCCGATCTTCGGCCTTATAGCGTGGGGTGTTGTCCACAAGGTCGGTGAGCGGACGTATGGCCTCTGGCTCGGTCGCTAGCTGGCGACATAGTCGGTGGATGGAGGGGACGTCTCCTTCTATGGCCGCTAGGTGGCTCTCCCAACTCTCCGCCCTGTGGTCTGCCATCTCTGTTTTGATGCGCGCAGTCAATGCTTTCAGTTTCGTCTTCATCGTGGGGCATCTCGTCTCCTGCCATCTTCGGCGCAGCTGACGTTTCTCGCCTATAAGGTCCTTTATCCTCGCCGGGAGGGGTGTGTGCCTCTCGGTGGCGGGGATGGTGTGCGATGCTTTGGTCTGCTGCACCCTCTACTTCGTCAGCCAAGGGTGGAGACCGGAGATATGTGAGTGTGTGTTGTCTCCTCCAGGCGTTGAGAGAATATCTCCCAGCTGATTTTTGTGGTGGGCCTCCTCAGTGCCGTTGCAGGTTCCATATCTACGCACATTACGATCGGGCGGTGGTCGGAGGGCAGATCCGGCAGCGCCTCGTGCGTGATTGCGGCGTCGATTTTGCTGTAGATGGCGAGATCTATTATGTCGCTGGTCCCGTGCGCGACATCATAGTGTGTCGGCTCCTCGGGTCCTGCGACGTCTAGGTCCCTGTCCTCGGCAGCTTTGTAGAGGATTCTACCCAATCGGCAGGTTCGGGAAGAGTGCCAGGCCGGGTGCTTGGCGTTTAGGTCCCCGGCCAGGATGGTCGGCATCGGGGTAGCCATGAGCACCGCTAGGTCGCTTCTCAGGTTCGCATGTGGATCTCCTGCTGGGCGGTAGGCGGCGTATATGCGGGTATCCTTTCCATCCACGTTGATGTCGACTCCAAGTGCTTGCAAGGAGTCGAGGGGTTGGTAGTCCACCGGCTGGTGGATTATGTTCCTCCGCACTAACACCGCCAGACCGCGGTAGGCGGCGCCTTCCTGGTTTATTTTGTCTTTGCGGTAGACGGCGTATCCTGTGGCCTTCAGTTTTGTGCTTTTCCGTAGGAACGTTTCGCTCACCAGCATGATGTCTACGTCTTGCTCCCTGAGGAAGTGACGGAGCAGGGCGACCTTGCCGGTGAGCGACTGCGCATTCCAATGGACTATTCTTAGCCGCTTAGGATTGAATTTGTGGCCGTAAATTGGAGGCAGCTGTTAGGGCCTGCGCCACAGCGGTGGGGCCTTGTTGGGCGGCCGCCATCAGCAGCTGTGCGATCAGCGCTGCCAGGTCTGGCTGCGGTACTGCTGGCTGGGGTGCCTCGGCTTCGGGTGCGATGTTTGCGGCTGGGGGTACCGGTTTCTCTTTCTTTTTCTTCTTCTTTTGTTGTCTTCTGGTGTCAGTGGTGTTGCTAGCTTCGGCGCCCCGTTGGGTGGGGGCGTTGGCCGGCGCCACCAGGCTTGACGGCGACGTCTCTTTCACCGTGGGCTGCTCCAGAGACGCCCTGGTGATTGGGCCTGATCTGGTTGCACCTGTGAAGGCGGTTCTGCCAGCCGCCTTGTTCCTCCCTTCTCTGATCATGACCGGACACCGTGAGTGGTTGGCCGGATGCGCCCCCCCGCAGCTGGCGCATTTGGCTGGGTCCTTCTTCGGGTCGGTGGTGTAGGCGTACGCCGGGTGCGGTCCGGCACAGCGGACGCACGCCATGGGCCTGTGGCAGCCGTGGGAGGAGTGGCGGAAGCCCTGGCAGCGGTGGCACTGGGCGGGACCCCTCTTCGCGCGCCAGGCCTCGAACTTTATATTTGGCATTCTCAGCAACTCTTGTACCTCGTAGATGCCTGAACAGTCTCTGGCGGGTCCCGTCAGCTGCACAAAATAAATGCAGCCGGGGCGCCCCCTCCTGGCATTTATTTGCTTAATATGTTCTACGGGGTAGCCAAGTTGCGTGCAGGCGTCCTTTATCGTCTGGATTGGCGTATTGAGTGGCAGCCCCTTCAATGCCACCTTGAGCTGCTTCTGCCCATATATGTTGAAGGAGAGGCTAGCTCCTGCCTTCTCCAGCTCCGTGAGGTGGCGGATCACCAGCCGGTACTCCACCTCCTCGGTCGGCCGGAATTCCACCCCCTCGCCGTGGTCGCGGGTGTTGTGGCTGCGGCCCAGTTCTTGCGCAATTTGCTCTAGAACTGAGGGCCAGTTCGGCAGCTTTTCAGCTTGTGGGGGTTGTTGTTATTTTTACTGTGTTCGTAAAAATGTTCCTAACACCCCATTTTTCGGGGTTGGGTGGTAGATGCCCTTTGAAGGGTGCTGCGGGACGCGCACACGAGTGCTCCCCTACTTTCTCGACTACCGAACGGGACGTTCCTGGCTTTGCCGGGGACCCTGCCAGTGTAGCTAGGAGTCGGTCTATAGACTTTCCCACGTCACACCGCTTCGCCCGGGGCTTCCGCTTGAACGGGACCGGGATAGGCGGTGCAGCGGGGGCGACCGTCGGGGATAGCTTCTTGTTTGTGCGGCTGCGGGCTCCGGGCGCTGTATCGCGAGCTATTTTTGACTACAAAATCGCTGTGGATGAGCTGTGTTGGATGTGCGTCCGTGTGCGTAGGCGAGTAACTGCAATCCTAATTGACCTGGCAGCACACCTTGATTTATCTACCTGCTCGTAAAAGAAAAACTGGGAGTGGGGATGATAGTTCTTGGGATTGTGTCAAAAAGGTAATTAACAGGGTCATATTTGAAATAAAACAATTTAACGGATTATATCGTTAAATTGTTTTATTTCAATGAGTAATAATCGTGGAAACAAAAGAAAATATTAGGGTCATATTTGAACAAGTGTTATTTTTGAAGTATCAAAGATAGAGCTACGATTTTGGTGTGCATTTCTAGCACATATTCCGTACTACAAACACAGAACAAAAAAAAAGTAGGTAAACGACCTAGTTTTTTGAAAAACAAATGAAATCTTAAAAAAATATGCGTTTTTGTCCTTATTATTTACGTTTAATATTTTTTTGCTCTGTTATTGAAACGTTTGCGTATAATTGTTAGATTTAATCGATTGCTGATATGTTTAGCTATCTAATAAGACATTTTTTGTATTGGTGGGACGAATAATTGACAGATAATAGCAAAAATACCACGTGCACCCGTGCTCAGGTGTTTGAAAAATTAAAAATGGCGCCATTTTATGACCGTTGACTTAAAAAAAAAGACGTGGTGATTTATCGATGAAATTGATTGTACTACACAACCTTAAAAGCTCCGACATCGTTGACCAGACACACTGTATTATCTTTTTATTTCTTGATTCCCTTAAGTCAGATCTTAGCGAAGCTTGTTTTGTCGAGTTTTGACACTTAGATATTGATTTTGCTTTATTAATATTATAGTAAAATAGGGCACACAACTCGAAGTTTGTGCCAAAGTTCCTTTTTGTTGCTATCTAAACTTCAGTAATGTAATGTCAATGTCAGCTCAGCTGTCAGTGTCACTACTGTTAGTAAGCAAAGCAAGCGGAAATGTGCATTTGCTGCATACTAACCTCTAATTTGAAAATTTTGAAATAAAATAATAATAAATTGTTTTAAGCTGTCGTTAAAGAGTTTTAGTACATCAGAGGTGATTATTTCACGTAAACAAACACTTACATGATAATAATGTTATATTTTCTGGCCGGCTGTAAAACATGAAGTATATTTATTTTGCTAATTGTTCTAATGGTTTATACTAGAATGTATGATATTTTTACCAGGTTATGGCAAGTGGCGGTCTATTCCAGAGTACAGCAGGCTTCTGCCCTAGGTGCGGATCTATTCTGCCCTTGTTGCAGGCGTTTGGCTCTGTTAAATGCTATGTTTGCAAATTCGTGTATGGTGCTGAAAGTGAGTTATTTCACATGTTATCATAACATAGATTTATCATAAAAAGTTACGATTGAATGGATGTTCTTATTCAGTAATACTTGAATTGTCTACAAGAGATCATAGGTAATGTTAGTAAGGATTTTGTGCTTATTGGCTTCACTGCAGAATTGAAATGAATTCGTAATTGTAATTTAAAATATGCATGAGTGTATATTAAACATTACATAAATGTTATTATAAATAGAGTATAGTTAATGATCATTAGACCCCAGATTCTTGTCGCGATGACGTCACAATAGGGTATTTTGGGGAATAAATGGAATGGTGGCACACAAAACGATACTTAAAGAATAAGATCAAGCCAAAATATATTCATTTCACCAGGAAAAAAATATGATTTACTGTTTTTAACGTTGACACGTTGGGGTACTTGGATAGAGGCTGTAGCCTTTTATTACAATAATTTTGCGGAAGTTAAGAGTGTGTTTGAGCTGCTTAATTATAATGATGCAGAATCTATAGCGATTTCCAAGCAGTTTTTCAGAAATCATACCACTCTAGCGTAGCTAGCGGAAATTCATGAAAATTCTGAACTTGAACAATGAATGACAGATCAATTTGACAATTGTTTTAAAGGAAGTTTCACAGTAATATACCAAAAAATAATACGCAACATTTTCGTTTTCATTAATTTTCACAGTAATATACCAAAAAATAATACGCAACATTTTCGTTTTCATTAATTTTCACAGTAATATACCAAAAAATAATACGCAACATTTTCGTTCCATTTGCTCCCCAAATGACCCTGCTGCGACGTCATCGCGACAAGAACCCAGGGTCTAATGATCATACAGTCAACAACTTTAGGAAACATTTTAAATTGTTCTATTGTTATAGGTTTTTTAAATTCAGTGAACTAATATTACAATAATCTTTGACTGGCCCTAGTATATAATAATTCTATCTATATTTGGAGGATCAACTGTTTGTAAAATATTTCTACCGTCAGTTGAAAAAGTTGCATACAAATAAAGAAAATCACTATTAGCCAATCTTTTTTCCAGATTTCAAAAATATTAAATTCCAGTACACAATTCACTTTAATGCTATATCTACTGTTCCCACTGAGAATATCCTAAACATGGACAATCCTGAAGGCCCAGTTGTCGAGAGGAAATGCCCTAAATGTGGGAATGACAGGATGTCATATGCTACGCTACAGTTGAGATCGGCAGATGAAGGGCAAACTGTGTTCTACACTTGTACAAGTTGCAAGTAAGTTACCATTTTCATGCCATATATGTTAGGCATTGTAAGCCAAAATTTCTCATTGTAAGATTCCTAGATGCAATGCAATATACTCTATTGTGTCGGGTTAGGTAAAGCTTTAAGTGCTCACTAGTGAAAGGGTAACACACTCTACGCGTAATTGAGAAGTACCGGGTTCGAGTCTTGGTGTGACTATGTGCGAGAGCAATCGGATTTTTCTTTACCCTTTGACTTGTATCAATATCACACATACATAGAATAAACTAATTGTTTAATAAAATGTTACCACTGGTAAACAATTATAATTATTATTATTTACTTCAGATAAGTGTCCATAGTTTGTAATTAGTAGCAATGTAACTTAATGTAGTATAGTAGGTGTAAGTATTCTACATAATACATACTAATCCATACTTAATATTTTACATGCGAAAGTGTGTCTGTCTGTCTGTTACCTCTTCACACTTAAACCGCTGAACCAATTTGGATTGAAATTTGGTATGGAGATAGTTTAAGTCCCGGGGAAGGACATAGGCTACTTTTTACCCTGGGAAAATACCCTTATCCGCGATAAACTAATTTAAGGCGGACAAAGTCGCGGGCAGAAGGTAGTAGATAATAATGTGGTGTTCCCGCATTAAAAATAATTATTTTATGTAATATTTTCTTATATTCTATTAATTAATATACAACTGATGAAGAAAAGTGTGTGAATAAAAAAAACCTTATTAAATGTTACATTGCATGTTTTAATGAGAAATACATTTAAAATATGATGTAAAAATAAAAATAACTCAGACATGTGAAACAAAATATTTAGATAGTATTTTGCGACATGCATTGAATGTTTAAGCGTCATGTGTTTGCGTCTCTTTCTCCCATCCCAACACGATTGTTGTCCGTTTTTAACCGACTTCCGAAAAAAAGGAGGAGGTTCTCAATTCGACGGAATGTTTTTTTTTTATTTATTTTTTTATGGATGTTCACCGATTACTCAAAGACTTTGACCGATTTCAAAAATTTTTTTTTGCTTTTATAGAAGGTACTTTCTAGTTGGTCCCATTTAATTTTGGTGAAGATCTGATGATGGAATCCACGAGGAATTGAAGGAACTCCTCAAATATTGTAGGCATACATATAGCGATTTTGGTATTATAAGAAACATAATAAGCATTTGCATTCAGAAAGTGTAAATTGGTGAAGTGGAACTGATGCAGAAGACCACAGAATGCCATCGGAACTCCTCAATGATAAATGATTTACGGGTGGCGACAAAATATCTTGATTAATTTAGCTAAGCAACTTCATAGTCACAAATTTAAATGTTCCTGATGAGAATGGTACCATCGAATTGATTTGATGATGGAGCCGGAAGGTAGGCACCAGATCTATGTAATAAAATAGTGTATCCTAGCCGTGTTTGGGCTTGTTCGAATCGTCACGAGATACACTTTTAAGTAACGATTAACTAAAAAGTGTAAAATAAATAAACTTTTAAACAAAAAAATAAAACCGACTCCAAATATACTAAAAAGTAAAAAATAACGCCATGATTCAGTTTCGTCAAATTACTTACAAGTAACCGTTTGTATACTCAATCTATACAGTATATACAATTAATGTTATTTTGGAGTCGGTGCCATCGTGTCACAACTTACTAAAATCGTCAGTTTTCAATATTTGACACATTCTTTATATGGCACCGACGCCAAAATAAGATTAATTGTATATACTGTATAGATTGAGTATACAAACGTTTACTTGTTAGTAATTTGAAGAAACTGAATTATGGCGTTATTTTTTACTTTTTAGTTTTTTTGGTCGGTTTTTTTTTTGTTTAAAAGTTTTTCTTCTGTATGTAGCAGAGCTGCACTTGTAATAGCTTGGCTTAATTGTACTTTGTATTTCATACAGAACGTGTGTGTGTATGTGCTGTGCAATCAATGAAACCAAAAAGTGTTTGGGCAAACACTTACTATGTTTTCACTTAAGAGACTAATAACAACAAAATTATTTATAGTCGCAATTACTGCGATGTCGTGTACACATTTAAAAATGCCACGAAGTTCGCCTGTCACATAAGCAGATGCCCGAAAACATCCAGTGATGTGCACAGTTTGTAGTAAATTTTATTTCTAAGGTTGAAGCTGTGATAATTGTTGTAACTCATTAGATAATTGAAAATTATTCAAGTCAACCTTTTATTTAAAATTTAACAATTTTAACCTTAAAGTCGTTTATCGCGGATAAGAGTATTTTTCCAGGATAAAAAGTAGTCTATGTCCTTCCCTGGGACTCAAACTATCTCCATACCATATTTCATCCAAATCGGTTCAGCGGTTTAAGCGTGAAGAGAACAGACAGACAGACACACTTTCGCATTTATAATATTAGTATGGATTAGTATGTATTATGTAGAATACTTACACCTACTATACTACATTAAGTTACATTGTTACTAATTACAAACTATGGACACTTATCCGAAGTAAATAATAATAATTATAATTGTTTACCAGTGGTAAAATTTTATTAAACAATTAGTTTATTCTATGATATGATTCATTTCTGGGCAACTGGGTAAAGTAGTTTTTTTTTTATTCATGTTTGGTTGAGTTGACAAGTCTGGTCAAAACTTGTGCGAGGACATCACTTCATTGTTATTATGTTTGGGTCAAAGTAGACCATTTTCATTCACTTTCAATTTGACTTGAGATTTGGTATCGGAATGTATAAGAAAATTAAATTTAAAAAATATGTCAAATTTATTTTTAATTTCCAGGTACAAGGAAACAGAGAACTCTTAAGAAGTCTGCTGTTTGTGGCTTATTTAATTGTAAGTGCTTCAAAATAAATATGTTTAAGTAAGTAGAATGTATTTCAGATACTTTTGTTTTATTTATAACAAGAACTTGATCATCAATGCAAGGTTCAATGATCCCTCCTTGCTTAACTGAATCCTGTAGATGACCTACCTGTACATTCAAGGATTTTATGTTATACTGAAACAATCATCTAGAAAAAACAATGAAAACATGTTCTTTATATTCTGGACTTGAACCTGCCTTGTCCTCATTATTTCCTTTAAACTTAAAAACATACACAGATAGAGGTTATTTACAACATTATACACTGGATCCGGTCACCTACGGCCACTTCCTTTTACGGCCACCGTGTAAATTCCTACATCGGCCATTTCCTTGTTCGGGCTTTTCCTACTACGGCCATTTCTCCGAAAGGCCACAATGCAAATTCCTACTACGGCCATTTCTCCGAAAGGCCACAATGCAAATTCCTACTACGGCCATTTCCCCGAAACACCACAATGCAAATTCCTACTACGGCCATTTCTCCGAAAGATCACAATGCAAATTCCTACTACGGCCATTTCTCCGAAAGACCATAATGCAAATTCCTACTACGGCTATTTCCCCGAAAGACTGCAATGCAAATTCCTACTACGGCCGCTTTCCCGAAAGACCACTGTGCTAAGTCCTACTTATAGGTACAGTCGGCCTCGTAAGTACACTTTGAACATCTGGGAACCTTGTCGCTTTTACTTGTTTTAAAACTGCCATTCAAATGACAGTTGAAACATGAAATTTAATGCGACACAGTACAAAGTTGTCCAGCTTTTTTTCTGTACTAATATCGGTATTTTTATTATTATTTAAATAAAAAAGAACAGCTTTTTTTCGGAACTAATGCCCATATTTTTATTATTATTAACGTAAAATAAAAGAACAGAAAAAATACAACGAAGACACCCAACACAAAAAAAAACAAAAATTAACTTATCCTTAATATTATTGAAATAACATAAAAAGAAGAAGTACCTATAACTTAACTGTTTTACTCCCCTTTACATAGTTGTTTCGTTCTTAAAGTGAATATTTTTTTATCGTTCAATCCTTTCTTGTTTTATTTAAAAGCAGTCTCCAATATATGATTTTATTTAAAAAAGAGTTTTCAGAAATTTCGGAGTTGTCCAGTTTTTGTAGAAGCTTTTTATATATAGGTACGGTCGAAATCAATGATATCTTTCTTTCTATTATTTTTGTTTTTACATATATGCTATCTCGCTTCTTATTTTAAACATATCAAAAAGAGAAATATATTGGGTGTTTTGGGTAGCTTTGAGTTCAAGCGATGATGCCAGCCCTCGATGGCATTATTTGTGCGAAACTTATCTGTCGAACAGCAAAACATGTCAATCGTAACTTTTTTAAACCAGTGATTTTCAAAGTATTTTTTTAATTTATTTACTATTGGTGTATGAGGGCTGTTTTGTATTGACAGCCTGTTATTAATGCGCGTGCGAAAACTTCACGAACGTTTTTCAGTATTCCCAACTCGAAGTTACATTTGAATTGCTTTCACTAAACGAAAAAAAACGTTTTTTTTTCTTTATTTGGCATTAATCCGTAGATCACAGGAACGACATTAACTGTAGTTTCAGTCGATTTACAGTCTATGTGGAGAGCAAATAATTGAAAGAAAGGATGTGGGGCTGCATGGAATGTGCCGTCTGCGTAGTATGACCCGTCGAGGTTTTTTATTAGGTGTCTGTACATGTCAGTAGCAAAAATTAATATTTTATCGTCGTGGTCATCTTCGAAACCAAAAAAATCGTCAGCAAATGTACCTGTAATGTGAAGGAGTCCTAATTTTCTGAAACTCACTCTATCTGTTTTTAAAAATCTTTTACGGGCGGCGTATAATCCGTTTTTGATCGAAGAAAAGTGGGGAATGTTTGCAAACCTTCGTCCCTTCCTGTTTACCAATCTTCCAACATGAGTTTCATATATGTGTTGCACAGAGGTGAAGTTGGTACATACATCTTTCTTACATTCAATTAACAACAATTCTATTTCCTTTTTCACAAAATTAGGTCTGCACAAGTCTAGATCTTAAAGCACAAAAGACGGATTTAATGCCGTAAGGCATTCTCTTCCAGTCAACCTTAAGGCAGGAACAACAAAGGTCAAATTTACTGTTTATCAAATGCTTTCGGACAAACCCTTAGCTCTTTTTTGTAAGACGGCAGCGGGCTTTGGGAATGTGGCTGCAGCCTATAGAAAAGTGGCCTTGCAAGGAAAGAGGCCGATGGGAATATGGCCGCTTACGGATTGTGGCCGTTCGAGGAATGAGGCTGTAACCGAGAGACAAGTGGCCACTTGTCTCTCAAGCAAAGTGGCCGATGGGTGAGGTGGCCGTTCAAGAGAAGTGGCCGATGGGTGAGGTGGCCGATCACGGGAAAGTGGCCGCTTAAAAAATGTGGCCGTACGTGACCAGATCCGTTCGAACGTATGGAAAAGTATACCAAATATTACGACGTTAATTTTAACAAGTTGTATAGTTATTTCAAACGACAAAACTTAATGGGCAACTCTCGTATACATATTCGGCTACATGTGCGGGAACAGCCCTCAGTAGGGCGCGAGCAGGTTGGCTAATCACCAGTGATCGGCACTATCGGTGCAAAACTTTAACAAAACTTGCCAAGCGGACATAAAAGAAAGAAAAAGAGTGCTTACAGCCATGAAAATATTAATGTTCTTACACCCAATTATTGGAAATCCGAGATCCTGGTATACAGTTAAATTGAACACTAATTTGCAAATAAAATTCCTATTTTCCTCGGTTTTAAGTTCTTTATTTCTGCTTAACAAGTATGGTTAAAGTTTTACACCGATAGTGCCGATCACTGCTAATCACAACAGATGCAAGTAGATTGATAAAAGTAAGTAGAGTAGTTCTGGGCGTCTGTCTTCTCTATATGTACTTGCCAATAAATATGCTTCAGGTCTATTGATGGGATGGTAGGTAGATTGATGTTGTCTTGTTTAAAAGAACGAATAACACTTAAACGAAACCCACTACATCCTCAAAATGTGTGTTATGTGTGACTGAGCTGACGTAGATTCGATTCGACCAATATGTCGGAATATTATAGATGTATTCAAAAAAATAAGTGATACGGAGAAGATCACTGAATTAAAAATATATACATATAATACGAGGCAGAGCAGAGCGTATGGTACATTGGCCCAAAGATATATAATCATCTACCTTTGGATATAACCCAAGATAGTATATCATATGCAGTATTTGTCAGCAGACTAAAAGAGTTATTGTTAGAAAAGGCTTTATTATAGTGTTGAAGAATTCTTAGAGGACAACCTAAAAAAAAACAAATCTCAATGTATAATCAAATTAAATTATTATGATATGGATATGATAGTTTATGCTGAAATAATGATATATACATAAAATAACAATTGCATAATTTATCGTACTTTAGACTTATTGACATGTAACACTGTTATCAATATATATGAATATTGTTTTTGTATGTGTCTTTGTGGCTTTATCACGTCAAAACATCTGAATGGCTTTAAACCATTTTTGGTACACGGGTAACGGGCCATCCATAGATTGTTATAGGATACTTTACCCGACTACGCTAAATATAAAAGAGGACTATGACTTTTTTCTTTTCATTATAGTACTCACTAGCTGTTAACCGCGACTTCGTCGGCGTAGAGATGCAATTTATATTATAGCTCATGTGTTGTTCTGTTCTGATGTCTAAACAACATTACTGGAAAGTTTCGTTGAGATCCGTACAGTCGTTTTTAAAATTAAGATGATCGTACACATCGGCACAAACTTTCACGTTAAAATATTATTAGGATTAGGACATTAGGAAATGCATCGCTAATATGCTTAATATTCTTTCCCGCTGAAATCGTGCACTGTTTTATTTACGTGTGTAAACGACGTGTTATGTTGAAATAATAAACTGACCTAATATTATATAGCTACAACAGATACAATATACTTTGAATGGTAGCCTGAAAAAATTGTCTTGTAAAGGTTTTCACAATTGTGTGCGATTTTTCGTGATGAGACGAACGTAGAATGCTTAGAGGGCTCCAAGCGAAAATGTACGATTTTTCATGGTTTTTGTTGTGTACTGTGTAATGGTGAACATACCTTCTCAAACATTGCAAATATTATAGTTCAGTTTTTGTTTAATATTTTCTCGTATTGGGCAATCTAAATATATATTTATGTATTTAATTATGAATGTTTACATAGGTTTATAAAAATAAAGATAGTGTAATATCTAATCTCCCAATAAACATTTAATAGACTCAAAATCTTTTCCTTATTGTTCGTTCTGAATACACCTAATACGCTATGTGAGCCTTTACTTTATAAAAACTGTATTTTTAAAGAAATGAGGCAAGAACTGGTTTTTCGTCCTAAAAATTACAATATATCGGTAAAGACGCACGATGACACATATACAACACGGAAAAGTGAAGCCTTACGGGTCGAGGGTTATTGAGAGAGATGTAAGCCCCTTAACCCTTTGAGCGCCCAGCTCATCGACGGATTCCTGTCCCGTAGATGTCAAGCAATAAACCAAATGTAGGTACCACTGTATAGCGGGAACCGACACCGTGGCCTCTGGGCCACAGGTTTCCGTCGACGTGATTTGCCATCTTTGGATCTCAAAGGGCTAAAATCAAGTTGAATACTTGTTTAAGTTAAGATGGCAATACCATGGAATATCTGAGGCTCAAATAGCTTTCCATATTTGTCATATCTTCTCTGCTACCAGGTTCGCATTAGGTACTGGCCAAAAGAGGTTACATGTCGATCACCGGTAGGTCAAGCTTAAGTCCAAACATTTTTCATTTCTCTCATTAGTTACCAACCAAAACGAATGGGTTATTAAAGTATCCAAACCACTTTCAGCATTTATGACATTAAAATTATAACCCTCGCGTATTAAAAGCATTAGCGTGGGATATATTATGTTGCCAAAATTAATGATACCGTCATTGTAGAGTCTATTAAGATGCTAATGCAAGTCCTCGGCCCATTTCCTTATCAAACATCAACGGTGTTCTGACATCAAACGGTACCGCGACCACTCATTCACAACACTACTACGTCCACCAACTTATCCACGATATGTCAAAACTCTTGCCTCATAGTGAAAAAGACTATAATTGCTAGATCTATGTTACAAATAAGATGGTAGGTCTGTACAGGTGAAACCTTCGTTTCACATTCGGCACGCGCTACTGCCAAAGATTTCAAGCATTTTTTATGATACCAAAACGAGATGGATATACAATTGTGAGAGTTTTTACTACGCGACAGAGAGGGAGGAGTGATAGTTTTTTCATCGAGCGTGGCTCGGCGTTGAGATGAGGCGGTAATTAATTTGATCAGTCGGTGTACGTTGTACCGCGGCGACAAGGTGGAGCGCTGCTCTCATTTCAATTTGTCGATAAACTGAAAGTATGTCAGACGAACTACCGCAGCTCGGTGGCATTTCGTACTGTCTGTTTTCCTTTCTGTTTGCTTTTTGGACAACATTAGGTCCGGTTGTAACAAAGGATGAATATGGTATTTGCACTAAAGGATTAAGAAGATCAAGAATAACGCATGTCAAATCTTTATAATGTAATTAATAATAGTTACGAGACCTTGGCTTTAAGGAGTTACATATCACATAAATGTTATTTTTAATCTACTATGACCTAAAAAAATGCTTGACAAACTTGTTACTTGTATAAATTAAATAAAAAAATGGGTTAAGAGTTCTATAAGTGGCAAATAAAAACAGGTGTTGTTAAATAGTAGGTATAACAAACGTGTATGTTCAATGAAAATGGGGTATCACGTTCGAAAAAAAAAAATTGAAGAAAACGTATGTTACCTTTAGAGAATTAATTAAATTGTAATCCTTCCAAACCATAACTCTAATCTTTTTTCGTAACTCGATTAGGGGTTTGATATGGAATTAGTTTTTACGCGGTAGATTAAAAACCAAGGGATGAAAGTGATCAATTGATAAAAATATATTTGGAATATATATCCATACGCTGGTGATGATGGCTCTGTGACTAATTTTCAAGAGGATTTTACTATTAATTTAAACTTTAAGGTAGGAATGTAAAAGATATCATATTGTGTCATTGCGAAATATTGATTACTCTCTGGTCCATAATTTACCTGAAGGAAAAAAATACAGGGCTTCATAGTTGCCAACCAATCAACTATTTCGAAAGCGTATACTTACTCATATTTGGACAAACTTATTGACCTTAAGGAAAAGATGGATATGACATTTTCATTCCTCCTATGACTACATGAAATGATAAATTCTAAAAAGAGAATGAAAAATATTTAGCATAGCTATCGATATATCGATACACACCTGTCCCTAGCCGCGGGGTCCGGGGCAGGTGCCTCGAGACGCGCCGGCGCGCCAGTCTCCCGCGCCCGCCACCGCGACCACACGTCGCGATCATCGACACCCGACACAACACACGTGCGCGCAACCCTATTCGTTCCAATTTCGAATTTCACATTCCAAAAATCGAACAGTGCAGTGCTCGCGGATTTTGATCGTCACTTTTTCTTTTAAGGTGAGTGCTTTGTGTTTTGTTAAAGATTGTTTGTATTTAGTTTTACACGTAAGTGTGCCAGTTCTACAAAAGTTTTCTAAACTTTTAAAATGCGTTTTTGTTTGTAATCGAAACTGAGATGTAGTTGCGAGATAACAAAATGATTGTACAAACAGACTAGAGCGCTAAAAGCTCTTTACAAAAGACATCAACGCGCCGCGTGCTGGAATTTTGTGTCAGTGATATCAAGTTCGTGTTTTTTACTTTTTATTTGCTTAGTGATCAGATAAAAGTAAATAGTTACTTATTTGTGCAAATAATTCAACACTATTAATTGAAATTGTACCTACTTTCGTTATTCCGGTATAATATTTTTCTATTTTCCACACATACCAAAATGCAGGCAAAGGTTTGAGTATCCCGTTTACAAGAAAAAAAACTTAATCTGTTACGTAATAAGAATTTTAAATGCTTCAATAATAATATTATCTTGTGTATATAGCATATCCTTGTATAAGTTTAGAAATAACAACTTAAAATAACGTACTTTACACTAAATTAATTAATTATAGCTATATTTATTTCTGCTTTTCAGGACACTATTTTCATGGTTGGTAAACAGTAATGTATCGTTAGTGTGTAAATGCGGATCCGAAGAACAAGTCTTTATCGCTTAGCTAGGTTTTTCGCGGTTTCGTCTTCGTGCAAAACGTATTATATTTATCCGGGACCCAGTACATAGACATGGAAGTCAGAGAATGATATGTCATCATTCCATAGCATTTACTGGCTTCTATCTATAACACACACAAACACACACACATATATATAATAAGAAAAAATAAACTTTTAAACAAAAAAATAAAACCGACTCCAAAGAAAACTAAAAAGTAAAAAATAACGCCATAATTCAATCACATCAATACTCAATCTATACAGTATATACAATTAATCTTATTTTGGCGTCGGTGCCATATAAAGAATGTGTAAAATATTGAAAATTTACGATTTTAGTAAGTTGTGACACGATGGCACCGACTCCAAAATAACATTAATTGTATATACTGTATAGATTGAGTATACATACGGTTACTTGTAAGTAATTTGAATTTTTTGGGGAGTCGGTTAAAAACACACTATTCCATTTATAATATTTCTAAGGATGAGAGAGGAACCATTCTCTCTCCAGATTTTCAGCACCAGCTGTAAATGGTACCTTTACGTCAATTGTTTCAGCCATTTTGTAGGTATATTTGGATGTCAAAAGCATAGTGGAAAATAAACGAGTTATTTCTTTATTTATAGATCGAAACAAATTCTACGCAGAAATTATAAAACTAGACTCAAAGTCTTACTATTATCAAAAATAAACGGACAATTATCATAAGTATTTATGAAAATCAGTCAACCGAGACGAGGTCTGATTGATCTAGTTTATAAGTAAGCGTTAATTACCACTGTTTAATGTAAAATTCTTATTGAACGGATTATTACAATGTATCATAAAAAATGCTAATCTAATTGCTTAGTCTGTTTGCCGGGTAAATCGTCAGACAAAAATGCTAGTCTAAATCGATGAAGATAAGATGAAGTTTGAAGAAATCTAGAAATCGTACTAACAGAGAAGCTCATCAACTCTTAGTGACGAAGAGGAAAGGCTGTCGGAAGATTTCGAGATAAATATGGGAAGAAGACAGAAACGAGAATTGTAAGAGTTAGTGAATAGGCATCTCTAGTTATTATAATAAAATAAATCCAATTGCTTTATCGGTGTCATGTTTCCTAGAAAATCCTTAACAGCGCGCTTCATGATCTGCTTAAAATGTATGGAATTTGATAACGGTCGCCACCATAACACCATGTCTCAGACGGAAATCGTGTTCTCATCACACTAAAATGGCTGGACAGATAAAATAATATAAACAGAGGCAGTGAATGTGAGTTATTGAGTTTGGTTAAAGGATACTTGTTATCCTCCTACTATAAAGGACAAAAGAAGGTCGTCTTTTTCCTCCTCCACGCGGACGCTACTTCAGGAGGATGAGGAATGATCGTGATGTGAAAAAGTTGCGTGTAAGACGAATGGAAACGCCTGGATGGCCGCTCCAGATACTGCTCTGAAATGGAGTGATGAAGCCTAGAAAGACCTCAATGCTTATGAAATATCCAACTGGCGTTAAGTGGCGTAAAATAGCAATAGATGGCGGTCTCTCGTGTCTTCGGTTTTGCAAAATGTTGTGAGTAAGAAGGCGAAACGGGGAATTAAAAATTATATGGCAATTTGGAAAACTTACACGGTCATTGTCGTATGATGGAATCTAATTTGCTAGAACTAGTTGATCGGGAAAGGTTTAAAGAATTACTCAAAACATAAGTTCCGTCTTATAAACCTTTCTTTTAAGTATTGAGAATTTAATATCTCCTTTTAGGATTCCGTACCTCGAAAGGAAAAAACAGAGCTCTTATAGAATCTCTTTATTTTCCATCTGTCTGTCAAGACCCTTTTCCTCGGGAACGCGTGGAGGTATCAGGTTGAAATTCATATCTAATACTAATGTCTGCGATCGCTTGAAGCTGTACAAAAATCAAGCTTCTAAGTCAACGCAAACCAAAGATACAGTCATTAAAAAAGGTGTTACCATACAAATTGCTGTCTATGGAAAACTTATGAAGTACTTCCATTTGCCGTAGGAACTTTAAATTTGGTATGAAGGTAGCTCTCATAACACAATTCACGAAATAAATGTAAAACTTATTTTTTTATGTCTGTCTGCCTATATCAGTGACAGTGACCAATATAAAAGACCCACCACACCGCGTACGCGAGGCTTAGGAGTAGGGCTCTGCTAACACTAGATTTTTTGTAGATACGGCCGGTTCATCAAATCTTGAGATGGTAAGTGACTACGGGGTCGAGGATGTAGCTCTCCTATATTACCGAGACTTACGGAACTGTAAGCGTCAGGGCATGAGATGTAGCTAATAACTTTGTAAGGTACATCTCATGCCTTGACGCGAAGAGCTTAGCAGCGTGAAATTTTGTCCAGGAGTTTTATATAGGTATAGAAAGGGTTTTAAAAGATTCTCGTGACTTTTTGAATAAATTCGGTCAAGCTTTGTCAAAAACTCCCACAACCACGCCTAGTAGGTACGTCATCACAGGCCATAGTCGATTAAATCAATGATTAAAGACCTACATGTCAATTTTAAACATATTTTATAGTCCTTAATTGCTTTCACATATTTTTTATGAAATAAACCTGCTTATATGATAGCTAAAAGCAAGTTGTTTAACAGAAATTAAATTTTAGTGTTAAATTTCGCACTCGACTTCGTCCCTAAAGCTGGAAACAGTGCTCGACCGTTTGTACGTGCGTGCGGTCAGTTGGGCGCAGCTATCGCTGTAGAAAGTATAGGCGCGTTTAGACTGATGCTGACTGACAGCGCGTATGCGGCCATACAAAACACGGCCGACCGACCGTACGCGCGTACCATCGGTCGAGCACTGTTTCCAGCCTAATATAATATAAGTAGGCACGTGTAGTAGTGCTACATGTTCCAGATCATAGGTCAAAATATATGATACTAATAAAAGCAGGTTGTCACAACTGACTTTAGAAAACGAAGCCAATGGCGAGACCTCTGATAACGCATACTTTATTATACGTGTCTAGTGGTTATAGTACAGGAGCGACGAGTCCGTCAGCGCTGCGTTCGACGCTGACGCACATTTTGTGAATGGTATGGCTGGTATTTATTACTCAACACTGGTGAGAAAACTTATGCTTTTCTTCCATGTAAATATAAGTGAGGTAGGTACTTAAAATGCGGACACATGCGAGTGGTCTTGGGTCACATGGATCCGTAAAGATCTTTAACAGTATAATATTAATGTTATGTGCATTGTCACTAAATAACACATATTTTCGTGTATTTTTTTTTTCAAATTTAGTTAAATAGTGCACCACACATAATTGAAAGAATGATTCATCGACGTTGTAATCTACCATCGCATATGTGCAGCGCTTTTCCTATTATAAAACTCGCGTTACACGGACGATCAGAAGAAAGTGGCAATGAGCAAAGCCGCGCCGCGGAGCAGTACTCGGCCAGTAAAACTGGGTTACTCGCACGCGAAAATATAATTGGCTTTATTTCTCCACGTATCGTTCACGCGGTCTGAACATCTCAAACGGACAACGCACTTTTAACACGATAACACGCTGAAACCAACCTTAATTGTTAACCATGCGGTCGAATATCACCCGCGATCGCTGATTATAAAAGATAAACGTAAGGAACTAGTACTTGGATAATGTCAGATCTAATTACTAAGAGAGATTAGATCGTTATCTCGCTTATGTTAAATTTAGAAATTAATTTGTTTGTGGAAATTTGTGGAAGTTTGCGACATGAATGAGTTTATGACTGTTGTTTATAACTAATAGTAGGAGTTTGTAATTGGCAGTAAAGTGAAAACTAGCTGTAATCTTGTAGGAGATAAGTGTTGTATAAGTTTCTAATTTTTTAATGAATTTAATTTACTAATACATACCTGATTCTTCTGTAATTATTAATATTTTTTCTTTGTGTCAGATTGGCATTGACTAAAATTAAATAACTTAAATGGAACTTCAAGATATTACCAGCATAACTTGCGTTTTAAATTCAGGATTTCCATTTCTACAGGTCGGTAATAGGCCCGTAGTAGTTGGTTATTCAGGTCTTCGAAATATATTTAATGTTCATTTTAATAACAATATGAATAATTCAATAAAGCCTGACAAGTTCCTATTTAGCCCTGATATAGTGTCGCTACAAACAGCTTGCATATGGCAATAATACGTGTATATTATGAATAGCCGGGACAGTGTGTATTGGCATCGTGCAAAAACGAGTGAGATATACATTTATGTACGTGTAGATTGTGAAACTATGTTTTCAGGTAATCGGAAGAGCATGTCTTGTTGATAATTAAATATGAATAATTACCTATCCGTCAAAATCCAATTCTAAATATTCGACATCCATATATTAATCAGATTCTGGCTCCGATGTATCTTCACTTTCGTCAGTTGATGAGTCACTTTCAGGAGTACAAACCTCGATTATAAATGTTTCGGTCTGTGATTCGATTATAGGAGCTTGTGTCCTTTTTTATAGTCACTTCCTAAATAATTGTAGCACTACAGACGCCTTGAATGAGAAAAAAAATATTAATTTAATAATTAATATACATATTTAGTACCAAGCTTACCAGTTCATTACAACCGCACTATGAATATTAGTACCCGTCATTGTTTATTGGAGTGCTGCTGCATCCTTCGTCCTTTTTCTGCCGCAAACATTTGAATTTATTTAATTTTTTTTTGCATCCGGGTGAACTTTTCGGACAATTTGATTGCAAAATCGATTATTATTCTGAAATATGAAGAATTTTTCTTTTTGTTTACATCAGTGACATTCAATGACTTCCAACGTCTGTTGTAAAAAAAAACATTGCCATTAAAATAAATTAGTTCCACTGAAAATCCGCAACAAAGCAAGGGCTAAATAGGAACTTGTCAGGCTTTAAATATCAGGGACAATGTTACACAAATCGACCTAGACCCAAACTAAGCAAAGCTTGCACTAAAATACATATAAAACATCTAAGGCCCAATAACAACTATTCGTGCTCATCACAAACCCTGGCTGGGATTCGAACCCGGGACCACCAGCTTCATGTGCCGATTTGCAACCAACTGAGCCAAACGTGTCGTCATGCGATCAAATATACCCATACTTAATATCTGTCTGTCTGTTACCTCTTCACGCTTAAACCGCAGAACCGATATGGATGAAATTTGGTATGCAGATAGTTTGAGTCCCGGGGAAGGACATAGGCTACTTTTTATTCCGGAAAAATACCCTTATCCGCAATAAATGAATTTAAGGCGGACAAAGTCGCGGGCAGAAGCTTGTATAAACATATATTTAAAGCAAGTTACAAATACTTATAGGTTTTTAGAGTCTGCTGCTTATGTCTTCACAGCTCGCCAGCATTTACCTAGATTTAGTGTTTGTCAATGATCTGAGGTTTGTCATAATTAGACTCCGGACTTTTGTCGCGATGACGTCACAATAGGGAGTAAATGGAACAATCTACTTTAAACAGGGACTCAATCCCGGTATTTTTTTTATGAATTAGGTTCGGAACCGAATTGAGAGCTCTGTAAATACAAAACTTATTAGTCGTAAATTCAATTATAACTCGGCCCAATTTCAACATGCTCTGTTTAATTATAAATAACTGATTACGCCTGTCAATGTCAACTATTTGACAAATGTAACCTGCCGTTAAACGGTCATTAATACTAAGAGAGCACGGTGAACTCGGGCCTGAATATTTGGTATAAAAGTACCGTCCTAATACTGCAAGGCTAGTAAGCATTTTAGCATTGTTCTATATTCAACGGTGGACGTTGCAAAGTATGAGTTGACGATCCTCATATCACTCATCCAGGTAAGACTAACCCGTTCTGCTTCGAGCCAATCGCGAAAGGACCGCGGCTAGTTCCACACTCGTACATCAATAAATTAAACTTATCTAAATGAATTATTATATCCACCGGCTCCTATCAATAAATCACTCGCTATTAAATTATGAAACGTGTCGAATTCGGTCTTCGGTTGATGCCATTTGTGAAGGCTAATGAGAACCGACGTGACTATATTTCAGTTAATATTTCAATAATAGTAATACTTATTATAATATTTCCTCCGTTAATTTAGAACCGTGCTGAGGATTTGGAAATAAAAATAAGACTCAAATTATATTCATAGAATTTTTAGCTGACATTGACAATAAAAGTTGTTGAAGAATCAATCAATAAAAGTAGTCACACATACATGTTAAATTGTATATTATTAAGAGACCATTTATTTAGGAATCTGTGCAAAATGAAATAAATTTGACTTGAGTTACGATAAGAGTATATATCTAAAGGCGCTTACACACCGTCACCTACGGACAGATTATTGTCTTCACAATTTTACTTCAACCTGACACCAGTTTCCTTTAAAACCCACATCCTTAATCCCAACTCTCACTCTACCGCAAGCTAGCGGAATTCCATAGAATCATTATTAATTTATTAATTTATACGCTCTCTCCGCACGGTTGGTTGCGCGCAGCATCCCCGGTGGATAACGCCACTACGTGATGGATTAACAACTGTTATAAATGCTTATGTTTCTGATATACGTGATCAGGTGATCGTTACTAGGGTACCCTGACCAAAGGTTACCAACGCTGCCTTACTAATGATAAATTCAGTAATTACAGCCATGGAGCCAAAGAGACCAGTTATTGCAGAGATAATTTGACATGTAACTGATATCAGTAGCACGGAAGAAAGGAAACCTATTATAAAGCCTCCGCTGTCTGTTCGTCCATCTGTCGGTCTGTCTCAGGACTTTAACTTTTGAACCGTTATATAGGTAGATATTTGTAAATTTCACAGAATGAGCTATGGCCGCTAAGATCAAAAAATATAAATATTTACGTAAACCTTCGTGTGAATCGTGCGCAAGTCCGACTCGCACTTGATCGGTTTTTACGCTCAGTAGCCAATATGGCAGAAACAGAAACTACAAGATGTATATTGATGAAGTTTGGAGTATATGACTCTAGTAAAAATAAATAAATATTTCTGGGGAAATATTCCTAACCCAATCGTAACAAAAGGCTGGTGAGATTTGGCTCAACCCTTCCCCCAATCTCACGTGAAATTTTCCAAAATCTGTAATTGCGATGGATTTATTAAAAAAAATATAAATTGCTTAATATATATTCGCAAAACCACGATAAATATTATTGTTTAAGATTAGCCATTGTTTACTTAATATGAATATTTTTTTGTACTGTTCCTATTGAAAAAAAAATACGCGATATTCGCCAAGACCCTCTCCCGAAAGAAAGATTAGATAAGATTTATCTTGACACCCCGACCCCTCCATTCTAAACGGCTCACGTAATTAATGGACAACCCCTCAGGGTCTTCGCAGATAATGGCATACCTGGCATACCTAGTGGCACCACTTTAGCCATGACCGACGAAAGTCTTTCGATATCTACTCTGCTACGTGGTAAAATATGAATATTCTTTGTCTGCCATATTTTATTAAATACTACAAACCGACTTCGTTCGCGGGAGGAAAAAAAGCATGATTCTTCAGTGTAGTCGAGTAAGAAGTAACCTATAACCTAGCCATCTGTGGATGCCCAGCTACCCAGTGTACGAAAAATAGTTAAAATCCGTTTACCTGTATTGGCGTAATGAAACGACAATCCAAAAAATATTTTTCGATTCAGTGACCTTCAAATTGTCCGTATCACTTTTTTTAATATCTTCAATGTACGTACATTTCATTTTAACAACTGTACAATAGTATAGATCAGGCGACTAACTGCCTCCGAAAGATTAACATATTCCGGTCGATATTCTGAAGGTAGAATTAAATCATAATTTTATAAATTTTGGGACATATGTACGGCACTAAAAGCCTCAAGTTTAACTGAGTCCCCCCCCGCGATAAGAGAGTGGGTTTCAAGTTTTTCGCACCACTGCACCGCACTCTCTTACCGCGAGTGAGGACTCGGGTCGTTTGTCCTACAATATAGTTTTAAAGATACTGCACCTCGTTCGATTTATTATAGTTTTACCGGCTGATTATACTTGTCAATGTAGACAGATCCTTTAATGAACCATTAGCATGTCATACAGCATGAATTAATTGGAAATTGCTCATTTAATATGAAGCACAAACAAAGTATGGCGTAAATTTAATGGTTGCTTTGATTTGTTAGCGAGATCATCCACTTAGCGCTAAGTGGGAGACAGAGAAAGGTATTTAGGTACTCAATTTCCGCAACAAACAACCGTGTCTACAAACCTATATTAGCGGTAACGAGCGTCCCACTTGTAGGTAAACATAATAACATAACCTTAACGAACAGACAAATTATGAAAACTTGAGTGGGGACAGTTATGCCTTGGCCATAATCACGAAGTCGGTTTATTGAGGTAATAGGATCTCTCGGATTTAAATAGGCATTCATTTGTAATGCTGAACGACTTGTGGGATAAGGCAATAGTCAAGTGGGTCCCACAAAATTGGTTCCGGCGTCTCGCTGGACCTTGACGGATATGACGCTTCCTTCCATAAAGGTTAGTAGAGAAATCGAAGAATAAGAGGGAGAACTTTGCTCATGAGTAGGACACGTAGACTCTTAAAAAAAACTAAATAAGATTATATTTGCTAAATTTACTGCAGTATCACCAAATCACAAGTGACTATGGGGTGGAAATACATTCCAGACATCACTAGCTACTTAATTACACCTAAACGCGGCAAATGGCCACACACATTGTAGCAGTCGCGTAGTACTTAATTATGTTTTTAATATTTTACCTGATTTGATGATGCCTTAAACATGATTAGTCCATAAAAATGCGAATTAAAGATCGACCAGAATCAGCAATCAGATAATACTTGTAATAAGTAGGTACGACAAAGTTCGTGCTTCATCACCTCATTTGAATGTCACCAAGTTTCTATTTTCCAAAGAATTCTTGCGGCAAATGAATTTCGTGCGCCAGAGTGCGATCTCAACGCACACGCAAACGCGATGTACCGTACGATGCGGTAACTTGGGAACGGCCAGACCTGCCACCGGCGGTTACCGCCCAATATAGAAGCTTGCTACGTCTTAATAGCGAGAACCGTCTTGTATCATGTTTGTGAAAGGATTTTTTTACGTGTTTGAACTGTTTGAGCTTTGAAGAGCTTGGATAGGTCGCCGTATTGCTAGATATAATTTATCTACATTAAAAAAGGAATGCCATATTGGCTTCAGTTTAACTTAAAGTTATTATAACTTGCACTAAAGACTTTAAATATAAAATAAGTAACAATTTCCCTAATTTTGATTTGTTACACCTGCACTACACTCTGTCCGACAGACATAATTTTTGAGTGGCTTGATCTTTCAACAATCAAGGTCCATAAAAATTTAAGATTGAAAAACAAAACATCGCTTTTTGATATGGGTAACAATTTGCATATCAAAAATGCGCTTACGTCTATCTAAAATATATATATGTACATGTTTCAGTTTATTAGTTGCGTAGCCTTAATTTTGCTGAGCGAAAATGATACTAATACTGTGTAACTGCCAATTTACACAATTTAATAACGGACTGCTAATAAACTATAGTACTGGACTAGGCTACTGAGTTAATCATTACAATCATACTCTATGTTACTTAATAAGTATCTTTCACTTTATTTCCCTTGCTGCCATCTCTGCGAGACTCTCGAGGCGACTCGCAACGGACCGCGACATTTGAAATTAAAAATATAACGGACGCGCGATCTCTTATAAACAATTGTTCCGATTTTCCTCAGAAATTAATGCAACTTCGCTCTCATTATCAAGTAGAGGAGGTACGATAAGTGCTCGAACATGAACGACTCGCCAGCACGTACGTCGAGTGTTACGCAGTAGTATATATGAAATATGTAGTAGTGTGGGTATAAGGTAGTCTGTGAACATTGTACAGTCACAAGTACAAAAATATGTACACGATTAGTCCGTTCAAAAATATCTTCTCTCAAATATATTGACGGGTAATAGAGTCAGCGAATATATTTTTGGACGGACTAATCGTGTACTTATATCTTTTTGCAGCTGACTGTACCTACCTATTACAGTGGGAATGTTGGTACGCTGTAAAGTATTACGCTAACGTAACATTTTATAATACTATGTATAGTAAATCTAAATAGCTATTGCTATTGGTATAGGTAATTTATTTTTCTCTTATTATTTGAGGGATAGTGGCTAAATAAAATGTCTGGTTTTGAAGATTATCTCGTAACTCTCTGTTACACAAAAAACCTTGAAATTATTGCACTTTAGTTTACTCTGGATATTGAATACCTATATAGTGACTTTACCAGGGTAATGTATTTAACAATAGACCTCAACATCATCAGAAGACCAAAGAATTTACAAAATATGGGCTGATGATGATGATTGATGACGATAGGCAAATGGGAATCTTGTACTGGTTGTATTAAAATTGTTATCTTTCACCTTATGGTCGGAATAATTGAGGCTAAACGTTCGAACATAAAGTTTAAGTTAGTATGAAACCGGTATTTGAATTACTAACGCGTTAAATCCTTGCATTTCACGTGAACGGTTGTATGTGAGTTCTCAAGCTCTGCGATTTCATGGTGTTTTCTACGCTGAAACAAAAGTACAATGGTAAAAGTGAAAATACTAACGGTTTTCTTAGTACGTAAGCAATAAATATTCATGTTATAAAATAAAAACAATGAAATCATCTCGAACCGATGAGGTATTACGAAACAAAATAATTAAATTCACAACGAACCTGTACTATAGGTCCGATATGCATTCAGTTTATTACTTGGGATTGGGATAACGATTTGCTACTAGAAGTTGTATGCTTCTAGATCCATAGATCTTTTTTTTAAGTTTATCACTGTCTTGATTTATTTACTTCAAATTGTTCTCAATGTTAACAGATATATTTTTATAACTGAATCTTTAGAATTTTTAATTAGTTATAAGATTTTTATAAGAAATCTACGCGATTGAAAATAATAGTAGTAGAGCTGTTAGAGCTTTATTATAAAAAAGTAGGTATGAATTATTTCATACACACAATATAACCAAATACACAAAAAAAATGCTTGTTGATTAAATAAATGCGAAATGTTTATACCGGGAAAACTGAGGAATAAAATAAAAAGGTATCGTCTCACTTTACGTAGAATAACGACTGATGTAAGAGATCCAAAAGTGTGCTCATTGGTAAGTCGCTCTTTCTCACACCAAAGGGATCACAGATCAAAAAAAAAAAATACACACAGACACGGCTCAGTAAAAAGAAAAAAATTGTCCATGATAATGGACAAGTTGGTTTCCTGTCCAGTGAAATGTAGGTACAATCATTTTGCCTGTTTGATGGACAGTAAGTTGAAATTGGCCAAGCCCCCAGCACCGGGCGAGGTTTTTCGAGAGCGAATGAATAATGCAAGAGCGGGCTAACTGTAAAGAATATGACAATGCTCTTCGGCAGCTGCCGTCAAAATACATATTTATACATATTCACATACAGGATGTTATTATAACGGCTGTACCAAAATTCTATCTTACGTATTTTTTTTAAAATAATATATGGCTTACATACGCAGCAGAGATGTGGTCACTTACAAAAAGCCTCGTCCACAAATTCCAGGTCGCTCGGAGAGTTATGGAGAGGGTTATGCTCGGAGTTTCTCTGAAGGAACCAAATCAAAATCCGGAACCAGGATATCCAACGGAGAACCAAAGTCACCGTCCTTCAGAAAAAGCAAACTGAAGTGGCAGTGGGCGGGGCATAATTGTTGAAGAGCCGATGGTCGATGGGGCAAATGAGTTCTGGAGGCTGGCCCCAACTACCTCGAAGACTCGCCCTGTGGGAATACCCCCGCCAGCCAGATGGACCGACGACGTGAAGAGACTGGCGGGAAGATTTTGAATTCGCAGAGCTGAGGACCGGGTGTGGTAACATGAATTGGGGAAGGTCTATCTATGTTCAGCAGTGGACGAATCCCGAATGATATCTTAAGTCCCCAGTAAGCTCGGCCGAATTTCACCTTCCCATACAAACGGAGTTTCGTCAACAAACCAAATACAGCAAAAATAAACTTAAATTCTTTATATTTTTTTTTACTATGGTATCTGAAGCTACATAAACTAATTACAGGCCTGAATATACCTAAACTTATTCTAAGTACATAGTTTCGGAGCAAACTAGCTAGTGGTTTGAAAATGAGAGCGTAACTACGTTTGTATGGAGAACCGAGCTTACTGGGGACTCTTAAACAAAAGGAACTTAAATGTAAAAAAAAAATATTTGACCCGTTTTACATTTGGACGAGATTTGTTTGGTTGCCTAGCAAAATTTGCAACTTCGTGGAACCGTGTTTTGATATAATACTTAAGTGTAGAGGAGCAGACGAGCTACCTGATGGGAGAGAAGAAGTCATCATCTCATTGTCACCCGTAGATACGGGCATGCATGTGTAGGGAAGTATATCTAGCATAATTACATTGTGTGTATACCTATTGTTCACAAATAAATGATTTGAATTTGAAGCGTGGGAGAGTTGGAGGATCGATAAGAAGGATTACTACAGAGGATTGTTAAGGATTGAGGAAACTCGCAATGTACGCTATTAAATTATTATTCATAACTAGAAGATCCCCGCAACTTCGTTCGCGGAGGAGAAAAAGTCATAACCGGTCGTTTTTCGTTCAGCGTAGTCGAGTAAAAAATATGCTATAACCATCGGGAGATACCCAGCTACCCGTGTACCAAAAATTGTGGAAATCTGTTTAGCCGATTGGAGAGCCGAAGCCACAACGACACATACAAACACACATAAAATCCAAAAAAATATATTTTTTGTTTTAGTGACCTCCAAATAGTCCGTAACAATCATTTTTTTGAAAATATCTTCAATGTACAGACATTTTATTTTTACAACTTTATAATAGTATAAGATGACGAATTATTTCGTTATCTGGGTACTATAATCACAATGAAGTAGTTGAATCTATGTTTTATACCAGATCATAAAGCTGTTATTTTTCGTGATTTTAAGTTTCTATTAAACATATTAAATATTTAGTAAAACATTTACAGGGTTATTAATAGTTCTCATTACCCGCATATCACCCAAATCATAAGCAAAATTTTTATATATTAATTACAATACAGTATCTCTACATTGTAACACCTATTTGAGATGAAGTGTAATTTAGTATTTTTATTAGCCCTGAGAAAAAAACACTTAGTGAGAAATTTTTAAAAGTTAGAGCTGTCATTGTCATGTTTTTTATTTAATTTTCTTACTAATCCATATAGATCAAAGTAAAAATGTATACGGTCGAGGCAGGTTGAAACAAAGTATGTTTAAAAAGAACACAACTTAAAAATAAACTATTTGTACGTTCTAAGTCCAAATAACGTGCTTAAATAACTTAATGTTTCCAATTGTAAGTACACACTTTAAGCCACGTTTAAGTATGATCTGAATGCAATATCTCTCCGGGTTCTTCATGATACTAATCCATAATACCTAAGAATAATTCATTGCCCACATTTTATTAATAACTAATTAAAAGGCCCCCGTACAAACTTTATCCCATAGTGTTTGACAGTTACACTAATGTATTTACATTAAATCGACGCGTAAATATAATTTATTTCTGCTTCATGTACGTGTTGGGTACTTTGGATGGGTACTTATTGCAGGTATTAACGACGTATTCTCATAATAAAATCGCAGTATTTCAGCCCAAAACAGAAATTATAAATACCATATAGAGGGGAACTGTGTTTATGTTTAAAAAAAATACAATATTAAATAAAACAGCTGTGCTAGTTTGAATATCAATCAACATTGAAGTACGTTTTTATTTTGTTATTCTTAAAGCATCCTATGAATCCCCGTTGGTCAGTAAGCTTTCACGTTATATACTATTAATGTACTAGGGTAAGATATAATAAGTGACAAAATATTTCGATAGTTCGATCGATAAAATATCATCCTGTACTATGATTTCGATCAAAATGGGCATGAAGACCGATTGCCACATTGTGGCTCCCGTTTTAAACTTTCAGTACATGTACAGTCAACTAAAAAGATAAGTTACTTTTCCGCCATACACGTTCCGCGTAACGCAAGTTTATTAACTAAGAATGGTGTGTGGGTACTAGTGGCGGCTCAATCTGAAACAAAAAAAATACATAGAAATTATATTTGTTATTAAAATAATTACGTTGGCAATTTTATTCGAATTAGAAAAAAAAAATCTATGTTATGACTTTCAGCGTTTTCAACAAATTGATGATATATCGAGAAGGTACGTCTACAGAAGTGGCTCTTACATCTTACTTGCTTTTGGATAAGGCCTAATATCTCGTTTTACACTACGAGCTAAAACTAGAAGTCTGATTTTACTAGAATAATTTAGAAAGATTATATTCTGCATAAATAAGTATTATTTTATTTTACTTTCCGACGTTGTACACCTTATGACTTGCAACACTCAATATTATGAGAGCTATTAATGACTCGATATATAGACACGCGGCAGCGTGTCAAGCCAAGTTCAAGCAAAAGAACTGGCTACCAGCGCCGAGTGTAATATTACACGAACCACTTAGTGCCACTTTTGGCCCTTATATAACTCAAAACCTCTTAAACGTAAACACATAAAACTACGTGTGTTTAATTATATCCATAAGGACATCTAGAAGCCCAAATTTCATGAAGCTAGCTCAAACGGTTATAAAGATATTAAGGTCAAAAAGTCGTAAATTTCAGCACTGACTGACTGACATATAGTACCTAAATCTAACCTATTTCCAGATAACCTAGAAAGATGAAATTTGGAATCCAGCTCGGCAATTGTATGTAAGTTACAAGCAGATATTTGAAACTATCCCAATATATGTCTTATTATATTCTTTACAAAAAGTAATGATATCCCACCAAAAACATAAATGTAAAAAAGGAGAGCCAAGTTCAATACAAAAATTATGGTTGGCTGTGGGCTTCGCCTCAAAAAGAATAGAGATCTAAATGAGTGCCAAGTTCTATGCAAAATTCAAATATGTCTTTATAGGAACAAAATAACATGAACAAGTATTAAACTATTTTTTTGCTTTATTGGATACCTATAACATTTGCTGTTAGTTAAAAATGTGTGATCTTAAAGTAGGTTATATTTGACTTGGCCAGTTTTCATTACATCAGCTACCCGTGTACCAAAAGTAGTTGAAATAAATCCGTCTAGCCAATTTGGCGCGATGAAGCCACAACGATACATACACACATACAAAAAATATTTATTTCGATTCAGTGACCTCCAAATACTCCATTTCAATCACTTCCGTGAAAATATATTTCAAGTACAATCATTTCATTTTCGAAACTTTATAATAGTAAAGATATTGCCGTATCAATTGTTTTACATTAAAATGAGTAATGGGTGTCATTAAAATACGTCGTGAGTTATCAAATATTGTATTACTAGCTTCTGCCCGCGACTTCGTCCGCCTTAAATTCGTTTATCGCGGATAAGGGTATTTTTCCAGGATAAAAAGTAGCCTATGTCCTGCCCCGGGACTCAAACTATCTCCATACCACATTTCATCCAAATCGGTTCAGCGGTTTAAGCGTGAAGAGGTAACAGACAGACAGACAGACAGACAGACACACTTTCGCATTTATAATATTAGTATGGATTACATAGCGTTTAAAGTATTAATAAAAATAGATGGTTTACACTTGTGCGTGACTATAAAAACAAGTTCCGATTAATGCGATTACGATAAAATACAAAAGCAGTGAATGATGACAATGATAAGATCATAGATATGCTATAAACAAAAATAATTGCATTCACAAGACAAGAACTTACACCTTCGCCACCCACAACAACGTGATAGATTGCTACGGTCTTCTTCTGTACGTGTATATCTTTCTTTCAATTTATATTAATAAATTAAATGTTCAAAAGACATTCTTATGAAGACGCCGTTAGGAATAAAAATTCAGTAGGAAGGGAATGATAAAAAGACCATAGCCACCACCATCACTGACAGAAAGACAAACGTGTATTCAAAAACGTTATTGATAGTGGCAGCTTATCAATACTTTTATGCATTCAATTGGTCATTTATATTACTAATGCCACCATCACTCTGAACGTTGACGTTCATCTTTGTGTCACGTATAAGGAGACCGGAGCTATTCAAATTTCATTCATTCATTCTGGTAATGCTGCGAGCATAATGTATGTGCTTCTGTTGGGCTACCTTACAGCCTTGTTTAATAAACAAAGTATGTTTTAAAGTTTTTCTTTGTTTAGATTTTATTTATTTCGGATTCATTGAAAATGCTTAGCTTGACTGATGGACTGACTCATTCAGCCTAAATCCTTGGATCAAGGAAATTGAACATTTGCAGATATGTCGTCGGTCATAGCTTTACAATAGAGACGCGTTCTTTGACATTCCCACGAAAGCGAAAGCATCTTTTAACGGAACTATTTAATTTAAATTTAAAATTATACAGGGACAACTATCTCTATTGTTAGAATATAACCTGTTCAATTAGGAAAGAAAATCCATAAGAAGTTGTTCTTAACTACACGAACTAATCCAATCGATGCCGTCATTACAATCTGATTAATAACTCATTCATTACAAACCATTAGCTCTTAAACAGACAAGCTCGCGGTTCAACTTGTAACATCAAGGATGCCCTAAGGTGTTCAAACATATCGTCCAGTCTAACAAGCCCTCTTACATTCCGACTAAAACCTATAAAATGACTGGACCAGCTTAAGGGGCAGGGGTCACGGTAACTGGTAATTGCAGATGATTACATGTTCGGATAGTAGTTTCAAATCTAACACACCCACGCACGGGAGCGGCATTCGGCTATAAAAAAATAATAGCCAGTAGTAAAAACCTGAGGAAGGATTCCGTTAGATGTATGTGAATTAAGATTTAGGATCATGAAATCAATTTACCATCGTACAGTCAAAGAATAGTTAAAAGTTCCTTGGATTAGGACCAAATCAGTCAAACTCGTGTACCTATCTGAAGCATCAAGAAGTGACTGTAACTTCGTTAGTGAGAGAAAAATGTATCATTTTCTTTTTTGGGATAGCGTAGTTACGTAAAACGTATCATTTAACCGGCCTTAGACGTCCTTATATATACATATACTAGCGACCGCCCGCGACTTCGTCCGCGTAGATTTTAGGTAAAAACAGAGATATGAATGAGGAAAACGTTTTATCTGTCAGTTGTCCGATGCTATTCTTGTTTGTAAAAAAATACTCAGAAGAAAAAATATTCAGCGACCAATGGATTTAGATTAAGAAAATTGGGATATTGAACATTATTCCATAAGAAGGCAATACTGGCACTTTTAATTTTAACGCCTGCAAGACTATGAAAAGAAGAGACCGGCGAACTTCCCGACACTGGCCAAAATGAAATGTCCTAGAAGGTACCTCGGCGTTTCAAAAGGATAGTATTTTAAGGCGTAGCAACAAATGGTTGTCTGTAAAGTCGGTTTACGAACGATAATTTTGCGAGTTAACGTCACAAGAAAACCGACGTCATAGTTTTACTACCTCACCTATTGTCTCCCTCCCTCCCTCCGACCCTCTCTCTCTCTCTCTCCCTTTATCCTTCCCTCCCTCCCTCCCTCCCTCTCTCTCCCTTCGACCCTCCCTCTCTCCCTCCCTCCCTTCCTCTCTCCTTCTCTCCCTCTCTCCCTCCTTCCCTCCCTCCCTTCCTCTCTCCCTCTTCTCTCGCTCTCTCTCTCTCTCGCTCCATAATTCATTAATTAACACATAACCCACAATCTCTTTGCAATTTCAAGTTCCTAAGCCAAAAAATTTTAAGTTGCACATACAAATTTCCATCCCTTGTTTTACCCCCTTAGGGGATGAATTTCGAAAACTTAAGAATATAAGTTTCTTGATTTTAAACACAATCTTTTCGCGAACTTTCAAGTTTCTAAGTCCAATGATTTTACCTTTCACATACAAAGTTCCATCCCTTGTTTTACCTCCTTAGGGGATGAATTTCGAAAAATCAAGAATATATGTTTCTTGATTTAAAGCACACAATCTTTTCATGAAATTTCAACTTTCTAAGTCCAAAGATTTTACGTTTCCCATACAAACTTTCATCCCTTATTTTACCCACTTAGGGGATGAATTTCGAAAAATGCTTTCTTATCCCTAGCCTACGTTATAAATGTAACCGACTGTGAAAAAATCAATTCTCTAGTCTAGCGTTAGTAGTTTCGGCTGTGCGTTGATGAGTCAGTCAGTCAGGACTTCTTCTTTTATATAAATAGATATACATATATATTATTATTAAAACTTGTTAAAATTCATCAAGCACATACATTTTTACCGAGAGGTGACGCTGTACCTAATAATAAATCAATATTCATACTATTCAATACATTCATAGACCGCGTTTTTTGTATTCTTCTTTGATTCACGGTTCCTAGGCATTTCGATTTTATATTTTTTAAATAGTACTTATTTAAATATACCGAAAAAGTTGGTACGAAGTACAAAAGAACAAATATAATAAAATGATGCTTACATTATTAAATTAACTGTTACTTTAAGCAGTTATGCACATAAGTGATTTTATTTTAGTGGTTAAATATTAACGGCATATATAACTACTAGTGAAAAGCATACTTACACAGTTTTCTGTCTTTACTCTAAAGCTGATCAACTTCAAACAGTTACCTGACAACTTGCAAGTTGCGTACTTTATTTCCAAATTAAGTGTGCTTTAGAAAAGGTACTTCTTAAGGCAGCTGATTTGGAAGCCTTTTGCTGTGTGTGGTTGCACTATATCAGATGATAATATCTTCTTCTGTGTCCACGATTATTACTCAATCTGTTAAAATTGTTTTATTTTAATACTATATGGCGCCCGCAACTTCGTTCGCGGAGGAGAAAAAGTTATAATCCGTCGTTTTTTCTTCAGCGTAGTCGGTTAAAAAGTATCATATAACCATGTGGAGATACCCAGCTACCCGTGTACTAAAAATTGTGGAAATCTGTTTAGCCGATTTTGCGTGATGAAGCCACAACGACACATACAAACATACATAAAATTAAAAAAATATATTTTTCGTTTTAGTGACCTCCAAACAGTCCGTAACAATCAATTTTTTGAAAATATCTTCAATGTACAGACATTTCATTTTTACAACTTTATCATACAATAGATATTAGATGATACCAGATACTTCGATGTTTTGCCATTTATTTAGCTACCTATCTAATAATTAGTATATATACGATGCCTGCGAGAAAACCGACTGATTTTAACCACGTATTACTGCGTCAAAAAATCCATACTAATATTTTAAATGTGAAAGTGTGTCTGTCTGTCTGTCTGTCTGTCTGTTGCCTCTTCACGCTTAAACCGCTGAACCGATTTGGATGAAATTTGGTATGGAGATAGTTTGAGTCCCGGGGAAGGACATAGGCTACTTTATATCCCGGAAAAATACCCTTATCCGCCATAAACGAATTTAAGGCGGACGAAGTCGCGGGCAGAATCTAGTGTTATACAAACCCAAGTCTTATTCGGTAAAGAAAAACCATTAGTTTTGTCGATTTTGTACATACAAATTGTATAACTTTTGCTTCTGAATGAAAATGATCCTTTTTAATAAAATGGTAATGAATATTTTTGCAAATAAATGGATGACTTTAGTGAGTGGTAGGTGTCACTTTGATGTCTGTCAATAGCGACATCCAAACGACCAAACTCAGTAACATACGTGGCAACATAGCAATCAACAGAGCTTGATGCCTTTTAGTAATAACAATAAATAGTTTACTTGAACATTGAATCCATAGAACAGTTTTTGCTCCAAATGCCTAATATTACGTGGTTATGATCTTTTCGATTCCTCACAGGCACCGTGTATTTATGCTATTAACAGAACGTTATGATATACTGAAAGGTAAATTAAATGTTAGCACTTCATCGAGTACTCAGCCGTGTGATGTACAAGTTCGTGTTTTTTCAATTGAGAATTCGAGATCAACGCGGTCCCTTTCCTGCGCGTACGCAGCGCAGTAGGTTTATCATTGCTAACTGTGAGATATATAATTAGCATTATTTTAATTTATATGGATTAAATATGTGATCCGGATACTTAATACAAACATCAAGAAATATTAACACTCACTCTTAGTCATGTGTCACACTGGATTTGGATACAAACTTTCTTCAACTTCCTGCCTTTATAAGCTGTACAGTCTTAGTCAAAAGGGTTTTAAAGTAAACTTATAAAATAGTAACGTAACTTAAGCATCGACGGACAACGCGTTGTCTAAACTGTTGAAGGTCATCATCTCCCTGCCCGTATCCCACTTATGTAAAGACAACATGTTGTTTTCTTCCATTCATCTCTATTATTCGTCACTTCAGCGCTTACTCCTTTCTTTCTGTCCTTTCTCACACAATCCATCCATCGGTTTTTTGGCCTACCGATCGCTGTTCATCCTTCGACATTCATGCCTAAAATTATTTTACGAATATGACATTCATCTCTCCTCATTACATGTCCATACCGCGCTAACCTGCTGCACCTACATTTTGTCCGTCCTGGGTGCTACTTCCTTTGAACTTCCCCTTATAGACTCATTTCTAATCCAATCTTTCCTCGTCACTCCACACATCCATCTCATCATTGACATTTCGGCTGCGTGCACTCTTCTTTCATCCATCACTTTCGTTGATTTTAGTTAGCAGACGTTTCTGATCTGATAAAAATTACCTACACATGCAGCCTAAGCCGCGGGAAAAAGCTAGTATATTATAAAATGAAGTGTATCTGCGTTGTATTACTTGTATTATAATGTATAATGTAACTACGATTTCAAGAAGAAAATTACTGACATAATATTTTTTATCGGTTTTATCTATACACAATATTAACAAGTTTTTAACTTTCCCATATTCACAATCTTATGTATACTTTATACTTCTAAGTACCTCACCAATATGCTCACATCAAGCATGATAATAACTGAGCCTTTCATTTCCTTTCCCACCATAATTATATGTCATGTTTTTGCAAAGATAAAACTTCACGCCTATAACGGCAAGTCTTATGACTTCATGGGGCTCGGTAACGTTCACCTTTTGCATAATTTAATTTCACACAGAAGCCTTTAACGAATTCTTCTTATTTCTATCTGTATATTACAAAAGAAAAGCACCAGAGGCAGCCGTCTGTCCGGGATAAACTGGAAAACTGGGATTTTGATACGGATACTAACTTGTAGCTAAGTTCTTCGGAAATCTTTAATTTATGTATATCTCACGTATAACATTGTAATCAATAGTAGTCTGCTATTTTTTTTCTGTAAAGAAATCAATGTAGCTGAAGTGTTCATTAGTTTATTCCGGTCAAAACTTTGATGAAGTTTGTGGGTATCTACAAGTATTTGGATTAATTTGATATTTGTGATGTTTTAGTCTGCTACAGACGTTATGTACGTTCAAGGTATGTATTATAAACGCAATAGGATTCAAATTAATATCTACATAGTAGATGAAAAAGATATGTCTGAAGTGTTTTCCAAATTCTCTTGAGTTTTCGGGAGTGTACACCTAAAAATTAAATTATTTAACCGGATTGTGACCCTGGAATAAACAAAAAACATGAGATAATATAGATGGTAATGTAATCAGTTTAATTTGTTTTATTCAAATAATGTAATCTAGCATATCATACTTACAACGTGACGTAATAAATGGAACATTGTCATTTATTATCGTTACAAATATTCTCACATTGTAAATAAAAAAATCTAACGTCTGTCGATACTATCGACTCAAATGGCTTTGAAGTACCGGAAACGACGTCCAATTACGAACGAAAGATGCGAATTCAACTCGAATCGAGCCGGCGCAGATTATTGATAGACTCGATTTGACTCGATAGATGCCTGATTTCAATACTAGCCTCATTATTTGCAACTCGAGCCCTTTAGTAAAGTTGTTCGAAAAAGGAAATTGGATCCCAAGTTTGTCAAAAATAAGCCCTACATATTATTTCTACTCTTTTTTTTCTCAACAATCAAACGAGTTTTGGAATTATTATTCGTAGGTATGTCGTACTTAATATTCTATTTTATAATAAGACAGTTAAAGACGTTAAAGAAACTTCTATTTTAGCTTGGAGTAATTTTCCACGGCAAATCTGATCGGGGCTAATATCAAATCTTAACGGTATTATATATCGGTGTATTCCTAATATAATGGAAAAAAGGGATATATTTACAATACAAAAACCTACATGTACATCAATCTGTGCAGAAGTCAAAAAAGGGTATTAGCACTATTACTATCTTTATTGTTTTCTCGATATTATTCTCCAGACAACTAATCGATACGTATACCAATAAGGATCATTAAAAAAGTGATTTGCTAGACTGCTAGTAACCTTAGACTGCAATATCGCATTATTCAGTTAGAGTCAGAGCGCCTGTCTTATTAACCTGCAAAGGTCAAGAGGGCCCGACATACCGTGCTGTTTGCTGGTATTCAAAAGTTAAAGGCCTAAATCGGGTGCTGTTATAACCATAGGGCTAGTTCCTGGTTTGGTCGATACGTCATTTATATCACTGCTGCCATTTTTAGGCGGCCAGACAAGGGACCATTATATATTTTAATATCCAGTCTAAATATATGCCACTAAAATGTTTAATCAGAGGCTGTTTATACCTGTCTACTACATTTTGTGCATAGGGATCGCTGAAGTTTTGTACAGATACGATTGACGGAAATAAGGTGTACTTTCATCAATCAATCAATAATTTTACATCATTTGTTCGCAAAGCACAAAGGAAAAAAAATATTGCGCCTAATCACTTTTTTTTTATTTACCATGACTCTGACCTACGCAGTAGAGGTACTGGACCAATATCTCTAACCCCTGACTAATGGTGTATCTGTGTTCATGCCTTATAACTGTTTTTATTTGGATGGAGTTTAGCATTCTATATAGGAAAAGAAAATCATTACCTACTTGATGCCGTCCTTGGATATAAAACTGTGAGATATAAACTACTTATTGAATGTAAGCACTTTACGCTGATAGGATGCCTTACGTACCATGTAAGCGATACCTCGGCCATTATTCGACAACCACGTCATTTCAAACAATGACTGGCAGACATTTAACAGCCGATGAAAGTAGAAATTGCCTTCTTTAGAAGCAATCCCGTTTAAATGTGGGTGTTTTGACGTTGACTGCTTTGAGTCATCTTCTAACAGGCGTGGAGTGATTTTATATGGGATGTGCGACGTATTAATGTTTTTGGACATTGATGTGTAGAGTATTAGGGACCAATCTTACCAAGCTCAGTAAGTTTTATCGGCTCATTACACCAGTCGATGTTGCCTATTTGATAGACATAAACAGCCGATAATCAGCCATTAGCAACTTACATCGCGTGGTGATATTGGGCGTAAGCTTATTATCATTTATTATTAAAGTTCTTCACTTACATTCTAAGATCGCAAAGTAACCATATGTAAATATAATATCCTGTAAGTAATGTAATCTCATTATAGGCTAGACTATACAAAAAGCTCTTCCACGTAACAAACTATTAAGAACACTATTTAAAATGTCAAATATTCGACTACAAACTACCTACATATTTGTTTTATAAAAAAATATAATATCGATAATTAATATCCCAAGTCCTGATGACCATAACCTAGTTCAACAAGGCTACGATGAATAAAAGCGCACACAGCCCAAAGTGCCTCGCAGATTAACTTAACATCAAGTATACACGTTTTCCTACGTTTTGCCAGTAAAGAAGGTAAACACAACATCGTAAGTAAGCCTTTCGATATACATGATTTCGTGTGAAGTTCCGCTTAATATAATAAATGAATTTAGATAATTAGCCAAGGATTTCGAGGTAAAAAGAAAATGAAAACTGCACTTTATGCTTTAAATGCAAATGATCTTTTTTTCATTAGCCTTTGCCCGTGGCTAGGTCCGCGTAGCGAACGTAGTATATGTTGGATCTTTTGGGTTAACCAATTCGGTCAGTACAGTACCAGCAGAAAACCGCAACATAAGAAAAATAACAACAATTTAGTCAATGAATTATTCAGCCAGTCTGGGCGAAATTCGTTAATTTTTTATGTTGATAAATAACAAACATGCCTGTATTTAATGGACAAAATATTTTAAAAAAAGGTTCACACATAATTTTTAACTTTCACAGACATGATTACAAAAAACAGCACGCGGAATCTCGCTTTACATATTCCACTGATATTACAAGACGTTAACAAATTTTACAACCCCAACTCTGTACAACACTCGAACTCCATTCAAAAGCTTTTGATGTAAGGTTGGTTTTAGCTTGCAGCGTGCGGTATCATGCCGTAAGGTGCGTACTCGATAGCTCGTAACACTTACCGTTATCGCGGTACCGTCCGTCTGACGGTCATTCGGTCTCGGCGTTTTCATTTCCACGACGAACGGTATTCGATTTTCGAATATCGCTTGATATTTTTATCAGTGTTGGATGACCAATATCGACAATTATTGCGCAAGACGCGGCAAACTCTAGGGATGTAATTGGAACACCCACAGTTAGCCGAGAATTTCACAATATTTACCGACGTTTGTGACGATCCCTTTCTTGTCAGTTAGTACTCTTTATTGTATATATAAGATTTGGAACATTGATTACTTGACAGAATAGGTACTTGGTATTTAAAGCGATAAGAAACAGTTTTCTTCCTTGATCTTTATATGATGCTACTCGTATAGGTAGTGTGTTTGTAAAATTTACTCGTTTGTCTTTTTAAGACTATAATAGAGCAACAAATTGATGTAATTTTAGCGTCGTAGATGGAAAACGGAAATAAATAGACTGGGTATTTTTTATTATTGGAAATGCTCGATTTTCATGTAAAATAAACCAAATATATTTGCTAAGCAGGTGAAACCGCAGTAAAATTCCTAAGCATCAATGGCATTCCACATTCGTAACTACTATGTAGAGTTAATTTTAATTGACGAAATGACACCTTACGAACTAATATCAGGCCGGTTTTTAAGATTGCGACATTAAGCACCATGTCGAATTATAAATTCATCTTTACAAATAAAAGTTTAACTAATTTTAACAAGACAATTTTCATAAAAATGTCGTTTAACTTAGATTTATGTTAAGCATAATAAGAACCTGAAGAGTTCTTTATAATACAATTATTATTTCTGGCTAGCCTAGGATTGCGTCATTTTTATCTAGGCAACAGGTGTATAAAACATGTTTTAAACATGTAGGCTTTTAGAGAGATCATAAATGTCCAATTTATAAATTATACAATAAGTGTTTTTAACTTAGTATATAGCTAGTTCCTAGTACTAAATATCTATGGTTAAGTTTATGCTTAATTAAACAAGAAATATAAGCATAAAAACGCACATAGATTCTTAAGTAAAGTTTGTATTTTAGTTAGGTACAAATGGTACAAACTACGAGCATATTTATATTGGTATAACTATTAAATAGATTGGAAAGAAGTGCAATAAAAATAAACAAAGATAAGTTATACATATATTCTGTATATATATATAAATCATAACTTGTTCTATAGAATTAAAAATAATATAGCAATCTATGTTATTTTAGTCCATCTATATCTCTACATGTATCAAAGTTCCTATGTCTCGAAAATTAATTACAAATTTTATTGAATCGTTCCTTATTTAGTACAGTTCTGTGATAGTATTCTAGATGTTTCAGTTTTAGTGGTATGTTACTGAGAACAGAACATGTTTTCATTGCATTTATTTATGTTACAAATTAAGAATGTAGAGTTACGTACACCGTTTCGTGGTTATACCATTTAAAGATACTTTTGAACAGAAAATGAAAAGACCTCAAAATATAGTGTAATTTCAAGATACATTATGTCAAGCTCTTGTGGGCTTTTCCTCAGCTTTAAGATATGTGATGTGTGTATTTAATTGACGTATTAACATTTACATTTTCTTAAAAAAAATGTTTTAAATGTTGAACTTTTTACTGAATATGCTTATTTAATATAAATTTACTTAATGTGAACTGACATGTTTAATTTTTTTTGTTACAGATCGCATCCATTCTTTTACATTGAGACAAGCGAGTATAGTGCAGTGACATAAAGGATTATGTACAGTGCCAAAATAACTCTTTTGACCAAGAACAGAAGGTGACAATTGTGTTCCTTATGTCAATGTTGTGTTGTGAACAATGATTGTTTGGCGAACGAAGAATCCTAGTCGTCGAAAAACCAGTGGCTGGTAAGTTTTCAGTTTATGTTTTCAGTTATTCTAAATTAGTTACCTATTTTTTTTAAATGCAGTCTCCATATATTTTTTTAAAAAACTTCGCTAGTTTTTATCGACTAGGAAAGAGCTACTGAGTCTATGTGGATTATTAAAAAATCCTACAAAATGTTCATTTCCTACGGGGACCTTTTAAGATTTGGTTCTAAATGGGTTTTCGGAACAGAGGATGTTCCTCAGTGCACTTAACCACCTATTTAAAGAACGTAGGTTTTACGCTGCACGTTATATTAGTTTCAGAACTCTTTTATATGAATACTAGAAGGTCAGGAGGTCTTCGTCAGCGGAGGAGAAAAAAAATCTGTGGAAGTTCAGCTAAACGTGTACCAAAAAATGTTGAAATCCGTCTAGCCGTTTTGGCGTGATGAAGCCACAACAACACATAAAAACATACAAAATAAAAATTGGATTTAGTGATCGTCAAATAGTACGTATACATTTTTTTTAAATATCTTCAAGGTACAGGCATTTCATTTTCATAACTTTAAGTATAATGATAATGTTTAGTTTGTTTTACGTAAAGACGAATTTGTTTTGTGCTCTTTAGCTTCAATCGATGTCTACTACTACGCCGAGCTATAGAAGTATACCATTCATTGTTTTACCTATACGTTTAGAACGTAGGTCGAAGGGAAGGTTCACGGGCGGGGACCTCTGGTGTAAATAAATAAGTCATGTTCAATGATGGCGTAGGTGCTCGCTTTCTTACGCTAGGGCAAAGGGGCTGCACATCCCAGCTGCATACATCAGAATAGATAGCAAATCGGTTCCACGGGGTTTCCTTAGCCTTATATTAAATCACTCTTTCATTTCTATGGTTTATTGAAATTCGGAATTTGGAGTATCTGAATATTATTAAGTCGTACTTTTTGTATTTTGGCATATTTAATCGCGGCATTTTGAAAATAGTAATATTAAACGTTGAACATTTTGTAACTTCGGATACAGGAAAATCCGATTAATAATATTGCAGAATCGTTATAATAAGAATATTGGTGTATTTGGAAACAGATCAATGGATTATAGTTCCTTTGCTGTTCCGCGAACTTGTGTCTTGGTCTGCAAAGTAACGCCTGAATATATCAATAATTTGGAAATATAATTATTATTTTTAAATTTGTGATTCCAAATATCGAAATAACGTTTTTGGTATTTATGTAGTGTACCCTTTTACTGGATCTGCGTCTGTCCCTAACTGGGCTCCGCGGGGCATCGTAGTTACCGATGTACGCCAACGCCGTCAATGTATCTTCATCATGCGTTATTGCATATAGCCGCAGAGTAGAGAACACGCGTGAGATGACCGCAGTGACATAGTTCAGTTCTAAACTGTCCACGTGACTCTTTCTCGTGCGATAAATATTACCTATCTCTTTTTATTCAGCAAAGTGCAACAGAGACGGGTCACGCGATAAGCGAAGTCGTGGCCAGTTTTTGGTAGGGAGAGACATAATGGAGTAGGAAGTACACGAAATGAATGACAATATTTGTATCAATTTAGGCAGGCAGAAGGTGTAACTCAAAGGGGTTCAGAAAATGATAGGTAGGATAAAAGTGCATCTCTAAGAACTGAACCGTTGACACATAAATTAATTTAGGCACTAATATTCAGAGTGGCTTTCATTTCATTCTGAACGAATTCTCGTGGCCGGCATATGGTACTCATTAGACGTGATCATTCAAACTGATAAGAATATATATGTACTTATTCATGCTGAAATTTTATTAAAGTGTAGACTCACTTATACAATTCTTCATTCGATTTTAAATATACGTGTCACTTGAGTAACATCACTTTATAGAAGTTATTACAAATTATAAAATTTGACTGCAGTCATTGTTTTATTTATGCTAGAATATTACATGAGTTCTTTTAGCTATGCTAAGCTAGCTATTTATTATGAATGCAATAGTGGCATTCATAATAAATAGTACTTGTAGATGACTGTACTAAACACATTTTCTTAAAAGATCATCCTCTGCATCCATCCCGGATCTTATGGTAGGGTCATTATTATTAACGATATTTTTATTTTACACAAAGACGCGTAGAGTACAGTCAAGTTTGCCATTCCGGACATCAAACATCTCATACAGTTGCATTTTAATGCAAACTATCAACTTTGTACACCTACTATCATAATGGTAAATCTTCAGAAATTTCACTATTTCAAAAGCTATTGTCGTCTGAAGACAATTTCCCATTGAAAAAATAACATGGTTTCAAGAACAATGAATTTTCAGAGTTTTTTTTTAGTAATACGACGTTTTGAATTACTTTCCTAGTCTGCCCTGCACATATTGCGATACAATAATAAGGAAGTTCTCGTTCTAAAGAAATTTTAGGTTTTTATACATTTTGTGGTAGGTAAAATGAAGTCGAAGCTATTTCGTTGACTTCATTCCTCCGTCTTTATCCACGGGAGGCCCGCAGGCTTACTTATCTATCGTGAAATAGCGGAGTGGTAATTTCACTCCCGGTGTCACAGGCTGAGTACTTCGAGTAAACTAGGCACACAATAATATTGTTATGGATAGTCGTTATTATGAACTACAAGTAAGCACAACGACAATAACTGAAATATTGACTCAGCAAGTCAAGTTCATATGATATTTCAAGTAGAAAAAAAAATCCCTGGAGACATGAGGTAGGTCCGGCATTTTTTTTTGTGTAATTAAAACTTACCTAGTTTAAATAAATACATGTGCGTAAGAAGTATTTTATTACGGTAAGTTAAACTTTTAGAATGTCGATTGATACATTTTATTTTCCGATTAAAAATATATATATTATGTATATCGTCGGCTGGTAAGCACTAATCTTAGTTTGGGACGATATCTTTATGTGTAACATTGTTCCTTATCGTTATGTATTTATCATCTATTAATGGTAATAAAACATCCGCTAATATGTGTTATTGTCACCGACACAATGCAATACAATAGTCGTAAATGAGTAAGAATTTTAGAATATATTTTTAAATGCTCTATTAAATCAAAATAACGTACGTATATTAAAGAAACATACCGGATTAACAAACGATCATAATATCACTTTGAGCAACAGATAATTTACTTGTTCGCAAAAATATTTTACTAAAGTTAAAACCGTCAAAATTTTGCACACACGATGTGCGAAACTTGCGAGTCTATTTTTATTAAAAATATTGACAGGTATCATATATTTGTGGCCTTTGAATCTACAATCGAACCTATATAAAGGACAGGCTTTCATTTGAATACCAAAACTTGACGGAAATATACCAAATATTAATAGTTATCGGAAATATAATTCGTTTTGGCACCGTAATTTACTGAAACCAGTGTTTAAAGTTAGTTTTAAATCAGGGTCGACGCAGGCTCAAGTGATTGATGAAGGCGACCCACATACGATGATTCAAGGAATGGTTAAAAAGTGGGCCGTTTAGCTCGGTGCACATTTCCAGGCAAGATATAATTTTTCGTTATTTACTCCAGAATTACCATACTTTTTAAATGGTCTACATAAATATATACCAACCATTGTACGATAAATATCCTAATTAACACGAACACAGTATAAACGCTGATTAGAGCTTATAAGCCCTAATCAGCGTTTATACTATAACGCTTAAAATACAGCTCGTGTCTTACTTAGGATATACGTAGGTATAGGCCTAGTACCCATAATAGTACAAGCTTTGCTTAGTTTGGGACGAGGTTGATTTGCGTAAGATTTACCCTGATATGTATTCATTTATTTTATTATTAAATTTAAATTAAATCTAAAAATGACCCCTGCGGCATTGTACAGAAGATGCTGGCGGCGTTTCCTCGCTGAATCGCCAGACTGATTCTTTGAGCGAGGAAACCGCCAGCTCTCCGGTCGCCAGTGACTTCTGTAAGCCTCTTCGAAACGTCTTTGAAGAGGCTTAATGCGCTGGAGCCCCACGGACCCAGGGTCTCGACGCCAAAAGGAATAAAATTATACTCAGCGCCAAGACCACTGTATTTATTTATTTTTAGACATTCGGCCGCTTCTGCCGCTGCTCCAGCCCTAAACGTCGGTCGGTGGAGGTGTGACGGGGCCAGTGTGTCTACTCTAAACAAACTATATAGAAGATAATCGGGCAATCAGTGGATATCCAAGTATTGTACAAAAAAGTGGTCAAAATCTGTTAAGCGGTTATGACGTGATGTAGCTACAATGTCACATACTTAAAATCATCAAAAATATTCTTTGATCCAGGGACCCGCAGATTTAGAGAGATGGATATTTTTCAGTCATTTTCAAAATGATATCTTTAATGTACAAACTGTATTTTAATACAAGTTAGGAATACTACTTACTTTCTGTATGCCTGTTTGTATTTTATTATATTCTTTAGCTGTCCACGGTACGTAGCAAATTATATAATTTTGATTTCTAAATAGTAATAAGAATCATAATATAAAAATGACACTTTATATTATGATTCTTATTACGCGCGGCGAATCAAAGACACTTCCATACCGATAAGGCGGTCTCTCTGCCCTCTAAACCTTCAGATGCGTGATATAAACGCGCCTGCCTGGTTGGTGTGAAGGTTGAATCGTTAGGTCACACAATACAAGTTTTGATGCACATTCATTCATAGGCTAACGACAGAGTAATAATAATGTTTATATTTTGATTTCAGAAAAAAAAATTGATGAATAATGTAATAACATAATATTTTCTTCTGTTTCCGCGATTATTACTCGTTTAAATAAAACAATTAAACGGATTATATCGCGCATATTTAGGTCCACCCATGACCATGGAAAGCTGAAAAGCTTCCCAAACGTCGGGAACTCAAATAAGATATATATACGCGATATAATCCGTTAAATTGTAAATATCAATATGTAATAGCATATTGATATTTACAAGCGAAAATAGGTAATTTGTTTTTAGCGAAGGGTTCACCAATCGTAAGTATTATACAAATAATAAATTACTGTCAACATAAATTACCTCCCTATATTACATTCATTTTAATGTTATAATTAACGATAATGCAAAACGAATACACGAGCACATGGGTACTTGAAATAAAATTATTTACGATCAATAAATTTTGAATTAGACAGATCAATTAGTAACGTATGTGTTTAAGAGAACTCAGTTTATCACACGTACAGTAATAAACTGGCTATATAACATTAATCCACTTCATTTTGAAATGCAACCTTCATAGTCACATGTTTACGAACAATCATGTAATGATATTGACGCTAAGTTCGTCGTTCGTTTAAACACTAGGTTTATTTCTCGAAAAAAAAAGAAGACACAGACTCATGAACAACTAAACTTTGGAAACGAAACTCTAAATTGGATTACAGTACGTTTAATGAACTTAATGGAATAAGGGAGCCACAATAATCTTACGTTTAAATTTACTGCCCCGCAACCATAGTAATATATTTTTCTTATTCCGCTAAAATGGCCCCGAGGTTTAATTGAAAAAATAATAATCAATCTGACCAAATCTTGCTACTCTGGCAATAATTTTTTCATAAAATAAAATATTTAAGTGTATCTTTGTAAATAATAATATTACGACTTAATTTCAGTTATAATGATACCTTAATGCAACGATCTGCGTCCGTCTAATAATGTAAATTACTGAAATGAACTTGTATACCTGAATAAATATAATACATATTGCATGCGTGAATTGCACCTGAAGAGGTAGAATATTGTGGAAACAACTGTCAGGTATGTTCATCTGCTCATATAACCAGAGGCGTGCAGACGGTTTTTGGCCAGGGTAGGCAGTTTCTCTGTGCCTGAATGGAGGCATGGTCGTTCAGACTAGGCAGTGACTTTGTGCCTATATGGACCGCACGCCACTGCGTGTAATCAATATTCAAACGTAATAAAGCATTAATTCATTAATTAATTAATTTATTCTTGCATGCATGAGTAAATATATGTGTGCAGATAGGTGTATTTCGTATATACAGGGATAGTTGACCATCTAAGAATGATTATCTGTAGGGTAATAGCTGCATTTATACGCTAAGGGGTGAAACTAAAATAATGTTGTTTGTGATTTTTTTTACCCTTATTTTATTTAAAGCCAGATTAGGTGCCTATTATTTAGTTGACTTGACAACTCATTCTGGCTTGAAAAAAACCCAGCTAAGACGCGGATCTTAAATATTGTGTAAACGTAAATGCATTGTGTCAGTAATACCTTAAAAACACAATCTGTAAAGTCCATATCTAATCCATTATGTTGTTAATGTTGACATTAAACTCGCATTACAATCTATCCAACACCAACAATGTGCGTGGAAAATAAACTTAAGCATATGCAAATTTTCAAACTAGCCAGCTTTCTAACCAGGCTTTAATGGCCTAGGACTCCAAGTGACACTAATAATACTCGAATGAAATGACTGTCCGCAAACACGGGCCAGTAATGTCTTCATAGGTGATTATGGAAGAATTCCGCAGTGGAGCATGCGACGCGCGAGCAGCGGGATTCCTAACCGTCACACCGTCAACTGATTCATTAATAAGATTTCTTCAGGCATTGTTATTGATGTGTTTGAATGAGTAAGATTAACCCTATTATTTGATGCGATATATACATAAAACTTTAGACAGTTATAGAAGCGAACTAAAAATATGTAAAAAATAAGATGTTTGAGTCAAGTTCAGTGACAAAAATAACATCGAACAACCCCGGTGCAAAGTGAAACTACTGCCACTCAAACTCGAGAGACAAAGAACGTTATTGCGTCTAGTGTTTATGCGAACCAAGTTCTTCCAGTACCTGTAGGTAACTACCAGTGTACCAGTTTAATTTTTTTTTACATTATTTATTTCTTAAATCCATAGGTAGATATGCTACTATTCTAGCTGGAAGTACGTTAGTGAAATATATGTCCTTAGTATGCTTACTTAATTATAGCGCTGTTAGTTTTAGTTTTGTAAAATTGGAGATTATTAAGTCTTAAATATATATTACAATATCTAACTTGACTGCATGATTGCTTATCGCTATCCCCGGTCAAGACGAATTTATTATTCTTAAGCAAGTCTGCTTCATGTGTACATTTGCTTATTTCTCTTACGTGCCTGTGTAACCGGAGTCCAGTAAATAATACCTACCCATTTACTTAGTATTTCCGCGACATAAGCAAAGGCCATTACCATAAGTATCTGGTGTCGCATATCGCCGGGCACGCAACGCTTTACCGGTTCCACACTAGGTCATAGAATTTCACAAATATTTGTGACTGATATGCACATATTAATACCACATTTATTAAACGTAATTAAGATTCTAGACGATTTAACATTCGGAATTTAGATGAATTAGGTGTTAACGTAATTTTCTAATGATATGCATCTCAGATTAAAAAATGACTGATATGAACATATTTTAGTTAATCATTTCATTCGTGAGAACGTCTGATTTATGAGTGTAATCTGATTTATATTGTTCATGTTCTTCTCTGTAACTCCTATATTTAATATCTCGTTTATAAACACGTAGTATTGTAATAGATAATGTTGCTTTTATAATTGTTAAAATATAACACAGAACAAGTAGAAATAATTCTGTATGTTTTAGGGGTGTATTATTTAAAAAAAGAATAAGTCTCTACTAAAAATGAAGTATTTTTTCCGCTTCCCTAGTGTGATGCGGGTCGTAAAAAGTAATTTATCAATACCATAACTTACTATACTTAATCACATACTCGTAACTACTACTCGTACACAAAACATACCTTTACTACAACCGTGTAGACATTATACATAAACATTGAAATAAGATAACCTAGCATCACATTATGATTTCAATAAGATTCCAAATGCCTTAGGCGTTCAAGCGAAAAAAATGCACAGTTTTTACACGAAACGAAAGTACCTGATCGTGCACCTACGCACGCGCCGGCGCGCTTCATTACACTGCTCTGAAAAGTTTTCCAACACAGAGTATGCGGTTTATACAGTGCAATATAATAATCAGCTTGTCTTGCGCGATCAAGTAAGGCTGACGTCTCAAACCTTTGTTGCCAATGTTGCCATACCCTCGTGCCTCTTGCTTACCGAGGGTGAGAGCTCAGTTAAACGGTTCACCTAACACCCGCCTTCGCTGTTGTTCCCGTATTGTTCGCCATGAATGAACCCAAAATCCGAATGAGGTGGAAGCAACTCCTATAGGTTTTGCGAAGAACTTTTACGGACCCGTCTTTTAGCAGCAATGAAGAACACGAATGTGAAGGAAATAATCTACTTCAGGATAACAGTGGCCAATCTCCTTACGTATTGCTATATACGATAATAATTGGCTAGTCATTGACTTTTGAAAAGATGGAATTACTTTAATACTGGTTTTCTAAAGGATCTAAATCGGCTTAATGGGTAAAGTCGCAGAAAAACCTAGCTTAGAATAAAATAGGTAATGCTGTAACGAGGATGTAAATTTTTATATTATCATTAACATCATTGGTCACAAATTAAAAATATTGCGTAGTGTCAGATTGCCTGTTTATTTTTATTGACCTAAACAGTAATATTAGGTGTTAACAGATAATTTGCGATATTAATAAAGAGATTCCACTGATTAAAAAGTATGCTTAGTACTCGTACTCACACAATAACAGCTTGCACATGCCACGTAGTCTTAGATGAAGATAACTTATCCATAAAGTAAACTGTTAGAACCTAAGCATTAACGCACAGTTTTACGAACAATGTACTAATAAACCTTCGAATGGCCTCACGATTACTCTCTAAACGAGCACTAAACCTCTGCATTGTTTATATTAAGTGATTCCTACCAACTTCAGAATGCTTGTTTGAATTCATTGAGGTCTTACCAACCAAATACATAAAGATCGTTGTAACTTTATCAATAAGCTATTTCTAGTTAGTTTCGAAGTAAAGTTGTATACTTTATTGTATTATACTTATGTTTTTATATCGTTACGTCTAATCTTTCAAGTTATAACTAAAACCCAAAAGGGATCGCTTATTAATCTTATAAAGATAAAAAGGGACGTATAGATCAGGTAAAACATTAGTTTTACTTCCTATTTCATTGAACCAAATAGGTCTTCAAAGTTCATTCACATCGAGTCACAAGAGTAAAATTGTTACAAAGATAACTATTTGATATCGAAATATGCACCTACACTTTAAACAAAAAAAAGACGTATTTTTGGTTTTTTGGTCGAGTGGTTTGGGAAAATGGTGGAGAAAGAAGATATAGTGATTGTCCTTCTCGGGGAAAGGAGCCGCCACTATTGTTACTATTTTAATCTATGTACAAAAATTTGCTTCATACATGTTGCTGAAGTTGGTGGCAAACCATAAATGCATTTGCTTGCGTTATCCATCGTCTATTAAGATATGTAGTGATAATTAAGTTATGAGAATCGCGTACAATGGGCGTGTATATAATGGATCTTTACAATCCATCTTCATTAACGGCTGCAAAGGCACGCCATGTTGCGTTAGGATCAGGAACACACTGCATCGTAAATTATAAACCGTAAAACAAGTTCACATAATGTATATGTTAAGTCTTTATGTCGTGCGTGTACAACAATAGGTGCTGATGCTGAGGTTGGGTATTTAACAGCGGATACAATATCACTTTAACCTTGCATGCAATTTACTCTTGCATACTGTTGGCTTAGAGAAAACAGCAAATAAGTGAAATTCAAGATAGGAAATGAAAACTTCGTTCGCATAGAAGGAAATAAATCATAAACATCTATTTTCAGCGTAATTAGGTAAAAAATATCCTATAACTATCTTGTGATGCCCGAGTAGTTTTGCCAAATATTCCGTTTTCATATAAATAATCCTTTTCAGAAGTTACTTATTCTAAAAGAGCGTAGACGACAAATAGAGGTGTAGGCGTAGATGATATTGTAGACAATCGTACAGAAACACTGTTACTAAGACGAATTTACTAAACCAAATGAAATGCTATTCTTCTTGTGCGCTGGAACTGCCCCTTTCTTGCTAATAACTTTATTGAGAGGATCGTATATTTCTTGCACATTTTTTCGAATATCTTCAAAATTTGTTGCTGAAAACAATAAAAAAACGTTTTTGAGTTCTTTGTTCATAAATTAAGGAAATGAGTGTCGATTAGTTATTGGTACTTTTTGAAATGTTGCCAATTGAAGCTAAATGGACATAAATGAAAAAAGTGAAAGAAACATTTTATGTCGATTTGCTAAATCCATTACTTTCTATGATCATATGTTCACAGTACAGTTCCCTTTAATTTGCATTTGTTTTACTGTCTATGTTATCACTTGCTATTAGCTTTGTAACAGCGATTTACATTTCAATGTATTGTTTACAAATTCAGGTTCAGAAATACTAGCTACATAACATTATGTGTATATGCTAATATACGAAGTCAAAAGCCTAATGATACAATACCCTGCGAACCTGTATTTAACCTCAAAATAATAAATTCACCATGATATTTTAATTCGCGTGAAAGCAATATTTATATTCGCGCCGGTACAAACTGGTTTCCTAAGTATACATGCATTTATTCATACAATTTCACTTATGTAAATCTTACAAGTCGATGACTCCCGTGAACTATGTCCGGGTTGGAATGCACTAATATGAACATTAAATACCTACATTCAGTTTAGCGTGACTTGACAAGTTTGACTCATATATCTACGTGTTTTTTTGAAATATTTGCAGTGGCGCACACAGGTTTTTCGCCAAGGTAGGCAGTTTTTCTGTGCCTATATGGAGCGATGCCCGTTCAGAGTTTCAGGGTTGGAAGTTCCTCTGTGCCTATATAGAGCATGGTCATTCAGGGTAGGCAGTGCCCTTGTGCCTATCTATATGGATCGCGTGCCACTGAATATTTGTATTTTGACAAATTTAATGGAGAAATTATGTTCTTGGAACTTTTCATTTTGAACTTAAATTTTATTTATTTATTTAATCTTTACTGCACAAAAAAAGGAGGTACAACTGGCGAACATAATGCCAAAAGGCATTCTCTACCAGTCAACGATAGGGCCAAACATAGATGCATGAAATTCTGTCCTGAAACTATACAATTTCCACGTTTTTTGTAAAACAAACAGAAACAAATATTGGGCTATATATCCATCAATTAAAGAAATCATATAAACAAAAAAACTTTTCGGTTTTGGAGAAAAGTATATTGGAAAATTATACTTGTATCTCTAAATGCAAGTTGTGTAATATAACTGTTTGAGAAAATGCGTAACAGTTCCAGCTGACAGCCAACGCACAGCCGATGCTAGAGTTTTCAAAGCATGGGTTTTTGCGTTAAATAATCTTTAATTGAATACAGAAAGTCCATTAGACATAAAACTGTCCAAATTAGGAGCGTACGTATGGTGGTTTATTATGTCTGCGTATGGTACTAGGATCATTGCAAACTTTAAATTTATCGGAAGGAAGATCGAGTTTTCTATTTATTTAATATAGTATTTTATATGGGTCTGTATTGACTGCTACAAAATCGAAACTGATATAATGTAATTTCGAATTTTCGTTAGTCATAATCGCATTCGTCTAAGAAACCGTTAACATTTCAGGATTGTCGCAAAACAAATCTAATCTATTCTAACCTGATTGATTGTATAAGATTACTTTTTCAATTATTTCGATTTTACCGTTTCAGAATTATGACAATTGATTTTATGATTAACATTACATTATGTCTTTCAATGATTATGGATAACAAAGGGATCCGGATATATTCATAATGAAATCAACAGCAGCAATAAAATATAATTTAAATTATTTTCCCTTTCAGGTCCAAAATGGCATCGGATGTCGCATCCCATATACCGAGGACGACATTCGTTTGGTTAATTTTCACATTGGTTAATGTAAGTATTTTTTATAAATTGTAGCCATAAATAACCATAGCACATCACCACTGGGAAACTCACGATGTCGCGTCGCTTAAATTCACGGCGAGATTAAGCGGCGCAGCGGCCTACCGTTCGCTCCTCAATATGAACGGCTCCGTGTACCGTGTATCTCATGACGTATAGAGAATGCAATCGTTTTTTTTTTTTTAATTCAGAAACTGACCAGTGATTGACCCTATGTCACCTGAAAGTCAGTGACTACTAGATCGAGGATGTACCTAGCTGGTTAACCGATTTGTGTGAAAAAACCGTCGGTTTTGATTAAAATTCGGTTTTCCGTTTACTAAAAATAACCGTTTGCATTTCCTAATGTCGTGGCACCATTTTTTTCAGGCTTCGCACCCTATCGACTAATGTTTTGATGGCGCTGCGCCGTGGTGATGTGGCTAGACCCGCCTTGTGCCAAGCCTTTTGGCTTGATACTATGCTACTCCAAATTTAAAGCTACAAATCCACATAATAGACGCACGAGTAGGTACCTAACGTATTATATATCTTTTCAGTATGAAGAACCAATTGAGACGTCTAAACTACGGCTACGAAGTAGGCTGTAGTATGCCTTGTGCTAGAGATACTAATCGATACTAAATAGCTGTATTGTAACATCATCAAACTATCATTAGGTCATCGCCCGGCGAAATCTAATAATCATCCGTGTACACATGTGGGCTCCGCTGATGGCTGCAGACTGGTTGTATGCTAACTAATGGAGATAGGCAGTAAAGATGACGAGTAATGAATTACATGTAATGGGACATGATGATGTGTTGTTACAGAAATAAACATTTAAATAAACTTAACTGTAACTAGTCGGGATAAATTAGATATTTTATTTTAATTTGTAAAATTAAATCTGGGTTATTAATGTGTTATTAATAACGAATAATACGAATCATATTAAATATAGTGTCGTAAGGTACGCATTACACAAGCCTTGTTCAGCTTATTTACCATGGAAATGGAACTACTTCGAATTGTGTAAAATTCTAGTTAAATTTATATTGATTTATTTTGAAATATAGCAATTTACAATAATAATCTAATTTATGGAAACCCCTCTTGCTGAACGCCTTCAGTAAAGATACAAACTAAGAGGCGCTCGTGTCGTACAGTTTGAAAATCACCGAAGTTACCGATTTGGGTTATTTAAAGATGGTTGGTTCATTTTACACATGAACATCATCATGGTAAATTTTGTTTCAAACTTATGCTGATGCCCGTGTAAGGTAATTAATAAAAGTGTACTTGGAATATTCATCTTAAAATATTTCTTGTTCAGAATGATATAATGATTTAAATTTCTGAATTTTACTTTTTTGTTAAAACACTTTTGCTACTCTCTTATTATGAATGTTACTCGTATTAATAATGCTGACAGTGATGTAAGCTTACCTGAGTAAAAAAAGATCATCTGTTAAATTCGTCTTCATTCAAGACGAATATCGGACAACTTACATACAACTTATCCAATCCTAGAATCAATAGAGTTGAATCACCTTCCTAGTAATCTGAACATTAATTTTATTGCATTTCCGATGGCCTTTGATGCGATAGGATTTCACTTTCTGGCGAAAGTGTTGTTTGGAATATTCAATTTCGGCGCGGCGAAATCAAACTTTTAGTAGAAGTATAAATAATCCCGGTCGTTGGTAAAAATATAAAGATTGTTGTTGTCAAAGTTGATGTTGATAAAGGTATTATTCTTAGGTTCCACTACAGCGAATAGCATAAAAATTCGTTTGAACCAATTAGAACAAAATTCCATTTATTAATATGAAAGTCAATTTCGTAGTGTATAAATGAAAACCAAAACCGAAGAACCCACTTAAACGATGGCTAAACATTTAATCAAGCGGGTCAATACAAACCGGATCCTTGTTAGAAAACGTCAAATTCCTCTGTGAGCAGTAATTCCGAATCTCAAAATTGCATTCCACTAGGCTCCGTATCATACAAAAACCCGTCTTGGAATAGTGTAAGTGTGTTGAGTAAGCAGAAACGAATCTCCGTTCCGTCCTTGGGGAGGTCGGGTTGGTAAACCAGCTGGTTGGAAAAGCTGCTAGATTAAGCTGAGACGCTTTAGATCGAGGGCTTTCTTATTTAGACGGTTGTCGTGCAGCGTCCGTTCCATTTGAGCTGGTGGCTGCGAACGTCCGCTAACACACATAGCGTACATATCGCACGCTTGCAACTGGACCGCGAGGGTAAAAAACAAACGGATGGATGTTGTACGGTTAGCAGCATTTTATATATGCGTAGTTTTACCTTATATCTCTGGTTCAATACAGGAAACTAGATTTCATTTTTTTTGTATAAAAAAGAATTTTTGCGCGAAAACTTGAAAACGCGATAATAGTAGAAAGATTTTATTATTTTCATTTAACAGCATTTCGACTCGTCATGTACAAAACAAGTGAATTAAAAACTTCTTGAAATAAAACAATTTAACGGATTATATCGCGTATATTATCTCATTTTAGTTCCCGACGTTTCGGAAGCTTTCCAGCTCTCCATGGTCACGGGTGGACTGAGAAAAGATGTATTTTCCTTTGTCAAAGTTACAATTTGTGCAAACTACCCATTTTTGAAAAAACACAAATAAAGGTGTACATACATGCCAGATGGGCCTAAGCTGTAAAGACACATGTGCCAGAAGGGCTTAATTATTTTATTTTAATAATTTACCAAGCAGCATTTCACAAATGAGGCGTACTGAGGAGAAAAGAAACGCTGCAAAGAAAAACTCCCATTACTAATTATAATATTTAAAAAAACAGAGACTATTAAACTATTATTTCAATGAGTAATAATCGCGGAAACAGAAGAAAATATTATGAATTAAAAACTTGTTCCAATGAAGCGCAATTGCATTACCTATTCAACTCAACTTTTTAAGTACATTTTGGTGTACAAGGGACTTTTTCTCTACTACGTATTCTTCTAGAATTTTCCGTCAAAGCCCATAGCGTAATAGATTTAATAAAACCTAGCTAAAAGGTAGAACACTATTGACAAAGATTTTCTTTGATGTTATGCTGTCGTTACGTAACGGGCTTCACCTGACTTTACAGTACAATTCAATGAATTATTGAAAAGTACTTGCTTAGTTTTAGCGCGTGCGCTAACTGAAGTGGGACGAGAGTGCTGAGCTTTAGATGTTTATCTAGCTTTTTATTATGCTAAGTTGACAATAGAAATAGGGTCTATTGGGTCTGTAAGATCAGGCTGAAAGTGAATATCAAAAGTTTATTATATTAGTTACAAAGAATCTTTAGATATAATTTGAATCAGGACATTTTGAAAATTGCTTTTCACGTTAAATTAAGCCTTAAAAATCAAACATCAATTAATCAAAGTATGTAAGATATTATCAGTATTTCTGAAACTATTAACGTAAGCTTACACTTAACCATTTTTTAGTTATTTATTGCTTATAGTTTACAATTTGATTATAGGTAATATTTTGCTAGTAGACACTATCTCAGTACTGATCAATGATCATCCAAAAATATTGTAGGAAGTAGTATTAGTGAAATTGGTTTAATCAAATTTAGTACCTTTCGCCAAATATTTCATGTAAGTACATAAAACCTCTAAATAATTGTGGTGTGAGTGATATATTTCCGAAGTGTTTCATGTTATATTTGACTTTTGACAAATGTTGAGCGATGGGCGACCGAGACAGCAACACATCAGCTCTGATGTCCATCAAATAAACTAACAAATTGCGGACCGCAGGCAATTGTAATGGCGGCAATAACGGAAATTATCCGTTCACGCTTTAGGTTGGACATTGCATTGCCTATTTTGTACTTTAATTTTCTAGGAAACGTGAAAAGTTCAGATGCAGTGTAAGGTAGACAAGAGTTTAATGCAATCTGCAGGTCATTCAATCAACTCGAACAATAAACGTCTAAGAACAGATCGATGACGGGTGTAATGGCTTGTGAGGTAACACGATCGACGTGAGCTAACCGCGAAATTGCATCCGCAAAAAGGAGGTACTGGTTGCCTTGATAGGGCTGCTTTGATTCTCCTTTATTTATTACAATTCCTTGTCAGATGATTTGATTTTGAATAACAATTAAATGTACCTGTAAAAGTTGCTTTGTCACATAATGCGTTTGGCCGTGTTTAAATCTAAAGTATTGCCAAGCAAGAGGTAATGGTTGTGGTACCTACCTAGCTATGTTGTGTTAACTTTAAAGTTAAATTCGATGTTAATATTTATTTCTTTCTTCTTTTCCGTGTGTTCCTAATTTTTGTTTGCATATTTAAAATTCTTAAATTGTTATTATTATTAACTTTTTTAATCTCACTGCATAAATATGTTTAAAAAGCGTTATGTACATCGTTATTGTTGTGTACATCAGATGTAGATACCTATAATAATATAATTAATGTGAATGTTATAATATATACAATGTGGCTGTACTTTAATAATAAATAAATAAATAAATAAATGCGTACTCGTATTTTATTTAAAAATAAGTAAGGTAAATGTCCCCGTACCATAGAGGTGACAAATAGCGTGTCAATTATTGGAAGTAAAGTTGTCAAGCACTACAACGTTTACCTTAATCAGTGTCAATTTGTATAGTTCTTATGTATAAAAAGCGAGTGAACGGCAACAAAAAAGCGCTTAAATAAACGGGAATGAGGGTTAAAATTTTATGTATTTTTACACATAATTAGCAATAAGTGACCTAAACCTATATTGCCGATTACATACGGGATAACATCGATTTGTGTTAGAAATACAATAATGGTGCGGCCTAAGTTTCCTAACGTGTTTGCGTGTTCTCGTCAGCCCTGGGGCTACTGACAGCCACCGCCCGTCGGACAATACACGTCCTGCCGCATGTAATGGCTTGTGAAAGCCGTGTGAACCCAAATGCATGGGAGCCATTGTGGTTGTCACGTACGATCGACTCAATTACCTGTAGCTAATTACCCACCAACCTACATTAGATCTACTCGCAGTTTCCTTCAGCAAATTGTGGCAAATTGACGAGGTCTGCTCAGTTAATATACTGTTTGTATTGTGGTCATGGGAATTATGATTATTCCCAGCGAAAGGTGTCGAGAGCAATTGAAGGAGTTCAAATTTAATTGGTGATATAAATGACGTATTCAAATCTCTTTCACGGTTTGCGTTAATTGCTGTGCACGGTGCCGGTCCGTAGATACGAAATCACGATTAGTCGACGATAGATCTATGAACGTTGACAATGGTGTTAATATACATATTCGGAATGTTGCTTCTACTTTACTTGCGGTTATCAGTTAGAAAATATCACATATTCTGTTAATGACTTTAGCTGTTCACTAAATCTCTATTAAGCTTTTCCTTATTCCTTTGAAATACGGATTTAGCATGTGACACGCAACTAGTGAGCTTTCTCTGTGCTCTGTACATCTCCACAATTAAGTACTGACTCAGATTGTTAGTACATTCCGCTCAGAGGTCACTAGTTTATAGGTTGCAAATGCAACAGGACTCGGTAATTTGCGATGCATTTCCCATGAATAATGTATAAGAAGTTGTTCTAGGCAACAATCGCTATCTCAACAGGCACTGTCTAGTGTCTGTTTACGTGCGGAGAATGAGAGATCAGTAACGGTCACCAAATCGTGTATCCACGGATTCATTTGAGTCTTGAATATGCACATTGCATGACACCTCGTCGTGGAATGTTAACGGTAGTTATATTTACAATGTAACCTCTCGATACATCGGTTCGGTTTCAGCTATCGAAAGTGATACCGATCCGGTTGGTATAGATTATTTGCATCAGACCACATGTTCATTTTAATCTCTATTAAAATAGGTTCGTGATCGCGTTGACTTGGACGTTTTTACAACATCAACGGAAGAAACTAGTTAGTGTTAACTTGCTTGCGATATATCATACTTATTATGTAATGTATAGTTCATACACTTTTAATAAAAACGATATATGTTCAAAATAAAATAAGGAAATTATTTCTGACTATAAAATTGTATCAATGTTTTATGTATACAGTTAAACGTATGTAATTGAGACTTTGTTTGTTGATTTTTACGATGATAATATCTCCTTTTTATAAGGATAATTTATGTATAAAAGATCGAATGCTATGCAAATTAGTCATTCTAGCAATGTCGGTCTTTCACGAGTTTACGTGTAGAAAAATAATAGGAAATATTTATTTGAATATGCCGCCTCAACAAATCGAATAGTTCGAAGGCAAATTTAAAATCAATTTAATTTCACCTAAATACATGTATTCATTAACTACATTTTATGGCATCTACTAATAGCAAAGATTAAATCTTTTAAATACAAGCTGTGTTTATCATAGTGAACGGAGAGATAGTATAGCAATTTAATTCGTTTATCTCACTTATTTATGCTTCCCTTTCGACTACGATCTTATCGAACGTCGCTTGCACCTTGAGCTTAGTTTATACGTCTACAATATTGACTTACATTATAGATATGAAGTAACTAAGATGATACGAAATTATTTACGTTATCCTGAATAAATACATTTTCCTATTTCAGCTCCTTCGGTTTCAACTAAAAAGAAGTGAAGTAGTACCGTAGGCACTACTTCAAAATTACCAGCCAATTACTAGTTCGTTACGGAGGATTATGGGAAATAAACATTGGAACCATGTAGCGAAGCTATGAGCAGAAATAATTTCTCAATAATCAAAATACAGATTGTAATCAATATTGTATTAATATAATTTTAATATTATTTTTGCAAAAAAAGTAAATTGTCATACACTTCAAGCATTCATTAAATTTCTAAAATAAATATGTAATGTACGAGTATGACGAGTGGATCGTAAGAGCGCTGTGCGTGTGCTTTGACGTGATTTATGTCATTGATGTCTACGATCATTATTTATTAAATTATATTGATATTAAAGTTAATGTTTTTAGATACCATTAATTCAATTAAATTTTTACAATGCACAGATAAATGTATCTTTCATGAGAACAAATTACACGATAACAATAAAATTCATGTTAGGAAACTGGAAAATTAAATTAAACTGTACAATAAACGACCTAAGTTCTGTTGCTAGGTTTTTGCAAATAATATAAGATTACGGTATTTTTTATAATATCAATGTACTTCAATCTTAAGACTAGTTATTGCCAACCAAGAAAATATAAAATGCAATTAAATCTAGTTCCTCTACTTTCTTTGCCAACTCTTAAGCTTTGACATATACCGCCGCTGTAATTACGCAAAAGATTTGATGAATATCTCTCGTTAAAAGTGATCTGAAACCAGTGTTGGTTGGGATGGTTAAGAAAGGAAATAGTTTTCTGAAACCTCTATTTTAGGACTCATTTTGCAATAGCAGCTATTTTTTCTTATCCGTCCCTTCACTAAATTTTCTAATCTAAAGTTAAGGTAGTTTTTCAGTTTCGCACAAAATACAGTAATTTCGCTAGCGCGCAACGGAACTAAGTATACTGGCGATGGTGTCGCCTTGGATTACATAAATTGCACCTTAAAATAAAGATGAAAGTCTTTCATAACCATAAACTTTACAAAACAACTGTATTTAAAATCAGGGACAGATTATCCACTTGATTCTTGTGCGTATTTTTATAGTTTGTCTCAAGGTTTAGAGGCTAGTAAAAAAAAGCAACACAAAATTTTGAAAAAAAAAATCTATTTCCTTTCTGGCAAAAACTAAGCTTTGAATAGATCTGTATGGCTAGAATACAAAAAAACACCCTTTTTTTATTAACAAAAAACCTGGTAACAGAACTTATTTACCAACTAAGTATAAAATCGGAGGTTAATTTCCTGCGTGAATTACAAGGGTTTGATTATATAGAAATATAATATGAATTGTAGTAATAAACCTTATTTAATGTTTAAAGAATATAAGACGAGATAAATAGGACATTACTGCAGACGCCGGGAAAGAAGGGCTTGCCGGTAGAGTAGGTATAGACCGGATAGTGATACGAAGCCGGCAAGTCCTTTTCATGAGCAGAGAGGCATGTATAGTGCTTTTCTCAAACATTAAAAATTTAATAAAAAAATTACACACCTCAAAAAGCTACACAAAAGTTTTTTTTAAATTATTCCTCCAATCCCTCCATGTTTTTTTTTACGGAAGTCGTCCATATTTCGTGTGGGTAGTGGTCGATTAGACCCTTTTACGGCCGTTATACACAACCTTATAATAAGAATCTAAATTTCTATAATAAATAAAATAGATGCAGAGGATTTTAAATAAGTATCTATAAGATGGTCTTTGGTGACTTACGTATAGACAATATTTTTAATTTATTCATCAACTTATGAATCATACAGACTTTGGTTCTTAATATCAGTTCGTGTGTATGTAGGCTTTAACGAAGATATTTTTGGTCCGATAATCATTCAGCTACTAGCAAAAAAATATAATTCAGCTATTTAGCCTGTTCATGAACACAGGAGCCATGTTTACATTAAAATTAAAAAAACAAAATTACTTTCCGGCCTAAGCCTTCAATTTTGTATGAAATTTCTTTACAGTTCTCTAGAGTTGTTCCGCCCGAAACGTGATACTTTGAAGCCTGTGTTTAATTAACTGTGTAATGACGACATTTCATTGCATGTTTGAGAAAAATAAATTTACTGCAGATCCATTACCTAATGTATGAAAAAGGCAAAGAATTGGATATGAAAGTAACATTAGCACTGTTTGATTGGGTCTTCTGTCTCCTTTTACCCACTTCCACCAGATTGGGGGTACCTAGCTAAAACGACGTGGTAATAATGGCTTTAAGTCTAAATGTATTTTCATGTTTCTAATTTCTGTCGCGCAATGCGAATATTAGTATCTATAGATAGTAAGGAACTTTCTTGCTGCCCAATGACTTTTTTATGTTATGGAGGTTAAACACGGCTTCTGTTTTCACACTCATATTTAGTAAAATTGCATAACTTTCCATTGCATTTCAGTACACTCACACTTCAATAGACGAGTATGACGTTGAATGAGTATCAGTGGTAATGTGAAGTTGATTGATGATGTTTTTGTGCCATATTGTTTGTTAGATTAACTTGATATTGTTTTGCAAATTGTTTGCTTTTTATACATAATTTTGCCCACATTAAAAAGCTTGCAACAATTTATAATTTACATGCTTTATAATTTAAATTAAATATTATGCAGGTTTTATTCTGACTTGATAACGAAATTTGGATTAAAGCCTTTTCATGTCCATATGAATATATTTTTGTAACTCATTAAGATGCACTAATGATACCTTTATATTTTTGTTATAAATATAACTCGTATCGTGAAATATATGCATGCTTGAGGCAGTATTTCTAAACTACTAACGAATTAAAAATAAATAGTTACCTCTTTCGGTGTTCATAAATACGCCTAACAGGTAAGCCGTTTATCTTTTGATAACTGGGATAGCATTTTTAAGTCAAAATTGCTCTACACGCCACACTTATGAGTATACTTACTTAATTTATAACATAACAATGAATATAGACCTTATGTAGGATAAGCAAGAGTTACATTTGACTCTCTGATAAAAATTATCTTTGAAAAAAGCATTTTAAGTGACATTCTTATCTCGTGGTCACACGAGTTTAGTTCATTATTATTCACATTGGGTAACACCAGTAATGCTAGTTAGTTTCCGCGTTTGCTCCCAAAAATGGTGAATTAACTAACAAATTTCCTCTTTTGATGCGTTTCAATGGTTTGGTAGTTTATGCTATCTTACTTGTCTTACAGTAGGCAGACATGAACGTGTCAAACATGTATTTAACAACAAATTAGCTTAACAATAAGTTGTAAAAATTAAATGTTTGTACATTGAAAATATTTTCAATTTCTACTATTTCTTGGTATGGGTATTGGTATCAGTCGAGTACAAAATATCCTAAAACCATCAGTGGATGCCCAGCTACCTAGGACTTTAATAGTTGAAATCCGTTTAGCCGTTTTGGCGTGATGAAACCACAACGATACATATAAACATACAAAAAATAAAAATAAAAATATCATTCGTTTCAGTGACCTTCTAATACTCCCTATCAATATTTTCGTGGAAAAATCTTCAATATACAGAGATTTTATTTTTACAACTGTATACAATATAGATACGATCTGTGCGGAAATATTAACTTTGCCGATTAATACCGAAAACAAATTCCAAGTAATCGTACTGTACTTTGCCCGTTTATGTATATTTGTTAATTAGACCATATACCTACCGAATACTTAAGGCGAGATCTTCTAACTTATTGAATATCGCTCTAAAAACGTTTATTAATGTAAAAAAAGCAAACTTCCTAGTTTGGATGTCTTAAATAATTGTCAAAGCTCATCAGTTGTTTTTATTTTCGTTAGGTTATAGTAAAAAGCTGTGTTCCCATATAAAATCTAATGATTATTTATACAGGAGGAAACTTGTTATGGCTAGCTGTAGTAACTTAGTATGTCTTTTAAAATTGATTCAGTTTTATAATTATTTTATTTAAAATTTACTAAACGACTTTGGTCTCTTGTTTCACAAATAACTATCTCAACTAAGCATAATCTGCCAGCATATATGAATCGCAATTGAACCAGAACAGTGGCTTCAGACCATCATTATTCAATCATACCTACGCGCATCAGTCTTAATTCCTCGGCATAGCCACAGCCACCGAATAAACCGCCGGTTTACCATTACAAGGTTCTCCGTTGTATGATAATTACTTACAACATAGAACTTTGTAATAACAAGGCAGCGAAATGCCGTAGGCGCTTTCGCTACGGAGTGAGCATGTGCGACTGTGCGTGTCCCGCGCACCTACTGTCCACGAATATACTGCGCCAGAAGCAAACTTACATTTATTTATTTAATTTTCTGAGTCTAATTTATATGTGGACTTTTAGCGTGTGTAATTAGTTTTAATGGAGCGTGTGGGTTGTACTGTTCTGATTGTTTTTGAATGATACGTTTTTTTGTTCGCTCTTTGAACTGTTTCTGCAATTACGTTTTAATGGAGGATTATGATTAATTAATAAATCAATTGCGCCCGTGGCGGGTGATGAATTTGTGTTTTGTACCTACTGGTTCTGCTAAATTAAACAGCGGTTAAAATATGTACCTATCAATATACAATACATATTTGCATATGAGCATTATGTATAACTATCACGGGTTTCTAAAATAAATAATTAAGCATCCCTTGACTGAATTTTGAACATTCTTGGGTCATATTCATTTAATGTAATTAAGCGGTCAGCTCAGATTTTAACACAAACATAAATATAAAAATAACTAATTGAATGACATTTTAACGACATTAGAATCGTTTTCGACCGTCGCAATAAAAATAGACATCTCAATAACTGAACAGAATAAAAAATAGCAATAACACTCCATAACATTAAGTTGGGCCCCTGTGTGATTATGGATCCAATATAACGATAAACAGCTGTTCAGGCCGCGCTAGTATGTAATTTTCCCGCGATATGGAGTCAGCCACATAAATAGGAGAAATAGAATGATAATCACCAAATTACACGCTAAGGGCATGTTGAGATGGACATAAATTGTACTCGGGTTTTACGTGGGACATCTTTAGTCTTTGAATTGTAAGATTAATCCTTATATACCAATATGAAAAGTGAGTATTTTAACCCTTCTTTTGCACAATAATAGAGCATACGAATGACTTGATCTTGATTCAACTTAGGAACAAAAATACTTCAGTGATTAGTAACTGTCACTTTGATTTTTGTCAATAGCAACGCAAAATATGGCCACGTACCTATGTGGAAACGCGGCGATCAAAAGAGTTTAATGTACTTTAGTAATCACAGTAAATTGTTTACGTGAAAATTGATAATATCTTCAAACATAAGCCGGATTTGCCTGGGGTACATATAAAATTTTGTTGCTCTTAATGACCTAAAGAATGCGTGGTTCTTTCCCATTCCTGGCGGGCACCGTGTATAATTTTGGGCTGAAAAAAAAGGCTACTCCTTACCTTGGAAAAATACGTGACTCCAGAAATCTTTTAATGCTACTTTATCATTACTATACCAAGTACGAAATAACAGAGGTATAGAACACAAGATCACGGGGTCCTTTGTGTCGTATAAGCAATCGAGAGAGATTCTCCCGTACGCATCTCTGTTTTTTTAAAGACTAGGATTTCTACATTATTACTTACATGAATCTCCAATTCTCCATTATCTTTAAGTATCAAAGCATCTGTATACAAGTACTGGAAGTATAACTTTGTGGGTTTATACCCATCGTAAAGTGTGGTCGTAATTCAGTGTTGAAATATTGACATTAAATTCTATTATAGACCTAACATCTGTACTATTATACAGATGTAAAATTTAATGTATGTACATTGTAGATAGTTTAGTAAAAACAAAAGAGAGAAAGAGAGAAAATGAGAGAGTTGTGTTTTTTTCTTCTCCGCGGACAAAGTTGCCCTACACTTGAACTTACTTATTGCTATTTTTTGGTATGTCGCACCCGCTCACGAGACAATGGCGTCCCGGACCTTTGGAAGACGTGCGTGAAGCCGAAGCCAACGCATGAAGGCTCTTTCGACAATTTAATGAAGTGTAAGGGGTACACCGCACGGGTGTTGTTTCTGCCCGTACCTATTATTGGATTCGAACAGAGACAGCACCCGATAGATGCAAGAACTAGTGGAGATTGATGGTATCTAAATATTCTGGGTTATGGGATTGAAATGATGTACTAAATACTGGGCTATTGCTTTAGACAATCGCGCATCTACCCGAAAAAGTGTCTCATAACTCTAGGCACTGGTAGACGATGACTTGCCCCCCGCTAGGTGGGCCCCCGTAAATAGCGACACATATATTATACTACCAATGCTATATTAATATTATTTTTCTACTCCTATACTTTTATCTGACATTTACATAGTCGCTAAGTCATATATAATGACACCGATAATAAGTCGGCGAAAACTCTATGCTCTATGGTCCATAAAAGCACTGTTTAGCGCACTTTTATAGTTCATCCATTTTTCATAAAAGCACTGTTTAGCGTGCTTTTATAGTTCATACATTTTTCATAAAAGCACTGTTTGTTTACCATGATAATAACATTTTTTTTTAAGTATGGCGTCAGAACTAATTATTTATAAAGTAATTACAGCGGTGCCAACTTATTAAATCAATATTACACAAAATAAACTCAAACTTACAAACATTGTATTATTATTATGTTATTTACTATTCTATGTAAAAAAGCCGGCATCAATTTGTCTTAATTAACATTGCTTATTAATTTTATGTATCTTTATTAAACTAGACAGTTGGTATTACTAGCGAGTGCAAACAAATTAAAAATATAACAAATCATAGACAAGCGTAGTCATTTTTGAGTTCCCACCAAAAATGTTAACTTTTTAACTTCCAAGTTTCTATTTGAAAAATAAAAGACGATAAAAGCTAATTAAATATTGTACTTAACCAGATAAAGTATTGTTTCCATAAATAAACAAGAAACTGTACCTACATAGCATAATTTTGTTGTATTTAAAAGTAGTAGTAGAAAAAGTATTGTCTGCAACGGTGTATAACTGGTTTAAAAACGCTCGTAGCGTCTTTACTTAACCCACGCCACTCGCGTTTTAAGACCCTTCTTAAACAACAGTTGCAAAAAATACTATAGTATGATACCGATGTAAAGGTTTGGGTGACCCCACAAATTTCGAACGTTTTTTTTACCTACACGCTATTTTTGATTTGCTACAACAAAAATAACTTTATGTCTTTTTAAAGTACTTCCAGATGGACATAATCTAGGATAGAACTTTACTAGTGAAGTTGAAAAGTGTATACCTAATTTGAATATGAATAATAATATGTACATCTTGTTTTTGAAGAATAGCATAAACTAATAAATATGGTGACTGGACGATAAAACGATCAAGTACGTAACGTATCTAACCAAAACTTTTTATTACAATTTGAAACCATTGCAAAAACTCACAAGCAATTTTAAATGTTGAACTACGATTATAATATTTACGATCTGGAAAATAGCGGCGCTCAGAAGATATAATCGGACCTTGTAATTGTAATAACGGTTTACAATTATTCAATAATTTTATCTGCTTTTGAGTTTTAGGAGTCAGTGACATCAATTAAACTTTAACAATGGATAATTTAAACTTAACCTTGAACGTCAATCATATTGCAATGTGAATATGATTAAGCATAATCACTACCTAAGCATCTTAAGTTGATAAATCCATATATGTATATGGGTATTATAGTAAGGAATGGTTTTTATTCGTAAGATAGCGGTATTGGCTTGAAATGTTTCTCTAGCTGCACTCACTCATACGTCACACTGAAAGTTTTGCACTTTTTTCTTAATCTATCGACTCAGCGACCCAATTGAATCTCAGCTTCCGTCACGATATCATTTGGACTTACCAATACCATTGCAGTGATACCTGGAAATTACGACACGACAGCGTCTATTGGGCTCCTGGGCGGCTCAGGTATACCTACTTTCTGCGTTCTGATGATCCTCCATTTTCAAAAGGTAGCTAAGATAACGGAGTCTGCGATATTATGGCATCTTAATATTAGACCCTTTCACAACCGGCCACTTTTGAAAAATTCGACATTTTAGTATATTGTGTTAAAAAACAATATGAACTGGAATAGTTGTTGGCGGCAAACTGATTGTCATTTGGTAGAATTAGAACTGCGTTTGCTGGAGAGAAAGAAGTCGTGACCCTCTTTTTTACTTCAGCGTAGTCGGGTAAAAAGTATCCTATGACCATTTGTTGATGCTCAGCTACCCGTGTACAGTCAGTAAAAATATATTATGTACCTGTCTTTATTCCTGTAAGAATTAATTTGTGTTGCGAATCGCGATATATTTGGAGCTATAGATGCTACAGACTATATATTGCTGACTGTACTAAAAATAGATGAAATCCATTCAGCCAATTTGGCGCGATGAGAGCACAAAAGCACACACAGTAGAAAAATACAAACTAAAATATATTTTTCGTTTTGATGTACATAGGATTGGAGATACCTTCAATGTATAGACATTTCATTTTTACATCTTTATAATAAGTACTAGCTGTGCCCGCGGCTCCGCCCGCGTGGAATTCGGTATGTGTCAGTAAGCGGCTACTTCACCCCTCTCCCCTGGTGACGTAACTTGAAGTAAAGTCCAGATAAAATATTGTACAATTACCACTAAATAAAACTACACTCCAAAATCAATAGTTTTTCGCCCTTATTCAAATTTTTGACGTGATTGAAAAGACATAGAGTATAGGTATACTTAGTAGGTGTATATCGGACGATACAGTACTACTTTTCTATTTTTACGTCCTTAACTGTACCTATCCCAATCAAGTCCATGGCAAATATCATCCAAAACGGTTCTCCAGACAAATCACTCTAAGCATGAAAAGGTAAGAACACATAGAAATCCATACTTCACAAACTTTCGAATTTAGGTCTAATATTATTTAGAAGTAAGATTAGAGGAAACGTGAATATAGATATCAAAAACGTGAGGCCAAGTATTTACATTTTATTTACAGTTACGTTTATGTATGCACAACTAATTATGTACGTACATACTCCAAAAGTAGGTATGTAGAATATATTTACGTAACGTTGGCATTTTACAATATTTTTTGTACACCCCATTGTGAGTCTTGCCGGTGGGCATCAGCACGCACAGCTCCGTGCAGCTGGTTACGCGCGAGCACGCCCCGTATAGCTGCCCGTGCGAGAAGCAGCCCGTGCGCAGGTCCACGCCGGCGGCACGCAGCGTCTGCCCCTGCGACTTTGGTCATGGCGAAGCAGACGCTCACGGGGAACTGTAGGCGCTTGAAGCGGAACGGGAAGTTGCTCGGGATCAGGGGGATGCGGGAGATGAACACGGCTTCTCCGACGCCGCACACCATCAGGATTTGCGCCTCGATGAGGTTTCGCTGCAGCTGCACTACTTTTAACTTGGTTCCGTTGCATAACTTTGGAGGTGACAAATTCCGAAGAAGCATGATCGGAACTCCAATTTTCAGGGCAATGGGGAATGGATGAAAAATTTCAAAAATCTTGAAATTTTGTTTGTAGGTAGGAATAAGCCTCCATATTGTCAGAAAAAATACAGATTTTTCTGTTGCTTCGAAAAAAATAGAAAGATGAAAAGGTGTTGGTGGGCCTATATGCCCGGCATACGGTACGGCAAAAATAACTGTACATTTACAGCCATTTTAACCGACTTCCAAAAAAGGAGAAGGTTCTATGTTCGACAGTTTGTATTTTTTTTATGTATGTTCACCGATTACTAACCTAAACATATTTTTTTATTCGAAATGATATACTCCTGAGGTGATCCCATTGCCACCAAGTTGGGATTTGATGATGGGATCCCAGGGAAATCGAGGGCAATCCTCAAATTTTATAGGCACTTATAACGTGTTTTATATATTATTTTAAGCTATTTAAGTATTTGCATATGGTAGTCATCATCTCATCATGTTGAGCTGATGATGGAAGGTACAACTCCTTAATAGTTAAGATTTAGAGGATAATTCTTAAAAAAATCATCTATTATAGGTAGATACGTTAAGACTGTTAGTCATATTCTTTATAGTGTGTCCCTAACGTAGTCTCCTTATCACCAAGTCAGGATCAGATGATGGAATACCAGGGAAATCGAGGAAAACCCTCAAATATTATAGGCACTAACAACGTTTTGTATATGTTTTTCTAAAGTTATCAGTTGTTTTCCTCTGGTTTTCATCATTTCATGCTGAGCTGATGATGGAAGGTTACAGTCCCAAGACTCGAGATGCGTGCAAAGTGCCTCCTCAATCTTCCCATTCTGGGATCTAAAAGATACTTTATATCACTACTAAAATCCATCACTAAAAGGCAAAAAAATATTTTTTTAAATAAAAATGAACCGATTTCAAAATAAACTAAAAAGCCAAAAATAGTCTTTTAGGCACCTTTTGAAGTCGGTGCCAAACCTGAAGTAAACAAAGTTCTTTATTCACCAAAAATACGAATTACTATGACTAAATGTATGTAGGTAGATAATAACTAAAGGCTCGCCGCCGCGGTTCTTAATAGTAATAAATTAATGGTTTGGCACCGACTTCAAAAGGTGATTCAAATGTGATCCGTAGCGGACATAAAAGATTATTTTTGGCTTTCTAGTTTATTTCGAAGTCGGTACTTTTTTTATTAAAAAAAATTTCATCGAAAATATCAATGCTGCAGGTATATAGGCCCACCAACACCTTTTCATCTTTTTATTTTTTTTAAGCCACAGAGAAATCTGTATTTTTTTTCTGACAATAAGGAGGCCTATTCCTACTTATAAACAAAATTCCAAGATTTTTGAAAATTTTCATCCTATCCCCATTGTGTGTGCTGGGAGTCCTGAAGCGTTCAATGAGTTTAGGAACTCCGTCGGGTATGTTGTGACGTTGCCTTCATCCACGACAGTATTAATGGAATTATATACTGCCTGATCAGCTTCGATTTTCGCCAATATCCGCGCATTAACAGCTCTCTCACAAACCCAAGAGTTCACCTGGCTCAGGTCTCCCTTTACGCTCCGAATGAGGTCTTCATCGGACGGAATGATCCTGCACAACGTCTGGAAATCGAACCAGGGCGTTGGTTTCCTCCAGAAGTCCTTTCGACAACCTGAAGCAGTACCTGGGCGAATTCCTGCACATGTGAGCCTCCTCCTTGTTGATACCGCCGAGCCACTTATCTCGTATTTTGTTGTATTATTAAATCAATTATTCAATTAAATTTGTCGATATCCGTACCCCCTCTTCTAAACTTAGAGATAATTTGGCAAAATGCTTCCTCAGTGGCTTAATTCATATCATTAAATATTTATTTTAGCGCCACCTATTAGTTTAGCGGGGTACTCGATAGTTCGTAGGCTCGAGAAACAGCTAGAGTAAGTTTGACAAAAGTTTGCACCTCCTTCCTAAGTAGCGCCATAGGATTCAGGTGCAAACTTAACTCAATCAAGTGTAGTGGCTACCCCCCATTTTAGGGGTTGAATTTTTATAGCCTATAACCTGGCCGGGAATTTCCTCGACAGAATCGTGTTTGCATCAAAATCTGTTCAGCCGTTTTCACGTGATGCGCGTACAAATAAACACAAACAGATAAACAGACAAATAGTCAAAAATTCTAAAAACTGTTGGAACGTGTTCTGTTATCAATTTTAAGTATCCCCAGCCAACTTTTTTTTGAATATCTTCCATGTACAGACTTTCGACCCTCTTCAGCTTTATTATATGTATAGATAGTACCTATAGATGAAGATGTATTTATCACAAAAAGTGTACAACTTTCAACGTGTTCCTATTGCAACTGAACAAACCCTAGTACGTGTTTGAACTAGGGAATGCAATTACCGGCATAATTTTGAAACCGGTAATTTACCGACTTGGGTAGTTCAAAACCGGTTAACCGGTAAATTACCGGTATTGGAAATTGGACGTAAAAAGAAATGAAAATGTTGTTTTAGCTAACATTTCTGTATTATTACTATCCATAAACTAAAAAAAAAAACAATCTACATTGTGTAAAATAAGATAATATTGAAAAACACCAGTAGAGTAACGATTAAATTAAAACAATCCACAATTTACTAATTAAGGCGCCAAAAACCGGCCCTGGTTTAATCAGGCCTGCAAGGAAGCCAGACTTCTAATGCAAGCTTTGAATGAGGCTTGGACCACAGCCCGTATCAATAAGGATCCTAACATATCTGATGTTAAACGCAAATTAAATGCTGCTTCGAGTTCCAGAAAACAAGAAATAGCCAAAGCTAAATTCGATTTTGTTGGCAGAATTGGTGAGAAACTCGCAGGGTACCCTTCTGGAAGTCGTGCCTTCAGGTCGCTTGCCAAGGCTGCCGAGGGAAACTTTTGTCAGTCGGCCTTATCACCTCTACGAAATGCTGATGGTAACTTGGGCCACAGTGCTAAAGAGAAAACCGATCTTTTGGGTACCCTCTTTGCCTCGTACTCGACTTTGAACGATGATGGAAGCACCGTACCACCTACCATCCCGTGTTGCGAATACTCCACGCCGGAAATAACTTTCACTCAAGGGGATATCCGACGGGAATTGCTCTGTCTAGATGTTCACAAGTCGAGTGGGCCAGACGGCATACCGGCAGTGGTGCTCAAGTACTACGCTGCTGAGTTGTGCCCTGTGTTCGTGGAAGACTGCCCATATGCATCCAGTGCCCAAAAAATGGAACAGGTCAGATCCATCGAATTACAGGCCTATCGCTATCACCTCTCTTCTCTCTAAGGTGATGGAGCGTGTGATAAACACGAATCTCCTAAGATACCTAGTAGAATACGATTTGATCAGCGATCGTCAATACGGCTTTCACCACGGTCGCTGCACTGGTGATGTCCTAGTGTATCTCACACACCGCTGGGCCTCGGCCATTGAGAGTCAAGGTGAGGCATTGATAGTTATCCTAGACATAACCAAGGCGTTCGATCGGGTCTGGCACCTAGGTCTTCTATCGAAGTTGCCATCTTACGGACTGCCCGTGGGTTTGTGCAAATGGGTCGCCAGCTTTTTAACCAACGGAAGCATAAAAGCCGTGGTTGATGGCAACTGCTCAAAACCCATGGTTATTAACGCAGGCATCCCCCAAGGCTCCGTACTACTCGTATCTCCAACTCTGTTTCTGTTCCGTTGTGGAAGAAACTCGCGAACAACTTGTATCCGAAATCGAGAGCACTCTATCCAGAGTCTCCCATTGGGGTCGAGATAATTTAGTTCAATTTAACCCCAACACGATACAAGTTTGCGCGTTTACCGCTAAGAAAACCCCATTTACTGTGGCCCCAAAATTTCAGAACACTGCTGTCACATTCTTCAAGTACATTGGGATTGTGTTGGCATTTCGAGCTACGTCAATTCCGAAGTCGCTTGAAAGAGAAGGCCAAGCTGGCATCAAAAAAACTTGGTGTCCCAAATAGAACTAGGATAGGATTAGCAAGTAGCAAATTACAATGTGACCGGTCTAGTCTTATCTGCTGATTGGAGTAGGAAGGGAGGAGAAGCGATATCACGCATAGAAAAGAAAGCACATTTTGTAACTGTTCCCAAATTTATGAGCTAATTAGAGTGTGAACGGGACATAATAATTTAGCTGTCGGTTGATGTTTTTCTTTATAAATTTGTGATATTGAGATACGGTACAACAGCTCATTGTATGTACTTAATAAGAGCTCTAACACTGAGATTAAGTGTAAATTAAATATAAGAATCAATCCTAGGTGGGCTAACTTTTAGGTTGGGCTAGAATGCTAGAAGTCTTTTTAAATATTTTTGAAACTAATTAAAGGCAATTCAATCGTTAAATCACATAAAATTATTGGATCTGGATTGAGTATGGGCGTTTTTTAGTACACAAATTGACAAACATCAGCGTTAACCAATATTTAAATGTTTCGGTAAAAAACCGGTTTTGGGTTATAATTAACGGTAATTCACCTGCTTTATATTTGACCTTTTTACCGGTAAATCGGTATACCGGTTTGCATTCCCTAGTTCGAACCTTACCCTAGATGTGCTTCCTAATGGTTCCATTGTTTTTGCGTGGTTTCTTTGGTTGGTCCAGCATTCTGTGGTTTGTCACGAGCCTCTGTTATTGTCTGGCCACATACGAATGTTCCTGGTAGGTACTAAAATACAAGTGTTTACAGAGAAACAAATACCGACTGTCATTTACTTTAGCGTTACGTTTTAGCGAGTAGTTGTCGTAAATAAGTTGCCCACTGAAAATTACTGTTCAATGAAATGCATTTAAATAAAAGTTTCTACTAACGTCTTGTTCTCGGCGTAAACTTTGATTCAAACCCAATTTCATTTAACATAGGAATAATGTAAAAAGTTTGCGTATTTTTTTGTGACAAGTTTTATTTCCGACTGACGTTTAAAATGTAGGTACCTGTAAAAATAACAACTCTCTTTTAATAAGGCTTTAAAAGAAAAAAATAACTATTTCAAGGTAGGACGTACAGTCAGACGAACAGTTTTGTTGGTTACTTTTAAATTTAGAGTATACGTGTATTTTGTAAGCCGCTACTTACTTTCATATGGAAATAACAAAACTAAATATTTGTACTACATAAACATAATCGTACAGGTAACCGAAACTGAAAGCATTTTGTTTAGCAAATATTTATGTGTGGCACATATTTCGACAGTTCTTTTAATTCCGATTTTTTTTATTCAGTGGATATTTTCGGAAATAATCGCTTTGAAAGTAGCATAAATTTGTGTCCCTCCGTTTTCTAAACCTTATGTTCAGAAAATATGAAAAATATTACAGATATGAAATTTAATAAATACTTTCAACGAAAATTATTTCCAACATGATCGGACTGCGCTTCTGCATAAAAGGACGTAAGTGCCAACGCCGTGGAGATACGCTCTTTTGCTAATGTACTTTTTCATATCGTATTTTTTTCATCTGTACTGCATTTTTTCGTACGAACGGCTGCGGAACCCTACACTGAGCATGGTCCTACATGCTCTTGGCTGGTTTTTGTAATTATTGTTACCTACTTTACTTCGAATAAAAATTTACTTTTATAGTCAACTAAATATATGTAGGGTTTTCGCTATCGGTCCTTAAATAAACCACAAAACCACCAAACAACATTATGCTGTATTACCACAAGCCATGATGTGCAAGTTCGGTGATTTGCCGATTTTTTTATATTAAGTACTTTATTATATCCATTCATCCATTTTCTAAGCTAAAAACGCTGTCCTATAATTGTTCTGTCGTTTTTTTCATTTAGCACTATTAGGCCGCATGTTTTTTTGTCGTTTAACAGTAAAATATCTATCTTGTATTCAATTAACGCGGCGAGAAAATGACATGTCTATCGGGTGAGGCCGTCGGCGGCTCTAAGCTATCATTACCATTATGATCGGGTCGCGGATAGCAGATTTCTACTAGATAGGACAGCGTGAATCCAGATTAGCGTAGTTTTGAATGTAAAATAAAAATATTTACGGCATTTTTTTTTTGATAAAACGTCTGCAATAAGTTAAAGTATATACAATATTTTATTGGTTAGCTTGTGGATGCAGACTGAAACAATCTTAAAATCATATGCAATACGATTATGAGCAAAAATCCAGAAGACTGGCAGCATTGTTATTTAGACACAATATATTCTAGCAAAGTATGAATATGGTATCCGCTACGGAATAATTATATATTTATAAAAAATACCTTTTAAAGTATGACCATGCGCCAAATATTAACTGGCTGCCATTTGGTCACTTTGTGAATCGATGTTGTGTGGCGTAGTGATACATCTTTGAAGAGACGTGACTACTACGAGTACAACTCCATTCAAGCTACGCTCATTGCTCATTAATGCGTACACTCACGCCTCTTCCATCATTCTTAGTTTCGCGATTCACACCACCTGGCGCGGTGGCATTGACCTTCCACACAAGTCGGTTAGTACGACGACACTGTGCCAAAAAACTTGAAGTATGTACATAATGTTACTGACATAGAGGCGGGGTCTAATATTGTGGGAGGCTATCTCAGTGGGTTACGTCATTTTTATAATGTAAATTTCAACGAAGATTTCATTGTAGTATTTGTAGTATGTAGATAGGATAGTATATAATAAAAACTTTAAAACACATAACAAAACACACACAAAGGAATGTCTGTCGGGGGTCAGAAAATCTTAAATTGAAGATATGCAGATGATACTACCCTGTTAGTGTCCACCAAACAAGAAATTGAGACTGTTTTTCGTCGCTTACAGACCACAGCGCTGGACTAATAGACTTGCCATCAATCGTGATAAGACCAAAACGATGACTGTAGACCGTGTCAGCAAAAACCAACTGGACATCCAAAATATAGCGGGATGCGTAGTAGTCAAGACCTACGTATCTTTTGGCTCCACACAATTCCAATGATGGAGGCTGCGGGGATGAAATTCGCAGGCGTTGCGCGGTGATTATGAAGGACGCCAGAATAACCAGAAACACAAAGGATTGACTCATGAGGTGCCGACTCTTTCCAATCTTTCTATATCGGACTGAGACGTGGACGCTGAGAACGTCATATAATCACAAGATTGACGCTTTGGAAATGTGGTTTTGGAGGCCCATGAACCGCGCACCAAACAAACGATTCGATCTTGGAAGAATTCAATATCCAGGAGAGATGATTGTCGTCCGTGCAAATATGAGTCCTCCAGTTCTGCGGACACATCACCTGCAACGAGGATACCATGGAGCGATTGGTAGTACTAGGGTAAGTCGAGGGCAAAAGATCACGTGGGCGCTCCTCAACACGGTCGATGGGCCTTATCAAATGTGTGACACACTCCAGTACCAACTACAATGATCACTCCGCCAAACATACAGCTACAAAGCGTCGCATCACAAAAGCAGCGGCAGAACAAAACTCGACCGAGACATGACCACGATCACTCTGGCAAGAGTGCACGACTTAGAAGATTTTTTGTATTTATTAGAAATTCATCCATAGCGTGCCAAGAACGTATCATATTTAATCAATTTATTACTCTCTTTGTTTTTGTTGCTTGAGGAAATGACATGAATCTTATGTTTTTTGTAGGCACATGATACCCAAGGTCAACTTTCAAAATGATTGTGTGCCGGTCAGCTTGAAATGTCCAAATCTGCAGCAAATTTTCGGGTAGGACGGTGATTTTTCCGCCGATTTCTATCTCGCATGATCTTCAGCTGTCTATTTTTTTGAGCTGAATATGATCGACCAGCTCTTTCTGTCCTCGAATGAGGAGGTCTCCTTCTACATTATTATTGTAATATAAACTAAATTGAGTTTATTGCCACACGTTTTAACGCCCTAAAAATTGTACACGGGTTATCACCGTTACAAAATGTATGTGATAATACTTCACGGAATTACTCCGTATTGGATTAAAAGCAAACGCCAAACCTTTGATGATTTGAAAGTGTTAAATTTTGTTCATGTTAATAACTCATTTCATATTACTAAGTATAATGACTAAACAATTATCTTCTACTTTTTAGGTATCAGTGTACTCGTATTCGCAGGAATGTCTAAGCTCGTGTTCCTCTAATAAATCGTAATCAAATCATTAAAATTATCTTTGCTCCAATTTTGACATTAACATAAACAATAGCATTACAAAAGAACGTAAGTGTCTGTAATTTATATCGTTAAATGTTGGTATTACTGTAACATGTTTCAAATACTTAAAATGCCCATAACCATAACATATGTACCCATACACTAGCAGCACTCATTATTTTATAAATCTAAATAACTGTCAAAATAAACATATATTTTATGTTATCGTATCTTTAATATGGATCTTATCTTTTTATGTTTGAACTTCAACGAGCTAACGTAAAAACCCGTAGTTTAAAAGGAAATGGATGATATTAATTGCTATTCGATACATATTTGTCGGTTAATGGAAATAGCTCGTTCTCTTTTTTTTATTTAAATTGCTTTCCAAAATGTAGGTATATTGTCTCTGTCGTTTAAGATTAATTGGCCTGGAACCAAGTAACATAAATATTTGCCATACTGACCAAATGTTTAGGTTCACAGGTGGTCAGACCAGTCGACCGATTTTGCAAACGCGTTTTTTATTACACTCAGCGATATAACCGAAACACGTCTCGGTTAGCTGTCTGAGAGCGCTTAGACAAGTTTTTTGATTTTACTTGGATTTTTAGGAATAGAATAGATCTGAGTTACTATGAACGTTTTGTCAATTGTGAGATTCTACATAATTTCTAACTATCTTCACATTGATCATCAATCTACAGCGGTCTACTGATGAAGACATACTAGGTCTGCTCTCTGACAGCTGCTGCCAGCTATGTACTTGTGATTATTTTTGTTCATACTGGATGAAATTCTAAACTGTTATCGTATTATATATAACACGTTACACTTATATCCCAGGGACACTAAAAGAGACACATGTCTAGTATTTAGTATTACGTTTATTTGCAATATCACATTTTACTAGGTTAGGTATTTAAATAGAAAAATACAAAAAGCAAATACAAAATATAGACACATTATGAAAAAATAAATATATTAGGCCAGTTTTGTCCCACTGCAGGCCTACTTTGTTTTGGGCAATTTCTGGCCAATGAAAGCCAAAAAAGGGCAATGATAGAGGCCTATTAGTACTTGTTGTATCTAATAAATACCAGCAAGAAGCACGTTACTGTCATAAGGTCATAACTGTGAGTCTGTGATTGTCCCGAATTTTAACCGTTAAACTTTCGGTAAAGTCCATAAAGCTGTAATAATGGATACCTATATTTAGACGAAGTCCAAATACATACTGCGGTGGACATCACACCCTACTCTTACATAACAACTTTATACATATATATTTGACATTAATGACTCATAGGAACTTTCTTTGCCGCACCTTTAACATTCTTGTAAAATGCGGTCGGAAACGAAAAGACTGGGATAAATGAATCATCTACTACAAAGGCAAAATCATTTATTAACATTGTCATTTTTAAATTTTGTGAGTCATTTTTATTATTTTATACTGTATGTTTCCGTAACTGACTATTTGAGTCAAATCGTTGTGTCCAAATATTTTGTTGAATTGAATTATACATACCTAGGTACTGTAAATTACGTTGTTGCGCAGCAAAATGACGACAGACTGCATTTTAATAAATCTTCAGAATAAAAATATTAATGATATACCTAACAACGTAGTTGGTTTAGCGGCTTACCCTGAAAAATAATGGATATTGGACATTCCTCAGACAGAGATAATGTCGTATAAGATTGGTCTGGACGATATTTAGTAAGTTGTTGGCGGATCCCTTTGTTTCCTATAACCATTGTAAGTCATAATGTTAGTCATAAAATCATTTATCATAATTCTGAAACCGTAGAATTTTCAGGGTATTTGAAAAGGTCTGAAAAATGGTTATGACTAACGAAAATCACACAAACATTACAATATGGCTTTCACTTATGTGGCAGTCAATATAGACCCATTGGTTGGACATATTCAAAAACAATATATCGACTTCCCTCGAAAGACGCGCTTTCGTAATGTGTCATGCGTTATAGTTCATGGCGCGCAGAACTGGGCTCATCCATAAATAGCTTGAAAGATGGACGGAAGAAAGCGGATCGTATCATACGTACTTGAATTTAAATCGCAAGAGAGCGTAAGGAGCTCTTTGATACATACGTACGAAATTTATGGACATATGTCAGATCATTGTCAAATGAGAGTGAAACCGTAATTCGTCCTGATGGAAACCTTGGTACTGTGGTCCGATAGTCAGCGAGGTGGGCTGATGATGTAGCCAAAGTCACCATCATCAGCCAAATGACGTCCACTGCTGAACATAGGCCCCCGATATGTATGCAACTTTAGCCAAAGCGGTCGGAAGCAGTGCGCTACAAATGACTCTAAACCGGAGAGTGGCGAGCAAATGAGGAGACCTACAGTCAACAATGGGTAAATATAGGTTGAGGACGAAAATAAAGAATGACTTAAATAGTAGTCAGTACAGTCAGCTGTAAAAAGATATACATGATTAGTGCGTTCAAAACTATCTTCGCTAGTCTCTATTACCCGTTAATAAAGTTAAGCGCAGATAATTTTTGAACGAACTAATCGTGTATATATTTTTACAACTAAGTGTACACCAGTTACGAGTAAATAATTATGTTGGGTTGAAATATATAAGTTACCAGAACTTTTCTTCATTAAGTAATCGTTCGAAAGCATATGCCTATATTTTTAATAAAGGTTTCCTTACCCATTTGTTTTGTGTTGTCGATTTGTTTTATTCTACACCATACTTAAATAGGCACCGCGAAATGCCACAGAGAATATCGCTACATATATCTTTGATCAAAGAGCAAGGCTCGCGTCGCAACGGCCACCCGTCTAATCATGCTAATGTATGAGGAACATGAATGAATGGAATGGAGAAAGTGTTTATTTATGATTAACAACTTCTACTAGGCTTCCACAAATTGATGCTTTTATGACACATACTGAAATGCTACTATCCTTAAAAAACTTCTTCACATAAATGAATATCTGCTCTATCTTTATTCTTTTAACATTAAGTTTTAGTGAAAATTTTCACTTTTGTGACAAGCTTTACTTCCGACTGTACTTTTCATTATGAATTACTCACCGAGACGATTCTAAAGAGCCTAAACTCGGTAGGAATGCGTTATTCTATTACAAAGTTTTTATGACGACCTCCATCATCAGTTCAGTTCGAAGGGTCACAATATTGTATTGTCACCTAACTTTCATGTATGCTAAATTGTAGCTCAAGCGGAAACCGGGGAGTGGGTCAAATATAACTTGCAAAATTTGTTTACATAGTTTCAGTTGAAAAATATAAAGCTTGTAAATAAAAGATGCATTTGAGTTCGTATCTGTTTTTTATAAATACAAAGAATGTGGTTCCAATGTGATAAATCGTGCGAACGTCTACACTTTTAATTTCATATTGTTATTGTGCACAATTAACTTTATATCAATGCATATGCCAACTTTATTTTTACGATTTTGTTTATTATAATTATAACAAGGTAGATAAAACAAAATCCTTATTTTCGTATAGAAACATGTACCCAGTCAAGAAAGCTTCTGTAGGAACTTTGGGTTTAGTAATCTGTTATTAGGAGTGGGGGTATATCGGGACTCTAACGATTTTATAATAATAAAATGTCATACGGATACTGAGCGTTTTATTGCACCTATTATTATTACAAACATACATATCTTTTCTGGCATATAGGTAATCGTTTAGTTTCGATTATTGTTTTCAAATAAATTGTACCTAGACGTAATCTTAATATAGATTGGACATGGAAAATCATATTTTGCTCCGCGCACATAGCGGTATTGAACCTTTGAGTCTAAGGAGAGAATTCGCTTCCTTATGTTTGTTCTATCGCTTGCTTCGAGGATTTGCTTGACACAATGCGTACAGCCACCTTCTACCACCGCACTGCTTGCCATCAGTAGGGTATTCATCCACATACCTTGGACCCAAAATGGCCGAAAATTTAATACCGTACGGTATCAAATTATCTACCGCGCACGCTGCGAATGTGTGGAATGAGCTCCCTGCCGCAGTTTTCCCTGGAGGTAGGTTTCTTCAAGATGGGAGTGAATGTGTTTTTAAAGAGACGGCAACACGCATGTAGTGTCCCTGGCGTTGCTCATGATGTTGTTCATAGACTACGGTGACTGCTTAACATCAGGTAGGCTGTACGCTTGTTTGTCACCTTAGTAATATACAAAAAAGTTATTTAAAAACTTTTTTAGCAAGTATGTGATAAAGAGAAAATGCTGTTGGATGTCGGAACAGACGTAATTTTCCACAGTGAGAACGCTAACGTCGAAAGCAAACGTTATAATCCCCATCGATAAATTTCTCTGCTCCGGTTTCATTCATTAATCACGCACAGCCGCTAACGTGGCTTCTATCCACTTAATTTGTGATCATCTGGTAAGATTTCATAATTATTTCAATTAGAGTTTATTCAGTGAGTTGAAGCGGTGCAAATTATGATACATAATTCGTGTTCTTCACATTTGAATCAGTAGTCTCCAGAATCAGTTCAGTTCTCTAAAAATATGACCGCATCATATTTATAGTATGCTAAAAGTTTATTTTTTAGACTACGATGGTGGCTACATTGTATGTTTAATTATCCTGCATTTTTATAATTTAAAGTAAATCGCCAATAACTGGTAAGATTATTTAATTAGCGCCCTCAAATTTAGTCGTCGCTTACTTCGCGATCTGTAAAAGTACTCCAAGGATATGTATAACCTATGGGTAAACATATGTTATTTTAGTACATATCCATCATCTGGATCTTCATTTATTGGCATTATAAGGCTATATTATTATATTTCGTGATTCGGCCAGTAACCGGAGGTTGGCCAGTAATCGGAAATTTACCATGAAATACAATTTAACAACAGTCGTCTATGTTATTGATTAATGTCCAATTTTTCCGTGCTGTGTTAATTTATTCAAGCATTTAACATGCATAATCAGCCGTTAACGACGAACAAAGCATGCTGAAATTGGGCCCAAATATACTAAACCCAAACGCCAGAAAACTTGTAACGATCAAATAATGTTTTTTTTTTAAAGACGCCTATAAACTGATAACCGTGTATTCAACAGACAATAGCGTTTAGGATTAAAGTTATTTTAAAATATAAAACGCTAAATATCTTTTGTTAAAAAGATAACACTCAACTTCTTTTTGAAAGATAAAGCTTTTGCATTTATGTTAATATAGCAACGAATACATTAGAAGAAAGGAACTTTTTCTTTATAGGCCGAAGTGAAACGAGTGCCATAAATCAAACGCTCATATTATCTGTTGATTGCTTCTGTAAATGCGTAAATCGTTATCTAAGTCTATAACTATCTCCTGTTGGTTTCCACGATAACAACCGACACAGAAACGCAGATGTCGTCGCACTTAGGAGCTAAACAGAGTCACACGAGTCCATACGTTTGTTTCGTCATAACGTATGTTATTAATCTTTCAATCATGTATTATTTTCGGTAGCTAGTCAAAGTTATGTCAGTAATGTAATGAATGACGATCACATGTTGTCGTAGTGATAATACATGTATGAGTATGTGGTTAAAAAATTACCTGTAAAGGTGCCTTCACATTTGTATCATTTGCCCGTATCAGATCATCGTCGCGTGGCATGATCGCGTGTCACGATCACACGTTTGGACGTTGCGCCGATCCGATCACTCGAATTCCATGTTGCTACGCGTATCACACACTTATATCGGACGAGTGCGGCATGATCGATGCGCCGACAGTGAGCTTCCAAGCAGCGCGATATGCAGTCATGCATGCCACGGCACGGTGATCGGATACGATCAAATGATGCAAGTGTGGACGCACCTTTAGTATTTTCACGTTTTGCGTCAGTGTCTCTAGTTTGCTGCCACATCACAATAAATTCGAAAGTGTGAAGAGCGATCGCCAATAATAACGCGATTCGTATCTAGTATCTATACTCGTTTTATAGCACTTAATTTGGTCTGCCTGTGACCTATCATTACACGCAGTGGTTGTCATTTCGGTTCGGCGGCATCATCTCGGTTTTATGTCTACACCGAAATAAAATTATTACAAAAATTACCTACGTACCGAAAGGTAAATAAGATAATGGATTTTTTCAAAGAAATATACGCTACGTTAGCTAAAGTGCGTTAATGTTCTTAGTGAGTAGCAAAATTACTTGCGATTAGTTCGATCGCTGTCTATAATTCCAGCGCTTGCCACAGATATACGCCGCAGTTAGTTCGTAATTACATAATGATATTATTAAAAGTGGTGTACTCGATATTTATCACGTACTTTATACGTGAACCTATTATTTTTAATACAGCGAATTTCAAATGAAATATTTGCAACGAAGATATCAGTTTTCAAATAATATAATTGATATTTGCTATACAAATTAATGCACTATATATGTACACGGTTAAAGGACATTTACCAAATGGTTACCTGCACAAGAGATAGCTTTTTAACCGACTTCCAAAAAAAGGAGGAGGTTCTCAATTCGACGGAATGTTTTTAGCATAAATATACAATAATATAGTAAATCTTTGAAATGGTAGAGCTATCCTAATATGTAATGTACTGACCGCTTCCTATACTAGATGTGTTAAACGAACTTTCTCCTAAAGTATGCTCAAGGAATCTGGACAGACTACTTCAAAGAGGAAATAATAGGGACCCAAGCAACATAGTTAATGCTGCCTCAGTATGATTATATCCTTGGGCATAATGAGGGGATAGCATTTTGTTTTTCTTAGCCGAGAGTGGTTATTTATCGAATGCTTTACTAGGAGCATTGATGTGGAAAGATATTCTACAATTAGATTCTTTTGTCGGCGTATTCTAAATGAAATAAAAAGACTTGTTAATTGTCTGGATAATTAGCGCACTTTTTGTTTCCCACGCAATTTTACTGTAAAAACTGATAAAATCAAATCAATTATTTGTTAGGGCATGTATAGATCAACTTTTTAAGCACAGTACCTAACCTTTAAATCTGGTAAATGTTAATGTTTCCTTTATGGATACACGGTTCATACCTACATTAAACAATTTGTCTAAAATTTCATCTTATAAACCATTAATCTCATCTCAACTACTGACAAATTGTAATAATTTATTACTTTAAATCATTTTAGTAATACGCTCGACCAAAAATATGATTAAGAGCTCAGCAATTTTTCACTGCCATCCGAAATACTCGGACTCATAAACGCTCCCCGTGTCACATGATTGATGATTCCAATACTTCGAGAGACCCAGATCTCCCATGTGCTGATAAGAATCCATGCAATTTAAATCATTATCTACAAGATATTATTTTTAATGAACACTCCTACTAAAAAGCTCTTGTAAGTAAATTAATAGTCTCATTTGCTACCGAACATCATTAAAATCTATTCAAATCTATGGAAATGATTCCTACTGGTTTCATAATTTCCTGGGCTGTTTCTTTCCTATACTTAGATAATAATAATACAGCATTACAGTACGAGTAAAATAGTTACTTCATATCTATACTGTTTTAAAGTTTTAAGAATTAAATGTCTGTACATTGAAGATACAAAAAAATTAGTAATATGAACTATTTAAAGGTGACCGATACTAATAATATTTTTTGTATGTTTGTATGTATCCCTGTGGCTTCATCACGTCAAAACGGCTTAACGGATTTCAACAATAGGGTATATGCATTTTTTTTAATTGTTTCTCTTAACAAAATATCAAGACTCCGTAAAAAATATTTCAAAAAGTGGAATTTAATTTAAAATCGGCCAAGAAATACGTATGATATAAGCATTTTAAACTGCTAATTAGACAGCGATTTGACAGAGAGGTCCGACATGTACTGTTACGTCATAGTCTTCGCCGGCCATATAAACTCCATATTAAATACTGTTTTGCTAGAAAGAGATAACATGAAATGTTTGATGGCTTATATCTTGGTTACTTTTATAGTTATTCGAAAAAATATTTTTGTCTACCGTTTGTCACATAGCTTTAAATAAAGCAAAAATAAAAATTCATGCGTATTCTCTATTGTTGGAACACGGGTAGCTGGACATCCACAGATGGTTATAGGATACTTTTACTCTACTGCACTGAAGAAAAAAAGAGTGCTATGATTTCTTTTCCGCTTACGAAGTTGCGGGCATCTTCATCATCGACGATGTATTTTAGTAGTTTATGTAAATAGTTAACAGTATACGAAAAATCAGCTAGTGCGTGTAGGGTTAATTAAAAGAACTTGAAAAGCCCAGATAGATATCTTGGTACAGATACTACTTATGACAGTTTTACTGGTTGAGTGCGGGGACTACCTACTTAAGTCTAAATAAATGCCACTTTACACCATTTGATGCTAACAGTTCTTTAGTGTTTGCTGATAATTTTTGAGTAAAACCACGGGCAGACAGACAGACGTAATTGAAACGAAATGGGTTCTTTGTTAGCTTCAGAACACTAAAAATGCACGGTACTCATCGTTGATTCGCAAATTCCTCGATGGCGCGTGGGAACCGCGAGAGCGTTGTTCCTGGAACGTGCGCCGGTATTTCATTAAATCGCTCGCAAAGATCAGTTATGTAGATGCTGTGAACCGATCGGAATTGGACGGAATGTTATCCCATATTTTTTGGTAACTAAGTGCATATTTTTTATACAAAACATTTTCTATAGGTACATTTTTTTGTCAGAACCGAAAACTTATTCACTTGATTTAATAATAATCTTATAAACGAGAATGTTTGTGCCGATGGTTGTATTTATGTATCTACGTTCTTCTTAATTCGAAAAACTATTGATGGTATCTCAACAGAACTTTCCAGTAATATTGTTTAGACTAAGCGGATGTAGTCGCGGGCAACAGCTAGTGTATATATAATATTTAGGCATGTTCAGAAAAATAAGTGCCAATTCTTCTGATTTCATTTACTCCACTTTTCTATTGGTACTCATATGGACGTAACGTAATGAAAAATATAAAAACATTGGAACACATTTTTGTCTTAGTAGAAGTATCGGTGGGCACGGCAGTGCCCCCGCCAAGTCGAGCAAAACAAAGGCACGCCGTACCATACTTTTCTCGAAGCCATTCACGTCATTTTAGACCCCCTGTAATTTACTTGCTGATGAAGCTAGAAGCCTGAATTTTCAGTGACCAAGAGGGCTCAATACACCTTACGTATATTTCAAATTACAGCCAATTATAACTTATAGTCAAAGATTTATTGCAAGTGAAAGTTCCTTAATTTTGTCACTCACCACCGATCATAGAAAATCTTCCAGCAGATTTACAAGGTTCAAATTTTGAACCTTATTATTGTTTAGTCTGTAAAGCACCAGAAAACTTAAACATTCTGCAATTTCAGTCTGGTATTCCAGATATAACAGGTGCATAAATAAATTTATTTGTAATTCTATAGAAATGTATGCGATTACAAAGTTACATTTGCAGCTCAGATAAACAATACAATTTTACGTTTCTTAAAAGCGAAATAAAGGACTGAAAGAAGGGGGAATGAAGAGAAAAGGAGTGGGGAAGGAAGAGGGGTAAGGAGAGGGAAAGCAGAGGGAGAGGATGGTGAAAAGAAGGGGGAAATGGGGAGGTGGAACAATGGGGAAGCGGAGGGGCGGGATGAAAGGAGGGGGGATGAAGGGAGAAAGAAAGAGAAAGGAGGAGAATTGAGAAGATGAAAGGATGGCAAGGAGAGAGGGGAAAGGGGGATAGATAAAAGACAAGAAAGAAAAGACAAGATACTTAATACCAGAAATAAGATATCAGATATACCCGTTACCCCATACCAGATACCTGATCTGCAGCGATCAATACTAGATAAAGATAAAAGATAGACTTAAAGATAAAGGGTAAAAAATAAAGGATAAAGATTAAAAGATAAAAGATAAAAAATAAAAGAAAAGATAAAATGATCTTAGTCCAGTCAAAACTAAATTTGAAATTATTAATAGAGCTCATGTCCATCGTGACCAGTTTCCCATATAATATTTTCTTCTGTTTGCGCGATTATTACTCAATGAAATAAAAACTTGGAACTAAAATGAGATAATATACGCGATATAATCCGTTAAATTGTTTTATTTCAATGAGTTTCCCATATGTATAGCTTATGCTATTACCATACATAAAAGCCAGGGTCTAAGTCGGTAAGTAGTTAATGTTGATTTTGGTAGTATTAAAGCGCAGGAATCCACAATTTCAGAATACAATAGACTTAGAAGCATTTACAGTCCAGACTGGTCAGAAATTGTCACATCAAAGCCTCGGAGAAAAGGCCACAAAGACAGGGTGTGGGCTTTGAGAAAACTGGCAGCTGACGTAAAAGTAGTACCCGAAAAGAAAGAAAGAAGGACTGCCTACAAAAAGCGATGAGATCCCATCAAAAACATAACATGTAAAAAAAATGTCAAGTCTCGCAACCTTTTCTACCACAAAAAGTTGTGAGATATAATAACCAAGTCGGTTAATTTATTCAGTAGTACGTATCCAGGGAAGGATCTACCCCACACCTTTGTCATTCATAAATGTTCACCGAACTAACAACATTTTATTGTGACGGTTAATTTATTCAGTAGTACCTATCCATGTGAGCATCTATCCAACACCTTTGTCATTCATAAATGTTCATCGAATTAGTTAACTAGGAACATGTTATTGTGACCGTTATAGTGACCGTATCAATATTACACATCTTCATATTTTTAATAAATAAAATGACTTGGCCATCGCACGGCAACATAATTCAATCTCCTTTCGGGCCAAGTCTACGTTCAGAAGGCTAATACAATTAGGTAGGGTTTGCTGCATGTAGTCTATTGCTTTCCGAAACGTCGGGATCTCTAATGAGATTATATACGCGATATAATCCGTTAAATTGTTTAATTTAAATTAATTTGGATTTTTATTTTTCTTGATAACACGTAACATGTAAATTTGTCTTTCAGGTAATTGAAATTGACCATAATTATGTAGCTGCTCGTACCTTATAGAGTCGTTCTAGATCAATAGGTACGCGAAACTTGAAGAGGCTCAGCCCATTTATTATCTTACAGTTCTATAATTTTGTATTCTTTGCAGTTCAAAACCTCTTATCGTTTAACCAATCATCCAATTTTGATAAAAATGTTCCTTTTAATAATTATTCGGTGCCTGTTTATTATGTACACAGCTCGGGAACAGGAAACCGGTTGTTTTACCATTTAGTTCAATGATTATATTCAACTTTTTATATAGTAAGTACGCAAGTCAAGTTTGTGCGAATATTGTTTTAATTGGATAAAAGCTTTAATATTTAAAATAGACTGTTTTAGATAACCAACATTTAAATTATTAAGTTTTGTATAAATACAATATGGATGTATCAACATATTGTACTTATTAGTGATGGATGAAAATGTTCAAATACCTTGATTTTTTTATTACCTGGAATAGCCCTTTTCATTCCTAGAGAAAAACTTACAAATGTTTCTGTAGCTTTAAATAATCATAGTAAATTTTATTGTTTATTATTTTTCAACGCTTCAGAAAAATCCGTATCTTTTTTCATAATAAGGGGGGTTATTTTCTATTATTATACAGAGAACAAACAATATGTCTCCCTCCTCAACCCATGAACATGTTGTTTATACTTAAAACTTTTTAATTTTGAAATTGCAATTTCCACACATACAAAGAGTTAAAAACACAGAAAAACACAAATGTAATTGTCATTTTTGGTTTTATTTAGTTATTAGTCATGTGTTTTGAAGTTTATTATCGTGAAAAGCGCTCAACATTTTCTTGGGCCGACTATAAAGACCAAGAAAAATATTCCCTTAATACACCCTCTTGTTACTTTTCATTGCAGCTGACTGTACGTGAAACTCTATTATGATTTAATTTTTAGAAAAGTTCCGAGTTCAGTGTACCGAGTGGCATAATGACACATTTTCACATAAATACATCGCAATCTGTATCAACGGAACATTGGCGAGATATTCATCATACAAAATTACTACATTGAGAGCGGATTCCTTATTACCTACCTACAAATTAGATAGTATGTAACTAACAATTTTATGTATCCTGGATTCTCTCATCTAAACAGTTTTAATTTGAGGCCAATGTTGTACTTAGAAATTATTCGTTTTCTTAACAATCACAGGTTCCAATGAGCTCATGCATTGCTAACTTTCTTTAAAGGTTATCACTACGACCGATGTATACGCATAAGGTTTAGAATATATGTTTATTATTAAATGTAAATAATATGTATTTTTACTTGTTTACGCGTCGTGGCGGGGCACGTGTGTAATTTTGAAACTATTAGAAAAAACATTTCGAAGGCTCGGAAAATACTGTTCAGGCTGTACTTTTACTGTAGAGAATATAACTTATATCCTTGTTAATTTGATTATGTTGAATCATGGAACCAAGATACAAAAGTAAACAAAATATTTTTTATTTCTTGATTTTCGTTTATAACTTATGACTATGACATAAGAGTACTCGAATGTAATACATGTAAAGGTATCGCATGCGACCGAAATTATCTGACCATTTAGTCGAAACTTTGCGTGAACCCTTATCATCGAATGCATTTCCGTCGTTGATTTTGTTCCTGCCTCATCCGATGTAACTATGCTTTATGTATACGTAGTGTGGAAAACTCAGGGATCGGAACCGGTATTTTTTAAAACTTCTAAGAAACACGCTATTTCTGGAATGTTTTAAAACTATGTTATTCAAGTTCTGGAAATTTAATAAAATATACGAAAATCTCATTATTGAAGGAAAAAAGAATCATTATTTCGGATGTTTTGTATGAAAAAAATGCCGGTTTTCCGATCCCTGGGACAAATTGAACATCCCGTGATTTGACTTATCGTGACCACCCTATTCTAGTTACGTAGTATGTTTATTGATATATGTAATGTTTGTCGACAGACGAGGGTTCGGGCGGGCGAGCTATGGCCCGTGGACAGGCCAGACGGCATGCCAGTCATACAGTCGTTAGAAGTTATGTGCGGGAAGGATCACATGGACGTGCACCTCACGTTCTCACATCCTTTTGAAGGAATCGTTTCGTCGAAGGGTAAGTTTAAGATATTATTGTTATAAATTATGTTATTAATAATAATAATAATAGTTCTTTATTTCAGATAACAGTGATCCATAATTTTGTTAGTTAACAAGATTTTACTTATAGCTATGTTAGTATGCAGCGATTGTAGCGTACATAAAAATATGCTTGATTACAAATATAATTCATTAACTACTATACAAACACAAAGGACATAACAATAACAATTACTTATCATATGCGACGCAGCCTTTTACACTTTGAATCCAGTGTTTTTGGATAAAACAGTCACACATCCGGTCAGCCACTATCTTTAGAATGCTGTTGTTACTACCTCTCAGCCGCCCTAACAACGACGCGTATTTTTTACGCATAATGGCGTGAAACCCATCAAGACGGGCACTCACGAACATGCCTGAGGCACTGTAGCTTCGAGGTAGTCCCATCAGCATTCTGAAAGAATTATTGTAGAGGACGCGCAGGGCGTCAAATGCTCGTTACCTGACCCATAACCCACCCGAGTAGAAAGGTTGACAAAAAGGTCTAAACAGCGTAACTTTAACTTCTTCTGTGCATCGGGTAAACCTACGAGCGATCATATTGCTTCGAACAGCTGACGCCCTACGCTCCCTCTCAATATCAGAGTTATCACATAGGTTGTCAGTAATAATATGCCCCAAATACTTAAATTGATTGACTATGCTCAGTACAGTGCCATTTAGTGCAACTGGAGGTATATGAGAGGGCTGAAACTTGCGCTCAGTTTTAAGAACCATAACCTCGCTCTTTTTACAGTTGTACTGTAAACCATGTGTCTGGGCATAGCTTTCACATGTGTTCACGAGTTCACGCAGCGCACCGACCGACGGGCTCAGCAGCACCATGTCGTCCGCATAACTAAAATTGTTGTCATTAAAATACGTTACGATAACTATATATGTATAGTAAAATAAGAGGATTGAGGTGTATCGAAAGTGTTTTTGAATCTTTGGGGCTCGCGTTTCTTCTATAATGAGGGTTTTCTAAAATGGAAATATCACCAGTTGGCGCCACCACGACATAAGGTCAAAAATCGGGCGACCAAAGGGCTGGCAGCTTCCTCGCTCAGCGTATCAGTATCGCCATACAGCGAGGAAATGCTGCCAGTATTTTTGGTACCATGCCGTGGGGGCCCTTTTTAGATATAATTTAATTTTTAGTTTTAGTCATTTATGTAATATACTAAGCTCCATATTTACATGTTTCAAATAAAATTACTTAATTCAGGTCTAACTGACAAGAAGTGTCAACATCCACCAATCGCAGCACAAGATTTTGACACTTCTTGTCAATTAGACCTTACGTCACGGTGGCGCCAACTGGTGATATTACCATTTTAGAACACCATCATTGGTGAAACTACTAGAGGTGCGTCCACATTTGTATCATTTGCCCGAACAGATCTTCGTCCCGTGGCATGATCGCGTATCACGATCACGCGTTTGGACGTTGCGCCGATCCGATCGCTCAAAATCCATGTTGCTTCGCGTATCACAGACTTAGATCGGACGAGAGCGTGGCGTGATCACCGCGCCGACAGTGAGCGTCCAAGCAGCGCGATACGCAGTCATGCCACGCCACGGTGATCGGATTCAAGCAAATGATACAAGTATGGACGCACCTTAACGTATTTTACGTACGATGGTGCTCAAGTATAAAGCTTTGACAAATTTTCCCATCATAAGTGCGCAGAAATCTCTAAACTGAATGCAGTCTTATTAAGCTATTCCATTAACATATCAACAAATTCATTGCCTATCTAGACTGTAGTCGTAAGCGTTTATTATATCTTTATTGATGTAATAAATTTCACTCGTACAAGAAATCCCACTCTCTACCGATCATGTTCAAGTTGAAGCACCTTTCAACCACACATAGTAGTTAGTCTTACCATACCCCACAGTATGTAGACCGCCACTAATTGTTACTTCTAATTGCTCAGTTTCACTTACAATTATGACGGATACATGCTGAATTATTAATACATGCCCCAGTTTCAGGCTTTGGTGAACAAATATGTCAGATACCGGGATATGGCCCTTGTGAATGACAGTTGTGAGGAGATAACAATTAAGTGCAGTAGTATATGACCGTGACCGCTAGTAAAATATTTATTTTCAGTGTTCGTATTTTAATACTTTTAAATTACTCGTAGTAGCTCATTGCAATACGGAGTCACATGCAAAAGCCGCCGTTGATGACTTCAACGAGCTAATTTCTTATTATATTCTTTATTAAATCCCCTTTTAAATTCTTATTTTTAAATATTGTTCCGAGTATCATCGTAGCTTGTTTGCGTGAGTGGAACTTGGCTGATCTATTTTCACCAGGGTCGATTTAAAGAAAAAGAATATAAAATATAAGATAAATAAATATTTATTCAAGTAGGATCTTTTTAAATCGTTTTTGCTTCGTCATAGCCTACATAAATGTCTTTATATACACCAATTTATAAAAACAAAGAAGATAGAAAAATAGACCATATTTTAAAGATATTTTACAATATAAGAATAGAGCATTTTGAATAAAAAGTAATAAGATAACATGGCAACATTGAATATAAATGACAATGCATTCGCCCATTCGGTGAATGAATGAAACTGTCCGTAAATCTAATTACAACAAAATAAAGTACCTAACGTCAGCGAACAAGCTTGTCACAATAATGATATATGTATCTTTTTGTATTAAATATTATTTCACATTATATTTTATAAATTGGAGGCACCTTATATTTTACGCTGGCCATTTATCTTTTATAAAACTGTTGCCTAACCCGGTTGCATTGCAACACATTTTCTTTTATGATGTAAATCTATATCTGCCGTACAAAAGTAGCTATGAAAAAACCGGTGACGTCGTTTTGTCACGCAAGTGCGAAGACTATCGAACTGGATACGTGAAATGAAACATTTCTTTATAAATATTAATAAATGAAAGTATTTTATCGAAAACGCAAGAACGGGCTTTGAAGCGTACATCGATTAGTGTCCGACCGAAACAAAAGTTTTGGCCGAAACCGAATTTCGACTTTCGATTCAGTTTTGGCCAAAACCGAAACCGAAACTTTTCTAGACACGTTAAGTGATTAGTTAATTGCCGTTTACTGGTCATAATAGATACGTAAAAACTTAGACTATGTTTGAACGAAATAAAATGTTTATAGAAGTCAAATAAAACATCCAAAATATTTTTTTATAAAATTTCAATTTTAGCAGACATAGTCACAGACATTTATTCAAAAACTACAAGATGTACATTGATGAAATTTAGAGTATGTCTTGTGTAAGCCGCTACTTAGTTTGATGGTAAAATAATAAAATACAAAATATAGCTAGGGGGGCACTCCATACATTAACCCGAAACTGTAAAAAATAATCACCAAAATATTTCGAAAGATCTTTTAAAATCATTTTGAGTTTTTTAATTTTTTTTTTATTTATTGGATATTTTCAGAAATAATATTATTATACTATTTTCAGAAAGGTATGACAAAAAAATATGGAAGAATTATAAAGATATAGCTTAATAAACTGTTTTTGGATTATTGCCGGAAAATGGCGCTTCACAACAAAGGAACGTAAGTGCCGTGGAGATACGCTTCTTTGCTAGTGCATTTTTTCATATAGATTTTTTTTCATCTCCATTGTGCATTTTTTCGTATGAACGGCTGCGGAACCCTACACTGAGCATGGTCCGACATGCTCTTGGCCGGTGTTTTTTGCTAACGTAAATACCGAAATAGCGTAAGGAGAAAACTTCTTGATTATTAGAACGTTCGAAGGTTTGAGTAATAAATATTCTTATTTGTCACGATACCTGCCGTAAACTTAAACAAAACATAACAACATTAAGGCCTGTGTACTGTGTTGTTCTTGTAATTAAATTGAGCTTTGTAACTTCGAACTTCTGTGATATCTGTTCATGTTGTCACCTATTCATTTATCGTTAATTTAATGTTGAGGATGTATCTAACTAGTAATATTTACACTTAAAAACCCCAATACAAAGTCAAAGCATAAACAAATCAGATAATACAAATGTCTTTCCATTATTTATTTTACATTGTCAGCTAGACCTCCCTTAACAGAGCCCGGGTCAAACCGTACGCGATTATATATAATACAGTAATATAAGTTTCGACCGTTTTTTGGCCGTAACCTAAACTGACCAACCGAAACCACTTTTTTTGGCTGAAACTCGCCGAAACCGAAACTTCAGTAGGTCACTAACGTCGGTGTATAAAATATTGAGGACGAAACTAGTAAAATCCATGGTCTAATTGTAGTCGAAAAACATTGTCGTGGATATAACATGAGGCGTTCTCGCAATAACAGACAGTCATAGAGACGCTGGTGCTTTATCTACGTAGATAAAGCACCAGCGTCGTTCATCATAGGCCTAATTGGACTACGGAATGCCCGTGGACATGAACGGTTTACTTATGCGGTAATAGTCATAGTCAAACATTATTAAGATCATCATCATCAGCACGACCGGCCCACGGTTACTACAGTTTGCTAATCGATGGGCTATGTCAACTTTAATTCTTTGTCGGCTCACCTCATTACCTATTGCATAATTTAAAGAGACTCCCAGAGTATACCTCTCCTTAGCTCGCTTAGAGACTTCGAATTTGTAAAATATCGCTGGAAATAAGCTTACAGCTTACCCCAAAAATGCCACTCTGAAAGGCTCTATTCGCACCTTCTTTGTGTCTTTCGGTTCCGGTGCCTAGTCACCACTCAAGAACTCGTTGGTTCCATCCAGCAGCCATCGGTACTACGAGCAATATGACCTGCTTATTGCCACTTAAGTTTTGCAATTCTTCGAGCAATGTCGGATACTCTGGTTAATAAAATCCTGGTAATTTATAAATGGACGTTTAAATGTTTCAGTACAAGTTCAGTGCTCAAAAACGCGTTAACCGTCGAACGGATTTAGATGAAACTTGGCACATAAATGGGTGGATCAAACACTTTTGCTTGTTATCCTTTCCCGTAACTCAGGAGACAATAGTGTCAGAAATACTTACGAAAATGCTAATAATATATTTGTCAGTAATAATGACGATATGAGCCCTCGTTAGAATCATTTTTCTTGCCTATATAATTCGTAGTTTTAAAGAGTCACTCAGGAGAAACCTTGAACCTTGGAAACGAGGTATAGAAAAAAGTAGATTGACCCGGATATATTAGGTCATGGGTTATAATATGATCTAATTCCTGGCAACACGGGCGAAATCGCGGATAAATTCTAGTTAATAAATATATGGTTTTTGCATACAGGACAACACGGGGACCCTCGCTGTGTGTACGTGCCTCCATCAACTGGGCAAACGTACTTCTCCTTTAGGATTGCGTATGCAAAGTGCGGAACGAAACCAGGTAAGCCTCTCCACGTTTCATTTTTATTTTGAGATTTTCACGAGCGTTTCATCTGTTCAGACTCCTGCTTCGTTAACTTGTAGATTGTGGCTTTTCCCTAATAGCCACAAGAAGGTAACTTGTTGTAATTTTGCGGAATTCCGTAATAGTGACAACGGTAGACCACAGCGTATGAGACGCTCGTAGAAATATCTATGTAATTGATTTATTGGGAATATTATTTGTGTTGTCACTAGGTACCATTTTTTTATTTTGTTTCCTGTAAAACCTAGCCTTAGAGTGAGTATCTTACCCGGTGTCCTAGGAACGTGTTCTGTGACCCGGGCGATGAGATCTTAGCAACCATGGAAAGGATGGCCACTGCGAACTCTTCGGACAATGTCTTAGCGTCGATCCCGCCGGCGGGGGCCACCAGTCTATATCCTCATATCCTCCTCTATGCTCGTCGCCCGATTGTTTAGCTCTTCTCCCACGCCTCGGTTTGAACCGGTTCAACCCAATGTCTTGCGCACCGCGTCCCCCACCCTACGCGGATGGCATTCTAGTTTTTGGGTTTGTTGCGCGCCCCCACTGAATCCGACTACTGCTGGTAAGGTGGCCTCGCCAGACCTAACCAGTTCAAAGACAGGTTTGAAAAAGGTTAAATGGTCACTATCTAATTTAAAAAAGCCTTGATAATAGTGTCGTATCCAGATTTTCTATAATAATTTTGTCCATAAAACTGTGTTTGCTGTGATTCATGCTTCTGCTTTAGAACATGTACATGAAAATAATTAGTAGCATGAGTGGGCTTAATAATTTACTTTTGGTTTTATCACAAATGCGAAACTAAATTTATTTTAAACCAGGCAGTGATTTGAACATATTTTTGAGAAATTATTATTGTATGCCGTGTCCAATTAGAGATCACCCTCCAAACGTTCATGCAAATGAAATAAAAACATTTTAGTGTACTCTCCAATCTCTCCATGCTTATAAGAACTTTACATAGTACATACATGTAAATATTAGGAAGTAACTTTACATGCATATGTCTATAGCAGGCAAAATTTTTACTAAGCTAAGTAATATGAGTCAACGCTACGTTTGAACACAAGTTACAATAGAGTCGTAATATTTTATATTCGTCTAAATTTCAAGTGAAATGTACATACCTATATATCTACAAGAGTTACGTGTCTTTAAAAAACAATTAAGTATTAATGTAATATTAATAACACGGTAGATGGCTGTAGGCACATTCTCCTGTTTTATTTGTTTGCCTGTTGTAACAGTGCGGCGCAATAAAGAATGTTAATGTTCTTTAGTATACACTTGACACAAATATGACGATTTTTATTAACTACACAACCGCTACTATTTTTTATCTCACAAAACTTTCCCGTTGACATTTTGCTCGTAATTTTCATCAATTTGGGTGGCTTTTCATTGGGTAAACTATGTTATTAAACTGTAACTTGTCGTAAAACGAGGTTTGAAATGTTAACGAGTAGCTAGTTGAGCTGACGCTTAATGTCTCTCGTGACCAATTTATTTATGAATTATTACTTTTATTTGTGGTTATCGTATACATGATTTCATTATGACATGCGATCACCGGCATCCACTCTTACTTACAACGATTCAATTGATTTGTGCAAGATTTTCTAAAAATAAATGTAAAAATTAATTTTATTCAAAAGAATTACACATAATAAAATCGGTTGAATTAGAAAGCACTTAGCATTTATTTGAAGCTATAACTTTTAAGTTAAAACGTTGTGTGTTCAGATTAGTGAACAATATCAACTGATATAAATGTCTTAACACATACATCCTTTTAGTTTCTACGTCAGAACTAGTTACGTTCCGGCACGCCACCCTGCTTGGAATGGTCGGTTTTTTCACTTGAACTAGCCAATGTGGAAAGTGGACACTGTCAGCATAGAAACAGAACAGTTATAATTGCATCCCAGTGTACTGCCGTGCGTGTGACTTGTGATTTTAATAGCTACTTTTAGAGTTATTATATAGCGCTCTGAGCATACTCTTGCACAGAGAAGTAACCTAGACAACACGATATTCTGGCTGATACGAATACTATATTATTGCCATGAGACAATTCTGATAAATAAGACATTTCTTGACACTGCAACCTAGTGTAATTGGTCTCAAGCTAAAAGCGTTTGCGGGCGCTCAAGCATAAAAGGTAAATATGCACCCTCGAGTGTCGATGACATGTCGCGTATTATTTTGTGATCCGGTCATATTTAGAATCATAATTGAACCAAGCTTCAAATTTAACACTGCAGTGGACTAATATTAACAACAACGCGTTGTGGAGGATTGCAAATTTTCCAATAGGTTTGTAAGTTGAATCACGTTATATCCAATGTATACATACATACAATGGAAACCAAAAGAGTTGCTAATCGGCATATTCGCCTGTGGGTTTTAAAAATATGAGGGCTATTAGGTACTAAAATATATACAGGCTACTTACTTATTAGTAACTAGAAGAACTTCGTTTGCGGAGGAGAAAAAGTCATAACCCGTCGTTTTTTCTTCAGCGTAGGCGGGTAAAAAGTATTCTATAACCATCTGGAGATACCCAGCTACCCGTGTACCAAAAATTGTTGAAATCTGTTTAGCGGATTTTGCGTGATGAAGCCACAAAGACACATACAAACACACAAAAAATACAAATTTTCGTCTTTGTGACGTCCAAATAATCCGTAGCAATATTTTTTTTGAAAATATCTTCAATGTACAGACATTTCACTTGTACAACTTTATGATAGTATAGATAGATGATGAAGAATGAAGCTAAATATTTTAGATTTTTTTTTTACGCAGCGAGTATTCAAATGAAGCAAAACAAAACTAAAACAATAGTAGCCTTAACTTTTCCCTTGTTACATTGTGCATGTAACGAGCATTTCTTATGTTGTGCAACTGAAGAATCGCCTCTGTGGTCCAAGCACTCCGAGTCTTTCTACCGTCGACATTCGTTGGATAATTTATGTGACAAATGAATGGAAATAGCTGGCAGGCAAAGCGGCATTTTCTTGGAGCGCCGATTCCGTCTAAGGATGTATGTAAGGAGGCGGTAATATTTTCAAGGGACGGAAGACAGACGTGGTCGGGGACTTTATAATACGAGTATGCATATAAGATTAGTGTGGTATTTTTTTTATGTCAAACTAAATTGTTTTATAATCATATCTCGCATGATTGACAAAATATTCTAGTTAATTTTCCAAGCAATCACTTGTGAGCAAGCCATCTTTAAGTACTCTTATGGTTTGGAAATACAAAAATTCTGGAACGTGTGATAGATAGAAAGTATGGCAGAAAAAACGGGCAAAAGTATATTTTTGGCCGAAAAATATACGACAGACAATACAATAGGGAGATTAAAACTATAAATAGAGGAGAGAATATAAAAATGCACTCACTACGGAAACAAAGCCCAAACATTTTGAATATAAATAAATGTTACAATATTGCTTCGGTATTTCTTAAGACCTCTAGGGCGTGTTATATGTTACTGCAATCCGCTCCGAACCACGCTGACATTTATGATTTGTACCTAAAAGTACTTATGTATTTGTTCAAATAACTAGTGTCATTTGCTAACAGTATTTAATTTCGAATATTATCAAGCTCACGTTTTCTAGAACCGCCAGAAATGTCGTCTTTGGTTTGAAGGCTTTATTTGATGTACCTAATGTAACGCTAAAAAGGTGTAGGTAGGTATGTGACTTCCGACAGACATCTTTAAATTTGCGCCGCTGTAATACTTGCTACACCGGTAACCATTTGATTCAAACTGCAGTGCATATCCTTCTGCCGCTGCACGTTTGAGCTTCTGGTTAACTACGGTAATTCGTAACAATTTCGCAATAAATCGCTGCGGACTGAGTTTTACGGCATGTCGGTCTCATTTCGACAAAGTAAGAGAGTTTTTCTCGTTCCGATTCCTAGTTGTGTCCACTATGGCTGCTGTGGTGTATAACGGACGACGCATGCGTCCCGCTCCTTCTGCGAATGTTGCGCGCGCATTGTTTCTCAGAATCGCCACCCGCCAGACCGCATAGCGAGCATATAAGAACCATTCTCCCTTGACAGCTCGCCTGTTAGTCGCCATCCCTCAACCCAATACTCGCTCTTCGAACTAGCGAATTGCTTTTCCGCTGTAACGAAGTATTTGCGACTTTAAGTGCAACCTGCGAAACGCATTACATTATACGCTGATCTGATGATGCAAAAATCGATTTTATGGCTTATAGAATAAAGTCCGAACGCATCAGTTGGGAGTGAAGTTGGTAGATTAGTGTCCTAATAGATGGTCGTTCTGAAAGGGAGTTGAGCCGGTGCTTCCAAGGGACAGTTTCGCTTGCCTCTCGTTGATCAAGAAGCTTCTGGTTCGATCCGCGTTCTTCGGACGACTTCAACTTTTTGCGCGAGTTCATCCGCATGTAGCCCTAGCAATAATAAGGCTCTAAAAATTAAACGTTTTTGTTTGAAATTATTTAATTACTCGGAGTTTGTGCTGTTTCACCATAGCGGGAAATAACTACGTTCTAACGAAGATCGTTAAAGTAGTCCATAATTCTAAGTAAAGTAGGTATAATATCACTGTAAAAACACTATGCAATTTATATTCCAGATCTCCACGGTCAGTTCTACGAGAACACGGTGGTAGTCCAATATGACAAAGATCTGCTAGAGGTGTGGGACGAAGCCAAGAGGCTGCGTTGCGAGTGGTTTAACGACTATGAAAAGACCGCTTCGAAGCCGCCCATGGTCATCGCGGACTTGGATGTTGTACAGCTAGACTTTAGAGGTACGATACAGTATTTGGGTACATGTCACAACAGCACATAACGTCGTCGCTCATTTTAATTTTACAGCACTGCAGTATAATTTTGAAACTGGATGGCATTTTGAAGCCCAGCCTACTGCTGCGTTATTGGTGTCTCTACCTCTTAATTAATGCCTCAAAGTGCATCAATTGTGTAGATAACAATGCGCAATAATTTATATCATACAATGGAATTCGTTAGTGAAAATCGCCTGTTTTCGATTTTAGCCGAGTTGTTAGAAAATCAACGATGTCAGATTTGCTGGTTATGAAACATTGTTTTTTATATGGAGTAAAAGATATTATCACCGAAGTTCCTGGGATAATTGAATAGTGTGGTTCACTGACTATATTAAAATAATCGAATTGAGAACCTCCTCCTTTTTTTGGAAGTCGGTTAAAAATAGCAAAGTGTGCAGATGTTTACGACACTATTTGTTTTATTTAAAGTTCTCTATTTTGAGATGAATGTGCTAACCTAAAATCATAATTATACTGATATATTATGTATTTATTTAATCTTTATTCGACAAAAGAAAAACTTATCGTACAAAAGGCGACCTTACTGCCATAAGACATTCTCTACCAGTGAACCTTGACTTAAGGAAAAAATGATAAATTGAGGGTGGTGTAACTAAGTTACTGACATAATTTACATATATAAATAGTGAAATAAATACATGATCATATTATATACAGGTACTCGTTAAAATAAATAAATACAGATGGAACAAGCTTATCAGAAAAGTTAAGAGTATTGTCTAACCCGGTAACTTTCGTAATGGTAAATGGTGTGGAGTTTGCTTGTAGTTTTGTGCTCGTACTTAAATCCTAATTTGACCTAATTTTAGTTAAATGGGTGCCATGTCGCGCTTTTTGATTTTAGATTTATATAATGATTTTTCCTCGTAAATGAAGTTGAATCCCGAGGATAGGCAGGTGTGATTTAATCAAACATATTAATTGTCTTTATTTTGAAACTTAACTCAACCGGTACTGGTTAATAAACTTAGGGTGAGTGAAAATTTGTAAGGAACCCTCGGTGCGCAAGTCCGACTCACACTGACAGAGGACTGTCAGCGGTTGAAATACCCATTTAAAGCATTTGTAAAACTGTTCTAGGAGACAACGTGGACTGCTGGATGGAAATTCAGGCCGGAAAGGGGCCGTGGGCGGCACCGGTATCCGGCATCGTGCCTCTGGGGTCCACTCTGACGCTCGTAGTTGCCATCAACGACTATAGAGGTAATTTTTTACAACATGGCTCTGCAACATAATCACATTGTTATGTTATAAGTATGTGTTGGCTATTCGGACTTGGTCTTCGGACTTGTAAATATATTTACTGCATGCTGTATTTGTATTAATTATACATATAATAAAATAAATAATCAATGCAATTGTAAACCATAAAAAACAAAACCTTGTCACATATAGCCACACTTTAATAGAAACTTAGAAAACGATTTGTTTATATTGAACTAAACTGTAATTTGTTATGACAAAAGTAGAAATTATAAGTTTTTCCAATACATACATTAGCCAAGCCACTACGCCAAGACATTCAAAGAGTGGTTCATACAATGGGGAAAATTAACAAATCAAAGGTAATTTAGAAATGAAGAAAGACAACGTGTTGCAAGCAAAGTATTACACAACGGTATCAATATATTACTTAATCGACAATCAATATCTAAGTAATCTTTATTACCTATGTCTCAATCAACATTGTTGTGAAATACATTCTGATTCTTTAATTCTTGACGATTTACAATACTTTCCTATAAACCGGACTCTGCTATAAAACGATCGTTAAGCTTTATAACCCATTCATAAACGAATTCTTAAAAAAAATTTCATCGATTGGTGTCTGTCATTATGTGAATTATAATTATATTGTTGCATGACCCGTTAGACAGAGGATTGTGGCAATAATTGGAATCTAACAGTTTGATGCAAAAATACTAATATACATTTGATCTTCTAATTCGGTTAATGACGTGTTCACCTTGATCACAGATTGAAATCGAAATCGAACAAATTCGAGAGGAATTTACCTGCGTATTGAATTCTCCAACAAAACCCATTGACTTAATTAAATAAACCGCTTTAATGTGCCAAAAAATATAAACTACCATTGGATATACAATCTTTAAATTGTCTGTTTCGTACAAATTTTTTACAGGATCCGGCATACTTTGTCGGCCCATAATCTAAATGGTCCAAAATTAACGCAGTGGTATCTTAAAAGCCGCAAGGGCCAATTCTTCATCAATGTTAACGATTTAAAAATGTTTTCCCCGTGTAAAATGTGCTACGGACAGCCAAAACGAAAATAATCGTTAATCAGGCCTGTTAAGTTCAATGATGAATCACTGGGCGCCGCGGCAGATCGAGACATTTGATACTCGGCCGAATCTTGAAAGCCGATTGAAAGGCACGACCTAAGGTTTATCGTCAAATGCTTTCTTTGTAACTTCTAGTACCTACATCCGCTCTTTTTGGTGCCCTATAAAATGCGCCATAGTTTAATATGCTTGTACATTCAGTAATGAGATGTTTTCAAGAATCGTTCTGTTTATATATAAAAGATACTAGAAGGTGCCCGCCCGCAACTTCGTTTGCGGAGGAGAAAAAGTCATAACCCGTCGTTTTTTCTTCAGCGTAGGCGGGTAAAAAGTATTCTATAACCATCTGGAGATACCCAGCTACCCGTGTACCAAAAATAGTTGAGATCCTTTTAGCCGATTTAGCGTGATGAAGCCACAACGACACATACAAACATTTTATTTTTAACCGACTTCCAAAAAAAGGAGGAGGTTCTCAATTCGAAGGAATGTTTTTTTTTTTATGGTTGTTTACCGATGACTCAAAGACTATTTGACCGATTTCAATTTTTTATTTTTATTTTATAGAAGGTACTTTCTAGTTGGTCCCATTTAATTTTGGTGAAGATCTGATGATGGAATCCATGAGGAATTGAAGGAACTCCTCAAATATTGTAGGCATACATATAGCGATTTTGGTATTATAAGAAACATAATAAGCATTTGCATTCAGAAAGTGTAAATTGGTGAAGTGGAACTGATGCAGAAGACCACAGAATGCCATCGGAACTCCTCAATGATAAATGATTTACGGGTGGCGACAAAATATCTTGATTAATTTAGCTAAGCAACTTCATAGTCACAAATTTAAATGTTCCTGATGAGAATGGTACCATCGAATTGATTTGATGATGGAGCCGGAAGGTAGGCACCAGATCTATGTAATAAAATAATGTATCCTAGCGGTGTTTGGGCTTGTTCGAATCGTCACGAGATACACTTTTAAGTAACGATTAACTAAAAAGTGTAAAATAAATAAACTTTTAAACAAAAAATAAAACCGACTCCAAAAAAAACTAAAAAGTAAAAAATAACGCCATAATTCAGTTTCTTCAAATTACTTACAAGTAACCGTTTGTATACTCAAACTATACAGTATATACAATTTATGTTATTTTGGAGTCGGTGCCATCGTGTCACAACTTACTAAAATCGACAATTTTCAATATTTTACACGTTCTTTATATGGCACCGACGCCAAAATAAGATTAATTGTATATACTGTATAGATTGAGTATACAAACGGTTACTTGTAAGTAATTTGAAGAAGCTGAATTATGGCGTTATTTTTTACTGTTTAGTTTTTTTGGAGTCGGTTTTATTTTTTGTTTAAAAGTTTTACAAGTTTATAATAGTATAGATATCAATTTTAGTTGTGTTTAATATGAGGTATACTTCATATGAAATACCTTATAAAGTTAAAAATTATACACATATAACAAATAATATTTTCTTCTGGTTTCCACGATTAGGTATTACTCATTTAAATAAAACAATTTAACGGGTTATATCGCGTATATTATCTCATTTGAGTTCCCGACGTTTCAGAAGCTTTTCAGCTTTCCATGGTCACGGGCTCACTGAGAAAAGATACATTTTCCTCTGTCAAAGTTACAATTTGTGCAAACTACCCAATTTCAGAAAACAAATAAAGGTGTAAATACATGTCAGATGGGCCTAATCTATAAAGACAGTTACGCATGTGCCAGAAGGGCTTAATTATTTTATTTGAATAATATAACAAATACTTTTGATGCGAATATAAAACAGGTACCGACAGTCGTAGTACCTAGACTTATATTTGCAGATATGAATAAGTCAATAACGGGGTAGCTATGTATATCAACTATGATTTTACAACTTGAAAATGCCCGCCACTTCGATCGCGGAGGACGAAAAAGTCAAAACCCTTAAAACTGAATAGTATTCTATCACTATGAATCCTTTCGGCCGTTTCGAAATAATAGGGAACATGCATGAAATTTTTTCATCGCTTTGCTTAACGAAATATCAAAATACCGTAAAAACTATTCCAAAAAGTGAAATTAAAATTAAAATCGGCCAAGAAATACGTATGATATAAGCATTTTAAACTCCTAATTAGACAGCGATTTGACAGAGAAGTCCGACATAGACTGTTACGTCACAGTCTACTACGGTCATATAAGCTCCATATTAAATTCTGTTTTGCTAGAAAGAGATAGAATGAAATGTTTGATGGCTTATATCTTGGTATTTTTAAAGTTATTTGAAAAAATATTTTTGTCTACTCTTGTATGTTACATGAATAAGCTTTTAATAAAGCAAAAATTAAAATTCATGCATATTCCCTATTACGCCGGAAAGACCCATATACATACATATAAACACAAACAAAACATATTTTTCGACTCAGTGACCTTTTCACCTTTGAATAGGCTTTTTTTAATATTTCCATTCATTATTTAGTACCTATATTAATAGTATGGATATGCCCTATGTACAAAGGTTGTCAGAGCGAGCCACTGAGACTTATCTAAACTAAGGACTACGACAAGGAGGAGACAATTTAGTGACCCTTGATTCTGCAGGAAAAAATCAAAAGACGATCAATCATTTCATATGGTCTAACTCATCAAATCAGTATTTGAAAATACATGTCAGAAAGTTGTATTAACACCCACATGTGTCATAGATAGATTCCAATGACAAGCGCTCTCAGTGACAGTCGAGGTGCGATGTCAACTCAAGATACATAAGCAAACAGTTATGAATGTAATGTTGTTTGATTCTCGATAATGAACACTCTTTTAGTGCACGCTTCATTTAATAATAGTTATTTACTTGGATTCTTTAATTCGCAGACTGAGATTGCTTAGCGGATTTAGCAACAGCCAGCAGGTGGATTGCATTTGTCGCGTGATTTTTTATTGACAAGGCATCTATCACACTTTATACTTACGTATCAGAAAGTGAGGTGATTTATCTATCGCGTTATAAACGTAACCATCATAGGCCCACTGATTTATATACGAGTATCACGTGATGTCCCGACATTTTATTCATATATTTCATAAATTTTGAGCTATTCAAAGGTCGACATTTTACTTCCTAGTTTGTAATAAAATATGTCCATTCCATTGCCATCTTATTTATTTTTCCTCAGACAAAAATGTAAAACGTTTTAATGGCATACATAAATGCAAAAGTGTTATCAATAAATTATCCTTTTTGGTGTTGGAGAGTTAAAAAAAATATCCTTTAGAACATCTCTCCTCTCTTTCATGTTCCTGCCTTGCCAATCAAGCCTGCCATTTAAGGCTGTGCTTTGCCTATCGATAGTCTTGTTACACTACTTATAGGTAGGTATAGACATTGATTAAAACAGTCAGTCAAACATAAAGGCTAAGAGAAATGCGGTTTGCAGTATTCATATAATTAAATCCGGTATCGTCATTTTTTTTGTAACTACGTGGAATAACTTAACATGTCAAGTAGTCATACGAATATTCGTCATAATTGTATAACGCGCGTCTAACAAGGCAATAATGACGAGCAAATACCCGCGTTAACGGTACAGAGTATGGTATAAAGTAAACTAGACAAATATGTCCGATGCGTTTGTTTAACGGCGCGACGGTCTGGTCGCGTTGCCGGTGGCTTTCGATAATGACTCTAGTCTAGCCAGTTGGAGTTCAGTAAAGCACCCGGAGTTTTAATGGCAGGTTTAAGGCACTGTAACAACTTATAGATGTATAAAAGGGTACTATGATAAATTAAATACCGTATGGATTAATAACAATAATAAAGGTAACTAAATGACATAAACATTTTTAACTGCATTAACAATGGTCAATTTAATATTTATGTTTTGGCGACGTCAAATTTTAATAGTAAAAGATATGAAGTTTAAAACAAACAACGTGCGACACATATGACAACACGACAAAATCCGACTTTAGTGTACGTATGAATTTGTTGATCTACAAAATATACGTACGTATGTGAAACGAATAGGTGTAAAGACAGCTGATTACTTAATTTGTTATTGTTAAAGGTTAGGAACTGGAACTAGTTAATAGTACAGTCTTTCTCGGGTTAACATTAGATTCTAAGCTCCAATGGGGTCCCCATATTGCTAATCTCTCGAATAGACTGAGTTCTGCAGCTTTTGCAGTAAGTAAGATTCGTCAATTAACAGACGTGATAACGGCTCGATTAGTGTATTTCAGTTATTTCCACAGTATTATGTCGTATGGCATCTTACTATGGCGCAGTGCGTCCGACATTAATACTATATTTGCTCTGCAGAAACAGGCTGTTCGTGCGATGTATAAAATGAACCATAGAGACTCGCTTAGAGATAAGTTTAAGGACATTAATATAATGACAGTGCATTGTCAATACATTTATGAGAATATTATGTATGTACATAAAAATATTTGCCATTTTAAGAAGAACTGTGATATACATAATATTAATACTAGAAATAGGCATAAGCTCGCAGTGCCTGCTACGAGGCTCCACAAAATAAGGAGATCATTCATGGGCAACTGTGTGAGGTTTTATAATAAACTTCCTAGCAGCATAAGTGAGTTGTCTATTGGTAAATTCAAAAATATTGTGAAACGAAAATTATTTTCTAAAGCTTATTATAAGCACATAAGACTACATGAATGATAAAGCCGTGTGGGATTAATGTGATTTATAGCGTCATGTAGGTATATGTATAATTATTTTAACGAATACCTAAGGAATTATTATTATTTTAATTTTAATTGTTTTATATACTCTGACATTTAGAATTTTATTCTCGACACATTCTAGATTATTTTTTTTTTCTTTTTTATTGACAATCCTTTTGGGATTTATCTTATTGATTATTTTAATTTTTAAAATGATGTTTTTATCAATAATATTATACTTAAGTTATATGATCTGATTAGGTTTTTCTGGGTTTTCCCTAATCCTTGCAGCAAATGTTGGATCATATTTTATGTCTCCCAGCAAACATTCACTCTCATGTAACTGACATTTCGAAAGTGCTTGTAACTCTTGAAGAAAGAATATTTTGATTGATTGATTGATTGATAATGTGAAACCTTTCGGAATGGTGTGACTAGTGACTACCCACGAGAAAACTTAAGGAAACTCATGCTTTTGTTCATATTTTAAAAAATTGCTCTAAAATTTTAAATTATTAACAATCTATTCCAGTAAAACAAGACAAAATCCGTGAGAGAACATTCGCATCAGATATAAAGATGTGAACAAGATGTTTGATAACGGCGATTATTATCTTAATTAAGATAAATTATCGTTTGATTTAATTGATGGCGAGTACGATGTTCAATCGTGCGTCGGCCACCTCATTATCTTCAAACCCTCCGATTGTTAATTTGATGGTATCGGCCACTGCGAGATTAAGGCGGATTATAGCTTTAAGCAGTACACAATACAGTTGCAAATCTCGCTGCAGTATCTTAAGTCGTACGTTGTGCGGCATGTAAATATCTATTTTTACTTTGTTTCGATCATGTTTATTTGGTTTGTGTCGGAAAAAAAATACCGGTGCGAGTTTTTATTAGTTTCAATATATTATATTCAAAGATGGCCGGACACTGTTTTAATAATAAAACATAGATAATATTTTCTTCTGTTTCCGCGATTATCACTCATTTAAATAAAACATAGATTTTCTACCATATAAACCATAGACGAACAATATAAGTGGATATCGTTCAATATAAGTGGGTGTAAATATCGGGGAACCGCACAAAAGACGGTTCCCCGATATTTACACCGCCATCTATGTGTAAGAACTATTATTTGCAACCAATCTCCTTTGTTAGCGTGACAGGGCTTAACTATTGTAGCATGACTGTTGGTTGTAGGTGTTTTCGAAATAATTGTGACTGTAATACGTTTCTTTGTTCAATTAATGACATCGTTAATGTTTAGTTTTAAAGCGTCATATAGTATAGTAATACTGGATATGCCTTTGCGGTTGGTCCATCTATCCAGAGTATGGCGAGTCTCATGTTTTATTTATCCATAGGACAGTCGTGAACTTTAATATGGGACCCACCTAAAATTGACAGTCCTGTCAATTTAATATGGGACCCACCTAAAATTGACAGTCCTGTCATATCGTATAGGAAATCAAAGAATATTTTTACGAAATGTGTCCCAAATAAAATAATGCGACCATATAAACGAAGCAAGCGATGATAGTGATGTCAGAAAATAGGTGTAGGTACCTAGTATTGCCGTTTTTGCCAATGAACCTTTACAGTAACTATAGCTTGGAAAGATTTTTCGCGGCAGTCCCATGGTCTGCGGGCGACGAAGGGGGGGGGGGGGGCTTACTCACCCCCGTCTTTCCCCCCGTCGCCCGCAGACCATGGTAGTGCCACGAAAGAATTTGTCAAGCTATTGAAACCGTTTTTGGCCCTTATTTATAACCGGCTATGTGGTACTTTTTGTCTACGCACAGTAGATCATATTTAATGAGTAGGAGAGACCGGGTAAGGTTGTATCTCTCACGGATTGGTTGTCGCAGCGCCCATAATGGACCATGGACCGCTAACGAAAGATCGCGACAGTTATAACTCTCTCCCCCCTATAGCTCTCGCGATCTTTCGATACAGGTCGATGAACTCGTTCGTTCGTTCAGTTTTCTGTTATGTACTTAACCTTGCCCTTACCTAAAAAATGTGTAAGGTGAAAGTTCTTGTTCGTATAATGTCACTAAAGTAAATAAAGTATATTTACTAACGTTTTTATGAAGATAGTTCAAAGTAACGTTTGAACATTTATGACATGTGGGCGAGGTCGTGTCAAAATAGTCACTTCCTAAGAAAAGTCCTCCTAACTTTTACGACAAAGTAAATAGTCTTACATGTTGTTGTTTTAAATAGGAATTAAATTAATATACACTAGCCTTTAACTTCTGAAAACAATAATACCTTGGGCTGGATGATTAAAACCGTTTTATGGTTCTTTTGTTATGTCAAGAAATGTTTGAAGTATCACCTTAAGTGCATAAAACACGTCTTCATATCAAGGAGCGTTACTGACATGTATTACTTTAAGTTAAAATTTCTTAACTACCTACTATATCCTTATTTACTTTTAAGATCTATTAAATGGTATTTAGGTAGGTAATGAGTATGAATTTAGGTCATTAAAATACAAAAATGAATTCCGATAATAAGCGGGATACCAGTTATTTTGTATGCAAAGAATACCAGTATTCGTAACTGCTTCAAATAAATTTCCTGTAAATCGTAGGTTCATTCATTGCTTAATTACTTTGTTGCAGTAATAAATAAAAATACATATGGCATTCTCTACCAGTCAACCATTGGGTCAAACCGAAACGTTCAATTAATTGGTGCCGGATCATATCAACCGATGTGTTAGAAAAAGGATACTTTGAATATGTGTATATTAACTTTATTTGATAAGTAATATACACATACATAATAACTAAATTCATTCAAAATTCTAAAATAGTTGCTTAGATTAAAGCAATGTCAAATTTGATGGTTTTTAATCAACCTAGGCGAAAACAACGTGTTTCCTGTATACTTAAAATTTAGGATTTTCTTATAATAAACATTTCAGAGTCTCGTTTCGTATGTAGAAAAAACTTCAAACAACCGTACGGTTTTTCAAGTTAGTCCATTTAAGTGTCTCGCAGCATGGTACGTCGTCAACTTTGTATTGCGACAGCTTTCTTCATGTTTACTTTGTTTAATGGTATATTGGTTTACGCGTTTCCGCCCTCGCTTGTTTGGTCATACTTTAGCCTTTTGTGGTTTCGGTAAACAATCTAATCACTTTCCACTTAACTTGGTTGAATGGGTTGGTTGAGAAGCACTCTCGTTTGGAACCGCTAAGTTGTAAATGGCATGGGCTTGACCAATGCATTTCAGAGCTATTTAGATAACGATATGCTGGATATAAATAACAGAAAAGAGATCTAAAACATTTTAATCAACTTTATACAAATAGGTAACTAAAACACATTTCAAAAAAGGAGGTCCGAAAATCCGACTTTGTTTCTAAAAGTAATGTGTACGATATGTTTTGTAATAAAACTTATTTCCTCTCTATTTTTAACAAAACCATTCAGCTTTTAAAAATGATCTATAAGTAAATGAACGATAAATAAACAACTAAGAAGGCGGTCACAAAAAGTTTCCAATTAAAAAAAAAAACATTTTCAATATCGATTTAATAGTTTCACTAATTTACTTACTTAGTAAAATATGTTATTTTCAGGGGAATTCGACATGCGAGTGAAATCTTGTGCAGCATCCGATGGGTCTGGCCACATTATACAACTGTCAGATGAATACGGCTGCGTCTTGAGACCTAAAATGATATCCAGGTAGAACTCAAATGTATTTGAAATTCGAACTTTACGAAAATATCAGTAAGATATTTGTATCAAAGGAAGAATTCTGATAACGCTTTATCTTGCATTTTACCTTTTGGATTTAATTTTGGTTTTATTTTTTACTAATGTCTAAATAGCAAATTAAGGTGATAAGGGGTAAGATAAAAGTGTGGGGAAGTTCGAAAGATTAACTTTATATCAACTCCTTTAAGAGCATTTACCCCTATGGAAAAGTCTTAAAAATTTACCGATGTACATAAGTACTCTTACCTCCAATTACCTGAATATTTTTTTAGTTATTATTTTATAAAAAAAATATTCCCGCTATTGTCGAGTCCGTCTTGTGAAATACTTGCGTAACCAGAATGAAACTTAAGATTTTATTATTATTAATTACAATAATTAACATTGTATATTCCAGATTCTTAAAAGCCAAGGCAGCGGACGAGCGAGCTACGGTGATCACATACGCGTTCTTCCACGCGTTCAAGTTCCCAGATGCCCTGAGCGTACACATCAGATGCAAGGTGGAAATCTGCAGGCACGGTTGCTTGGACCACTGCCAACTGGCCGGAGTGGCGCCGCAGAGACACGGAGCGTTGGACAGAAAGGACGACCGGACGCATCGCGACCATAACGAGATTAAGTGAGGATAATGAATAATGTTTTTATTTCTACGTGATCCTTCCCCCTTACACAAGTTAGCAATAGATATTTCATGCTTTCAACGGTTAAAACCGGTTAAGGTGCATTTTGAATTTGAGCCAATTCCGAAATTACTCATTATTCTATCGTATCAAAGGCCTCAATACTCACCGTCTTTTGGCCATCCACTGCACTGATATTGGATACTTAGTGGAATTGCAAAGCCTTTTATATCTTATTTATGCTAAAAACAATGTCATTTTCGAAATTACCGCATCAGAAAAGATTCGAAATTATCCCGATGCACAGTATACATATCTGACATTCACTGTAACAACTTTTAATATATCGTTTAAAAAAAAAATGCTACACGTCTTCTTAATTTTCTAATATATATGGGATTGCTGAATCCAACAAGCAATTAAAAACCTTGCATTAACCATTTCGGTCGGAGCGGCGTCATTACTCGAAATAATGTGGACTTGACTCCAAAAATTAACTTCTTACCTGGAATTACATTTAGATTCCAAGAAAGATAATAACAATTTAGTAATAAATGTGACTTACCCTCAGTATCACACACATAAAATAAAAACCCTCTTTACTTTTTAGCGACTCATCAGCCGAAGAAGTAGCAGAATCAAGCATCATAGAAGACACTCGTTTGCCGTTGGAAGAAGCGTTCGGGGATGAGGTGTCAGGCGACGCGGTGCCGGCGCCCGCGCCGCTGCCGCAGCGTGCGCCTGCGCCAGTGATGGAACCCGATAGCGACCACATGTCCGCTGTCGAAGAGTTAGTCGAAGCTTTGGCTAGGCCTTTCACGGTTAGTTTCATGTTTTATTTTTTATTATCATAGGTACTAGGAGGAGATTAAATCATAACAGTAATTTCTTCTTCGGTGGGGTAAAAAGTATCCTTTTACCATCATCGGGTTTTCTTTCTAATAAACATCCATATTAACGATTTAAAGGCTAATTGGAATATTGTACCACATATTAAAGTTCCTACAAATATCGATTTCTTTCTAAATATCTTAAGGCTAAATAAAATAAATTATGTACTACACTAAGTCTTTTTTTCATGGGTTTATACGAGTCCGATTTAAACCTGAAAACGTTATTTTTATATTTGTAGTTGAGGTTTACAATTAATTAAAAATGACGGAAGGATTAAAAAGACGTTACAACCCTGCACTATTTTAGGAACTAGGACTGTATTTTACATAGCTATACAGCCGTATCAATAATTATTAATATTGTTTCTCACATTTCCAGGACCGCCCTAGCGACCTCTACGAGCGCGAACGTTTCCCTCACGGCCCGCGCACATTCGGCTCGGACAAGCCCAACTCGAACGACGCAGTGGTACCGGCCAAGCCCCCCGGACCGGCCGTGGCCGGGCCCAGGTCTCTGCGCAAGAGACGGACGATCCGGGAGGGAAGGTCCGCTGACGTTGGCGTCTCGGGCATATATGAAGTGGTCTCGGAAGCTGACCTGGCGTTTGGACCGACGAGGGAATCCGTGACCGTGTTTAGTGGAAGGATTAGAGAAGAAGTGAGTAGCCCATTACACTGTAATTTAATATAAAGTGACGATGACGAACTATGGGTTAGAAAATAGTTATTTAGATACGTGCTTATTTATATATGATGTTCAAATATCCAACGATGCAACATTTCGAAGGAAATTACAAGTAGTGCTTTGGCTTGGTTAGTTTTGGCTAGAATTAGAAAGAGAATGACGTTTGTTACCTACGCTCAGTATTGGCATAGATTGTGGATTGTGATTAAACTGACTGCAGTAGCATTTATGTCTCGTCTCGAAGTACTACGTCGAGTATCATCTGCTATCGCGCTGTAAAAACTAGTCCCCGGCAAGCTCGGCCGAATTTCACCTTCTCATACAAACGGAGTTTCGTTCTCATTTTAAAACTACGTGTTGGATTGTAATAAAACTTTGCATGAGGTATATGTAATTAGTTTATATAGCTCCAGTTTGTAAAACAAATTAAATACAGCCAAAACAAGTTTTGTATGAAAAATTTAAAATCGCTGTATTTTTTTACTATGCTATCTGAAGCTACATAAACTAGTTACAGGTCTGCATATACCTTAACTTATTCTAAGTATAAAATTTCAGAGCAAACTACCTGCTCGTTTTAAAATGAGAGCGTAACTACGTTTGTATGGAGAACCGAGCTTACTGGGGACTCTTAAACAAAACACTAACTAGCAGTGGTTCGCAAAATTACCATAGTTAGTTAAAACTGACAAACGAATTTGAATGTTTGCAATTTACAAAGCTATTTTCCATTTCTTAAGCTTAGTTAGTCGGTACGTACAATGTCGATCTAGCGGAACATGCAAATGAAATTTATATCATCACCTGACGTTTGTTATCCGTCACGATTCCTAATGTCCCTCGTGTCCAGGTGGTGTACGGGGTGTGCATGGGCGCCGTGAGCTTCGGCGCGCTGTTCGCGTCGGCGGCGGGCGCGGCGGCGGGCGCGGCGCTGGCGGCGGCGGTGCTGCTGCAGCGCCTGCGCGCACGCGCCGCGCCCGCGCCCGCGCCCGCGCCCGCCGCGCACTCGCTCGCCGCCTGGATGGCCCTCCGGCTCCTCGGCTCGCCGCCCCACCCGCACCACTCCCGCGACGGCTGATACGCTGACGCCGCTCTGTGTAAACTCTACGAGGACTATGAATATCGATGTGGTCGTCTATGAAGCGAACGCGTCGACGGCGTCGTTTTCACTTTTCTTTATTATATTGAAGTCCGAAGAAAACCGATGACGGTCCATTTTGCAGTATTGAGATTGAGATACATTGTTGATTTTTTTACTGTAACCTTTATAAGTTTTCGCCCGTGCCTTAGTTTTGGAAGGAGTTAATATTATCCTATTTCCCAAATAAAATGTAGCAGGTACTTTACGAGAACTTTGAAGAATGAAAATCTGAAAAAAAATGGACTTTCATCGATGTTCCTATAGACTCGATATTTTGTGTACAGTTTTGGAGGCGCAATGACCAGTTTAACAATAGTGTCATCTCGTTCTCAAATTTATTTCCTTTTTGATTTTTCATAAGTCGAAGGGCGTCTGCACCAACTGTCCACGTGTACTCAATGTATATGAAATGACAAAATTAGTAGGGTAAGATTGTCATGATTGAATTACTTCACCTCAGGCGTTTGGACGTAATGTAACTACAAATATAAAGTAAATTCAAACTTCGCGAACTTCGTCTTTACGCACATCAATGTGGGCAGAACAGTATTTTATCTTGACGCTATTGTGTGGTACTCGTATCAATAGTTGGTGATTTTGAATGTACTTTTGTAGAAGTTCAATCATAACTATTGACAGGTGAATGATTTCAACCTTACTCTAAAAAATAGAAACGCATATTTTTCGGCTGATGCCAACATTTTGTTGGATTACGATAGGATATATTGTTCAGGACTATATTCAGATTGGTATTATTTCAAACACACACAGGTCTCATGTTGTAGTAACCTGTGTATATCTAACGATGGTCGTATATTTTACACTCCAAAAAACAATGCCTTTATTCTTTTTATATGAACTGGAGTTATTTAAAAGTGGTGTGAGTTTTTGAAATGTTGAAATGTGGCCTCTTGAATTAAAATAATACTTAGCTTCATGAAATATTTTCTTAATTATCTTTATTGTGTATAAATTATTTAATTTATTACGTTATATTATCTTTATTTAATTACAGTCTTAAGTTAGGCACTGTATCATTATAACGTTCACTCAAAAATACTTCTTGCATTTATTTAACGATCAGTTATGTTTCTATGATATATTTTATGGTAAGGCCGGAATATATTGGTTTTGTTTTTATTTTCAATTGTAGTATAATATGGTTCCGCATCACACCGCGTGCTAAATGGTGCTAAGTCGTGCTACGGACGAAGTCCTAAGAAACCTGATTGTATTCAATTTTCACTGTTGTGAATATTTTACATTTTACATGTATACCGATAAGTTTTGTACAGAAACTTTCCTTTTTAATGTATAATCATTAACTTTAAGAATAAGTTTAAGGATAATTTCCAGTCATGCCAATAAGTTAAGTTTAGTGTTGTAGGTATTTCATTTATTTTTGAATGCATATCTAGTATAGGTATGTATGAAATCACTTTTTATTTAATCAACCTTATTATTCATATTTATACACTTTACAGTTATAAAAAAGTCCCCTTGGATGAGTACTACATCCAATTTGTTTAAAATATTTTTACCTATCTGCTTGGAAACTACTTTTTATAATTGTGTACAAAATATTCTCACGACTTTTTTGCATACATGGTGACTATGCTTCTATGTTGTTAGAATATTTTTAATAGAACGCTTTTGTACCTCTTGAACAGACTTTTTTTCTAATATAGAATTTCACTATTCTGAAGGATTATGATACGTAAGCACCAATGAATGTTGCATTTTAAGTAACGCTTCTCTTATTTAGTGGTTCTAAAACAAATAATTAGAATTTAAGAATGATTTTTTATTATAACTTGTCTTGCTCAATAATAATAAATTATATTTATATCAGTGCTAACGATACGTACACACTAGCTATGAGTAATTTAATGTTAGTCCAGTAAGTATGTAAATTGAAGTTAGTTTGTGCAACATCAAGATTGGTTGGGAGAGCAACTTTCATACATTAATTAATGATTACATTTGACTAATGGGAATTAGCGGCCAAATAGTGTGTTATTTTAGTAATCTATTTTTTTGCAAAATATCTTTGGCGTGCCTTATATGCCTTGACGTTTTTGGAATGCGAGAAATAGTGACAGTCTTACTTTTCAAAAAACCGGCCAAGAGCGTGTCGGACCATGCTCAGTGTAGGGTCCGTAGCCGTTACTACAGAAATACACTACAGATGAAAATAATATGAGGTGAAAAAGTGCACCAGCAACAGAGCGTATCTTCCAGGCACTTATGTCCTTTTGCTGGGGAGCGCAGTTTTACGGCAATAACTCAAAAACGGTATAACCGATCATGTTCAAAATATTTTCGTAGAAAGCATTTATTGAGCTTTACCTTAGTATTTTTTTTTACATGCAGTTGAGAAGATATTTTTTGAACATGCAGTTGAGAAGATATGGGGGGGGGGGGGGGCACAATTTATGCAACTTTCGGATGTATTATTTTCGAAAATATTTGTCATTTAACTACCACACTAACAAGACACGTCCAAATTTCATCAATATAGGTACATCTTGTAGTTTTAGGAACCCAAATAAGGAAGGCGCATCTAGGAGAGCGTTCTGAAATTAATTAAGCCACTTGGCAAAATACCACTGTTAGGAACTATTTACCGACACTTGCTTAGGATTTCTAATATGTAATACAAGATGTACCTATACATTTTAAGTACTAACAAAAGGTACTACAAAATGAGATGAATGATTGTGACATAAAAACTTTCCACTGTTCTCCCAACCGTTTACGTTTATGCCACCCAAAAATATTTGCATTTAATATATTAATTTTGTAGCAAACTATTATACATAAGTTAAGTACGTAGCGTTTTGTGAGAATGGAATTTCTCTAAGTGCAATTTTATTTTATACCCATCTAATATATACAATTTTGAGGATTATAATATCCTCTACCGATAAGTTTTATCTGTTGTGGGCGTAGTGTTTCTGTCCTTTATGATCTGGGGCGTTTTTAACGAATGTTTCATTTTATGACTTTCTTGAATGAGCGTGTGTGTTTAACGCGCAAGCAACTGTTAATACATTTGTTTAATGGAATAAAATTTATGTTGAAACGAAAATACATGGTTTTCAAATTACCTTCGAGTTTTGCCTTAAATCAGATCAAATGCATTTATTCCCTCAACATAAGTCAGTGAAGGTGACAGTTTGTAGAGTCAACGTCAAAAGTAAGTGATCAAAACCAACATTTCAAAACATCATCTAGCATGACACCCTAGATGATATTACCAGTTATACCAAAGTGCCAGGCTTAACTGAAGTTTTAATTATTCAAAAGAAAATGATCATAACAACACATCGAGACACAGAAACGAAGTGACAAATCAATGTTTCCACTTGAAATAATCATACACAGTATCATACATAATTATGTATATACTAGAAACTTCAATAAATAATAATACAATTAAAACAATCTTGCAACATCCTAAAGACCAGAAAGACGACCAGCCAATTGCAAATCGTGACTCGCGTTACATTAACGTGGATTGACCCATTTCGTTTCTAAGAAGGGTTTTTAATATAGTGAAATAAAAAATATATTATTTTGACTGCATTTATTAGTTACTAGTACATAGTAGGCCATTTATTAGGTACTACTAAATCGCTAAAAAAATACTTCTATTTAACTAAATATCATATACTTCACACTTAAATAATGTAACAACCTAAAAACCCGTATTTTATAGTTACTTAATCACTTTAATTTGAAACACTCATCAATGATGTTAATTGTTTGAATGGCAAGTCACTTAGTTTTCAAAGATCGAAATAATGGTGATCACTTACATATATGACACGTTACAGGTTCATTTACTTCTAATGAAATTACTATTGTTAAGTATGTACTTTTACCTGGAAAGTATTCCGAATTTAATGGAACTTTATGAGGTTGTTTGAGAATACATTTGGAAAATTAACCTAAATTTAGCTAGTAAATCGAAGTTTTCTACCTTTTTTTTTGTTTTTGACTTAGACATTTTGTTCATTGGAGAACCCGATTTTCAGGACCAATATTAACGGAGATGCAGCAGCCGATCAAAGTAAGACAAAGTTTCTTAAAATGTAATAACTAGCATAATAATTATGCTATTTTTCACATTTTTGTTACCATAATTTCTGTTATCATGTACCTACCTATATCACTCATCATCAACTGTCGTTGGCACTCCTGCAATCGACTATGAAAACATGGGAATACTCGCTAACATATGCTGCGAGGGATCGCGGGTATCTCATCATCTATCTATTATCTATATTATTATAAAGTTGTAAAAATTAAATGTCTGTACATTGATATATTTTTAAAAATATTTTGTTTGGATTTTATGTATGTTTGTATGTGTCGTTGTGGCTTCATCACGCAAAATCGGCTAAACAGATTTCCACAATGTTTGGTACACGGGTAGCTCGGTATCTCCAGATGGTCATAGAATACTTTTTACCCGACTACGCTGAAGAAAAAACGACGGGTTATAACTTTTTCTCTTCCGCGAACGAAGTTGCGGGCATCTTCTAGTCTATATATATAAAACAACGCACAGCCTAAACCTTTAAAGATATAAGCATGAAATTTGTATATTCCTTATAGTACGTGGACGTGTACCAAGCAAGAATTTTTCGAAATTCAACCCTTAAAAGGGTGAAATAGGGGTTGAACCCTTCTATGGAAATCGTTTATTTGGAAAGTTATAGACTGGAATCTTTGTGTAAAGGTTGTTTACTAAAAAACAAAACAAATGATTAAACGTTGCTATAAAAATTCATCCCCTAAGGGGGGATAAAAATGAGTTGAAAGTTTGTATGGAAAACATGTCGCTTTAACTTTAATCACAACCTCCTAAAAATATAGACAAGGGCATTTTTGAAAATTCATCCCGTAATGGGATTAAATTGGGGTTGAAACTTTGTATGGAAAACGAGTAATTATTTGAGTTACTTTTATAATATTTCGCGTATAGACTCTTTATTTATAACTAAGAAAACTTATTTCATTGAAATAAAACAGAAGAAAATATTATAAAACTTATTTCATTATAATTGGAAATTCATCTTCTAGCGGTGCTATATAGGGGTGGAAAGTTTGTATGGAAAACCTGTAATTATTTGAGCAACTGTTATAATATTTCGCGTAGAGATTTTTTATTTAAAACAAAACAATCTTCTTTCAGCATTTTTGGAAATGTATCCCTTAATGGAGTTAAATTGGGGTTGAAAGTTAATATGGAAAATCTGTAATTATTTGAGTAATTATTATAATATTTTGCCATAAGACTCTACATTTAAAACTCAGAAAAAAAACTAGCATTTTTTAAATTCATCCCATAACGGGGATCAATTGGGGTTGAAAGTTTGCTTGGAATACCTCTATTAATTGAGTAACTGTTATAATATTTCGCGTATAGAGTCTTCATTTCAAAATAAAAAAAAACTGATTGCAGCATTTTTCAAATTTCATCCCATAACGGGATTAAAAGTTTGTATGGAAAACCTTTAATTATTTGAGTAACCCTTATAATATTTCGGGTATAGACTCTTCATTATGACTAAAAACACGCATTTCATCATCATTGGGAATTCATCCTCTCACGGGGTTAAATTGGGTTAAAAGTTTGTATGGAAACCCTGTAATTAATTGAGTAAATGTTATAATATTTTGCATATAGACTTCATTTAAAAGTAAGAAAACTAATTTCAGCATTTTTGAAAATTCATTCCTGAAAGATGTGAAATAAGGGGTAACAGTCTGGGACGAAAGTACAATAGACCATAAAGTATCTTTGGAAGTGCTGAATGGAACTTTGAATGGCATTAGAGGGAATCATCGTATGATAGATGGAGTCACTATGTTGTTAGCTGGAGACTTCTGTCAGACTCTGCCCGTAATTCCGAGGGGAACTCGAGCTGAGGAAGTTAAAACTTGCATTAAGGCGTCACATATTTGGCCTTTAATCAAAAAACTCCATCTTAAGATTAATATGCGAGTGCCTTAAGGTGATATTTGCGCTGGAGATTTTTCCGACCTTCTCCTTAAAATAGGAACGCCATCTACAATGTAATAACCATGATTCTGGCAAATAAAAAACTATGACTATGAAATGGATAATATCCCGAAACTGAGGGAAGGATTACAATTCCATCGAATCTCACCTTAGTTGTGCGGACCAGACTGCCTGTAGTTCCGAGGGGATCTCGAGCTAATGAAGTTAAAATTTGCGTTAAGGCGTCAAATATTTGGCCTTTAATCAAAAAACTCCACCTTAAGATTAATTTGCGAGTGCACTTTAACGGCGATATTTGCGCTGGAGAATTCTTCGACCTTCTTCTTAAAATAGGAAATGGAGAATATCCCGAAACTGAGGGAAGGATTACAGTTCCATCTGATCTCGCCTTAGTTGTGCGGACCGTTGACCACCTAATCTCCCAAATTTACCCAGATGTTCAAAATCTACACAGCAAGTCCATGGAGTGGTTGTGTGAACGAGCGATTCTGACACCTAAGAACGACCAGGCTTCCGTTATTAATAACATTTTATTGAAGTCGTTCGAAGGTTCAGAATACGAATACAAGTCTGCAGACTCTATAGTGAACACGGATGATGCCATAAACTATCGCGTAGAGTTTTTAAATGCACGTAACCCACCCGGCGTACCTTCCCATATACTTATCTTAAAAGTGGGTGCTCGAGTAATGTTGCTGCGAAATCTCAATCAGCCGAAGATGTATATAGAGGCGCACTTAGGAGGTTTTTTTTTAAATTCGAGCTACACGCGGACGAAGTCGCGGGCAAATGCTAGTTTTTTTATAAAACTGTTTAAAACAAAAAGCCCGCTGTTTTCCTGTGAAACGCTCCATTATATACAATTGCATGAAGTGAACTATAGTTTCCCGCCAATTTCCCATCGCTCACTCTGACAGTTTCCGTAATATTCAGTGTTGCTATTTGCAAAAAATATTGCCCACCCTATATTTGTGTGATGAGCGAATGTTTGTTTCTCGTGTTCCTCCCTTTGCTTGGTTTGGGACTAGGTCGATTTGTTTAAGATGATCCCTGTTATTTATTTAATCTTTGTTTTGATACAGTAATCTGCATTATTTTTACCTGTCCGCATCGTAAGGAGGGTTATGTTTTACGAGTGTTTGCATGTCATATGTCGCAGGGAAATAGCCAAAACAGAGATTTGAAGCTGAGACCATTTTCGCCCGTCGTTTTTTTTTGTACTGATGACACGTTTTTATTGTCCTAAATATGAAAGTAGGTACAAACCCCAAAATTTGAAATTCATATAGTGTCACCGTCTAATAAACATATCTAACTTTAAAATAACTCACCAACTGGATTACGTTATACTATCGTCAGCTTTGAATACAATGACTACTCGTATAGCGACATTTTATGAATTCCATACTCTGCAATAAGTAGAACTAAGTAGGTATATGACACAAAAACATCAAGTTCGTTATTGTTATTGCAATCGACTGAATGGAAACGTGGCAGCCTGTCGTCGAGATCCGGCCGTGTGAAGATAGTGTTCATCGGTCTGGCATATATATGCCGAGGTTACCTACTTACTATTCTGTAACCGCTATCATTAGTCATAACTAGAAGACTCCCGTAACTTCGTTTGCGGAGGCAAGAGACTCATAACCTCATCTTGTTTTTTTCGTTGTAGTGGGGTAAAAAATATCCTACAACCTTCAGTGGATAACCAGCTACCCGTGTACCAAAAATCACAACGATACATAAAAAAGTACAAAAAACTAAAAAAATATTTTTCATTCAGTGATCGTCAAATAGTCCGTAATATATATATATATACTTTAATTTTTAATGTACAGACATTTCACTACATTACACATACATACAATCACGCATTTTTCCCATTACGGGGTAGGCAGAGACTACGTCCTTTCACTTGCTACGGTCCTGGCATACAACTGCCGCTTCATCAACATTCATTAATCTCTTCAGTTTGTGCCGTCACAACTCTTTCGCTTTGTCTCATTCACACACAGAATATCAATATTTCTCGCATCCATCATCTGACATACTTCAAATATTGTATCACTCATTCCTCCCCTTACATTTAACGTAGCAAAGCGGCTCTCCATAGCCCTCTCTTCGCTCTCGCTTGGACCAAGACGTAATGGGTTGCGAACCACATCGCCGCCATTTGCGTTCCCATGAGCAGCTAGGGATAAAATATTGGAACCCAGCAGAGCCCCGCATACCAGGTAAGGGTTTAGCCTTATTCTAGGGTCACCAGTCCCAGGGCAATTCGGCTAACAGGGCATTTCGGTGACTACATTATAATAGTATAAACTCTGATTTTTAATTCAAGACCAAAATGTGACAGTTCTCATCTTTATTATTTAAACGAATAAACATTATTTCATAAGAAACATGAATGAGAAATCGTGCAACCAGTAATATTAGGGTAAGTTTTATTGATAAAAATACTGATACTTCAACCAGTATGCAGTGATCACAGCGGAAGTGCGCCCGTTGACGTATAATTTTGGTCTTGAATTAAAAACCAGAGTAGCTATAGATTTTCCCACATTGCAAGCTACATCTAAACACTGTACTTCAATCATAAAAGACTGGTGATATTATTATCAAATACAAGATTTCAAGGCTCAAGTATCTTTCATCGTGTAGGTATGTACTTCAACTTAATGCAATATAATAAATAAGTAAGCGGTACGAAATAAATAAACACGTTTTTCTTACGTATTGAGTTTATTTTTCAAAATTATTTTCTATACTTATACAGACCTATAATTCTGAAACAATGATTTTAAATACTTTAATACGACGACATAAATACAATTATTGCTTATCACGCAATCACAATAAATAAACACAACGAATAATTAACATAACATAAAATTTTAATCTGTAGAAAAAACAACAAATAAATAAAACAGAAAAGGAGGTACTGAGGCGGTATAAAATAAATATATTACACGTAGCAATGACTACTACAGCAATACTCTTATCTAGAATAAATAATTATTAATACTAATGACAAGTTATTTTAAATTATTCTCTAGCGGTTCACCTAAATGCTGATATACCACGTTTGTATTTTCCGTTGCCCCTAAGGAAATAATCACATTTGCAAAGAGGTAACAGAAGATTATACTTATTATATGTAATACTACATTTGTATTATAAAAAATATTTGTCCTAATTAAGAATTACATGGTTTTTCTCACGGTAAGTTTCATATCAAATAGCAAACATGGTGAAGGGGATAATTATTTCATTATTTTGTAGATAGGAAACAATTGACGACGTTACTGAAGCTTCTCTGCGGCTAATGAGCTACATTTGTGCAATAAATTGATATTTTCATCCTTATGAAGTTACTACTTAGTAAAACGAATTTGTTCATAAATAAATCGAGCACACTATTAAACAAAACAGATTAATGAAATTGGAATGGTCTACATACTTCAGTCTCATCACACTAATATGTACAAATTTAATTATTTTCAATGAATGTTACGAATAAAACCGAGCTGTAGGTGGGTGTGGCCGGGCTATCGTTGCGATGGCAGCTGTCTTCTTCTTCAAAGTCGTGATAGGTCGTAGTTTTAAAAATAGCACCGCTGATACAGCGCATGAACATACTAATGTGGCAAGGAGCGCTCCGAGGGTCGCTGCAAACCCTGGTGTAGTCATGCAAACTAGACCAGCCGTAGGCACAATTCTAGGCGCAGCAGCTTCTTCTGGAGAATCTAAATTAAGGTCTCCAGCAGAAACAACGCGGATCACTCGGTTTACTCCCACTTCTTTCTCAGGGGAAGTAGCACGACGTTGCCGTCTCACTCTTCTCTCATCTCTCCTCACCTCAGCGCCGACTGGGAAAGCGTCTAACTGAGGAGGTCCGTATTCCGCATGGGGCGCTATCACATTGTGACCTCCATCAGAACACTGGTCAGGACAGTGGTACCTGCAGATTTGTATGGTACATTGGAAGTGCACCTCCATAGAATCAGGGAACTTAAAGGCTTGGAAGTGGGCATAAGAAAGGACAGAAGCGCTCGCTCCGAAGTTCTTGATCTTTGTAAATCTTGACATTAATTTCGGTCTTGTTACACAGCCTCGCCTATCGACTAATTGTATAGGTGCGCGTTGACCGTCGTGAGCTACACAGTCTCGTACAAGCATGTCGAACTTGGCATCATCGTCTTTGATGGCTAATACCATGGTCATAGTTTGGCCAATTTTTACAAGTCCGGATACTTCAGAGGCCCATGGTCCTTTACCCACTTGGATTTGCATCCAGCATCCAACGTTATCTCCAGCAAAATCGGCACGTACAACATCTAACATATCTACTGGGAAGGGACGGAATGTGACTGCTTTTTCATATTGATCGTGCCATGTGCAACGTAATTTCCTTGCTTGATCCCATACCTCCTGAACCTGTGGATCGTATTGAATTACTATTACGTTTTCAAAATATGTACCAGCGGCAGTTACATCTCCTCTGTATCTCGGATCTCCGCTGCCGGCGGTTCCACAAGCGTGAGCTCCAATTTCAAATGACGCTGATGTTCTGCCTAGATTGGGTGGAAGATGGACGCATTGGTGGTTGGAATAATGTCCTTTAGAGAATACTATACCAAAGAATGGTTTGTCAAAGCTCAAGAACACTCGCATGGCATTTTTTTCACATTTCACATCCAAAGAGACAATTTTGGGCATATCAGGTGCTGGAGCCGGCCACACGTCTCCCGCCCCACTGAATACTTTGTCGCTGGCTGAGGTTTGGGCATCAGCCGGCGCAGGAGACTGAGGCGGTGGACCTCTAAACCCAGGTCCTATATCGTTTTTGTGATGGCTGACTGGAGGTCCGAGAGCGAATGGTTTTGAGTGGATAGCATGGTGATTCGTGATTCGCGGCATACCTGAAAAACCGAAACATTTTGCTTTACTAAGTAAGTAATACATTCATTTTCATTATTCAATACCCAATCGGAAGTAGAAGGCAAAGTAGAGATAAATCTTATGTACATTATAGATCTTTCTCTGTCCTTATGTTTCTGAATATAGCGATGAATTTAGATTTAAATAAAAACTTGAGGTTCAGATAATAACTGACCTAAAGGATGGTGTTGCTGATGGTGCGGTGGGTTTTGTCTTCTATTATGTGGTGGTGGCGCTGGTGGTGGAGGTCCGTTGTACGCGTGGCTCGGTGTCTCCCGCTCCGAGGACTCCATTGCCAGCTGATCTGCTGACGGCTCCACAGCATTGTTGGAATCTGCACCCGCGCCCCCGCCACCTCCGCCGCTCTCATTGGAGGATTGATCACTAAGAGCCCCACTCTGAAATTTAAAAAGAGGAATTTAAAATTTGGAGATAAAACAAAAAATACCAAAGAACATTATATGGGCATTTAAAGAATAGATTAACTATGTATCCTTGAGAGCAATAAGTAAATTATCTTACACGAAAAAAAAGTAGTACAATAAAAAAATATAAATAAAAAAGAACCGACTTTAAAATAAACTAAAATGCCATAAATAATCTTTTATGTACGGTACGGATACATTTGAATCACCTTTTGAAGTCGGTGCCAAACCATTCATTTATTACTATTAAGAACCGCGGCGGCGAGCCTTTAGTTATTGTCTACCTACATATATATTTAATCATAGTAATTCGTATTTTTGTTGAATAAAGAACTATATTAACTTCAGGTTTGGCACCGACTTCAAAAGGTGATTCAAATGTAGTGATGGATTTTAGTAGTGATGTAAAGTATTTTTTAGAGCCCAGAATGGGAAGATAGAGGAGGCACTTTGCACGCATCTCGAGTCTTTGGAAGTAAGAAATGTAAAAGTTGCTTACTTCATTGTACCTTCCATCATCAGCTCAGCATGAAATGATGACGATCAGAGGAAAACAACTGATAACTTTCGAAAAATATATACAAAACATTGTTAGTGCCTATAATATTTGAGGGTTTCTCTCGATTTCCCTGGTATTCCATCACCTGATCCTGACTTGGTGATAAGGAGACTACTTCAGGGACACACTATAAAAAATATGACTAACAGTCTTAACGTATCTACCTATAATAATAGACGTTTTTTTTAAGAATTATCCTCTAACTATTAACTATTAAGGAGTTGTACCTTCCGTCATCAGCTCAGCATGATGAGATGATGACTACCATATGCAAATACTTAAATAGCTTAAGAAAATATATAAAAAACGTTATAAGTGCCTATAAAATTTGAGGATTGCCCTCGATTTCCCTGGGATCCCATTATCAGATCCCAACTTGATGGCAATGGGACCACCTCGGGAGTATATCCTTTCAAATAAAAATAATAATTTTTAAAATCGGTCTACAATTGGCGGAGTAATCGTAATAAATACATAAAAAAAAATACAAACTATCGAACATATAACCTCCTTCTTTTTTGGAAGTCGGTTAAAAATGACAGATATTTGGAATTAAATAATAAAAATTCTGTGTTCAGAGTAACACTACAGTTAAGTTAAACTTTAAGGTATTCCTACAAAAAAACAGTATTATTCTGACACCAAAATAACCACATTTTCCCTCGTAGTATTTAAGTCACGGTCGGCTTTCACTGACTCGTGGGCGATATTTTAAGTGTTATTTAATACGACACACTGACCGTTTTAGTACATCTCCGAAGTCACACCTGTATCAAAAGTTATGTGACAACGCGCATTGTAAATGTAACTTATTCGAGGTCACTAATACTAATGCAACCAGCCAGTGGCCGGGTCGGGCTCCCGGGGGCATGAATGGAATGATCTCGAGAAAGTTGTTCGTGATTCTGGTTCCGAATAACTTAAATCATTGCTCATTGGACTGCTCCGGTTTCCGATTTTTTCCAACACCGGTTTAATCAAGACAAGTTTATAACTAATCTAGTTATTTATAATCTTTTACCTGTCAAAGTAAATTTAGACTTAATAAAACTAGCTCCATTAAAATTAAGTCACAGATGAACATTAAATATGAAAAGCGAACGCATTGGTAACTTTGTCCAGCCTGGGTGGCCGGGCTATAAATAAAATATGAACAATTTCCACTAAAACCAAATTGTCGGCGGCACTCTACAATTTGGAGTCATTGTGGGTGTTGACGACCATTTCCGAACCTAGTATTAACGAATCGTCAGGTCTTTTATAACTCTCATTTGTTTCGCCTCGAGGAACAACATTAGAAAGTATCGGCTGCAAGAAGCGTGTAGAGCTTTTTTATAATACTTCAATCAAGATTTACGAGTGGTGTTATAAGAGCACCTCCGTCCCGTCCGAGAGCGGAATCCAGCAATTATTTAAGAATGAATGGATCACAGGGGATACCGATGTACAAAATGATGTAATAAAAGTAGAGGAGAAAGTTTAATGGAACAGAGGTTAATCTTCGATGCCTATCTAAATGATAGCTGAGATGGCGTTGCATGCTTCGTTTACCGTGTTGTGTTCAGTGAATTGAGTAATTTAACTTGTTTTAGTATTAATCTGATAGAGACAACTTGCACTGACTGCTCGGGGGTTTGATAGTCCAATTCTCTCCAAACAGAGATGTTCTTGATCTTGATAGTCGATCTAATTCCTGACGAGTCTTATACTCAGTCAGTATATATGTTCGAGTGGATCAATAAATAGGTAAGTAGGCCTGCTAGGTAATAGTGACCTATTTTTAGTTTGATAATAACATTAATATAGGTACCTACACGATTAATTATCTCTGTGTGTGGTCGCAACTTGCTGATTGATAATTGTGATTATCAAAAGGATTTTAGGAAAGGACTTATTTCAATCGCATTCTGTCGGTGGCTATCCACATTACGTCACATTATAAAAGGTGGATAGACACGACGATCCTTCTCGCAAAGGGGGAGTCTAGTTTAAGTGTGAGTAAAATGTGACACTTTATGTTTTCAAAAATATTTACTTAGTGATAAAGATGTGGGTAGATATGCAGTGGGAACAATTGAGATGTTGACTGTAACTCAAATAAAAATAAAATTTTGATTCCAAATGGTAGTTTCTATGATAAACATCCAAAAAAATAATTGAGTTCAATACCTTACGTGCAGCTCGTTTTATGAGCCTTTAAAGTTGGGTCGGACAATCCATTTTTTAAGTATGAAAATATGAATAACTAAAAATAGCATTTAATAACCCATGAAATGTATAGTGGCTTTTGTTACCAAACCGTATCAATAAACGCAAGTTTTAACATAGCTGCAGAACAAAATTCTTAATTTCCCCATACAAGGAAACAAGGTGTGACGTCCCACTTACCTAGGCTTTTCTATGGAGCGTTTTTGGGACAGTCCAAAAATGTGATTTTAACATTGTTATATCTCAGTGAGTTATATTGAAGTAGAGTAGTTATATTGAAGTAGTTTTTTCACCGATGTATTAATTATTGAGAAATCATTCTATAACATATCACAGAAAAAAATGTCAACATCTCAATTTCAAACAAACAATAACTACTTTATTTACAACTGAACCTAATGAGGGTTGTCACTTGCAGTATTTTGCATTAAAAGTTAACTGCCTATAACTTCAAAACGCTTACGAATATGAGCCTAGTTTCTTTAGAGGAAATACAGTACAAATCTAAACAATCCCCCTTTTGCGGAAAGGATCGTCGTGCCTTTCCACCCTGTATAGATTAATTTTCTGTAACGACACGATATATTTAGTTCGAATAACTAACTATTAAGATTTATTTTACTTTAATATCCAGGTAAATACATCTATAATCTACATACGAATTCGATTACGTTGGATTTTACCTAGAGGTCTACGTAAAATAGATTTCAAAGATCACCATAACGTTGAAACTTATTTCAAAACGATTAAATCCGGGTAATAATAACCAAACAAAACAGACAGGTGCAAGGTGCTTGCATTATAATAAAACAAATAACTAGGCAGCGACCGCAGCTACCAATCGGTTATCGATACCCAAATTCGAGCGACGACAGTTCCGCGTACTCATTACCCGTACTGGTACAAGTATTTACTCGGGGAGTGGTACTCCTACTCAAGAGCAGTGTGTCAGTGCGCGGTCGTTGATCTTAGCGGGTGAATTTCACTTTCATTCAATTACTCGGGATGTAGTACTCTGCCGGTGCTCTGAATTATGAGCTACACTTTATGAGTGGAACAGGATTTTTTTTACACCGCGAATTTATCGATACATTGTACCTGCCAGTCATCGCCTCAGTAGTTTACGCTGGCGATTATGTTTTATGGTGAAAATGTAGTTTTACACACCATAATTCGGGAAAGTGCTAGTGATTGTCATTAATAGACATTCATTCCGCTTAGTGGAGTGACGGCGTATTTTTTTAATGAGTATGCAAAGTCTAACGTGGGTGAATTTGAAAACGTGATAATGATAAGTAATACAAGCCGTGATTAACAGTAAGAAGGAGGGGACTACAGTATTCTGAATGGTATGATAGACAGGATTTTAAAATGTCCCAATGTCTCTCACGAGGTTTAAAAAGGGAATGGACATTATTAAGTTAAAGACAAACAAGAAAGATAGAAAATTCCATAATAGTGTTCAATAGTAATGTTAGTACTAGGTCAACAATTTACCCGTAGTATATGATATTTTATTGCTCCATATCTATGTACTTTTGTTCTACTCTTTTTTTTCTATTTTTACAACTATTCTATTCTGCGAACAGGCAATTTCAGCGATAACCTAAGACCTTTACCAAGTAAAAATAATTAGCGACCCCGATCAGCTGCTGGTACGGCGACGACCCCTCGCTTTTGCTCTATTGAGCGCTTTGATATGGTGCCACGCCAAATATAGCCGCGCAGGACTCGCTTATACAAGACAGCCTAGTTTAACAGGCAATCTTAAAACTTCCCAACACACAGTAGCTAGAATTTTTAACGAAATAACGAAAAAAAACTAGTCAATAACTGACTGCAGTAGATTATATACCTACTGCAATACCCTAGTGTTTGTTTTGTGATTAACTCCTATTTTTAGGGTTTGTATCTATATTAAATCATAGTATTACACGCTCATTTTCATATTTCTTCATTTAGTTTTTATTGCACAAAAGAAAAACTTATTGTAAAAAAATCGGAGTTAATGCCATAGGACATTCTCTACCAGTCAACCCCGGTAGAACATATAATTTTGTGGGGTAGCACGGGCTACTAATTTACAGATATAATGTATAAAGAGAAACACTTAAAAACATACATATTCCTATAATATTCATAAATAAATTCAGATGAAACAAGCTAATCAGAAAAGCTAAAAGTTCGCAGTTCTGCTAACAAAGAGTTCGCTGCTAGCAAAAATTTTTTGAAAGCGCACTTGTATGGGGTTTTCTTTTAATTTTGAGAGGAAGTCGGTGGATTTCTTGTAGATATGTTAAAAGTACCTACGTACTTCATAGTTTAAGAAACCAGTGTATAGAGCATATCATTGTGAATATTGCAGCGGTTTCCCTTCCATTACAAAATTCCACACATTATTTTGATAGAAAGTGTTTTCCAAATATATAGGGTAAACGGGCCATTTGTCGCCGCTACAATGCTCAGCAGGATCTGAAGTTCAATGTATGTCGTCGGTGTAGGTCGCGCGGTGACCGACCGCCGGGAAAGCCGGCTTTTACTCTTCACGACTATTGTCGTAAATCGACTCTGGTATTTTGCTGTGAGCGTCTGTTAGTGTTCGTAACAACCTATTTTTGAAAAGGATTGATGGTATTTTTTTGCAAAAGCTTGCGAAATGTAAACTTAGGTTTTTAGTCCATTTAACTTTCTTGTTTTGTTACAAGTTATTTTTAAGTAGGTGAGGTAACTAATCTTTTACTAGTTATTAGCAATATTGAACAGCGCAATGTATAGCTGTACACATACTAGGCATGTTTGCAAATGCATAAATTAATCTTAGTACGAGGTCTAGGTATATTAGTATAAAACAATTAGGTATAATAATATTTAATATTTTACTTAACTGTACTTCAATAATATTGCAGAGGGGTGTTTTGATATATTATAGTGTGTTTACAATACCCTACCTGCCAAATTTAGGATTGAGATAAAAATGTGTACCCCGCAAATGATGCTTTTTTTGCAGTAGTTCAATTAAATAACTAAATTTGATTTTTAGGTGTTCTGTACCTTAAAGGGAAAAAAATGTTAGAGGATCACTTCTTTGTCAGTCTGTCCGTCTGTCAAGATCCCTATTCTCAGGAACGCGTGGAGGGAGGTATCAAGGGGAAATTATTATGAAATACTCAAGACTGCAATCCCTTAGAATGTCAACGCAATCAAAAGATACAGTCATTAAAAAAAGTGTTACCATACAAATGCCGTGGAAATAAAAACTATAGGGTAACTTCCAGTTGCCATAGAATCATGACTTTTGGCAAGATGCAATGTAGCACAAATTAAGGAAGAAATGCAAAAAACCGTAAATTTGTACTTAATATCACAATAATTAGACATGGGTGATGTCGACATACCAAAACAATCCGTCAACTGGAACATTAAGAAACAGCAAGGTTTATATGAAAAGCTATTCATCACAATTCAGATCAAACTTCCTTATGGAGATCTCACAAAGCATCTGAAGTACGACACATCAAGCGGCCCAACTCACTGTAGGAATCGTGGCGATTTAAAATAGTTTATTTACCTACACTTAATTGATACGATTGGGAATCGATCTGAAGATTTTCGACGAATAGGCGAGGTTAATTGGTTGCTCCAATTTTTAGTTCTGATCGCGTTCTTGTTGCAATTTTCAGAGTAACATTAAAAAGTTGCATCTACAGTAAATAGGAACAGTTCAATAGCCTTCTTACTTTCCACAGGGTAAAGCAGGTAAAGAGTGGACACAGACGGAACTGGTTGCCACGTCCGTCAGCGCAGTGGGTCGCTCGTGCCCATATTTGGGGTGTTTACCCGGTCACCGTATTAGATTCTATGAGTCTGCTTCCTCGAGACTCCACCCTACGGTTGTTTATGCTTTTTGTTAGCCTAGTTGGGAGTCGAGTGCGCAATTAATTTAAACTTGTTTAGAATTTTTCCTTACCGATTCATTTAAATGTACTTTAACGCATATCAAATGCGTGTTCTATACGCCTGAGCTTCATAATTTAAATAATTATATTTTTATTATTAAATTTATAAAATTGTTTGTTAATTAGTAGCATAATTTTTCTCGGTTCAATTCGTCTCGTTCGGGACGTAATCTTAGTATGTAAATATTGTATAAGGTTAAATGATAATAAAGAAACGAAATAATATATGTACTAATATAAAAAGTTGGGCGCGCTTAGAACACAACAAATAAAAATACACTGTATTATTAACATCTTGATATTCAAATAAAGCAACTTGGTAGGCATAAAGGAAGTAAAAAAAGGCATTTCTAAAGTCAAATATAGTTGTCACAGGCAGAGGTCGCCTAGATTAAATTATCTGCGGTACGGGAGCGCCACCACAGCGAGCGCACCTTTTAATCAAATTATTCCAAAGAAAGCTCTCATTACGGCGCCCTAAAAATACACTTATCAACGCAGAGATCTCTTGTAATATTACAGGCACATTTCGAGGGAAGTGAATTTTGGACATTTGCATGCCTTTGTTCTATGCTTATGTTACGAAGTAATTGAAAAATAAATGAGAATGATGAATGAATGAAGAGTCGTCCTATTTATGAAATAAGTAAGTATATTATCTTGAAATTAATTGCAAAACGTATATTAGAGCCCTCGTGCTGCCTATTGTACCTACTTTAGGAAGGAAAAATGGTTAACGGCAATTCATGAGTTAATTTTGAATAGTTACGTTACGTGACATGTCATATGTACGTCAGAAAAAAAGACGCGTAAATAAATACTATGTATACATTAATACTTTAGAAGTTTTCAATTTAATTTACGTAGCGTAGACGTAGATTTTATCTTTTAGCATTAAAACCACACGAAGAAAATAAAGTTACAGTCATGATAGAGAAACGCAGGAAAACTCAGCTAATACATGCGTTTTATAGAAAAGCAGCGTCCAATAAAATTGATGTTAATCGTTATTGCATTTTGTGAAAATAGTCAGCACAAACGACGTGGACTGCAGTGTACCATAAACGGTAAGTGTCTCGATTAAAAATCATTAACTTTCATGCGGCGAGTACGCTCTACTTGCGTGCCGAGTCCGAGTGGCTATTTCGGATGTAGATTCGACAGATAAAAACTAATAACAAGAAATAATACGCCTTCAAATTGGATAACACATGTATTTTAACGAAAAACTATGTTACATTGGAAGTGTTGCGTCCATTGGTGTAGCGCATTCAAGAGGGTTGCTAAATAGTGTATCTGTCAGGTGTTCAGTGGTGATAGATAGTGGTTGGCAATGACTAAGAAAAGATCGATTTGCATGAACAATATGTTTACCAATTACTTTGTAGAATAAGTTTATAATGGATGGATGCAAATGTCGGAAGAATAGATTTCGTCACTACTTTGAAAAAAGCTCGCTTGTGGAACCAACCTCAGGAAAAAGGTAGTAAGTGCATACTAGCGTCAAATATAGTTATAAAGTTTCAAATGAGCAAAATGAGATATGTCATTTTTTTCAAACTAGTGACGATTTGTCAATTATCGTTCACGATCAGCGAGAGCCACCCCTCGCCTGGGTACTGCAGAATGTTTATCTAAATAAATATACGAGAAATTGTTAGTTAGCGTGTACAGATTTGACCCTATCAGTGTTTGGCTATCATAATAAAAAAATATTGAAGCTATTATTTTGTGTTCGATGCTATAATGATAATTATGATTACGTTTGAACAGTCGTCCTGAGCTGAGCTTTAGCGACCTATCTATCCCGTATCGTAAAAATATCTATTTAGTTGACCTCTTCTTCCGTACAAACTTTCACTTACCCTAACATTATTACCCGGTTCCGGTTAAGTTAAGTTTGCACCTGATATCTATAGCGATACATACAAATGAGGTGCTAACTTAACTCGACCGTGTTGTTGTTGATGAAAAAGAAGATAGATACAGACAGTTATAATTTTCGTGTATTATTTACGTTTACTTATACAAATTCTAAAAGTTTCAAAATTTACGCTTGGTAAACTTCGGAAACAAATGGCGTTTTTTCCACATTTTCCTTTATAAAACAAAATTTAATCGCAATAAAAATAATTAAAAACTTTATTATACATGTGCAGATAAAGGCCTTTCATGTGATCCATCGCATGGGTGACCTAGTATGTAGCTAGATTTTAAACTTTTGCCCCCCTTCATATTCGTTGTTTCTTTTGGAAAATAAAATGTTCCCTTCGCAATACATTTGGGCTGACCATATAACTATTCCAAATTTCGAATATAGAAAGCATAAGTAGTGTTTAAGATATGGCGCTCTTATAGTCGCCCAGGCAGACAAAGTCGCACCATAAGGTTTATTTTTTCCTTTTTGGTACGGAACCCTAAAACTGTATACAGTCTGCTACACCTAGTATTTTTATAGGCGTTAAAAAGGTATTCGTAACTAATGACATTTTCCATGCAAATGCTAGTTTTTTTCATAGGCTCTGCAAATGTTTTTCTCTCTCCTGACGATAAGGGTTCGAACTGTTGTAGACTATTAATTTGATATCCTAAAATGCTAACAAGTCTTTAAATATTTAAGTACCTACGTAAGTTTGTAATAATGTAAGTATACATTTGTTACATTAATACATTGGTGTGTGTGTATTTAAATATAGACAGAGGTACGGGAAGATACATAATGCTTTACACGCACGAATGTCTCCAACACAAAATTACCATGGGGCACTTACAATGCCACGTAAGAGAGCGTAATGTTCGTGGATAAAGCCCCGCTCGAGTAATAGTCGTAACATGTTAAATTTAGCGCAACCAAAATTAGGTTAGGGATTGTCAGCGGACCGTGGTATTCTAGGTCAGGCCTACTGGGGTGTAAACATTATGATGTTACACCGAGCGTTGTCCCTTTAAGCTAAAGCATAAACTGTGGTCTTAGTAGGGGTCTTAATTGATTCTTAACATTTTAAATCCTACATGAGTCGCATAAACGTCGACTTGGGCGAGTAATATGGTTAAATTTCGCAAATGATTTGAACCCATTTTTTTTGTATTTTCCTTGATACCTACTCGTATTAAAAACTCAAACAATTTATTTGTAGAACATAACATTGCGATTTTTGACATAGTTTTACAACAAACAGTTACACTGTTGGAGGAATAGTCATAAAAGTGAAAAACACAGGTTTTTTTGTACTTTTCTTCCTTTTTATTACTTATCACGTAGAACTTACCAATATTATAACTGTGATAGTTTGTGAAGGAACATGTTTGTTACTCAGTAAGAGGTTAATTGCCATTGATCACAAAAAGGGGTTTTTCTTATTTAGGTTCCGTAGCCAAAATGGCAAAACGGAACCCTTAAATAGTTTCATCATGTTCGCCCGTCTATCCGCCCGTCCGTCCGTCCGTATGTCACAGGTATTTTACTCAAAAAGTTACTACAAGTGTCTTGTATATACCGCAACTTAGCTTAATAGTTAAATAACAAAAAAATATATTTCTAAGGGGGGCACTCCATACATGTCACCTAAACTGTTCTTTTTTTTCATTTGTAGTTTTTTTTTTGTATGAACGGCTGCGGAACCCTACACTGAGCATGGTCCGACATTCTCTTGGCCGGTTTTTATTTAGTAAAGTGGACTAATTTTAGATTTGCGTTGTAAATGTTTTTTTTTGGATTTGCATTGTAATTGCGTTTTCAATTATTTATATTATTTTGAACTTAACTAGAATAAGTAGTCAGGTGTCGTTAAAGTTTCAAATGTTGCCTGTTTAGAAACAAAATATAATGTCACACCGGCGAAATTTAACTCTCATAGGATTAATGTGTGCACGGAATAATATGAAATGTGCTTTAATGTCAATAGCTTTTGCTGTCCCGATTCTTTATTCAACCGAGTGACTCCAAAAAAAGAAGAAGCTATCTCAAATTCGTCATGTTTGCTGCTTTTTAGGGTTCCGTAGCCAAAATGACAAAAACGGAACCCTTATAGATTCGTCATGTATGTCTGTCTGTCTGTCTGTCTGTCTGTCTGTCCGTCCGTATATGTCACAGGCATTTTATTCAAAACCTATAAGATGTATATTGATAAAATTTGGAGCATATAGGTGTCTTGTGTAAACCGCTACTTAGTTTGATAGTTAAATAAAAAAAATATATATTTCTAGGGGGAGCACTCCATACATGTAACCGAAACTGAAAAAAAATTTTTTCAGCATTATCTATGTGTGGCACATATTTCGACAGTTCTTCTAAAAACAGTTTAAGGTTTCTAAGAAAAAAAATTGATTTAGTGAATATTTTCCGAAATATTCGCTCCGAAAGTAGCAAAAATTGTGTCCCTCTCACCCCCTCTATTTTCTAAACGGTATGTTCAAAAAATATGAAAAAAATTACAAATATAAAACTTAATAAATACTTTCAACGAAAATTGTTTTCAACATTATCGGACATACCGTTTTTAAGTTATTGCCAAAAAACTGCACTTCTCAGCAAAAGGAAGTAAGTGCCGGGGAGATACGCTCTTTTGTTAGTGTTTTTTTTCATATCGTACTTTTTTCATCTGTAGTGCATTTTTTTGCATAAACGGCTGCGGAACCCTTCATGGGCGAGTCCGACTCGCACTTGGCCGATTTTTTTAATGTAAGTCCCCCGATTGCTCGAAAATAGTGTGACCGATTTTGAAAATTATTGTTTTGTTTGAAAAGAGGCACCTTCAAGTTCGTCCCATATAATTTTGGTCAAGGTCGGATGATGGGATCCATGAGGGATTCCTCAAATATTGTCGGCATATATAGGTATAGCAAATTTGATATTTTAAGCAATAATTCAAGCATTTGCATTTAAGAAGTAAAAATTGGGAAAGTGGAACTAATAATCAAATCACCAGAACTCCTCAGTGATACCTAAGTGATTTATGGGTGGCGATAAGTTATCTCGATTAAGATAGCTAAGCGACTTCATTCATAGTCACAATTACATTAAATGTTCCTCATGAAAATGGTTCAGTTAGCTGCAAAAAGATATCCACGATTCTTTTCTTGTTGTCAGTCGTTGCTTTCTTTGCAGAGTGGTCGTGATCAATAGCTTGTAGTATCAGGTGCAGATGGTACTCGCCGTATAATTTTCCGCCATCTCTCCCGATTTACAGACATTCGGGTGCACTCATACAGAGGTCCACCCACAGCTCTGCAGTCATTGTCGCCTTGAGACATGGTCGAAAAACTTGAGTATCCGAGCCTGCACTAGAGCAGATCCACGATTAGTACGTTCAAATACATCTTTTCCCAACTCTTTTTACAAGTCATAGAGTCTAGCGAAGGTAATACTGAACGGAGCAATAGTCTATATCGTCGCAGCTGATGGTACTATCATATGAATTATGGATTATATAACATAGGCTACATTCCCGGCAACGAGGGTAGAGCTGTAGGTAAATTCTAATATTAAATAAATTATATTTAAAATCGCCGATCAAGGTAATTTTCAACACTGTCCGGCTTAATAATGTTGTCTCCAATATACTCCGAAATGTTCCCGTTAATGTAGTAAAAACAGCGCGCGAAATTCTTCGTTATAGGAATTAACGCCGATAAAAAAAAACCAATCGCAGCGTGCAGCGGGCGGGAAGACGAACTACACGATTGAGCAAAGTACCGACATACCTCCCGTCTATCACGTCTCATTCTAATAAGCGCCTATTTTAATTTAGGCGGCTTAACATTATTATTACTTTTCATTGAGCAGTTTAAATATAAACTGAAAATTCATCGCATCATACAACCAATAGAGATGATGCCGCATATCACATTCTTACCTCATTTTATTTTGAAATACCAATGTATTATGAAATAAAGAAAAAAAAAAAAACTTAAATTTGAATAGCTTTGAAAAATAAAACTTTAAAGTTACGCAAATTTTGTGATATTGTATGACATCTTCAAGTTAAAACTTACACGTAGGATACATAACATAAACTGACCTTTCCCGACCTTTTCAGTAATGTACGATTTTATTCTATTCAATAACGTATTGAAGCCGTCAAAGCAACTGACCTAATAATAAAACAATATACCACCTATTGGCGTATGGATAAGGACTGGCAACGTGACCAGACTAAATTAATAATGAGCTGCATTGATTGGCGGTTATTGTGTAGGCACACTACACCGCACGGCGACGCACCAATCATTGTTGGTAATTAATAACATTAACTACCTCTTCGAATTTCAATAACTGTCATTCGTTCACTAAGAATTGAATTGAATTAATGAAGTTAAAGAGTTGAGTACGGTCTTTTGTTATTTTTGCAGTTATTAAGGTTTTTGGTTTGATGAGAACAATAATGTCCCATAGTCTTGAAATTGTTCCTTTACTTGCTTTAGAAGTGCCAGTAATTCAATTATTGGAATAAGAATGTAAAATATTGGAACGATTACTTTTGACTAGGGGTATTTTTTACGTCACGTTCTCAATCTCTTGTATTTCAGCAGCATAGGTACAGAATAAAAAAATTACTTGTCCCGCCATACAGTTCGACCAGTACTAAAAAACTATAACATTCATTTTGATATTTATTATAAGCTTAGATCAAACGATTAAGTAATAGGAACAATAATCGCAATGCTTAATGTAGTTTATTTTCATTGTTTGATAAACATTCCCTAGGCTTTTATTGTAGAAAAAGGGAACTTAAAAACGTTGTCCAAATCAAAGTTTGGTCTACACTGCACTTCTTGACTCATAGGATCGAAGCAGAACTGTCAGCATATAGCTATGCTGTATCGCTTTCTCTAGTAATTACTGGCCCTTTTTACGCCTGTTGAATTTGTTCCCAAATAATAAATTTCATTCGGCTTTTTAAAGTGCTATCCTTATGTTCTAATTTGGTTAGTGTAGAATATTTTCGTGCATAATGTATAACACTAGTAATAGTAGTTAAACAGCACAGATTTTTTATCTAAAACATTATTTCCTTATAAATGAAAGAACCTAAAACAATACACCAAGAAAAAATACTGCTCTGACTCTAGTAGGTATTAATAATGTATATCAACCAGGAGGATTTATTTTATTTTATGACATGACTACTTTATAATTAACACGATCATAATAAAATTACCTAAATTCATGAGCTACAACTAATTAAACAACCATGAATAAAGACTTGTTTCGTAATTGGTTCCACGAGCATCCCCTGTGATAGCACATTATTTTATACACAACTCGATGAAACATGACTATCTGGCAAACATCATAATCTAAACAAGTGAAAGGCTTTGATGAGGTTTTAGTAAAACCATATCGAAGACGTGACTGTCTTGCCCCAAGATTACAGATTAGGCTTTAGTTGTCTAATAGGATGTTTTATCTGATATGACTGTCATAGCAAAGGAAGCGACAAGGGAAATTATAATAAGACAATAATCTGACGTATTATGTATCAATGATTATAATTATAATCGTTTAATAATTATAAGTTGATGTCTGATACGGAAACCGGGCTGTATGTGTACTCGTTTTTTGTACCTACTTACTAAAGTAATAGATCTTATAGTCATTTTCTTGAATCAAAAATAAACCTCAGTACCTATTGTTACTCACAAGTGCCCACGTAAATCAGCTTTTAGACTTAATATTTTTTCACCTTTTCGTTTATTTCAAATATTAATTGAATTCTTTATTGATAAAGGTACATTTTACACGTCATTGATAAAGACACTACCATCGTACATCTATTTTATTAAATTGGTATTTACCAACTTTTTACAAACTACAATTGTAATTAACACAAACTCTAGCTTGTGTTCCCGTTTGCTATTTATTACAAAATAAAACGAAGTAAGTTTTCACTGGGGCCTGTTCCACAAAAGTTTAGGCCCCCGGTCACAACTAGCGATTGTCATGTTTAGGATTAAACAATGCCTTTCCCTGGCATCGAGTAAGAGTATGAATATTTTCTCACCATGTGTAATATGAGGAGGACGCCTATAGCCAGTCCGCGTCTCAGCCGCATCGTTAACTGCAAACAAAAAACATAAAAACATGAGTTGTCGCCATTTGCCACCCGGCTCCGGTTACAACGAAAGTTCTACGGGTACTAGGGAAAGTACATACAATGTGAATTCTTTGCCAGGTCAATGCTAGCTTGTCCTTCAGAGTGACACGCATTGTGTTCACGTAACACACTTTAGTGGATAGAAAGTATAAAAATGAATTTTAATGTCATTCATAAACTAAACAGTATTATATGTTAATGTTCGTCTTGGAACCCATAAAAATCTTCTGAAATAAATTAAAAAACTACTATTTTACTAGAAGGTTCTAAACTTCGTTCGCGGAGGAGAAAAAGTCGTAAGCTCTCTTATTTTCCTCAGCGTAGTCGGGTAAAAAGTATCCTATAACTATCTGGAGAAACCTAGCTACCCACGAAACACATATAGTTGAAATCCGTTTAGCCGATTTGGCGCGATGAAGCCACACCGAAACATACAAACATACACACTTACATAAATCCAAAAAATATATTTGGTACACGGGTAGCTGGGTATCGCCAGATGGTTATAGGATACTTTTTACCCGACTACGCTGAAGAAAAAACGACGGGTTATGACTTTTTCTCCTCCGCGAACGAAGTTGCGGGCGCCTTCTAGTATCATAATGAACTTATTTTTAAAACTGAAACATTTCACAGTTATATGTTGCAGTTCTCGCTAAGGAACGATGGCAAAGGCTGTCAGTGACACCAGCAGGGTTAAGTAGTTAAATACATCCGTCTGAATATTTTCTTCTGTTTCCGCGATTATTATTCATTTAAATAAAACAATTTTAACGGATTATATCACTTATATTATCTCATTTGAGTTCCCGACGTTTCGGAAGCTTTTCAGCTTTCCAAGTTCACGGGTTGACTGAGAAAAGATATATTTTTCTCTGTCAAAGTTACAATTTGTGCAAACTACCCACTTTAAGAAAACAAATACCATACAGCCAATTTCCCACAAGTCACGTATCCAAAACTAAGATGATTAAAAAAACAATTTTAATTGTCCATAGCGTTTAATTCTTGCACTCGAATACCTCGATCCGGCTACTGTCAATGTTTTTTTTAATGGCGGATGAATGAAGAATACTATTTTTCAAGAATTTAATAGTGATTGTGACAGAATCAAAATAATGATTTTTTTTTGACTTACGAACTTCTCCGACTGATAATTTTTTTTTAACAGAGGTAATGTTATGCTATGTACTTATACGTATATGGTGTTTATTATTTTCTCGCAGTTTTGGAGGAAAGCACAAGCCTGGACGGAAATGACAATTCATGGATTCGTATTTATTGACGTGCTTTAAAATTATATTCGTCCACAAATTGTTATTTTCTGGCCTCTACACTCTGCAGTGATTTATTTCTTCTTAGATTGGTGTAGACAGAAGTAGCGTAACGGCAAACGTACGTTTCCTGAAAAATTATATGCTCAAATGAATTAACATAATCAAGTCGGTGGGCCCGATACCCACCTGTTCTGCGGAGGCCACAGATATTGGCTTGTCTTAAAGGTAAGTATATCGGTACTTAATTAAAATATTGTCATTAGAGGTTTGAATTTAATCCCTAAATACAATGAGCAATAGGGGCAACATTCATTACACTATCTATGTATCTATTTTTTTTTTAAATCACAATGAGATTACCTTTACATAAGTTTAAAAAGAAAAAAAAAACAATTGACAGTAATTTTATGCGGCTCTCATGACCAAGGCACAGTAAAGTGATTCAAAGCCTTCATCGCGTTGCACATAATACCCCTCTTGTTAGTACGATTCCCATAATATTGGGGACATGTGTAGTGCATTGTCGATTGTGCACATAAACAGGCGGTATTTTGGTTTCAGCAGAAGAAATACGTATCTAACACGGTATGCGTACATCATACCTACATATATTGGACACATTTTCCCCAAAAAGCCAATTTTCAGTGCCGCAATAATGAAAGTAATGGAAAAGAGAATAAAATTTGTATATTTATTATTATTGTTTTAATTCATAATAGCGAATAGCACGCGGGTGTCCTGGATAACTCAATTTTTATTTTTATCATATTGAGGCAAACGAGCAGACGGATCGCCCGATGGCAAGCGATCACCGTCGCTCATAGACACATACAGCACCAGAGAATCGATTAATTTCTTATAAATTATGCTACAATACATACGTAGGTATACCTAGTCGCCCGTACTTTGCATTTACGTTGTAATAAATTCTTCCCAGCAATAGAAATGAAAGTTGCAGTGCGAATAGGTCATGTTGCCAGGTTCAGATATAATCTTAAATTTATAACTACCTAAGAAGTCACGAATGATGTACGTCTGCCTATGACATGTATGGATCCATTCATTTTTCGTCGTAAGAAAATAATTACTGTCGAAGTCTATTCAAGCGCTCATTCTTCCTTGGTGAATATTAATCATACAATAGCAATTGACCGAATAGGGACAAGTGAAAATTATGTTCCTACTATTTTAGGGTAGATTACGAGTAACTACTTCGTAGTCTCACTCCATTAAAAACTTGCTCGTGTTATGAATACGTACTTAAGTATCTTCTTTAGAGCTGAACGATTATTTTCGAATTTATAAACTTAGAAGTGAAGGCAAATATGTCAAACCAGAAATGTAAACAGAACCGCTTAAAAAATGCCATTCAGCTTGTTAAAGGCTCCCGCCGTCCGCACCCCTGCAAGCTTAATTGGCCGCGAAAGTAAAGCCTGTGCATGCTTCAATCACCGAATAGTGGGCGTTCCTACCCAACGGGTTGGTTGCATTTTGGGGCGACCGGGCCGTGGGACCATCGGGAGAAAGTGGACACCTACCGGAAAGTGACGAGCTCTTTGTGGCACCTTGCCGTATTTCGGTAAGATATGCGGACGCGTAGCAATTACAGGGTGCGGTCAAAGCGTGAGGTTTATTGCGAAACGCTCACCCACCGAGATAAAACAGTCGGAGCGTAATAAAAATATTGACACTTTAACATGACTTAAGGTTTATGTCGGATTATGTTGCTTTTACCGCGGTATAAGTCTTTCGGAGAGGCTTTATACCCCAAGCGAAATGGCATTCGAGTAAGCAGAACCGCCTCTTCGTGTTATTGAATACTAAGCCGCTTGGAAAACTGACCGGTGGAACATAATTTTAATCCATTTATTCTTTAAGCGCTTACAAATGTTTAACTTCCTGGGTTTCAATTTCAGACTCTGTTTCAATTGCAATAGGTCAATAACAACTTGACGTCTGGTCATACATCACGATGAAATTCATGGTCGATTTGATTTGAATAATGAGCCGGCGTCACAGTGATTGATTGTGCTTGTAAATGTGAAGACGCAAACTTAATCGAGTTAGTGAGATACCGCTTCATTATTTTAGTAGTAATATCGTAGGTACATTATTATTTTATATGACTGTCAAGATAAATAATTTAAGATGGTGGTTACTGTGTTGGCCAAGATAGTGAAAAGTAAGTAGTTCCAAATTTCGACAAGCGTCAATATAGAAAAAGATGTAATTTATTAGACATTTATAAAGACTAAGCATACGCTGTATGCTTCTAATGCATTTTCATCCCCTTCTTATAACTTTATCAAGTCTTGTTTATTGTTCATTTCTTCAAACGGCATATCTAAAAGTATGCTAAATTTCATACTTTAGTTTAGGCCTATGGCCGGGTTTAGGGTTCGGCTAAACCTTGGGTAAGTAATTTTCGAAATATAATAAATAACTATTTTTGCGTTTAGGAATTTCATTTGTCATCCACAGAAGATTATAGTATACTTTCTGCTCGAATACGCTGAAGCAAAAAACACGGTTATTTCTCGGTTCTCCTCCACCAACGCAGTTTTAGGCATGTTCTAGTTCATGGAAAAAAAGACTCCTCGATAATATATCCGTATTTTTGATATTGCCGGAGTATATCATTACCTAGTTATTACTAGTCTCGGTAAAGGACTTTGAAACCCTAGATGTGTATTTAGAAATCATTATCTGAAAGTCAACCTCAAAAGCGTCGTTACTAGGTTCATTTTTATCTAATGCTAAAAGTCTGACTGTGTAACAATTCTTTAGACAAAGCGCTCGATGCCCAACGCAGCGTGATCAGTTTTTGTAATTTGTTGATAAACAAATATGGGTTCACAATTGAGGCAGAATGATTGTTTTTCCCGTGTTTTAGCTTCAAGTTCTTTATCAATAATAACGCGTTATGAATTTCAAGTCACTTCGTTTTACAATAAACATCATTTCATTTTACAAATAAACACTAAAAACAACTACACATATACATACAACTACGAGTATATAAGCAATAAATTTGGGTAACCAAGCAAGACACTCCTTTCAAATATTTTATTTTATTAATTTATGTTTATAGATTGGGGGAGGACGTAGAAGCAGGACTGGCTGCTGCTGCTGTTCATGAATACTTGTAAAAGTGCCAGTGTGGCCAACATAAAGAATTATTTTTATTAACCTAATTATTTATTTTCGTTATATTCTAAAACAAAAATTTAATAAAAAAAATACTTTGTTATTCTTTAAAATTCCAAATTGAATCCATAATTAATATTAGTCTCAGCGAACAGGCATGGACCCAAGCTTCCCTACCGATAAGGTACGGTGGTTTAGGTACCCGCCAAGTTTCCAGTATTGCCCTACCGGCGATCTTATCCTCAATCTATAGTACTTCCGATCTCGCAGGTAAAATTCTCAAAGTCAATACGACTGCAAACTGCGAGATCGCGTGCTTGGCTGAGGCTAAGAACGCCTGGCTGGCTGGACCGAACCCAATTTTACCGGACTCACCCAAAAACCAAAGGGCCTGGGATACCATAGTATCAGACGCCACCCTAAACACTCTCATTCACAGTTCCTCCGGCAAATATCAGGCTAGGCTGCTGGCAGTGTCCCGGACAGAATCTGGACACTGGTTGCACGCCTACCCATGTCCCAATACAGGAACATACATCGACCCCAACACACTTCGCATTGCGGCGGGTCTTCGACTTGGTGCTGACGTGTGCGAAGAACATGCCTGCGCCTCCTGTGGAGCCAGTGTGAACCGCCTCGGCCACCACGGGCTTGTGTGCTCCTCGGGTGTCGGCCGCCACTCTCGCCATGCTTCTGTCAATGACATCCTGAGAAGGGCACTTGTCAGCGCCAACGTTCCAGCTGTCCTTGAGCCACAAATCGCGCGGGACGATGGCAAACGCCCTGACGGGATGTCATTGATACCGTGGAGGATGGACCGCGCGCTGGTGTGGGACGCGACATGCGCCGACACACTAGCAGCGTCCTACCTCTCGGCCACGAGCAGGCGGGCGGGTGCGGCGACGGACGCCCGGGAGCGAATAAAGATTAGGAAGAACAGTTGTCTCGGCGCCCAGTACGACTTTATACCCTTTGGTGTCGAGACACTTGGCCCGTGGGGTCAGGTTGCACGCGGGCTCCACAAGGAATTGAGTAAGCGTCTGAGGGAGGCAACAGGGGACCCACGCGCAGGCAGCTTTCTCGCACAAAGGCTTTCAATAGCCATACAGCGCGGGAATGCTGCCTGTGTCATGGGCACCCTACCGAAGGGACAAAACTTTTTAAGTAATTTTTAATAATCATAGTTTCATTAGTTGTTATTAATACATCCTACTTATTATTATGTCAATCACTTCACTTCATAATGTTTATATAAGGTTTAGCGCTGTTTTTTTTCATTACTTTTAATATTATTTATGACAACTTATTGAATTTATGTGATACATTTATTCTCCATCTTGGTTATTGTGGATATAAAATTAGTGTAAATTATCTGGTGTGGCAAGATTTCACTAGTCATTTGATTAGGAATGTATTTATTTTTAAATAATGAATTAAAAATTGTAGCCATTATTGTAATTTTAACTAAATTAATTCATTCACAGAAAAAGTATTTTATGATTCTTGCACGCACAACATATTGAATGCGTGAGTTAGCTTAATTATATTCCACTTTAACCCAGAAGCACGGCCTTCTAGCCTGCTACTACATACAGTCCATCTGCAAATACAGCAAACAACACTCAGTTCCGTTGGTTGGTAACTTGCCGGACAATCAATTTTGTTTCGTCACATTAGCATAACACCTAATGGGCTGAACGAATGAATGGGTCTAGACACAATGATCTATTGAATGAATAGCGAACTGGTTTCGTTAGGTAAAAGGTGTATATCGAGAGCGTTGAACTGGCGTGTGCGCATGAAAATGAAAGTCGACAATGCGTGAGAGGGTTGAACTTGTTTGCATAATTTTGTACAAATCATTTTTGGAAAAAACTATTCAAAATACAGGAATAAAAAGTGTAAATAACCCAATAGGGACAGCTTTTAGAAACTTTGTCTATCATTGACATGACTTTACTAAGATTTTAAATTAGCAATTTCAAACGACATTTCAAAGGTTAAAATTAATGTAGGCATCGATAAAACAGGCAGAGTTGCAAAAAAAACGAATCGATCTCATATCTAAAAAAAATATCAAAAGACGTTAAGACCAACCAGAATTATAACAATAGAGCAAAAAAAAAACAAATCGAAGAAAACCTTTTTCGTGCAGCTTAAATAAGGAAATGTTTTCACATACCTAACCTTTCCTATTTACACTTCTGTTTCTATACATTACGACCAAAGATGATTTAAAACTAAAAATCAAAGCAATTAAATAAATATATCGAATCATCCTAATCTCGGAACAGATACAACTAAAAGCGCAAACACGGATAAGTGCATGCGAGTACAAATGGTCAGAAGGCGTGCGTGACATGTCTTTGTTTACACTTTCTCCGTTCGATTGACACTGCGTCAATTACTGTTACTGGTATTACGGTGCGCCCACGCAGATGGCGGTCCATGTGTATCCGGATGCGGATTTTGTAACACACATTCATTAAGATTCGACTGTTACCAACTAAATAATAATAGCTCTTGCTACCTTTTTGCCCGTGCGTTCCTTAATAAATTCTTAATTGGATTCCTGCGATGCCACTAAGTATATTGAGATATTATTAAATTTTTTCAATACAATTTTTATTATCTTTAGCAGGTTTTGTTTTACGAAGATGACTTGTTTGTTTTGTTTTAACATAATAATAAAATATTCATTTAAAGACAGATCATACATTTTTTTCCAATTTAAAATAACCACACACCAAAAACTATATTTATAAGAGCATCGTTTTGTACCTACCTAATTGGAAGCCAAAGAGGAAAGAAAATGGGTAAAGATTGTTTAGTAGCTACATATGAAGTTTCATTATCTTTACTCGCGAATAATTACGTGCAAATTCGAGATCAAGATTCTCGATGTAACTCCATTCGTCTCGATGAAACTATCTATTTGGCCTTAGCGGTAACATTGATTAATTTCGTCTCAATTAAACCTAAACACGAATCAAATAGGTATCCTACAAAACTTTATTTATCTAGTAAAGAGCTCACATAATATTATTAGATATGACGAAATACATCAAAAGTTCAAAAGCAACCATTTACAAAGTAACCCACGAATATCAAGTCAATGTCAAGTCGTTGGCGGTCAAAAGTTGAGAACGTGACAGACCGCGGGCGGTCAATGACATTTTAGGTTTTACTCTTGCTTTCGCTGAAACTTTTACTCCTGCGTTCCATTTTTAGTGATTTATACTAGTACCGCATTTAGCAGTTGTTATTGGTGCTAAGTAAACGTTTGGTGTAGTTCACTTTCACCCGGTTTGCGTAATTTTTCTATTGAATGGTATGCAAGCCTGGCAATACCTAAACTCTTCTATTGATTGTTATGTATTTTATTGGTTGCCGTCATGAGCTTTAATGCCCCTATCGTCGTATCGGTATCGTATCAGATGTAACACAATAATAATAAACTGCATTTTCGTCTTACAGTGATATTTCCTACCGACTTAGCGATCATCGTTGCAGTTGGTACTGCAATAACAACGGATATTCAGAACCATAGAGTTATTTTGTGATCATACCCGCCGCATACTCAGTTTTTAATTAGTCTACAAATATGGAATTGAGACATTGAATGAAATCTGAAAATGCTATATTCCTTATGAAGGGGAAAATATCTAATAAAACCCATCATTGTATGATATAAGGGTGTCACCAAATTTTCCGTTAGTTAGTTAAGGCATTTCATTTGCCTAATTTTAATTAATTCCGCTGTGACACGAAAATTATTTATACGCATATGCCAACTTTCGTGTCACAACGGTATTACTTAAAATAAGGAAAATGAAATGCCTTCACTTCTTGCTAAAATTTGGTCCTCAGCCATAATTGATTCGGGGTCTTGGGGTCTAACGTTTTTCGTACTTACACTCTTAGTTGCCATATTAATTCGTTACTTTGTATTTTCCAAGTATATTATTATATATAATAGGAATAAAAAAAACTCGTAGTAATAAGCGAGTGAGGGACTAGGCCGGAAACCTATTGGCACTTTGTAATCTAATTTACTTGTTTGTTCAAATATACAACATTATCATAAAATGATCTATTATTAGTCTACCTTTTAATTTTTTTACATGTTAGTCCTAAATTACTTATAACTTCTGTAAGTAACAATTTCAGTGTTGTTTCAGACTCTGAAATCATCACTTAGAAGTTATAATTGCACTAGAAACAATCCCTCAACATTCATTCACACGAAATCCTAGGAAACTCATACAGTTACCGCGTTAATTGCTCGCAGACAATGGTGCGGCACCCACGTCGCTGGGAAGCGCCGTAAACCCACATACCCAGACCTGTTGGCACACATTAAACGACCTCGTCGCAAACTCCAACTTTTAATTGGGTGAATTCGTGGATGACAGCGAACGCGCCAGCTACCCGTGCCTTGCCTATAGCGTTTATTCCATATTTCTCAAAGTTACCTACGTATGTTAGCTTGGGCACGTGTCAGTTGCTAAACCGCCTATAATAACCCTCATATCAGGTTATATCTATAACTATATCCTTATTTCTATACTTTTAAGAATAATCAAAGTAAGGTTAATTAAAGTTGCATAAATCGAAATGCACTATAGTCGATTTCAATAATGATGCGAAATATAGTAGCAAAATTGATACATTTAGAGGCTCAGTAAAAATATTGTCTTGAATTAAGATTGATTGTTGGACTCCAAACATTAACATAATGTAAGTACTAATAGATCTGCTCATGTTTGCAGTCATCTGTCAAGTAGGTAAACCGAAGTAATATTGACAAACAATCCTTTAAATATTTGTTAAGTTGTTACTAGGTACTACATTACTATGCAACTGTGTTTTCCTTTCTAAATAACACAATATTTTTTATTATTTATAATTAAATAATAAAATTAGGTTTCAAAAACCCCAAAAATATATTTTTAGACATATCTCTTTATTTAATAATTCTGAGGAACAAATTACTTCGTAATTTTCTTAAAAAGAACCATGAATTTCATAAAACGTGAATTAGCAACATAAGTGAAACTGGGGTTGAAAAAGTATCATTGTATTTTTATTGTGGGACATTATGAACAACAAAAACAATTAATAATACCCATGAAAAAAATGTTCACGCATATTTGGTTATGAAAGTGAATGTTTCCCACGAGTCCGTTTATAAGGCGAGGCGGTTCTTTGAACCTTCGCTCACATGTTTATTAAGATGTATGGATGTAAAGATATTTCAATAAAAACTAACATTTTAGTGTTACGAAGAACGAACAGACAACGTAATTTGACGTGAACGCATCTAAATAGACATCGTTCGTCAAACTTATCGTATTCCAATCTAAGACCGGCGTTGCTTAGTCACGCTCAAAATCACAATCAGAATACTCAATACAACGTGGTCAAGATGCAAATGACGTACGTAAAATAAATCAATGTTTCAATAGTGAGTGGTAAGAGTAGTCAAAAACGAAAGTAGAATCGATCTAAAATCGGCACCGCCGAAACATCAACTGGGATTGTGGTCAGTCGGTCGGTAACTTTCTCCGGGGACTAATTAGCGATCAGCTTCATGTTTACACGACCACCGCGTCGATATCGAGATATCGATGTGTATCGACACATCCATGTATATTAGCCATCTATAACCAGATAAGAGAGGAATGTCGGATTAGATTTGATGAGTAATTATGACGACCGGTCTGAGATTGGGTAAGCGTAGCTCGTTACTTTAATTATGGTTGAATTGAGTGAAAACTGTATCCGCGTAGGTGAGAATCTTTATCGAATTGTTTACGTCACACAATCATGGTTAAGTAATATCCTAGTTAGTACCTACTATTATTTATCGACAAAGTATTTCTTGAAAGTTTGACCAAAAAAATAAATCACGCATAGGCGGTACGAATTAAAATTAATGATTTAGACGTTACGGCTGTCTCGAAAAATACTCACTGTTCTACATATGCAAAACCGAAATAAATTTACATCATTTACCAATAATAACCTGAAGTACAAAGAAGAAATTCTATTAAAGCAGAGAGTCAGCTAATGAATTCTAAATGTTTTATTAATGTAATAATTTAACAAAATCAAGCGAGATCCGAACCTGTGTCTCCACGGCTTCATGGATTTTTTATAAGTATATCGATGTGTGATTCCGCGAGAAATCGTTTGGAATAATTGAAAATAATGTATCGATAAACCGATCGGTTCTACGAAAGCTTCCTTCCTACACGAAGCTCGTAGCAATCGCACACAAGTGGCGTCGATAAATCTATCGGCGGCCGACTGACGTGTTTATGTGGAGTAAGTGCAAGATAATTACTGGACCGTGATTAATGTATGCGATTCCGTATAATAATGATTCATTATTAATATCTAAAACCAAATCTTATTACAATAAATGTACAAGTTAATAAAAGAAGTAAATAACATAAATATTAAAAGAAAAAATTATATTATATTAACGTAATGTACGAAAAGAGAAGGAAGAATCTAAACTCCAACTAAGTCAAAAACTACACATTTAAACTAGTTAAATAGTTTTTACCAATTGGAATTTGATATAAAGTCATGTGAAAATACTTTTAGAAGATGGGTATTATTATTGTAGTTAAGGCAAAAATGTTGTCTTACAATTTGTTTCTAAGATGGAATTTTCGAAGCAAGCTAAAAATGTCACATATAATATACAGTTAATCGAGCAAAAGTTGTCGTATATACTTAGATGTAACAAATTTAACCTTAGAGCATTTATGTGATCTAAGAATTTAGCTTAAACAAATCAAATTAAAAGTGCAAATATGTTTATTTTACATTATAATTCTGGCGTTGGTATATTTAACATTTTCCCTTCATGTGAGAAAAGCGTAATTATAATGTTATTTCACAACTAAGCTTTTCTCTATTCCACGAAACACCAATTATCATATTCAAAGATTTACTAACACCCCACGTGTGAACAGATCAAACAAAAGACCATTTGTATATGTCAATTAGACGTCGTACTTGGGAGCCGCTTTCCCTTCGGCGATGTGATCGGCATTTGATTGTGATAAGCGAAATTTAATTGAATTACACAGAAAACAGAAAGTGTTCAGGTGGGAATAACGTTTTACACGTTTTTGCAATGTTCTAATTGTAGCTATTTGAAATTCTCCCTAACGTTCTCTAACAGATGCAAATCGGTTACGTCACGATCTTGCTACCATTCATCACCATTTTAAAAACAAATCCGGTTGTAATATCTATAAAATTGAATGAATTTCGATCTACAGTAAAGCCTTACTTGCTGTCTCGTGCCTGCGTCTGATAACTTAAAAAAGTTTAATAATATACCTATAAAAAATATTAAACACATGCACATCTTACTAGTAATCATCATGAAACCGATATCTATACATCTATTATACATATATTTGTATACCAATATACATAAGTATCGATGTAGTTTGCACTTAGGCATGCAAAATCCTTGCAGAAGCCCGTTACTGCCTTACTCGTATGTGCATGTGTCGTGCCTATAGTGCTAAATAGTAGCATATGGTGTAGTAATATAAAAATATATATTTTTGCATGCAATGCGTTGCAGAGAAGATGGAAGATAATCGATCAAAAAGCATATGTTTGCACGTGACAGCTGGTCGTCGCGCCGGTGGTTCGCTGGGATGTAAGCTACGAGTTACGAGTATGGGTTATACTGGTAGACTTAACTTATTGCTAGTTACAGGCATACTGCTTTTTTTCCTTTTTTTTTTAAGGTCTTCTTACCTTTTTATTGGATTCAGTGGGGGCGTGCAAACACAGTGGGTTGGGAGAGTGAGCGACTAAATCGGACATACTCGTAGCTAAAATAATGAGAGTAATAGACTGGTCGCGTTCGCCGGCGGGGTCGACGCCAAGACATCGTCAGAAGAATTCGCCGCGCCCATCCTTTCGATGGCTGCTGTGATCGTCGTTCATATCAGAGAGCACGTTCCTAAGATGTCAGGTAAACCAATCTCTAAGCAAGTGGCTCCTCTCACGGATCGGGGATCGTCAGAAGGTAGTAGGCTGTCTTCCTAACTAGAGGGATGTACACTTGTAGGTACAGTCCATGAACATTGAAGAGTTGGCGTGAGTCTGTACGTGACGTAAAAAATGTCGAAGGGTTGATGTTTTTACCAATATGAGACTCGTCGAATCAATGAAGATACCTATAATGTAGATTTTATTACAATTGTTGGTTAAACACGACACGATTGCTTTATGCATTCGCAACATGCTAAGATTATGTTACGAGGGTTGCTACTTATATATCCGGAAACAAAAAAACAAACAAACGTACACGGCTGAAAATAGTTTTATTGTTTTTCAAAGTATTCCCCTTGATGATCTATGCACTTTTGCATTCGCGTGAACCAATTTTTAAAGCACTTCTGCCACTCCGCCTGAGGTACCTCCATAACGTGTTGTTTGAATGCGTCGACAGCATCTTCAGCGGTCGAAAATCGTTGACCGCGTAATTTATTCTTTATATTTGGAAATAAATAAAAATCGTTGGGTGCCAAGTCAGGGCTGTACGGCGGATGACCCGTTAATTCCACATTTTGACCCTCCAAAAATAGAGTTGTTTCGCGTGACGTATGACAGCTGGCATTGTCATGATGAAGAATGATTCTTCGTCGCTGGTTAGTTTTACGAATTTGTTCAAATACTTCCGGTAAGCAAATGGTCGTGTACCACTCTGAATTAACCGTTCTACGGTTTTCTAGTGGCACTGTAGCTACATGGCCATTAATACCGAAGAAGCAGGCCACCATTTGTTTCAATGTACTTTTTGCACGAGTAACTTTCGTAGGGTTCGGCTCATTTTGAAACACCCATACCGTTGATTGTTGCTTCGTTTCGGGATCGTATGCATAGATCCAGGATTCGTCACCTGTATAGATGTTATAAACGGCTTTTGAGTCACCACGGTTATATTTTTTTAACATTTTATTGCACCATTCGACGCGAGCATGTTTTTGCTCATTTGTTAAGTTGTGGGGTATCCAACGCGAACAAATTTTTTTTACAGCCAAATAATTATGTAATATGCTATTAATGCTGGTCATAGAAATACCCAGAGTCGCCTCTATCTCGCGGTACGTAACATGTCGGTCGTCCATTATAAGTTTTCGCACAGCCTCGATATTTTGTTGTACAACGACCGATTTCGGGCGACCTGCCTTAACTTCGTCCGTAAGCATACTACGTCCACGATTGAACTCACTAAACCAGTGATACACAGTAGTTTTAGATGGGGCTTCATCACCAAAAGTTGAAGTTAGTTGATCTATGCACTGTTGTTGCGTTAAACCACGCCGAAAATCATAATAAATCATAGCACGAATATTTTCACGAGTGAGTTCCATTCTTGCTGCGAGATGACATTTAAAACCCGTCAAAAACAAAACACGAGCGTTAATAAGGAAGAAAAAATATACCTTATATACTTAAAAAAGTTCAAATTTTACCATGGCGGTCAAATATGCTATTTAAGAAGATTGTAATCCCGGTTTCCGGATATATAAATAGCAGCCCTCGTACTGAGGTATATGCTTTTGTAACGTATTTATCAGCGAACATTTAACTTCGTCGAAAATAATCACCTCATTCCTATTTTGGACTTCAAAAACACCGACAACATATCGTGTGCAAAATTAAAAACACTTTCGCTCAATGCCGGCGAACCTGTTTCATAAGCTCATAACGGTTTTGGACTACGATAAATTACAAAAACATACTTCGCAGCCGTTATTGCTAAAAGTAATGAATTCGATATTCGATCGATGTGTTTTCTTTTTATTTGATGATTGTATGTGTATGCCTTATATGATGTAACCTAATTGGTATGTAGACAATCATTTTTTTACTGTTTTATTATCGTTTTGGTTATGTTGATTTATTGAGTGTTTAGTTTTTTTAGAAGTGCGTGTAGATTTTTTGGCATTTCAAGCTATTTGTTGGAGATCCCGGAATTCTAGAAATAGAATTAACTCATAATCGCCAGGCATTTTGACAAAAAGATGTCCACAGTAGTGACGCAAAACACACACTGATACTTTTTTTTCTTTATCCATATTACTTTAATGCAGCACTATATTTCATTTCCTTACTACTAGTGTTCGATACTAATTAGTGAATACCTGCATCCAACTTATCACTTGTCTAATCCTCTAAGTTTAACAATTTGGTATCGAATTTGACAGTTTCAGTTGAATTTGCTTGGTCGGATTATTTGTAGCTGATGTTTTAGTTCAGGTCAGAAAATGACATCCGTTCTATGTTTATTTTGATAGATCGTATTCCAGTTGTGATCCAATAAAAATCATGCAAGTAGTCATCTATCTTTTCAGTAGCTACCAGAGCTACTGAATAACAAAGTGCTAATTATTTCACTAATTCGTGTGATACCTAATAAAGTTCATCTACAGAGCTACAGAGGAAAATAATTTTTTTCTCGGTCAACCCGGTGTGATCATGGAAAGCTGAAAATCTTTCGAAACGTCGGGAACTCAAATGAGATAATATACGCGATATAATCAATTAAATTGTTTTTTTCCAACTTGCTCGGAAATGTTCCCATTAATGTAGTAAAAAAACTCCGCGAAGTCCATCGTTATATACGTTGATACGATAATCAATTTAAAAAAAAGTGGCATTACTTCCCGGACAGGCCCGGGAAGTGTACATTATTGTGCAGGTTTTTACTTTTAATTTCATCCAAGACTTTGAAAATACACCATACAGCCAATAGTAACGTACAAAAACCGAGATTTTTTAAAAAACTTGAATTGTTTTCTGCGCTTAGTTCATGCATGCCAATAATAATAGAAAAAAAATTGTGTCCAAATCATAATACAGTTTATTTAGTCTTGGCAAAGGTATGATTTTTTTAATGTTGTGCGTTTAGGAATTGCCGATTTAACTAAAAGTAATAATGTATATATTTATTTTAACTATTGCTATGGGTTTTCTTTTTATTTATTTTCGTTACTATATTTCATGTGGAACCAAATATACAATTCGGACCCAAATATTTTAACTTTCATACCCTTAAAAAAATAAGGCGGGAACATGAATTTCATTTTTCATTTTGTCAAAGATTGCCTGTCGTGTTATTTTTACGGAAATAAGTTACATAAACATGCGTCAAATTTCCTCGCATATTTGGAGAAAAGCAGTATACATGCCTCGGCAGGAATGTCATTTCGTGGATTCGTATCTATTGAAGGACTCGGCTACGCCTCGTCCTCCAAAACCGTACTCATCCACGAAATGACTTTTTCCGCCCTCTGCAGTAATATACTATTATTTAAATGAGTAATAATCGCGGAAACAGAAGAAAATATTAAAGTTCAGTTATGTTTATGATCACGCACCGAAAGACGCTGCGTAGGTAGCCCCTTCTTCGCAACTGGACTGATGAACTGGTGAAGGTCGCTAGCGTCGACTGGAAGTGGGTGGCGCAGTACCTGTCATGGTGGCGTTCTTCGGAGTCTAAAGTCCAGCAGCCGACGTCTTTTGGCTGATCATGATGTGAGAAGGAGGTCTTTAAACCGTACTCTCATCTTTACGCCGAACCAATAACATACTCGTAAATGTCAGTGAGTTCGTTGAATTGTTAATCCTTTGTAATTTCACGCGGAACAGTAAAAGGTCAGCCGGGAAAATTTGCAGCTTTGTAAATAAATTAAGCTTGACACAAACGAAACGGTCAAAAGTCGCTAGATTATTAAATACATGAATTTTAATCCAGCACAAATATAAACGTGATTGATTGACATGCGTATTCCACTCCAATTAACATGATTGACAATAAAAACTATTGCCATTGATGTCTCTCTGTGTGACGGCGACAACTTTTCTTTCATTTATTTTTTGTGGTATGCCAGTTTTTTTACGACTCTCTAAGTAATCAATTGCCTTGAGGGATAAGAAAGGAATCGGACGTCTCTATACAAATACCAATTCACTTTTTGTCATCGCATCACTGCGTTTAAGTGTCTGTGTATTCGGCGTGTGAACAGATGTGTAAGTAAGTGTAATACAACGAGTGATTAACTTTAGAGGTTTAATAACTTACTTTTACTTTTCACTTTAGAATAATCGTTATTGGAAGTTACAATTATTTAATCGGTTATCTGATGGGAATCTTAATAGAACCTACTTATTAATTTTAATGTCGCCGATAGAATGTTTGAGTTGGCTTTTGATGTTAAATGGAGTCAACGATTATATTTTTTGGGGAGATTACGATCGATTTCTTAATATGAATTCCTTAAAGACCAAAACCGATAGGTTACTATCAAATACACTGATGCAATCGACAATATTATAAGAGGTTAAAAGTTCAAAGTAGGTTTAGGGCAGGATGAAGAGTCTAAGAACAATAAAAACTAAAAGAGGAAACGATGTTGTCCGCTCCTACATTGTAGGTTACATTAATACTACAAAATGACGATTTCTCTACATCTATAGTACTAATATAAAGTGGTAAAAATTGTTATATTTCTACATTTAAGAAAATTTCGTAAAAATGGGTGATACGGGCTATTTGAAAAATATTTATATGTACGCATGTATACGCTCTGTGCTTCCATCACGTGAAAACCATTGGATTATAACTATTTATGGTGCAAGTATCGTTGGATATTTAAAGATGGTTATGAAATACTTTTTATCAGACTATGGTGAAGTAAAAAAAGGGTTATGATTTGATTTTTTTTCCTCCGCGAACCAAGTTGTAGGCACTCTGTAGTATCTTGCAAATATGGTTAGGTTATGGCTATTTTTAACCGACTTCCAAAAAAGGAGGAGGTTATATGTTCGATAGTTTGTTTTCTTATTATTTTTTTATGTATGTTCACCGATTACTCCGCCAATTGTGGACCGATTTTAAAAAATCTTTTATTATTTGAAATTATACTCCCAAGGTAGTTCCATTGCTACCATCTTGGATCTGATGATGGGATCCCAAGGAAATTTAGGGCAATCCTCAAATTTTATAGGCACTTATAACGTTTTTCATATATTTTCTTAAGCTATTTAAGTATTTGCATATGGTAGTCATCATCTCATCATGCTGAGCTGATGATGGAAGGTACAACTCCTTAATAGTTAAGAGTTAGAGGATAATTCTTAAGAAAAACATCTATTATTATAGGTAGATACGTTAATCATATTCTTTTTATTGTGTCCCTGAAGTAGTCTCCTTATCACCAAGTCAGGATTAGATGATGGAATACCAGGGAAATCGAGAGAAACCCTCAAATATTATAGGCACTAACAACGTTTTGTATATATTTTTCTAAAGTTATCAGTTCTTTTCCTCTGGTTGTCATCATTTCATGCTGAGCTGATGATGGAAGGTACAATGAACTAACCAACTTTTACATTTCTTACTTCCAAAGACTCGAGATGCGTGCAAAGTGCCTCCTCAATTTTCCCATTCTGGGCTCTAAAAAATACTTTATATCACTACTAAAATCCATCACTAAAAAGCAAAAAAAAATTTTTATAAATAAAAAAGAACCGACTTGAAATAAACTAAATATTAAAAAATAATCTTTTATGTACGGTGCGGATCACATTTGAATCACCTTTCGAAGTCGGAGATCGATACAGATGTAACGATGTTGGAGTATATATATATATATGCTTACTGCTTATATAAAAAGTAGCCACAGTATGAATTAATTCAGTATTCTTTATTACTCTATAGCTATAACAACAACATTATCGCAACACAGCAAAACGCGGCTTAATCGCGTATAAATATGATTTATTTAATTACCTTTCGGTGGTAATTCTTCGGCGTTTCGGACGTCGCGTTAAGCCCCGTTTTGCTATGTTGTAATAATGAGTGAAGACCGTGTAAGTTAAAATCAATGTTTTATAACAACAACATTTTATGAGATCAGCGATCAACATGAGTTCTATAAAACTATTGTAATTATAATACAATTATGCTTTTAAATTGGCCTACTTAGTTAATTTAGAAATCCTGAAAAGAACATTAGTAAAATTAAATTTAGTCGCGTCCGCCTCCATACAACTCAACATCGACGCCGACGCTTTAGAATCAGAAATGCGGATTATTAAGTGTCAGGGCAAATAGGTCGTTTTAGGGTTCCGTACCCAATGGGTATTACTAGGACTCCGCTGCCCATCTGTCTGTCTGTCCGTCTGTCACCAGGCTGTATCTCATGAACCGTGTTAGCTAGATAGTTGACATATTCATAGATGATGTACTTTTGTTGCCGCTATAATATCAAATACAAAATTTTTTATAATTTTATGTCTGTCTGTCTATGTCAGTAATCAATATAAAATGATCGAATACCGCGTACATTTTGCTTAGGAGTAGGGCTCTGCTAACACTGGATTTTCATAGATACGGCCGTTTGTAGCGTTTATTTTATACGGAACCCTCAGTGCGCGACTCTGACTTGCACTTGACGCTTTTTAAATTTTCGTTTTTAGGATTTCTCCTACGAGTTTTTTTTACAAATTTGTAACTTTTTTATGTATACCTACACAACTATTACAAGCAGGTAAATGATTGAAATAACTTTGTGATAGCACATTAAATGTAAGTAAGTATATTTCAATATTTTACCTTGACTTCGACGTTGGTAAATTTAAATGAGGTATATAAGTATATTACTAATATACCTACGGCATGCAACACCTAACGATTAAAATAACTTTACATGTTCTCGAATCCAAAACAGCGCAACTCGCAACATGGACGGTTAAGTTCAAGATGGACGGACGATCTGTTAAGTTCCCCAGAAGTCGATACCTTGACGAAGTCTTTGGAGAAGGCTACATATATTCAGCAGAGGGCGCCACCTAAGATTAAATGCTTTCTTGTTCTTGTGACTTTGTTCTCCTAATTTCAGAACGCTATTTATTTCATATAGAGTTTTTGTGATTAGGTGAATTACTTATTGTATTTCGTGGCATACAAACCTCTTTCTCGCTTTTATTGCAACAACCACCAGGGAGTCTTTGTTCTATTCGTTACCGAAACAAAACGCCAACGGTATCAACACCACAGAAGTGAGTTACTTTTGTAGTCCAGTCGATGGGTCGTCTTATTGACTTCCAATATGTAGGTATGTATATTAATAACAATATGCGCTGGGCATTCACCTATAAACATGAATCTATTAACACCGATATATGCTGGCTTATGTATCTGGCCATTTGACCTGAGACCTGAACTTTCTCCGTGTCGTGCTATACTGGTTCTGTTTGGCATATATCGGATATATGTTTACGAGTATATTGGAATGCGAGTTTGTATGTTTAGTTAGCATTGCAAAAGAGATGGGCTAGATGATATCATACAATTCTTAAGCTTAAATAAAATGGAACATATTTGCATAAACATACACATATATAAACTGTTTTTGATGACGACTTAAAAAAACTTCACTTGTCGCATTAAATCGAATCGCAATAATAATAATAAGCAGTATTTAGCACGCAAAGATAAAGTATCATCGGCGAACTGATACCCACATAAAATATATGTGTATCAGAAATATAGTTATCTGCTCACTCGAAGCTCCAGCGTCACATTGGATCTACAAAATATCCAAAAATGTTCCTCTACGTGTATCTATCGTAAATAACTGCATTACGTCAGTTGAAAGCACATACATTCAAAGCTTCCTCCTCCTGCCCTCCCTTTCTTCCCAGTAGACCAGTAATACGATACGAGTACAGGTAGAAGGACGAGGTACAGGTATGATGTTAGGCAAATCAGAGATACCAGCGAGTAGTGAATATAAAATAGGACCTAGTGGAATGCCTACTTCGAGGGTTGTTTTCCGCCACGATATGTCTGATTTTGCACCGCTAAGGTATTATCTTCTACTACACAAAACACGTCGACAGGTTGCTGGTAGAGTAGAGTAGTTTTGTATAATGTTTTTGTTTTTAATTATTGGTTGAATGTCGGTTTAATTCAATGGAAAGATGGTCGCATCTTTACATTGAATTAAACGTTGCATTATGTTTCACAACCATTTGTGATAGGTACTGCGGTGTACAAGGTTAGAGTAATAAAGTAAATATTATCTCGTAGAGCATTTGCTCAAAAACGCGTGAATCCTCTCGCTAGCTGGACACGGGCAGTGGGGAAACTTTTCTTGTTTGTATGCAAATGGGGCTGACTTTCCAGAATAGCTTCAACCGCAATTTAAGGAGTAACTAAGTAATGAATCTTATTGTTCCCGTAGAACGAAACGCTATTTATTTAACTGCTAAAAACCGCCTATACAAAGATGTCTGCACTATTTTTGCCAATCAATCTCATTGCAATATCTGTCAAAAGGCCACATTCTCACATACTGCTTTCCATTTTTACGACCAATGCTGAACAAAGGTGAGATCTGAGGATTAAGAAATTAATTAGACACCTACTTATAGCATTTTCTCACGGCGGGTCAAAAACTTATATCTATGCATAATGGCCTATTCGGATGGGAATTTTACTCTATAATCACTGTCAGCAAGAACCCTTGTGAGAACAATGCTCCATATGACTATGGTGCCTATAGTTACATATGACATTGTTCTTTTGAGCGTAAGAAGTTGGGAACTTAACTCATAAAGGGCGGTACTGACAAGGCCATCATTAACTTGCTCTGAAATTTTAATACTTATTCGCGCCTTGATATCTTTGAGACGTAGTATGTTTTCTAAAGGAAGTTTTCTGGTGAAAATTCAAAAGTCAAGCTAGGAGGCAACTTTACATACTGAGGTACATACCTACAGTGGACCTTATAACTAGAATCTAGGATGTACCATTATTATAAGGTCTAGTGTTCAATTAGCACTTCGTAGAAAACGTATCTGAATCATTAACATACTATTAGGAACTAATTTACATTCTCAAGTTTTGCATGCAGGTAAATAAGTAGTTTTTTTATTACGTAGAATTCAAGTAGGTACAAAACTGAGTAAATCCGTCAAAATTTACATAATTAGTAAGTCAAATCAAACCGTGTCATCAACGTGACAAAATGAAACTTAAAACCTTCAGTTACTATATTAAATTAAAGGCGAAGTAAAACATAAATAAGACTTCATAATAAAATCACAGTTATGGGTCCACTAACAGCTACTTCTCTTAATGGATAGTTAAGATAAAATTTAAGTAGTGAACACAACTTCTTAATCAAACGCCTAATAAAAGTCCGTATAATTGGTACCATCGATCTTTCCTAACTAGAGAAAGTGAACAAAAAATAAGGGACAATCCTTGATATTGAAGCCGGCCGGAGACGAGTTTCACCTATTAAACTAACGATTAAATGACGATTAAATAAATGCCAGCGAGACAACCGTAGACGCGCGGACGTTTCCTGTTTACCGCTCGTTTGTAGGGAGCCGTGTGAATGTAGTCCATCTGCTTACCGTGACCTCCTTGCTGCGTTGCTAGGTTTCCGGATTTTGTGACGAGTCTTCGCGTCTGGTGCACTAAACCACCTGATAGTCAGCTAGACTCGATTAGTCAAATCTTCTGATTTCACTTGATTGCTAGTACCTACTTCTTTCATTTTCCTTTCTAAAACAATCTGACTAAATCTAAGACGCATGCAAATGATCATGCGTTCAACTCTTGCAGTAATTAATCGCAATTCACTTTATTTGGTGTAATTACTCAATATTTTTCGTAAAATCTTCCTGTAAAATTTACCTTACCTACTCGCTAGTTTGACATAGCCTCATGGAATCAACGTTAGAGTCTGTATGTACTACTAGTACTTACTTAGTCCCTTAGTGGATGCCTATAGTCACTACTGCATCACTGCATTATAGTTTCATGGCGCTGCGTGTAACATTGACCCCGTGACTGTGTTCGGAAGTCGGTGGGTAAATAGTTTCACTCTCTGCTTGCTAAGCATATTAACTATATTAGATAAGTGTATCAACAATACTTACTACACCTACAGTTTCCCTACTTTATTGCAACTATTACAATTTGAAAATATCAAACTGACGTAAAGGATCCTAAAAATTATTGCAATATAAATAGAGAAATGTTCAAACATACAAAGATAAGTTTACTATGATTAAGAACTAAGTATTTTGCTTTATCTTTTTCGAGGAATTTAATGATCTTGTTACCCGTGAAATAATAGGCTGCACATACGAGGACTGCAATAAAATAACCTATGTAAGTCCTTATGATTAAGCTTTTTTAACCGCAGTATGGGAAAACTTACTTAACATGGTTCTGTTAATGTTTCACACAATAATTAAGAGAATACAAACAGTTTTATTTCAATAATTTTAAGAAATGGTGAAATTAAAAAAGATATTCCGCTTTAGCTGTTAAAAGTCGAAGCGTAATGTTACTGAGATTTTATTGACATGTGTTAGTGTTTATTTTCTCTCCTTTGACCTTTAAAACTACATTCAAAACGAAACAATACCTTCGCGATAACCGTTCCCACGGTCATGTCACCGTATGTTATTCAATTACCAATTCTGAGTCAACACACTCTCGATATGAACAAAATTTTAATAGTAATAACCTTTTCAATAATTTCTGATGCCATAATTACCCTCAACAAATCGGTAATTCCTCTAATTAATGACCCCTATATTGTTAAATCCAATACCCATAAAGAACCATTTGATGCTAATCAAAACGAACGTGATATAATACTGTCCTTTACTTACGCCATCAGTGAGAGTGGGATAGAACTATGAAACGGAATGGTAATTATGAATAGATGTGAATTCACGGGTTAAGTGGAAAGTGGAGTAGAAAATTTCAATGTAAACGCTTAAACGATCCGAATGATACCTGTAAAATTGAGCGGGTAATTCAATTGAGTCGATTTACTATATAATATAGTTGTTAGTATTTTATAGCAAGTTAACGAAAACGTTCTTAAATAAGCTTGCTATAAAACTGAACTTCGTGAAACTGGAGAATGTAACAAAATAAACGCAAATTTACGAGAAAAACCAAATGCTGTCAGAGATACGTTAAACTTTATTTTGGAATGTTGCATACTGTATAGGTATCTCGTTACTTATTGCCATTACAGTTATTTCGCAGTATTACTTTGAAGTTTTTACGATTATTTTCTTATGTATGTTAACATTTTATAGATACAGTGTGAAACCTGAGAGCAAAATGAAGTTAGTGTTGTCTTGGGATCGATTGAAATTATGTCTGTATTCCATGCATCTGATGCTCACGCTTTTAGGGTTCTGCACCTCAAAAGGAAAGACGGAACCGTTATAGGATCACTTTGTTGTCCGTATGTCCGACCGTCCGTCTGTCTGTCTGACCGTACCTCTGTCTGTCTGTCAAGACCCTTTTTCTCAAGCACGCGTGGAGGAATCAAGTTGAAATTAGAGCTCTCGGTCTACGACGTGTTTCGTGTAGACGGTTCGTGTACCCGGGTACGTGTAGTACGGACGCGGGTTTCTGACCCGTTCGGCACGGATAATTAAGGTCCGTGTATTTAAGATCCGTTCGGATCGGTTACACGGATCGGCGGGTTTTAAATAAACGGATCACTACCCGTCCGTAAGTAAAGCTATTATTACAGCTCCGTAGCCAAAACGGCAAAAACGGAACCCTTATAGTTTCGTCATATCGGTCCGTCCGTCCGTATGTCATGATGTTTAGTGATGAAATTTGGAGTATAGGTGTTTTGTATAGCCGCCACTAAGTTTGATAGTTAAATAACAAAAAAATATATTTCTTGGGGGAGGGGGCGGGGGTCGCTCCACACATGTAACCGAAACTGAACATCATTTATTTTCAGCAAATATCAATGTGTGGCACAGACATTGACAGTTCTTTTATACTGAGGTAACTATTTTTTTTTATTTAGTGAATATTTTCGAAAAAAATCGCTCCGTAAGTAGCATAAATTGTGTCCCCACCCTCTATTTTCTAAACGGTATTTAAATATGAAAAGAAAAACATAAAAATAAAGCATAAGAATTATTTTCAACGAAAATTATTTTCTACATGATAGAATATACTGTTTTTAAGTTATTGCTAAAAAAACTTTCTCACTAAAAGGACGTAAGTGCCGTGGATGTACGCTCTTTTGCTAATGCTCTTTTTCATATTTATTTTTTTCAGCCGCAATACATTTTTTTTGTTTGAACGGCTGCAAAACCCTACACTGAGCCTCCTACATGATCTTGGCCGATTTTTCAATGATCACTTCAGCCATAGGACGTCCACTGCTGGACACAGGCCTCATCAATAGACTTCCACATGAACCGGATAGTGCCGACCGGCATCCAGCGAGGCCCCGCAACCCTAATCAGGTTGTACGACCACTTTGCCGGTGGCCAGCGTAGCGTGGGTGCTTGCCGGTACGTTGTCTCTATTCGAGAACCTTCCTGCCCTAAAGGCCATCGGTTCGTGGAACTATGTGCCTTGTCCATTGCCACTTCAGTTTGCTTACCCTGTTTGCTAAGTCGAAGACTTTGGTTCGTCTATGAATCTCCTAATTTCTGATTAAATCTCTTAGAGGTATCCCGAGCATAGCCCATAGCTCACTGAGTGACTCTGAGCTTTCTTAAGAGGCCTATAGTTATGGGTAAAGAAATTTATTATCTCATAAAGAAATGTACATTTCACTTAAATGAGAATTACACGGCTTAATTAAATGTTATAATTATTTATCTTCGGCCGTGAGCGTCTGTTAATTAAATATAGTGTCTGTTTTCGTATTTAATGTAGGTACTACTTAAGTGCTACAATAATTAGATTAGATTAGATACAAATAAGTTGAAACAAGTTTAAGTTATCATTGCGTAATTTGTGCTATTACAATAATACATTTTGTGGCGTGGGGTAGAATCTATGGATAATATAGAACGCACACTATGATGCACCGCTCTTAGCAGATAAACAGTGAACGCCAGGGCCGCATTCAAATTAAAGTTATTGGGGTGTTATCACGAATATGCATTTTAAGTTTATGTTTAAAAATATTGTAACAATCTGTTTGCGTAATTTTTCTAGGTAGATTATTATAGATCCATAGTTAAAGACCACGCCTCGGATTATTTTGCAGATTTTTTGAATATTTATCAGTTATAAAGTTTTTCATAGTTATGTTTACTCTCCTAAGATAAAATATTAAAGAACATGATTTTAAACTTATGAGCTCGTTGACATGAAAATGTATTTCCGACGCATAAACATAGATATTTCAAATTCAATTTATGTCAAGCCATAGCTTTATTCTAGTTAATGCTTTCGATGCGCAGGTCGGCATTTGCCATTACATAGAGATATGACCGCTAGTTGTTTTATTGTTTGAAATTTCGTTGAAATCCATGTGTTGCTATATTTAAAAAGTATTATTTAATATTTAAAAGCATAAATATACATTTACAATTTGTATAATCATATGCCATTTTTATGCCATTAATCATACCAAAGTCATTCACTATCAATGGTATTAATTGACAAACGTGCCTCGCAATCTCAGGTAAACGAGCACTTGTCTGGTCTGTAGATACAAATCTGTATTGGCAGAAATAATAGATAATGAACTGGTTTTTAATTCATATCATTTATTGTTAATTTATCTTAAATTTACATTTTATGTACACAACAAAAGCAATTTGCTTATATCTAACTGACCGTCTGAGTGGCAAACTGGAGACTAATACGAAGTATTTTTAAAATAAGTCATTTTATTATTTCTACCGACAGCTATTGTTCCGTATTTTTTTGTAAACAATAGCTCGTGGAGCTGTTTTCGCTTTCGCTTTTGCCGACAAACAAACAAAACACATCGTTTAACTGATAAGCACAATTACATTCGTTGTTTCTTAGAATATTTTACCTTATCTCAAACAAACAAAGTTTAAACTTAACTTTGAATCTATTCACTTGCCATTTATTCGGTGATGTTAAATATACATAGTGGTCCGATTGTAAGTAATACAACCTAGATAACTATTTGCAATATGCAATAAAAATTGTTTTTGATTTAAACACGAAATTAACGTCCGAATTAGTATAGAAGATTAACAAAGCCACCCATATATTAATTGCACATGAATAATGTCTTTATTGAAATAAAGTGTAAGTTAATATATTTTATGCTCTGGGGTAAAGCTAGAATTCGGATCCAAGCAGTCGCGGCCCGGCAGCCGCGACCCATTGCCACTGCTGTGCGGCGCCGCCACAAGATTGCAGCAGCACCGAAGCAGCGACCGCGACCCGGGCAGCGACTGCCACGCGCAAAGTCACGTGCAAACAGTTGTGCATTCTGGATATAATTAATCCATGATTCGCGATCATAGATTAATTATGTCTGAAAATTTAAGTAAACGCAAGCGAGAACTCGTCAAGAGGCTGATAGAGGATGATGAAATAATGTTGCTCTTACTTTTATCAAGGAGGAATGAAATCGATTCAATATATACATCCACAGTTGATAAAGGCAGCTATCAAATTCCGATAAAACGGCACTTAAATATAAAGGAACAGAAATTCAGGAAGTGACCGCGACTATACTGCCTCCGGAGCGGCTCGGCAGTGCTGCCGAGGTCACGCGCTGGCCCCGCCCCCCAGCCACGGTGCTCAGTCGCTTGCGAAATCGTTGCAATCAAATCCCTACATAGCTACGCGGTGCGACCACGGCCACGCTTGCCGGGCCGCGACTACGTAGATCCAAATGCTACCTTCAGTATTCACGAATTCACAATAAAGTACGCTGATCATTGAAAAATTACTGGCCAAGAGCATTGTGGATCATGCTCAGTGTAGGGTTCCGCAACAGTTCATACAAAAAAATGCACTACAGATGAGAAAAATTGCGATATGAAAAAGTGCACAAGTAAAATAGCGTATCTCCACGGCACTTACGTCCTTTTGCTGAGAAGCGCAGTTTTTCGGCAATAACTCAATAATGTATAGTCCTAGTATGTTGAAAACAATTTTCGTTGAAAATATGTATTAAGCTATATAATTTTTTTTTTCGTATTTTTTGGACAAGGTTTACAAAATAAAGATAGATCTCTTTTTCAAAGTTGGACGTTCCTAAATAGTTTTTTTGTCATAGATATACGTATTCGTTGACAACTTCGTTCGAGGCAAGGCAAGGTGGTCGGACGAAATTACGAATTATGATGATGAGATTACGTAATATGTGGAGCCCCTTAAAAATATTTTTTTCGTAATTTAACTCTCAAACTAAGTAGCGGCTCATATATGACACCTATACTCCATCAATGTATTTCATCAATATACATAACTAGAAGATGCCCGCAACTTCGTTCGCGGAGGAGAAAAAGTCATAACCCGTCGTTTTTTCTACAGCGTAGTCGGGTAAAAAGTATCCTGGTAGCTGGGTATCTCCAGATGATTATAGGATACTATCCTATAACCATCTGGAGATACCCAGCTACCCGTGTACCAAAAATTATGGAAATCCGTTTAGCCGATTTTGCGTGATGAAGCCACAACAACACATACAAACATACATAAAATCCAAAACAAATATTTTTCGTTTTATTGACCTCCAAATAGTCTGTAACAATCAATTTTTTGAAAATATCTTCAATGTACAGACATTTCATTTTTACAACTTTATAATAGTATATACTTTATAAGTTAATAAAAATGGCCCGTACGTTGTGCCACGATCCGTCAGCGTCGGTAAGAGACGCGTGTAATTAAGGTCCGTTGCTGCGTGTAGTTCGTGTAGTCGTGTAGTACGTGTAGGCGGGTAAACGATCCGCCGGGTTCGTTCCGTTCGGGTTCTTAAACTCGGCGGTATTAAGAACACGGACGTCCGTTCGGGCGTGTAACACGGATATCACATGCCCTAGTTGAAATTAACATCAATACTCTCTCTACTCTATGTCTCTGATCTCTGATCCTTTAAAGTTGTAAAAAAATCAAGCTTCTAAACTAAATCAACGCAATTTAAAGATATAGTCATTAGAAAGGTGTTTCCATACAAATTGCCGTCCATCGAAAATCTAAATTCGAGTTGTCCTAGAATCGTGAAATGTAATAGTATGAAGCTCTTCTGGCATAACCCACGAAATTACCCTGAAAATCTTATTTTTTGATGTCTGTCTATGTTAGTAACCAATTTAAAATTACCCAACACCGCGTATATGTTCGTTAGGAGTAGGTCTCTGCTAACACTGGATTAGATACAGCCGTTTATATCGTATATTTTGTACGGAACCCTCGGAAGCATCGCGATCAAATCGAAAATTGGGCTATTCAGCGCACTAACGTATCGTTCTGAAAGCTTTTACATAATTTCCGACGGAGGGAGGCGTTATTTCACCTAGCGCGAGGCCCATGTTTTATGCATAGCAATCTTACCGCCACCTAAAGGTGCGTCCACATTTGTATCATTTGCCCGTATCAGATCATCGTCGCGTGGCATGATCACGTGTCACGATCACGCGTTTGGACGTTGCGCCGATCGGATCGCTCTAAATCCATTTTGCTACGCGTATCACACAGTTATATCGGACGAGTACGGCATGATCGGCGCGCCGACAATAAGCGTCCAAGCAGCGCGATACGTAGTCATGCCACGGCACGGTGATCGGATACGAGCAAATGATACAAGTGTGGACGCACCTTAAGCTTACATTGATCACAGGTGTTACGACAACTATTCACGGAAAGATATAGGATCACTTAACGTGAAAGTATGTAATTCAATGTTCATAAGATTTTTATATTTAAGTTGTCGTTATTTTTCAAAAGTTTGGAAGTACTGATATTTTTACCTCTCACTCTGTACCCTGTCCCTAAACGGCTTGACGTATTAGTTGTCGTTAGATTTGTCTTGGTTGTAAGAGTGGCATAACCTGTATACAGTGTGTGTATTCCACACGAACATCAATACTATTATAAAGTTATAAAAATGAAATGTCTGTAAGAATATTAAAGATATTTAAAAAAATGACACGCACTATTTGGGGGTCAATGAATCGAAAAATATTTTATTTTTAGTTTTTGTATGTGTCGTTGAGACTTCATCACGCCAAATCAGCTATACAGATATCAACAATTTTTGGTACACGAGCAGCTGGGTATTCACAGATGGTTATAGAATACTTTTTACCCAACTACACTGAAGAAAAAGATCGTCCGCATACGAAGTTTGAAGGGCAGAGATATACTAATGAACATAATTTGATATCTTTTGATAAAAAACTAAAGATTTTTTTCATACAAATTAATTTGGCATGCAATGCAATATAAGAAATATTATCATCGTGGACATCACTGACAATCATTTCATTGAAGAACTTGTCAAGTACGACGTATTTGCATTACATTGCTGCTACAAAAATATTTTTTAAATAAATAAGCTCTATTATCAAGAGTACTTCTGAAACTTTTTCGATGAAACTGTAAACAATACCTATCGATAGTTAAAATTACGAACACGTATTTTTTTTTGTAAATACTTATAATATCCATTTTACTAAGTTGATTAGTGACATTATTTTTAAACTCAAAGTGAAAGTACTTAGTAATATTAACATAAAATCAATTTACTCAAATACGGTAACAATCACAGTTACCGCAATATACGTAATAAGCTAATTTTTAATTTCAGGCATTATATATCCACGCAGTCGGTCAAGAAGTCAATGCCAAGGTTGCATGTTCACGCCGCGATTACCGGCCGCAAAGCGGAGCGGAAATGCACTCGTGCGTAAAGTGCGTTCCACATTGTATATTGTGATCTTAGGTGACATTGCTCATAATGGATATACAAATATTTCGAGAATACGGTCCAATAGGCTAATATTGATGAAAGATGTTATTAGTTTGAATAGTTTACTCTCACTTACTTATTTCAAGAGAACTAGATATATTCTTGAAATAAGCTTGTATAAGTACCTACTTTTAACTTTTCGGTTACACAACTAATATGTTTAATAACTATAAACTCATATAATACATTGATGTAAACACAATAATACACTATATCTAATTTATAACTAAATTAAAGGTTGTGTAATGTTCTAAAGGTGATTCCGGTAGGTGCCTGGCTCAAAGGTGCCTAGAATACTGGCGGAATTGCCACGTTGTATTGCCAGGGACATCCTTTGAGTCAGGTACTCACCGGAGCGGGGGTCTGCACCACGATATCTCAGCCGTCGCGCTAGGGCTGCGATAAAATCCAGAATTAATAAACTCATTATTATGTATTTCGGTGCCCCATGTATGATGTCCTGGACCTTTGGGAGGTGTGCGCGGAGCCGAAGCCAACGTGTAGTGGTCCTTTCGACAATTTAATGTAATGTAAGAGGCGCACTGTTCCTGCCCGTATCATGGACAGACAGCACCCGCTAGATGCAAGAACTATTGGAGATTGATGAGATCTATTTATGCGGGGTTATGGGATTGAAATGATGGACTAAATAATGGGCTATTGCTTAAGACAATCGGACATCTACCAGGAAAAAGTGTCTCATACCTAAAGGCACTGGTAGACGATGACTTGCTCCCCGCTAGATGAGCCCCCGTAAATAGCGACACATATAGCGTTCTGAAGGCAACATCGGTGCGGAGGGCTGAGGGTGGAGAGGTGTCACTGGACTAACTACCGAAGCCAAACCGCCACTTACGTTCCACAGCCGCAGCTCTTGCGACTCCGCTCTCTTTGGTCGCTTAAGGCATTATTATTCTTATATTTTTTGACGTTTCGGACGCTTTACAGCTTCGGAAATCTCGTGGTTAATCTACGTCCGTTGTTATTATATGCAACATAATTTTTGTTTCATTATTTTTTTATTACTTGTAATGTATATTTGAGATTTAGTTTAGGATTTAATGTATTCTTATAATGCGTTTATTATCCATGTAGTAATGCTATGTTTTGTTTAATAAATGAATTTTATAAGCTAAATATAAAGCAATAAGATTTGTTTAAATTGTTTTATTTCAATGAGTGTTAATCTCGGACACGAAGGAAAATATCATGATTAATTTAAGTAAAATTGGTAATAAATATTAAACGCGCAAATTTAGTGTAGTGCAGGCCACAGGAGAGTCCCCGGCCCGCATGCCCCGCCTCACTCGCGCGCGAGTATACTCGTACAACCCTCTAGCACATCTGTACGATTATTTGTCGTGCGACGAATATTGTCTGTCTCTTTCCTTTCATTACAGTACGAGTAGGACGGGCGATAGTATGTAGCGCGACAAGCGAAGTCAGGATACAGACACCAGCATCAATCAATATCTGTCATAACAAAGCGGGCGTAAATATCTGACACGGGCTTACGGCCCTAGAAATAGAGTCGTGTCAGATATTTATGCACATTTTGTTGTGGGAGATAGAAATACAGGTTGAATGTACGAAAAGCATAATTTCGCTCCAATAATTCTAATAGGTACACAGTCGACCACAAACCTATTTATTTAGTACAAGAAAGTACAATTGGCGGAATTAAGGAAAGACGAATGTCTTTATGGCATTACTGGTAGAGAATTATACCAGTCATCTATTAGGCTCAACAGAGACATTATTGGTGTGGAATATCGGTATCAAACTTGTGCTAATTAATAAATACAAGGATGAGTCTTCTAAATTATAGACTATACAAACTGTACACATATATACGTAATATACATAAATGTAATACATGTATACATACATACAGGTACTTGCTTTTAAATTACTATGAAAGCTTTCCAAGAGATGCTCGCGTAACTTACACTTGAAGGAAAATTTACTCTGAGCTTGTCCTATACTAAGGGAAAGGGCGTTCCAGAGACTAAGTTACCGGTACGGTGAAGGAGTTGGACATAGCTTTGATATAAATGACTTTATAAATGACAAATTTTAGGTCATTAACGACACACATACATAGTTTTATTTTCCTTTTGACATTACAATCGGACTGATCGTTATACCATTAGAGAAATTTTGAGTTGTACTTAATTATTTACGTGATTTAAAATTGACATTTAAAATGTAAGATAGACAGTATACTTTTTAGTTTTAAGCTAGCTAGCTAGCTAATCGCAAAGCCCTGACAGGGCGTCATGTATTGACTGGCATATATGTAAACACCTTGTTGTACCTATTCATGACAGCAATAAACAAATACGAATAGCACCAGAGCGGTGAGGAGGAACATACATATGCATTCGTTTGGACCTGCTTTGCAATAAAGTAAAAGACGGACCTCCTTGTACTCGACTATAATTTTACAAGTTTACATAGTGTCAATGGTTGTCTTTATAATGTATCAGCATATTCAAAATTGTTTTGTATTATACTACAATATCAATGGGACAGTTAAAACTAAACCGGATAAGCTCATACAATTAAAAAATATTGCGTCATTGTCCTCCTTATGGCACTTCATATATTCAATAATCAGTCATCAAAAAATACAGTTTTTCATGTTAATAAACTTGGGTGTGGTTATTTTCGAACTGCTGCTCAATGTAGGTTTTGCTTAGTTTGCAACATTAGATCTAAACTTTATGACAAAAGGTAAGAACTCCCTACCAAATCCTCTATTATTTTCGACTTTATTCCTCAATTTTTTAATAACAGTTAGACCATTAATAAAAGTATTATGCACTCTACATATTACTTTAATCTTCGATGATAATCAGATAAATTAGTGACGGCACCAATCATAGACATGTTAAGTAAAGTAGTACCCAATAATGGACAGCAAAGACTGTGTGCTTGATAATTCATGCACTTTACCAGTTACGAACATTCAGTCATTTAAACATACAGTTTTGTTACTTTAAAAATTTAGTTTGGATTTATGGGAAAAAAATAATATAATTGGGTGCTTGTCCATTACTTGTGCCGTCACCTAGTCTGGTTAGTAATAAATGCCCCAAATATAAACATTATTAACTCAACTGTATAAACATCTGCTTAATTCGTCAATAGAGTGAAGACATTGCCATTAAATACTTTCATTATAATTTATTCATAAACTGCCGGCATGTGTTTATCAATTACGCACAACTCGTGCGCACGCTTCAGGGCGGGCGGCGCGCGCGCCGACCCGCTCTGAAAACCCCCTCCGTTTCACTTTTCCTTACATTGTCAATAATCAAGTGTGCTTATAAAGTCACGGATGTTGAGGATCGTGAATGGTAAGATCACGTTGCGACCTCGTTCTTTGTTCTATCAATAAACATATATATTTTTTACTTTACGTACCAGTCACGTGGTGACAAAACGATCGTTCGGTTGGTTGGAGAAATATTTCTTTTCATATAACGCTGTTGTTGTTGTTTGTCTTACTTTTTCTTCAAAACTTTCACAAAGTGAACAAATTACTTAGATTAGAGTTTCGGGTTCTATAGACGCCCCGCCATTGTTACGCACTTTGTTTACATCGAGTCAATATGTAATATTTTTTCAATAAAACTAAATACATACGTTTCGAGCTTCCAAAGTTCAAACGGCAACCACCACACAGTCCAACACACACAGTCACAAAAAATCCCACTGAAAAAAAATCGTGCGAGCACGTGTGTGCTTACGCGTTTTTACGTGTGACGCGGCGGCTGCACGCGGCGGGCCAGTGACAAGTGCAAACTCCGGCGCAGGTGGCAGCCAGCCTCCCTCTAACAAGGTCGCCCCCACTCCGTTTCACCCGGAGAAAGTCTGCCTACATACATACCAAATTTCCGAACTGATTGAGTTGAATTTAATAGTGATGAATGAAGTAACCTTCGTGAGGTGCTTGGCCTTACGTTTGTGGCTGGAATACAATCTCGCCGCAATCCTTGGAAATAAAATGGTTTTTTTTTAACGTAGCGTTTTTTTATCTTTCCTGATAGAAAGTGAAGACAATGTTTAAAAATATTGAAATTTCCATAGTTGTTATCTGAATTGAGTTGTCCTGTACGTGCTTATTTTATAAAAATGTACCTTTATATCCAATGTTTTGTATACAATAAAGCGTTTTCAAATATATTTTAAAAAAAGCTTTTTTCATTACGACGCTTTCTGAAGTTTCTGATAAAAATACAATTTCCTGAACATCAATGAAAGTGTCTTGTTAATTATATTTCAATATTTATATATTATACTATAAACAAATTTGTTTATAACAACTGTACTTAAAACTAACGGGTGTATATTGTTTCCCATAAGGGTATGATTTTCACAATCCGTAATGTTCTTCATCATATTATATTCAGCCATAATATCATGATAAGGAAGTAAAACGACCAGGATAATTTGCAGTTTCGATTTTCGCTCGTCATATCTGAGGAAAGTCATAAAAAATATTTATTAACGGGTACATCATAATACTGATGAAGTCCGAGCTTGTTTAACATGAAAGCGATATAAGTACATACATAAATTAAAAGCACCTTATTTAAATAAAAGTGAATATGTCTGTGATTAAACTTAATGTGCACATTTTTATCATAATATGTATACGATTATTACATACCTACTATAGAAGTTGCCTGCAACTTCGTTCCAGCAATAAGTCATAAACCTGTTTTTTGCTTCAGCGTAGTCGGGTAAAAAGTATGCTATAATCATTTCAGGTATTTAGCTATCCTTGTACCAATAATGGTTGTGATTCGTCGTTTTGACGCTTTAGATGGCGCTATTATCAATTTTCATATTTTCTGTGACTTTCGTGGACCCCGATGATAAGATTTTTAACCCAACTGGATCTTTATAATAGTGTGGATATGATGACCTTGATTATTCCCCAGATCTCCTCATTTGTAATACAATCAGACAAGGAAACTTTCTTATGAGGCCCATTGGGAGTAATCGCGCCTCTGTGCCGTCACGGCCAACACACACCTTCGTCTTATGACACTGCGATATTTGTAACGAGAAGATACTACATACCTACCTCCCCAACGCTGCCCATGCAAGTTGAATTCGACGAGTGATCCCTTCCTCGAAGTTGGATCCACCCAACTGGACTGTTTGTCCTTAATATATATATATAGTCATCTTCGAGTGAAGAGCCTCCAACATTCATTTATTATATGGATGTATTGATTGATTGTACACAAATGTATTGATTGTACACAAATAAACTAAAAGCCAAAAATTGTTAAAGGTAGGTGAAATAAATGAAACCAAAACATTATATTAGTTATTTGCGATAGGTTATCAATGATACACTACCAATAAGCATTGATAATTTTACTTTTGTGGCCAAAGATATTTCTAAATAATGATCATTAAGGATTAAATGATATAATTATATAAATACTAGCTTCTACCCGCGACTTCGTCCGCCTTAAATTCGTTTATCGCGGATAAACCCTTCCCCTTGACTAAACCTATCTCCATATCAAAGTTCATCCAAATCGGTTCAGCGGTTTAAACGAGAAGAGGTAACTGACAGACAGACAGACAGACACACTTTTACAGTTATAATATTAAAGTATGGATATGGTTTAATGTATAAAAATTTTTTTTACAATAAAGGTAGATCACCAATCATCATGGTTAAATGTCATTGTTACAATAACCAATAATATAATATAAAAGGTACAAAGTGCACGTGTAGTGTAAACGTACCTTGTGGAGTTAAAACTTCCGGCAACAATAACATTCCCGTCTAAACACTTCTTATTATCCAGTCATTACACCATTTTGTACAATAACAATACGTAAGCGGCATATTTCTTATGTTTCGGTCACTGTCCTCTTGATTGACGACTTAATGATAGGTACATACAAACTCTCTACTACAAATATAATACACGATAACTAGGGATTGCAATCCGGTCCGATTCACAATCCGGCCGAATCCGGATTGAAGTTTTACTATTGCGTCTATCCAACATTATGCTTTTTGTCCAGTTTATTGGCCGTAAAGTAGACATGCGGAGCTGTTTTTGCAAAAACTAATGAAACAATGGTTTTGCGCAAATAAAACCCTTATTAAGTCAAAAATCAGTCTCACTAGCCACTGTGAAATATCACAGTAATATGAAAATTTAAGCATCGGCTTCAATAATATTTAGCCTTAACTTGATAACATTATTAACCTATTTACACATGAACACATGGTAACATTGTCTCATAGTAAATATAACAAAATTGTATCTACTTTATAAAAAAATAACACTCTAATTAAAGTAACTGTTTATAGTTTTAATTGCCAAATCGGAGAATTTACCACTAATTTGATGTATTGGATCATGATTCATGATCGTTCTTCTAACTTTGACGCCACCTTTCTTCCCTACTTTGTAATATTTTATCAACTTTATTAATACTTTAAGAGGTATATTATATATAAACAATAATAAAATACTATAAACTTCCTTAGTACCCGTAATATTAAAAATACATAAAGAAAGCTAATCAGCAATCACATCACATTGCACTTTAAATATATATTTTTTTTCAATTAACGTTATTACAATTATAACAAGTATCTTATTAGTAGAGTAGAGTAGAGCGTGCTGCCCCGGTCTGGCTCAAGGCACTGGTTCAAGTCCAGTATCGTCGAATTTTTTTTTTCATTTGTTTCTGATCTAAGTAGAATATAATCAATGTCATTAAAATTTAAGTTTGTCCTTTGTGAGCTGATAAATAAATACATTATTATTATTGTAATAACGTTAATTGAAAAAAATATTTTTCTTCTTCGGCCAAAGACACATAATGTACAATTAAAAAAAATATGTCTCAAAGAAAAATTAAGAAAGACATCGTTCTTTAAAGCTTAACTTGACCTAGATCATCTAACTAAAATTTTCACCAAATTGGAGTTAGTTTTCTTGGGTTGGGTAGTTCGTATGTATGTCTATTGTGGCGTCTCTGCGGATCTACCGAATCCGGTCCGGATCCGGTAAAATTAAACCGAATCCGGTGGCCGCCAAAAAGTACCGGATCCGGCCGGATTACCGGATCCGCCGGACCGGATTGCAATCCCTAACGATAACACAGTCTAAACACAATCAAAAACTTATTATTCGATTCGGTGTAGTTGCTTTAGGTATTTTTGTTTCTCATTCTTCATTTTGAAAGTCAATATAGAGCTTAGGTATGTAGCTATTATAATTGTTGTATAGCGTTATTATTATGTACGTATATGTAGGTAGATATTATTGTTAAAGCATTTTTCAATATCACTGTGATATTACCTATCACAGTGATATTGAATTGAGTCTTATATTACGGCGGTGACTTTTAGCATACATTTGATAATCAAAACCTTAAAGATGCTGTCAATGTGGCCGTCACCATCAAAGTGTTGTATTGCCATTCAATCTAACTGCTTGTGAACCGTCAAGTGAATGTAATCCGTGACTGCACCGTCAGAGCTATCAGAGATTATTATCGAAGCATTTGACTTCTTTTATTAGAATAAGCAAGCATGATTGATAAGGCTATGTAACAAGGTTTCCTGTTAGTAGCCGATTTAGGGATAGAGAAGCTACTAATCAGGTATAGGGAGACCTATTATAAGGCGACGATGATAAAAATAAATTGATGTACATTTTATTGCGATGAATAAATCTGAAAAATATACATTTACGAATGATAATGAATTTCAGAGGCTTTTAATGAATTAGTTTAGGATTCAAGTTATGACACTTGTGTCTAAAATGTATTCAATTTGCATTTCGTGCTAATTTCTTGGTGATAGTAGTCGGAAGAAATCGTGTAAAACTTAACAATTGGTACTAAACAACAAGAAAGCTTCTAAAGTGGCATTAGTAACGACTTTTGGAGGAACAAATATGTGATATTCTCACGAAATGGGAAGATAAGTACCTACAGATATATCATTTGTTTTTTATTTTTGTTTACAGTTTAATTTACATTTGATACATGATACACAGAGCACATATGCTTTTTGTAACAGCGGCGTGCACAGGATTTTCAGCCAAGTTAGGCAGTTTTTCTGTGCCTGTATGGATCCACGGTCGTTCAGGTTAGGCAGTTTCTCTGTGCCTATATGGATCCACGGTCGTTCAGGTTAGGCAGTTTATCTGTGCCTATATGGATCCACGATCGTTCAGGTTAGGCAGTTTATCTGCGCCTATAAGGATCCACGGTCGTTCAGGTTAGGCAGTTTATCTGCGCCTATATGGATCCACGGTCGTTCAGGTTAGGCAGTTTCTCTGTGCCTATATGGATCCACGGTCGTTCAGGCTAGGCAGTTTCTCTGTGCCTATATGGATCCACGGTATATCTATTTTGAACAAATATATGTGACTGTTATATTAAAGTTTTAGTAGTACAACAAACAAAATTAATTTTAAACGCTACAAAAAAAATTAGAACTTTGAGTTTATATGACCTAGTCGAGTAACAAATGTGTCGACGCATTTCGAAGTCTTTCAGTATTCCACGTAAATTAGTAATGGAATTTAACTCTTTTTAATCAAGAAATACACTGCACATTCACATTCCAAATAACAAGTTGGACATTATGCATCTACACAAATAAACCTACTCGTATGAGTAGGTACTAATTTCTTATTGTTTATTTTTACTTGAAAGTAAATATTAAAACAGTTGCATTATTTACGGTGCAGTCAGTGCGACCACAGTATGTAAATATATAAATCTTGGACAGTACAAAGTAAGTAAAGTAAAAAAAAACGACGGGAAATGATGCTCTCACACACCTGCCTGAAGAGTTGAAGATATCCTATCAAAAACATAACATGTACAAAAATGCACAAGTCTCGCAACGCAGTTCTTCTGGCGTAAAAAGTTGTGAAATCGAATGTAGACCAAGTCAGTTAATTCAGTACCTACCTATCTGTGGGAGCAGCAGCAACTAACAATATTTTATAGTAACCATATCAATATTAATCATTTTTATTTTTTTTATAAATACGAGTACATTGACTTGGCCGTTGCATACAGCAACATAATCTAATCTACTAAGTTATTTAAATAGTCCTCCATATAAATACTTTTAAACAAATAGAAGCACAGTGCGCTAATATTTGATAGATTTTGATTTATGTAGACTATTTTGTGTACCAAGTCACTCCATTTAAATAAGAAATAAAATTAATTCATATTGTTATGTTTTTAATAGGATCTCATATCTTTTCGTATTTTGTATGTGTGTCTATGTCAGTAACTCAAACTCAAACTTCATTATTGGTGATAGGTACATATCATTGTTTATTTCATTCAGTTAAGTTATAATTACAATCTTACATTTCATATTAATTTACATTTATAACATAACCAATATAAAATGACTCCACATTTTGCTAAGGAGTATAGCTCAGCTATCACTGAATTTTCATAGATACTGCCGCTTTTAGCGTGTATTTTGAACGGAACCCTCAGTGCGCGAGTCCGGTTGTCCGGTATCCGTGTGCGCGGCGGTCCATCGTCTGGCTGCCCAGTGTCCGGTTGTCCGGTTGTCCGGTGTCCGGTTCTGTCGTCCGGTGGCCGGTTGCCTGGTGTCCGGATGTCCGGTGTCCGTTTGTCGGTTTTGGTTTCGGTGCCCGGGTGTCCGGTTCTCCGGTTGTCTGGTAGCTGGCGTCCGGTGGTCCGGCGTCCGGTCGTCCGGTATCCGGTTTCTGGTTGTCCTCTGTCCGTTTGTCGGTGTCCGGTGCCCGGTCGTCCGAGTGTCCGGTGTCCGGTGACCAGTTATCCGGTGGTCCGGTGTCCGGTTGTCCGGTGGCCCGGTTGACCGGCTGTCCCGGCTATCCGGTATCTGGTTTCTTGCATTTCGCTTTTAAGTGACGGATGAGCTGCAAAACTAACTTTGTAATCGCGTATATTAATAAAGAATTACAAATTTCCTAATGCAGCTGGCATATCTGGAAAACTAGACTGAAATTGCAGAATGTTTTGGTTTTTAATTGGTTTATAGATTAAACACTAAAAGGGTTTCCAAATTTGGAGCTTTCGGGCCTGCTAGAAGTACCTTAGATTTTTGATGATCGGTAAATCAGTGAGTCACTAACTCAGTCAGTGACAAAATGAAGGAATATTGACTTAAACTGACTGAATAATTCTTAAACTACGGATTCAAATTTATTGTAATTTGGAAATATATCTATATGTAATATTTAGCTTCGAGAAAAGGATGTTACCACCGTGTTTTTCTTTCCCCTTTTGTTGGACTTGACGGGAGCACTGCCGTGCCCCCAGATGGGGTAAGCGTGTGCGTGTGAACGCCTCAAATATTAGTTGAGTTGAGATATTGCATTATGCGGTGTATCCAACACAGGTTTTCTGTTTTCATATTTGTCCCGTTTTACCACCTATACCTACTTATAACTCACTTGGTAACCCATGTGGATTATGAAAGTATTACTTATACCTATGCATATTTTGATAATATTTTACTTTCCGTTTCTGATAGCTTTGCATACTCAAACGGTTGCCCTTGTTAGCCTGATCGAAGAAAGTAAATTTTTGCTCTCATTGAATATGTATGAGATTACTCTTACAATGCAGTTCAGAATGACATCACGACCCTGAAGGCAAGAGAAAGAATTGAAAGAATAAATACACATTTATTGTATCATGTTCATACCTACATCGGTAGGTACATAATAAAACGTGCAGTGCGGTTATTGTTTGATTAAAAGTACGCAATAAACAGAACACTTAATACTGTCAAGAAAAAAAACAATTAGATGTTTTACACTTATTGGTTCAACTGATAGCATGATATCTAATCAATAATACTTTCAAATTATAATATTAAACAAACAAAACATGACATTCAATAAGTTTTTGTAGATAACATCTTCGACAGATTATTCATATTTGTACTACGAAGGAAAAGAAATTTAGTTAAACAATGTATCCGGTGAAACTCGTCCTCGTGTGGAGGACGCGGGAAAAGGCTTTGAGTAAACAAATCTTAACGTCCGAAAAAAGAAGTTTAACGGACCGTATCAAGAATAAAGTTATAGATTTGTCTATGTTGTAACGTAGCGGCCGGACGTCGATAATACGAGAGAATGAGGTGTCGTTAAATTTGCCTTGGTCGTGGAATAGAGAACTGGTACCTAGTGTAAGAAGATTTTTCAGTTGGGACTTTTTTAGCAGAATACGGATAAGCATCCGTTCCTTATTTCACAAAAATACAAATGCTTTTTTTCATGTCTTAATTTAGCCTTATAAAAACCAAAAAATACAAACATAATTAAGTATATTGAAACAATATATCATGGTAAGTCTATTCTTAATGAACCTAATTTATAGTTACTAACTCCCATGAATATGTTAATAATATATTCAGTCAGAATGACTATTTTTGTTCCCGTGACCTACTATCCTCTAATGCCAACCTTTCGTAACCCTTCTATTCACAACCCCTTTGTATTCACGACAAAACCATCAACGCCTGCATTTCTACAGCGTATCACGCATATGGTTATGACTATGAGATAAGTAGAAGAAATTATTATAGTATAGTTATAGCGTGTATACGGAAAACGGACGAATATTCAGATCAATCGTATGCTTAGGTTACTCTAATTAATAAACAGTAATTATTTATTCTTCATACGTCAGCCAGTTTTGATAAGATTTGGGCAAAATTGGCAAGGTTTATTTACGAATTCGATCAAGACCTGGGGCCTGTTTCACAAAAGCTTGTAACTTGTATTACAAAGTCTCTTTACAACAATTTGTATTAAAAAGAGACTTCCACTTGTAATACAAGTTACAAGCGTTTATGAAACGGGCCCCTGATGTTGGGATCCATGAGACATTGACGGGTCACATTTAAAATGATAAATAGTTACTCATAGTTATGTAGGTAATCTTCACAAGTTGCTTTCAGAAATCGAAAATAATAAAAATATTATTTTATCTTTTGTACTATTATAAAGTTGCAAAAGAAGATATTTTGTAAAAAATACGTGAAACCGGGTTATTTAAAGGGCTCTGATCATAATGTTTACTCTTTTATTTTATGTATGTTTGAAAATAAGTATATTGTCTCTCACGCGTCACAATGGTTATGCGGATTCCAACCATTTTTGGTAAAAGGATAGCAGGATATTGAAGATGGTTATAGAGAGATAGATATATTTATTTATTTAATGTTAAAATGTACTGAAGCAAATTTATGCTGTATAAAGTACCTACTACATAAGAAGTAATAGCACCGTTAAAAAGGGAAAAAGAGTCGATACACGCCAGGATAAAGGTAGTCGGTGGGTGAATATGAAATAAAATACATATTCAAGAAAGCGCGGATTTCCCTTTCGCTCCTATTATATGCCCCCAGTGTGAGCCGCTTTCGCAATATCAGCGATCCAATACAGACTGTTAATTGCGATTAAACACAGCAATTTGAATAGTTGATAGGTCAAGATCCCACTGTTAATTTCTGCACTTGGTTTTAATAAAATGTATCACATAACAGGACACAATGACACTGGGATTCCAGTTAAAAATTGTGCTGCAACCCTGAGTAACTATTTAAAGTTAACTTGTTATCTCTAAACTGTTTTTAGTAATTTGTCTCAACATAAACATATACCTATGAGGGCTGATTGATAAGTTTCCGAAATGAAGAGGAAAACACAGAGGTATTTACATCAAACAAATTTATTTTTCTTAATATGTTCGATACCAACGCTTCTCCAGTGCCCGTTATTCCGTTTTTATGAAAGCTTCTGTCAAGGCGCTCAAATAGCCATTAACGGCCTCAATGACTTCGATGTTGGTCGAAAATGTTTGTCCGCCCAGCCACTTTGCAATTTCGGGAACAGATGGAAATCGCAGGGGGCAAATCAGGCGAGTGTGGGAGGTGGGGCAGTAATTCGAAATGTCAAAACTTGGATTTTTTGCCATTGCATCCTTTACCCAGTTAATCGGTGCGTTATCATGGCGGAATATTTTTAGAGTTCCGTAACAAAAAGGTAAAAAAAGAACCCTTATGGTGCGACTCTGTCTGTCTGTCTGTCTGTCTGTCTGACTATTAGAGCACCATATCTCAAAAACTACTTATGCTATCTATTTGAAATTTGGAATATTTATAAACATGGTCAGCCCACATGTAAAGGAAACATTATAAAATATATTTTTATTTTCTAAAATAACGGCCAATATGAGGGGGGGGGGGGCAATTACTAAAAGTCTAGTCACTAGACCAAGTAGGGTATCATATGAAAGGGCTTGATCTGTACATTTTCGAACTTTTTTTTTTATTGTGCTTAAATTTTGTTTTATTAAGGAAAATGTGGAAAAAAATAACATTCCCCCCCTTTATCTCCGAAGTTTACCAAACGAAAAATCTAGAATATTCTGGAATTATGTAATTTAATATGAATATGACACGAAAATTATAACCATACATCTATCTGTCTCACTTTTTTTTTAATTACCAAAAATCATTTTCGAATAACCCGATTTGGTTAAGTTTGCCCCTCATTTGTATGTGACGCCATAGATACCAGAGGCAAACTTAAGTCAAGCGGCAAGTTAAGTCGGAATAAGTGAAAGTTTCTACGGAACCCTGGGGGCGCGAGTCAGACTCACACTTGACCGGTTTTTATTTTTCTAGCCATTTGGGATTTTGCTTTTTTGACAACGTCGCTCAGTTATTGCAGTAGGTTTGCATAATATGTACCAGTTATTGTATTTTCCTTTTCAAGGTAAACCACATAAATTACATCTCAAAAATCCCAAAATACGGTGACCATTACTTTACTAGCGGACAATGTAGTCTTCGCCTTCATTGGTGCGGGTTTGCCACTTTTTGTGCATTGCTTGAACTATTCTTTAGTTTCCGGTATGTAAGTGTGGATCCAAGTCTCTGATCAACCGTTATGAATCGACAAATAAATTAATTGGAGTTCCGTCTAAAGCTCTGAAAACACTTCCTTGAAATATTTTACTTACAATATTTTGTATTTTAGTAACCATTTATAGGGTACCTCATTTGGTCCTCCGCTACGGGGAGCGCCCTCGCTTGAAATCCGTCACCCAGCTGTGAAGTTTAGCACTTGCTAAACGAAGGTGAAAAATCCCCAAACACACGATCTAACTTAGTTTTTATTTGAGTGACCTATGTTTTCTCCATTTTTATGAAATGGAAACCTGCTTTATTATTTTAAATTGAGGGTTCGTATTCTTTCTAACCAGCCCTTGTATGTAAATGTGATCACTAGAGACACCTTTGTTCCAAATTTAACTGATAAAAAGCTGGTTCAAATGTTGGCAACCCACAGTTGCAGCCACGTTTGCGATAGCAACCCTATCTCATTATATTTGGCATAGCTGGCTTTCATGTGTTATATGATTTATATGCATGATTGAAAAATCACAATGGCGCCCCCTAACTGGAAGCTGAGAATTCAAGCGAAACTGCAGATTCAGTGGGCGCTTAACCTATGGACCCGAACGTTGTTTGTGGAGGCGAGTAATAGCGGTTAGTTCCAGCTTTGCGTAGATCCAACGAACAAATTAAGTACAGTCACGTCTAAAAATATCTATACATTTCGGAACCTATGCTTGGAAAGCAAGGTTCAATATTGTATACATGACTTTAGACGTATCATAAAAGTATTAGACATTTTGCAATTGCCAATGACGTCCAAATTCGGGGTATTCTAAATATAGTATAATAGACGAAAAACAAGATTATATTGTTTTAAATGGAAGATTTTTTAAGGCCAATTTAATCGCGTTTGTTCACAATTGCTCACCATCAATCGGAAAAGGGATGTAAATGTAACAAAAAAACTTAATAAATATTTTTGTACAAACTATGATCCAATAGCAGTGATATCTAGTTCGGTTATTACACTTTTTTGATTCAGGAAGTAGGTAATAATAATGTAAGATCTTTAGCATACATTTGACGAGACGTTTGGCTCAGTTGGTTGCACAACGACCTACGAAGCTGGATGTCTCGGGTTCGAATCCCGGCCAGAGCATGTGATGAGCACGAATGTTTGTTCCTCGGTCGTATTGTATGTATTTAAGGTATTATAATTTATTATATTGATTATGTATATATCGTTGCCTAATATCTACGAGTAGTACGAGCTTTGCTTAGCTTGGGACTAGGTATATTCATGTAATATTGTCCCTGATAGTTTTATTTATACAATTGAAACACAAAGAGCAAAAAACGAGGTGGTGGTTCTCAATTCGGTTGTACGTTTTTCTTTGTATTGCGTTTGTTACCTCAGAACTCCGTCATTTGTTAACCGATTAAGAATTTTATTTGTTCGAAAGGAAGTGCATTCAGATTGGTCCCATTAAATTTTAGTGAATATCTGATGATGGGATCCATGAAAAATTGAACGAACTCCTAAGATAATGTAGGTATACATATGGCGATTTTAAGAAACATAGAATATGCATTCAGAAAGTGAAAATTGGTGAAGTGGAACTTATGAAGAAGACCACAGAAGGTCACTGAAGTTTACAAAGATAAGTGATTTAGGTACGGGTGGCGACGATATATATTTCGATTAAAGTATATAAGCTTCTTCATAGTCACAAATTAGATACTGATGAGAATAGGACCATCGAATTGATTTGATGATAGAGCCGGAAGGCACCGGATCTCTTTAATAAAATAATTTAACCTAGCCGTGTTTGGGCTTGTTCGAATCGTCACAATATATACTTTTAAGTAACTATTAAATAAAAAGTGAGAAATAAATTAACTTTTTAACAAAAACTACATCTATATACAGTATATACAGTTAATGTTATTTTGCACTCGATGCCATCGTGTTACAACTTCCTAAAATCGTTTAAATTAAATCGCGTAAATTTTCAGTATTATACGCATTCTTTAGATAGCACCGACAACAAAATAAGATTAAAAATTGTGAATACTGTATAGATTCAGCAGAAAAACGGTTACAAGTAAGGAAATTGAAGAAACTGAATAACGCAGTATTTTTTTTACTTTTTAGTGTTTTCTTTCTGGAGTCAGTTTTTTAAATTGTAAATATATCTTTATGCACATACAGATATTATTTCATTAAGTTGTTATCTTATATACCTAATCTATGCTTAATCTATACAGACACTACTTATTTAACAAACATTTACATTATTAGTAAACAAACATTTTGCAACAAATTATCGCAAGAGTGTAAAACTCTAAATCATCAATGAATAGTTACATGTCTGTAGAATCAGAATCAGTCCACATAATAAAAACAGCTATGAACTACTGAATAAACTCAAGTCCACTAGAAATAAAAGCGACGGATAAACTTGACATCAACCGAGTTTTATCACATACCGAATTACTGATTTACTAGCCTCAAAGCAACCGACATCCGTATCAAAATCTACGGCGTGTTTAAACTATTTTTTTCTCCAAGAGGAAGTGAAAACTTGGGGCGATGTCGGTCGGCAAGGTCGCGAGTAGGATGCGCAAGTGGGCTGTTGTCACTGCGTACGAGTCACATACGCATTCGCTTGAGCAAGGTGCATCCTTGTTGAGTAATTTATATTTCTCAAAATTATCAATTTCACATTCTTCTAAGTTTTTCTGATATCGGTCGCGTACCAAAAGTTTAACAAAACAAACTTTAACCTACATTGATTTTTTTGATTTTTATATAAACTTTAAATAAATTTAAATAAAAGGAGAAGTTCGGTTGGAAAATTAGGGATTCTGATAATCTTTACCTACATAATTAGTCACCTTCCTTCCATTATAAACTAAGGATTTTCGATAGGTATAAGCCGCCTATAACTGTAAAACAAAAAAAAACCAGTTTAGGATCTATTATGAAATAAGTGACTAGCCACTTATTTCACAATAATATGAAAAAAGAAAAGAAAAGACAGATTTTTGACTTAATAAGATTGTTTTTAGCGCTAAACCATTGTTTCATTAGTTAATTTGCAAATATCAATCGAAAAATACTATAACTTTATCCTGTCCTTACTTAATTTTGCCGAAAGTCATTGGTTTCGCTCGATTCAAACGACTTAATATCATTTATTTTAATAGTCTGTAACATTTATGACTCGATTTACATAATTTTTTGTGCTGGTTAACTAATAGATCTTCTCGCGCTATGTTTTAGAGAAGGCGCACAGCGCGTGCGCGTCGCGTGCCGCCGCCCCGGATGCGTTTCTAGGAGATTCCACTATTTATCCTGGCTCTATTGATGCCTGCTTTCCGAACATGTAACACCTTAAAAAAAAATGAAATTTAGACTGCCGTTTTCCGAAATTATGATTCACTAAGGGTAAACAACTTTAGTTTTGGTACCCACTTATACGTTATTATAAATTAATGACTACTCATCAATTAATGACTTAAATTTGGAGGTCAAGATGTAAAACTTAATTTTTTTCTCATATCACAAGGAATAGAAGATTTACCTCGAGATATTCTTTTACTACTGCAGTAGGTAAAATTGCTAGAAATGTCAATTTACGACTATCGTCAACAGTAATACATTATGTTAGTTGAAGTCCTGTCGAACACGACTACGATTTCAAAGACAGTGGCTCATGTTTTACTTTATAGCTAGTGATTACCTTGTAATCTTTTTTATAATGGTTTAATGGTAATCTAGGCTACTTAACCTACTTCTATGAAGAAGTTCTCGTGTTGAGCACCTTCAGTAGTTAGGCGAGCGGCGATCGAACAAATTGGACAAGCCGCTTTATAGCGGGTCAATCTAAGTTGACTTAGCTTTAGCTTAGACGCCGGTATATCTTACAAATGTATTAAATGTATTGTTATTATGCCTGTTGTTTACCTCTGCTAATTCGAATGTTACTGACATGTTCTGAATTCCTGTGTATCTGAGATGTCAATAATAGTTATTTGTTATATAAGGGTGCAAAGTTGTATTTTACACGCGAGTGTGGCAATGAAACAAGAGCAAGGGAAAGGATTCTATAGTTGAACCACGAGCGAAGCGAACAAACATTTTCTTTGCTACTACTGCCTACTCCATTAATATCACCTGATATAGTAAATATACGTTAGTTTTTGTAACATGACGCACGATGCTATATGAAGATATTTTTGAATTTATTGAATTTATACTTAGTTGACAATTGTGGCTTGTCACGTAATTGTTTTGGTACTTGTGTCTCCGCGAAAAGTGGAAAAGAAAATGAAGCGAAAAAAGACCAGCGTTTTTTTTATCTAAGTTTAAGGACTTGGAGGTCTGTAAAAATATGCATTAGTAACACCATTGTATCCTCCTCAATTCTGATTTTATTTGGTTACCCTCGCTTGCTTAATTTAGCTATAATTACGGTTTAAAAACTACCTTGATTTTTTTACATTTTCGTGAATAAATCAGAAACAAAAGAAAATTGAAGGCTTGCATTAGGCAGACAGTCTTCTTAGGCCCTGCCACTATTCCACCTGAAAGTATAACCGAATCCCTCGTGGGGGCAACTCTTGTTAGGTTAGCCTGCTAGACCCTTTTGCATATAAAACGCCTGGCACATAAAACCTAAAGAAGGACACAGGTTTTTTTAGTTGCTCGAAAACTCCTATAACATATACATAAACGAATCTAAAGTGGCCAGTCGCGGGTACAAGCTAGTTTCTTATATTATAATGAGATACCACCATGTGTGGCAAAGGGGAGAGGGAAAAAGGGTCATAGGTATTTCAAGTTCGAGATGATTCAACATATTTATGAGTGATCAACGTAGAAATTATGGTAACAAATACTTATGCATATTTTTTTTAAAACTTTGTCTAACTTTGATCGGCTGTATTTCCGTTAATAATGGGCCAGATCTGGGGAGGGAAAATCTGATTATCTCACGAAATTTTAAGAAATTTAATGCTCTTTAACTTTGTCATGCAATGTGGTATCCAAACGGCAAAAACTGAAAAAAATCTGTAAATTTTGAGGGTTTGCTATTATAAATTAGTATGGATTTGAACACCATACGACTGTTTCCTTAATCGTTCGTTCAGTGACCTTGAAACACTAACAATATATAAAAAAAACCGGTCAAGTGCGAGTCTGACTCGCGCACCGAGGGTTCCGTACAAACTCACTTATTCTGACTTAACTTGCCGCTTGAGTTATGTTTGCCTCTGGTATCTATGCCGCGACATACAAATGAGGGGCAAACTTAACCAAACCGGGTTATTCAAAAATGATTTTTGTGATTAAAAAAAAGCAAGACAGACAGATATATGGTAATAAGTTTCGTGTTATATTCATATTAAATAACATAATTTCAGAAAATCTTAGATTTTTCGATTGGTAAACTTCGGAGATAATGGTATTTTTTTGCACATTTTCCTTAAAAACATAAGCAGGATAAAAAAAAGAAATTGTTCAAAAATGTACAGAGCAAGCCCTTTCATATGATACTTGACCTAGTAACTAGACTTTTAATTTTTGTCCCCCCTCATATTCGTCTTTTTTTTTGAAAATAGAAATATATTTTTAAATATTTCCTTTGCCATACATGACCATGTTTATAAATATTCCAAATTTCAAATAGATATCATAGGTAGTTTTTGAGATATGGCGCTTTAATAGTCGGACAGACAGACAGACAGACAGACAGATAAACAGACAGAGTCCTTTTTTAGCATTTTTGGTACGGAACCCTAAAAACATTTTGCATGAAAAAACAAAAAGCTTGAACGTGTTTGGCCTATATCTTTTAGTTTTCCCGTGCGATGTAAGGTTTGAAAACGAAATAAGGTAGCCACCTAAAGTTAGGCATTCATAATTGTATAAAAAAACTTTGTTTAATGCAATGCATGATATTCTAACACAGGTCTTGTCTAGTTTATGAAAAAACTTGCGATGTAGTCAAAAAGATTAAAACTTTGGCTGGGATCGCGCAAAATGCCAAAAAGAGAAAAAAATACAGACCAAGAAGAAACAGAAAATTCCTAAAATTCCGAAATCTCGAGCTAAAGCTTTGAATAAGTTTTTAATTCAAAATAACGACCGATGCATTTTAATGGATGACGGAACATAATGTGAAAAAAAGTGAAACATTACCGGGGCCCCAGTTTTACACTAGTGTGGCAGGCGAGGACGTTTCAGAAGAGCATAAGTGCGTAAGTTTTGAAAAATTCGCCCAAAATATTGTATTTTCTTATAAAAATGTGTATTGATATAACTGACTGTTTTTTGTTTGAAGTACTGTATAAATACTTCATTTTGTGAACAAGACTGGGTACTGAGTTTACTTTTAACCCTCTAGCGGGGTCGCAAGTAGTTGCTCAACCGCGGCCTAAAACGAGTGTTGTATTACAACGACAAATACCTACGCAACCATCTTCCTATACTATCTCGCGTCCTCTTCTTTTTTCACTAATAAAATTCTTCTGACCGGGCTCTAACTGGCACCGCCCACGCATATCGCGCGACAAAACATGCCGTCTCTCTCACAGTGCATTAAATGGAAAAATAACTGTCACGCAGTAGAGTTACGTATCACAGTTGTACTGGAAGAGCTGTAATAAAATTCTAGCTCAGTCTCAGAATAAAATAATAGTATAAATACAGTGCGCTCTCTCTTTTGATCTCAGCGAAAGCCGCGCGTAAGAGCGTGTAAGTGAGATATCGAACCGCGCGCAAACGAGAGAGCGTGCAGCTTTTGCAACCATTGCGCACTAAAGAAGTAAACGGTCGTGGCTTACTCACGATGCGCGTCAATGTATAATGAAGGGCCTTAGGACTGAGGCCTCCGGTAGGTCCAACCAAGGGCCAATATAAGAAACCACCACAAATCCCATAAATTTATATCCAAACCTTATTACTATGAGTTTGTATTGTATGTTCATATTTTTGGAACTTTTGGTGTGCATTTATACAGTTATGCCTTTCTCCGAACTTGTTGCTGCACGGCGTAATCGCGTAGCTTGGAGTTTGATTAGGAAACTTCGTTTGTATACCAGCCGGCGTGACTACTCTCAATCCAGATTGCGATGAAGTTTAGTACCTAATTACTTTAGCTGCTAACGAGCTCGTTAGTATTCAAATCCACTTCAAAAAGGAACTATGATACATCACTGATTATTTTTGTGCACATATATAGCTGCCAATAGGATTATAGTATATACATACCGTATAATTTATAATTCATAGATGTGTTACTTATAAGTGTAGCAAGACGATCCCCTAGATAACTATGAACATTTTATCAGATTTTAAGGACAGTTCAAATAACGGTTCACATACTAGATAACGGGATAAATGTTACTATCAAGTTGATACATTAATTTTAATGACCTTCATTGTACGAGATAAGATTTTTTCTGTGACCTCGGTTTATCGATAAATCTATTCTAATTTGTGTGAAAGTCACTAAAGTTTAAATTTAAGAACAGATCCCAAACCAAGGCGTCGGAGGGTTCTGAATAAAACATTCAAGTACGACAAATTGATTTTAAAAATTCACACCCAGCGAACAGTTTTCCCTGACAAACTTGCCATCATTCACATAAAGTCCGGGGACAGACACGACGGGCTGTATTTTCGACGCTTTTCCCGGCAGAAGACTTTGAGGCAGCCGTACTTTACAACCATACGCTTTAGAGTAGTAGTAAAGCGTGTGGCTCTTTTGCAAAATACGCGTAGAATTTTATCCGTGGGTATTAAGTGTTTGTAAAATACAATTATAGTTTTAACTACATAATCGTATGTACGTTTATCGAAACGCATTAGTACAGGTACAGCGGACCAACGGCACGCGTGCCCAAGATTGCATGCGTTCAAATTATACGTGCACACGTCTACCTATAATAAAATAAAAAATCCAGCAAATGTTTGCCACCCCTGCACTGGAAAAAGGTTTGTTAAAGAAAATCTATCGCTATCATTTACAGACATTCGTTGATGTAGAGGTTAGTGGTACCCAATTAATGTATTTTTTACCCTCTTAAGTATATATAGAAAAAACTAAAACAAATATCATAATATTCATAATTGTCAATTTCATTTTGACAAGAGTTTTAAAGATCTCAGCCGTATCTACATTGTATTTACAAAGATCCCATGTACACTATTCATACAACTGTATTGAACAAGGGGTCCGAATATTTACAAGATGTATAGAGTTCAACGAAAGATGGGTCTGTACTCGTACTTGGCTTAGGAAAACTGTCAATGAATGCCCGTCTCTCTATGTGTCGGATCCGGTTTGTTAAGCGATGCCGCCTCGACCAACTTTTGTTTCAGTACGAACCTCGTGGCCGATATAAAATGATCACACCTTTATCAAATGGTACACGAACCACAAAACTACGAAGCGTTTTCAACGTTAGGGCTTTTGAAATAAAATGCATAATATATAAGAAAATACTGCAAAGGTACCAGCTCAAGAAGGACGTAAATAAAATGAATGAAGTGACAGATATCCAGCCAAAGATAGTTAAAATAAGGATGAAATTGCAATAATTACTGAAAACATGGTTCGCTATTTGAGGCTACTACGAAAGGAAACAAGATAGTAAACCTTATTATGCCGGTTTATGGATGAGCAGAGGTTATTGTCCATCTCCGTATTGGTTATTCATAGAACGCGTTTTCAATGGTCGAAGCACAAGAGCTAATTGGAAAATTAAGGAAATTTTCTCTCGGTGCTAAGTTTGTAAAACAAATCATGTAATGTTGATGTGGATAGTATCTGACTATTAACCACTGGAAAGTTCGTATTCTCCCCGTATCGTAATTCAGGTATAAATCAGGTTGATTTATAGAATATCTTTATGCGATGGCCAGTTTTCTTTATTTGTTCAGCCTATCAATACCATCGTACTTGCTTGCTTAGAAAAATATTTCAAGTTCATTTTTGCTACAAAGATAGCTGGATATTTTAGTACTTAATGGATAATAAGTGATTATACATTACAACATTATACTATTAATAACCTTACCGCAGACCACCTTTTATTTGTAGTGACAGATACTATAGGAAATTTGAGTATTTTGATAGTAAGAAGCCCAATCATCTTTTTCTTATCGCATGTCTAATTCGTTAAGCCTTAATGAGTAAAATGTCTACCTGTTTAGAAAGATTAATCTACGATATTGTTTTTCTTCTCTTCACATGAAATGTGCGAGGTATGGATCACTTCGATTCAAAATATGTATCAGCCTCCAAGTTTTATAACATGAAACATCTCAAATGCATTCACAGACAAAAATTTCCCAAGTATCTTACTGACCAACACTCAACCCAAATATGTCGAATAGACGATAAGGTCCGCCTACGTTCTGATTCTTAGCTGCCGATCCGCGCCTACAACCGGCACTTCTTTAATAGCTCCAGCATAGCGGTCAAAGTCTTGTTTTCGAGACGTTTTAAAAAAAATGACTTACTCTTACAGCTACTTTCCAACGTGTCAATAAGAGCTTTCGCTCTCTGTGACCGACGCTCGCTTTGTTTGTTTTACTTATTTGAACATTCATTTTTGAGCTCCTATTGATACGAGCAGTGACGTGAAGCCGACATGTTCACATGTCATATACCGTGCGTGTGTTCAGGCGTTCAGGCGTTCATATGTCACTGGTGGTGTTCTGTGGTGAATTGATGAAGCTATAACTCATAAATAATAAGATAAATAAATGCATTTACAGAAAATATCTATAATATATTAAAGTTGTAAAATTTAAATGTAGTAGAACTATGGTTAGTTTTGAAGATATTCGGCAAAGTGTGAAGGAAGCCTTCTTCGCAATTCGCATCTTTTAAATGACGTCACAAGGTGGATATGGCACAGTCACAGCACACATCCTTCATAACAAGTAAGAAAGAAAGAAAAGAAAGAAAGAAAACATTTATTGCCACACCAAAAATAAATTAGGTACAGGGAACAAATAACAGATATGAAAAAAAAAGATAGAAAAAAAAGGTACTGTAAATATTCCGCGTGACAAAAGGAACGGACTCAGCATGTGCTGCGGCAGCCTCGCGACGGCGCGGCGCTGTTTTCAGTCCGTCCCTTTTCACTGAACCACATTGACACGTTTCACAGGTGCGGGTAGATCATCCATGCGTACATGTGCATGTATATCATATAGTCATAAATATATACACAATATACACACATATGCGTACATACTTACTGATGTAACATAGTAAAGGAAAGAGACAAAAAAAAATGTAAGTAAAAAAATTTTGAACGTGAAATACCGAATTACCACGAGTAGTAATACCTGTGCTACTTCCGAACTATTAGGAAGTAGGTTTTTTGATGTTATAGGGAGCAAATGAGCGGACGAATAACCTCATAGTAAGCGATCACCGTTGCCCATAGACACCTACAACACCAGAGGAGTCACAAGTGCGTTGCTAGCCTTTCAGGTCTAGCGTAAAGAAGCATGTAATTTTCTACGCTGGTACTGCCACCTACGCTCTACTTGTCACCTGAGCTGTAGGGTGGTCCCAAAAATATCCAACCTCGCTTCTTCGAATCTTCCGGTGCGTTAATTTGAAAAAGAAGATACTCCGTTCTTATGTTTTTGTTTCACAGCCATTACTTGAGATTGGTCTAAGTGATTTCGCAAACACGGACAAAATTGGTCTTCGATGTGTGATATAATAGCAGGTTCGTTCAAGTGGCAATGGGCGGGCCATGTAGCCCGGAGAACGGATGGCCGTTGGGACAGTAAGCTCCTGAAGAGGCGTCAACGCATAGGAAAGCGCTGCGTTGTACGGCCTCCGACTAGATGAAAGGATGACCTTGTAAGGGTCGCGGGAAGTCGGTGAATGCGGTTTGTGCAGGATCACACCCTGTGGCGAGCTATAGGGGAGGCCTATGTTCAGCAGTAGACGTCCGTGGCTGATCGATAGATAGATAGATGTGATACAATACTTCCATTTGAAAGGTGTAAGACCAACTGATATTAAAGTCGAGATGGATTCTACTCCGGAAGAGTCCGCCCCTTCATTTAAAACTGTTAAACATTGGGTTGCTAAGTTTAAACGAGGAACCACCAGCTGTAAAGCTGAACATCGCAGCGGTCGAACAAATGAATTGACTACGCCAGAAATGGTGAAAAAAAAACACAAATTGGTACTGAAACACCGTAGACTAAATTAACAGATGTGGTAGGCATTTATAAAAGTGCATATTGACTAAAAATTTGGACATGAGAAAGCTGTGCGCAAGATGAGTGCCGCGATTGCTCACCATTGAACAAAAGCAACGTCGTGAGGATGTTTTAATGCAGCGTTTGGAGAAATTTCAACGTAATAAAGCAGAGTTTTTACGAATATCACGATGAACGGAACATGGGTCTACCAAATCACCCCTGAGACAAAGGAACAGTCGAAATAATGTAGTGAAAAGGGAGAACAGGCTCCATAGAAGGCGAAGTCAGTTCCGACCTGACAAGGTCATGACGTCAGTATTTTGGGATGCGTTTGGGATATTTTTTATTGATTATCTTCAAAAAGGCAACACTATCAACGGCGAGTACTGTGCATAACTATTTCAGCGTTTGAGTGACGAAATTATGAAAAAGTGTTGTTTCATCAGGACAATGCACAAGTTCACATGTCCACTATTGCAATGGATAAAATTAATGAGTTTAAGTTCGAATTGCTTTCTCATGCAGCTTATTCGCCAGATGTAGCTCACGCGGATTATTATCTGTTTCCTAACTTGAAAAAAATTTGCCAATACTGAAGAGATAGAGTCTGCTGGTGATGGCTATTTTGAGGAACTTGACACTGATCAATATAAACAGAATATCGAAGCCATTGAACATCGCTGGCAAAAGTATATTGCGTTGAAAGGAGACTATATTCAGAAATAAAAAAAGTATTTTTCCAATTATTTTTTGTTATCTATATTAGGCCGGCTACTTCTGAGACCATTGTTATACAGGTACATGTGCATGAAATCGGGATATTTTCAAATACGTAAAAATATGGTTACAATATTTTTTTATTCTTTATTTATTTTGATTTCATTGTGAAAAATATGACTTTGTCATTTGTTATTAGCGAGAAAGCTTAGGCGTAGGTATACAAGCAATAAATCAATCATTATAACACAACAAGCATAGGTACTATGTTATGATGTCACTTTCTAAAGACATAATTTTACGTAAAATATTGTTACATACGACGTTTTTTTTATTCACATTTAAAAATAACATCTATAAGCCGATTAGATACCTACAAAAAAGGGCGCATTTACGATAGAATTAGGTAAAAGTTACACCATTTTGTCACTTAACAATTTCACTCCGTCACTTGTGGGATTAAAAACATAAAACCGGCCATAATCGTAAACAACACTTGTAAAAACGGATCGAAACCTATTAACATGGCTGATTGCTTTGAGGTAGGCTCTGACGTAAATGTAACGGCACATAAAGTATTAATTTTACGAATGGAGTTCATTATTGTACTTTTGTTTTATAAGTAAAAATGTTTTCTACTGGCAACCCTCCCGCGTTTTTCTTAAGGTTGACTTACCCATGAAAGTATAGATAATGTACATTGTTATTGCATACGAGTATTTGTTTGTTTAATTGTTAAGTCCCGGCGAATATGCATATGCAAGGGCGTTTTAAGTTTATATCTACGTGTATTTGCATGTGTGTCCGTGGCATTGTCAGTTTCAAACGTGGATCGTGGTGATCATTTTTAATTCGATTTCTTAATTCAATAGCTAACATCGTCGCGATAGTTCTTAAATAGGTTTGAAGAAAATCGGATCAGCTAATAAATAATAGCTCTTTTTTATTTGTTACTAAGCTTAATACGCAACGGCATAATTAAAAAGCAAAAAAAATACAAGCTGTTATCATTTGATAGTATTTTATGCAATCGTTTTATAATGTCTGCTTTTTCAGTCGAGTACAGCATTTAGGCCACGAAGCTTGCTGAGTGGCCTAATTAAGGTACGAGACATTAAAAGTTAATTATATAACTATTGTATACAATACTTTTTCTACGAGTAACCCATAAACTGATCCATCGAAGACTTAAAATGAGAGTGCGATGATGTCGTATATGAATTCAAAAAGTTAATTAATCATCTTATAACGTTATTTTATGTACGACAAATATGTTATATTATTTAAAAATTCCTCGATAAATTTTCGTTAAAAAATATTTGACGAAAAAAAACAAATGTAATTGGACACTAACAAACCTTAAAATAAACTTAAATATCAAATTAAAATTACCTACACAAAAGATAGACTAAATTTACTAAAAACTACATACATAAACCAAATAATTTATTACATATGTTCAATATACACACGACTAATTGTTTTTATAATTAAGCATTTTTAAGACTGTATTTTTTATCGAGAAAAAAAAGAAAAGAGGTTGATAGTCTTGGCTTAAAAGAAAACATGATTAAATAAAAACAATGTACCAATGACGTTTGCGCGGAAATAGTTTCTAAACTGCGTTTAGTTCATAATTAAACCGTGTAAAATAGCAGAAACAAGTCGAAATGAATGTTAGTATTTTGGGATTGTATGTTTTATATTTTTTTCATAAAGTATCAGTATTATATGAACATTATTTCTGGAATAAAAATGTAATACCTATGATATGACCGTGAAAATAACTAAACGCAAAGTCCATGTTAAAATAATATTTGCGAATTAAGGCGGGCTTAGTATATTATTCTAAAATATTTTTAAGTTACATTTTTGAGAAAAAACTATACATGCTTCGGCCATAAATGCCATTCTGGCCTCGTATTATGTTATAGCCTACGACTCGGTCCGTCCAGTATCTTATACTCGACCAGTATGGCTTATTTACTGATCTCTGCCGTAATGTACCTACTACTAATATGTTTATTTGTTTGTCATGTTATAACTATTATTAGTGTGTTTCGTAGGTACATTGTTGCTAGTTTTAAATTGAAAAAAAAGTTTGTTTGTCTTTAAATGTATTTCATAGTTTTATTACATCACATATTTCCTCGCTTTAGTGAGGTGAAAAATTGTGTGTTTCGCACGGCTGCAAAATAATTTGGCTCCTCGTGCCTTGAAAGCCTCGCTACGCTCAGGAAACTATATTTGAACCACTCGCTCGCTCGTGGTTCAATCTTAGCTTCCTTCGCTTGCTCGGCTTTCAATTGAAGCACTCGCACCAATAGTTATTTGTTATGCAGCCTTGCATAACAAATAACTATTTATATTTTATATCATATTTAATATGTTAAAAAACATATCGCAAGTAGGTTGCCTAAAAAAAACCAGTCAAAGCTGTGATTAATTAAAAATTCAGTGTTAGCAGAGTCCTGCCCAGCTCCTAATCAAAATGTTTGCAGTGTGGGGACATTCGATATTGCAATATCGAATGGTTACTAACATAGAAACAAAAATCAAGCTTCTAAGTCAACGCTATCCATAAATACAGTTATTAAATAATAATAAAAACCGGCCAAGTGTGAGTCGGACTCGCGCCCCGAGGGTTCCGTACAAACTTTCGCTTACCCTAACATTATTATATTACCCGGTTGTGGTTGAGTTAACTTTGCACCAGATACCTATAGCATTGCAGACAAATGAGGTTCGAATAGGTTTTTTGAAAATTAAAAATAAATTAGCTAGTTAGAAACATAGTTATAAATTTCGTGTAATATTTATGATTATTTATACAAGTTGTGAAAATTTCAAAATTTTCGTTCGGTAATCTTCGGAGATAAAGGGTGTTTTTTTACACTTTCCTTAATAAAACAAAATGTAATCACCAAAAAAATATTAATAAAATCTAGAATGTGCAGATCAAGCTTTTTTATATGATACCGTGTTTGATCTAGTAGCTAGACTTTAATTTTTGGCCTCCCTCATATTCTTTTACCTAATATTTCGTTTTTTTTTTAAATAAAAATATTTTTTTAAATGTTTCATTTGCAATACATATGGGCTGACCATGTTTATAAAAACTCCAAATTTTAAATAGATAACATGAGTAGTTTTTGAGATATTGCTCTCTTATAGTCGGGCAGGCAGAGTCGCACCATAAGGATTTCTTTTTTACCTTTTTGGTAGGGAACCCTAAAAAGGTGTTTCCATACAAATTGCCGTCCATGGAAAACCTACAGGGTACTTCCAGTTGTCCTAGAAACTTAAAACTTGATATGAAGGTAGCTCGTATAGCATAGCCCATGAAATAAATCTGAAAAACATATTTCTTATGTCTGTCTGTAAATGTCAGTAACCAATGTAAAATGACTCCACACCGCGTACATATTACACTGGATTTTTTATGTATGATATAAAATATATTTCGCGTAAACGGATGGGTGAAGGTCATTGTATATTCGGATCTTAGACTATTAACTGGTAAGTATAGTTATAGTCATTTAACAGGTACAATTCCCTAACAGATGTTCCACCAATCACCTATGACCCCAAAAAAATAAATTAATAATAAGAATCTTTAATCTCATTACTGACCAATATTTATAAGACGCCAAAATGCATTTTTTTGTTGCATGCGCTGCCCTCTTTCACTTCAGTGGTTCCCTACAAGCGGTACGGAATCATTTAATAAATAAATAATAAATAATAAATAATATAATACGGAATATTTAATAGACTACTGGAAATAGTTACCTAAATACGAGTATCAAACTGATACTAAAGTCTGCGTATTCTCATTTGTTATATAATAGTAGATTCCTGAAATATCAAGTATAAAGTATCAACTCGAGATTATTTTAAACTACGATGACAACTTGGCAGGTTAACACGTTTTTAGTTGGGTGACCTCAAATGTAAATTTTACTGACGGTGCATGGCAAAGGCGGAACTTCAAAAGGGCCTAAAGTTTACTTAAACTTTTCTTTTAAAACAAGTTTAACGATTTTTCCGTCCCTATCGACAAGCTAAACGACATCAACATACTGACATACATTTTACATACACATACAGCTTATTTATCCGCGTTACGCATGCGTGCCTCGTCGTCTCAATGATTAGCAGTCTGACTAGTGTCGTGGGTTCAATCCTGACCTTGCATTTTAGAGCTGAGTTTTTCGTTAAAACTGGCAACCACTCGAGATGTATAAACATTTTAATAACCTATGAAATTTATTTAAGGAATAAGTTCATAAATATAGATATACCATAAAAAAAACTCAGGATGGACCATACTCAGTGTAAAATTCCATAGCCGTTATACACGAGTAAGTTGATATTACGATTAAAAAACCTTGTGGACTCCTTCAACCGACGTGCCTCAACACATGAAGTTCCATTAAATCGCATCGCAAACATTGACGAAGAACTCTATGCAACATATTCTGAACTAAATCATTTTAGAAAATAATGTGATAATTATAATAAATGCATCACTCAGAACCAGCAAAAGCTTTAAGGGTGTGAAAATAGTATGGAGGATCAGAGTATATACTTGTAATTGTCTTTTTGGACGACTACAGCTGCTGAGTTCAGCACAGGGGTATTAGGTAAAAAATAAAAAACTGAATCAAAATGTAACAAACTTCTGTTATCCTAACATAAGTATGAATCAATTATGTGACTTGCTTTTAAAAGGAAGTTAGGATAACAGAACTACCTCAGTGATTTAAGTAGAAAATAATTATACTTAGGTCACTCGATAAATTTTGAGATAAAAAAAAACTATTGAAGATATTAGTATTATTTATTTTACATTTTTTCAACATACTCTCCATTACTCTCTATACAAAGTTCCATTCGTCTGAACCAACTTTGGAAGCACTTTTGCCAGTCTTCATCAAATAGGTCCGAAATTGCTTCTTCATATGCAGTCACGGCTTCTTCAGCATTCGAAAAAAACTTCCCTTTTATTTTTTCTTTCACCACCGGGAACAAAAAGAAATCGCAGGGAGCTAAGTCAGGACTGTAGGGTGGATGTGGTAAGGTTTCTATCCCAGCTTTCTCAATAAATGCCTTTGTTCTGAGGGACGTATGTGAAGAGGCGTTATCGTGATGCAGCAAGATTCCCCAGAGTCCAGTCTTTGGTCTCCTCTCTCGCACTGCTTCGAAAACTTGCGGCAATGCTACTGTAGTATACCAATCAGAGTTGACTGACCTATAATTGTCCCGCATTGATGTTGATAAATGTCCGCCCCGTCAAAAGAAACTAGCTACCATTTTTTTGCCGACGACGTTACGAGGTCTTTGTAGTCTTGTTGGTAACTTTCCCTCTGAGAAGACCCATACTGACGATTGCCGCTTGTTTTCCGGGTCATATTGGTAAATCCATGTTTCATCACCTGTAATTATTTCCGATACACGCCGCGATGTCCCGTTGTCGAATTGTAGACGCATCTCACGACTCCAATCTACACGAGCCTGTTTCTCAGTATCGGAGAGCAAACGTGGTATCCAACGACAAGAGAGCTTCCTTACTCCAAGATGTTGATGTAGAATGATGCTAACGCTCCCCGAACTTAGATATTCTCTATGTCTTTGTATGTTATGCGTGGATCTTCTCGCACCAACATTTCAGTAGTCCACACGTTTTCTGCAGTTACTGCTGTTTGCGGGTGACCACTTCGATGGTCATCTTCGAGGCTGGTTTTGCCCCTTTTAACTTCGTTGAACCATCTAAAACCTGTTGCCCGTGAAGGAGCAGAATCTCCTAACGCTGACTGCAATCGTTGCAAACACAATTGTTTAGATAAACCAAATTTAAAATCATAAAATATCATAGCACGCAAATGTTCGCGGTTAAGCTCCATAGTTACAAAGAAAAAACGCGGGAACCGTTTTAGAAAAATGACTGTAACATATTCATTTTTTAAATTGGAGCGAATCGGCAACTTGTGTTCTATTTTTAAATAAATTTGCTTTTTAAAAACATATCATTCAGGTGCGTTCCATTTTCGAATTTCGAGCATCTCCAAACTTATCGAGTGACCTACGTATGTAGATAAGTCTTATGGAGATAAATGAACGTCAACAATAAATTATATTGAAAAAGCTGGCATTGGTATAATCATATTGTGTGGACTAACATATTCTCAGAATATTAATTATTATAACAATAGAATAGCACACCTAAATTTTATGATGTACAAGATACATACATACAATGTCGTTATAGTTTTAGAAGTCCCACATTTAATGAAACGCATGACGCTGATTTGAAATTTATGATGAGATGATTTATGACGACTAACAATAAAAATGACCAACCAGTTTTCAGTAAAACATTATTTAATCTGGGAGTTTTATGTCAGTGAATTACGCATGTGGTTTTTGCAACTTTCAGTTATTTTAATTGTTCGTTCGTAAATATTTTTATTCGTACGTAAGTTTTCGGAAACTTAGTAAAAGAAGCAGTAAAAATCACATTTTGAATGAACACATTTTCTCCTGAATAAGTTTGTCAAGCGTTTCACGTTAATCTCAGGCAAAAATATTTTGCTAACGAAATATACTTTAACCATAGAGTAGATATTTAAGATAGAACCGAATATATGCAATACCACAATGCCCGTAATGATGATAGATCCATGCCATATTTAAACTAAATTATAAGACAGCGGAAACTCCTTTGAATACCACTTTTTTCACCAGCGTATTTGGGGGTTCTCCAGAAAGGAATTGAAAAAAAGTTTATTTTTTAAATAATAATATTATTCAAGTTATGTGTATTACTGAACGTTGGCTGAATCAGGAACAATTACTTTTTGATTTTATTAACTTAATTCGTTCACTCATTGACACAACGTTTGTGATCAAAACATTGTTACTTGTATGCCAGTGACACGTTTGCGTGCTTTAATGTTTGAGTGCCAGTGACACAACGTTTGTGATCAAAACATTCTTACTTGTATGCTAGTGATACGCTTGCGTGTTTTAATGTTTGAGTGCCAGTGACACAACGTTTGTGATCAAAACATTCTTAAACCCGTTCTACACCTTCCGATCCGATCCTAATTATCGAATAAAATCGGATAGTGTATTGTGCTACAGGCCCTAAAAATTGGGATCTGTTGCACAATACATTATCCGATTTTATCCGATAATTAGGATCGGATCGGATAGGATCGGAAGGTCTAGAACGGGTTTTACTTGTATGCCAGTGACACGCTTGCGTGCTTTAATGTTTGTGATCAAAAAAATATTACTCCTGTGCGGTCCTATGATGTTTGAGCCTTTTTCTCGACGAATTCGTAATATTAAAATTTCAAATTAAATGTACAGCAGAGTGTGTGTATATTGACCTGTATAGGCAACATTGTTTGTGATTGTAAATGCTTGGATATATAAATATTTAAGTCCTTCAATTCAGATCATAGAGGTCTTAGAGCATATTCCCCAAACACTATCCACGAAATACCAAAAAAAGTTATAACATAACTGACCCATAACTAGTTACCGTTCAGAATTATTCAAAAATGTAGTTCACAATGATCTTTATATCTTATCCCTTTCACATGATGACCTAAACTGTTTTAAAAAAAATGTATTTGGTATAATTAAAACATTTTTAATACTTATTTCAAAATGAAGACTATCTGGGACAAAAACAAAGTTTAAGGAATGGGCTACTATGGCATTCTTAAAAGTAGGAATAAGTTTAAATTGTTTTAATTAAATAAGTAGAAATAGGAAGTAACTACTACGTTAAGAATTATTCAAAAATGTTTAAGCAGCCGCTAAGGCAAATTATATTACTTGAAACTCAAAATATCTGACAACAAATTGAAAACTGTATGGAATATTATAAATAGGGAAACTGGTACTTAAACCGAAAACTTACAATAGGTAACATTACGCAAAATTCTGCGTAGGGGGCGACACTAGCACAAACAGTAAACAAGCTGCCATGACGCATCATGGCATATTTATTAGTAACAAATAATTAGTGAAAACGTGTTAAATTATAATAGTTTTGTTATTATTCATTAATAAATAAACCTGAACTGTGATATTATGGCATCCTACGGACACTTAAAAGTGGATAAACTAAAAAAATTGCTTCGAGAACGTGGTGCGAGTTTAAAGGGAAAAAGAAGGATTCGGTGGAAAAATACGATAAAAAAGATAACTAACTTACTCAAGCAAACCGAAACCTATCGAATTCAATAAAAATAAATGTATTTTCACTAATCTATCTTGTTTCAGGTTAAAACTATACGATAAAAACAATAACTTTTGTAGTACAAAAAGTGGTTATATTGTGAGCGATAAATCACTCAAAAGTTTATTCACTCCACTGAATGATACATTTCGAGATATAAATGCAAGCACTGACTTACCACCAATTACAATGGCTAATATAGAAATAATTTTAAACAGGTTAGTGATTTGGACGACTTAAGCGATAAAGTGATGGTTACTCTACACTTTCGAAAATCTTTCCTGAATATACTTTTCAACTTTAATGAAATCCTCGGTTTTAAAATGTCCTGAACATATCTTTGAGTGTTTTTTGCTATAAAGTCTTTAAGACGTGTTGCCGCTTCCCATAGTTTTCGTACATTTTTGTGTTTCGGAAATGAATGATTCCCTTAATTCTTGCATCCAAATACGCAGCACTGTTGCATTATTGTATTAAAATATTCTCTTAGCTATTTTAAACTCAAATTATAATATTTTATAGTAATTTTATTCGAGAGCTTTGAAGGACTCGTCAGAAAACTGTTTATACTGGTGCTGCATTTTGGCGGCAGAACATTGCAGTAATACCAGTCTCATCTATGAGTAATACTCCCTATTGTCGAGTAAACATTGTGACAGGCAATGGTCCGATCACGTATCACGATGTTGCCTCGTTCGAGGATTATTTTTGTAACATTGCCAAATGTCTTCAATCATCTGCGATCGAAGCCCACTTCTTACTTAATGCTAATGTTAGCAAATGTAATGAAAGCTTTGAATTTGGTCAAGTACATTCAATAGAAGTTTTTGAAACATGTCACTGAATTTAAATGAAACAGATAATTTGCAGGGAACTTCAGTAAAAATTGTTTATCATATTATAAATTCAATTGCGCCCTATCTAGCCTAGATTTACAATAATTGCATATTCTTAAGAGGGTGCGTTTCCAGACCCTATGACATTGACTAAACTCATACCTCTTTTTTTATCTTTATTTAAGGAGCTTTGATCAAAGGAAATGAACATGCCAGCTCCAGCAGGCCTAAACATACATACCTCTTTTTAAATCAGGTGACTTAAGTGGCTTTACTAATTTCCATCCATTATCTATACTACCTGTATTAAGTAAAGTTTTCAAAAAGTTAATATTGAAGGATCTGCTAGGACACTTCGATTTTTAGCAGCTATAATCATTTTAACATGTTGTGGTAAATAGCAATAATTTGCGAGTACACAACATAAATGTATATAATGCCAGAATTTCGTAACACGGAAACAGTGGCTGAAAAAGCCCTTTCCCAGATCTGATCCCATGGGATATTTCCTAACCCTCGTTGTACATACTAGAATTCATAGAACAGTCTTATAAACAAGATTTTAATCTCGCGTGGTTTTGATATAATATTATATGATAAATTCAATATTGAATACATTAAAGCTACTTTAAACTGTCAATGGACATGAAATTAATCCTGTCAAAACATACCACTTAAGTGTAATCTACATGATTATAGCCTTCACTCTTCAATCATTTTTCACGTCATCGCCATAAACGTGGCAGACAAATTCTTCTTCGTACGAAATGATAGTGATCGATAAATCATTAAATGTTGCTGCTATAAAAATTGCGAACCCATTATATTAGATAGAACCAGTTTATTACTGGTATTTGCAATAAAATAATTTACTTTCTCTTAGAAATTCTCACCTAAATTTCGCCTGTACACATTACTTTAAAATTGGGCGCAAGCTTATTTAAATTTATTGAACGCGCAATATTTATATCTTACATTTTCTCAAAACTTGACTTTTATACAATCTATTTTTACAAGTGTCAATATCAAATTCGAGAGTGTTGTGAAATAAATATTAATAATAAATATACTTACTTTTAATAGGTAAACTGATGTTTAATGTGAGAAAGACACGCCTAATTCCTAGACATCATCAAGAAATTGATATGCAACAAAAGTAAAAGCGTTCGCAAATTGTACGCTAGGCTAGCTCTCAATGAAAATATAGGTATGCCAAAACAAGGACTGACAAGAACGGTCCTTTCATTTTAATTAACATTGGAAAAAATGTATTACATACAAATGTAAATGTATACTATTCTATACTTTCATTTACTTGTTTTCAATAATATCAATGCGATACGCTGTGGACCCTATCCAACGGTCATTCCGTGTTGTTTACCTAAACGTCAATTAACCAAATACTAATTTTACTCGTATTAAGCAATTTATCATATTTGCTGTTACTAATTAGGTAGCCCGGTACTATATTTGCTACCACATTATGGTAAAATGCTGCCGAATTCTAATAGATCTGTCTACTTAGTCTGCAATTAAAAATTGACTGGACAAACAGACAGACTTTCTACGAGTTCCACGTTTATTTTAATTTCTAACAACAAACACTAAAGACAATCAGTTGGCTGTCACTCTCCAACACAAAGTTTGCTTAGAAAACAAATGTACGTGGATGAAACTTTAGCCAAGGTATTCTAACTCCTACTGCTATTCAATGAAAGTCCACCGTAATCGTTCTACAAGTTTATAATTTCTGTACAGAGTAATGGGTCAAGTGTAGTCCCAAACAGTACCTTTAAGTAGATTACGTACAAGATAAGAAAAACTTACATTACTTTACTAAATATTACAGCTTACCTTTTGAGAAGTTTTTATTTTATGCATCGTTTAGGCATCGTTTTGCTTCTTTTTGTATAACACAAAAATGTTTAACAGATAAATGGTTTACCCTTAAAATTTCGACAAACCTTTAATCGAATTTCAGTTCAAAGTCAACGGTACGCATTTTTTCATTTGATCGAATATTCATTACATTGAACAATTAAATGGTGTATTTTTATAATACCGATTTTTAGTCTGTAGAAATATTATTTACTATGCAATTTATTTCGCAGATCTTTATTTCATATTTTATTATTTTATATTTTAGTTTTAAATTTTACATTGTAGAAAATCGACTACCTTATTTGAACTTACTTTCCTAGTAGAGATTTTTTTTGTTAGGGACGCAGTTCTAGTTATTAGGCGGAAGTGGGTTCTGGCGTTTCGCTCGCGCGCTTCGCTCGCTCGTTAGGGTCGCAGTTCAATCTAACACTCCTGCGCGCTTCGCTCGTCGTCGTACCTAACCTAAGCCAAGACGGACCTGCCTTAGAACTAGATTAATGCCGAATAGTATTTGAATACTTACTTATTTAATAGCAAAATAGGACCCGCCATAAAGTCGTATCGTAAGCAAGTCGGACCTGGGCGGCTCGCTCGCTTCGCTCGCTCGTTAGGGTCGCAGTTTAACCTAACACTCCTCCTCGCTTCGCTCGTCGTCGTACCTAACCTAACCGAAGTCTGACTTGCCTTAAAGTAGAATACGTAACGTACTGTTTTGGGACCAAGTTATTTTTGTTAGGGACGCAGTTCTAACCTAACCTAACCTACTGTTCAGGGAGCGAATCAACTTAACATAATATAGCAATAGTAATTATATTTAATTTATTTTTCAGAAGAATACGGGCCTTCAAACATAAGTTGTCTATGCTAGCTTCAGTTCGTTTTATTTTTTATTATATTATTAAAACATGTTATTAAGTATGAAATGAATTAGATGTATAAATAATACTTTGATGAAATAATATAAATTATTTGATGTTCTGTCTTTAAAATAATCTATAAAATGTAATTTTGAGCATTTAAAATTCCTTATATTATTTCTCTAATAATTGATATAATACGTAATGAATAGCCGATGAAGCCATGATACTCCAAGAGATAATATTTATACTGAATATTCTATTAATCGTTTTTGATGAAATGAAATTCGATGAAAAGTTTGTCGAGATTTCAAGGGGCACCCCAGATAAATATTAGGTATTATTGTATTATTTAGTACCAGAAAGTGTCCGCAATTTTGTTTGCGGTGAAGAAAAAAGTCCCCTTTATTCCCGATTAGGTCGAAGCCTACAGCTTAGTTTTTAAACTTTTATGAACCACCATAATAGTCGATTAAAATACTATAACAATCTTTAGATCCGACTGTCCTTAAATTAAAATCTGTTGTAATCCGATCAGCATTTTTGACGTGATATGGCTGAAATGTCACTTATTTACAACATATCTAAAGAGAGTATTTCTTGATTGAATGAATTTCAAAGAGGTAGCCCATAAAACGTATGTGTATAATCATCAATGGTCTGGCGGATGAGTAAAATTAAAAAAAAAATGGTTTCAGGCCTTTCTTGATATAATAATCATTTAGTAAAAATCACATACATATTTTGATTTCTTATAACAACACTTAAAGTATCCCTTATTTCGTATACTTTATTATAATTGACATTTAAATCTACAACACTTCTACTCAACATAAACTGACGCACCGTAAATTCAGTGACGCAACTTAACCATTACAATTTTTACGAATTTATCGCTCACTGGTGCTCAAAAAACACAGATGGTGCGTTTACCAGGTTGAGAAAACTTTATGAGAAAACTTGACGTCGTTATATCGATTGAAAATTCTACCACAATAATGACAATATATCAGTAGTTTTTCTACGAAATGAATGGCTCCCTGCAGTCTACAGAGGGTCAATCAAATTTTTGTCTGTACCTAGTTGCCATGGTTACGTCTCCCGAGTTACTCTTTAAAACTACGATTTTATACAACACATACACCGGCAGCAAAATGATTTTTTAGAGCCAATAATGAAATAATGAAATAATGATCTTTATCCTCTAAGTAGGCCACAAGGGCACTTTTACAAGTCTAACTCTACGGCGTTTCCCAAGAGGAGACCACTGAAGAGAAGAAAGCCGAAACAAACTCAACAGTCAGTCATTTTTTCGAAATAACTCTTATATCTATTACAATATTCGTGCTTAGCCTAACCTAAATATATGTTTTGAGTATAAACTCAATGCGTAGTTCTTCAAGGAAACATATCAAAACTTATAAAAGTAAAAAAAATCTAGAACATAAAAAAGCAAAATGATGATTTTTATTTAAAACAACTTACATACGTTTAGTGTTTGTTTATATTTTTAATGTGAAAACATCACATAGTTTTTGATACAATATTGATACAAAGATCAAAGTAGAAAAGAAAAATTATTTGCGATCCACTGCAGTCTAAGCCGGAATCGAACCAGCGTCTCTGTTATACCGGAACAGCGTCCTATCCGTTAGACCATCAGACCGCTTACATACGTTTGATATGCCACCTTATAAGAACCGTGTCCCGGTAAAAGTAAATTATTTGGTTTCTTTTTTGGGCCATGCATTTTTGTCTGTTAAATAGTCCTCTACCCTTTTAAGCCTTTGCCATTAGGGACACTTTTAAGTACTTTTTGAGAGCTGGAAACGATAATTTCAAAGCATCATCTGGTAGTTTATTATAAAAATGTATACATTGGCCTACGAATGATTTGGCTACTTTACGAACGCGGAACTTTCTAATAGCGATTTTGTTTTTATTTCTAGTATTAAAATTGTGGATATCTGAATTCTTAGTAAAAGACTCTAGGTTCATAACAACATAAATAATATTCTCATAAATATATTGGGACGCTACGGTTAATATGTTGATGTCTTTAAAAAGTTCTCTTAAGGAGTCACGGGAGTTCAAGTTATATATAGAACGAATCGCTCTTTTTTGTAACACAAATATAGTCTGTATGTCAGCTGCTTTGCCCCAAACCAGAATACCGTATGACATGATACTATGAAAATAACTATGATATACTAAGCGAGCAGTATCAAAATTGGTCAATTGTCTAATTTTTCTAATAGCGTAAGCTGCTGAACTTAATTTACCTGCAAGGACTGCTAAATGGGGACTCCATTGCAAGTTCTTGTCCAGTGTTATACCTAAGAATAATGCCCTATCCACCATTTCTAAACATTCACCATTGAGTGATATAGTAGAATCCACTGCTCTAACATTCGGTAAAGCAAATCTAACACATTTCGTTTTCTTAGCATTCAATACCAGATTATTAATATTAAACCAGTCAAGTACTTTAACTAGTACACTATTAATTTCGGCATAGTCTGTTGCTTTCCCGTCAACTTTGAAAATTAATGATGTATCATCAGCAAATAGTACAAAGATTTTCTACTATACATGGTAAGTCATTTATATAAACTAAAAATAGAAATGGCCCTAAGATAGAGCCCTGTGGCACTCCTAGCTTAACTGCAGCTCCACTGGATTGGGTTCCATTTACAACAACTGTTTGTGTTCTATTGCTGAGATATGAAGACATAAGGCTTAAGGCATTTATAGACAGGCCATAATTTTCTAATTTCAAAATGAGTGTTCCATGATCAACGCAATCAAATGCCTTAGAAAGGTCACAAACAACTCCAATTGCATCACAAGATTTCTCCCAGACGTTCTGAATATATTTAATGAGTACAGGTGCTGCATCAGCCGTGGAACGTCCCCTTGTGAAACCGAACTGTTTACTACTAAGCAGTTTATTTCTATTGAAGTGTCCCAGCAGATCCATCAACATTAACTTTTCGAAAACATTACTTAATACAGGTAGTATAGATATCGGACGGAAATTAGTCAAGTCACTCAAGTCACCTGATTTAAAAAGAGGTATGACTTTACTAAGTTTCATAAGATCTGGAAACATGCCCTCTGATATGCAATTATTATAAATCAAGGCTAGATAGGGTGCAATTGAGTCTATGATACGAGGGTTGCTACTTATATATCCGGAAACAAAAAAACAAACAAACGTACACGGCTGAAAATAGTTTTATTGTTTTTCAAAGTATTCCCCTTGATGATCTATGCACTTTTGCATTCGCGTGAACCAATTTTTAAAGCACTTCTGCCACTCCGCCTGAGGTACCTCCATACTCGTAACGTGTTGTTTGAATGCGTCGACAGCATCTTCAGCGGTCGAAAATCGTTGACCGCGTAATTTATTCTTTATATTTGGAAATAAATAAAAATCGTTGGGTGCCAAGTCAGGGCTGTACGGCGGACGACCCGTTAATTCCACACTTTGACCCTCCAAAAATAGAGTTGTTTCGCGTGACGTATGACAGCTGGCATTGTCATGATGAAGAATGATTCTTCGTCGCTGGTTAGTTTTACGAATTTGTTCAAATACTTCCGGTAAGCAAATGGTCGTGTACCACTCTGAATTAACCGTTCTACGGTTTTCTAGTGGCACTGTAGCTACATGGCCATTAATACCGAAGAAGCAGGCCACCATTTGTTTCAATGTACTTTTTGCACGAGTAACTTTCGTAGGGTTCGGCTCATTTTGAAACACCCATACCGTTGATTGTTGCTTCGTTTCGGGATCGTATGCATAGATCCAGGATTCGTCACCTGTATAGATGTTATAAACGGCTTTTGAGTCACCACGGTTATATTTTTTTAACATTTTATTGCACCATTCGACGCGAGCATGTTTTTGCTCATTTGTTAAGTTGTGGGGTATCCAACGCGAACAAATTTTTTTTACAGCCAAATAATTATGTAATATGCTATTAATGCTGGTCATAGAAATACCCAGAGTCGCCTCTATCTCGCGGTACGTAACATGTCGGTCGTCCATTATAAGTTTTCGCACAGCCTCGATATTTTGTTGTACAACGACCGATTTCGGGCGACCTGCCTTAACTTCGTCCGTAAGCATACTACGTCCACGATTGAACTCACTAAACCAGTGATACACAGTAGTTTTAGATGGGGCTTCATCACCAAAAGTTGAAGTTAGTTGATCTATGCACTGTTGTTGCGTTAAACCACGCCGAAAATCATAATAAATCATAGCACGAATATTTTCACGAGTGAGTTCCATTCTTGCTGCGAGATGACATTTAAAACCCGTCAAAAACAAAACACGAGCGTTAATAAGGAAGAAAAAATATACCTTATATACTTAAAAAAGTTCAAATTTTACCATGGCGGTCAAATATGCTATTTAAGAAGATTGTAATCCCGGTTTCCGGATATATAAATAGCAGCCCTCGTATGATGAACAATTTTTACTAAAGTTCCCCATAAATCCTCTGTTTTCTTTAAATTCAGTGACTTAAATGTTTTAATAACGTCTATTGAATTTACTTGACTAAATTCAAAGCTTACATTGCATTTGTTAAAATTAACATTAAGTAACAAATGGGCTTCGGTCGCAGATGATTGAAGATATCTTGTAGTATTAATTGCAATGTTGGAAAAATAATCCTCGAATGCCGAGGCAACATCGTTCTGACCATTTCCTGTCATAATGTTGACTTGACTATTGCGAGTTTTTGTTTTACCAGTTTCTCTATTAATAATATTCCAAACAGTTTTTACTTTATTGTCTGACATTTTGAGTTTAGAACTAATATAATTTGCCTTAGCGGCTATGCACACCTTCTTAAACATTTTTGAATAATTCTTGACATAGTCCAGGAAAGCAGTATTCTTGTTTACCTCTTTCTCTCCATATAATTCATAAAGCCTATTTCTACTTCTATGAATGCCGACAGTAGCCATTTCACTAAACTTCGTTTTTGACCCAGAAATAGTTTTCATTTTGAAATGAGTATTAAAATTATTTATAATTATGCCAAATAAATTTTTGTAAAAACAATTTAGGTCATCATGTGAAATGGATAACATACATAGATCATTATGAACTTCATTTTTGAATAGTTCTAAACGATAACTAGTTATGGGTCTGTATGTTATAGTTTGTAGTATTTCTTGGAAAGTGTTTGGGAAAGATGCTCTCTGACCTCTATGATCTGAACTAAACGACTTGAATATTGCCTTATCCAAGCATTTACAATCACAAAAAATATTATCTAGACAGGTTTCACTACTAATTCCCACGCGGGTTGGCTCAAAAAACAAATTGACCAAGTTAAAAGATTTAAACAAACTTAACAACTTCACAGAGTTACTATTCGATTCAAGTAAATTAACGCTGAAGTCTCCACATACTATAACATGTTTTGTGCCTTTACAAGCTATTTTTAAGACATTTTCCATAGTGCATTCAAATGTATGGAAATCAGCAGAAGGTGGTCTGTAAATACATATAATTAAATAGGTCTCTAATTCTACACAAGAAATTTCTATAATCCGTTCTATTGATAATATAACAATATCTTCTCGCTCTTTGGATTTCATGGAACTTTTAACAATTATAAGAGAACCCCCATGAATGACTAATTTTCTAGCAAAGACACTTACTAACTTAAAGTTAATAAAATCTAAAAGTAATTGTTCCTGTTTTAGCCAGTGTACAGTAATACACATACTTCAATATTATTATTATCTAAAAATAAACCTATATCTAATTCCTTGCTGGAAAAACCCTGAATATTCTGGTGAATAATGTTAATATTCAAAGGTGTTTCCGCTGTCTTACAATTTAGTTTAAATGTGGCATGGATCTATTACCACTATGGGCATACTGGGGACTAGCTAATGTGGTATTATATTTATTTGGTTCTATGTTAAATACTAAAACATCTGCTATGGTCAAAATATATTTCTTTGGCAAGATATTTCTTTCTGATTAATTAAATATATTTAGGTCCGCTTTTCAAGGGCCCATCTTGTCAGTATGTAAAAAGCCTAGATTATTATCATTTTTCTAAGTAACTCTGTCACTATTGTCTCCTGAGTTACGGGACAGAATAACGATTAGAAAATGTTGATTCACCAACAGGCATTTAAACTTTTTGAATACTATCGCGTCCATCAAAAATAATCTTTCTATATTGGTAATAAGTAATAAATGTTTGCAATTTTAATTTTGTATGTAATTTTTAAAATACAACAATAAGAGAAACTTTTTGTAGCTTCATTACGTACGTAATTTTTTTTCAAATAACCGTCATTTGAAGATTTCAAATTTCTGTATACAGAGACCGATCTCGATCGATATCTACTTCGATATACCTTACAAGTGTTATCGTCATTCCCAACAATATCGCGATAGTGAAGCTCGGACTACCTGCTGAAGACGTGGATTTGGGCACAGTATGAATTAAACCCGATACAGACTAGAATCATACGACAATTTACCCGGCATACCAAATACATAGCTTAGTGCTAGACTCCAACCGCTTAATCCAGGGATTACCAAATGACGCCCCGGGCCGTCATAAAACTGCCCGGGGAGCGTACCGAAGCGGTCAGGTTATCTTCACGCCGCGTAGTGTGCGTACGCGCACGACTAGGTAATCTATATGTAGAGTTACACTGTTAAAATTATGTAATTTTACATGCATTTATGCAATTATACATGTATAAAAAACACATGAACCTGTAAAATAGCGTACAAAAACCAAGCGCTCTACGTTCGGATTTTTATGACACTCCACAATATCTTGATTAGTCTTCCTCAATAAATACTTACGGGGCAATTATTTACCTGTCCGTTCACTTTCTAACATTATCGCCCAATTTACTTCTAATACCTGACTTAATTCGTGTCAAACAAATAAATGCGGAAGTAGAGGAACATTGGCTTACATTTTCATGATAAAATACTCGTGCCGTGCTCGTGAGAGTATTTTTATTTAATCAACCATGTCAATGGAACGCACAAATGAACATACGAAATGCGTTGCTTTGTACACTTGTTGCCATAGAAAGTTACGCACTAATTATGGACATAGATATCGTTGTAAACGTAAAAGTTACTTAATTGGCAAACTTCAATTTACTTAATTAGCGAACTTCAATATTGAAGCTTGAATTTTCGATGTAATTAATGCTAAATGTAAAACTAAGCTATTCAAACAAGCCTACCAATCCCGGGTTTTATCAGTTTTATTTTCCGTCCCTTAAGTTAACCGTTTATATAAGGTGAGTAGAACGAAAAGCAACTACTTAGCAAATTATACATAGGTATATACATGGCTACTTGACAAATTATAGTTAAGCATCGAAGAGCTTTAAGATTCTGAAAAATTTATGCTAAATCAATGAAGAAAGGACCTGAATTATTTATCGTAAGTCATTTTATAACATTAAAAACAGTGGTCACCTAAACTCTCTTGGTTTTGCAACATGTCCTTACATACACACTATTAAGATTTTTTTAATTTTCATTTATCATAAAGAATGACACACCACCGTGGGAAGGCCCCCAACGATGAACCGATGATCTGGTGAGGATCGCAGGAAACCGTTGAGGGCGGCACACAACCGGCCGCTATGGAAATTCTTGGGGAGGCCTTTATCCAGCAGTGAACGTCCTTGGGCTGATATGGTGATGATGATGATGATAGTGGTATATATGTGTAAACAAATCATGCACGTTTTCGCCCACTTACATATTGCACTGCATGAGAGTATGTAATTGTAATATAGTATACCTATCTTACCACAATGCGATAATAAAACTACCAAAAACTAAACTTTTTTTTTTTATCAAATTCGTGATTTCATTATAGTTTGTCCCGCAGTGTAAGCGCAATAAATAAGTCCGAGTGACACTCAACAGCAGGTTCGATCTGTAAGCCTGTATCTAATTAACCGACTGCGCGCGAGTGGGCGGGCCCTTCATCTTCTCGGACATGTTTTGACCTCTTTCGATTAATTTTTAATCTTGTGTGATGATTCGCGGAAATGTTTGTTAAGCGAGCATGTCATTGTTGTAATCAGTGCTGCGTTTTTTTGGTATCTTATGACCTTTTTCACATGACATGGGTTGGCGAAATCCAACGAGTCATCTTTGAAGACTATCATCATAACAAGGTAGTCTGTGTAACATACCTATATATATATATGTATATATATTTGATAAATACAAACGAGTGAAACATCTTTTTACCAAAACAAACTATCTCAATCCCACAATTAGGACCAAAAGACTAAAAAAAAAATGTATTCGCTAACTGAAAAGTTTGTAACAGAGTTTGAGTTGGTGTCTCTTTTAAGTTTAATTGTGATTGTGCTATGAAACAGCGGTCTTTCACATGTTGCTACTGTCTTAATGTAGGTGTATAGGTTTTTGAAGGTTTACAAATATATACTCTTTAAACCAATCAATCGCCACAGAGAGCTAAAAATCCATAAATCGAAGGTACTTTCTTGTACATTGCTAGCGGTCTAATAAAAAACATTATGAATATTCTGTGAGCCAAAAGACTAAGAAGCTTTCAATCTTGATGGAGATGGAAGCAGAATGTTAACACATTGTGTGAAGTTTTACTTTTATCGGTAAATGGTGAGTTTCACCGATTTGTTAGCGGTTATCTCGGGGCCGCGTTTTGTTATGCACGCCTGCACCTCGCCATGCGCATTTGGTACTTTACACTGGACGGAACTAGAGAGTGGAGAGACAAGGAAGGTAATAGAAGCGGTAATTACCGTGTGCACGATGACTTAGCGAGACCGTTTTCAAACTTGAGTATTTTGTTATGCTTTATTGATGCAAATTCGTATCAAATTTTTAAGAACGGTTTCCCTAAGTCGTCGTGCAATGCACACGGTAATTACCGCTTCTATTATTTTTCTTAAATCATTTTTCTTATTATCATTACTAAACAGTAAAATGATTGTCAGATATTTAGCTGTTTGTCTTTCTATATGTCACTGACAAGGCACTAATAAGGTCTGGAATCGTAGACAAGCAATAGTAAACACTAAGTTCTTATATATCAGCGGGCCTATGATGGTTGCGTTTGTAACGCGATAAATAAATGATATATATAGTTGCCGTCACGTATGTGAGTGCAAGAGTGACAGGCGCGTTATTATATCATTTATCGCGTGATAAACGCATGATGATCGCGTTTATAGGCCCGCTGATTTAGGCGCATAACAGCAGATCATGAGTATAAAAATAAACATTACAGGTACCATTCACAAAATGCGTTTTCTCGGTATTTTTGACGTACGGTGCGGTGGGACGGAACCTTTTGAGCGCAAGTCTAACTCGCATTTAGACAGTTATTTCGTAGTCAATACCTAACTTATCAGTTTCCATAAAAGTAACAAATTAGTTTCCACATTAAACATGCTCGAAACGGATTTAAACACCGTTTTATAAAATGTACAACCGTGATAAAAAAGGGCATGAAATTGTCAGAATTTCTGCTTGCGGCTTGTTGAAGAGAGTTGCGGGCTGCGGCAAATAAAACAAATATGAAGCGCGACATAGCTCGACGGTTTATTTGAAAAAGAGTTTACGAAGCTTCCTATTTATTTTTGTAGCGTTTCGTAGTTTACACACTAGCTTATTTGAATACCCTTGGCTTAACTCTGCATCGTCCGGTGGTTAGTGTTAACGGTGTTTTGAAGATAAAAATAAATTACGATGTAATTTATTCATGACTAGGTTATTCCCACGTTTCTATGTCTAGATTTGTTTGCTTGTCCTTCCAAAATTATGTTTTTTACGGGTAAATCACTGTCCTTATGTTCTATCAGCAAAACTCGTTTCAAAATCATGTCGATCTGTTGCTCCGTTGCAGTGTTAGTGCAAGACGAACTAATAAACACACTTTCGCACTTATAGAAATGGTAAGGATGGACCATTAAAAATTTTTAATTGATTCGAGTATTTAATCCATTAACATGTCTAAACATTCCTTAGACAAGTGTACCACTAGCCCGCAACATCTCCAACGAATCTAAATTAGCTTACGCGGAAGGAATCACAATCGCCGCGTTTTTGTGACCAGCCCCGTAAACGGAGCACGTCTCTCACTTTCCTAGCAGTCCTTAATTTAAATGCAGAATTAACAGTTAGAGTTAGGCTTAAAGGAACTTAAACGTCATTTTATACAGAATTTTCAGTTTTCATACGTGAGAATGAGAAAACTAAACACGTTTTTAATTCAACATCTTTTCTAGTTGCTAATTATTCAGATCAGAGATTTTAGTAATGGAGTCCTTAATAATTTGTATTCTATTCCTATTATATATATCATGTAGTATCCAAAAACAGTAAAAAAATACATCCTTCACTAAAATAAATAAATACCTACGTAACAACTAACGTTTATATTTCATTATACATAAGTATCACATTAGTATTGAAATAGAATGGACACCCGGTCCACCCGTGACCATGGAAAGCTAGAAAGCTTCCGAAACGTCGGGAACTAAAATGAGATAATATACGCGATATAATCCGTTAAATTGTTTTATTTCAATGAGTAATAATCGCGGAAACAGAAGAAAATATTATCACATTAGTAGTTTTTTCTTTGTCTTGAATTTTAAAATAAGATATAAGTATAACCAGTTATACTTAATGGGTATATATTTTTGAAAATACCTTATTTCTGGATGTATTAGCTACATTACGGGCTATATTAACTGTAGGTCTACAAAATTCAAGACACAAAATCGTTTCTTCTAGTTTTGATCTCGTTTTCTTTCCATTTCAAAACATATGAGAAGAAAAAGACCTTCTTCTCCTTCTTCTTCTCATATGTTTTGAAATGGATGGGTATCATTTTCCATATCTATCTCTACACCAATATTGTAACCTTATTCAGTTAAAAGCCCTTGGAGGAGACATCATACTCGAGTAACGATGGTAAAAAGTGGGTTATCAAACTAGTTATAAAGTAACGGCCAGAATTTTGCTAATACCTACTGTCCGAAACCTGTTCACAGTCACACCTGTAGTATGTGGCTTAAATAAATAATTAAAACATGTTTTATTGAGTCTTATATTTCATTTTCGACTTATTAAAACGACGATAAGTAATTTGAGGAACATGCTGAGGAGTAAAGGTGTCAGAGAGTTTTTGTATCAGAGCTCAATTTTAAGGAAGCAACGTCTTTCCTCTGTCAGAGTGTTAATTTAAATAGCAGGATTGAATACTCTGCATACCACAAGTTTTGAATTCGTATTATTAAAAAAAAAATTGTAGGGCCTATATATTTATACCATCCTTGGTGAGTTTATATGAATAAAACTTATGAGTGGAACTGGGGAGTTCAATAATATAAGGACCTCAATTTCCATATGAAGCTTGCCTATTTTGAGATATCTCCATGGTAGAATCTCATTAATCTACTACTTACTAAGGTTATTGGATAAGATGTGTCGTTATATTTGTCACGTGTGGTGACTACGAAGCACAAGACTCAACGTGAAAAGGCTCCTCTTAGAAATTGTATCCACGTTCTTGCGGCGGTTGCGGCAAGTGCCGGCTTAAGATTATATAGTTCCTATTTCTATAAAACCTCAACTGACTGTATAGCAAAAGTAGAATCTTTTGCGCGTTCAATGTTTCAAAATGTAGGTAGGTTATTTCAAGCAGTTTTCTCATTCTTGCACCTGGACAAATAAATGTCAATCGTATAACCTCTTATTTTGAAAGCACGTGACTAACTCAATGAGCGCAGGCCTATAATTCAACTTTTGCTTTTAATACCGGCGTCGGATGATATATCTGCCTAATCCTTATTAGAAAGTGTTTCGCTTCCATATCTAATATACGAGGGATTAATCTTTGACCTTACAGATATTGGATAATGATCGACCGATGACCAGTGTAGTCATTTTTAACGATTTAAGTAGTTCTTATGAAACAGTACTATTATTAAGCTTAGATGTTATACATTTTGTCATTGTTATTTTTTGACTTTCTAAAAAATTTTTTTTTTAATAGATATAATCTAGTACATATATATATATAAGAAGAAGTCCTGACTGACTGACTGACTGACTAACTCATCAACGCACAGTTAAAACTACTAACGCTAGAGAATTTATTTTTGCACACTCGGTTACATTTATAACGTAGGAAAGGGATAAGATAGCATTTTTCGAAATTCATCCCCTAGTGTGGTAAAACCAGGGATGTAAATTTGTATGGGAAACGTACAATCTTTGTACTTAAACTTGAAATTTCGCTAAAAGATAGTGTGTTTTAAATTATGAAACCACCCAAAGGGGTCCAAAATGGGAAACGCCCGTCTTCTTAAGTAATAATTTCGTGTATCGTCGCTTCATCATAAACTAAGAAACCTATTTCAGTATTTTAGAAAATTCATTCCGTAAAGGGGTTAAATAGGGGGTGAGTTCGTATGGGAAACGTAAGTTTCTTTCAGTAAGAGGTGTGGGGCTTCGTGTATAGGCTCTATCTCAAAATAAGAAAATATATTCCAGCATTTTGGAAAATTCATCCCGTAAAAGGATAAAATAGTATTAAATAGATTGTATGGGGAACATACGTTTTTTTATGAAGTTACTGTATTATGTTGACTTACTGCAACTTCTACATATATAATACCGTAGATACGAACATTGGCGTGCGATATCTGTACTTATACGGGGTTACGGAAATTTCTCATTTTTTAGCGAGGAGCTAGAGACCTGTGGGACGTGAGTCCAACTGTGTCGTTACCAACAAATCCACCTAAAGTTTTAAAAAACTAGTTATATATTGTACAATTCTCTAATTAATTATAATCTAGTAGAATTCAAACCATTTCTAAATACAAATGACTACCGAATACTAGTTGGATATAAGCATTTTTCAATCTACCTAAAATTGCTTCGCCGCATCTAGGTTAATACAATAACAATTGCACTTCTTGGCTCGTTGCACAAGAAACAACAAATCTACCTTATTGACAAAACTAACACTTATTATACCACCGGAGTTATCATACAAGTGTTGTTAAAATCAAAAGAAACAAAGATTCAAGTATAGCATGAGGTCTTCACTTATTTATGGCTTTATTACCTACCTAAATTTGTTTTATCAACTGGCCTAGTTGATACTTTGTACAAAATTCATTCCCTAGCCTCGCAACAGGAAACGTTTGCCAAAAAACTGAAGCATAGCTTACTGCCTTCGCTTTTATCTGGACGCTAGGGTCTATTTGCGGGTTTTTGGTAATTTGTTGGTTTTCGCAGATCGGCCACCCCTTCGCCCCCTGGCGACTTGCACCAGCGGTGCAATTAGGGGCGCAAACTATCTGTGATTACTTTTGGTTGAGAAGGAGATTTTTTTGGCTTTTTGGCAAACTCTGCAAAGTTAAACATATCCCTGCCATGTGTGTGTGGGTGTGGAATGTTACCTAGTTTTATGCCTTCATTCGACAGCACCAGTCCTCAAAGTTTTCCTCGGTATTATCTCATTTATATACCGTATACAGGTTGGAAAGACACGACGATTCTCGCAAAGGTTAAGTAGTAAATTTAAGTGATGGAGAATCGATTCGTAATGCTTACATTTATGTTACGAACAATTAGTTAAAATATTAAAATTAATTAACGTTCTTCTTAATGACAACCCTACTACGTACTATCCACCTACATGTAAGTGTACACACACAATTGTAATTTTGACTGGGAAATATTTTGGGTAGAAATGTTGATTTGATAAAGGTCACTGACCCTTGTGTTATTGTTAACTGTTACTGCACCTAATGAGGGTTTTCACTTGCAGTACCTATTTTGCATTAAAAGTGAACTGCCTATAACTTCAAAACGCTTACGAATATGAGCCTTGTTTCTTTAGGGGAAATACAGTACTAAATCTAAACACCTTTTGCGGGAAGGATCGTCGTGTCTTTCCACCCTGTATTTTACGTCTAACATACTACACGCTTTAAATTAACAGTAAAATTAATCGTAACATCCAAAGGTAAAACGGAGATTTTGGTGTTTCTGACAAGGTGAAGGTGCTGTCTATTCGTCTATCTATTAAAATGTCATGACATAAGTCTCTAGAACAAAAATGGATTTATTTATGAATCAGGATATTACTCGTTGCCAAAGTTCTATTTTATATTTTATTGGAGCTTATTTTCCTAGATGTTCATCTTCTAACTATGATCATTTTGAAACATATTGGCGCATAAAAAAACTAATAATAATGGCATTTACTTGTGTTTCTTTACTTTCTTGTTATTTTAAAGTTACTATTACTCTCTTGGTAATATCTTATGATATTGTAAAATCCCTATCTATTGACTCATCACATCGGCGCGTCGGTTAAAATTATTCAACCTAGAAAAGGTGAAATTTAGCATTAGCTGATGTCGTCAGTGCAGCCCTAATATGTCGATTGCATACTCTTCGTCAAACTCGTATTGCATTAAATTATGTTACCCCAATAAAAGCTTTGTGATGAGTAAAATAAAGATCAATATTTATAAACAGACACAAAAGTCATACGTACCAAAGTTAAGAGTTCGACACGACCCATCTGTATTAAAATACATTTGAATGATGAGCAGTGATATGAAAGCAATAAATAACCGATTGGTTTGCTCAATTTTGAAGTTGATACTAAGTATGCTATAAATTCAAGTTATTTGAATCTGTATTTTGGCAATAGACATATTCGTCATCATCATAACTCAACTTTACGACGTCAATATTGGAACATAGGCATCGGTATCTCCCATTATTAAGTTTTTGCTAAAAACGCCACTTCGTACGAGTATAAATGAATAAAGTATCGATAAAAGACGATGTCACAGAATAAATCCAGGCATACTTATTACATGTAATTCTCAAATATAAAAGTATTCACCAGTCAATAATAACAGTGTATCTTTATTATTCGTTCCAGTACATGTCATGTAGCTTCGCATTATTTGCGTGGAGGTTCCTTAGCGTAGCATATACCTATCTTATGATTGATTAATTTGGCGGCAAACTGATAGATTCCGTAGGCATCTCCCGAGCGATTATGCTTTGTTACTGGCAACCAGCCAGACTGTTATAGTGCACGAAAAAAAAATAACAGCATAGGATAATTTTACGAAAGATAAGGACAAATAAAAGATAGGTACACATTTATCTTCCATGTCTTCTTCCTCATACTTCCTCCAAGACACTGGTATTAAGAGATTCTAAATAAAATTAAGTCACAAATAGGTACGAGTATGTCTATGTATGCTAATAAATGGACATTTTAAAACCTGCAAAATTGCTATAAAGGTGATGAGGATGTATCGCAAATAAGTATTACAATGCCCGGCATTTTGTCTTCCAAACTTCACTTCTAACTAAACTATCACTTCTTTTTAGGGTTCCGTAGCCAAATGGCAAAAAACGGAACCCTTATGGACTCGTCATGTCTGTCTGTCTGTGTGCCTGTCCGTCCGTATGTCACAGGCATTTTACTCAAAAACCATAAGATGTATATTGATGAAATTTGGAGCATATGTGTCTTGTGTAAGCCGCTACTTAGTTTGATAGTTAAATAAAATCCTTACTATATTATAAACGTGAAAGTATGTATGTACGTTCCACTTAATCTCAAAAACTACTGGACGATTTTTTATGAAACTTTCCAGTTATGTACCTTATATATCAGAATAGGACATAGGATATAATGTATGTCAAATTTCATCACTTTTAGGGACGAAAAAGGGGATCAAATTTTTTATGGACAGTAAATATTTTTTTCCGCTAAGGAGGATAGGAACTAGGAACTTGAAATCTTGGTAATATGCTTCACATTTAAATTAGTAAAATATCGAGTTTTGGGGAAAGACATAAGCTACTTTTTATCCCGGAAAAATGCCTTGTATCCGCGATAAACGAATCTAAGGCGGACGAAGTCGCGGGCGGCCGCTAGTATATATATATTTCTAGGGGGGCTCTCCATACATGTAGCCGAAACCGAAAAAAAAAATTACATAGCTACATATTTCGACAATTTATCTATTTTTACTAACTTCAGAAAATAGTTGCTCCGAAAGTAGCACAAATTGTGTACCTACCCCCTCTATTTTCTAAACGGTATGTTCAAAATATATGAAAAAAAAAACACATATAAAATTTAATAAATACTTCCAACGAAAATTGTTTTCAACATGATCGGACATAAACTGCGCTTCTCACCAAAAGGCTGCGGAACTCTTAATGGGCGAGTCCGACTCGCACTTGGCCGCTTTTTTTAGTTTCATGACAGGTATACCTGTACGAGGTCACACTTAACAAAATCCAGTCCTTGCTTTCGGACAGCTTAGCTTACTAACTTATAAAGAACATCATAAGGATTCCTGTAGTGTCGTCGGGTTGATCAGCTCATTATGATTCCAGCCACATGGGACATGGGGTATGTTCTCAATACATATCATCTCCATAAATCGAATTAAAGTAACTAGTGAATCACCGAAATACTACTCGCACAAATCTAACATTGCGAAGGTAACGACGAATAGGAATTGTGTACTTGTCATTGGAACCTATGTATATATCTATTTACTGGTGTTGTTATTGTGTACTATCGGCCATCCCCATATTACGTCACAGCGATATGTGGGGGAGGAGGGTCGTGCCAGACGTGATAGGCCGTGTTAAAGAGATAGGAAAAGTGTCACAGGGGGGACGTGATAGGCCGTGTTAAAGAGATAGGAAAAGTGTCACAGGATCTCCAAAAAGTCTAAATTTTGTGACGAGAAGGTGCGTCCACTCTTGTATCATTTGCTCGTATCCGATCACCGTGCCGTGGCATGACTGCGTATCGCGCCTGCTTGGAAGCTCACTGTCGGCGCGGTGATCATGCCTTGCTAGTCCTATCTAAGTGTGTGATACGCGTAGCAAAATGGATTTCCAGTGATCGGATCGGCGCAACGTCCAAACGCGTGATCGTGTCACGCGACGCGATCATGCCACGGGACGAAGATCTGATCGGGCAAATGATACAAATGTGGAAGCACCCTTATATGCGGACGGCCCCTACAATATAATTTACTTGCCACGATTATACTTTAGATTTCAATTTATATACATACGTAAATATAATTCAATTTATGAGGATACAAGCACTGTAATAAAAACTGGAATCCTTTGCGAGATGGAGAATTAAATATTGTTATTAAACTTATTAAAAGGAGATAAAGTCATTTCATAAAGAGGGGGAGCGTTATTAAATCAAACATTAAAGTAAAGACCGGATTGTGTCGAGGTTTATTAGGTGTTCGACGAAACACACGATATGGACATAATTAAGATAAGCATGGAAGATTTATTAATACGATGAGCGTTCGTGACGCGGTAATAATTAATGATAAAGTAAACACAAACGTTTTGGTTTACGACTAATGACTGTTTACCTCTTTGTACACTAATAATCATAACAAAAGTTACCCCTGGATAATTTAGTCATAGACCAATCAATAGAATTGGTTATTATGTTTGTGGAATTAATACTACTTTTGGCGGAACTAAATATTTAATAAAAATAAATACGCGAACAAATCAACAAATACTGTTATATTTACTTAAATCTATAATTTACAAAATAAAAATATATTCCAAAATACACGAATCTCTGTATGTTATCGAGCGCACGCCTGTCGTCCAAATAGGCCGGCTGCTTGTTCTTGCTGGCTTATATAACGTCGGTTGCTGGTGGCGCCCTCTGGGCGGCGGAAGTACCTAACACTACTTATTTTACCTTTAAGCTACTAGTTTATTAGTACAAACTAAAAATATATGATTAATCTAGCAATAACGCAAACATTGATTGAATAAAACAATACACCTTGCGATTACGTAAATGTAATAAACATTCCCGCGAATAATACTTACAATGAACTTTTAATATGGGTGTTTGTGTCTACCCTTATCACTTTCACTTTACAAAAAACAAGAAAACAATCTCGCTCGGGCAGCTATAGTATGTCGCGTTAAAAAAATCCCTACCTACAGAATGAGTCACTTGTCAGATAATGGCATTCTCCCAGCGTTCCGACCACATTAACAAATGTGTCCCATACAAAATGATAACAATTCCCTTTTGTTAGTTCAACATTAACCGTCCACTGACTGATACGTTTTGAAGACCCCTCTTAACTTAAAACTTAAAATAGGTTATTTCTTTATATTTGCCAATTGTTATTTCAATCGTTTTCTTTTTAGAGTAGTCAAATTATGGCTAGAATATGGTACCTAGTGGTAATGACTGTTTTGATCAGTGGTGTTGCGGCCAGGATTGTGAATAAATTCAAATGTCCAGAAGTCAGGGCTGTACCACATTTTGAATTGGAACAGGTAAGTGTAAAATAAAAATAAACAATTCGTTCATTAAAATCACGTCAGTCGTGCGTAGGTGTACTAAAACAATTGTTGAAATGTATACGTTCCTATTAATTGATAAGATTTGTTTTGGGTTATAAATAATGTTTAACTGCCCGAAGCGAGCCTGTAGGTGGTCTTTTGTTTTCAAGCCATTAAAATATGTCTCGCTAAAAAACGTCACTTATGTACGATACGTTCACGACACTTAGGCTTTTTTTCGAGCGATGTCCAAAAACAGCATCACAGTAAACGTCGGTCCCATTGACAACTAATGTAATATAGCGATAACGTTAACTTCTAAGCCCATTCATTAATTTATTAGTAACAAAAACTATAAAAATGGTGTTGATTAAAGAGCGTAGTGTAAATTAAGGAGGTAGCAAAGTAGCAAACAACAGAGATTTATGTGAAAAGTTTATTTCATGGTGCGTTGTATTTTATCTTCATCACGAAATTTTTTACATCTCTCGGATCTAAAGCGTACTTAGCAAAACGATTGAAACACATCCAAACGTGTTAAATAGGTTCTTGACATAGCTGAGTGTGTCTAAGCGAAATAAGAATGGGGTAGTTTTCAGAGGACAATATAAATTTATCGACATCAACCATCCTTATCCTTCTTATTAAATATTATACACAAACGTGTGTTTGATGGTCTGTCTTTCTTGCATGCAAGAAAAGCGAGCAACGGTTTGACGTGATTAGCAATTATGACATGGACCATAAACGTGCAAACTGTAATGTAACCATGTGTTGTAGACCGTACAATGCGTTGGCACCGGACGCATCGTTGATAAACGTACGGACGTTGACAATTGGGATGTAGTACCTACCTACCTACCGGCGTACCTACATTCGAAATATTTTACAAATAATAATTCATGTTTTCATTCATTAAATGCTAAATGTTTAGGAAGTAATCGTCTCACTAAAAATACTAATTGCAATACAAATTGTTATTTACATAAGGGAGCGTTCCAAGTATTACGTAGCGCAATTTTTGGAGATTTTTGACCCTCCCTCCCCACCATGTAACGCGCCGTAACGTTTTTCTGTACCCCCCTTCCCCCTAGTAAATCGTCACGTAACCATCAAGTGACCCAGTTTTACCTAAAATGGTCATTCCAATAAAAAAATTGAGAAAAATAGAGTTAAAAAATGCTTGAGAGAATCTCTGTACGCGACCGTTCTGAAGGGTTAAAAAAAACAATGTTACATAACGCGCAGTTCAAACCCCCCTCCCACCCCTGTAACGCATCGTAACGATTTAAAAGACTCCCCCCTCCCCCCAAATTCGTTACGTAATACTTGAACGCTCCCTAATGTCATGTACGTAGCACGTGTATATTTTTTCATGTAGGTGTTAATACATATTACAATTTTGAATATATTTAATGTAAAAGATACATATCACCAATGTCAAAACTTATAAATAATTATTAAAATAATAATGTCAGTCATGACCTACAAAACAGCTCCCTACCGCTTTTGGTGCAAATGTGCCCATAATGCTCGTGGCTTTTCCTTATATGCTTCCCTTTTTTTTCTTATAGCAATTGTTATCCAGCGAGGAACCAGACTTTCTACCAGACTTACAGCCTTTGAACTAAAAACGATTCGGAGCGGGGGTTCCCTTTTTGTCTAAGCAAATGCCATATGTCGCTCAGAAACCGTTTCGAGTCAGCCTCCCAGCAGCCCGCTGTTTACAACGCTAAAGGAACGCATAGGTAACGCGTTTGAAGCAAAGAAAAGTAACGCGTGCAGCTATGGCACATGCCCCTGATTCTGACCGTGAATACCGGGATATAGTCAGAAGTCTAGTGCGGTCCGCACCCAATAAGTTATTCGGTAATAAGTTCATCTAGCGTGGCTTTACAGCCCACGTTATCCCAAGCATCGTATTTTGTCGTCTGATTATATATTAAGTTATGTCATATCGATTATCGCTCATTTATAGTCATCTGACAGACATGAATTTTTTGTTTTGTTTATTATTTGCTCTCATTATTTGTTTGTTTATACAACGACCAATGTAACAATGATTTACCTGCCACCGCACCGCCAGGTTTAAAAAATAATCATTTGACTGTAATGTAGTGCCAGCCTATTCGCTCTTGCTTTGAAGAGACAAATTATACAACATTAACTACAATGTGAAATCGATGGGTGATGCTGTGACGCGCGAGATACGCAGTGACAGCAAGTGCGCTAGCGCATCAGGAAATACAGATGACAGAAAGCGAGTCCTTTTCATCAAACAAATGTTTCAGGAACACATTTTGCATTTAATGCACTTGGGAGTATTTTGAAAAAAATACTTTATTTGAAAGTAACTAGGTTGATTGTGTAGTCACTGAATTTAGTTTGATTCGAGATTACAATTGTTATTTTATTTCAAAACTACCAATATCTTACAGTGATTATCATAATTAGTTTTCTAAATGTATTTTACTAATCCTATAATAATTAGGTTCTAAAAATGACTGACAAGGGGATGGGAAGGGGCAACTGACAGGGTCTAAAACAAACCAAGTTGACACGAAGTCATTATTTGTACAAGAAAGCGAAATGTATCTGAGTGTCAAAATAGTTTTTAGCCACGTGTTATAAAATTCTCCTTTTCACTTCAAATGTGAGAAAAGAGCTGAAACTTATAAGTATATTTCTGTATGATCCTATCCTAAATCATGAAATGAGGCACTTTTGGAGTATAAGAAGGTAAATAGTTATTTGTTACGCAAGGCTGCAAAGTTGTTATTTGCCGTGAGTTTGTGTATTCGCTGGGTGCGAAGTACTAGGTGGGGGTAATATAATCGATCGCAGCGCTTATAGTGGCCAAAAGTAAAACTAATGTTGACGCTGTTATCTGTTTAGACATGGTTACCTAATTTGAATAAACCCGGTCCTTAAAATAATACTCATTTCGATATGAAAATAATTTATCACTAGCGATGCAGGAACAATTATAAATGTTTATTATTATTGAATGAAACCATTAGAAGTAGCTTTACCTTCTTGTTTTACAGTAAAACTACAACCAAACATTAAGTCAACAAACCCTGACATATTCAAAATAAGACAAACTTTCTTAATAAATTTTACTTACCCCATTTGATTTGAATGACGAAATTGATTTCACAACCCTTTATCCGCCAAAATTAAGGTGTCACAGTAATTTTGAAATAAATTAATAGATCCAATTGGAAGCCGAGTAAAACGAAGCAGTCTAAAAATTCAAATAAAGATTCCTGAGCATAGAGGCTTTCAAGGCACGAGGAGCCAAATAAAGCAGCCGTGTAAAACACACAACTTTTCACCTCACTACAGCAAGGAAAATGTGTGATGTAACAAAAACTATGAAAATATAAAAAACCGATTTTTTCTTCATTTCAAACTTTGATAATGAACCTACGAAATAAACTCATTAGAAAACATAGAAATAAACATATAAAAAATATAAGAGAATTTTTAAAATATTTTTTCACGCTAGTGGGTAAAATGAACTTTTCCACGCAGAATTCGCGTTTTAAACGGAAATTCTCCGAGTTGGTGAGGTGAAAAATTCATTTATTTATGTTACACGTCCGTCTTCGGGTCACCGACTCACTAGCTGGGATCCTACATAGCTGTACTGTACAGTGTACACCTTGCACTTTATAACTAAGTTTTGAAACTTGGCACAGTTGTTCCCTACTTAGTCCAGAGTGGAGTAAGACTCGAGAGCCACCACGAAGTTAGAAAGGGGATGACGGGAAAAACGTTGTTTCACCCCACTTCGTTAGTATGTTGATTAGGGCAAGTGTTATATGACTTATCGGATAATGTAAGGATAACGAATCCAGTATTGGAACATGCCTTTAACAAACTTATAAATAATGGTAAGAGAGTAAACCTGAATAGCTCTTTTTTTGTCATAGAGGTAACATAATTTATTTAATACCACACCATATATATAAAATAAGTAAAAATTGGTTTATAACGCTAATTTATATGTTTGATATATACATAAGTATATATATACATATATATATATATATATATATATATAGTTATTGTATTTATTTCCTAAGAAGCAAGAAATATAAAATAAAAACCGGCAGCGGCGAGGATGATCTCAATTCCGACCAATTACGTAACTTATGCCACAAACTATATATTTATATAAACCGGATTACTTTTGCTTTATAAGCCTATGTTAACTTTTTTATATCTATTGTGGTTTTAAAGAAAATTAAGTAAACATGAAGATTTAGTAAGCCCCGTCTAACCTCGTTGTGGCCCCGGTGCCTTAGGAAACGTCTGTGCCAAGTTTCAAAACATAATCATAAAGCGCAAAGTTCCCGTACAATAGATCGCAATAGGATCCCAGCTACACCGGCTTGTCCCATTTTCACTCCAATGTGTTCAAGTTTGTAATCTCCGATGAAAAAAGAGGAGCTTAACTTGTGTATTCGTAAGTCTGTCTAAGGTCCCATAAATCCTAAACTAATCATCAGCAATTTATTACGTGTGTCGGGAGTGTGTATCGTTTCAGCGAAAACATGCCACAAACGCAGAAAGTAAAGTTAGTAGTGTAAATAATTGTTATATCTTCGGAGAAATCCTTATATATATTTATACAGATATATGAATCTGTTTGCGGAAGTAAATTGAGAAAACAAAGTATACAAGGTGTAATATAAATAACTGAAAAACTTTTATGTGCTAGCTCAGCCCAGCCCATGATACTGAACAACTTTCCCCAAGAGCCGTAGGTCGAATTCTCAAAACATACTTTTGACTTCCCATAAAGATGTCGATCGGCTGATGTTCATTTTGTATAAAAATTCATAAAATATTTTTGAGGCTTCGACCCATGTCAAGCAAGCATATAAAAGGTTTTCAGTTATTTTTGTCATATAACTTACGTATCCGAAAATAACGACGGTTAAACATTGCTCACTGCACATTTGTACGTGCTTTAAAATATTTTTCAACACACTTGCTCATAAAGTGGCTCTTATTACACCGTTTTTATGGCTGTAATCCAGTCCATTACACACGCGTGCTTTTTAAATTACATAATCGCACTAGTGCCTTTTCATTACAGTTTTTTTTAAAACTTCAGCAAATAGGTTTTAGGTACAAGAAATATTTTAGGTTATTTTAATAAATCGAAACTGGTACTTGTAAAAAGCAACTAATTTCAATAAATTATAAAGTTTTCTAAACGAAATAACATTTTGATTGTATTAAATTGATATAATTATTCAGTTTTTTATATTTTAATGTTTGGCTGATTGGCCTATTAGCCTTTGCCTCAACGTGCCTCAACGCTCGTGCGCGCGCATAGACAAATGCATCAGTCGCTTCGCGCCATTTTGATTTGATTTGACATATGTAATATTTACAAATGTTTCATATTGAAGTATGTTTTTTTTTTAATTGTCAATATTATGTAAATAGTCTCAAGCAATGATAATTAAAATATAATCATTAGGTAGGTACGTAAATTTAAGGTAGGTACTCATGACGGATTAATGTAAACGACTTACGACTACAGGATTGGTTACGCACGTATAACCTAGACCAAATTTTATGTAAGGTACGATTGTTTTTTTGCTTTTTTCCTCGCAAGTGTGTTGAAAAACGTCGGATGAAACTCGTGTGCATTGGTCATTACACTCTCGGCTTTATACAGCACTCGTCTACGACGCGTGCTGCAAGATATAGCCTCGAGTGTAATTACCAACGTACCACACTCGTATCATAATGTACTATTATATTCCCACATTATTTCCATGTCGGCAAAATTAATTAATCAAAGTATTCTCTTACATTCCACAAATTGATTGCATATTTACGCTGCAGGTGGCAACGTGAGTGACGTCTTAATCGCTATATTTTAAGTAGTATTTGCATAATTGTATGCAACGCCGGATTTTTAATACACTTCATATGTAGGTAATATCATAAACGGATATTGGCACAGATTCATTTTGTAATGGACCTAGTCATAGACTTGTATCAATCAGAAATATGTACTCATAATAAAGAGGTTTAATACATTATTGAAGAAAATTATAAATGTGAATAATTCAAGGAACCCAAAAACATGTGTTTATGGTAAATACATTTTATAATATTCGGGAAAATGTAAAGGAAGCATACGATCCTCTAAATGACGTCACTAGGCGGTGCGCACAGTCAGTGAAAGAAAAAGAAAGCTTCCGCCTAAGTAGATGATAGAATAGTGCTTCTGTATTATTTTATATGCTGTGGCAGTCACCAAACGCTTTGCTTCTAATCAACGCTCTCTAAGAATGAGGAACTTATAGAATTTATTGTTTTACTTGAAATCGAGACATTTAAAAATAATGTGGCTAACATTTTTTTTTTTAATTCATGAGTGTAAATCTTATCAATTATTCGTAGCGGGTATAGCGACCTGCGTACCCAGTGTTGTTTTTAGAGTACTGTTGGGGCTGCCATAGCGCTATAGTGCATCAGGTATGTTCCGGGAGGCATGTATAGGTTTCGCTATTATGCACAAATGATGCACTTTTCTGGCCGCGTCGTGCGTACATTTTATGGATAATAAGTTTTTGTTGCTAGAAAAACTATGCAACCCAAAATTTGAGCAACTTAGTTTACAAGTTTTATGCAAGTGTAAATCTATACATTAATTCAATTCCTTTTCTAAATAATCCAGTAGTACGTTAATGTACTGAATGAAGGTGTCCAGTGTAACGAAGGCAGACGAAGTTAGCGTTCTACTCATGTACTGATAATACACCACAGAAGAAGAGACGCTGAACGGACACGCCAGTACTAAAGGTTGAAATGCAGGGTGAGAGTTGTAATTATTTCATTCAAGGAACCTGTACATCTACGTATTGCATAAATCTTATACCGTGACATACAATTTACAGTAAATGGTTTCATTTTTTATTGTGCCATAGCATTTTACTCACAAACTACATAATGAATTATGCAGTATCGGTCAGTGTCTTGTATAATCCGCTATTTTGATGGTTAATCGTAAACGTGTGGCATTGTGCTCTATATTTTTGTTGCGCTTTTTCAAATAGTAGTTTTGTCTTTTTATAGTATCGGCTACGAAACCCTACACTGAGCATGGTCCGACATGTTCTTGGCCGGTTTTTATATTATTCCAGAAATGCCCGCTCTGCACCCCCTTTTATGTGATGTATGCTCACTCAGCCTTCACAATAAAACGCCTGAGAAAACATAGACGCAATGTTGTCTACTAACTTGAGCGACGACTTACTCTGTAGGAGCCTGGAGCTGTACAATAATAGTTACGTTAAAATAATGCATCATATTTTCATTTTAATTTAAACTGTAATATACACCTGTAACTTATAGTTACGAACTCACAACTTGTACAGTTACGAGTACGAGCTCCTGCAAATTTCTGGCCGACATGTTCGCGCTCGTTGTTAGTAATGTTAGCTCACTCGTTCCGCAATGAACTTCCTCTTAGTTTTTTGAATTCACCTATTTAATTAGACGACATTTTGGCTAAGTTGATTGCACAACGACTTGGGAAGCTGGCGGGTCCCGAGTTTGGACCCCGGCCAGGGCAAGTGTTTGTGTAATGGGAACCAATATTTGTTCCTGAATTTTGGATGTTTTCCATCTATTTACTTAAGTATTATATTTATTTATTCTTTTTCGTCATTTCACTCTTGGCAAAGTGGTCGTGGTCATTATTTTAGGTGTTAGTATTTACTTATAGAAGAATATATATCAGCCTTGCTTAGTTTAGGACTAGGTAGATTTGTATAAGATTGTCCGGATATTTATTTATTATTATTGTCATTATGATATATATGGCCAGCTGCGAAGAAACGTAACCCCCTGCCATTACCAGTTTATGTTAGTGGCAGAAGGATTACTTTACTCTGCAGCTGACTGGCTTTGTTATCGTCCATTTGTTCTGAAATAATTAAAACAGAAAAAACCTGATCTACTTCGTAAGTTTGCTTTACGTAGTAGCTTAAATATATTACGAGGAAATTATTTTATCAATTTTTATCTAAAGTAAACTAATGTCTACAACTCTAGGTATTAGTAGTCTGATTTTGCATGCTATTACCGTGTATTAAAATTTTCTAGATAATACATTTATAATTCAAAAGGCAACCTTACAAAACGTTAAAAAAACGATACTTATACCGCAAAGTCGCGCTGATAATTGAGAAGTTTTATTTAGTGGACACATTAAATTTTACATGACTTAGTTATACATGAAACACTAAATTATTGTTAAAAAAATGTTTAAAATCATCTTTACAAAAAACTGGATTTATGGAGTTGATTTTCTGATAAACGTGGAGTGTCTAATAAAAAAATATTCGTGATATTCACCACTCACAAATTTGTGAGAGAGGATATGCGTCCCATTGGCCGCTTGGAGATCAAATTATATGTATACCGGCAGTTAATTATGTCTATTCCCAGATGCTCGGCGACTGGTTCGTGGTGGAGTACTATGCGAGCGCGGAGGAAGCCCTGTCCTATAGCTGCATGAAATCGGTCTTCGCGCAGGATGACCACGTCCCAGCTGCAGGTAAAAACTACATACGTATTTAAATTTTGCCACATTGCATTTAAGAACTTTAAATTTACCTACATACTTTCATCATTCACTATTGCGTAAAATCTCATCTGCTGACCTCTGAAGTTCAATGTTAGCCTTCTCTTGCCAACTCATATTAAGTACTACTTATATGTTTAGACTATGTATCTGGCTTAAGTCAGCTCACACCATGCAGTGGTAACGAAGAGTCCCCAAATGAGATTTATTCGCCTGAACAAAACCTTGAAGCTTTTTTTTTAACCATTTGACAAGACTAACAGATCATGATGTTTCAGTCAAAACTAGAAACGTTAAGAGTTTAACGAAGGCTGAATTTCACAATACTTAGTAGGTACTTATTTACAACTGATTACACCTGTCAATAAGTTGCCATCGACAGGCGTTTAGCCGTTAATAACCAGTACATGGTGAATTTAAGCCGAAACTAGTTTTAATAAAACAAATTATGTTAAGGTGGTGGATGGGCGCCGGGCGTGACCATGAACTTCACGTACCGGTTCGCAGACGACCCTCTTGGAGAGAACCTCTTCGGCAACATCACTTGGCGCATCGATCTCAACCAGCCAGCCCATTGGACACATGCTGAGAGTACTTGTAAGTGCCATTTTTATAAGCTTTATTAGTCGTAGCACTTGTAGGAATATTTTAGAGGTAACAAGTCATCGTAGCATTAACAAATGGGTAGCTCTAACAGCGTTTTATCAGCTCTCAGTTTCATATTTCTTCAAAATATGCAACAGGTAAGTGAGCCACTATAAAGATTAAGATTAGATAGAACTATTATTATGCTTGCGATGCCTACTATCTTAATTTTTAATGGTACGATTATTGTGGCTCATTTATTCAATATGCTAGGAAGAACAGGAAACTGATAGCGATTGAAACGGCTGTACAGCTACCTAAATACTGAACGAGGATCAGAACACTGAAAACCTATGTGAAAGTATGAATACTGCAAGATTTAAATCTGAATATGTAAACTTACGAGTATAAAGACTTGTGAAAAGTGTATCCTATCAAACCTTAGGTTACTTAGGTGTTTTATAATAAGTCTGAAAGTATGAATTTTTGAAATAAAGGTAATTCTGCCTAAACAAAATTGTGGACTAACAAAAAATGACTTAAGAGCGCTTTCGTATTTTTGGTACAAAAAAAGAGTCAGAAACGGATTTTTCTCAGAACAAAAAAAATATTTAAAATTCTGGTTCAATGTTTGCATAAGGCAATTTCTTATATTTTAAGTAGCGGCCTCAAAATTTGGCAAGCACTGAATATTTTAACAAAATTTACCCGATTACCGACAGTACCTAGTTTTCTGAAGAGAGCGCGAAGTCATAAGTTTGAGACCTTGAAACTTTAAGATGTCATATGAAAACCTAGTTGTTACAATCTTTTTTCACAATTTAAATATACAATATTTATTTTACATGACGGTCTCAAATTTTGGTTATTTTGTATATATGTCGTTTTTATTACACCTTATTTTCAACAAATTATCTGTGAAAACCCAAGGATCTTTTTATGATCGTTGAATTACGAATATTATATATCGTATATTACAATAAATTACATATTTTTAACATTACAATTCAGTAAAAAAAATCAAAACTTTTTGCACTAAAACATTTTTATATAAATATTGGTCCGCACGCACGAGATAAGCCCTCAGTACCACGCGCGCTTTTTGCATGATAGGGCTCTTTAATATTTTTTGGGACTCGACATAGACTCGGCTATAACCTTCTATAAATGTAATTTCTAGATGATGGGATATACAACACGTATGTACTAGACACGGAGTACAAGACATGGTCGTTGTTGCTTCACTGCGCCGAGCCGAAGGACAAGGCGCGATACCTGAGTGCCTTCATCCTGTCCCGCAAGACCACGCTGCCCAAGAACGTGATGGCATACCTCAGAGATAAGCTACCAAGGTTTGTGGCTACATATTTACTGAAAATATCCGTAGGTATGCTATACGCAGAGCTCAAACGCAAAGCGCGGTATTTGAGCGCCTTCATTTAGTTCCGCAAAAATGTTATGCGTAATGGCTTTGAAATGCCATGAATATACGCAAATTGCTTGTGAAGATACCAAAAGTGATGTATGTATGTCATTTCAAGCCTTCCATTCCTCTTGGATTGCATCATCAGATCTTGGTGTAATTTATAAGTAGAACATTTCTAACAAAAAACATCATTGTAACGAACTAGAGCGGCCTGTTTAACGTTATAGATAGATAATCTACATAAGCAACAATTATTTAATCCATAAGAGACTATATCGTATACACTATATCAACAGGTACGATGTCGACATGAAATACGTGTTCCCAATCCCGCATGACAACTGCAAGGACAAGCCGGCCCGCGCGGACTATTCGCCCGTGCTCGTCCCCGTCGACACCAAGAAACCTCAGAAGCCCGGCGTGATCTACAATGTAGCCACCAATAATTAAGGATATTGCACACAATATCTTCATAAACATCATGCTTACTGATTTCGTTTACGGGCATTTTCAAGACAAGAGCTAGAGGTCAGTGGTGGTGACAAAACTGACGGTTAATAACACTACCATCCTTATGTTTGGTAACAAAATTGAATGTTTAGACAACATTTTAAATAAATTTAAGTTTAATCACACGGAATTTTACTCGCAAAAAAGGTGATTTTTATCGCCTATTTGCTGGAGACGCTAGCCAGTAAGCATTAGCATGGCTTATAGCAGTATTTTACGCAATTTTCGCTGTAAATGTTTGCACACCTTACGCACAGTAAATGGATATAAAATATGAAAAATATGTTACATTATAAACTGAATTATGTGGAAAGTGATTAATTGATTATAGAACACAATAAATAATGTAACCAATGTATATTCATTTCGAATGTTTTCAATATTTAAATTATGCATTTTATATTTTGTTCCGATAGTATTAGTATACGTTATGTAAACACCCGTCGTGACATGTGTACAGTTCCCTTGCATTGAATACAGTTTTACTTTGGTTTCCATTGATTAGTAAAAACAATTTAAAAGTTAGCTGTCAATACCACGTTATTGATTATTTTTTCGAAAAAAACAATAGTAAAGTAAAAATAAACTATTTGTAGATTCTGAATTTAAATGATACGTATACTAACGGAAAAAAAAATGAAAAATGTCACCTCTGAGAAACTTAATGTTCCCAATTATCACCACATACTTTGCATAAAACAAGTATAGAATAGTCTTAATCTTAGAATAAACATTAAGTACTTCTTATTTTTTTATAAAGAGTATAAATAACCTTGTTTTTTTTCTCCTTAGGTAATTACGTGTTATTCCAAGTAATTACCTAAGAATTGAATAATATTAATTTAAGGAACCACAATGTAAAATTGTACTTTTAAGGAACAAACCCGTCGGCGGTTTGAAATACTGATTTACACAGGGTTTTTACGAGATATGTATACCTAGGGACTAAAAGTTCGCCTATTGAGTACTCGACTGTTTCCTTTGTTTCAGTTTCCTTTTGGCAGTGCCCTATCATATCAATGGCTTGTTTGACTATCGATAAATTATTTATTTTTCATAAATATCAATACACAAGTTACACTGTTTTATTATTTATTTTCCTAAGCTTTAATGAAATTAATAATACCCCACCTCTAGCAAGGGTAATCTTGAAATCACAATCCTGTATATTATTGTTATAAAACTTATTATTATTTTCCTTTATTATTAAAGATATTACTTTAGTTTGTACTTTAAGTTTTTTTTTACCTACCTACCAATAGACATCGTTTCTATTGGCAAATCTGAAAGCAAAATATTTAATGTATTTAATATGGCAAGGCAAACGCAGTAAAACTGTTTGTAAGAAATCTTGAATGAGTATTCAGGTATTGAGTTAGGTGCCAACGACACAAATTCAATTTGTCGGTTGTTAAATGTTATCAAAACTTGATATTACCTGAAAAGATCGAATTCCAATTATCTGAAACAGATTTGAGATAACTCCTCTGTAATGTTAGTTGAACCTAAAGACACAAACTGTTATAAGAAAGGTTTTAGTATCAAATATCTTGTATTAGAGTCGATTGTAGCTCACGCTCGACCTGTCCTTACGACAGTATAATATTGTGGCGTAGAGTTAGAGTATACCTTTACTTACTAACTGCTTTCGAAGAATCGATAGGGCACGAACATTGTTCCAAGCAAATCAGTATGCTATACAGGATTCGTCTGCAAACACAATCAGCATAGGCACGTTCTGTGGTACACATACGACTGTTATGACATTGAAACTTGACCGTGTCCAAACTACTCAAGCCACAATAACCGAGCAAAATCGAATAGTCGTTCCTATGGAATATCGTGGTGTCGCGTCAATAAATTTACAATTTTCACAATTTAACTGAAGGCGAAGATAAAGAATAAAGAAAGTAGATGCTATTTACTACAAGTTCTTTGGCTCGAATAAATTTACCAACGCGCCATACGACGTAGAACACTTAAGAACGTTAATCTGTGCCATGTTACAATTTCATGATGAACAATTGAATGCAATCAGTTCTTGATATATATCCAATATTTCAACTTCATAACACGCAATTAACTGAAAAAACGAACGAACGAAGATATCACGATGTTTACGGAAGGAGATATATACACCTAGGTCCTAGGACTAGATCAAAGCGATTTCTTGCAAAGTTTCAATGTCTAGAAAATTTCAAAATATTCATTCACTATCATGCACGAAAAATTCCTCATAATATTTTGACGAAACGTTTGACTCAGTAGAATGTTTGTTCCTAGGGCTTGGATGTTTTCTATGTATTTAAGTATTATCATTTATAGTACCATTGTACAAGCTTTGCTTAGTTTGAAACAAGGTCGAGTTGTGTAAGATTGTGCCCGATATGTATTTACTTAATAGCTTTGCGAAGCAGGGTTAAATTTACTGTTTTAGGCTCTAGGGTTTGAAGGCGAAGCGCGCACCCGGATGGCGGCTACATGGCGAGGGAGCTCCTGAGCCGCCAGCAGTGTCGACTGTCATGACGGCGGAGACCTAGGACCCTCTCTATAACAACACTTTCGAAAGAAAGGTGCCGATGACCATGTGCTACGATTAGAAATTGTGGTTTAGTATCGGTTATCGCTCTTTTCTCACAATCGAAGTGGAAAGCAAAGCGTTTCTTTCAACAACTCGGAGCTAAAAGCAATTTCGACAGTCACATTGTACACTCGGCATACGTACGTAATCATTTCGTACAATTATTGGTCTATCCCCTTGTCTATCTACTATTATTGTACAAATTCCCTTTATTATCTTAATTTCATTGAGATAACTACTGACATCAGTACATTGTACATTGATTAAATCAGCTCGCTGTTTCGAATATCAGGAAAACGATTTATTGTTAACGAATTATCATCAATTTTGGGTACTAAATTAAGGTAGAACGAAATGACAAACACGAGTAACTATATGTATTTTATAGTGACTCTGGCTATGAGTGGCAGTTTGGGCTTTTTTTAGTCTTACATAATTGTATACATCGCCCAAAACAATCAAAACAATACGTGCTAAAAACTAAGTAGCTACATATGATCTGCAATACGCATATAGCTATATATTCATATAAACCTTCTATGTGCATATTCTTTGACGGCGCATCTATAATTCAGGCATCTTGCGTAAAGCCTCGGCTATAAGTATATGGCGAGAACGTGGTAACTTGTTTTTCATGACAACTTAAACATGAGTGCGTCGCGTCTGTGTCTATTCCTGACTGTTTTAGTGAGCGTGAAAATGATGGCTGCGCAGGTTTGTCTTCTATTTGCTATGTTTATTGATTACGAAATTAAGTCGTAGTCCTATTTATTAACACGTTCAGTGCAGTACCGGCACAGCATATTCATTTTCGATCACGTTAACACTTTATAGGGTAGCGGGAATATTTTTCCCACCATACTTTTTTGGTATTTTTTCGGAAACAAATCAAGTTTTCGTTTATTTTCTATGGCAACATTATTTTTGGATGTCTTATTAACATTATTTATATGGGACTTGAGAACGGTAGACATACAATTTTTTTCCGCTGTGACGGTTACAAGTGCGAAAACAAGTGAATTTCTGCACCTGCTGTTAAATCTTTGTGCATCTTTAAATTTCGCGACTTTCAAATGATTCATTGTTACCATTCTTAATTTTTGATGTATGTAGTATTTCTATTCAGTCGAATTTTTACTTTTGGTTAAAGTTTTTTTTTATACGCTTTTGATGTGGTGGTAAATATTTTCCCTTTGCCCGTGTGTACAGGCAATACCGACAAAGTGTAAAGGCTTTACACGTTGTCACTAAGGAGCTTCTTAATATTAACGTTCAAGACCACATGCCGAAAATATTCGCCGACATATAAACGCTGTAGGATGTGTAGTACCAAAGAAAAAGACAAAAGGTCTAAAATAATATGCAAATCATATGATGTGGAGTTCCACTGTGTGCTAAACCATGCGCCACTGCCTTCCATAGGTGATGTACTGAGACAGAGCAGTCACATGGGCAGAGGGAATATTTTTACCACCGTGTTCTTTTAATTTTTTAAAATTATTTTTTTGGTTTTCTGAAAAACAATAATAAACCCTATCTATAAACTATTGTAACTATTGTATCACCCGTAGCTGATTATGCCCTATAAAGGGTTAATAATAACTTGTACCGAGGGAGCATAGCCATCAGGCAGTGAATGCGTTAAGCCCCAGGTGAAACAAGAGGGAGGGCTAAGTTTAACATGTACCTATATTTCTGTGTGTTGGTTGTCCATGTATCTGTAAGTATGTTTGTGGCACCGCAGCTCCAAAACAGATAAACCGATTCTTTTGTTTAAAAGGTAACTTGATCGTAAGAGGTTTTGAGTATGGTTCATGAAAATCGGTTCAGCCGTTTCAAGATCACCTTCTTTTTTCCAGATGTGTTCAACTCTCGAATTGTTTATCGATTCTTTAGTCAATAAAAAAATAAATTTTACATAACCACCGTTGGATGTCGAAGCTAACATTGTACTTACATATTATATATTACCGAAAATGTATGGAATCCTTTCAGCAGTATTAATTGAAATAGTACCTTTGTAATTGCAAGTAGGTAAAAAAATGCAAAATAAATACATTTAAAATTGCATAAGATAATACATTTTAAAGAAAGGATTTGAATTTTGTTAAAGCTATCTGAAGGATAATGACAGCAACTTGTTCCTCGTATGTGTAGAAAAAGTAGGGTCCTAGATGTAAGTACTTGGAATTAAATTATGAGGCCTTATGGTTTCTTCTTAGATCTTAGTCGCATACCTATATCCTATATCGTCGCGTGTCTAATAAAACAATATTTCTTGTTGACCGATACGATGTCCTTCACAGCTCCTTCGTATCGAATTTTCTAGAACTAATCAAACGAACATGACGACATAATAGCCCCCAGCCTCGTTATACATTCTACCAATACAAAATTGTGTCAGCCTTTGACTATTTTTCTCATTAGACACCCGAGCGTCTAAAACTTCTCTAATCTGATTGTCTTATCTCATAATCGATATAAACTGGAATCAATTTCATGCCAAATACGCTAACATTTTTTTGTAGGGATAACGAAATACTCAATCAATTAATTGCCTATAGAGGATACTACACCCGACTACAAAACATTAATTATTTTTAAAATTGGTATAGTTAACATGCTTAAGAAATACCTTTTATGCATTTAGTTAGTGACGTGTCCGTATAGAGATTGTCTCGTTCTATATTAGAAAAATTACTTATGTTCCTGGTGCGCCAAAGTTCACATAATTTTACAACACCGATTATTGGAGCTCTGAAAATGTTATTCATACAATTTCCATCATAATAGTCACTATTTTTAGTTAGTCTCTATTACGTTATACCGATCATGACCCCGGACCATTTAAAGCCATAATGTTAGCTATCATAAATATCTCTTATCCACTCAAGTGCTTTTCGCAGCTCTAGTTGCATGTCACCTTTTCTCTTTCTCTCATTCTTGTTTCAAGTCTCCAGATATTTCTAGCTTCCAGTTTTTTTTTTAATTTTTAATAAAATTGATGGTTACAAATAAAGGAAATATGACAACCAGCATTTTAAGTACAACTATACTTAATCTTATTAACGACGTTATAAATTAGGTACGATGTTCTAAAAACTGTCTATTATGAACTCAGTTGGTAAATAGTAGTAAAAAATTATAAAACGACGATTCTGACAACAAATCCATAGTAGAGTCTGTCTACGCTTAGCCTGCATAGAATAACGTGGCAGACTATATTGGTTTCAATAGCAGATTACACGGTGTTGCCAGTTATACTATGCAGACTTAGCATAGACAGACTCTAGACGAAACATTCGGATGATCGATTTTATGTAAGTCAACATGAACCCCATAAATTTCGTCTCAATTCTGTATACGCACGAAGCATAATTAGTATTTTTTTTTAGCTTCGTCATATAACTATTTCCGTGCAATTAATTCGTATCTAAGCAACCCCAAGTTGTGGATAATACGTACCTATATCCAAATAATGAAGGATGTTTTAATATTTATTGTCGGTTCTTTAATTAGTATTTAATTTTACAGCCACTGTTTGGCCAACTGTTTTGCGACATGTTATGTGATGACGACGACGACGACGATTACGATTCTTCAGAGTTATCGGGCTTCTTTGATATGCTTTTCGATTGTTCGGACTGTTCGGATAAAAAACCGTTGAAGAGCAAAACAACGACACCCTCACCCAACGCCATGCAGCAGCCGTTCAATCTTGTCATACGTATGTTTTAGTATAATTGTTATTTGGGATTAGTAAATACAGCCAGCCAAGCCGATACTGCCTCTATTCAACTAACATACATATGAACTAAAAAAAGTCCGGCCCTTGACCTGTTCTTGAAAGTTAAGAGCACAGCCTAATTAATCGCTTTGAAATGTACCGACATTATTTGTATCTACGTATAGTCGTAGAAATTGTGCTTGTAACAAAAATTGCCATGTTCTTAGAAGAAAATATAAGTTAAAATCGAAATTCAAGTTTGACCAAACAGGTATTTGAGGCATAACTAAATTAATGAGCGTTTGAAGTAAGATAATTATAATATTATTGTACAATATAAAGTCAGCTGCAGAGAAAAGGTATCTATGCCATACCAAAACCCTGCTTTGCTAGTGGTATCATCCTGCCATACACGTATGGATACCTACCTGTTTTGGCAGGATGCATACCTATCTCTGTGCACCCTGCCATACGTAAACATTAACTTCTCCGTTGTAGGCTTTGAGGGCAAATAATACTTCTATCGTAATAATTATGTCACTTACTTCTTGTAAATTTGTAAAAGGTACGTAATACTTTTCATTTTTTTAACCTGACGGTGTCTTTTATTTTGCAGCGCCTGCCAACGGAATGAATGTGACCATGACAAACACTGGCAATTCCTGGTTGATGAACTTCATACCGTGGGCCGCGAAGCCGGCCGCGGCAACCACGGCCCCTGCGGCCACCACAGCGGCGCCAGGCACCACAGCCGCGGGCACCACAGCGGCGGGTGGTACCACTGCCGCGGCAACGACTGCTAAAGCATAATACAACATTTATCCATAGCAACGTTACGTCCATATTACATCGGTAACTTTCGTGTTGTAACTGGGATTTAATCATAATTATCTTTTCAAAACCCGAAGGCGTCACCAATTTTGGGCTATTTTACCTTGTTCAACGAACTCTGCTATCCATCGCTTGTTCCCTTTGTCATCAATTACCACATCCACAGGTAGCAAGAGCAGAGAGACACACAGTCAATCGTTATACGGAAGGGCTCATCAGCACTTCTAGCACAAGTGACAGTGACATGCGAATCCTTGTCGCGCAACAAAAACGGAATGATGTTGACGTAAACGCATTATTTTTTAAGCTGGACAGTACAACAGTGCCTATTGATTTGTTCAGACACTTACAAGTAGCTGGTATCAAAATGACTAATTAATTCTGTTAAGTTATTTTATTATCTGTTTAAATACATTAAAAAAATAAAGTATGTACTGAAAATCTATAATGCACGTTTATTTTAATCACAACTGTTGTACGTATCAACTATCAACCTACTCTAGATTTTTGTATCTAAATTTTATTTTATCTTTAACTCACGAAAAAGAGCAGGTAATTAGGCACATACATGTACGCTGGGGAAACTTGGAAGGAACAAAAAGTAGTAGAAGTACCTATGCAGTTTACACTACATGCAAGTGCAATACGATAGCTTCGTTACGGCCCGTAGAAGGCAAACCGGTCGGACGATCTAGTTTTGCTTAACGTAAGACCTGGGTACAAAGCCCAATTGTGGTGCACAAATACAAAATATAAAAAAAATGCAATGCAAAACATAAATCTGGCCAGTCGAAATACATTACATGTACATTCGTAGTACCATACGAAAACAGATCGTCATTTAGTGTATTCTTACCCGATCAAGACAAAAAGACGGGTAATTTTAGCAGTCTTTGTACATACATACATACATAAAATCACGCCTTTTCCCATTACGGGGTAGGCAGAGAATACTTCTTTCCACTTGCTACGAGCCTGGCATACAACTGCCGCTTCATCAACATTCATTAATCTCTCTATTTCTTGCATGCATCATCTGGCATACTTCATCTATTTTATCATTAATTCCTCCCCTTACATTTAACGTAGCAAAGCGGCTGTCCATAGCCCACTCTTCGTTCTCGCTGGGACCGAGACATTATGGGTTGCGAACCACGTCGCCGCCATTATGGTTTTTGAAATCATTGAAACTCATTGCGTTCCCACGAGCTGCTAGGGATAAAATATTCGTATCCAGCAGAGCCCCGCATACCAGGTAAGGGTTTACCTTATTCTAGGGTCACCAGTCCCAGGGCAATTCGGCACGCTAAACGACTAGACTCGCCTCTAGCCACGCATCCATCAGCATGACATACCTTGGATTGGCGGAATAGGACAAAGGATAACAGGGTAAAGAAAGGAATTGTACGAATTAAGACAGGAGAAAAGGTTAAAGGATACTACTGTCCCGGAAGACTTATGTATGAGCCAGTAGCAGCTCGGGGACCCGTATACCATAACAAAAATGCCGGAAAGGCAACTTCGTAGAGTAATCCCTGACATGTTTTTTTTTTGTATGTATACTTTATATTTATGTTTGTCCTACTGTAGCGCCTATGCTACTCATCTGATTTAGGTCTTAATTGAAACATTATCATAGTCCCGCTGACAATGGCCACATTTTAACCAACTCAAAACATGTATTTCTAACTCTATTTTGTTTCGTTGTCAGGTTACAGTTTACTGAACTTATAAGTATACTTTTTTTTTCACCGAGTTTAAAAAATGAGGGAGTATTCTATTTTATCAGATAGTATTTATAGACATGTAATAATCAATAGATTGATGCTACTCGTATTGAAGCGCTACAGAGTGAACGATCAATCACCTCGTTCCAAGAAACGATTGTCCGACAAAAATGCCACCCGGAATACTGTCACCGCGGGATATAAACCCGTTTCTTATCCAAAAACGTATTGCAAAGCAATGCTAATTTCTTCTCTCCGGATATTTACCAAAATCTGTATTTTAATAAGTGAACCTTAAAACATTTAAAGTCCTAATAAATTAATGGTTTAAAAAACACTAGAAAAACACGCTTTACAAGACTTTTCTAACAAATCCAAACACAGCTATGATACGATGTTCCATCGTGAAGTTCCAGTTCATATGTTCCGGCTCCATCATCAGACCAGTTCGACAGTATCATATTATTGTATTGTCATCAGAACTACATACAGCTGCCAATTTTCATGACGCCAAGATACGTGGAAGATGGTTAAATTAGTTACCTTAGATTCCATTACATAGTTAGTTACATACAGGTCGACCTAATAAAAGCGTGTTAAAAATAAACTTCATTGTTCTTAAATGTACGTAAAGGTATACTTACCGACGTGTTTTATGGTTGGTACAAATAGCAAACTTCATATATTTGTATTCTGTGTATGTACAGTTAAATATCTGATTGGAAAAGGTAAGGTACTCAAAAGCATCTGGCTTACCTAATAGGCATGTGTTCGAAAAAATATATAATTAGTCCGCAGATTATCAGAAAATATTGGACACGTATTTTTTCTTACGTCAATTAAACGAAAAAAGATGAAGATACAGCCCGTTAAAGTTCTCCGTGACGTCACGCCGTGCGAAAAACGGTTGCACAAAATATTTTTTTTTTTTTGTTGATCCTTAGGTCTCTTTCGGTCAGTCCTGACCGTTTTAGAGTTATGAAGTGGGCGCCTCGCTGCGAATTGAGCGTGGCGCCTGCTGAATCGTAAGACTTCGCCTGGCGACCGGGTGGCAACCAGAACTTTTTGGCAAGCCAATGAGATGGAGGCATATGGGCCAGCTGTTTTGACATCTGAAGATTCTCAAAGATGACCCCTTCTGGGCCTTTTCTTCCAATCTTCGGTTTAATGTTGAAATATCCAGTTTTCATCTCCTATGATGTACTATTGTAGTCTAGGCGTATCCGCTTGGCGGCACAAAACAAACGATGCACCCCCAGTCCCAAACTGAGACGCGCTTTATCTTTGTATTTTTTTGTTTGATTGACAATAGGAAAAAAGCGTGATATATTTTTTGATAATCTAACTGACGGACTAATTAGAATAATATTTTTCTACCCAGGAAACTACCCTATTATATTCCCTGTAGATACCTGAATCACAACTGCGCCGCATGATTCTGTCTCACCACAAATATTATCTGTTTTTGATAATTCAGTACCTATAATGCGAGAGAGACGGGTGACTATATGTCACGTAACAAGGGAGGTCTCGACAAATTAGGCAGTGGCACGACTCACGGGAGCAATTTTTGAGCGCACCAGTCAGATATTTTTTGTTTGTATCATGTTGAACAATTAGTTTGTGACTACAATAGCTCGCGGCGCTCTAGCGGATCCAGGAGTCAGATATTTTAAGCGCTAAACCACCTTAATAAGAAATCACAGCTATCTGGCGTAAGTGTAAGTAGTGAAGGAAGGCACACAAACCTACCGTACAAATATTTGTGACTAGTTTCCCTTTAGCTGCTGACTGTACATATACACACACCAGCATATTTAGCGGAACATAAAAAAAAATAAGTTTGAAATCAGTATCATGTAAGGTCGCTGGCTGATTTATATGACAGTCAATTTAAAAAATATTAATTTCAAATTAAGGAAACAACTGAACATCACTTTTTATGCAATTGTTTTAATTTTATTTAAATACACCTTATCTCGAGCAAACTTCGAGTATTTATTTCTTGTGAGTTTGATTTAAAATTTCATTTACAGACTGTTTGTTTGTTTGGCTTTTTAAATTGCATATCTTTTTGAAGTTGAGGACTGCATTATGCCTGACTTAGCCCCAACTGAGATTGCCAGAGGGCACTCGGAATGCGAAGAAATGGTCAAACCTACAGAGTAGCATCCAGAGATCTTCGTCGACCTGTTTCAACAATCCATCGCAGTATCCAACGATTCAGGGAGACCGGTACTTATGTGAGAAGAGCAGGACAATGATCGTTTCATTCGGCTTCGTGTACGTAGGAACCCCCGTTTGACGGCCGTCCAAGCCCAACATGAGTTAGAAGCAGTGCGAGATTAACAGTAAGTGAGCGTACGGTACGGAAAGGTTCGAAGAAACTGGTTTGGGTTCATTCGTGCCCGCCAAGGCTCCAAGGCTCGAGGTAAATCATCGTAGGAACAGATTAACTTTTGCTCAGGAACATCGACTTTGGAACGCAGACCAATGGAGTTAGGTGTTGTTTAGTGATGAGTGCAGAATTCTCTTAAATCAAATTGACGGCAGGCGAAGAATATACAGACGCAAAGGAGAACGATACATTCAGACAAATTTTGAAACTACAGTTGCATACGGTGGCGGATCAATATTGGTTTGGGCGGGCATTTGTTTAGGAGCACACACAGACTTGATAGTGATTGACAGAGATAGTGCGAGTCTGACTGCAGACCGCAATATCAGAGAAGTTTTAGAAGAAAATTCCGTACCGTTTGCCCCATATATCGGTGACGATTTTGTTTTTATGCAGGATAATGCTCGGCCGCATACCGATCGCGTAACTGAAGCATATCTTAATTATATGAATATCACCGTTATGGAGTGGCCGGCGAGATCACCGGATATGAACCCTATAGAACACGTTTGGGACTTGATGAAAAGAAAAGTTAAATCCAGAATTCCAGCTCCTGACAATGTGGGTGAACTGCGAATCGCCGTAGTTGAGGAATGGCAGAGACTATTCCAGGAGACCATCGATAACATCATTCTCAGTATGCCTGGAAGGGTAGAAATTTTAAAAAAGAGCATGAGGAAGAAATACGCAATATTAATTAGCATTTTTTCTAATTAATTGTTTTTTTTTTACACTTTTCCTGGTTACATGAAAAAGTTCAAGAATGTACAATTTTTCACGAATAACCTTTAGGTACTCGCAAAATGTATTCTTAATGTGATCTCAATTTAATTAAAACAAATGAAACTTTAAATAACAAAAGAAGTTTAGTAAGTAGATTTTAAAATAAAACCGTATTTTTTTAATTATGGACCTTTTTTTGTGTTCCGCTAAATATGCCGGTGTGTGTATTTGCATTGACAACTCTCAGATAAACATCATCATATACGAGTTAAACTCTAAATCTTTTAGACTATGCGTTTAATAGTAACAAACAAAGCACTTAATAAGAAATCATAAAAAATATTGGACTCGCATCGTTTTTAACCGCCGTTGTTTAAGATAAATTAAGTTTAATATTGTAGTGGAACCCGATCGAAAGCTAAATATTCCTCGGCCAAATTGAGTAATATTCGGTATACGACGCAAATGACTTCTCATTTCAATTTTGTTTTCATGGCAACAACAGTTTTAACTGCGTATGCACCTTGTTATCATACATCAATTTACAAAGAGAAAACTTAATTATTGACAAATAAGCAATGATATATGATCAATGGATTATAGTGACTTTGCTGTTCCGCAAACTTGTGTCTTGGTTAGATGTGACAATAAATTGTGCTGTGCAGTTGCCACAAAAAAAAAATACGCATGCAAATACAACAAACCACTCGTCCACCCGAAAAACTTTCTCGGGTGGACGGACCGTCAACATCTCCTGCATCTCCTGATGATGCCTCGTAGAGAGGCGAAACACGTGTCGAGTATTATACTGTTTGGTGTTGGTTTGTTGTATTTGCATGCGTATTTTTTTTTTGTGGCAACTGCATGAAAATATGCGTATGTAAGCACAATTTATTGTCACATCTAACCAAGATACAAGTTTGCGGAACAGCAAAGGAACTATAATCCATTGATCTAGTATGGAATTCCGCAAAGTAACGCCTGAATCTATCAATTAATGATATATGAGTATTAGGGGAAGAACTTAACAAACGCTCTTCTTGCGTGTGGTAATTGTACATAATTGATACGAAACCTATAATAAGGAACATCAAATTGTCTATTAATAAGAATTCGTTGCTATTACATACAAGAAGAGCAGTTCTTAAGTTGTTCACTTATTAGAACCATGCTGATTTATCCATTATACATTCATACATTAGGTTTTTGTTAACCTTTTATAACATTCGTTCTAATTGTTTTTGATGACCGGCTTAGCCCAGCGGTAAAGACTCCATGCCTGCGAAGCTAACGGTCCTGTGTTCAAATCCCGGTAAGGGCAAATATTTGTGTGACGGGCATAAATATTTGTTCATCCTAGTCAGGGACATTTCCTTTGTATACAAGTATAAATCAATTAAATATATCATCGTGTAGTAGGTTTACTCATAACACAAACATTGAGCTTAAGTTGGGCTATGAATTGTGTGAAATGGTCCTAACATTTATTTATTATAAATGTGAAGGTATGTTTGTTGACTTGTCTTTAAATTAACGCAGGCATTAGACGTCTCTAGAAATTAGTCTTGACAACAGCAAATTTTTATTTTGGGAAATGCAATATTCCCAATTCACATTTCACAAGCATAATGCGAGCGATCCTGCAGGAATAAATATACTAAATAAAACGTTTAGTTAGTCCCGTTCTCCGAATCGCGATAATTTAAATCATCTAATTAAATGTTTTTTCTCGTCTAAAAATAAAACAAGATGGACTGCATCGTCACAAAGAAGAGTAACGACCGCTTGATTGCTCTTGAGCTTCGGCCGGATGCCCTTCTGTAGCTTAATTAATGTTTTTAAATGATGCACTCTGAAATGCTACACATTTCATAGGCATAACCGTACATTATGTATATTGCTTTCTTATAGCCTAAAGTCCGTTTTAAACTTACAAATCTCATATTCACGAGGATCTACAATGGCTTGAGATCAATTGAGGATCCACTTGTCTATCCACAAGGCATACTTGGTATTTTTACATAAAAATATGAACGTAAAACGCAAAGGTTGGCTGTTTGACGTAACGGTTGATTAACGGCCATTAATACCTAACAGATTATGGAGAAATATTCAAAATAGGCTGTAAGCAATGAATATTAAACCTATTCCAAATTAATTGTTTTAACATTTTTTTGAAAGACATCTAAATATTTTAGTTAGATAACCGAAGGCTCGAGTTATGAAGCTAAAGCGTAAAACTATTTTTAAGTTAAACGGGGCGGCTGTTATTAAAAACTGAGTACCCGTCAGTCTTAATGGAAACACTACTATTAAATAAGTGCCTATTCGTTATATTCGAAGAAATGTTTATTATTCAATGCGGGCCTCACTTATACAAGCAGTACCGTCGTGTTTTAATTATGGTCCGTGCATGCATACGTACTGCATAGGACAGTGTCAAGACATTCGTCCGAGTGACGCCAGGAAGACATTGTTTATGTTCAGGGTACCTTAGAACTACAATGGACAGTCATTACTACCGGCGGCGGTTCATCGAGGACGGTCCCATACTACTGGTGAGGGTCGTGGGTCGAGTGTCTTAATATGACCCCTACAATCTGTGGCTGAGACCGCTTCTGTGTCTCGTAATACCATAATCAAACCTCATAAATAAGGTTGGAGAACAACAAATTGAAAAAAAAAATGGAATTAATCAATTACTGCTTCTATTGCTTTGATAAGTTTTAATAGAATAGTATTGACCAAAATCGAAATAAATTCAAGTATTCCTTGTTTAATTTATGAATTTATGCCAGACTACTCATAAATTGGTAAAAAGGCTATGAGATAATTTTATATGTAAGATTTTAAACAAAAACTTCTAAAATTACCCCTGCATCCATAACGGGGATATTATTTATGAATGTATCTACCGTATGAAAGTACCTATTTAAAACTCCATGATTCATATTCAACTAATGACGCCTTAATAGTAACTACGAGTACTCCCACACTTCGGCTGAAGCAAAAGGTAAGGTTAAACCTTACCCTTAACCCACCTTAAGTTTTAATAACTTTATCCTCACAGACGAAAATTGAGAAGAATTCTAGTACCTAGGTAAAACACGCAGCAATTCCAAACCTAACTATTTATTTAGTATTCAATAATGAGTAAATATTATTTGCATCTTATAAGCAAAATTACTACTGCATTTTCAAAATTGTTTCTCTGGGTCTTTCCTACCTAACTTAAGTAAAGAATTTATTCGTGTCCCGAAACCGAACCCTGAATAAAACTACAGGCTCAAGCTTAACCAGCATTTTTTAATTAGGAAGCCGGGCCGGTAAAAGCCTTCCGTCATAGCAGCAGGAAAGCATCATCGATGTGTATTAATGAAGTTGGTGCACGCATTAAACGTTACCAGCGCGGGCGCAGGTTAGTCGTGCGTCGTTGGCGCGGCAGACCACTCGTCAATTGTCAAAAGTTCAGTGACATTCAATTTATGTAATCGCGGATTCTGGTGTGTGTTTGTATCACGGAATTATATTTTTTGGATCGTTTTGGTAGGTATTTTTTACACTATATTTTTCTTTATTGTTAAAGAATTACTTCACGTAAGTGCAAGAAACTGATTACTTATTCAATATTTATTGAAAAATATGAAGCATCATATAAGTGAAGTACAAAAAAAAAATAATGGGCTTCGATTAAAGATATTTAGTTACGAAATTAATTTGTCGAACTATATAAGCATGGTATCCAGATATTTACTGACGTAAAAATGTAAACAAACATTGCACTACGTGTGTTCATCTTATCGTTGATAAAAAGTGTCGCGTAACAACTGACATTTTTTTAACCGAGCGAACAATATCTTACGCGTCTTCAATGCACAAATTATTCTTATCACTATTCTAAATATTTACGTACAAAAAATGACGATTTTCTCATCTGAAAACTTCTAATCAATTTAAGAAATAAATCTCTAACGGAGATTGACAAATTGAAAGACGCCTAACAGCCTACATTTTTAAGTCTAGAAACATGAAAAAAATAAACATAAATAATTAGTGAGATAGTACCTGTGTACTATATAAAGCATTTTTTTGGTTATGTCTGTTATCTTGGCATCACGGCATTTGGCATATTATTCATATTTACTCGGCTTTACAAAATCAAAACTTAGTCTAATTCGGTATGTTACAATACAATATCGGTATTTTTCGGTTCGTATTTAACAATCTTCCCTCAATTGCTATAAAAAATATAGTCAGAAAATTTAATAGGTATTTAAAAAAACAGAGAAATGTATGAGGTTGGGTTTTTTTAGTGCTTTAAAATATTCTCACTTGAAGAGCAATAAATTGGACGTTGGCTAGTGTTGGTAATTATTTAATAATTTGCTATCCACGCATGCCGTATTATGTTTATACGGTGAAAAAAAAGAGAAAGGAAAATATATTGTTGCTGTTTTTCAAGAAATCTAATATTCATTATTTATTACTTATAATTGTATACATGACACAATGCGTGTCACCTTATAAGGTATACATACACATATGCCACTACCTACACGCTAAATTGTAAAAAAAAAACGTTTTTAGAAACTAAGGAAATGTTTGTATAACACTACCTTATTCCACGCGAAAAACATTCCATTCCCCGTTCTGCAGGAAACTGATTATTATGTGGTAATAATTGGACGCAGCAGGTGTATATATCGACGTTTGAAACTCATATGACAAAGTAGATTATAATGTACAAGTAAGTACTACTACGGTGTGCATAATTGAACTATTTACAAACCTTTTACTAAAAGATCGATATTTTTGAAATGGAGAACCTGATGGTCACCTTAACAGGTATAGGTACGGAGATCATTACTTAATTTAAAACATGTGTTTGGTTTTAGTGCATAAGACATATGGGTATGTGTTTCGTTAAAAAAATCAGCCGTTTAACTTTGATAATCTCTAAGAAAAAAAAATATTGTACCTTAAAGCAGACGGACAGGAAGACACGGCAAAGTCATAATCATAACGGTTAACTACTCAGAGCATTAAACCACTGGAGCTGACAAGCCGTGTCATTAACGGAACCCTTATAGATTCGTCATGTCTGTCTGTCTGTCTGTCCGTCCGTATGTCACAGGTATTTTACTCAAAAACTATAAGATGTACATTGATGAAATTTGGAGCATAGGTGTCGTGTGTAAACCGCTACTTAGTTTGATAGTTAAATAAAAAAATATATAATTCTAGGGGGGCAACCGATACATGTAACCGAAACTGAAAAAAAAAAAATCAGCAAATATCAATGTGTGGCACATATTTCGACAGTTCTTCTAAAAACACTTTGATGTGACTACAATTTTTATTTTTTATTTGGTGTACCTATATTTTCCGAAATATTCGCCCCGAAAGTAGCAAAAATTGTGTCCCCCCCCCCCCCCTCTATTTTCTAAACGGTATGTTCGAATAATGTGAAAAATTTTACAAATGTAGAACTTAATAAATACTGCCAACGAAAATTGTTATCAACATGATCGGACATACCGTTTTTAAGTTATTGCCAAAAAACTGCGCTTCTCAGCAAAAGGACTTAAGTGCCGGGGAGATACGCTCTTTTTCGTTAGTGTTTTTTTTTTTCATATCGTATTTTTTTTCATCTGTAGTGCATTTTTTTGTACAAAGGGCTGCGGAACCCTTCATGGGCGAGTCCGACTCGCACTTGGCCGCTTTTTTGAACATCCATCAACTACTCACCAAGACAATTCGAAAGAGCCCAAACTCGGAAGGATTATGCGTTATTTTATTACAGAGTTCCTTGGACCAGCTTCCGGTTCCATCGTCAGACAGCTCGATAGTATTATAATAATGAACTATCAGCAAACTTACAAAAGTATGCCAAATTGTAACTCAATTGGAAACCGGGATGTGGGTCTAAATTTAACTTGCTAGATTTCACCCTCACTAACAGGGCAAGTAAAATAAAAGTGCATAAAAAAATCACACAGATACTGATGGTGCATTCCACCATCACGTCTACTTTGTCGGGTATATGACGGCTATGACAGCTACCTTAAAAACATATTAAAAGTCCAAGAATTCACTACCAATACGAAAGCCAAGTTATAAAATATTGTAATACCAAAAATTTACTTCCTAACTTTCTTAGAAGTATGAAACGAATTGCGTCACGTACCCGACTTTCTGGTGGAATGCAGCTGATAATTCATTGTATGAAGTCACATGGCTTTTTCTCATCCAGGTTCTTTGGCAGAAAGGAATGAATACGTCCGTATGCCATTATAGGTTAATAACGAAGTTAAAAATACTATATTTCCGATGTTCCCAATAAAACGTACTTTTGAGTAAGAGGACTAGTCCTTGCTATACTTAGTTACAAATGTTACAATGTCAATATAAATACCGTAAGATCGGTCACATAACCTAGTCCAATCCAAAGTCCAAGTATGGTTCAAATTACATTGAACTTAACCAGCCTAGGTGCGACATATTAGTATAAATTGGAGTTCGTAAGCACAATCATTTCATAATTCGAACATAAGGTAAATTAACCAGTGCCCGGCTTTGGTACATTAGTTGGCAACTTCAACCTTAATTCGTAGCAGTAGAGGTGACGAACAGGGAGTCAATTATTGAAATTAGGCTTTCTTGGTACTTTTAACTTATTTTTTGTCAAAACCCTTAATAATAATAATTAATTTGATTAGAAAGAAAAAAGTATTAAATGATATAATATTATTTTCGTTCCGGACCATAGTGAGGAAATTTTACTGTATGCAATTTGCATAATTATTAAGACATCATTTGTTTTGTCAAGGAAATGAACCTAATTTGCATTTGACACTCTGTCACTTTAATCCACACGCCAAGTCCAACCTCGCACAGTTAACGATGATGAGTAAAATTAATTCTAACTGTATATACTGCACCATGCACACAGGTAATTTTAGTCCTATATCATCATACATATGAAAAGCTAATGCTACATTCGTTGGTGGAATAATTATCGCAACCATTTATATAGTTTATCATACACTTATCTGTTATTTTAAAATGTGCCAAGTTAAAATCTATGTGCATTTAAATAGTATTTTATGCAATCGTTAAATAATTTATGCATTTTCAGTCGAGTACCGCGTTTAGGCCACGAATCTTGCTGAGTGGCCTAATTAAGGTACGAGACTTAAAAAGCTAATTATATAAATATTGTATGCAATTCTTTTACCACGAGTAACCCCATACATCCATACTAATATTGTAAATGCGAAAAAGTGTCTGTCGGTCTGTCTGTATGTTACCTCTTCACGCTTAATCCGCTGAACCGATTTGCATGAAATTTGGCATGGAAATAGTTTGAGTCCCGGGAAAGGACATAGGCTACTTTTTATCCCGGACAAATACCCTTATCCGCGATAAACGAATTAAGGGCGGACGAAGTCGCCAGCAGAAGCTAGCTTCTAGCTCCGTAAATAATAAATAAATAAATAAAACATAGCTGCAGCCATAAATGTAAATGAAACATAGCTAAAAAAAATATTGCAAAAACACTGCGTTCTGTTTTTGAAATTCATTATAGTTCTGTGCGGAGTTGTATAAGTAATATTGGTATTACAGTTCAGTGGCATATAATATAAACCATAGAGTATAGAGTGATGGTCCAATCTAAAAAGTATGTCTTTTTTAGTATGATTTGCGGAGTTCTTATTCACAGATTATAGTTAACAAGTAGAAAAATATAATTAAGTCTTCATAATAAAGTCAATCCATCAACAAATCATAAAGCCAATCATGTTTTAGGGATCCGTACCTCAAAGGGAAAAATAAGTAACCCTTATGGGATCTCTTTGTTATCCGTCTGTCCGACTGTCTGTTTCTGAAACCCCTTTTTCACGAGGAGGTATCGAATTGAAATTAAAATCAAATACTTATGTCTACACAGGCCCTTGAAGTTGTATAGAAAACAAGCTTTTAAGTGAACGCAATCTAAAGATGAAGTCATTAAAAAAGGTGTTTCCATAGAAATGGCCGTCCATGAAAAATCTATATGGTACTTCCAGTTGTCTCAGAAACTTGAAGGTAGCTCTTATAGCGCAACCTACGAAATAAATCTATTTTTTTTATGTATGTGGTACAATGGATATAACCGTTTTTAGAACCCTCGGTGCGTGAGTCCTACTCGCACTTGGCTGATTTTTATAACCAATCGTTGGTATAAATACATATATTTAATAGGACAGGCTCAAGCTGTAATTACTTCATAAAATTTTATTGGTCTATTAATTTTTAGTACTGGAATATTACTTTTTTTACAGATTCAGCTATGATATAAGTCAAATTTTGAATAAAAATGAAACCCGGATTCACAATGCAAGGCAACATTCTTGGACTATTGGTTATTATGTTCCTAACACCTAATGTACTTACAAGATTAAGGAGATTTTCGAAACTGCAGACGGACCCGCTGTCGAAAACGAGATGTGATTTAATGTGCTTCGACGTAACCAAGGAGAATAGGACACACGTGAGTGTAAAGTACAACACAGTTATTTTTTAGTGCCCAAGCTTTGTAGCAAGCAAGTAAACAGAGATCTAAAAGCGTTTTCGTTCAAGTATCAGTATTACATCACCTGTGCATTAAAATGGGAGCTATACGCGTTTTGTATCATATTCACCATAGTGTTTATTGCCCAAAAAGCTTGAACACCAACACATTATGAAACACAACTCTGTAACGTATACATCAAACGATAACGTTGGCTCTTCAGAGCACAGAACACCTACACACATACAAATGTAGAATAAAGATCACTTTCTATCTTAGGTACGCTCACATAGATACTTATAATTAAATTAATGGGTACCTATACAAGTGTTTCTCCACAAGTACTACAACGTGTGAATCATACAACTCATGAATCATAACATGCAACTACTTCAAAGAACCGTTGTTTTCGATTCATGTTAATTTTAGCTTACGGGCTTCCGAGTTTTATTAAGCTAATGAACGAAATAAAACCACAATAAAAGATGATTTTGTACACACAAAACAGCCGAATCACTGAACCGAACCAACCTGATGTAAGTTTGTGAGCAGTTACTGACCAAATTACCTAAGTAACTACACATGTTGCACATTATGAAATATAAACAATATTAGATACTATATTCTATTGTGCTTGTGAATCAAAGGTCCATGAAACAAAGCGTAGACAAGTACAGAGTTGCCGGCAAACTTCTTGAGCGTATCTTTTGACAGCACAGTAACCGATTTACGTACAAATGTAACGCGCAGATCCACTATTTTAGTACAAGAAGTTTGCCGGGATCTGTAACCGTTTGGTGCGAATTATTTATGTCAAAAATGCAATGTAAATCGTGCCATTCTCACGTAAGGTTTAAACACAGTGGACCCAAGTAACCCGACAGACTTTAACCATCGAATGTAGAGCCTCATTGGAGCATATTAAATATAATATTAATAATATTATAAAGTGGTACATTTAGTCCGAAAGTGCGTAATTTTTGAGACATTAATTATTTTTATAAATTAATGGATTATAGTTCCTTCGCTATTTCGCAAAATATAAGCCGTTACTTTGCGGGATTCCCTATTAGAATAAAGTAATTATATTCTACTAATCTAATATGGAATCCCGCAAAATAACGCTTGATTTTATGTATTATTTTTATAAACTCGTAAACAAAATCTCATGACTATCATAACATTTATTTGACATATTTATACACAGAAGCAGTACAGTCGCCAGCATTAATATCTGCCATAAAAAGTGGGCGAAAATATCTGACACGTCCTAACGGCCCCAGAAATAGACTTGTGTCAGATATTTATGCGCGCCTTGTTGCGGCAGAGTTATATATATAGTAGCATATATGTATGTTTATGTTTTTGTTTATTTTTGTATTATTTTTAATCCTATTTCCGCTACCCAAAGGTTCTCTGGAAGAGATCACTCTTTAGCGATAACCCCGCCTATTGACTACCGTATTTTATGTTAAGGCTCTTTTGTACTATTTCTATAGTTGGTGTGCAATAAAGAATTGTTCTATTGTATGGCAGATATGAATGCTGGTGACTGTAGGTGCATGCTTTTTGGCCATTTTGAATTGTTTTATAATAAGTTTGATATCTAACTTGTTTTATCTTTATTGAGGATAATTCGTGTCGAATACTATTCGTACTTTTGATTGACATATTCATTACACGCGAATTTTTATTTTTAAACTATCTCCCAAAAAAAATTAAGTTTTTTTGAACGCTACTAATACGGAATACACTAGTCGCTAAGCTCCATGGTTAAACTCATACCACTGCTTCCTAAAAAAAATGTATCTGCAGCACTTTTAACATCATGGGATCAGTCGGAATGGCGAAATATAGAGCGTGATCATAAAAATTCTTATATATGCTTCAACAGTGCCGTTCGCAATGCCGCCTGCAAGAGCAAAAACCTGGAACATGTCCCAGTAACGATCTCCCCCAGTGGGCGGCCGCCTGTGTCCAGGCGTGCAACCTGGATTCGCAATGCGATGGTACTCAACGGTGCTGTCATCACGGATGTGGTTCCTCTTGCAGCGAGCCTGTGGACTTACTAACCTTACCAGGTACGTTGGTAAGCTCGATGGAGAATTTGTGTTTAGACGTCCTCCGTGGGCCAAGATTTTAATTTTAATCCCAACAATACTAGCACCTGTGATGTGGCTCCACTTTGGGCTCAACGGAGAGAACTGGTGTTCAGGCATGTTTCGTAGGCCACGAGTATGATAAAGGCCAACGACACTAGCACCAAGGATGTAGTTCCACTTAAAACGTGCATGTTGATCTGCTGGCATTATCACTGGGCTTGTGAACTGGCTGGTTTGCCGTTGAGATCGATGGAGAATTTGTGTTCAGACGTGCTCCGTGAGCCCCCAGTGTGATAAGCCCAACGGTGCTGTGACAGTGGATCGCATGTGGCTCAAGCTACAGCGAGCCTGTGGACTTACCGACTTAGCCACATAACATAACCCCCCAATGGCTGCCCCAAACAGGGAAGTATGCGTAAAGCATTATCACTCCGATAAAAAAAAGAAAGTAGACTTAGTAAGATTGCCCGTTACCTCACAGAGTTCAAAGGAGTGCTAGACTCAATGTAGCTTAAGTCATTATGCGTCGTTGAGAAAATCCAATAAAACAACGAGAGAGATTTAATGTAATATGCATCATATCATAACATAACATAGCGCATTCACAACAGTTGGTTATATATGTAAATAGGTACTACAAAAAACTTGATGTCATCGATCTCATGGAAAGCTGGAACACAATGTGGTCTCTAACAATGGATTAGATGTTTGACAAAAAATAAAATGATGTTGGAAAACCGCAAACCTGATTATGCATTAAAAAGTTAATTGAAAGTGAAACAATCGACGATGTCCACCAGACATTAGTGGGTTTTTTGTACACTACTTACTATGCGTTTAAACCAAAAAACTAGAGAAAGGCCCTTCTTGTACAGTATCTTGCAAAAATATGTATTGAATTAATCCTATCGTAAATATGTAACACAACATTATTTCGTTGACATTTTAGAGCGATGTAACTTACTTTTGAGAAGGATAGTCCACTCATATTTTTACGCTTCACTGTATGTGTAGTAGTGACGCGTTCGTATATACGATAACTTCGAGTTTGCCACTCGGCATTCTTCATATTTTATCGGAACAGATCGGAAGTATAGATTAGATGTGGTACACAGTACACGATTGTTGGATATTCACATCACTAATATGCACCTTACAAACTAAAATAACAATATCATCTGCCACTGACATTTCGTGCGATAGACCAATAACAACAACACAGATATGACTCAATTTAATTATTTCATCGAATGGATAAAATAATGAAAAATATGTATATTACATTATTCATTGAATGCGTTTATTTACTTCGTTTACTGCTTTATTTACAGAAAGTGACTCATACACGCCCATTTTTCACGATAATTAAAGTAACTCATCAATCTCATCATCTCCTAAAACGTAGTTAATATTTATATTTGAATATTGATTAGGTTTCACTACTTAGATTAAGTTTTTTTTAATAGATCTATATGTTTATATTAGTGATATTCTTATTAAGTTTGCATCAGTTGGGAGAAATATCTAGGACTGCTATGTACTTTATGCGGAAATACAAACTTTGCCGATTAAGAGCGGAAAGTGCCGAATGGCACGTTTGTCCAAGTTATCGTACTGTACATGCATGTAAGAAGAGTTTTTGTTATGTTTTAGGGTTTCGTACCAAAAAGGTAGAAGAGGAATACTTCTGGTCTGGTCTATCTCAGTAACTACTTATGCTATCCATTTGAAACGTGGAATAGCTAACCCTTCAGCTGTGGGAGAATATGGCAGCTCCCTCGTATCCATGGAAGCCTACGGGGCCTGCTTAACATCCTGCATTTCTAAGTGCAGGTGCAGGTGGAAAATTCAAAGTCTATTATATTAGGTCAACTGTGGCATGGACTACTTTTTTTTTACTTTGGTCAAAATTCGATTTATGAAGAAAAATATGGAACAGCATTTCATCCTCCCCCCTTTATATTCGAAGTTTACCAAACAAAACTCCTGAAATTTTCTTGATTAGGAAGTCTATTCTAGAGTAAGAAGGGCCTGTACTTACATAACTACTCATCAGGCAATCCCTCTTTCGCGGCCTGTGCAGTCATATAATAACATCCACTAAGGATGTGTCTTATATTCCTCATATGTTTGAATGTATGATGTAATGGTGAAATAATTTATTCTGACTACAATATCGCTTATATCTTTCACAGGCCTTCCAGCACTACCCGTTATAGAGGAAGTAAAGGAGAAAAGGAAATCGGTTCTCATCAGGTGGTCTGATGGGGTTGGAGACCTGGCTCGTGCAGTGCCCGGTCGAATTCTGTATCTACTCGAGGAACAACACCATCTTGGGCCGAAATATGAGGAAGCCAGACTTGGTGGATGGACAATCCTATTAAGGACTAATAAGTAAGTTTCGCTCCCACGTTTTCCACGTCGTCCTTAATGTATTAGCTCCTAGAGCTCAACCCAGAGGAAATTGGAGAAATAATAATGCGCAAATACCGTCAAACCTTGGAAAACCAAATGATAACGTTATTTTAGTTTTACTTCATTTGCGTTCTTAATATTTTTTTATCGGAAAAAATATCAAAATACCACAATTTTTCTGCTTTGCCCTAAGGTTGACTGGTAGACAATCCTTATGGCATTAAGTTCGCCTTTTGTACAATAAGTTTTCTTTTGTGCGATAAAGATTAAATAAATATAAGTATACACTCGCGGACGAGAAATACGAGACATTACGATAAAATAAAAGTGGTAGCGGCATGAATGAACTGCATAATTGCATATTGTATGTAGATACTCGTACTTTGATAACTAATATAATAATATATCATTTTATCAAAATTACATAAGAAAGCATGCTGTTTATCAAGTTTCTCATGCGTTGTTGCAGGATATTGGTCCATTCTTCCACTAACACATGCTGACACAGGTGTATCTGGGGCGGGATTTCGATTTCATACACACCTCCCAAGCTCGTCCCAAGCGTGCTCAATCGGATTTAAACCTAGGCTCCTCGAGGGCATGTCCATGCAATTGATGCCAAACGTCCTGAAAATACTCATTTACAATTTGAGCTATATGTGACCTAGCGTTGTCAATACATGAATATAGAATTTCAGCCATCATGCTCATTAAGGATCTCTTCTACATATCTTGCACTAGTTAGCGTACCATTTTCTATTAGCCCTAACTCCGCGTGGCTCTCTGAACAGTTTTCAGCCCCAACAGTTCCACCGGCGAACAATACCTATTTTTTTTTGATGTATTTTGACCTATCCTATGATTTTCATCGATAAAAATTTCGATAATTATTCCGTCCAGAGCCAAAATAAAATAGGCCACTCAGTGTACCAAAAAGCGGCCAAGTGTGACTCAGACTCGCGTACCGAGGGTTCCGTACAAACTTTCACTTAGCCTTACATTATTATATTAACCGGTTCCGGTTGTATTAAGTTTGCACCTGATATCTATAGCGCTGCATACAAATGAGGTGCAAACTTAACGCAACCGGGTTATTGAAATAGGTTTTTTGAAAATTGAAAAAAAATAGCTAGTTAGAGACATGGTTATCACTTTCGTGTAATATTTATATTTATTTATACAAATTGTGAAAATTTCTAAATTTTCGTTTGGTAAACTGCGGAGATAAAGGAGGGAATGGTGTATTTTTCTTTCACATTTAACAAAATATAATCACAATAAAAAAATCTTCAAAAATGTGCAGATCAAGCGCTTTCATATGATATACTACTTGACCTAGTAGCTAGATAATTGTTTCTTCTGTTTCCGCGATTATTACTCATTGAAATAAAACAATTTAACGGATTAGTTTAGTTCCCGACGTTTCGGAAGCTTTTCATCTTTCCATGGTCACGGATGGACGGGTGGACGGGTCCACCCGTGACCATTGAAAGCTGAAAAGCTTCCGAAACGTCGGGAACTAAAATGAGATAATATACGTGAAATAGTCCGTTAAATTGTTTTTTTTTGCTCTTTTTTGTTCCCTCTCATATTCGTCGTTTTTTTAGAAAATAAAAATATGTTTTTGAATATTTCTTTTGCAATACATACATATGGGCTGACCATGTTTAAAAATATTCCAAATTTCAATTAGATATTATACGTAGTTTTTGAGATATGGAGCTTTAATAGTTGGACAGACAGAGTCGCACCATAATAAGGGTTCCTTTTTTACCTTTTTTGGTACGGAACCCTAAAAAGGTGAATAAATATAAATAGATGAAAATGGTAAATCCATATGAAATTACGATATGAAATCCACGAGTAGTAGAAGGATGTAAACAACATAAACGTCGGTTAAAGACCCGTGATTGCTCAGATTTTTAGCACACAGACAAAAAGCGCTATCGAGTAAACACAAGTCAAGCTAGAACTATGTTTCTATGATCAGGTTTTGTATGTTGCTGTCTATGTCATATCTAAGCTGCAATCAATATTCATGAGAAGTGGTACGATACTAGCGTTAAGTCGGTAGGAAGTACAAATAATTTAACCTTTCGTCAGCGTCGGTTTAGGATCCTGGACAAAATTTTGGCCCCCTTTTTGCATTTATTTTACTTACAGATTTTATTTTTGCTCGACACTTAAAATATTCGTGTCAGAACGGTTAGTTCCTGTACTGAACTGATGTTGGTCCTATTACATACATTTATATTGCTATGTTTTGTAATCAGTGCGAAACCGTGAGCGGTTCGCAAGTTTTGATTAAGAATTACTAGGCGCGAGTAGGCGAGAAGTTAGTAAAACGTTTTAGCCGGCACATAAAATTCTTTTGAACCCTAAAAGTATCGCGTAATCGATATATGTATTAATGAGTACACCACGTGTATTGTTTTGTGAGTGGGAACCGTAGATCTTGGTCCGATACAAACCATTATCGTAATGATTCTTCGGCTGTCTTAGGCAAAACACAATGTACAGTTTTTGCCTGCTCATCTTGCTGACAATCTTAAAATTCAGTTTCTATTCTCTACACAATATCAGTATGTTATATATTATTTATTACCTAGCTGTAACTAGTAACGGGATACCGCTTACCGCAAACGAAAAATATGAAATTCAGGTGATGTCATTTCGTTATGATCAATTTATCAAATATATAAATATTAGTTTTGGGAGACAATATTGCATAAACTGACCAATTTAGCTCTAGACTTTGCTTTGTACCATGCTACCATGGTAAAACGACTTTACGTCTGTCCTGTCAGTATCGACCATCAGGAGTATAAGCAGTTAAAAAGTATACCAGAGTACGGATTTTTTTGCATTTTTATCTACCTACATCTTGGCCGGCCATTTCTTGGTAAATATAACTATTCATTCATACATAGAACTTTTATAAATTCGTTTCTCTTATTACAGAACGAAAATTTCCCTCCGTAATTTGCTGAAACCGGGTCGCTGGTACCGATTCAGGGCTGCGGCAGTCAGTTCCGCTGGCAGTCGAGGGTTCTCCTCCCCTAGCGCTCCGTTCACCCCCAGGAAGGGACCTAGAGCGCCCCCGCCGCCCAAGAGGTTGAAAGTACGACCAGTGCGAATGGAAAATGGTAACATTTTAATAGTACTTTACGCATTCGTTATATACTTAATGAATGCTTTTTCAGTCGAGTACCGCCCTTGCTGAGTGGCATAAAAAGCAAATTATACAACTTGTATACAATACGTTTTAAAATTCTTATAGTTCTGAGTGGAGTTGTATAATATTTTATTATACTTCAGTTGCATATAATATAGATCATAGATATGTTCCAATCTAAAAAATATACCTTTGTAGTTTGATTAGCGGAGTTCTAATTGTCAGATTATAGTATCTACACGAGTAGTTAGTATGTTAAAAATATGTAACATGGACTTACATAATTACACAGAACTGAATTATAATAAGAAGAATTCAATAATCCTAATACGATCGAGCCTAACACTGTGTACCAACGGTGTACACGGTTCAGAAAATAAATAAACTTTTAAACAAAAAAATAAAACCGACTCCAAAAAAACTAAAAAGTAAAAAATAACGCCATAATTCAGTTTCTTCAAATTACTTACAAGTAACCGTTTGTATACTCAATCTATACAGTATATACAATTAATCTTATTTTGGCGTCGGTGCCATATAAAGAATGTGTAAAAGATTGCAAATTGACGATTTTAGTAAGTTGTGACACGATGGCACCGACTCCAAAATAACATAAATTGTATATACTGTATAGATTGAGTATACAAACGGTTACTTGTAAGTAATTTGAAGAAACTGAATTATGGCGTTATTTTTTACTTTTTAGTTTTTTTGGAGTCGGTTTTATTTTTTTGTTTATTTTATACTTTTTAGTTAATCGTTACTTAAAAGTGTATCTCAGCAAGCCCAAACACGGCTAGGATACATTATTTTATTACATAGATCTGGTGCCTACCTTCCGGCTCCATCATCAAATCAATTCGATGGTACCATTCTCACCAGGAACATTTAAATTTGTGACTATGAAGTTGCTTAGCTAAATTAATCAAGATATTTTGTCGCCAACCGTAAATCATTTATCATTGAGGAGTTCCGATGGCATTCTGTGGTCTTCTGCATCAATTCCACTTCACCAATTTACATGTTCTGAATGCAAATGCTTATTATTTTTCTTATAATACCAAAATCGCTATATGTATGCCTACAATATTTGAGGAGTTCCTTCAATTCCTCATGGATTCCAGCATCAGATCTTCACCAAAATTAAATGGGACCAACTAGAAAGTACCTTCTATAAAATCAAAAAAAAAATGATTTCGGTCAAATAGTCTTTGAGTAATCGTTGAACATCCATAAAAAAAAAAAAAAAAAAACATTCCGTCGAATTGAGAACCTCCTCCTTTTTTGGAAGTCGGTTAAAAACGGTTTATTAGATAATTCACCGTACGACCATTCGTTCCAAGATTGTATAAAATAGTTACTTACTAGAATTATACTGCGGCCTATTATTTTGGTTAAACCGCGGGAACTTATACTATATACTATTTTTCGGGATCAAAAGTGGCCTAAGTATATCGCTCTCCAGTCTTATTCTACCTCTATACAAAAAAAAAACCGGGCACCGAGGGTTCCGTACAAATTTTTACTTATACCCTAACTTAATTACCCGGTACCGGTTGAGTTAAGCTTGCACCTGATACCTAGAGCATTGGATGCAAACCAGGTGCAAACTTAACGCAACCGGATTGTTCCAATAGGTTTTTTGCAAATGAAAAAAATATATCTGGTTAGAGACATGGCTATAAATTTCGTGTAATATTTATGTTTATTAATACAAATTGTGAAAATTTCAAAATTTTCGATTGGTAAACTTCGGAGATAAAGGGGGAATGGTGTTTTTTTCACATTTTCCTTAATAAAACAAGAACTGATCATAATAAAAAAATAAAAAAAATGTGCAAAAATGTACAGGTTAAGCCCTTTCATATGATACCCCATTAGATCCAGTAGCTAGACTTTTAATTTTTACCCCCCCTCATATTCCTTGTTTTTTTAGAAAATAAAAATATATTTTTAAATATTTCCCGTGCAATACATGTGGGCTGACCATGTTTATAAATATTCCAAATTTCAAATAGTTAGCATAAGTAGTTTTTGAGATATGGCGCTTTAATAGTCAGATAGACGGACAGACAGACAGACAGACCTAGTCGCACCATAACGGATCCTTTTGTACCTTTTGGTACGGAACCCTAAAAACTACGTCAATTTATTGACCCATTATAGCGCTAAAGAAGGATAAACCAAAAACAAACATGCACATTTATAATTTTAGTAAGGATTTTCAGACAAATCGATGAAAGCACCATGGCTTGTTCAATTTGTTCTCAAAAAGGGTTCACCCTCGTGATTCCGGATTTACTTGTACTTTGCTAGTTCTTAAATAGTATTCCCAACTTGTAAAGCCAGACGGCCCACCAAGGGCTCTTGACCGAATCGCATCTAGGTTTATGCTAATCTCGATTTTCACGTACCTAATATTTCGCTGTTAAAATTATTTCTTATTTTATTTAGGCGAACTAAATTGACCTATTATTCAAACTCAAACTTAAAAAGATGCTTCGATGATTAAGCAGCGAAAAATATCATGTTTATTCTAATAAAAAGACAGTTTCAACACGAGATTTGTCTTCAGACCACATACAACAAACAACACATAATATCATGAATTCATGAACTATTTTAATTCTTGTCGAATTAAAATAAGAAGAAACGAACGTTTTTATGTACGAATCACGATATGGGCGAATATTTGAGGAGTGTCTATTCAAAAGGGTTTATTTTTCTATGGATGCCGTAGAAAAATAAGCCCTTTTGAACAGTCCCTGCTCATTTGTGTGGTAAGCACGATTAACAGAAAATATCTTTTATTTTTTTACTGAGTTAAAATGAAAATAACTGCCTTATGTCTCTCGATTGTATTCCATTTTAATTCCATTTTGGTTAATTCCAGTCTTTACAACAGGTCTCTTATGGCTAAAAGTATTTTTTTTAATATTCTGCTATGCAGCCTAAACAGTTTTTAACGTATGAAGTGTCTTGGTTGTAGGAGTGACATAGGGCAAACTATTTTGCAGTCGGGTTTCTTCTTCAGAGTACGTACTGACGTTAATAACTTGTTGCGTGACTTTCAGGAACAGTAACAGTTCGGCTGGAGTGGAAGGAACCTAACTCCGACTTGCCAGTGAACAGATACAAAGTGTTCTGGAGCCGTCGTGTCCGGGGCGTGACTGGGGATCTAGATTCGGTTCTAGTCAACCATCAAACAGTTCCTAAGGTAAATCGATAAATTTGAATCTTCCTCATCGAATAAATATTATGGTAAGAGTTACTGCAGCATCAAAAATACAGCGATATGAGACGAGAATTGGGTATCCATAGTGCTCTATACTACATACCTACATACAAGTCATAGGTACCAAATTTACTGAATTACAAAGCGAGCGTGGTTCTAGAAGTAGATAATAGGGAATATGCATAATCTTTTCTTTTTGCTTTATTAAAAACTCATTCATGTAACAGTGGAGAAAAATTTTTTTTCGAATAACTATAAAAATAACCAAGATATAAGCTATCAAACATTTTATTCTATCTCTTTCTAGCAAAACAGAATTTAATATGGAGTTTATATGACCGTCGTAGACTGTGACGTAACAGTACATGTCGGATCTCTAGTAGGCGCACAGGTATAGTTTTTGTCACTCTTCTAACGTATACCTATAGCGACGCAAAAATAAATGCATATGTATTAAATCTTACCCTCAACTCTCTTTAATAGGACTTGTAAGAAATAACAAAATTAAAACACTGAACGCGTTTAGTATCATAGTGAAAAGGTACGTAATTATTGAAAAACTCATCATATGAGCGACCGAATAGAGCCCTATTTAGGACGCAGTACACATCTATATTAGGAGAGCGATTAAGCATTTAATTAGGTACCTGAATCGTTTTTGCGTTCGGTACGTATCTCATTTGTTAGACTCGATGTTCTTGAAGCAGAATCACCATTCGTCGACACATAGGTTTTTAGTCAAATGCAATTTTCACAAGTAGCAACAAAACGAGTATAACTTGCGTCAGATATGCAGATTCATCATAGCACTTTGTTGTTCAGTGCGTTACGAGCACATGAACTCGTAAATAAGTCAAATTAAACGCATGTATTTCACATGTAATATAGTTTTAGTTTGTTTATCGTCATATGTTGCCAATTCTTAGCGTAGGGGATTCCTCACCAAGCTCCTCCACTCCTGGCAAGATTGACCTCTTCTCTGCTAATGTTCATCTGCATCGCAAAAAATCGACTTAGTTTTGGTGATTTACGTTGTGTTTGCCCGGGTGGCCATTATTTTTCTTTGCCTTCGCATCGGCCGGATTTTGTAAACATACTTAGAACGACTAAACGCTTTACTTAATTTGTTTATCATTACTATGAATCTAAATATGAATAGTTTGTTTATATTATCAGAAAATAAATAACACAACTGACAGACGAGTGACAGAGTGCATTAGACAATATCAAACATGTAACGAGGATTTTATTTTTATTACTTTAAATATTAAACCGTACCTTGGCTCAAAACCTTGATGCTGTGGCAAAATTGACGTGATGGTAATGGAAATTAAAAACGGAAATAAACTGAAACATACGAGTAAAGAGGTGGTGGTCTCAGAATACGCACGTAGGAGACATGTGAACTGAAACCACACAAATATAGGGAAACTATCCTAGTCCTATAATTTCACGCACGTGGGTGTCACTGTATAATATGTACACTACCCATTACTTTTCTATGCAAATGTTACAAAAAATATTTTCAGAATTATACTGCCAGTATGGAGTCACAGTTTTGCTTGCAGTTTGCATTTTATATTAAGCTAATCGAATCGAGCTTCAAAATGGTTTCCAGAATATCCATGTAAATATTATATTTACCAGCAGAGAAGCGTTAATCTATAAACCTAGTACTAGGTAGTACTAAATTGCTTAATTTTGTATGAAACAGTAAATCGTTGCAAAAGAAAATTGGAAAATTAAAAAAGATGCCTCCGGTACCGATTTTAATTTCAGATTAATTGATTTACGTTAACAAAATACCAGGCATCTAAAATCGTCCATTGGTGCTGATTCGACAGAATGATTTTGAAAGGTTTTTGTGGAAAAAATGATGAGTTCCTAAATACTTATGAGCTGTAGTGTACCTATAGTGCCTTAGATATTTGCGCTGGCATTTCGCATCGAAAATTGTAATTTTTTTAAGTGAAAACATAAATAATATTTCTTTGTTAACACAAGTTTAAGACGTTAAATTGTTGTTAAAAAAAATACACCAAACAAGACAACAGACTTTTTTAAAAAGAGTGGTTCATTTATTTATATTCGACATAATTTCGTTTGTCTTGCTAAAAGTTCACTGACTCCTTGTTTCGTGGGAGTCTCATTTCGTCTATGCAGGAACAGTCGTAGCTAGAGATTTAGAGGAAACATAAGGAGAGCAAATTAAAAAAAAAAAACTATGTTTAGGAGGTATTGCAATCGAAATAATCGTTTTAGGTAAGATTTGGGACCGCCATTGCCTCTATGTACGGGCGAGTTACTGATTAGACATAGTCTACGATGATTCATTAATATCAGTCCGGGGTTTGAGAATAAGCAATTAGTACAGGATTTGTCACCTGTGAACGTGGTAATATTGCCTTGGAGATATTGAAGAATCTCTGCATTGGTAATGGAAGAGATCATGGGTTCAAAATTTTGCTTATTATGTTTAGAACTAGCGCGACGACCGAGCTGTGCTCGTTGGATGAAACCTATCTAGATAAACTTGGAGCGTAAAACTATGTCTGCATATCAAATTCCGTCCAAATCTTTAGAGTCGTTTTCTTGAAACCAAATTGCTCGTTTAACGTAGTAGGATAGAGATAGATAGCATTTTCTAAAAAACAAAAAATGTGCCCCACCGAGCAAAAAGTCGTCGAGTTTCTACGCATTATGTCGAAACCGATTTATTTTGACTTCGGGATATGTAGATGTGTGATAAATGTGTCACAATATTTATGATTGTTTTCTTACAGGACAAAACCTTCGCTGAAATACGAGAGCTGAAACCGAACTCAATGTATTTCCTTCAAGTTCAAACAATCAGTCAATTCGGAAGCGGGAAGCTTCGGAGCGATAAGGCGGCTGTGTTTTACAACACCACGAGCGGCTATGGTAAACTAGACGCAACAGGAATATTAAAATAAAAACCTCATTTTAAGGCCGTGTGGCATAGTTATCTGGAAATGTTCACTGACAGATAATTTTAATGCACGCTCTATAGCTTGGCAAGTTCTTTAGTGACTCCCATGTTCACGGGGATTTGGTGAAAAACAAGGCAAAGACAGCGGGGAAGTAAGAAGTGTGCGCGCGGCAGGGTTTTCGTGCTCCGCCGCACGCACACTTCATACCCACCCCCGCTGTCGTTCCCACCCCGTCGCTCGCAGACCATAAGAGCTTCACGAAATAATTTGTCAAGCTATAATAAGACTGACTAAGGGCCTTTAACAGACCGGTCAAAGTCGAAAATTTCGGCAGTCATTTTATAGAGAAACGTCATATTCCCTATTGGTACTGAAGGATTTAACGATTTTAGTCAATCTGAAGCAACCGGCCCTTAATCTTTACTTCCATATTAATATTATAAATACGAAAGTAGTTCCGTCTGTTACCTTTTCACGCATAAATTGCTGAACCGATTTAGATGAAATGTGGTATGGATATAGTTCGGAACCCTGGGAAGAACAAAGGATCGTTTGTATGGGTAATCAATCTTACAATCGGCGACGCGGGAAAAGCCGACCCGACGTGAGTCTGCATATTAAAAAGTTAAAGATATTTGAAGGTAACTGAATTGAAAAAAGCTTTTTTGTTTTTTTTTTCTACCTTGTTTGTACTATATGTCGTTGTAGCTTCATCACGCTATAACGGCTAAACAGATTTCAACTGTTTTTGGTACACGGTTAGCTGGGTCTTCACAGATACTTACTGGTTATAGAATACTTTTTACCTGACAACGCTCTGGAGCAAAAAAGAGGGTTATGGCTTTTTCTCCGCGAACGAAGTTGCGGCCACTTTCTAGTACTTATTAATATTATTTCTGTAATCCTAAATTAATAGCATTATTTTAAATAATTACTTATTTTTAAGAGAGTATTAAATTATATATTTTAAGACAGAGTCATGTACCTACTCATGTGAAATTGTATGAAATGACTATCATCTGCCATTGCGCAATGCACATAGACTGATGAAGAGACCAGTGCGAGTTCATACATTTTGCTAAACACACATAGGGGGTACTGAATAAACTTACAGTTATCACTAATCAACGTGTAAATCGGCCCTAGTTATCGCGTAAGATCAACCCGGTAATCTGTGGGGACAAATTCGTCTTTTGATGATAATAATATAGAGATGCAACATTTTGCAACTACTTCCTCTATGATAGTTTATCAAGCGATAAATAAGTGATACAGCATTGCACTCAATATCCTGTCAGAAAGTGACGAATCATTTTATAATTTATCTACCGTGCATATAAACACAGCCCGCTGCTCTCTTTTGACACTAATAGTGCCAAACATGTGGCTCCCTCCCTAAGTAGTGGTAGGTTTAAGAGCCCGCCCGTATTTTTTGGTAAGAAAGAGTCACTCAGATTTTTGACGATGTATTTATATAGAATAGAAAATATATTAATTGTTTTGATTAATTCTTTGCAAAAGTCAGTTCCTTATTTGATATGCGGCGGCCTTACAACTTGAGTAACACTGAGTATTTTAACTCAATTTACCCGATTACCTACAGTAGTTTTCTGGAGAGCGCGCGAAGTTTTAAGTTTGAGACCTTAAAACTTTAAGATGGTATAAGTAAACCTAAATGTTTAAATGTTTTTTCACAATCAAGAATTACCTTTTTAGGGTTCCGTAGCCAAAATGACAAAAACGGAACCCTTATAGTTTCGTCATGTCCGTTCGTCCGTATGTCACAGGTATTTTACTCAAAAACTACAAGTTACATTGATGAAATTTGGAATATAAGTGTCTTGTGTAAACCACTACTTAGCCCAAATCCAACCCTAGCCATATATATGTAGCCATAATCGAATTATTATTATTATTATTCGACTGCACGCTGGGGAAAAGCCGTCTCAGTACGTTAGTAGCATGTTTCGTGACTTAAAATATTCGGATATTAATTAAGAAACCTTTAAAAGCCGCATTAGTCCCATATGCGCATATGGGACTAATGTGGGTATCTGGTTAACCTAATCATAGTAAATAAACCAAAATTAATTGCGTACATTACTGTTTCATTTATTTCAGATTCTTCGCCACAGTCTCTTCAAAGACACGACAAAAAAGTTGTCAAAGGTTTGAAGTTGCACAAAGTTGTTTGGCAAAACAACAAATTAAAGGCACGAATATCTTGGAACCCAATCTCCGCTAATGACATTATAAGGCGAGTATTTGGCAAATAATAATAATGACATTTTTATAACTACCTAAAATACTTAAAATTCAAAGTCTAGCCACTAGGTCCGGTGGGTAGGATATCGTATGAAAGGGTTTGATCTGCACATTTTCGAACCTTTTTTATTGTGTTAAAATTTCGTTTTATTAGGGAAAAATGTGGAAAAACACCCCTTCCCCCCGAAGTTTACCAAGTGAAAAATATGAAATGTTCTGGAATTATATAATTTAATATTAATATTACACGAAAATTATAACCTTATGTGCTACTTTCCTTTAATTACCAAAAAAACATTTTTGAATAACCCGGTTTGGTAAAGTTTGCAAGTTAAGTCGGAATAAGTGAAAGTTTGTACGGAACCCTTGGTGCGCGAGCCACACTCGCACTTGACCGGTTTTTTTCTCAACATTCTGAACTACAATTACTACATTACTTGTTATTATGGTAGCTTAATTGCTGTAACGTTTTATTTTTTCTTATAGATACTTTGTACAGTGGAGAACGGATAAATGTGAAGACCCTCAACATGAAAATAAGCTACTTTCAGCAACAACAGAGGTATATTTAATGAATAATAGGAAACATGTATATCCGTCACTCACTCTGTTGATACATTATAATAAACAAAACTAACAAATTAAAGTATGTAGAAACATAATATGGCGTAATTTAAAGTATCTATAATGTGAAAAACATAAATTATTTTGTGTCTATATACTGAAACCCCGCGAAAACTCGTCTTCGACTTTTCGATTTTTAAATATGAATATGAAGTTAGCCGCGGGTCAAGGCTGCCCCTTTTTTCATTGTTGACTTTAGACCCGGATTCTATGATATTCAGCCTAAAATAATGTTACCAGATAAAAAACATAATGCCCATAATATATGATAAAAATGAGTTGATAAAAATCAAACTCCAATTACATTCCAGTCCACATAAATTAGCAACGGAATTTGTTTTTTTTTTCAGTTTTAACCAATTCAAATAAACTTTGCTTTTATTTTTTTTATTTTACAGCAAACAACTTTCGAAATCTACGAATTGGATTACCATTGCACCTACGTCGTGAATGTGAATAAATCACGGAAAAATAAATCTCCAGATTCCGAAATAACTGTCGTTGTTCCCGGATGCGACTATTTTCAACGCAGAATGAATGGCACAAAATTAAATTGTGAAACTTGATATTCGGTTTTATGTACCTAGTTTATTCACATTAATAAGAGTTTTGCTACCGTAATTACCAACATTTACTACTATATTACATCTCATTTAAAGTGAGTTTAATACCTACTTTGCAAAACTTAGGTTTACGAATGTATTATGTATTTAGTTCAAAAACTTAATTTGTGTAATACGAATATTTCCTAAGGAAACTTTTTTAAAAGTTAGGGCAATTAATCTTTAGCTATTTATTTTGTTTAGGTATTTAATGAAATAAAAAAGTAACATATAAGTTTTATTTAAATAACCTTTTTCAACCATTCGTATACCTAACAAGATCTCCAAAAGATAAAAAGTGATGACATGCATCATGTCATGATATCTTTTATTTTATACAATTGCACCATGAATAAAATGGATATATGAATTAGAATATGATGTTCCAAAATTATTCAAAAATAATTTATCAATTTTATCATAAAGTCAAACCACGATGTCTGTCACGAATCCGACCACCAACCTGAAAATCCTGAAGTTATTATGGCATTCCCATCTACAGGCGTCTTAGTGTGATCGGACTATAGAATAAGTTATGTGTGAAAATATACACTTGTCATGGAAATTAAACTATCGTCCTCTCTGTAATGAGCTTTAAAACCTCTAGAATTGTGTATGGGGGAATGTTACGGCAGAACCCATGCATGTGTATTGTGTAATGGAGCCGGTACACCCGGCACAGCATATTTAGTCCAGACGGCATGTAGGTACGTCTAGCTACCAATAAAATTGTATTGGGCAGAAACTGTCGTGTCCATCTTGTAAAATCCTAGCGAAAAGAATGAAAACAAACTGTATGTCAAAACCACGGTGACATTGTCCATTCGGCATGCACGTAGCGTGTTGTTCAAGTTTGTGCTAAATAACTTACGACTATTGTGTTGAACTTCCTCAGCGAGCAAAGCACGTGCACACCATAGAATTTTTAGCCGTGATTTTGTCGTCGTCAAGATCGGTCAGTATGCATGAAGTGATTGAGTCACCACTTTTGAAGTATTTCTGTTTAGTTTTAAAACTCTAACTACTTTATCAGGATTTAAACTAAACGTCCGACATAGAACACTTAAGTGCACATGCAATCTGCAACGAAAATGGTTAAAAAATATATTTTAATTCAAATAGGAAAAAAGACTCTCTGAAAATGTAATATCCTGCTGCATAAGACAGAACCAAAAAATACTTGTTGATTTTCTCCGTACTCTTGTGAGATATTAATTCTAGTTTAAAATAGTTGACATTAATATGAGGTAAGTTCTGAGTATTTATTATTTTTAAATAAATGTGAGGCATTTGTAATATTTCCTAATTATTTATGGAAGTCCAAATTAGAATTTTAAATTTTCTTCAAATGTATAAGCAACAAAAATATGTGTGATCTTAGTGTTATGAATAAGACTATAGTCTAACAAGTTTCTTTACGTCCCTCGCCATATTGCGGATCTCAGTGCTACTAATTTATTCTAATGGCAAGGATTTATCTTTGACAGCAGACATTAGAAGTCATAGAATGTCACCAATGTAAACAAAGAGAAAACAAGATTAAATATTTCGCGATTGTAGAAGAAAATACGATATCAAATCAATGCTAGAAAAAACCCAGTATGATGTAAAAAAAACATTTTGAATACGATTAAATACTTTCATCATAAGAAAAACAAAAAATTCAGTAGTTATGAAACTATTTGAAAAATTGGTTGTTGACATGATCGTACTGACATTTTATAATGCAGTATTAAATTGGTAAGTTTGTTTTTATAAATATTAGAGGATAATTGTACACAAATCAAAGTAGCCTCATGGTAAGCTCAATAAGACGTGTACTATGAGTACTAGACGAAGCTATATTTAATAGATATATATCCATACTAGTACTGTGTGTCTTTTACCTCTTCACGCTTAAACTGCTGAACCGATTTAGATGAAATTTGGTATGGAGATAGTTTGAGTTCTGGGGAAGGACAAAGGCTACTTTTGATCCCGGAAAAATACCCTTATCCGTGATAAACGAATTTAAGGCGGATGAAGTCGCGGGCAGAAGCTAGTTTCCTTATATATTTGGAAAACATCCAGGTATTGGGTATATTTGAACAAATATTTCACAAAGATGGTTGCCCTTACTGGAATTTGAACCCAGGACCGTCAGCTTCGCAGGCAGCGTCACTCTCGCAGAGCTAAACCGGTCGTCAAACCAGTCGGGGATTTTGTTTATTTTTTTCTTCCAACCTGCTCCAGTAAAAGAAAAAAAAAATCTGCTACCATCAATCCCGCCACTAAAAAAATATTTCAACCAAAAAAATAAAAAAAACTAATTTCAATAAATCTGCCATTATATTGTACGAAAATAAGTACTACCACGTCTCAAAACCCTGCTTACCATTTTGCAAAAAGACATTGGTTTTTCACACTGTCCTAGACATGACATGACTGTTCATGACAAAAGCACATTCAGCCATTTGTAAACTGCAAGTCATACCATAGCTTGTCAGGTTACTATACGAAGAAAAACAAATATTATCATATTCGTATATAAATCCTCAATTTCTTCAATAGACTTAAGCTGGCAACACAAGTTATGTGTCTAACTTCATACCAATAATTTGCAACCCTCGGAATTGTCAAAATCGCGATAAGAAAATATTGCAGAATGTTTTATTTTAGTATATTCTAATCAAAGTTTTGCTAAAATACTACACCTGACACATAGTTAGAAAATATTCCAGACGTTTTACCTTTATAATCACTATACTGAAAAAGCAGTGTCGTGTTACGAATGGCGCTAGAAAAATGCGCGAATATTCACGTCTTTACTTAAATTTTACAGTTTAAAATGCACAATTTTTTCTTATACACAATTTTTCATGTTTCCTTTGTAATAGATGTACAACACTTCCTATTGAAATATCAAATTGTGTTCATTTAATATTTAGTGTCCTTGTAAACTGCAACTCGTCCCAGGGCGTAACCTGTCGTTCCACGGGGTGAAGGCTGTGCAAAAATGATATTTTTTAACCTTTTCTGAAACGTAGTGGACCTTGTTTTTGTGAAAAATGGCTGAAGACGAGGTACTTTTCGATGAAGTGTACGAACTCTGTGAAATTATCGGCAAGTAAGTAACTGAAATCTTATTGGAAATTTGAAATGATTTTTCACGAAATTTCGAACGGTATAAATTTACTTCTTCAAAATTTAAGTTCTATAGTATTTGTTTCGATCGACTGAAGTCTCCTCTTTTTTTTACTTGAGTTTGGTTTGTAGTTGCAATACTAACAGATCTCAAGAAATGTTTAAGTTAGAACTTCTACAAGTTTCCTACAATAATATTATGTATTTAGCTTCATGATAGCTGAGAGATAATAAAAGTAATCTGTTTACTTTTATGTACAACTAGGTACTACATATGCTTATTAAATATTATCTGTTGTATTAATTTATTTCGCCTATGCCCATCAGTGGATGGAATAAACTCAGAGTAAATGATTAAAATTCAATTTAAAGTTACTTCATCCTTATTATGAGAAAGTTTAGTATTTTGTTGTTGTTTAAAATATTTATAATATATCATAACATGCCCATGCTTGATTTGTATTATAAAGACACATCACATTGGACATTATAGTTTTTCCATCAACTGTAGTTTCTTAAGACAGTTGTTCAACATATAACTGTAGAGACCGTTGCCATTCACACATTTAATTTCCAAAATCCTCCGCTTATTTAATCCACACACACTATAAGGTTAAAACAGAATTTTAAGACGAATTCAAAACACGAATCAACCTAGTGCGAAACAAATGCTTGTATTCCATAACATGTACATATGTGTACAACAATAAACATAGTTTAAATGAACATGCTTGAATACATATCAAAGTCATCTAAGACCCAAGAACAGCTAAAATTGGCTCTGAAAAATAGTGTTAGCGGGTGTTGACACCTGGTTTTGGCAACTATATAGCTAGTTGTGTTATCACTTAGGCTAGCCATGTCAGGATAAACGTAAATGGCAAAAAGATACAGTTCAAATTGACAATTGAAAGGAGAAATGGGATGAGCAACATTTTCGAGACATTGATTATACACCTTATATAGTGAGTTAAAATCTTCATGACCGGGAACCGTTTAGGTGAGCGCAGTGCTAACAGTCATTTTTCCCATGTTATGTGATGAGCGTGGCACTACTATAATGTTGGTTGTGAATGTGTTAAATAACATGAATATATTACATTTTTTGCATCTAATGACCTAAGGAATGAGTGGTTAAAATCTTTCGGGTTCCTCCCAGGTATCATGTATACCTTCTTGTGAATTATAGTTTTAGGATTGTACAGCGCTCAGCTTGTGGTGCTCTATTTTAACATCCTGCGGAAAAATAGGTGTTATAAGTTTGAGTATGCTGCCGTGCTAATGAAAAAATATATAGAAATTCCTATCAAAAGCTGGCTTTATAAACACTAATGTGTGTCTGTCTGTGGTATTGTAGACCTTGAAAAGATGGACTGATTAGAATTGAGTATTTTTTTATCCGAAAAGGGACTTTATTGTGAGTGTTAGGTAAAGAAAATCAATTACCCTCATCCGGCATAAAGCAAAGAAAATCGGTAAAGCCATTTGAAAACTATCAGTTTTTTCTAAACTTGTCGGGGTTTGTCATCAGTTCACCAGTTCCTTGTAAAGCAAGTCAAAGCAAGTAAGGATATAATTATAGTTTAGCGGTTCCGCATCCATTTAAGGATATTAATTTGTATGTCTAATGAAACATTTTGATCATTAACGGATATCCCTCATAATTGGTAATTGAGTGAGTGACCAATGACTTGAATGATTTGGCATTGAGTAACAACAAACAGTAATTGGGTAGCTCTTTTTAACTAGGCCCATTCACTATTGTTTGTCCTGTTTGTTGTGACTGTGGAATTTCAAATAGGTAAACTTATGAAATTAGTTAGCAAAAAATTTACATGTTCATGATTGTTAATTCCTTGAATGGTCATCAATATTCAAATTAATATTAATCCACATGCCTAGTCAGATTGGATCATAGAAATTAGACTAGGAGAGCATTGGACTGGTGATCATGGGAAAATACTCAAGGGAAGGCATAGGTTGATGAGGATTGAATTGTTTTTATTTTCAAATTTAAATCAACTTTCATATAGTGCAATGTAATATGAGTTGATAAATAAGTATCAAACTCCAATAAGTCCGTGTAAATTTGTAACGGAATAAGAATCCTATTCATGTTTGAAAACCATTCAAAGTCCATTGCTAATTTACATGGACATATTGGAGTTTGATATTTATCATCGTAAGGGTGCCCCAACTTGGAATACACCTTACTTATCGCATCAGTTTCCACGATCATTAACAACAATTGAAACTAATCTCTTATTTTTCTAAATTTCGAACTTTTCACAATTTAAAGCATCCCTGGTCACAGGGAAGATGTCGCTATGTAATAAATAAACTTCGTTATTAGGTTAGGGTTATTCCCACCTGTTACCACCAACTTGTCACCTTGTGTGGTAACAGATGGGATTTTTTATCCCATCTTTTACCACTAAAGTAGTCGGGGGTAACTACTGGGAATTTTTTTCCCACCTGTTACCACTAAAAAAATTAGTTTAGTGGTAATAGTTGGGAATTTTAATTCGAATATGTTCCCACTGGTAGAATAGGATAAAGGCGACACACAGTGTTTTTTTGGCCCTCATTTTGGGACAGCCTGTTTTTATTGAATTATCGAATGGAGAAATCTATCACTAATGCAAGAGTAAAACTCCCATGAGCTATAATAGTTTTAGAAAAAATGCAATCCGTGTAAAATTACCGGTAATGTATGTATTTAAACAAAAAACTTTTCTATGTTTCTATGAATGTAACACTTAATTTTGCACTGTGACCATATAGGCCTATTGTAAAACATGGACAGGGAAGCTACGTCTCAATTTCAAGATAATCGAAAAAATTACTAAATCGTATTTATTTTTTTGTGACTAAAGTTTTTAGTATTAGCAATTTATTTTTACTTTAATACATAGCTACATATATGGATATGGACTACTACCAGAAAAAAAGAACTGCTAAACTCACGGACTTTCAGGTATACATTTTTAAAAAATGTACCGGTTCGGTACCGGCTTAGTACCGGTTTTGGTCAAAGTTCTCAATGTTACTTTATAGCAATATCAAGCACGATTCTTTATTGCAGCCTGTTGGATGCGGAAGAATGCCCATGACAAGTATTTTGTGCAAATTCAAACTATAGAATATTATTAAATGTATAACTAGGGTTTTCTAAATATTAAAGTACCTACGCCCCCCCGCCGTGGCACGTTTCTCATGTCATGTGGACTGCACGGTCTTCCGATTGAATCTTCCGATGATGACTTCTCACCCTCGTTAGGCATGCTGAAACCCCGCAATAGTACCTCAGCCCCACTTCCTCCAAGTAATAAGTATTGAAGCCGTACCAGACTCATAGTGCCACTTTGCCTCAGCAGCACCTCTAGCATAACTGTGGTATTGATTGTCAGTCTCTTTCCTTTCAATACAACGCGAGAAAGACGGGTGATGCTATGTCTCGTGACAAGCGTTGTCGCGGAGAGTTGTGCTAGACCGGCTGGGCTTGACCTATCCTGCTGGGGGATGTCTCTCCGAACCCCGATCGGGAGACTTAATTCAAGGGGGACATTAGGGGCGCTAACCCTCATGCTGGTCAGCGACAGGCAAATGAAGCTATGGATAACACCATAGCCGGCACTTATTATGCTTCGGAGGTGGCCGCAAGTAGGCTAGAAGTAGGAATCGACAGCCATATACTGACTCGGTTTAATACGTATGTTTCTGGATCAAGAAAGTAAAAAATATAATGGTCGCTACGGAAAACCGTTTGACCTATCCAAATCGTAAAGAAACATTCTTTTCAATTTTTTTTTAAGTAGTTTAAACACATCACTTTTGGCACTACCAGAGAAACCTTCTTTTTAGGGTTCCGCACCAAAAATGGTAAAAAAGGAACAATTATATGGTGCGACTATGTCTGTCTGTCTGTCTGTCTGTCTGTCAGACTATTAAAACGCTATATCTCAAAAACTATTTATGATATCTATTTGAAGCCCACAGCCCACATGTATTGCAAAGGAAATATTCAAAAATATGTTTTTATTTTCCTAGAAAACGACGAATATGAGGGGGGGGGGGAGGGGTACAATATTAAATGTCTAGCTAGTAGTATATCGTATGAAAGGGCTTGATCTGCACATTTTTGAACTATTTTTTTAGTATTGTTGTTACATTTGTTTAATTAAGGAAAATGTGAACCGATTTTTTTAATTTTTTACACTATAAATAAAAATTAATATTACACGAAAATTATAACCATGTCTCTAACTAGCTAATTGTCTATTAATTTTCAAAAAACCTATTTGAACAACCCGGTTGCGGTAATTTTGCAGCTTATTTACATGCAATGCCATAGATATCAAGCGCAAACTTAACTCAACCGGAACCGGGTAGTAGTATAATAATGTTAGGGTAAGTGAAAGTTTGTACGGAATCCTCGGTGCGTCCGACTCGTCCTTAGCCGGTTTTTTACTTTAGCGTAGTCGGATAAAATGTATCCTATAACCATCTTTGGATGCTCAGCTATGTGCGTACTAAAATAGTTGAAATTTGTGAAGCCGATTTGGTGTTATGTAACCTCGACGAGACATACAACATCCAAAAAGAAAAAAAAATCGATTCAGTGACCGTCAAATAGTCAATGTACAGACATTAATTTTTTACAACTTTATTATAGCAAAAAAGACGCAAATTGATTACACGCAAGAAATGCATCCTCGTGCATGTAAGTAAGACACACAATTACACATTAGCACACCAACATTGATTTTTGGCAAAATACTCACAAGATTTATCTTAGCCTCACATGCTTCTATTTTGTAAATAATAAATAAATAAAGCTAATTTTTGAAAAGTAACCATTATATTGCTAAAAAATGACATAGAGAACTTTGAACAAAAACCGGTACCAAACCGGTACGTTTAAAAAAAAATATCTGAAAGTCTGTGAGTTCAGAAGTCGAATTTTTTTGTGCTAGTAGGCCATATAGGTAGCTATGTTTTAAAGTAAAAATAAATTGAAATAAAACAATTTAACGGATTATATCGCGTATATTATCTCATTTTAGTTTAAAGTTTTTATTTCAATGAGTAATAATCGCGGAAACAGAAGTAAAAATAAATTGCTAATACTAAAAACTTTTGTCACGAAATATAAATACGATTTAGTCATACTTTCGATTATTTCGAAATTGCGATGTCGTAGCTTCCCCGTGCATGATTTACAATTCGGCCCTATGGTAGGCCTATACGGCCACAGTGCAAAATTAAGTGTTACATTCATAGAAACATAGAAAATATTTTTTTGAATATATACATTACCGGTAATTTTACTCGGATCGCAGTTTTTCGAAAACTTTGATTGCTAGGCTCGTGGGAGTTTTACTCCTGCATTAGTAATACATTGCGCCATTCGATAATTCAATGAAATCAAGTTGTCCCAAAATGAGGGTCAAAAAACACTGTGCGTAATTATTTGAATAATTTTGACGGAAATAAAATCGACATGATTTTATCCTCACGAATTATTATTCAAATCATGATTTTATTCTTGAGCGCCCAACACTAGGGATAACTTTATCTTGTTCATCGCGTGGTGTTTTATATGAATCGCAATCCCTTTTTAGCTATGTCAACTCAATTATTATTTTTTGGGTTATAAATACGTCTATCTTCTGGGTTAATTTTCGTCTTTATATGTGGAACTGGAATTAAAAATGAGATTTTTAATTTTTATTTAAAGGGACGTGTCGCAATTATATTATAAATATGTATTGTTGCTTATTACAATGTTTTCAAATAGTTTTTGGGAATATTAAAAAAAAAATTTTTTTTTGTTCAAATTGAGAGCAGTGTGTACTGTCGACATATTAAAAAATAGTTCTATTATATCGCATATTATTATTATAAAAATTGAATTTATTATTTTAATAAAAGATAATTAAAATGAATGTGGTGGTAACTACTGGGATTTTTTTTTCCACCTGTTACCACTAAAGGAATTGATGGTAACAACTGGGAAAAACATTCCCAGTAGTTACCACCAATTATTTTAGTGGTAACAGGTGGGTATTGTTTTTCCCATTATCTCCTTCTGGTAAAAGATGGGAAAAAAATTCCCAGCTGTTAGAACTGGCGACAAGTTGGCGGTAACAGGTGGGAATAACCCTTAGGTTATAGTTTAGCGGTTCTGAAACTCCATTCCCCTTCATGTCCTAACTTGATTAAGGGAATAAATACATTAAAAATGTTGATGACGCATCTGTGTACAAAATACAGTTAAACGCAACGTAAGTTATTTTATGATGGGGTCAGACTTAAGTCTAGCTTGGTTACTTTTTCGTCTCTGCTTCCTTATAATATTGTCACGCGACCCCAGGTGGGCCTTAGTTTCAAAACCTACTAGTTGTAATAAGCTCTCGGTGGGATATTTTAACATTGAACTAGAGCGAGATTACACCGAGTGGGCCTCGTGATGCAGGCTTGCAACCACCCTCCAATTCGGAAGGCAGCCGACTACCTTCCCAGTTCAAGGTCAGGTCCTAAAAAAATCTATAACACCAGTGATTCGTCACCTCCGGCTTAAAGCGGTCAGAGATTTTCTGATAGCCGCCAGACTGCTTGACTAGGCCAGCGTAAGCTACAGGATATCTGCGATATCACTTATTAACCTTTAAATTAAAAAATATATGAAAGCTGACCCTATGTAAGATGTGACAGTTTAAAAGACAGAACGAATATTATATTCGTTTAGGTAATTTTTGGACAGTTGTTTGGTAGAGTAACGAGTAAGTGGATTTAACCCTTGCCCAACCGCAACCCGTTACGCGGGCGCTCTGCTCGAAGTAAATTTTCGCTCTATACGCTTTTACCCACCATATTGGCTACGTGCTACGAAAATATCTTACGTACATGAATGTGTTAATAGATGAGATGCCACCATACTTTTTTTGTTTTGTAGGGGCCCCTTTAGTTTGGTCCGCCGCTGCGTGCATCGTCAAACGGGGCAGCAGTTTGCCGTCAAAATCGTGGACGTCGCTCGGTTCACTGCCAGCCCGGGACTCAGCACTGCTGGTAAGTCTTTGAGTAAAATACCTAGAAAAAGGTCTTTAATGACTTTGATCGACGCAGTCACTTCGTATATTTGTATCCAAAGATTGTCTGAAAGATATGTCTGTTAAGCGCTAAAACCGCTTTGTATCTTTAGTAAAACGCGAAACTGTAAAGAGTTTATTATATGCATCGCACGAACATCGCAATCAGAGCATCAGGGCAACATCGTTTTGTCAGGCCTCAGTTACACAATGATAAGTCTTGTAAGCGAGTTTTGGACGCGAAGGACAACTCTTGTATGAGATTATGACAAGAAACTGCTGTTTATTGTGACCGAGTAATTCTCTTCTGTGTTCCTTTGGGCTTAGCGTGTAATGTGAATTGTTTTTGATTTCAGATCTGAAGCGGGAGGCGACTATATGTCACATGCTAAAGCATCCGCACATTGTGGAACTCCTCGAGACCTACAGCTCCGAGGGAATGCTCTACATGGTCTTTGAATAGTAAGTTAGTTGTAAAATTCTCTATAGTCGCGCAATCCTCAGGAGATCAGTTCGTGGCATGTATCTGCATCGGTGTCAGACAATATCGCATGACGTGTGGGTAACTAAGTCAGAAGTCGCGTAATAAAGCAAATTTCCTTAACATTGTTCAGTGACGTCGCGAAAAGCGTGTTTGTAGAGACATGAGATAAAATCGCGCAACGTAGCGGAATTTCGTTTGATCTGTTAGACGACATCGCGCTACTGCGTGATATGACATTACGATGGTTTTGTCACGCCGTATCGAAGTCGACAAGCACAAACATCGTGCGTTGTGCCAGATAACTGACATAGTTATGTACAATATATACCTTTGTTTTGGTGTAGTAGTTTCCAAATGAACACGGTTAATGTACACATAAATTGTAAAAAATTAATATTACTGAATATTATTAATTTTTCTTTTTGTTTTTAACAGAAGGATCAAAACTGAACGAAAGTCGATGCTCGTCATTCGGCTAGTCTATAATTAGAATTGTCGTGTGATTATTCTCACCTACAATGTACATCAAAAAGCTATTGGCATTTATAGGGTTCTTTATTAACGATACGTTAATTTACTTTTGATGTTGCCATTGCCATCACTTTACTGAAGCTATGCGACTAGACGTTTTATTTTTCGGCGTAATATTTCGAATATTAGACCTTTTATGAATCTTAAAAACTCGATACGTGGAGTAAATTCGTGGCAGTTTTACTTATTCAATGTCACTTGAGGAGGACAAATATAACAAAAAAACACTGTGGCACATAAGTCACATTAACATGCCGACTCGGCATCGTCGCGAATTCATTCTCTTTAATAAATACCTGTTGCATTCATTCTGCGTGCCAAGATAAATTGGCGTGAATAATATTTTTTGTATCTTATTTTCCCAAGTTGCTTAATTGCGCTGTAAACAAAATGGTATTCAGTGTTAAAAGTTAAGTCATTTTATATGCAAATAACACATAAACCTGTAAATTATCGAGAAAGTAAGGAAATTTACGAAAAACTATGTAATTTCACAAAAATTAAAAATAATATTACATAATTTTTAACATTGTTGGGGCTACATATGGTAAATAGCGCGGCGCACTTTGTGATTACGCCAAAAAAAATAGCTACATATTGCATAGGCCTCAGCTCTGCCGCCGTTCGGTATAGATAAATTGATGTACATCGTGCATAATCCACGAGCTTTAATTTTTTGAGCACCTCAATGGTAGCTAAAATTGCTTGTTCTCTCGCGCGGTTCGCTGTCACGTTGATACTCGGTAACGCGCAATTTTCGCTCTGATCGAAGAGAGTGACCCTGCTGTGTTTTTTGTACAATAGGGTACATGCATGAATTTTTTTATCGCTTTTCTTAACTAAATATCAAAATACCGTAAAAACTATTTCAAAATGTGAAATTAAAATTAAAATCGGCCAAGAAATACGCATAATATAGGCATTTTAAACTACTAATTAGACAGAGAGGTCCGATGTGCACTGTTACGTCACAGTGCACTCCGGCCATATAAACTCCAAATTAAATTCTGTTTTGCAAGAATGTAATTTTTGATGGCTTATATCTTGGTTATTTTTGTAGCTATTCGAAAAATTATTTTTGTCTACTGTTTGTTACATGAATGAGCTTTTAATAAGGCAACAATAAAAATTCATGCGTATTCCCTATTATCTATTATGTGGTATAGGTATAAGGAACAGTCATCTGCCTATACCTATTTCATATGACAAAGCGTTCATAAATGAGTGACTCCTATCTATTCATTCGTAGAGTGGTTAGAGCGTTATATATTTTTATATCCTCTCAGATCATTATTACAACGGAATCAATAACAGATAACTCTGCTATTATATTACCTTTAACAATTATAATTAGTGAATTGTGTAGGATCTTTTTCGTCCAGATATCTACTGCTTACTTATGCGATTGGATGTATATACCTATTGTCTTTTACAGTTCTGATATTTTATTTTTCAGCATGGATGGATCAGACCTTTGCTTTGAAGTCGTCCGCAGAGCTAGCGCCGGTTTTGTGTACAGCGAGGCCGTTGCTTGGTTAGTAGCTAAGTAACATTAATTTAAACTTAACACGATTTTCATGAAAACAATAAAACGGGGCTTAATGGCGAATAAATATGATTTATTTCATTAACTTTATTTGGTATTTTTTTGACTTCAGTTCAGGGACCGGAACCGCTTACCTTTATATAGGGTTTTTAAGCCGGTTTTTATAATGCTGGGTTTAAGAAAACCTTTTGATCAGGTTAAGCTTATCAACGGCTTAGCGCTTAAACGATTAAGCCGATCTTTTGAATTAACTCAGCTAACTCATAACCCAAACAAACCCCTGTTAAGGTTTTTAATAGTAAACGGCTTTATGCTGAGAGCATACAAAATTTATCTTAACCTTCATAGATATTCGATTCATTTTTGCTAAGACGTTACTTAAATTAACTTGAGTTAACCCGAAATCCAATAAAAACCCCAGGGTTTTTAGTATAGGTACGATTCAGCATTAAATGCAAGCTATTACGGTCTTAAGCGTTTTAGTGATACAGTTTATTTTTGATTGGAGTTCGCCAAATCGAGTCCAATATAGCCCAGAGCGGCGCAGGCGGTGTCTGTCAAAGCTTTTGCAAAACAAACTTGCACCTAACTGTTTACAATATACATCCCATTAGCGTTAGAGCATTAATGTATTGCACTTGTTTCGACAAATTTGTTTGTTTACCTTTAAAGTTCGTTATATTTTTTGCGAGTAGCGAACAGTGAGCAGTGAAATTGTGAACGTCTTTTAAGTCAAGAAAATAAAAAACCGGCCAAGAGCATGCCGGACGATGCTCAGTGTAGGGTTCCGCAGCCGTACAAGAAAATGTACTCCCTAAAAGATGAAAAAAATAGGATATTTTAAAGTGTAGGTAGGTACTTGCTAACGAGCATATCGCCACGGCACTTACGTCTTTTTGCTAAGAAGCGCAGTTTCTTGGCAATAACTCAAAAATGGTATATCCGATCATGTTGAATACTTTTTTCGTTGAAATTATTTATTCTGTGTTACGTATTAAGTTTAATCTGTGTAGTTCTTTTTTGTATTTTTTGGACGTACCGTTTAGAAAATAGAGAAGGGGCGACGTAATTATTTCCGAAAATATTCACTAAATAAAATAAAGAAATATTTAAACCTTACAGTCATTAAAAAAACTGGCAAATTATGTGCCGCACTTTGATATTTGCTGTATTCTTTTTTTCAGTTTCGGTCCGTCCATCCTACGTATAATGGAGTGCCCCCCTAAAAATATATTTTTTTGCTATTTAACTATCAAACTAAGTAGCGACTTGTACATACCTATACTCCAAATTTCATCAATATACTCGTAGATCATGTAACTAGTTTTTGAGTAAAATGCCTGTGACATGCGGACGGATGGACGTGATGAAACTATTAAGATTCCGGTTTTGCCATTTTGGCTACGGAACCCTAAAAAAACAAATTGTGCTGTTTGCATTGTACTTACCTACTGTGCAATGCCGCTACCTAACATAATTCCCTTCATTGGTATTTTAGATATGATGATGAAGGGTCTAATACCAGATTGTGTCAACTCATAAATTAAACATAAGTCTTTATTGGTTTCTGGCCATTTTTGGTAATTAATAGAATGATACAAGCCCGCGAACGAAGGAACACTCGCGCTTCAAAAACAACAACTGACGATTTCTTTATTAAAGCCTGACCTTATATGGCAACAATTTAGCAAATGTCAGTTCAGTCCAAAAAAATAAAATTGGCAACTGCATATTTTTTCTATGAAATGTTTCAACACTACGAAAACATTACCTACTTTTTGAAGATTATTAAAATAAAGTGACGTTCGATTTTTCTACAGTTCATAAGTCACTTTCTACACAGTTCATGAATTTTCTCGACTAGTCACTATTATGTCTACATTTACTGTTGGGTAATAATTAAAGTACCTCAAAACGATTTTTCACTAAATTCAAAAGATCGTCTCCGCCTTGTGCAACATTCCTTTATGATTTGACTCAATGTAGTAATTATTACCTACCTATCGCCATTATTAGTAAATTACGTAAAAAACGAAAAAATACGTCTCCAATATTTATTTTTATTACGAACTAATAATTGAAATTTAGCCATCGTCCCCATACATACAGCGTGACGTTACTATTGATTATTATAAGTGCCCCCTTTGTTAATCTTCCTTAGTCAGAAGTATTATAATTATAAGCTATGCTTTTGACTCATCAGTTGAAGCGCAAATTTGCAAATGAAAGTAAAGTAAGGCTACGATAATTGATAATTCTAATAAAAACAGCTAAATTATGAATATTTATTTATTACTAGCTTCTGCCCGTGACTTCGTCCGCCTTAAATTCGTTTATCGCGGATAAGGGTATTTTTCCGGGATAAAAAGTAGCCTATGTCCTTCCCCGGGACTCAAACTATCACCATACCAATTTTCATCCAAATCGGTTCAGCGATTTAAGCGTGAAGAGGTAACAGACAGACAGACAGACAGACAGACACACTTTAGCATTTATAATATTAGTATTGATTAGTTTTGATTTCAACCACATCCTCCGAAAATTCTTCGATGTCCTCTTCTGCTGCGATACTATTAATTAAAATGTCTAAATACTTAATGTACTTAGTTTCTTTATTACAAACACAAAAACAATCTGCTAAAACCGCGTTGCTATATTTTTTTGTAGAAACATCCTCAACACTAGGACCACTTGAAAAAATAATTACTATTTGACATGAAATATGATTATGTTTAAATTTATATCATCACTACTTTGAAAATAACAACTCATGGTCAACCCACTACCTACGTATAACTCCTCTAAAATAGAGCATTGTGAACTTGGCTGACACACTGCCCTGTAGAGACACGGCACTGGATACTTGACAGTTAACCAAATTTTACTTTTATTAACAATCTCACAAACATTACCTCTTTATAAGTGATATTAAATACCTATTCTTGCAGTTTTCAACGGTCTCAGGTACTTATCATCATGCGTATGCTAGTCGTAGTGCTCACCGCTCACACCGGATATGGAACACTTAGGAGTTTATTTGCACTTCTTTTCCCTTTAACGACATACTTTTTTTGCCGTATAAGATTGATGCATTCGGAATCCAAATAATTATCCGATACTGGATAGTTACTTTGGTTTTTGTTGGCCTAAAACACAAGTAAACCAATTTAGTGCATACAAAATCCTATATAGTACCAATGTAAGCTTTTTCAAGAAGTAAGTATGGATTACTAATATTATAAATGCGAAAGTGTGTCTGTCTGTTTGTCCGTCTGTTACCTCTTCACGCTTAAACCGCTGAATCGATTTGGATGAAATTTGGCATGGACATAGTTTGAGTCCCGGGGAAGGACATAGGCTACTTTTAATCCCGGAAAAATACCCTTATCCGCGATAAACAAATTTAAGGCGGACGAAGTCACGAGCAGAAGCTAGTGATTAAATAAATTTCGTTACTAATATTTATATTGCTTACTGTGAATCGTGCAATATTTACTTACCATACTCAATCTTGCCAAAATGTGATCATTCTCCTTGAGAGTCTTGAGATTGAGACACACCGTACGGCTGGAGCGATCGTGAAACGAAACTAAAACAGACCATGACCACCAACCACCATTATAAAGTTAGGCTCGTCACGAGGACGCCTCCCCCCTGAAGACGTGCCTCATTCCGATCGAACCGCTTAAACTAAGCAAAATAAAAACCGCTTAAAAACCCTAACCCAAAACATATAGGTTAATTACGCTTAACTCAGTCAATAAGCTTAACCCCCTTATGATTTAAGCCAGTCCGGTTTTAACCCGAACAAGCGATTAATCCTCAAACAGCTTAAGCCATTCGACCGAATTAGGGCAATAAACGGGTTTTCCGGTCCCTGCAGTTACTTCGAGTCTATGGACGTAATGCGACGTCCGAAATGAAAAGTAATTAATTAAATAAATCATACTTATACGCGATCAAGCCCCGTTTTGTTGTGTTGTCATGATCTCATGATGAACTACGTAACTAAGTAACTTTTATACGTAATCTACTGTGTTCGCATTATTTTCTATCCGTATCTCGTGAGATTTGGATTAAAACCTCTCGGTTTTTTCAAACCGGTTGTTTCAAACCGTCTGTAACGAATCGTATTACCGAAAATAATGTACTATTGGGGATATGACATTTCTTTATGAGATGACAACTGTTAGCTCTATTTTACGCTGGGTCGGAGGTATGTTTAAGAACGTCTAGTTACGTAAGGTTGATCTTCTCTCATAAACACAGTCATGCAGTAAGTAGTATGCAACTGCATATTTATGTTATTAATTACACGCAATCGCATTCCGCTTTAAGGTGTAAAAAATAATGCCTAGTTTTATAAGCATTAGTATTATTTAATGCCGCCGTGTTTCGCGTGCAGTCACTTTTTACAAGATCTTGCTTCGTGTGCTGTGATCATTTTACTTTCTTTTTTATTTAATTATTTATCTTCGTACGTCTTTCCGGTTCGCCTCTATTTTTACTATTTGCGTGTGGTCTAAATGTAGGTTACTAGACATCTCTGCTATATTGGTCCTCGTGGTTGGTATAACGCCTTAGACCAGGGGCGGCTTTTGCTTCAAAAATGTCTGAATCTTCGCATAATAACTGTTACGTGATCAGAGCAGTGCATTTAATTAGCCAAGCGAAGTAACAACACTTAAGGACAGGTTGAACCATTGACATTGAAATTGACAAATTTCAATGCATGATATTAAATACTGTTATTTTAATATTTTCTTCTGTTTCCGCGATTATTACTCATTGAAATAAAACAATTTAACGGATTATATCGCGTATATTATCTCATTTTAGTTCCCGACGTTTCGGAAGCTTTCCAGCTTTCCATGGTCACGGGAGGACTGAGAAAAGATGTATTTTCCTCTGTCAAAGTTACAATTTGTGCAAACTACCCATTTTTTGAAAAAACACAAATAAAGGTGTACATACATGCCAGATGGGCCTAAGCTGTAAAGACAGTTACACATGTGCCAGAAGGGCTTAATTATTTTATTCTAATAATTTACCAAGCAGCATTTCACAAATGAGGCGTACTGAGGAGAAAAGAAACGCTGCAAAGAAAAACTCCCAGGCTACCTCATTACTAATTATAATATTTAAAAAACAGAGACTATTAAACTACTTTTAAACAGATAAGATATTTTACACCGTTCGGAAATTAAGGTTTTGCAGTCCTGTGTCTCGCTTGTTCCTTGATGAGATGTATTACAGGATCCCAAGCTGGTGGTAGTGACAATCCATCTCCTCTATTGAAATTAGGATGCTCTTTAATCTCAATAGCCTCGCGTAGCATCCTGGGAAAATATCTTTTTTCTTTGGCAAGGATAGAAGGTTTATCAAACTTAATTGAGTGGTTTGGTTTGTCAATAACATAACGCAGTGTATCAACCCGGGTGAAGGAGCACATAGCAGATGTCAAGCACCGTCGGTGTAATAGGTCTGCAGTCTGTGAACATGTCATTGATTAACCAAACCACTCAATTAAGTTTGATAAACCTTCTTCTTTCTTTTTTAAATATTATAATTAGTAATGAGGTAGCCTGGGAGTTTTTCTTTGCAGCGTTTCTTTTCTCCTCAGTACGCCTCATTTGTGAAATGCTGCTTGGTAAATTATTAGAATAAAATAATTAAGCCCTTCTGGCACATGTGTAACTGTCTTTACAGCTTAGGACCATCTGGCATGTATGTACACCTTTATTTGTGTTTTTTCAAAAAATGGGTAGTTTGCACAAATTGTAACTATGACAGAGGAAAATACATCTTTTCTCAGTCCTCCCGTGACCATGGAAAGCTGGAAAGCTTCCGAAACGTCGGGAACTAAAATGAGATAATATACGCGATATAATCCGTTAAATTGTTTTACTGTTATTTTGTTAATTTTAATTAATTAATTAAATTTACTATTATATTTTTATTGCAACACTCTCACAAGGTTGTGTTGAAACATACCAATAGCTGTATGATCTTTTGTACACACAAGGCAATGATTAAATGAACTATGAACCATTTCAACCACTAGTCCGTGTGCTTATAGCGCTCAGCGTTTTAATAGTGATCGCGGAATGGTCTCCTTTTTGCCAACTCCTACGCTATTAGAGTGGTTAGAGTTAAACCAATCTTAAACACAACGCCTCTCCTCTAACCGACCTATGCAGCATGCATCCAAATGTTTTTTTTTTATTAGTGTTAACTCTGAATTGGTTTGTTTTAGTCTTTTGTTATAAAATGTACTATAACGTCCACAGTCACTACATGCGTCAAATCCTGGAAGCGCTCCGCTACTGTCACGAGAACGACATAGTGCACCGCGACGTGAGGCCGCACTGCGTGTTGTTGGCCGGCCGCGACAACTGCGCCCCGGTGAAGCTCGGCGGGTTCGGGGTCGCCGCACAACTTCCCGCGCCAACCTCGCATCGGGCTCCGCCTGGTAAATTTGACAAGCTTTATATTATGCGGTATTTGACTGAAAAGTCAAATTGTCTACTTAGCTCGACCGTTAGCTGACACATGCGATAAGAGTGGCGCGGGGATATGGCGACAGTAGTTATTTTCGCCTCCTTAGCACAGAAAAATTCAATTTACTGCGTGAAATCTACGTGGAAAAGTTCGTTTTATCCGCTAGCGTGGAAAAGTCATTTCAAGTTCGAATTTATATTTTTTATGTTAGTTTTGTGATGAGTGTGTTACGTAGGTTCATTATCACAAGTTTTAAACGAGATCGACGTGAGAATACTGTAGATCTAAAAGCAGGTTGTATTGCACAGAATTGGTGAGGGACACCCGCCCGCTAATGGGTCCCACGGGCCAAGCGTATCTCAAATCAGACGAGTACGGTAAGACTCCGTGCGAACCAAATTGTGCTGTAACTGCATGGACATATTGTGCGTTTTGCACACCGTGACTCCACTCATATCACCAATACACTATGTGTCTTATGCGGCAGACATCAAAGTTTAGAATCGCTTGGAAATTTACCCAATTGGCACTTTCTCACATTTGACACGGCCCTTGTTTCCTGCGTGATAATTGTACTTTCTATTGATTAGTCAAAATTTTAATTTTCCTTTCATCATTGGCTTTTACATGATTGTAGTAGAATTATGTGTTTAGTTCAACTACACTTTCAGATTCATCTTCAAATATCGCTTCTTAAGTTCCCAACACAATTTAATAAACGATCTCAAAAAGAAAAGGTGTGTAAAGCTCAACTGTTGCTCTGCTTAATTAAGCAAAGGATTTTTTTCCTTAACACTAAATGGCCTAATATTTCCCAGTCCAAATTATCATCAAAAAATAAAATACCAAATAGAGGACGATGTCACTCGAATTGTATTGTATATTGACTGAAAGACGTCAAACAACCTCTTATTTGATTTGTTCAGATTTCAATGATACTTTACATATATTTTACTAGCTTTATATTAGGTTCAACTGTAACTATGTCGGTCAATTAAATTTGACCCACTTCCTGGTTTCCCATTAAGTTAAAATTTGACATATTTATGTAAGTGAGAAGGTATTAAGTGACAATACAGTATTGTTATACATCGAGCTGATCTGATGATAAAGCCGGAAGGTGGTCGTAGGAACTCTGTAACAGAATAATGCAATCCTGCCGAATTTAGGCTTTTTAGACTCGTCTCAGTGAGAAGTTGATAGATGGTCAATGAAAAATCCAGTCGGAAATAAAGCCTGTCACAAAACAAAATACAGAATCTTAATATTTTCTTCTGCTTCCGCGATTATTACTCATTTAAATAAAACAATTTACAGAATCTTATTTGACATTTCAACTGTCCTGTCCAGGTCGCATCGGAACACCACATTACATGGCACCAGAGGTGGTTTCGAGCCAGCTCTACGGCAAGCCGGTGGATGTGTGGGCCGCGGGCATTCTACTGCACGTTCTGCTGGTGGGATACTTGCCGTTCACTGGCACTAGAGAGAGACTATTCGAAGCTATTTGTAGAGGAAGATTGCGGGTAAGTGAGAGATCTGTCCCTTGACTTTCCTGAGTTAGGGAACAGGTCTGGGCAAGACACTGGGAAAACACGAAACTGTATCTTACAGCTTTTTTTTATTTCCTTTAATTTTAACTAAACCCTACATTTTGGTTGAGTTAGGTACTACTAACACAAAGTATGAAATGGCAGATTCTTTTTCGTTTCTGAAATGCCTCCCCATAGAAAAAGTTGTTCACATTGACGGGTACTACCACCTGTTAAAATTAAAGGAAGTAAAAATAAGGTGTTTATCGTAATTGTTAGCTTCAATTTGATTGGAGATTTTTTGACATCGCATACGAGGGATTAAATTACTTTACACCACTTATTCCTTTATACTTTAGTTAAACTAACAGACAGAGAAGACTTCTTACTATACATGTCTTACCTAAGATCATATCGGCTGGTCTGAGCTCCCGCTTGCACCAGTCTCAAGTGTAAACACTTGGGTCCCGCGAATGTTTTGCTGCGGCAGCAATTCCTCTAACATCCATCTCGGATAAGTTCGTTGCCCTAGCATACACACGCTAGTTGAAAACAATGGTGTGCAATGTTAGACGCCACGTCCACCTTTTCTGAAACAATGTCCAAGTTTAGCGGTAGATCTACAAAAGCGACAGAATATATAAAAATATAGTAAAGCTGTTGAAGATTCGAGAGTAGTGAGTACAATTTTTAAACTTTTAATATAATTAATGACAAGGTATTTATAACGAAGAATGAGTCGTTATTATTTTGTTTTAGAGAATTAAAGATTTACACAATAACAGTGTATGTCACAGTACACCGTAGGTCATTGCTTATGGAAGTCCACTGCTTTGAGCAGGAGCCGGTTGCCGTTTCCTGTATATCCATTGAACCGCTAATATATACAGGAAACGCACCCGGAGTAGGCTCCCGTGCCGGGCTCCAGCTCAACGCAGCGGACGTTCTAAGCGATGGCACGAATAGAATAAAATAAAATATTGCCTTTTTCATGAAGACAACTTAAAAAAATAACGTATTTGGTTCTTATTTTTACTATAAATGCAGGCTTCGTTACTTTTCAAAGTAATTCTAATACACGTGTTATGAACAGTTCGACGCTCCTCTTTGGGATGACATTAGCGATGCGGCTAAAGACTTGGTTCAACGTATGCTGACTGTGGACCATACGCAGAGAATAACCATTCAGGACGTCCTCAACCACAGATGGATAAGAGTAAGTACAATTATCCAGGTACGCTTAAGGTCGGGGAATACAAACAATACGACTCAATGGGTCATTAGGTCTTTCGAACAAACTAGTGCAATATATATATATATATCCTTGCCGGTCATAATCTTGGAGATCTTTCTATATTCGAAAAGATGATTAATACGTTAATAATAAATTCAATTCAACTACATGCACTAATTGTTCAGTAACGGGGCTTGATTCTCACTCCACTTGTTTCGAGTTTATACCACACTTTCCAGGACATGCCGTGTAAATGCCAAATATTATCGGTCGAACTAACAAGTGATCTGAACTACTTTATTTGCCAATTATTGGCCCGGTACTCTTTAAATTGTACCGTTTTAATACCTGTGTCTTTCGGTTTAGTCCTGTTGGTTTTTTATCTTACTTAGGGCCGATTTCACCAATAATCAATTTACTCGAGAGTGGCTAACCCAGTATAAACTAAATCCAACGATTTACTCAATGGTTAACTTCATTTCTATTTCACGACGCTAGTCTACGGATAACAATCTCTCGCATAGTTACTAAGTAACGTTGAACGAATGAATTGAATGAAATCGTAATGCACCCAAGTAAGATAGACAATTTGTCCCATGCTTGAGCAATGGCACTGCGTATATTTAAAATTTATTCTAGTAATATATCAATTGTGAAGTAAGTATTGAGTTCACTTGACAGTGACAATGACAATACTAATCTACATCTAACAGTTTACTCAGGGCCGATTTCACCAACAATCAATTTACACGAGAGTGGCTAACCCAGTATAAACTAAATGTAACGATTTACTCAATGGTTAGGTTAGTAACTTCATTTCCATTTCACCACGCTAGTCTACGGATAACAATCTCTCGCATAGTTACTAAGTAACGTTGAACGATTGAATTGAATGAAATCGTAATGCACCCAAGTAAGATAGACAATTTGTCCCATGCTTGAGCAATGGCACTGCGTATATTTAAAATTTATTCGAGTAATACATCAATTGTGAAGTAAGTATTGAGTTCACTTGACAGTGACAATGACAATACTAATCTACATCTAACAGTTTACTCAGCCAAAATTGGCGGGGTAAGATTATTCCCTAGTTTAGACATTTTATCTTTAGGTTAATTATTGGTGAAACGTAAAATGAGTTTACTCACGTGTAATTAATGATTTATTATTGGAATAAGGCTTATACTACGTCGGTGAAATTGACCCTTAGTTACTAAATAGTACGCGATGAGGCAGTGTGATTATGACCGCTATGAAAAAAATATCCTCCCTCTGAGGACATAAAATTTATTATTTTTTTTATTTTTTTTTGTATTGTTTGTTTATTTTTTCTTGTATTCACGTGTAATTCGCGCTTTGGCGTTTTTCACTATTTTCAGTGGATTGATTTGAAATGTAGATTTGATTTCAATGTAATAGTAAAATAGTGGTTAAAAAACTAAGCAAATAATAAGTACAACTTGTTTATTTAGGACCGCGACAAGCAGAACCGCATTCACCTCGCAGGCACAGTCGACGAATTGAAGAAGTTCAACAGCCGTCGTCGCCTCCGCGCCGCGACGCTTGCCGCGGCCGCGGCAGACGACGAGGAAGATGAAGAGCAACCCGCAAGAAAACAGGCTATGCTGGAAGAGGCCAATGCTGCTGGTAAGTCCCTAACCACACTGTGGACACTCCATGCCTCCCGCTGGACAATCCCTGCCCGCCGCCCGCAAGCTCCAGCCACCCGCGCTCTTCCCACTCACAGTTCAGCCGGTAACTGCGAGGTAACCGAGCGCGGGTGGGCGGCACATTCAGGGAGTGTCCATACAGTACGTAGTACTCTTTATTATGGTTTATCATCAAATTGTCGACACTCACTTCGCCGAATTTCATTTCAAAGTCAACATTTCATGTATTTTCATTTCGTCGACAATTCAGTTCGTGGAATGATCATTACAAGTAATTTTAAATCGTGTATTTTTACTTGTCGGATGATTCATTACATAGTTGTATTATGTCATGGAAAACGTTTTGTGGTTTATTGTTTCAAGTTTTTTTAACATATAAATTATTACAAGGATTATTATTTAAATTTAAAATAGCTGGCATACAAAGTTATCTATGACATTATGGTGAGAACGTTTTCCATGACATAATACAACTATGTAATGAATCATCCGACAAGTAAAAATACACGATTTAAAATTACTTGTAATGATCATTCCACGAACTGAATTGTCGACGAAATGAAAATACATGAAACGTTGACTTTGAAATGAAATTCGGCGAAGTGAGTGTCGACAATTTGATGATAAACCATTCATGGTTTTAAGGCGTTTGACGCTCGTAGTAAAATCATTATTGCTGTCTTATGCAATATTGCCGGTCGCAATAATAAGGCAGCAAAACCTAATCTTCTCAACCTTGTTGGTTCTGGCGTTGAGCTCGCTCGCTTCGCTCGCTCATTAGGGTCACAGTTCTACCTAACACTCCTCCTCGCTTCGCTCGTCGTCGTACCTAACCTAACCGAAGTCTGACCTGCCTTAAAGTAGAATACGTAACGTTTCTGACTTCACGCCTACCATAGTTTAGTTTAGGTGCTGTAAGTGTAGCCAATTTAATTATAGGCAAAAGTTCTGGCGTTTCGCTTGCTCGCTTCGCTCGCTCGTTAGGGTCACAGTTCTACCTAACACTCCTCGCTTCGCTCGTCGTCGTACCTAACCTAACCGAAGTCTGACCTGCCTTAAAGTAGAATACGTAACGCTTCTGACTTCACGCCTATCATAGTTTAGTTTAGGTGCTGTAAGTGTAGCCAATTTAATAATAGGCAAAATAATTTTTAGGACAATTCATGTTAGGAATAGTATGCTTTAGGTAATTCGATTTTAGAGTTATCAATATTAAGACAAACTTGCTTTAGGACTTTAAATGAGTATGCGCAAAAATTATTAGGACAAACGAGTAGTATGCCATTCAACAGTATGCCAAACATGCTCGGCGAAACATTTTTAGGATAAAAACGTTATGCGAAACGACAGGCACCCGTTCATTTGACATTGAAATTTACAGGTATGAGATTATATAAGAATGTGTGGAAATAAAACGTCGAAGAAATGAAAATCGATGTAATGTACTTCCTCCATTTAAAAAATATACGAAATGAATCATCGATCAAATAATATTCCTTGAAAAAATTTTCTACGAATTAATAAAAGTTGAAATGAACTGTCGATGAGATAAAATTACACTAAATGAAAATACGCGAAGTAAAAATTCGGCGAAAAGTTTTCGGTGAAATGATATTCGATGAAAAGTTTGTCGGCGAAACAACGGGCACCCCTTTATTATACTGTGCCCTAACTCGATTTTAGTCATTGACAAACGTGCAACTTGCTAAACCATTAAGAGATCGGTGGGCCAATTGGGAATATGCATGAATTTTAATTTTTGCTTTATTAAAAGCTAATTCATGTAACAAACAGTAGACATTTTTTTTTCGAATAACTATAAAAATAACCAAGATATAAGGCAACAAACATTTCATTCCATCTCTTTCTAGCAAAACAGAATTTAATATGGAGTTTATGGCCAGAGTGCACGATGACGTAACAGTGCATATCGGGACCTCTCTGTCTAATTAGTAGATTAAAATGTTGCGTATTTCTTGGTTGATTTAATAATTTTTACGGTATTTTGATATTTAGTTAAGAAAAGCGACTATTGAAGAAGTTCAAAAGGAGGTCGAAGAACACAGTCTCGGGGGCTATGCTGGAAGAGGCCAGTGCCGTAGTATGATGAGTCCAGTAACATTGATATTACAACCTTAAATGCGCATAAAAGTTTTTAACTTGTACTCAAATGACATAACGGGTTACGTATGAATGTTTTAGAATCGTCGGGGCTCGCTTGTATCATTTTATTCTTCGATAATATGAGCTATTGTTATATGATCAATGCAAAGACTTGTATTGACTATAAAACAATAGTTCATAGTATAGTAGTTCAGTCACGATAACAAAAATACCCGCATTGGACTTGAACCAGTCTCTCATGTCCTTGATTGAAAGTTGTTAAAAGTTTCGGCGTCATACATATAAAAAGTAAATTAAATAACTAAAAATAACCAGAACACGTTAAATCGGCGACGCGTGATGTGACTTCTGGTGTCAACTAACCGGGCGCAGAAAACACCTTTCGGGCATAAAACCTCTTTTATGAAGGTTGACAGATTTGTCAGTTAGACAGTTTGATTGTAACTAAACTTTGGTTTTTCAGCTGTGAACCTCGTGGTGGAGTCGCTGGACGACGTGGCGGTTCTGCAGGACGGACCCATGTTTATGGACCCGGATCTGTTCCACAGCATGCTTGACGATCTGCAGCTGAGGGCCTTGTTGGAGGTAATTAAATAAAATTAAATAGCGTTATACTCTCTTCATCACTCACCCAAATACAACAATTATCTCTCACTCAACTCATTTAAATAAAATTTGTGAAACGCTGATAGTTATTTTTAAATAAAACAGTCAGCCCTTCCTTCTTCAACGTTTATTTCGGATAAGTGTTAGTAACAATGGCCTTATGAACTATGTTAGTAGATAATATTTTCTTTTGTTTCCGCGATTATTACTCATTGAAATCAAAGAATTTAACGGATTATATAGCGTATATTGTCTCATTTTAGTTCCCGACGTTTCGGAAACCCATACTACAATTTTGATTTAATATCGAAAAACCGTTCTTAATAAGTTGTTTGAATGGAACGGAATAACTGCCGAAACGCCTGTCAAAAACGAGGCGTTTTTTTCTTACTGCAAGCATGTGTAGGTGATTGACGTCCGAATCACATAGAAACAGAGTGTAGCGTGATTGACGTCTGAATCAAGTAGAAACAGACAGGATTGACGTTGTGTTCTACCTCGGTGAGGAGTCAGCGTTGCAGGTGCGAAGTATGTGGCACGAAGCACGGAGCACGAGTTGATGTTCACTCGACGGCGGCCGGCAGCAGAAAGAACGAGCGCGGACTGCAGCACGCCTTATATGCACGCGCGCCGCGGGACGCGTAGCGTACTGAGGTAGTTGAGAAACTCGGCGTTCCCAACTACCTACATGTAGGTTTCCCTTATTGTAATTAAATCTAATTTTATCTATTTCTAATTTTATGTGTTTAGTATCGCGGTAGTTGAGAACACTAGGTTCACAACTACCAACGCAAATTATAAAAATGTTAACCTAGTTTTACTATATAAGAAGCAGATATTTAAATAAAGATTATTACCATTACCATAACCACCTGAACTGCCTCTCAATCAAGCAGTCCCCAAAGTCTTCGGGTGGTCAGCAGCACTAAACATGTTTTAAGTTTCAAATTCCTTACTTGTTGCGTTTCTTATTTTTTTCGCAACTGTATTAAAAATATGTTCGATACACGTGCGGAAATGTCATTCTTCACTCGTCCCGAGTCTTGCCATTCGTCTACGGCTCGTGTCTATATCTCGGTACTCGTGCAGTAATGACATACTTTCCGCACTAGCATCGAAATTTTCTATTTTCCATGCATGAATAGTCCAACAAAGAGGTACTTTTTCAGTACTTCGTTCCTACTTACCGCACTTGTATCGTAAATGACGATTACTTTGCAGTTTCATGAATAATGCGGTATTACGAGTCAGACAAGTCGAAAAGCTTCTAGATCTGAGTGAGACAATTTTTCTCGCAGGTGTATGACCGCATCGCTTGCACGGTGGTGGTGACAAGCGGGCGCGCGCCGGCGGCCGAGGGCCGGCAGCGCAGCCGCCAGGCGCTGGAGGCGGCCGCGCGCCTGCGCCACGCGCCCAGCGGCCCCGCCGCCGCCTCGCCCGCCACCGCCGCGCTCATACACGACCTGAGGCGGGCGCTCGCACTGCCGCATATTAAGGTGAGTCACTGGAACTGTATGACCGCATCGCTATAGCTTGACAAGTCTGCGGGCGACGGGGGGAAAGACAGCGGGGTGAGTAAAAAAGGTGCGCGCGGCAGGATCATCGTCTACGTCCGGCCGTCAGTTAGGTATGGGCCACTATGGAGGTTTGCTAAGACACCGGCTTGTGTAGAAGCTTAGCTGGCACCGGACCGGGTAGAAACCGTCTCGTTGATAAAGAGCCTTTACCCACCTTCACGGTCTTTGTGCCTTGCGCACTGCGTCCTTACCCTAATCTAGGTGGTAGGTATCGTTTGTGGGTTTGCGCTCCCCTCTCTGAATCCGATTACTAATAAGGAGGCCTAGCCGGACCTACCTAGCCAGAAAATAGGAGCCTCATACTCGTATTTACCGCGGAGTCGTATGAGGTTCTATAGCATGTGTATGAAAGCTACTTACCGCTGATGAAGGCAACGTTGCTGTTCCACATCAGTGGCTCGACGCAACAGGTCGGCAAATGTTGTGTGAGTTCAATGTCACTTGTGGCACGCAATACCTTTATATTTCTCCTTATTTATTCTTCTGCCTTTGTCTCGATCGATCGAGACCTAAAGTAAAGTCCAGAATTAGGCGAAATATATTGACATCTGGAAATATCACCCGGCATAGGAAAAAAAAAATAGTCACAGGTCTATGTCGACACAAATATGTGGATATAACCTTAAAAGTACTACCAACGTGATTGTATTGTATTCGATTAGATATTCGTAGTCATACCTCTTGCTCTTACATATGTACATACTTGCCAAATAGGAATGAACGATTCCTATCGGACATACGAGTATACAATATTAACTCATGAGATTAGGTGTAAAGAAGAATTCTGTTATATCTATAGGCGACCTTAACCACCACTTCCTATTTGGTGGTTCCTCGGCTCTCTTTCCTCTTTTGTGTATGCATGTGTGTATATGTATGTATATGACATCTCACGATTACGATGCGGCTCATTCGTATTTTATGAGCCTAAATGGCTTTTCTCTTCTTTAAAATGTTTTTTTTTTTTAATATGACGCACCATGATTTTTCAAAATGTTTTTAAATGTATACGTAGTTGACAATTGTGGCTTATCAAGTAATTTTTTTGATATTTGTGTCTCCGCTAGAAGTGGCAAAAAAATGAAGCGAAAAAAAAAACAATTTTTTTCATCCAAGTTCACGTATATGAATGTTTGTAAAAATATGCTTTATGAACCCCATTTTATGCTCCTTAATTCTGAATTTATATGGTTACTCTCGCTTGCTTGGTTTAGCTAAAATAACAGTTTAAAAATTACCTTGACTTTTAGAAATTTTCGTGAATAACTCTGAAACAAAAGAAGATCGAAGGCCGATATTACACATATAGTGTTTTTGGGTCCTGCCACTACTGCACCTCAAATTACAACCAAATCCCTCGCGGGGGCCACTCTTGTTAGCTTAGCCTGCTAGACCCTTTATATTATAATAATTGTGCTCTCGATGTATTGTGTACAAAGCTTTAAGTAATATGGAATGTGTTATTTCTCGCTTAGTTCGTTTCAAAAACAAGAGGTACGTTTAGTCTCACAAAGATGGCGTTATATGCCTCTAAACGTGCTCTTTATCCTTTGTAAACAAAGTGATGTAAAGTAGCAGATGCCTTATAAAAGATGGCGTTGTACGACATAAACGTGCGGTTTCTATGGGAACCAAGCAGTAATATTGATCGTGAACGCTCATGACATCTAGTGTAGTCCTCGATAAAATTTAAACATACCTACATAAAGTATGTACTTACATGCGTTTAAGGCCAACTTCATCTCAAATGCAGGTATGTTAGGATGTGAAAGGTTAGTAAAGCTTCTTTACATTAAAAGGCTCCGTCTGATTCAAATATTTAAAAGGGGCTTTTGGACCTATTTGTTGAACTATGTAGGAATTTCGGGTGGCTGCTGTTATTTTAAGTACTTTTAGTGAGCTCGTAGATTGTAATTTTTTTATAATACGATAAAACAATGATGTGAGGTTGGTTTTTAATAAAATCAGAGAAGTATATTAGATAATTTTCATGAGATTTCAACTATCTGCCACTATATAGGGTCTTGTTAGTTACTTAATTGTTATAGATACTTGATTTGTGTAGTGCAGTTTTTTTATAATATAAACGTAATCGTCCTTTGTGTCGTCATCGTCATCTTTGTATGAAAGCCGTAAAAATATGCCTTTATTGATGGAAACTATGGTCAGTATACATGAAATATATTAGAAAACTACCGTGACTCAAACATATTGACATTACAATAGCGGTTACTCACGAGAAGTTCAAGAAGAGCAATGACCAGAACCGCTTGTATGTCATCACGAAGGTCCCCGGAATGTACTGAAACCTGTCGAGCAGTACTAAGCTTTTAATACGCGAGCAACCATTTTATTGAAATCTAATTATCAAATAAATACACGTTTATCTTAATATCATCACAATTTATAGACGTCGACGTAAAAATATTTCACCCTAGTATATATTGGTCTTAGACATTGCTTATTCGATAGCAATACTATTCTTATGGTTGTTGTATTGAATAATTTTTGAAGTTCAATAGGGTACTTGACTGACAGATCAAATCAGTTACTTTTTATGAACTGTCAAAACGGTCAGAAAGTATGAAGTTTGAAAGGAAAAAAGGTTTATGACGTCATAATTCTATACGGTCAAATTGCCTCCTTATTTTTAATTTTTGATCATTTTAAACTCACCATAAGCTTAAAAATAAGTATTCATGAATGTTTTCTACGTATTTTCAGAAATAACATTTAACTGCAAACGTGACATCATTTATGTTGAATACAGGAAAGTACCCAATTCAAAGGCTATATCTCCCATTAGTGCCTGCTGTCTTTTAACATTTCGGTGAACTAGAAATAATGCGACTGTAATTAATGGGTGAAAGTATTGTAACGACAAGATTCGCACAGCGTTAATCAAATTCAGATAGAATCTGTCCTTTCCATTTCCACATTAAAATAAGGAACCTAATACGATTTGTCACTCATTCTCAGTGGGTATCCCGCTTACAGCCATATTCGTCTCAAACTGGGATCCAATTTTTTGTTCACGTTACTCTAGAGACAAATCCTTTGAAAAAGTTAAAACGTGCCGGACGTGTTGTAGGATCGCACCCCGTTCACATTGCTACGCAGTTATTGACCGATGCGAACCGTTTCAGCTTGGAGAAAAATGATTTCGTATGTCTGTCTGTTCGGCGGACGTCCCGCTGTTTTCCAATTCAGGTCGCATTTCAAAACCGATTCTCGTGAAATTTTCTAAGCAGGTGTGAAAATTACATGGATTGTTTTTGTCAGTCCAGTTTTTGGAAATTATTGAAAGGGCAGAGATATGGGGGTTGATAGACTCACGAGGTCTACAGCTAACAGCTACTAGTATACCCACGAATTTTATTCGCACTACCTCGATTCGAATACAGGATTTTGTTTTTGATATATTCCCAATTTTAGGGACACTATTATCTTAACGAACCCTTCATAAGATATGCTACAATAAAATGTCATTAATGAGGCTTTTCAAGCTCGTGTAAATTATTTGCCTATCAAAGTCTCAGTCATATTTGTCAAATATTTAATACAATATATATTCATTATGTATAAAAAAAATCGGTCAAGTGCGAGTCGGACTCGTGCACCGAGGGTTCCGTACAAAATCTACGCTTAAACTTCAATGATAGCCCTGCTCCTAAGCAAAATGTACGCAGTGTGGGTTCATTTTATATTGATTATTGACATAGACGAGACATAAAAAAAAAAACAAGATTTTCAGATTTATTTCGTGGGTTTAAGCTACCTCAATTTTCAAGTTTCTAGGACAACTGTGTAAGTGCTCTGTAGATTTTCCATGCGTGGTAATTTGTATAGAAATACCATTTTAATGACTATCTTTGAATTGCGTTGACTTAGAAGCTTGATTTTTTTACAACTTTAAGGGACCGCAGACATAAGTATTTGATGTTAATTTCAACTCGATACCTCCACGCGTTCCTGAGAACAAGGGTAATGAAATGACGGACAGACATACGGACATCAAAGTGATTCTATACGGGATCCTATTCTGTTTTTGCCTTTAGAGGCGAAAATGAAATAAATTATCAAATTAAACATAAATGTTTTAGAAGTTAACGTAAATTAACAAAAAAATCTCGTATAAACTTTGTATTGCTAATTTGCAAGTCGTGCTTACGCGTGTATCGTAGCATTTTGCAAGCTATAATGTCATTCGCACATGTTCAGACGTGATACATAGATCAGACGTATTACCGCTTTCGATTCTTAAATCTAACGGAATTATTTAGTGCATAGCCAATTTTGCGTTCAATTATTTGTCAATGTTTAATGTACCTTAATAAAGCAACATTTTCATCATATATACATGCGTAAACAGCCCTTACGCGCGTATATATGATGAAAATGTTGGTTTACAAGTAATTTCCTTCATTGGTAAAATTCGTTTCCGCCTTCAGAGGTTTTGATGATTTCTGTCCCCAATTATCTCCATACTATCCTGTCATTGGCTTGTTTTATAGCGGTCTATACTTAATTGTGCCTTTCTCGAGAAAATATTTAAATGTAGGTATTTCACTTTTCCAACTTTATAATAGCAAAACAGATGACGTAATTTCAAAATCTTAAGGGCATCCGTGGTTGCTCCCAAGGTTTTAATGTGCCACATTAATCATTTGATCACACACCTTTTCTGTGCATTCTCGGCCTCGCTAAAGTTTTATTAGAACATTCGAGCAAAGAATACGAGATGAGTTGCCCGTGTAAACAAACTGAGACGTAAGCTACGTGTCTGGTCTACGGGTCGGAAATGATAGAGTGATCGAGCTCTTGAGATGTGTTTAAGTACTTATCTGTGGATAGGATAGTAAAGCGTGGGTGAACTGTGAAAGTAGGTGATCATTTTATGTTTCGTATACTTGTTGCAATTTGAGACTTTGCGTGCCCAGTTATCATATTACTGATTGGAAAGACTAATGGCATTTACCTACGTCCCTAAAATGCAAGAAGTCAATACTAAATAAGCATTGTTTTCTAATTATATTCGCATTAACTTGATGCATTCGCTCACATTAATTTACAGCGTATAGTTTGTGAGCGCGCTTTGAAGTAAGCAAAGCTCTACCTCGATTTTGGACCGAATCCAAAACCGAATTCGAACGCTATTACTATGGCGTAGTAATTTGCATTACAATAATAAAATATTGCGATGTCTGTTCTTAATATAAACGGGTTATAAATTACACCTGTAAAAATATGAATTACGCAACAAAACACAAGAAATTCCGCAGCCAAAATCCATGTCTTTGATGCGGGTAACATTTATGTAACCCAAAATGGACTTTTATAAATTTCAAATCATAACAAGAGAGTTATTTCACGTTCTAACAGAAAAGTAACCCCTACTAATTAACAAAAACGTTTCGTTCACTCTAAATTTTGACTTATGACTGCAGTTTAAAGGGCATTTTTTAACCTTTGCGAGTCTCTGATTCGAGCCAGTGATTTAACACTTTTTATCTACAGTCTTATTCACTTGACGTTAATGCTTACCTATAAAACAGTAACGTAACAGAATAAAAACAATATTGGCTCCGTAATATTCAGATGATATTTTATAATTATTTCAATCAAAATCAGGAGTTTATCTATAGGTACTATTATAAAGTTGTAAAATTTAAATGTCTGTACGTTGAAGATATTATCAAAAGAAAAGTATTCCGTGCTATTTGAAGGTCACTGAATCGATTTTTTATTTTAACATTTTATTATATTCGCATGCACTGTCTTACACATATAATCTTAAAGATTATCCTGTGATATTTTTAATTAAAATAAAACTAAAAAAACATCAAATGTTAGTAGCACAATTTCGTCTACAAAACTGACTCTTTATTGCATACAACAATCTACCGACTATGCGTTTTTATAGTCTCGCCGTCATTTTGATATTATAAAACGTCTACGCTAAGAGCCAATCACAGCCAGAGATTCTGTAATTGACCAATGAAATTTATTTGTTTTGGGTAAGTAATTGAGAGTAGACTGATATTTTGGCCAACTTTTATTGGTACCACAACACGCATGCGTATTTAGAATATTTACCCAGTTTTAAACTGACAATTTTGAGCAACCTCGCGTTCTATCTTTTATTCGTTCACTGTAAAAAATCATTTTGGCCGTTTGGGACCACAAATAAAACTGACCACTTTTAATAATTTATTTATATATCGCACAAAAGAAAAACTTATGGTACACAAGACGGACTTAATGCTATAGGGCACTCTCTACCAGTCAACTTTGAGGCGAAGCAGATAATTGTGGGTGGTGCAACTAATTTACAGACATAATTTATATGGATAAATACTCAGATACATGTATACATAACGCAAAATGTCTGCAACACAAAACGTCTACCACATAAAATGTCTACTTTTAATAAGACCCATTTCTTGCTTTACCCATTTTGTAACACCACCATTTCTAGAAATGACCACTTTCTACTAGAAGTAGAAACAAAGAAGCTAGAAGCTTCTAGTGTACATTTTGCGTTACGGGCATTTCGAGTAAAGGTCATCCATAATTAAAAGTGGTCATTTGTATTTGTATTCCCAAACCGCCGATATGAAAAAACAATTACTTTTTAGTCAAACTTACAAAATGAGACGAATTAGCTTTAAGGTCATAAAAATATTTTGGACGACTGGTGCAAAATGAAAGGTAGCACGATAAGAAAACTGCGTCCATAATAAATTAAAAAAAAAAATTGGTAACTTCTTTTTTTTGGAAGATCTACCTAAATCTAGACGAAAGCCTGGGACAACAGACTCAGGACTACAACGGATTGTCATAAGAAAATTTCAACAAAATCCGTCGCTTTCCATTCGAGATGCCGCCAAAAAGCCAAAACTTCTTCAATTATTGTGGGGGCAATATCTTGTTAGTGAATCCCGCGAGTTAAACCAGGATACGCTTATCAAAGAATCTTATTAATCTGGGAATTTTATACCTCGTGTGTTCATAACTTGTGGGATGAACTTTGAATTAAAAAAATAAATAAACAGACAGCTTTTTACTTTTAGTTTCAAATTTTAATTTAGAGCGTTTGTGTTTTGTAAAGGTAGCTCGACGACTTTAGCGTGCGTAAATTTTATGAAAGTAGTGACTGAATCAATCAATAACACAATTTTTCTGGATTTAAGCAAGGCTTTTGACTACGTCAATCACTCATTACCTCTCCACAAAAAGGAGAGGTACGGTATTAGAGGTACCGCTTTTAATTGGCTACAAAGCTATTTATCTCATAAGGCAGCAGTGTACAGAATAACAATATGTTATTAATGAGAAACAAGTTGTAACACGTTCGGAATTTAAATATAACCGTTGTGGGGTTCCTCGGGGTAGTATTTTGGGTCCACTTCTCTTCGTGTTATATATTAACGATTTGTTAGTCCATATCAATAACAATTGTATAATTTTTGCAAATGATACAAATCGAATGGTGAGATCTGATAGCATTAATAATTGTAACAATGATGTTAATGAAGCTCTTGGGAAAGAAGCTGATTGGTTAAACATGAATAACCTAAAACTTAATAAGGAAATAATGAAATTATGATCTTTATTCTGTAAGTCGGCTTCAAGGGCACTTTTACAAGTTTAATATTAATAAAACCCAACTCATACAATTTCGAACTTGTAATAGTAAAACTACTACGTTAAATGTGACCTGTAATGATGAGCGAGTTGATGAAGTCGAAACAACAAAATTTCTTGGTATTTGTATCGACCAATTTTGTAGTTGGAAACCACACATTTCGGACATCTGTAGAAAGCTTCACAAGTTTGTATTGGCCTTACGAATATTAAGCACTACTTGCTCCAGAGATGTTGCACTCACAGCCTATCATGGTTACTGGTGTGGGGCAATTCTCAGGATCTGGACAAGGCTTTTTTAGCTCCAAAGAGCGGTATGCAATGCTTACTATTTGAATTCATGTAGACCATTATTTCAAAAAAACTCGTGTATTACCTCTCCCATGCATGTATATAATACAGATAGCCACATTTATCCATGAACATCCTAGCTTATTTATAACCAGAGGTCGGACAAAAAGTGCGGATGACGTAAAAATGACGTACCTAATCTTGCACACAGGAGGATGTTTGTTTTCAAAAGTCCGTGTGACATGTAGTAACGAATTAGTATTAATAAAAGAAAAAAATTAATGAGTTGAGAATTAAATCTTTTATGGTGACGTTGTTTGTACAGACGAGAACTTTAGAATCAATTACATGTGGTCTGCTTGCATTATGCTCTCTAAGAGCACCAATGAGGACATTAGCAACATTCTGTTGCAAACGGTCTTTGTCTCATCTACTGTACTGTAACATAAATATAGGATTGCCCGATATCTTTTCGTATTTGATTACGATAACAGCAGTATAAGTGTTTGTCACGTACCTCCAAAAACGGAAAATTGCGGACAATATTCCAGTAAAGATGACATTTTACAGCGTTTTTTATACATAAGTAAATATAAATTTTAGCTAAATATAATCGAAAAGATACAATAGCTTAACAATAACGAAGTCAATTTATTGTTCATCTGATTGACAATGTGTCAGTGAAAAACGTTTGGCGTCATCCGCACTTTTTGTCCGACCCCTGTTTATAACGCATGCTGAGGCTTTCTCAAGACATGACACAGAAATAAGCTATACATACCGCTTTTTAAATTAAAATATATCTTAGGAGTAACTCATTCTGTATGGCGATAAAGACCTACCATCATATAAGATACCATAATATACCAGCTGCTATTAAATATTGTCCGCCCACTCAATTTAAAAAGGAAGTAACAGAGTGGTTGCCCAAGGAATGTTTTTACTCCATCAGTGATTTCTTCATGAAATATGCCTAGTTAAATAATTATTTGTAATACTAATATTTAATGGAAGAATTGTAACTTTAATGACATTTAATGTAATATATAATATGACAGTAGTAATACGAGGGCTGCTATTTATATATCCGGAAACCGGGATTACAATCTTCTTAAATAGCATATTTGACCGCCATGGTAAAATTTGAACTTTTTTAAGTATATAAGGTATATTTTTTCTTCCTTATTAACGCTCGTGTTTTGTTTTTGACGGGTTTTAAATGTCATCTCGCAGCAAGAATGGAACTCACTCGTGAAAATATTCGTGCTATGATTTATTATGATTTTCGGCGTGGTTTAACGCAACAACAGTGCATAGATCAACTAACTTCAACTTTTGGTGATGAAGCCCCATCTAAAACTACTGTGTATCACTGGTTTAGTGAGTTCAATCGTGGACGTAGTATGCTTACGGACGAAGTTAAGGCAGGTCGCCCGAAATCGGTCGTTGTACAACAAAATATCGAGGCTGTGCGAAAACTTATAATGGACGACCGACATGTTACGTACCGCGAGATAGAGGCGACTCTGGGTATTTCTATGACCAGCATTAATAGCATATTACATAATTATTTGGCTGTAAAAAAAATTTGTTCGCGTTGGATACCCCACAACTTAACAAATGAGCAAAAACATGCTCGCGTCGAATGGTGCAATAAAATGTTAAAAAAATATAACCGTGGTGACTCAAAAGCCGTTTATAACATCTATACAGGTGACGAATCCTGGATCTATGCATACGATCCCGAAACGAAGCAACAATCAACGGTATGGGTGTTTCAAAATGAGCCGAACCCTACGAAAGTTACTCGTGCAAAAAGTACATTGAAACAAATGGTGGCCTGCTTCTTCGGTATTAATGGCCATGTAGCTACAGTGCCACTAGAAAACCGTAGAACGGTTAATTCAGAGTGGTACACGACCATTTGCTTACCGGAAGTATTTGAACAAATTCGTAAAACTAACCAGCGACGAAGAATCATTCTTCATCATGACAATGCCAGCTGTCATACGTCACGCGAAAAAACTCTATTTTTGGAGGGTCAAAATGTGGAATTAACGGGTCATCCGCCGTACAGCCCTGACTTGGCACCCAACGATTTTTATTTATTTCCAAATATAAAGAATAAATTACGCGGTCAACGATTTTCGACCGCTGAAGATGCTGTCGACGCATTCAAACAACACGTTATGGAGGTACCTCAGGCGGAGTGGCAGAAGTGCTTTAAAAATTGGTTCACGCGAATGCAAAAGTGCATAGATCATCAAGGGGAATACTTTGAAAAACAATAAAACTATTTTCAGCCGTGTACGTTTGTTTGTTTTTTTGTTTCCGGATATATAAGTAGCAACCCTCGTAGTAGTGACTAAATTTGTAACCATAATTCTTTTGCATGCCACTATAATGGTAAATTGTGTTGTCCTTGTATCATTTTTATTTCCACCAATACAACACTTACAATTTGAATTTAAATTCTATTTGTGTGGCTAAAATATTCATTATGGTTTATTGCTCGTTATAGAGGGAACAAAATAATTGCGTGCGACAGTAATTTCGCTGCACAGCAAGGCGGGAAAAAACCGATGTAGATTTTTAATGACCTCAAAAGTTGTGGAGTAAGCCGCAACTTTGTGTATCCATTAAACGTTACAAGGAGAATAATTCTTTATAAAAACGCCAAAGTAGTGGAATGAACGTCTACGCAAATTACGATGTGTACGTTGTCAGATGCTGCTTAATAGACACAAAATGTTGCGAATAAAAAACTCTTTACGGACGAAAAAATGTTTACGGTCGAAGAGAAGTTTAACCGGCAAAACAACAAAGTTTATGCCGAAAACAGCTAAAACGTTCCAGTTTCAGCACGAAATGTCTCGCGAACTTATCATCCGCCGGATGGAGTGTCATGATACCATGGCGAATTTCGTATCAAGGTGTCACTCCGCTCCATATGCCAACAAGGAGTCAAGGTGAAAGCAAAAAAAAATCAAAGCCATATTTTAGAGATTGTAGTGAAACTCCTGTCTGATACTTCGTTTCACAACAAAGAATAAATTTTCCAACAAGACTCAGCACTGGCTCATAAAGCTAAAACAACTCAAGCTTGGTTAAGAGGAAATATGCCGGGCTTCATCACGGATCTCAATCCACTTGACTATTATCTGTGGAGATGCTGTGGAGTGAATAGGAGCTTAGGCACTAACAAAAGTCCCACCCAAACTTGGATTCTCTGAAACGAACCCTGGTCAAAGCAGCCAAGCAAATCCTGCTGAAAAAGATTCGCGCCGCGATTTATGGCTGGCCAGAGTATCTAAGAGCTAGTCAAAAATAGAGCCAGTAATTTCAAGTACCAATTTTACATGTTGTTTAATGTCTACTTATCATTGATTAAAAAAATAATAATAAAAAAACTCCAGTACTTAAAAAAAAAAAAGTTTTGTTTCGTCTCATAACTTAAACACGAGGTATGAGATGTATGCTGAAACAACAACGATTGACAGTGCGGTTAAAACAAACAGAATGTGAACAGATACTCAAATTTGAATATAAATAGACAATTTTAACCTTAAGCTGACACGGTTCTACGTGCCAGCTCGTTATACTAGTACTTACATTAAAAAGGTCTGGATATCACACATCAAATCCAATAGATGTGAATGTTATGATACGAACAACTTTGGCGCAACCTAAAGACCTATAAAAATAGAAACAACCTAAAAGAGACGAAAAGCAAACAATATACGTTCTTGATCGGCCTTCGGTCTTTGGTTTAGTAGTAGCAAGCGGTTAACGGATGCCAGAAACGGAGCGTTTTAAACGTAAAATACACGTGAGTAAGAAAATTATTTTTATTGAGAAATATGCACAAGAGACTGTATTTAAATCTTTTTAAATTATAAATTAAAGCGTTCATAAGAATCAGTTTCGTGTCGTTCATAGATTGAAATGGATACTCGTCCACAAATCTTAAAATTTGCTCCTGAACTAAAGGAACTAAAAGACCACCAAGTTCTTTTTTTCCCTTTAAAGACCGAGCCGGCACAGCACAAGTCAATTTTTTTGAAATCCGAATTGTACACCGACGGGCAAAGGTAGGTAGGTACTCATTTTTTACAGCTTTAAGAACATTTGAGTTTGATTATCTTTTTAGTTAAAATGTCTTTCAGTCTTGCTTTTTAGTCATGCCTTTTTTCCATCAACCTTTAAATGTTTACGTCTATTCACCAGTAAAAACTTGCACAATTTATATATAGATTTGATATCTCACATATGTCCATAACTCCAACTTGCGCCCAAGTGAGATTTCTGAACGTACCGCGACCGCAAGCAGGAACTTATATTGCGGAAGTTACGAATGCGGTTTCTAAACGTATTCTATTTACGTGGCATGTGTTGCTCTTATAAAAGTTTTATATTATGCGCTCGTATTTCTTCATTTACATCGGCGGGTTGCCGGGAATCACTGCGAGTGCTTTAGAGGTCTGAATAGGCTATACTTTTCTGAGCTTACGGCCTTTACTAGTGTACTTTTTGCCAAATAGAACAATTTGACATATTCGAGCTTTCCAAATGTCGGATTCATGTGCCGGATGCAGAAAGTATTAGTCATAAAAAATCGTTTCCACATTGAAATCAATAGTATGTAAATGCAGCTTCAGTGCTTTAGGGTTCCGTACCAAAAATGGTAAAAAGAACCCTTATGGTGCGACTCTGTCTGTCTGTCTGTCCGACAATTAAGGCGCCATATCTCAAAAACTACTTATGCTATCTATTTGAATTTTGGAATATTTATAAACATGATCAGCCCACATGAATTGCGAAGGAAACATAAAATATATTGTTATATAAAAAAAAGACTAATATGAGGGGACGGAAGGACTTGCTCTGTACATTTTCCAAAAAAATATATTTTTTTAATTGTGTCTTAATTTCGCTTATTTAGGAAAATGTGGAAAAATATACCATTCCTCCTCCCTTTATCTCCGAAGTTTACTAAGCGAAAAATCTAGAATTTTCTCTAATTATGTCATTTAATATGAATATTACACGAAAATTATAACCATGTATCTGTCTGTCTTACTTTTTGCGAGCCCGACTCGCACTTGATCGGTTTTTTATGTTATGAATGAATGACAGCCAATACCTATAAACCTTATTATCTAGCTCCCAATTTAAGTTAGACGTTTACGAATATTTTTTGTATGTACTTTCATATATTGTCGTAATCAATGTAAACGACGACTTATAAATATTGTAATGTACAGTACTAAAATATGGCGAGCCGATCGTCTGATATCCAAGATAAAGGCAAAGCCTAGCTCTCGGATCTGAAGATTATATTTTGTTCGTTATCCTCCTCGTGCGTATTTACGAGTATTGTATGTACGTTTATTTTAGGGTACGTGTGCGAAGTACATGATGTTCAAAGGGTTTGTTAACGTCGTGTTACAATTTGTTTACGTATAAAGAAATAACAAGACGGTATGGATACATTACACGAATGAGCTATTTTATTTTCTATGAATATACTTTATTTTTCCGAGCATAGATAACGTATGAATCCTAAAAATGTGATAGATCATTTGTTCAAGTTTTTTCCATGATGTTTTATTTGTGATTTAAGCGATAAGCTGTATTTAGTTAGATATGTTTGATTGTTCAAATACAATTCATAGGGCATTACGATAATAGTAAATATATACCTAATAGGCGATCAGGCACAGTTTTGTATGTCACAGAAGTTACGTTTAACTACTTTAACCAAACATGCATAACTAAGAATGTTATTAACTTGAATAAAAACCTGCGGCCCTATGATGGTTGCATTTGTCACGCGATAACTAAGTGACATAGCTGCCGTCACATACTGACAAGTATGTGAGTGCGAGGGTGACAGACGTGTTATCATATCATTTATTTCGTGATAAACGCGACCATCATAGGCCCGCTGGAGAGCTTTTCTGCTCCTACGGCAGTCGCTCTTACAGATAATTTTTAAACCTTTCGAAACATTGTGTAATAAATATCCACCAGTATGCTTATGCTGTTTTTGTAAACGTCTTTTGATTTGAAATAGATCCTTGTCAAGTGTTGATGGATTACTTGGAACTAGTTTTGGGTCGGAAAGAGTTCTACATTTCAGGAGTTCTAAGACCTTCGAAGTTTTGGGACCAGTCGGCGTCGCCAACGAATGATTCTAGAATACTTAAATTTTCGTGATGAGTGTAATATAGCTCACTATTCTCATTAAATGGTTTATTAATTAAATCGAATATATATTTTTAAAACCACAGCTTGGGCCAACTAAAACATGGTTTGTTTATCCGTGGAGAAAGCAGGGAAAATAAATGAACGATGAAAACATACAACAAAGTTCGGGTAATTTTGTAGTATGTAGTTACAACTAGAAAGTGAAGGAATTTACAAGATCTAGCCAAAGTATTCGCAAAAATCTGAATCCACGTTTAGATTGCAATAACTCACGGCGTGTCATAGTAATATAGCAAGGATGCTTTGTTTCAAATACGTTCTACACTCGTTCAGGAGTAAGCCAGGGTTCAGTACTAGGTCACTTGCTCTTCGGTATAATGATCGATGATCTTGCGTCGGATCTTAGGTCTGCCAGATGCTTACTTTATGCCGATTACCTGTAACTGATTTACGGTGTCGAAGAGCTTTCCGACTGTGAATCACTGCAGGAAGACGTCGACATGGTGCATCAATGGAGTATCAAGAAAAGACTGTCATACACTTCACTACAAATACCTCTTCGGTTCCGAAGCACTATAGGCCCGTGTCAATTTCATTCGGGACCTCGGTGTTACTCTCGACAACCAGATAAACTTCCACAAGCACATGTTTGCGCCGACTCGCGATTGCTATAGGAGATGGGGGTTTATTATTAGAAATGCGCGGGACTTTCATGATGACAGAACAATAAAGCTGCTTTATATCGCTTTAGTGCGAAGTAAGCTTGAGTCTTGTCATTCGGAACCCCTACGAGGCAACTGATGTCTCGCTGCTTGAGAGAGTACAAAAAGTATTCCTGCGGTTCCTGTACAAGAAAATCTATAGGTACTACCTACTGTTATACCCTACCAAATGTTTACTGGGAACCTTGGGTTTTAACTCTCTCGAGGTCAGACGTAAATGGCCTGTTCACACCGTAACGAGCAGAATATTGCGGTGAATCGGACTGCACTGAGTTAGCGGGGCATTTAGTGCACCTGTAAGGGAACATACAGGTGCACTAAATGCGCTCACTAAATTTAATTTTCGATCTCGTGACCGTCATCTGTTGGCGGTACCGACCTCGCGAGTCGCGAACTGTTTCACGAAGAGAAACGCCTCTGGTTCGTGCTTTGCGCCTCTTGAACACGCTCCTCACATCAGCCCCGGAGTGTGATGTATTTGCTAGCAGAACTCAGATTTATCACTCCAGTACGGAGCGATGAATCTAAGGTTCTGCGAGGGGATGGATGTTCGTCTGTTATCAGTTATCAGTATATGTATTTTTATACTACTAAGGTGGCAAAGAAGCGTACGGTCTGCCTGATGTTAATTTCATAGGTACATTGGATGATGTTTTCATCTTCAGTTTAATATTGTAAATGTTTTTATTTTATAAATTGTGCAGACTGAGGACTGTAAAAGCAGTCTGAACCCCTTTCGATAGCTTTAAGAGCAGTGTAGGTGAAGTGGAGAATAAGAAGTCACAGTTTATATCGAAATCCCGTTCCTAAACCAATACTTAGGCTTCCTATTTTAACTATGATATCTATCTGACTGAAGCTAATTCACTTGACGATTGTTTCTTGTAAGTATTTCCAATGGCTTGTAAGTAGTACCGATAACTTAGTAGTAACGACGACTGGTAACGACGACTGAATAGTACGGGGACTATTTCTATATTTGTGTGTTTATTTGTATGGCACACATAGTGGAATTATCGCCAATAGAATTAGCTTCGTCTTTTATAGTCGAGCCGTATATTGGTTAGGGAGGGGGTAATTTTATTATTTCTCAGAATTATGATTAACAATTATTGTGCAACATATTGGGTTTTCATGGAAAGTTACCAATGTTATGGTATAGTTGCAAATGTTGTGCAATTCCTGTGGAAAGTTTACATACATCAGTTTACTATGTAATTTATCGCTTTATGGGCTTTATACAATTGATATTTGACTCGAACATATGAATCTTATTCCTTTGACTGTTAAGTCAAAGCAATGATTTCATATCTTTCTATTGTGGTTAGATAGAAAGGTATGAAATTAGTTTATTGAACAAATTATACTCTTTATTAGCTTATAAGTTATGTAGGCATTTCAGGTCTTATTTTAAGTCTATATAATACTATAATTGTGATTGTGGGGTCATCCGGTACATAAATGTACTAGAAGGTGCCCGCAACTTCGTTCGCGGAGGATAACCCATCTTTTTTTTTCTTCAGCGTAGTCGGAAAAAAGTATCCTATAACCATCTGGAGATACCCGTGTACCAAAAATTGTTGAAATCCGTTTAGCCGATTTTACGTGATGAAGCCACAACGACACATACAAACATACAAAAAATCCAAAATATATATTTTTTGTTTTAGTGACCTCCAATTAGTCCATTACAATCATTTTTTTGAAAATATCTTCAATGTACAGACATTTAATTTTTACTACTTTATAATAGTATGGATGTTGATTATCTTATGTATTGGTTATCATATGACGACGGTTATAAACGAACATAGAACATGGTTATAAGGCAAATTTCAGGCACACAGTCGAGCTTCGTAAAATCATCTGTTCTTCAAGGGCGTTTCAACTCTGGTCACGTGACACGCGCAAAAAATGTTTGAATGATTTAATATAATAAAAATCAGCCCATCACAAGAACAACAAATTTAGTATTTGTATTTAAAGAAATAATTTATTCTTACATTGTCAGACTGTATATTTGTGGGTGGAAACAACTCGATAAAATATGCCTTTGTCTAAATATTTTCATTTAAGTTTATATATAAGTTTAACGCATTCCAAGTCTAACGTGTATGCGGAGTAAAGTTTGGACAAAGTAAAAAAAAAACGAATCGATAGTTATATCTGAACTATTTATCTCTCAATCAATTTGGTAAGTTTCGTGGGCATAGGATTATATATCTTAAAATTATGAAAAATCAAGAAGAATAACGTCCTGAAACTATGTCATTTCTACATTTCCCATCCCCTATGGCCGAAATTGAAGGTCATTGCACAAATGGGTGAGAGTTGAAGCACTGTTTAATATATTCTTGCGTCCTATTTCTTGAAGAAAACTAAGTACTGCTAGAAAGCCTGGTTCAAGGAAACATTCCTACTTGAGTCAGTTTTCTCAGAGAGCTCGAATAAAAACAAAATGAAAATGAGTAATACTCATCAGTATTTCTATTTTCTTTTTCGGTATCTGCATTAGTATCACATTGAAACAATATTTGTTTTAAAATACACAAGTTTTTGTTTCTCATACTTATTAGAATTCATATGATCGTAAATCCAAGCTAAAATCATTTACATATTTTAGGAGTAAATTGGATTTATCTCTAAATGTAATGGCAGCCGAAAAACTGTTTTGTGAACTGTTTATGACGGTTTCATTACTAAATTAAATAACTAGAATTATAAACACTCAGAAATGTCGCTAGCGGTTGGAAATGGAAATATTCCGTAAGCATCTGTCTTCGACCTTCTGTCTCTTTGCATGTGGGCCGATAAATATTCAAGATTTTTGTTTTCTTCGTACAATGGTATCAATACGTTCACAGTGTTTGATTTCGGTGTCAAATAATTCTTCTATGGAGTAATTTACTTTTATCAAACATCCAAGGAAATATCGTTCTTATCTTCGTGATAATAGAACGCGAAATACGTCTTCGAAGATTCGTTCTAATTTTGAGGACACTAAAGGAATTTCATACGGCATTGATGGCAATGGCCAACAAATAAATTGTCTTTTTCACTTCTGCTCAAAAAGTACGTCATACTCGTATTAGCTTTGCGATGCGAGACTAAAATAGTACAGTTAGCCACTAGGGTTTAAAAGAAAGCCATATAATCCCATACAAATTTCTATGACACTGAAGAACAAACTTGCGGCCAGCTACACACTCTTTACGAATAATTAAAAACAAACAAACTAACCTGATCAGATTGGACAAACTTTCTGATAGAATTGCTCAAAGTGTACTTTTAGTTTTTCATGAAATATTCAATTTTAATGTTAAGTATTTTTTATTTTCTCGCAGTCGAAGTGAAAAGCAGAGTGTTTAACACGTGGCTAAAAATCATTATGTCACTCAGACATATTTGTCCTCGCTCACTTCGTGAGTTCGTCCAAATAATCACTTCGTGCCATAATGGCTTATTTTAGCCCCTTATCAAACAATCTACTATTGTTTCAGTGGGTTTTATTTCTTTTATTGACTATCTATAATAAAAATACTCCCTTGCCGATTTCGTTTACGGTGACTGCTAAATAGGTACTAGCCGTGATTAGAGGTTCTGTTAAGAGCATCGCGTTTCTCATCAAGATTCGCTTTTCTTTGCTTTTCAAAATCCTTTATTTTGCCTTGCGCCAAATGCCTCCACTCTGGACGACGGGTTGCATATTCTTCCCACTATAAGGGATCAATATCACACCATTTCATGTGTCTTTTCTGAACATCCTTGAACCTAAAGAATTGGCCGCCAGGTTTCCGCTTACCATCTTGGAGTTCAGAAAAGAAGATGCGTTTTGCAACATGTTTTTCGTTCTTTCGCTATCTATCCATTGACTATCTATAGCATACTGCCAATTAAAAAATGTATTTACTTTTTAATTTCTTATTTAACTTGATAAAAAATTGTAAGTCAGTAAAATAAAGCAGGAATTACGTTTATTGTTTATTATTTATTAAAATAACCAATTAATAAGGTATTGGCATTTTTAATAAATAAAATCATCTTTAGATTTGGTAGCATAAACATTAACCCGAACTTCAACTTACATTTAGATAGTTACAAAAAAAGTATTTTGGCGGGAATAGAAAAAAAAAACAAATACGGTTTATTCCTAATACGAGTGGTTTTTGAATATATAAGTTGAATATTTGTATTAGTTCGTTGGATTTATTTTAGAAAAGCACTATACAAGCCTCGGCGCGAATAGGGATTGTTGGCCTCGTCTCTCTAGAACTACTCGGCCGGCAATCCCTTATTTCGCAGCCTCTGCAGTACGTGATATACTATTATTTAATATGGCACAAGGTATCATTGAAGTCAAATATACAATTTATAGGTTAAGGTCGAGTTATGAATACCTACGGTGTGAAATTAAGTTAAAATACTTACAGTGCGAACATTCCAGGCATGCATCGGCGGCTGCTTAGAAAATACACACGACCATGATTTTTACCCAGCTATATCATCAATTTTCCTAGTCAACGAAAACCTTATCCGCAGTTTTTTTGCCGGCACTCCAAACGTTAAATCTATGGGCACCCTTACCCTGAATTAAATAGGGTTGACAGTCGACGAAGTTAGTCGGCAGCTATCGCGACGGGTGCAGCGCTCATTAATAACGAGCCAGCCCTTAAACTGACAGCCGTTAGCTTACATCTGAATGTGTTAGCGGAATGTTTTGCCTCTAACGATGACATATTTTCGGTATCGGTACGTCAAGTTTTAAAGTCACTTAGCTTCAGTGACATATCTGTAAAACTTTTGAACTTAGATCACTGCTTTATTTCACTCAGAGTATGTAAAACGAAGCACAATCAGGGCTAAAAAAGGGATCTCAAATAAATAGTTGTTAATACAGAACCCGTCCAGGCCGTTTGATGCACTGAAGTCTGGCAGCATTGCTTCGCTAAGTGAATGCACATGGCACGAGACATTGTATTATTCTTTATCGAAACTATGAATGCCGAATAATGATTATTGGTTTATGCATGAAGATAGAATATAGGTCGAAAAGTGGCACAGACGTGCACGTTTCTGAAATGGAGATAGAATACCGAATTGAGCGAAACACGATATAGCTTACTTTTATCGCAAAGAATCCATGGCTTATCGTAGAATAAACAAAATTATTTTTCACAAACATTGCGTGTAGAGAATATACAAGAAGAGATTTTGTTTTATTTATGAATATATTTCGCGAGAAAAGTGAAGATTTTTCATCATGGTGATCCGATTTGTTGTTGTTTTTTTTTCATTGCGTGTTTGATAAAACCACTACATATATACCTCGACGTGAGAAGGGATTGCCGGCTACGTATCCCTATCCGTCTATACCTACTTGGCTGGCAATCCCTATTCTCCCGGCCTCTGCAGAAATGTAACTTTTGCCATGCGGATAAACCATAGTAGAAAACAGAAAAAAGTCTAGGTAGGTGTAATACACTTTCATTAGATATATATCAATCTATGAAGCTTTGTATTTATATTGCCGTTTATCGCATCAAAACCGTTCATGACTAACCGAAGTCGTGATATCAGGCTCGTTAGTTTCAAGCCTTTTGAAACCGATTCCAATTTCGCCTGTAGCACCAGATTGTCAGATTTATAAGCAAAGTTTTGACTTCGCCTAGATTCTTTTCACGCTCCCCTTCCTGACTCGCTTTAAAGTTTCATAAAGTTATTGCGCCATTAACTTTAAGTGAATTCAACTTGAAATAGCACTATTTAGTAACTGGTGTTGTTTGGATTAGCTGTTGTACGTACAAAAAATATTCACCGTTATCTAAAGGTACTTAGAAAACGCCCGGCCCGCTAGCTCTTTCGTAGAGCAGAAAAAGACATGCCCCTTTTTTTCCCACAGCGTAGTCGGGTAAAAAGTATCCTATAACCATCTGTAGATACCCAGCTACCCGTGTACCAAAAACAGTTGAAATCTGTGTAGCCGATTTGGCGTGATGAAGCCACGTCACATACAAAAATCCAATAAAAATTTTTTTCGATTTAGTGACCTCCAAATAGTCGGTAACGATATTTTTTTGAAAATATCTTCAATGTAGAGATATTTCATTTTTACAACTTTATAATAGTAAAAATTATGTATTAAGTACGTATTAATTGCATTATTGCATTGGTTATTGTCTTTAATACCACAAGTCAAAAGTGAATCTGTTTTATACCAATTTATTTGCACTATTTTCTTATTTCAATTAAGATGTTATTTGTGGTGTTCAATGATTAACTTACTGTAATGGCGTTCGTGATATCACCCACTAGGTCTAAGTATAAATTAGTTTTAAGTTACAGGGCACCACCGAAAATCAGCGTCACGGCTTGCCGTGGCATAAAGCTGAGTGGTGACCCCATTCAGCGTCGTCAATTGTTTTTTTTTGTTATTTGTATTTGTATTTCTTGTTGCTGGCGTTGAATAAATATGTTTTCTTTCTTTCTTTCTTTACTGTAATCTTATTATAAAACTACTATGATTTTCCCGCGGTTTCGGTATCGGTACTACTATTTTGATTATCCCTAATTTTTTTACGGATATAAGAAGCGTATGTAACTCTCCAGCCTCTATTTCATCAGTGTGCTAAGAATAACGTCAGTACGTTGCCTCGTTATCACATGAAATAAAATAAAACCAACAAACACTTTTTCGCATTTAATATAGTATGTAAAGAAGTAAAGTTAAGGATACCACGATCTTGTCTATTAGTTTTTAAGCTGATGTGTAGTTGTGACCTCATTGAAGCAATTAAATATAATATATTTCATTAAATATAATATATTTAATTCCTTCAATGACCAAAAACTTCTATAATTATTATTTGTTTTCTAAATAGAATCACGTTGTTCAATCAAAGCTAGCCATGAGATGAGTAGGTATATACGTGTGTGCTACATGACAAGTTGCGAAACGCTATTTTAAAATTGAACAGAAAGTGTAAAATATTCTGGAAAACTAAAATTACGCCAGCTTCTAGACCCTTTACTTTTTCGTATTTTATACACACTGTCGGCGTAATAGTGCCTAGGCAAACACACTCTGAAATTTATTAAAAAATACAAATATTTGTCTCTGGTAACTGTTACCTAAGGGTCAGCCGTCCCTCGTAATACAAGGATACCTTAGTTAAACGAAAATCCCGCTGGCGTTTTTGTCAAATAATAAATTAAATTGGATTCAGTAGGTTGGTTTACACAGGCCGTTTGTTATTATTATGAATTGCTATCCAAAGGATACTGATACTGAATTAACCATATTAAAGTAATTAAAATGCAACTAAGTCGAGGTCTAAATCTACGGAAACCGCATGTGTGTGCAAAAACTTATAATAGGTATATATATTACCTTTGTACAGAAATAGAAAGAAAGTGAAATAAAACCGAGTGCATTTATCACTTTTGCATGAAAATCTCATATTTTCCATTGTTTACATTTCAAGTAGGTACTGTAAAGATCACCAGTAAAACGACTCGTGTATCTCCAGAGACGTTACACAGCCGACGGTAAATAGAAACTTTACAATTTCTCCATTCAGTTGGAACTATGACGCTGTCTCGAGCAGATAAATTATACGGAGGAAAAATCCCTTGTCAAGCATTTCTGGCTGTCTTAAAAATTTTCGGTGTATGCCATAACTCGTACTCGACTCGTGTTTGAAGCACTCGTATCTAAAAAGTAGTTCATCTAAACAGTACGTAGTGAGGTCGTGATTATTTCGTTGTAAGGCGGACTTTTCTTATGATAGTTTGTCTTTTAATTTTTTTTTATATAGTTGATTAGTAGGCTGGGTCGGATTTACCTTGAGTGCCGCCCATTTTTATATTATCACTAAAAATAATACTGTCTGTAAGCCTTAGATTTTGCCGCCTCTAAAACAATTGGGCTACTTGTAGGTGCTTATTAATACACTTTATACTAAACTAGAAGGTGCTTCGTGGAAAAAGAAAAGGCATTACCCTCTTTTACTTCTGCGTAGTCGGGTAAAACGTATTCCATAACCGTCCTCGTTCAGACGTTTTCACGTTTTATTACCGCAAAGACACATACATTCATACAACAAACAAATAAGATGGTTTTTCGAATCAGTGATCTTCAAATTAAAATATTGGTTTATACCTGGCAAGAAATTAACGGTGAAAAAGGTTTATTTATTCGAGTCGACCCGTAATAGGTATACGAGAATGGTAAGAATTTATTTAGTAAGTACCTCGTGTATTTTATATAAATTAATATTAATAAAATATAAGCTGTTTATCTGTATCTGTAGATACCGGTGTGCCGGTACTCTATATCGTCTGTACACTTAGCGTATTCAGTATATTCAACTACCAAAATTATATCTAAATCGTAAATGTTCTGTCTCTCTTAGTCGTTTATGTTTTATGTGCGTTCATGCGTACGAAATATATTAGGTTATCCTATTAAAAACTATTTTAGTTATACCGTACAGCATTGTGGACTGTTTACTTGAACTAATTATGAAAATAGCTATTTACCGCGTAACTTTAAAGTAGGCGAGCGCACACATAAATTATCCCTAGCCAAAATTCCATCCTAACTATTTAAAATTTAATCAACACTTCGTCGAAATTAAACAAAACTCAGAAGTTCTCGTATTAAATTAAAAAGTTGAGAAAAATGCGCTTGAAAAGTGAACAGAGCCGACGTAGTTTTTTGAACTCGTGGTGGTTTTTCGGAGAATTAGCGTTTAATCCTCACTGTGTTACCCATTAATCAAATGCTAATGACTTGGAGGCGCTTTAACGTGAGAATGGAGATAGGTACGCGTTATCGGGTTAATGCAGCCAGTTTTTCTTAACTGAATTTAAATTTTATTATGACTTATGTGGTCCCAGTTTTCCTAAGATTCAACCGGTGAATACATGAATGAATGAATAGAGAATTCATAGTATATTCACATGAATATATGTTTGTATAAGGGGCAATCAACTTTTTTATGTACCTCCTACAAAAAAAATAGTAAAGAAATAGTCTTCTGAGTCATTCTTTCAAACTGATTCGCAGTTTTTTAATTGTGCCACTATTGTGTCCTTAGTTACGGGACAGAGTAAGAGAGCACAACAAGAAATAGTTGATCCACCTATAAGATCTTACAATACATTATTAAATAACGGAGATAGTTCTCCATAATATGTTCAATGCATACAAGTAAGTGAAAATAAATAAGATAGTCAATGTCATACATTTTAAAGGAAAATCAATTGATTAAGTACTCTATTCCCCTCCGGAGCAACATGTACAATACGAAAAATTTTCACAACGTATAATGTGCACAAGCGAAGCGTACAAAAAGCAAAATGTACATACGCAAATCGTACAAATCGGAAAATTCTCCCGTTTCTTGAGCAGCGGTTTGGCCGCACATTTAAACTGTCTAAAATAGGCAAGCTGGAGGAAATCGATTTCTTTTGTGATGTGACTAGTTTTTTCGTCTCAAATAGGCAAGCCCAGTCTAGTATACCTGGGCACCTACACTAAAAGTAATTAATTCGTTCCCTTTCTCGCAAACTGTCTGTACATGTTCTTTCCATTTACTATCCATTGCCATACCAGGAAAGATCGTGTTATTTATTTCTTTTATATTCTTTAGTCGTAAAACGTTATGTTCTTACAACTTTATTTATGAATGACGTCTTTATTTGTAAGTCTCGTTAGTTTTTCGCCTGGCGTAATTATTTTTTCTCACGGTTCAAATACATAACCGGGATCACATTTGAATTTCGTGATTCTTCGCCACTACAAAGTTTTAAGTGTAAAATGAAGTACACTCCACGAGGGACTTGTTTCTTCTTCGTCTTCAAGTTCGGTATTACGCGACAACTTTGACGAATCTGTTGCGACTCAGTGAATGGAAAATATGATATCGTTTTCTAATTTGAGATTACTCAAAAAGAGAGAAACAAGCAGTACCCAATAATATTTTAGTCCAAGATGCTCGGACATATTCCCGTTAGTGTAGTAAATCTGTGCGCGTAGTTCTTTATTTTGTATTAATAAAAAATATATACAATGGTAGCGTGCCGGGAAAAAATAGCGGGCGGGAACAAGTACAACACGATTGACCATAGTATACTATCCCTTCCGTCTATCACGTCTTATATAAACGAGGGACTATCTTAAGTTAAGCGGCTTTTCATTATTATACAGTTCTTTTGACTTTTAATTGTGTAAATTTAACAAAGACTGCAAAATTCACCATATTGCAGCCAATTGAATACATTTCAAATTTCCAACTTATATTAAAGTGACACCCATTTCGTTGTAACTTAATCAAGGAACCCAAAAACATTTTTTTTTGAGACATGGGAAAATGTAAAAGAAGTATACGATCCTCTCAATGACGTCATTAGTGAAACTGTGACTTTCACAGCGCACAAGAGGAACAGTAATTCAATTTCTATATACTAATTTTGGCTTGGTAATAGTGTTTCTGTATGTGTTTGTACAAAATTTCACAAGTCACGGGAGCGGGCAGCTGAAAAGCAGTTAAGCCGCTCCCATTTCTTGAAAAAGTGCTACGCCTCATCCTTCTAAATCATACTCATCCACGAATTGTTCTTTATCGGCCTCTGCATAATATTCAGAGAATCATAAATCTTTTGTAAAATTGGAAATGTTCTCTCTGTAAAAATGAAATGTCTATGCATTGAAGATATTTCCAAAAAAAAAAGTATTGTAAGTATTTGGAGGTCACTAAAACGAAAAATTTTTTTTTGGATTGTTTGTATGTGTCGTTGTGGCTTCTTCACGCAAAATCGGCTACACAGATTCCAACTATTTTTGCTAGACGGATAGCTAGGTATCTCCAGATGGTTATAGAATACTCCTTACCCGACTACGCTGAAGAAAGAAAGAGGACCCGCGAACGAAGTTGCGGACACCTTTTAGTTACTTACTAAAAGGGACACCTTTTAGTTACTTACTAAAAGGGACACCTTTTAGTTACTTACTAAAAGTCAATAAAAATATTTATACGTTAGGATCCCACTGCAGATTTTGCATTTCGTGTCTATCTTTTTTAAAAATTTAAATCTAATTTAAATGAAAATTTACATGACTCTGGCCGTTGTATATTAAAGAGTTAGGAGCGGCACTGTAGAGGACTGCCTACCTAGAGTTGCATGAAGATTTAGACACAGCAACCCGGTGCTATTGTGATATTCTGTATACAAGTATTAATTTATTTATGATATTAATTTAGTAATAACTAAATAATTATCTTTATTCTGTAAGGCCGCAAGGGCACTTTTCCAAGTCTGACTCTTTGGAATTTCCCAAGAGAAGACCACTGTTAAGAAGAAAACTGATTTATTTTTATAAATAACTTTAATATTTGGACTTAGCCTATCCTAAATATATGTTTTTAAGTATAAACTCAATACGTAGTCCTCCAAGAAACAGTAATATTAAAAGTAAAAATATAATACAATAAAGAAAGCAATTTTTTTATTTGGTTTCTGTTTTGGGGCATGCATTTTTGTCTGTTACATTCTACCCTATGATATTCCTTTGCCATTAGAAACTTTAAGTAAATTTTGAGAGCTGGAAATAGTTATTTGTTATGCTAGGCTGCTAAGTTGTTATTTGGTACGAGTACTTGAATTGAAGCCGAGTAAGCGAAGGAATCAAAAAATTAAATATAGATTTCTGACCGTAACGAGGCTTTCAAGGCACGAGAAGCCAAATAATTTTGCAGCCGTGCAAAACACAACTTTTTATCTCACTACAGCGAGGAAAATGTGAGATGTAAGAAAAAGTATGAAATTGTAACAAACTGGTTATATTTAAATTTGAAACTAGTGATAATGAACCTACGAAACACACCCCAACCTAATACCAAAAGAAAAAATAAATATAAAAAAAATTAAAATTCGAACTTTAAATGATTTTGCCACGCTAACGGATGAAACGAACTTTTCCACGCAGACTTGGCGCTGTAAACGGAACTTTTCCGAGCTAGTGAGGTGAAAAAGTAATTTTAAAGCGTCATCTGGTAAATTATTGTAAAAATGTATACATTGGTCGGCGAATGATTTGGCTACTTTACGATCGCGGAACTTTCTAATCATAGCTTAAATCATTTAATGAACAGTTAGGTACCCTACAATATTATCTACACCAGGGTACAATGAGATCTCAACTTATTAATCAATGCATTTTTGTTCCGAAGCAAATGTGTTAACCATTATTATTTATAATTTCTTGAGTTTCTAATACGTGCTAGAGGCAGGTGCACTATTTATGTAGCAAATGACAGTTATTGCAACATCTTTTGCTTACAGCAACTTCATTTGTAGTACTTTTCGCCTTCAATATTGATCGATCGTTACCGGAATTACTTTAAATTGAAATATCTTACCAATATCTCAAAATAAAAATAAAAAATGTAACTTTGTATTTGGCATATTAAACTACAAAAAGTTCGAATAATAAGCGAGATATCGAAATTGAATACCGGTTATTTTGTATGGAACGAATGCCGGTATTCAATCCCTCATTCGAGGTACTGTCAATTTAGGTCGAGTCGAGAGTAGGTATCGAATACATCAACAATAGCGCGAGGCCTTATTTATTTAAAGGGTTACCTACATTCAATTAATGCGTATCTAACCTTTGATATCGTAGCTTTAGTCTTAAAGCGGAGTGTCGGAGTGTCATATCCCATTTAATTGTTCCCAGGAAACTAGAATCCAATTTAATTTGATGGTAACAATTTGGCATTGTTCAGTACGGCGATGAATTGAAAGTTTAATGGGACATTGCTGTAGTTTTGAGGCATTGTAGCTAAATTTATTACTGGAGTAGCGAATATTAAATTGATTTTATAGTGAATCTCGAGGGTGCGGTTTGAAAATGTCCTTGCTAATTATCAGATTGAGTAGGTAAAGAAAAGTAACTTCGTAGCTTGTAATAGGTGGTGTCAAGTTTACGCCGCTCTACGCAGTTTATTAAAATGGTAAACATTTAATTACCTTACTACACTTACATCTTTTTTTTATCGCGGTGGATTTGTCACTTAGATCTTTGGCGACTGTTCTTAAGTAATCCGAACATTATTGATGAATTATGAGAATTTAACACTCTCATGTATGTGCTCACCACCAGGTAGCAGGAGCAGGAACAAAAATAAGAGAGTTATAGACTTGTGCATGATCCTGTTCTAGAGAAAACCAGAAACTAGGCATTTCGAAAACTGAATTGTGCGCTGCGTAATCAAATACAAAACGTTATGTGCAGTGACAGCCGGATCGGAAATCAAATAGTGTACACGGTTTCCGTAAAATGGAGATTTACTTTTACTAGGACGTATCTAACTGAATCGCAACGACGACTCTACCATGTCCAAATAAAGCACATTACTCGATAATATTGCGAATGTCCTGTTAGTCCTCGATATGTCAATCCACGTATCAATTTTAATACGTCTGCCGTAATACCCGTATAAATTTGACGCTTTTATTAAAAAACCTGAGCTGATTTAGCCTAATGAAATAGTTTTGGGAGTTCAGTCGTGTGTACCGTACTAAACCGACGCATTGCATGGGATTCCTCCATTAATTACGATCGATATTCGCTGCATTTGAAGGTGTAATGGTTAGTTATTCTGCTACTTATACAAAATTCGGTCTAATGATAAAAGTGGTAGGAAATACAATATAATCAATACATAATTATTACGATCCCAGTATGAATCTGACATTGTTTTAACAGCTCCCTGTGATTATCATTTGTGCTTAATTCATTGTGTTGTGGCTTCATCAACAAATACCACAACTCGTAGCCAGTTGTTGATCTGTTTTTTGGCTAATCAAGTTTAACCACAAATTAATATTGCTTTGCGACTACTCTGCCGGCGTTTTACATTTTATCAAGATGACCATTGTGGTTTCTAAATATATTTTCAAATGGAGCTATATCGATATATAAGCCAACATCTGATTTTCGGGTATAATTATAGTTTTACATGAATAAACGTTGCCATTACAAAGTAAACAACAAACCTGTAAATAAGTAGGCAAGCAAATACATTTAGCAAACTGTTCAAATAGCACCTCTTTGTTTTCGTTACTTCATCGTACTTCTTTACTGAAAATTAGTGCAACTACAGTTCAAACAAAGCTATTCACAAAGCATATCTGAATCGGAAATAATTTTCTGTTCTTTAAATTATAATTGAAAAATAAATTGAGCGAGTAGAAATTTACATGAAATATAGAATTGAATATCTTATTTACTGACCTACTTAACGCGATTTACCATCAAGCCTGGAACATGACGTGTATCTTAGCTCCGCTTTCAAATTCTCACCCCGGAAAAGATCGTATCTTCATACGGTATTGTTCCCAGACGTGAAACTAACTGGATCCACATGATAAATGTGCTCGAGACATGTCTGCAAACTTGATTAGCGTAGATTAACCGAACAATATGAACTGGGTCGCGGCAAATTCAATTTTTGAACTAACCATCTATGTGAAGTTTGCTAATGGAGTCGGGGATGGTTGGTTAGACGGCTGCAAGCTTAGTTTATAGGTGTGATATAGGCTCCTGGTGCCTAAAATTACCTTTGTGAATTTTCGTAAATAAGTATAGTCTATACTATTATAAAGTTGTAGAAATGAAATGTCTGTACATTGCAGATATTTTCAAAAAAACTATCGTAATAAACTATTTGGAGGTCACTCAATCGACTAAACGGATTTCAACTATGTTTGGTACACGGGTAGCTGGTTATCTCCAGATGGTTATAGGATACTTTTGACCCGACTACGCTGAAGAAAAAAAGAGGGGTTATTTCATGTTATTTCATCACCTTCTAGTTATATAATATAAAGGACTATAGCCGGGCTGTGGAACGGATTGTATGGCCGAGCCCACAAAAATAAGTATTCATGTCTCGATTTTCTGACAGTGCAATAAAATAACCTGTGATATAACCGGAGCATTTATAAAGATTTTTCACTTAGTAAATTCCCGAAAGTTAAAAGAAGTTATGTAGGATATGAAAATTTCTTCGATAAATGAAAGAAAGAAAAATAAAAATACACTCTTTTATGTACGTTCACAGGAGTCAGTCACTGTATAATAGAACATAAAACAACGTTCACGGAATTAATTTTAGGGTTTCTAAGCATAAAAAAAACAAAAATCAGTAGTGCTTGATCGCGTCTAAGAGTAAGGGCGGCTTGCACCAAATTTCGTTTAAATGTATGCTAAACAAATTTAACTAAACACGTTTATATCGTTAAATGCGATTAACATAATTGCGTTTAGTGACCTCTTGCACCAAGCTGTTTTGAAGATTATTTAACTAAACGCGTTTAATGTGTCGGTAAAACAGTTTTCCTACGTTTCGTTGTACGTAAATGGCGAAATAAGCCATCTTTTTAACCAAAATTAATCATTTCCACGCGACGAGTATGCGTAAATAGGAACGGCCCGTTTAATTTTGACACAAAGTGACGCGCGCGCGAATTTAAACATTTTATTTGTTGTTTGTCATTGTAAATTCAAATTAAAAACAAATATAGCAAAGTATTGCCGCTAAATTTAACAACCAACTAAAGTAAATCAACCGACTCCTGCTGCCATCACTATTCGTACTGCTGAGTGCGGTGCTGTGTGTGTTCGTGTTCTTTAGTTCGTATTAGAGTATTTGTCTGGTATGTTTTCGTAGTCGGAACCTTCTTATGATTTTTTTGTTATTGAGCGTCTCAAATAAATTGGTGCTTGTATTAATTTCCCGTAGTATAACTGGTCTATCTATGAACTCTATTATTTCCTCCTCGTCGTCAGAATAAAAACTCGAAATATCCGTTATTTATTATTTAATAGTTGCACCAAATTTTATATTTATATAAAGAGAAATGGCAGTTCAAGACTTTTGCCAACATCAGTTTTAAAGATATATTAATTACAACACAATTGGTAAATTACACTACAAAAGTCATCTCCGTCACAATTATCGCAGACACTACCGCACCAAATTTTAAACAACCGGCGCCAAATGTTACAAACATAATCTGTCAAAGTAAACGTCAAATTAATTTTAAATATGGCGCTAAACGTATTTAGCCGAGTTAAATAGCCTTTGATGGGTGTTTAATTTTGACAGCTCCCTAAACATGTTTAGCGATCTATTTAACGTGGTGCAAGGCGTTAAACGTAATTTTATATTTAAATAGGATTTAAATACTATTTAGCGCCATGGTGCAAGCCGCCCTAAGAATCGAATCCGATGTCCGCGGTTTATCGGACCATGACCTGTGAATGACCTGAATTGGTATCAATCCTAGAAGATTTATGGGGTAGTTATATTTTCTACTGCCTATCACAATGAATCCTGTGCTTTTCATGTGTGCAATATCGCAACAATAATGGTGATGTTTCCGCGCTGATAATCGAGAAATAGAATATGTTATGCTTCTATATGTAAAGATGTTAAATAACATAAAGGAAATTGGCAGTCTTTTCTTCGCTTCCTTGAAATAAAATGATCTATTCTAGTTACGATGAATGAAAACCATGATTAATTAATTGATGGCTTTCTTCACAATTTGTGAATAAATAATTTTCTCTACAGATTTACATTGAACTACGAAATTCGAACTGCCACTATTCCTCATTGCTCCTCGTTCTTGTTACCAAACATTAAGATGACAAAAATTTGTCGATTATAGTTTTATAATTATTATTTATATGTAATCTGTACTTTTTTGACCTTGTAATATGTGTTTTGGCTAATCCAAACTAATATTATAAATGCGGAAGTGTGTCTATCTGTCTGTCTGTTACCTCTTCACACTTAAACCGCTGAACCGATTTGAATAAAATTTGGTATGGAGATAGTTTGAGTCCCGGGGAAGAACGTAGGCTACTTTTTATCCCGGATAAATACCCATATCCGCGTTGAACGAATTTAAGGCGGACGAAGTCGCACGCAGAAGCTTGTGTTAAATATATTCTTTGATTGCCATAATAATAAACCAAGAGGAAGTTCTCAAGATAAATTATTGTCATGATGGACACGAGCCATGTTCTAAATTACATCGACAACTTCTACGTTAGTGCAAATAACAACTATGTTTCATGCTTTACCTCCATGCTACGTAAAATAACGCGTCGTGTGTGCATGTGAAAGTTCAGCTTGTTAGTAGATCCACTTGTTAAGGCCCCTCGCTGTGATGCTCCTCGAATTCAGATGAAATATAATTATACTTTTAAAAGTGATCCAATCTGTTACACTCGCATGAGGGTTTGGTGTAGGTTGTTGTTTTTTTGGTATATCAAATAATAAGTATGATTCATTTAATGTAAGGTTCTGACATAATAATTACCCTGTCCGTAACGTAGACACTTCAGTAATTTGTGTGCTATTGCTTCTATACATGAGTTATTTACATTACCTGTGGCAAAATTGCCCTAGTTTTTAATGATAAATCGCAGGTTTTGCTGTTCAATTGTATTGAGACAGGCATGCCTCTTTAAAATTGGTTCTATGGCCGTCTTACGACTAATTGGAATCGGGGTTGCCAATTAGGGCATTAATTCCTGCAATCAAGTTATTTTCTCGATTTTCCGATGGCAGTGCTGATTCGCTATGCTTTTGAACCACTTCGCATTTCTGCATGTGGTTTACGTTTGCCGAGCAGGTTGCAATGTTTCAAAGTGGTGTTTTAAAATTGTGAATATGATTCATGTAAATATATATGTATAAATCTCATTGACAGCCTGTTTCACCTGGTTGATAATTGAAATTACATAATTTGTAGTAAAGCGTTCGCTGTACACCTGGCACTTAGAACCATTTTTATTTGTCACAGTAATGCTGTTTTATGAGGCATGTCGGGTACGGGTAAAATGTGTGAAAGGATCATAACTTAGCAATACGATTTGAATAACTTGAATATAACTTATATAATTGATTTGAAATAGTGGCGTACATGTTTTTAGGGTGTTATTATCACAATAGTTCGGTGAAAAATAAGCCATTTACCGCCCCAGAACACTTTAATACGTATTACCCTCAAAAATAATAAAGAAAAAGAGTAGAGAGGAGAAGAGACGAATTATTTTGTTACCGTTGCGAGTGTACAGTATCCGGTATATTTAATCACTTACTTGTATTTAATCACCTTTGTGACCTACTTTTCCTACTTCGTCAACTTATACTTCTAAAATCTTACTCTCAACTCGAAGACCAAATTGAAAGTTCAAGTTTGCGAAAAATGCGCCTGAAATTTTATAGCACTTTTGACAATAAATCTACGTCGCATTTTTAAGTATGTACTAATAAATACAAAGAAATATTCATTGTAGAGACCATATAATATCATTTATCTACACACATATCATAAACCCTTTATTTTGCGTACAAAAACCGCATATTACGACTAGCTTAAAGATAAACTGTTTACTTAGAACACATTTCTTATCTGTGAAAATGTTATTATTGCGTGATAAAAATAATAATAATATCAAATTCGATTTTCTTATTAAATTCGAATTTCGAACATATCTGGAAAACAAAGCAATTTGATTTGACCTCAATTCTAATATCTGTAGATATGACGTTCTATTCGAAATTAAATGTCAACTGCAAATAATTTTGTCAAATTTCGACTGATGACACGTTACTTGATATCGAGCGATATGACAGTTGTGGTCGACTCTAGTTTGTCTCTCAAAATGTCTTTAAAAAAACTACGGTCACGTGACATGCTTGAGAAAAGTTTATATTTACCGCCATTTTACGTTCAGTTTGTCTTGTTGCTAAAATTTGCATATTTTGTTGTTTATAAACTAATTATCGCAATATTTGTAAAATGAGCGATCAAGATAGTGATCATGATATTTCGGAGACGCCACCTGATATCCGCGACGGAGCAACGATCGTTATTAATTACTTGTTACCAGCAAAGTCAAAGAAGCAGTACGAAAAAAGTTACCATGATTTTATGGAATAGAGAATGGCGAAAAATACGTCGTCGCTGTCTGAAAACGTACGATTGGCGTATTTTGAAGAGTTGTCCACTAAATTTAAATCTACAAGCATGTGAACTTTCTATTCAATGCTCAAAAGTACCCTAAATATCAAACACAATGTAGATATTGCAAAATACTGTAAATTGACTACTTTCTTTGAACGAGAAAACGAAGGAAATATAAAAAAAAAGCCAAGACGTTTTCACCGGACGAAATCGACAAGTTCTTGACAGAAGCACCGGATAAATTGTATCTTATGACAAAGGTAACATGTTTTCCATATTCATTACCTAGCAATTTTGATGTGCATCAAAAGTGTTATTTTCTTGACTGTTAGAATTTAACCGGTTCTAATCTTTGAATGTCATTATTGCAGGTCGGATTAATATTTGGGATTATGGGAGCTTGCCGGAGACAGGAATTATGCAATGTTATGTTCAATGATGATCAAGACTTTGAATCAACCATAATTGTTACTATTTGTAACACCAAAACGAAGGCCAACCGGACTTTCACCATAACAGGCACGCCCAAATCAATGCACAGAGCCTGGTTTTTTTGGGAAATATTTAGCTGGTAAATGTACAGCATAAAAATTTGGTATCAACAAATTTGGATGTCTTGGCAAAACGATTGCTGAATATTTGAATTTACCGAATCCTGAAATGTGCACCGGGCACTGCTTCCGCAGAACTTCTGCCACAATATTAGTTGATGCCGGGGGTGACATAACGACACTGAAACGCCATGGTGGCTGGCGTTCTACAGTCGACTACAAAGAGATGTATCCACTTTTGGACCTTATTACAATGCATTCAGGTGAAAAAGTGGATACATATCTTTGTAGTCGACCGTAAAATTGTAGCTGAAGGATACATTGATGACTCAATCCAGAATAAGGTTGAAATTTCAAATAAAATTCTGGATACCATACAAAAAAGAAGTGATTAATTTGTAACTGCCAACTACATCTACATGCGTTGACCCAGATGCTACTAATGTCCAAGCAGGTCAAGTGCATTACAATAATTGCACACATTCAAACAGTGAATAATCATTATTATAATAAATAAATTGTTTTTTTTTTTTTCATTTCTTTTTTGTATTATTTTAATAATAATTACTGCTAATAGTTCTGATCAATGCGGCAATGCCGGTCGTAACTGCGGATCTTGAACGCATCATAGAGAGCTTATGATATGTGTGTAGATAAAGCAGTGTATGTAACTGTACATAATTAGTCATTAAACCACTCGTGTGATGTTAATATGAAACTCGCCTGTCGGCTCTTTTCATAAACCCACACTCGTATTTTAATGCCTTTCATTATATAACAGTCACATACACTACTATTGGTTGAACAGTGATAGGTGTCCGGGCGGGCAATAAAATGCTTCAAACTAACGTTTATTAAATACGAAATTATGTTAGGTACACGAGTGCCGCGCGGAGATGGGCGCGTCTTCTCTCACAGTGGCTCGCCGACTCCCACGCATCTTCCCCTCCGCCGTCAGATGACGTCATAGGGCGTAGAAAATAGGCTCATATTTTCCCTCAATCTTTTATTGAACTACATAATTGTATGTATTTTTAAAAATCTTGCAATAAAGATTTAAACCTTTTCCCGTAGACCGATTTAGTCGAAATTGGTATTCCTACGTAACTTCGAAGACAATACAATAATATGGCACCACGGAGCTGGCCTGATGAATCCGGATGGTGGCCATAGAAACTATGTGATAAAATAACGTAACTCTACCGAGTTTAGGCCCTTTCGTCTCAGTGAGTAGTTATTGAATTTTCAAAAAGGAAAAGTAGTACAAAGTCGGCAATAAATAATGGTCACAAAAATATATTTTTTTGACAGAAACCTATTTCATCTTAAGCACCTATAACCTGTTCACCAAAATAACAAAAAGCTACAAAAGAACATACAATCGAATTGAGAATCACCTCGCACGCGGAGCAATGGAAGCAATATCACCAATAACACCGATATTTAATATCTCTAAGTTTATATATAAGGTATTGTGAGCTCAAAGAGTGCTATTGTCCACAATTTCAATGATTGCGGAGATGCAGTTGTTTCGTGTAATTATATCCGACAATTAATTAGTGTAGTAAAGAACTTTTTGTTCCACTCGCTTTGGATGCTTTGACAAAGAAATGTTATGCCAGCTTGCTCAATAATTTAATACCAACTGCAAAAACCGGTATATGATAAATAATTTCCCGTCTATTTACCATAATCACGAGGTTAGTGTAAAAACTAACAAAGGGTTTTCAAATTGATAAACCACCAACCAGCTGGCTTTCCTAAGACGTCAGCTTTTTTTATGAGAATAGCACTTGAGAATTGGTCAGACGGAATCACTATTGGAGGCTATAAAATTTCTAACTTGCGTTATGCAGATGACACCACCCTGTTCGCAACTACCATCGACAATATGGAATCCTTGCTGAGCAAAATGGAACGAGTTAGCCTTGATATCGGTCTGAAGATAAACCGCAGCAAGACAAAGATCATGATTGTCGATCGAGCTAACAATAACTCGCCCGAAATCACTAATATTGATAATTGCGACGTCGTTCAATCATACATCTACCTTGGGGCACTGATATTGAACAGTGGTGGATGTGCGGATGAGATCAAGCGGCGCATGGCTATCACCAGGTCTGCCATGGATCGGCTCAAAAAAATATGGAGAAACAGAAACATCACCAAGGCCACTAACATGTGACTTGTCAGGGCATTAGTGTTTCCCATATTTCTGCGAAGTGGACTTTAAGAGAAAGCGAGAAGAAGAAGATAGACGCTTCAGAAATGCGGTGCTGGAGAAGAATGCTTGGCATAACCTGGACACAGTTCCGAACCAACGCGTCAATCCTCCAAGAACTCGGTATCAAGCAACATCCATCTTCCATCGTCCAGTGTCGCATTCTCACTTTCTTTGGACATATCACACGTCGAGAAGACACATCTGTGGAGCGTCTTGTAGTGCTGGGAAAAGTTGAAGGCACAAGAGCGCGCGGCAGGTCACCAATGCGTTGGACCGACTAAGTTAAAACTGCATTCAATGGTCCACTCCACGAATGTACGAGAAGAATGGCGACGGATTGTGAAGCTTGCCACAAACCCTGATGTGATGACCACGAAGAAGTATTACGGAGCGATTGATAGTTGTGTTTAGCAAAGAGAATCGATTTACCTGTGACGATCATACTCCTTGCTACATTAGATGTAAAATCATATAAAATCATTTCATCTCGATAAAATGTCAACCAAACCATAATTTGTTGAGTACGCCGAACGGCTTGTCAGTTGCAAGGACGCGTGTAAATAGCTCCCACATTTTCAATTAATTGACGGTATGTGCAGTGAAAGGGTGTCACAATGCATCGGATAAGAAGGATAAACATTTTAAGATAACATTTCACCCGTCAATATTATTCTTTCACTCGTATTTATACGTAAAACCGTAATCAATATTGCATATATTCAATGAGCAGCATGTTAACGTAATGTTGCCAATGTAACGGATTTATTTACCCATAATTCTGTTTTGATAATATACTTACTAACTTAATGATGCGCTTGATAGTACCGTAATATTGCATTATTACCAGACTTAATAAAGTGTACACAACTCGAATGGACTCTGGGAAGTTGGTCAAATTTGACCATACCTACGTCTTAACTAACATGACAAGTCAATAATAATAAGTTAAATATTTCTATGTCTAATGTATTTCATAATTTTTGAAGTCAACAATAGTTCTATGATGAAATTAATTTTCCCCCGTTTTCAGGGCGCTTGCAACACTATTGGTGATTTTGTGTGCGTATTGGCGCGTGTAAATACGAGTTGATCACATCTACGTGAATCCATTTTATGCGTCGCGCTTGGCGCGTCGGCCGTACGAAGCTATCATTCTCGGAGTTATAATTCTAAGTAATGAACTATTTGAAACAACAACATTTAATTTTTTATATTTAGTATGTTTGTATGTGTCTTTGTGGCTTCATCATGACAATTTTGCTTAACGGGTTTCGACTATTTTTGGTACAAGAGTAGCTGGGTATCCATAGATGGTTGTACGATACTTTTTACCCACTTGCGCTAAAGAAATAAAAGAGAGGTTAAGATTTATTTCTCCTCCGCTGACGAAACGGGCAGGTAGTATTATGTAAATGCGTAGATTAAAATTTTGTGACAGGAGTGTCATCAAAGCCTTACATACTATTTTTTCGCCTAACATGAAATTTGAGGACATATAATATACCGTCGGATGTTGCAGATTTACCACTTTTTTTCAAAAATTAAAATATGATTTAGACGAAAGCCTACATAGCATGAGTCATTCTACATATGATATGTAGAATGACTCATGCTATTTAGAAGCCAGGTAAAGTTGCTCTGGACTTTTCGAATATACAAAATCTATTTTTGAGTAACATACAAGTAATTTGTTCAAGATAGGGCTGTGACAAAAAATCATATCCAACGATGTGATGTATAACGTTAGAAAGCACGTTTTTAAAAGGTCTTGAACCAGGTTTTCGTCTGTTTCTTATTTGGGCGGTATTGGTTTTGTAAGAGAAAAAATCAATACAAACACAAAATCCTTCAGCCGTTCTGACGAAGACGCGATGAAACCACAAATACACATACAATCATACAAAAAGTAAATATTCGCCTCAGTGATCATCAAATAGTTATATATTTTGAAAATACTTATCACAAATTTAATTTTTACAATTTTATAATTGTATGATACATTGGGACATTACATTACACCGATAGTATTAATTAATCAATTACTTATAACCTTTAAATATCTCCAATTTTCCAGTTAACTATTTATGCTATCCCGATATGAGAGAGCGGACTAATATTGAAAATGAAACATTCTTCGCGGCGCTATAGTCTAATAGAAGCGGGACACGGGGGAAATTTAATATGAAAATGTTTTGATGGTAGCTCAGCCTCACCCGTAAAGGGTTCGTCGGTTAGCCAGAAAATCGGGCCTTTAATAAAATCGTTTGGTTATACCTAAGAACACACATCACCTCCTGTCATACTTTCAAGTTTCACATAAGTAACAGTATCTCTGTAATCTTAGATCTAACCAAATCGAGAAAATTAGAATAAGATGTGACGCACTATCGTACTCATTATATAACCTCATGCTAACCTTATGATTGCGGCCAATGATCATGTATATATTTATAGTAGGTAACTTATTAACTATGCAATGAATTACACCCTAATACATCTATTTGTTACAGGATTATCTCCACTGCTGCTTTGTAAAATGAGTGACCGTGTCAATGATTAGTGGGACGCCAACAATAGTATTAGTTTACCGTACCGCCTTCAGGTGAAAATTTATGTTGCCACAAGACACGCGGCACAATATCAGGGCAAACCCATCTACAAACATTAGTAGGCGACCTCGCGTTTGCTGGCTAGGTAACCTGTAACCAGATACGCTTTCTCTTTTTAACTTGATGTACAAGAGAAGGATAGCAGGGTGATGATGTGATGCCTTTAAGATCCTACATCCTCGCGCGCTCTGGAGTGTCACGAGTCAATATTGCGCTCATATTTGCTTCCCGCGCGTCTAATCCCTTATCAAAGGAAAGTTAATATCGTATAAGCACATACATTACACGATTCGCGAATATTTAATATTATGACATTCTTCATAGCAAGGAATTTTATACGTTGGTTAACTACGACTTTTTACTTGCACTTTGACTGTAGCTATTCTTCAAAGTTAATATAAAATTAACAATCTAAAATAGTAACTTTTGACCTGGTTCCCTCATACTCTTGCTCACCCTCCCACGAGCAATTTTACGTAGGTATAGCCCTAAACATCTAAGTAAATATTTGTAATAATTTAGAAAACTACACGAATTATCTTAATCTGTTCCGTTTATCGGTATTACTCTTACTTTAACCAAATATTTAACTACTTATTCCCGGGTTTCGCTACGGCTTGCTTCCAGCACATACAAATGTACGGTATAAACCATCGTATAAGTAATTAACTTATATCAACATAATGTTCGTCGACGACATACGCCCGGTGAATTTCCAATTTGTATGCAGTCACGTGCATTTGAGTTTTATATCGTCCTTGTACGCCGAGAGTGGAATAAAACATAAAAAATAAAAAGATGTTGGGTTTTTGTTAAACTACTTATATAATGGAATGTTTTTTTATTGCCTTTTACTTAAGAAGCATAATGCAAATAACATTTTTATTTATATACCCATACTAAATCCTATTTTATATGCATGCACTCGTTATTTTGGCTCATTTTTACTAAGATGATATGAAATGAAACATTTTTTACAATTGATTCATCTCAATTATTGGAACTATTTCTGTTTTTTACGTGAGAATGAGAATGGGGAAAATGCATTATTTATTTCATTAAATCGTCCCCTATACAAATTCGTGAAGCCACTTAAGTCACAAGTATTTGGAGGAGTATACGAGCATTTTCTTATTTTGGCAGTTAAGTTGCGTTTAATTGTATATTTGTTATTTTTTCTTCCATTACACAGTTGTAAAGAATCACAAGTTAAAGTTAAATTTTGTTTTAGTAAAGAAAAAAATCATGTAAAGAAGATATAACTTTTTTCTTTTTAGGGTTCCGTACCAAAAATGTTAAAAAAGGAACCCTTATGGTGTGGCTTTATCTATCTGTCTGTCTGTCTGTCTCTCCGACTATTAGAGTGCCATATCTCAAAAACTTCTTATGCTATCTATTTGAAATTTGGAATATTTATAAACATGGTCAGCCCACATTTATTGCAAACGAAACATTGTAAAATATATATTTATTTTCTAAAATAACGACGTAATTGGGGGGGCAAAAATTCAAAGTCTAGCTCCTAGGTCAAGTAGGGTTTCATATGAAAGGGCTTGATCTGTGAATTTTTGTACAATTTTTAATTTTTTTTTATTGTGAGTAGATTTTGCTATATTAAGGAAAATGTGAAACCCCCCTCCCCCCCTTTTACCTCCGAAGTTTACCAAATCTTGAATTTTCAGGAATTATGTAATTTAATATTACACGAAAATTATAACCATATATATATATATATATCTATCTGTCTTACTTTTTTGTAAGCACCAATAATCATTTTCGAATAACCCGGTTTGATTAAGTTTGCCCCTCATTTGTATGTGACGCCATAGACACCAGAGGCAAACTTAAATCCAACCGGATTCGGGTAATGATGTTAGGGTAAGTGAAGGTTTGTACGGAACCCTCGGTGCGCGAGTCAGACTCGAACTTTACCTGTTTTTTAATACAGTAATTATGAAAAATAAACGCATTGCATTGCATCTTCCCTATTGCTCGCTCAAAATAATACGATGTTGATACAAGACGTACTTGTAACTAGAACTCGTACGTTTAACCCCTTCCAATACATTTCTCATTTTTCTGTTTTCTTTCTAAATCCTCTATTTCCGGGAACTGCTGCTCCGGAATCGAGTTTCTCTGCCAAATGCCTCCCGGAACTCACAGTTGTGTACCGAGGGCCGAAGACTTATTACTAACAAGCTTTTATTTTCACATAACTTGTACAATAAACGACGACCGCTTATGAATCCTGTCCTTCGAATAAGTATAGCAGTCGGGTTAGTTACTCGTATCTCTGCAGCTACAACCTTCAACTAGACTGACTGTTAGTACGCCTAGTCGATGATTATGATTAGAATTGGAATTGAATTGGGATTGGTATTTTTTACCATAATGTTTTGATAAAACCGCCCAAGACTATGCTCAGTGTAGGGTTCCGTAGCAGTTACTGCAAATAAATGCACTAGAGGTACAAACTTATAAAACACCTAACATGTGTTTTATAGGTTTATTAAGGTGTAGCTTATTTATCATTAAACATTAACTTGTCATTGTGCTGAGCAGCGTTATTGAGGAGAATGATTTTTGGGACAAAACTTGTAGTTACCTGCAAGTTTACGTTCAAATAAAATCTCGCCCCAAGTATTAGTAAATGGTAACAAATTTGTCACAAAATGAAATAATTTTATTACAATTTAAGTGTATTACTTAGGAAGTAAAGACAGAAAAGGCCAATGACGAAAACTATGACACGTTCGAGCAGCGAGGAACAAACGTTAAAATATTTTCAAAATAAACTCGTGTTGTTTGGTTGAGCGTTCACGGGGTATGAGGAGCAGTGTGCGACATTCGTTCCGTTACCAAGTATTTTTATTAAGAAAATATTCCAAATAAGCATCGCTGAGAAAATTACGAAATTATTCGTGTCAATTTTTTAGCTTCATGTTTTGAATGAAATTGTGAATAAATATTATTTTTTACTAGGATTTTGAAAATTTAATGATTAAAGTATAAAAAAAGACAGATTTGTTTTAAGTTCATATTTTAGCGTATAATCCTTTTCATTCGTATAATCAATTTATTTCGTGTTGTGACATGAGAAATATTGCAATTATGGGTAGTTGTTAATTTTTGTATTTTTTTAATATACGAAATTAAACCTTTAAGTAAGTTACACCCACAAGAATACTTAATGTAGAACCAAATCACATTCATAAATTGAGACTTCCTGTTATTATTGGAACAAAGTGAATAGACACTTTTTGTCGCTGTTTCAAATATTCAGCCTACAGATGAAAAAAGACGATGTGAAAAGGTGCACCAACAAAAGAGCGTATCTCTATGGTACTAACGTCTTTTTGTCGAGAAGCGCATTTTTCGGCAATTAGGTACTCAAAAACGGTATATCCGATCATGTTTAAAATAACTTTCGTTGAAAGTATTTAGTAAGAGCGTGCACTTTGTGTTTTTTTTTCATATTTTTTTAGACAGACACAATTTATACTACTTTCGGAGCGATTATTACGGAAAATTAACCGATGATGTTACATTATGGAGTTGTAGGAATTTGGAATTTAGTGTTCTCTTTCCCTACCGATAGCAAATTAGCCCCAATAAACAAAAAATGTGATGACAAGTAATCATAACGGAAACAAGTATATTATTTTACGGCCAAAAGTAGAAATCTACTTCAAGTTTACAAGGTATATTCGAATGTCAAGAGCGATACCAACTGAAGAATAAATACGTATTCAATATTCGCATAGTCCTAGCTCTATATTATACTGGAATATTTGAAATGTATGCGATATTGCATCCAACATTTGCTATATGAACTATATAACCTGGTCTTATAAAAAATATCTTAGCAAAGCGCTGCGAAAAATCCCGTTCAATGCTGATAAAAATACTGTAAAAAACCGGCAAACACGAGCGTGGAGTTTAGTCCACGCGTAACGGAAGAGTCTTTGCAATAATGTAGTGGGCGTTCTTTTGAAGTTGCGCTTTTAATTTTAGGTACGGGAAATTTAACGACTTTTTTTGTATGGTATGTGCTATTGATTCACCTAAATTAGTGGTAATATAACTAACTGTATTCTATGATATTTTTCATTATTGTTAGCATCACTATGGTACTCTAAGTACCCGCAACGAATATTTTATTATTAAATTGCTAATTTAAGAGTCGAAACATATTTGTATTTGATAAATGGCCGCCTAGACTCGGAGTATGGCTGTGACTGAGCCAATGGACAGCATTTTATTTTTTGAAAGTGACACGGATAGATTTGAGCTCTCTGAACACATTAACATTATTTTTTGAATTTTTGGATCACTAATTTTTGAAAAAAAAAAAATTAGCAAATGGTGATCTGTTTGTAGCGGTACAAAGATAATTAATTTGGTTTAATTATTTCAATTTAATTATTTTCTCGGCTATTATAAAAAAAGTGTTAACGTGTCATATTGACAGTTCATATTTGTGTCATAACTATTAGTGGCGGATAATAAAAACGCACGATGAAAAATTCATAGTTATCGGCCGGTCTAGAAAAGTATAACTATGACTGGTCACGACGGAACGTTACAAAATCATGTAGGGTATGTGAGCAACAAGCGTGATTAAATTACGGTTTTTTTTTAATGATCAGAATACACTACAGTTAGTAGCTTGAAAGTGGCGTGGTAAGTCAGGGTTAGTCGTGGGTAACAAAATCACGGTTTTTTTTAATGATCAGAATACACTACAGTTAGTAGCTTTAACACGGCGTGGTAAGTCAGGGTTAGTCGTGGGTAACAAAATCACGGATTTTTTTAAATGATCAGAATACACTACAGTTAGTAGCTTTAACGTGGCGTGGTAAGTCAGGGTTAGTCGTGGGTAACAAAATCACGGTTTTTTTTAATGATCAGAATACACTACAGTTAGTAGCTTTAACGTGGCGTGGTAAGTCAGGGTTAGTCGTGGGTAACAAAATCACGTTTTTTTTTAAATGATCAGAATACACTACAGTTAGTAGCGTTAACGTGGCGTAGTAAGTCAGGGTTAGTCGTGGGTATAACAAAATCACGGTGTTTTTTTTACAACTGGTACGAAAATCACGGTGATTGAAATGGAATTGCAACCCCTTTTCACTATCTCTTCTCTATTTATGACACTTGTCACAACGAGCCCACAGATGCAGAATATTTCTTACTTTTCAAATTTATTTTCGCTCAAATTGCGCTTATGCCCTTATATTATAATGAGGTACTTTTGTTTTATTGATTATAAAGTGGCTAAAATTGAAAATATTTAAAAAATACAAACTATTTTCCTCGTAATTTTGCTAATATTCTTGGATAGTTCGATACTACTAGGAGGTAAAAAAAAATTAAATGTTGTCCATTACCGGGCACATTCGCTCCTTACTTGATCAACACATACAAATATTTTGCACGCGCTAAAGATACGTACTAATAAGAAAAGGTTTTATTATTTAACCAATTAAAAACCAAGTTAGATTTGGTATATTGCATGACAAGCCGCATTCAGTTGCGCTAGTGCAACTCATCAGGAGTGGTGTGCTAATAGGGCGTCTGAGTTAGACTTAAAAAAAAGTGACGTGGACACCATCTCGTTCTTTGTTTACAGTGGCGATACACTAGCCTATACTGAGTTTTTGTGTACCCATTTCATTATTCTTAAGCATACATATGTTATCAATCGGGGTGCTTAGGTGTATACTTATGGAATAACAACAATTTTAAGTAATTTGGCAAAATTGTTTATACAGTTCTTTATCTCTTTGGTTCTAATTAAATACCAACTAAACCTAGATAATTTTTCAGTGTTCGTGAAATGTTGGTCTTTAAAACTTAGTTAAGTGCCAAATAAATAAATGCGTTATTAAAGACTGTACAAGATTAAATCTGCCTGTCTGATCTGATCTGGTATATTTTTTTATCAACTGCTTGTTTAGAAACTGCACTTTTTCTAAATCCATAGATAGAATATTATAAGATAAAATAAATACGAAAAAAAATTTGATGCGCTACATTTTGGGCGAGTTACTAGTAAAGTAACACATGCTATGAAAGGACAGATTTTTTTTGCTCCCAAAATGTGTCCCCATAACTTTTGTTGTGGTATTGACGGTTACTGTTAAAATTTAAAGAAAAAAAACACCATGTGTATATCGTACAACCTCATATATTATGCTCATACATTTTAATACGATTGATTATTATATTATAGTGTTATATTCATGAACGATTAAAAAAAGTGATGTTTCTAAACAAGCAACAGCAAGTTGATAGAAAAATATACCAGGCATGGCCAGATTTTATCTTGTACAGTCTTTACAATACAATAGCTACAATTCTCTTATTGCACATCTTAAAAGAAATAACGGACGGTGACTGCAGAGCATTTATTTGAGCGATCCTTGTACTTGTACAAGCCCAGTATTATTTTGAATTCTGCAAACAATGCAATCTGCAACGCCTGTGTGTATTTGTTAACATAACGCTGAAGTTGCATTATTTATCCATTGAAGCGATGCAACTGAAGCTAGTATTAATTTTATCTTAATGTGGACTACCCGTCTTATAATACGAATGGACGTATCATGTGAGCGCTCTTAGGCTACCGTCACGACTATCAAGTGAAACACACGTAGCTGGTGGAAAGACAACGTTAAGCAAAATCATAAGCTTTACTTTAATGCGTATTGTAGTTTCACGTAGCAAAGGCTAACTCTTACTTAGGCATTTTGTGCACTAACAGTAAGCATTTTGCTTGATGAATTTAAGTCGCTCAAACTGCGCTATGTTGCAAACAAAGAGCGATTATATCGCTAAGTTTTCAAATTTCATTGGCCTACACCTAAAATCAGTGTTTGTATAGAAATTGATGCAATTGCGTTACAACTTGTCTTTTAGATAAAACATGTGAGAAAAGATCTTGAGGCGAAGATAATGTGATTACTTTTTCTTTTGCAGGTAAGCTTGTTTGAGTTTAGTCATGTAAAGCAGTAACGAGGTGAGTAATATATGCGTTTGTTGAATGTCATTATGATAAGTCCAAGTCAAGTTGAAAACTTTGGAAAAGTTTAGCAAATGGCTTTAAGATGTCAAATCGAAATGAAATGCTACGGACGAAAGTTACTACAGGCGTAATCATTTTGCCGTTCTTAAAAGTCCCTAAAAGTTGAAGTCAGTACTGCGTATGCAACGGTTGTGGGCGTATTTCGATCTTTATTTCAGTATTTACCTAAGTACATAATATACCTACAGACCGCACCTAAAACACTGTCGCAACATTCTGTGAAAAATAATCCACTGGGTAACCTAGAGAACTGGAAAACATGCGCTGTCGTTGTCATTGTCACCCCTCAGTCGCAATCACAACTCTTGACAAATTACAGTTCATTATAAACAAAGATCAGAAACGAATGAAAAAATTTTTCGACGATACTGGACTTGAACCAGTGCCTTGAGCCAGACCGGGGCAGCACGCTCTACCATCTGAGCTAATCGTCCACACCAGCAGTCGACGAATTTTGTCATCTGTTCTTGCTTATGGATCTCTGTATGGTGCATCCGACTCTTTAGCCGTTAGCGCCGCCTAGTGCAGAACTATGAAGTTACTTTCACCCCGAGCAGATACCTTTACAGGTACCATTGCTCGGCGAGAGGTGGCGCTATTATTATAAAAGTAAATTACAGTTCACTTAATAGAAGCCTATCATCAGTTATCACGCTAATAAATGTTACTATATGTTAAAGTTTGTGAAGGTGTTGTTAATATTGTTGGATGTTTACCAATAAAACAAGCTTTTTTTTAATAAAGTACGATGAAATGGCCACTAATTAGCCACGCTTTTTGATACTTGCGACACTGTGGAAGTGCGGAACCCGAGATTCGTTTACGCTAACTTGCATTGCCTTGATTCCAGTTAAAACGACGCCAGGCAGTGTGTTTATTTACCACTAATGATAGCGTTAGTATCTTAAAGTTATATATATTTGGGTTTTAAAAGGTGCATTTACTCTAAAAAGTAGAAGTTTAAACCTAAACCTACGCTACAAACTCCTTTCTCTGATCGCCTTTTTTCCAATCTTTACCTTCTTGTTCGTTGACAGCTTCATTAATAATCGCTGACTTGTACCAGTAAGCGTCCCATTAGTGCGTTCGAGACGATATCGAAAATTGATTCGGAGCCACTTATTGTATTTTAATGAACAGTTTTATCATTCCATTTTGCTTGTCACTTTAGAATTTTCTGTGCGTAATTACGGTTTCGAATTATGAGATTATAAGTGGTTCTTTAATTTAAACATGTTCAGTTGAAGAAAAAAGTCAAACAAAACCTTTTTTGAGGTATGTAAAATTGTAGTCAGAAGAAGGATGTTAGTATTTTAAGCAATCGTTATAATGTAGGTATGTTTTTTCAGTCAAGTACCGCGTTTAGGCCTAGAAGCTTGTTGAGTGGCCTAATTAAGGTACGACACTTAAAAAGCTAATTATATAACTATTGTATACAATACTTTTTCTACGAGTAACCTATAAACATAAATAATAAATAAATAAAACATAGCTAAAGCCATAAATGTAAATAAAACATATCTAAAAAAATAATTGCAATAAGACTGCGTTATTTTTTATATTCATTATAGTTCTGTGCGGAGTTGTATAATATAGGTATTATAGTTCAGTGTCATATAATATAAAACATAGAGTAGTAGAGTGATGGTCCAATCTAGAAAGTATGCATTATTAGCATGATTCGCGGAGTTCTTATTCACAGATTATAAGTTCACGATTAGAAAAAAAATACTTCCATTTATGTTATCACAAAGCAACAGCAGTCGGGGTTAAAGACATGAAAAGGGTGCGTAATGTAATAGTCTGTAAACTGGACTGCCCAAAGTTAGGTTTCATACGGCCTTAGAATCTCCAATTTCTTTCAGTAGGTACTCTAATGAAACTTCCCTCTTAAATACACGCAAAGTATGCGACCCGCAGCCGGCGGCAGCGGGCTGTCGCAATTCAGGCCCCGCAAACACTGCAGTCACTACACAGACTAGAAATATATCGATACAGTGCTCCTCGAGAAATGACTCCTTTGTTCTATCACCACAATGCGGCCGCCATGTTTAAAAATGTCCTGCGTTGTTCGCTTGTTTTAAAAAAGTTTTAATTAGACGCGAGGATATTGAAATTTTGCTATTTACAACGGACACTACCTGTTTATATGGACGTACGTAACTATTCTAGAATTTCTAGTAAGTATATTTTATGTGTAGGCACGTTTGATATATATTTATACATATATATCAAACATGTATTTAATTATGAACATATTTATAAACGCAATTCAATTCTGTTACACTATTATAAAGTAAAAAACAAAGTTGCTCTCAATATGAATATAGTAATCCTAGTAGATCAGTTTTATTTATATTTCTTTAATTCTGAATTATTTAAAATAATGCCTGACGTAACGCAATAACGATAAGCTTTATATGATATATTGTGTTGTTTTGAATACTAATTTCAATGTAATCGGCTCTCCTTTAACATTTTTTACATTTCCTCGTTTGCATAAATCGTTTAGAGTGACTTAATCTTGCGTTTTATTTTCTTTGTTTTTCATTATAATAACCATCAAAAGATCCGCTGAAGATTTCGCGTTAGATGTTTGCATAAAACAAATTATGAACTTTTCTATTACCATTAGCCTACTTTTGGCTTACTCTTCCTAATTTTTGATTCCGCTTCTTTATTCTGTCTTTCCAAATATCTGTTTCAAGTTTCTGAACAGAAATGTTATTTTCATCCTTTAAGAAATGTTGTTACCAAAGCAAAAAGAAGCAATTTAATACTAATTCTAAAAGAACTGACCGGTATAATTGACAGTTTTAGTACCATACGGAATTATTAGGAATTTATAATTTCGTTTTAGATTTAGATACATATTACAATATATATATATTAATTTCTAATGCATGTAAATCGTGTAGAACTGGAATTCAAATCGATTTCGTATGTAACATTTTGCACGAAAACCGCCGCTGTTTTGTCGTGACGACACAAATCGCACGTCCGCGCGGCATGCTTCATCTGCAGTGACGGCTGGGGCATATCCACGTTGCTCAACACAACCTTTTCACTCCACTTATTCAGTTTCTGTTAACGGAATGTCTACTTGAAAATCGTACCGGTTCTGTATTTGAATAGAGAGGACTATTAACATAGGCATTTAACTCTTTCAATTCGCTTATTTTCGAACAATACATTATTGATTTGCTTCTGCTCTGGCAAAGGTTCTGATATTTTGTATTTCCGACATTATACGAGGCCTGTGGAGCCAATGATAAGCATTTATCGCATATAACATAAATGATAAAGCATTTGTCACGCTCGCATTCATGTAAGTGTCGGGTACTGACCAATGCTTAAATTATCTATTACGTTACGCAATATAAACGTTATGCTCGCTGAGGTCATTGAAGTGTCGAAAAGATAATTTTTACATATTTATTTTCAAATAATTTATTAGTTATTGTTGATACCATCCTAATGGTTATTTAGAATAAATTCTATTCAATAATTCGTTTAAAAATACATACAATTTGTCCATGGAAATAACTGAACTTTTTCTGCTGTTGGTACAAGTTTGTTCACTGTCAGGGAACATTTTTAAACTGGAGTTATAGCACGGAAATCGCCGAGCTCTGAGGCGGAATATTAGTGCTTAATATAAGAGGAAAATAAAATAACTTGACGAAGGCCGGGGCAAAACGTTTACTGTCAGTGACTTTCAGTTTCGACGGCGCGTCGCATCGGGCTGGCATGCTAGAAGATTGTCTTGAGAAAGGACGGATTCTTCATAACGCATTTTACGCTTGAGCTGGTAATCTTAAGGGTTTCTTTTATACATTTTAAGAACATAATATACCAGTATTGGTTGAACCGCGGTCACTTCTAAAAGAAAGGGTGAAATAATGCTTTATACATTTTTACTTACCTTACCAATGCTAAATCTATAGCATCACTCAAAAAAATTGTGAATAAGTTGTTGTTGAATACGATTTATATATATTATTTAGTTAAATATTATGTATAATGTGTTTATTTTTATGTATTATATGTTTTGTACATGGTATTAGGTATATTTTTTATATATCTTCACTCACTTGCTCAAAGGTTAACTCGAAGCGATCCCTTATATCCTTATAAGAATAGGTTCGCATTTGTACTTATATCTTTTACGTTGATTGCCCTTGTAACTGATTATCCATACTATATACTATTATACTATAATATTATAAATGCGAAAGTGTGTCTGTCTGTCTGTCTGTTACCTCTTCACGCTTAAACCGCTGAACCGACTTGGATGAAATTTGGTATGGAGATAGTTGAAAGTTGAAAGTCCCGGGGAAGGACATACGCTACTTTTTATTCCGGAAAAATACTCTTATCCGCGATAAACGAATTTAAGGCGGACGAAATCGCGGGCAGAAGCTAGTTACTTATAAATAATAAAATCTTTACATGATACATACATGAATTAGCGGGCAAGGCCTTTCGTATTCTGCCGTTAATACCATCCTTTCTCTGCCGTCCTCTCGAAAATTACATTAGGAGGCTTATAAGTAATATTTTGTTTCGTAATTTTAAACTATGACGTCAAATCCATACCTACAAACAACAGAGCATTTACCAAAAATGTGTAACACATGCACACATAAATATGGCGACCGGGCCCGCAGCCATATTTCATACTGCGCTTTAACATGTCTCATTCGTTGTTGCGTTTTGATTGTGTGCTCCAACTACTTGTCTAGTAGGTTTTCCTTGTAGTGCTTAATTGTAGAGTTGTCACGTCATGTGGAACATTTTGCTATTATGAAAATTTCCACATGAAATAAATTTAGCAGATGATCAGTCTCCAGATACGTTTTAGGTATAGCTAGCATCAAGGCAAACATATGTGACAAAACTGCTGTTTGCAAACGAAAACCAATCGTTGGCATAATACTTCGCAATTTTTAGGGTTCCGTAGCCAAAATGGCAAAAACGGAACCCTCGCCATGTCCGTCCGTCCGTCCCTCCGTCCGTCAGTCCGTCCGTCCGTCCGTCAGTATGTCACAGGCATTAATACTCAAAAACTATAAGATGTATATTGATGAAATTTGGAAAATAGGTGTCTTGTGTAAACCGCTACTTAGTTTGATAGTTAAATAAAAAAAAAAATATTTCAAAGGTGGGCATTCCATACATGTAACCGAAAGTAAAAAAAAAATCTGTAAATATCAATGTGTGACACATCATTCGACAGTTCTTCTAAAAATACTTTGACGTTTCTAAAAAAATTTTTGATTATGTGAATATTTTCGGAAAAAATCGCTCCGAAAGTAGAAAACATTGTGTCCACTCTATTTTCTATACGGTATGTTTGAAAAATATGAAAAAATATACAATTATAAAGCTTCATAATAACTTCCAACGAAAATTGTTTTCTACATAATCGGACATAGCGTTTATAAGTTATTGCCAAAAAACTGCGCTTCTCAGCAAAAGGACGTAAGTGCCGGGGAGATACGCTCTTTTGTTAGTGTTTTTTTTTTATTCGTATTTTCTTCATCTGTAGTGCATTTTTTTGTACAAACGGCTGCGGAACCTACATTGAGCATCTGACATGCTCTTGTCCGGTTTTTTTATTTGGCAACATTATTATATTACAAAATTTTAAGACAAATAAGTGAGTAATGATGTTCTCTTTAAAATTGTCAACTGGTTTTTCAATAGGTTCTATAGTTTTTAAGAAAAGTAGCAAAAACTGTTTTTTTTTGGCGTTATAATATTGATGGTAGATAAACTGAAACACTACATTGGTTACAATGTTGGTTACAGTGGTTGTCAACAACATGAGACTTATACAAGACAAAAAAGTGAAGAGCTATGGATCGAAGGTCATTCGCGTATGGTAGCCCCTTAATTAGGCCACCCAAAAAGCTTCGTGGCCTAAACGCGGCGGTACTATATAACGATGGCATAAAATACTAATTTTAGCACATATACAAAACATTGCAATTAGATATTATCAATATCGCTATACAACAGTAAACTCAACTTTTTAACTCACTGAAATTTCATCACAAAAATAGTATTTATTCCATAAATTTTAGAAAAGGTACCTTATGGAAATAAACAATCGATATGGAAGTAGAATAAATAAATGACTATGATACACCCTGTCTATAATCTTTTTATTGATTTAGAACCTTAAGGAAGTTAAACGAATGTTTCATTATTTAGGAAATAGCAGTAAAAAATAGTGACACATTTTTACTAATCATTGAATCTCTCCTAAACTTAACCCGGCCATAAAGTACCTTTTGCCTTGAAACACAAATACATTTTGTCACACAATATAAACTATTTGATGCTAACTTTAAGAACCTAATTTATTTATTTTTCCTGTATACTATGAAATGGATACTTGATGATCGAGGTTTTGGCGGTAATCTTTACCACATTTCAAATAGCGCTCTGCTAAGATGAATAATAATGATAAGAATAATTGCATTAGACAGCTTTTAAACTTTTACCTCAAGTGAGTAAAACTGTGAAATACGAGTATCTACAGTTTGTGACCATAACAAAGTAAAATAGGTGGCGGGCGTAACAGCTAACTTATGTATTTGGTATCGTATTTATTGTAGTAGAAAAACCGAGATACAGGGATGCCATCTATCTTCTGATCTGTCACGGGCTGCTTACTCCGAAAATACTCAAATAGGTACTTAAGGAATAAAACCTGAACGAAGTTAAGTAAGTAAAGAAGGATGTTTGTTGAGTTTTCTTTTGTAAACTGATCTGAGAGCCGTCTGCGATTTATTTAGAAAACGAACATTTACCCGCGGCTTATCCACCATAAATTAAGTACATTTATATATATCTTAATCCATGGCCTGAACTCTTTGTGTATATACCAAGTTTCATCTAAATCTGTTTGCCGGTTTATTTTTATATTGTGTACCTTAAAACCACCCACCTATACTGTAGACACCCCAACTATGGTCCGGAAAGTAAATAATATTTAAATTATCATTATTATAAATGTTAACCATAAATTCGTTACCATTATAATCAAATGATTTTGCCTACGATGACATTTCTAATAATATAACCTTAATTAATTTGGGTGATTTTGACTATAGTTGGGAGGTTTTACGGTAACAAGCAACCAAATAGCAAATGGTTAAGCAAACTTTTACATTTATGAGCGGGATTCACAAATCGTAGCCTATGTCTAAAATAGTACATAACTGCAGACGCCGGGAAAGAAGGCCTTGCCCGGTGAGTAGGTATAGTGATACGAAGCCGGCAAGCTCTTTTCACGGCCAGAGGCATGTATAGTGCTTTTCTCAAACATATGCAATGAAATAAAAAAAATACACCACTCAAAAAACTACACGACAAAATTTTTAAATTTTCCCTCTAATCCCTCCATAATGTTTGTTTTTTCGAAATTCGTCCGTATATGTTTGTAGTGTTTGAGTAGACCCTATTAGGCCCGTTATGCACAACCTGATAATAAGAATCTAAATTTCTATAATAAATGAAATAAATGCAGAGGATTTTAAATATTTTCTCTTATTATTCTCTCTTTCTGGTGACTCACGTCACAGAATAGATAGTCGTACAAGTACAGAAGGCTCACTACTTTGATCTTTACAAAAGCCGCTTTTTTCTTAGCAAAACATCATGATTTATGGCCCTCTGACGTAGTCGACTCCAGTGCAAGCCAAAGGGAACGTTAAGGCTGTGTACGAACGGTGAATATGAATTGGCTCACTCGCCGCGTCGCCGACTGTGAGGGCTGTCAACGACAAAAAAAAATGTATCGCCCATTTATTTCTTGCATTCAATATAGAGAGCAATAAATGTATATTCTTCATACATTATATACATTATTTCATTATTTATCTCTAAAATAATAAAAAGACAACAGACGGACAGACGCGACAGGGGACGTCGTTTTATAATATTTAGTGATTTAAAAGGTTGTTAATACATAGATATAAAATACATACTATGCCTTCCTGAAGAATCAAGCAGCACGTTAGTGAAAACCGCATCAAAATCGGCCGTGTAGTTTCCGAGTTTATCGCGAACATACATACAGACAGACAGACGCAACGGGAGACTGGCAATTGAAAATGGCAAGTGAATTTAATATATATATACATGTTTTATAAAAGTGCATGTTATTTGGTAAGGTATTTTTTTTATTTTTATTAATTGTCATTTTTATTACAATGATTCTTAGTTAATAGTAATGGAACTGTTTATCATAATAAATCTTTAGTCAATAGTAATTGACATGTTAATTGACAATAAGTACATTTAATTTTAATTTAATATCATTTTGACATGTTTTGTTAGCAATACACAATATAATATAACATTTCTACGCCAATACTGGCCGAATATGTCGCACTAAGACACTTGATACCAACCAAATGTACCATATTCTTGGAAATAAAATGATTTGATTTGATTTGTTTTATAACATTTAGTGATTTGAGCATTTCGAGCAAGTAACATATTATGAATACTTCGAATATACTATGAATAAGTCGTCAATAGGTTACTATAGTGTGCATTAAAAATAACATTGAGTTTGTTTGAAAAAATCAAAAACAAAAAAATATTTACATAAATCTTGAAAGTTGTTGAACACATGTTAATTCTCTTATAGAGTGGACTCGACTCCTGGGAGTGAATATTGATGGTCAGAGGCAACCGTGAAAATAGTGAAAACTATCAAAACCTGTTTAGTAGTTTAGGAGAAGAAAGCGCACACATACCTACTGGATATGCGAAAAGTAATTTGTATTTAGAGAAAATCGAATACCATTTACTGATTTTTTAACGTGAACATGATAATTTATTATAAACATTGATAGAAACGTGAAGGAAATATATTATTTGAGCAAAATCCATACTAATCCATACTTATATTATAAATGCGAAAGTGTGTCTGTCTGTCTATCTGTCTGTTACCTCTCCACGCTTAAACCGCTGAACCGTTGAAATTTGGTATGGAGATAGTTTGAGTCCCGGGGAAGGACATAGGCTACTTTATATCCCGGAAAAATACGCTTATCCGGGATAAACGAATTTAAGGCGGACGAAGTCGCGGGCAGAAGCTAGTAACTAAATAAATGTGGATCGCTGCTATTATACCATGTTGCCAGCTTGCTTGAGCAGCTTTTTTAACAGTGTTGGTAGGACCTACCTGCATACGAAATGTTGTATTAGTAAGTAGGTATGTGTACCCTGTATACCTACCTACTTACTACACTAGAATCTAAATACCCAAATGTCAGCAAATAATCGATTCTAAATTACATAAAACCAGATAAAATTGTTCTGAGTATTACCTACTTGATTAATCCAGTGTTAAAAATGGAAGTAGGTACCTACAATATATTTTTTTTCATTATTATACAGTCACTACCTAGTATCTATTATGTTCATTTACATAACTCCCGACACATCACAAGAAAGAAAAACGAGTGATTTGAATTTCTGTCATTGTTCCTGCCACCCGCTGCGATACAATATTTTTTATCCTTATCTATATTTAATCATTTAAGCACAAGTTATCTCATAATCTTCCCAAATAGTCCGTCTTTACACATTAAATACATGAATGCGGCACGCTCACTTGCGACATAAATCCAGAAAGCGAGAGCGTTTAACGTGCGCGAACGTTTCGAGGCAGACCGTGGCAGCCACTGAATAGGCCCCTCTGGAAGGGGCCGCCGGCATGTACCTGTAGCGACGAACGTAAATCGCGAAGTGAGCCCCGCCTGCTCACATAAAGACAATATTTTAAATTTATACATCAACATATGAACCATACAGATTTGTGTTCTTAAAGTCTATTCGTGTGTAAAAGGCATTAACGCGGATATTTTTAATCCGATAAACATTCAGCCAACAGAAAAAAAAAATCAGTTGTTTAGCCTGTTCATGAACACAGACGCCATGTTTACATTACAATTAAAAAACAATTACTTCCCGGCCTAGGCCTTCAATTTTATTTCAAATTCCTTTCTTAAGTTGTTCCGCGCGAAACGTGATACTTTGAAGCCTGTTTTAATTTTAACGCACGCAATGACGCCATTTTTGCATAGTTGAGAAAAATATATAAATTTAAATAACACTAGAAGGTGCATGAACATGAAGGTGTTCGCGGAGGAAAAAAAGTCATAACCCTTGTTTTTTCGTCTGCTTAGTCGGGTAAAAAGTATCCCATAACCATCTGGAGATACCTAGCTAACCGTGTACCAAAAATTGTTGAAATCTGTTTAGCCGATTTTGCGTGATGAAGCCGCAAAGACACATACAAACATACAAAAAATCCAAAAAAAAACAATCGTTTTAGTGACCTCCAAATAGTCCGTTATGATCATTTTTTTGAAAATATCTTCAATCTACAGACTATTTCATTTTTACAACTTTATAATAGTATAGATGACAACTTTATAATAGTATGACTTATATATATAAACTTATTTATATAAATAATATTTTTTCTTATTCACATATTCAACAATTCATCGTATTCGATTATATCGAATCTGGTACTTGACACTTAAGGACTGCTAAGATCAAGATAGGGATTAGGCATAAACATCGATAAAGGTTAGGGGAACGACTAAATGACCTTAGGTGCGTTAAGCCTGTATAATGAATGTAAATTAAGGGTTTCCTAGTGATTAAGAGGCGTATTAACGCTTTAACTGAATCGATAGATAAATGGCGTTAATTTACGTGATGTTACCGAATACTTTGTCAGTCTTTCATGTCGGTAAACCCTAAAGAAACGAGGTGTGGTAACAGAGCTTCAGAGATCATAAATTGGCATTTATTTACTGAATTTAAGATTTGAAATTTTAACATCTACTTAACCTAATGAACCTTGGGGACGAGACCGACTAGACTTGAAAGTATTTTTAGTAATTATACAGTTTTTTCTTCCGCTTAGTGCTCAAAAACGATTATTATCTTTGTCACTAGATTCGGACGGAAATAAAAGACGCGCAGTAAATTTTAAATTTTGAGACTTCTTGACAATGCCTAATATAATATATATTACTGTGAAATGTCCAACTTGAAATAGAACTGCTAATATATTTGTGCCAATAATACCTATTATTTATTCCATCAGCACCATCATTTATAACTAAGTATGTACTTCATTCGTGAATTGTCATTACTGCGCTGCTCGAAACATTTAAAAAGTTAACACAGCAACGCAAATGAGCTTCAGCTTTTTCAAGGCATTTAGGTCGAACGTCCACATTTGGTCTGAACTATTTAGTGGGTTGTTCTAGATACTGACCTTTCTATTTACATCGTTAATGCGCTTCGATTCGGACCACTCATTTGGTCTAGCTAACGTGGAAAAGCTATTTCGGTTGACACATTTAGGCAGTTGGCAGTTTTTGTTCAGCAATTAAAAATTAAAGTAACAAATAGGGAATAGTTACATGGCGTAAGGAAAACATTATATGTGAAATATTGTAAAAATTACAGGAAATGCTTTACCAAAAAAGTAGCTGAACTTACATTATGATTGTACGTTCTTACCGAGACAAATACAATGCTAATTCTGAAATATGTCGTTGATTTAAAATGACACCCTAGCTTAAAATACTTAAATGCAAAGATCTCGTAACAAGAAGTGACAAAATTTAAAGACAAGCTGACTGTTCCTGTAGCTCAATTGGCAGAACGTGCGCCTCAGTAAGGCACAAGGCACTGGTTCAAATCCGGTCGGAGTCGTGACATTTTTTTTTTGAATTTTTATTTTGAATTATTTGGATCTTTGTATTTCAAGATCCACAATAAATGTACATTTTTCATGTATAGGTACATTTCTCAATACATAATTTTCCTTAAATCGTCGAATAGTAAATTAAATGCTATCGAGTAAGCATCGAATAGTAAAAGAAAAAAACTATGACAACTGTCTACTTAAAAGTATTTTTTCACGGCCAAAATTTGTATGGGGTGCTTAATACATAACAAAAAAAAACTTGTCAATCGCTCTCAGTTGATTGTCATATTCATTTATACTCTGGAAGGGGTAAAATTAAGTATCAGAATACTAATCGCAATACCCTCTTTCCCTTACATTTGACAAATTTAAATTCCTTACGTAATTGTATCTATAATAACTTATAGGATGGACAAAGTTGATGTACCGATACAGTGTCTGATGCACAATTTCGCATTACGTGCAGATTTAAGCAAGGCTTCTGCTGTTTCCTTCGATTATCACTAATTTAAAAATATTTATTTCTCAGTCTACCCTGTGAACACGGAAGCTGTAGGGTTTCTGGCCTGAGAATAGAAATGAGATAATATACGGGGTATAATCCGTTTCATTGCTTTATTTAAAAATGAACTTTAGTTTAGTTTACAAAAATATTTTTTTGGTTTGTACTTTACAACTGTTGGGTATAGAAATAATAGCGTCGTGACCGCGAAGACTACAAAAATAAAATCGTTTATCTCTGGGTATATATACAATATCTAGTAACCGAGTAAAGAGTTATCCGAGCAATTTTAGTTGAAATATTGCCGGGCCCAACCTGGATTAGACAGATAACTACTCGTGGAAGTAAAAGCGTTATTTCATTGTCAGCCACCTGGCCTAACTGTTATATACTTACCTGATATTGAATAATAGCTTTCCGCAGTATTTTCGTAGTCTGAGAGTAGACTCCTTTGTGTAACTTATTCACTTAAAAGTCAATAAGTGGCTTGAGGCGCTGCTTGTAGATACCGTAAATTATATTGCTATTTTTCTGACATCTTAAAATATAAATATGTAGACAAGGTGAACAAATCTGTACAAAACAACTGCCCTAACATCTACCATCATACTTCAAAGATATGGATAAAGTGCTATAAAATCATTCATAGTGAATAAAAAACTCTTATATACATGAGAAAGATGGTGTATTGGAAGTTTGCTACGACAGTAGAACGTGTGAAGCTCATCATTTCGCATTTATTTTCACGATATTTTGTTAATAAGTTCGTACGACCACCTCCAGGCTCCTATCTGGTATCATCATATTGCTTAAACCGAGACGAAAAAAACAAAAATGATGTATAGGTATAAACATATATTTTGACGACCGGTTTGGCTCAGTGGGAGTAACGTTGCCTGCGAAGCTGAGGTCCTGGGTTCAAATCCCAGTAAGGGCAAAAAATTGTGTGATAAGAAATAAATATTTGTTCCTGAGTCTTGGATGTTTTCTATGTATTTAAGTAATATATTTATTAATTATGTCGTCGTCTAGTACCCATAACACAAGTCTTATTGAGCTTACCATGGGACTAGTTCGATTTGTGTGTAAAATTGTCCCGTAATATTTATATTTATTATATCGTTTCTTATATGTTGGAATTTCAACCGCCACTTTTCCATGAACTTTTAATATTTGACATTTAGCCTTTAAAACAAAGTCCTTTTAATAAAAAGAAGTCCGTAAGAAACTATTGTGATTACGGAATTGGTGGCGATTGTAACGCTCTAAATTACCCGATTTTTAATGTTTGAGAACCGGTCGCTCGTGATGACGTAAACATGAATCACTGACGTCAGGAGCTGTCAAGTAAAGAACATACTGGTTTATTTCTAACATGATCTGTATCGTTAAAATGTCAAATTTTCCAACAGAACTGAATAATAATTTACATCATTATCAGTATACTACATTGAGATAAAGGTTTTTTCTGTCGTTTTAGTTGATCTTCGGCTGCTAATGCAATGCAATTTGGGTAGAACTAAAAAATCTATCGAGAAATGGGAAATCATGAATTTCCACTGATTTAGCTCTCCAAATAAGACCGATGAGTTCCGCAATCAGATCTAATGTCGGTAATGGCATCCGATTATAGAAAGTGGCCGTTAAACATCTAAGATTAGGTAGAAGAAGTTTTACGATTTTTACTCACTCACTGCACTATACATGTGTAGTTATATTTATCATAATTACTATACTAGTTATGAAGTTCTAAGAACATACATTTTCATAAGTATTAAGTACGGTATATCAATATGAACAAAAAAAGTGGTGTTTTTTAAATCTGAGCTAAAATATTAAATCAGAATGTGCATTCTGGTTTAATAGGTGAAACTCTAAAAGATAACTTCTAAACTGTTCTTATGAAGAAGAGCGTTGATTATTTTAGTCGCTCAAAAAGTAATTTTAAAAATGATAAAATACGACATTTAGAAAGAAAGAAAAAAAAATACATTGATTCGAGGGCATAGTTACACAGCAATGAATTACTAGAAACTACCCAAGTATGTCTCACATTTTCCTTATTAAAACGAAATTTAAGCACAATAAAAAACATTTTTCGAAAATGTACAGATCAAGCCCTTTCATATGATACCCTACTTGACCTAGTGACTAGACTTTTAATTTTAGCCCCCCTCATAGTGCTCGTTTTTTTAGAAAATAAAAATATATTTTGTAATGTTTCCTTCGCAATACATGTGGGCTGAACATCTTTATAAATAATTCAAATTTCAAATAGAACTCGTTTTTGAGATATGGTGCACTAATAGTTGGACAGACAGACAGACAGAGTCGCACCATAAGGGTTCCTTTTTTACCTTTTTGGTACGGAACCCTAAAAACGAGAACACGGGAAACCAATTTATGACATGGAAAAAGGATTATATGAAACGTTTATCCATTTTCGCTACAGTCGTGCTCTATTCAAATAATGAAAGTTTATGATCAGGATATTAATACCACACGTTAGTACTCCACATCACGTCGACTTGTGTCCAATAGCACCGGTTATTACTTGTATTATCGGCGGAGAGCTCTTGACGTTTCCCGTAACATGTGACGAGGGTCCTGCGGCCACAATACCACGAATATACTGTGTTTGTGAGTAATGCCTTGTCTGCCACGCCTACGATGTGTACGATGTTTTATGTATACTCAATTCATTATATGATCACCTAAAATAATTAAGAGTTTTGTTAATCTGCTTACCTGGTTTCAAGAAAAAATCAAGTTAATGTAGAAGACATATCTCTTAAATACTTACTGGCGGTAACATCAACAACAAGTGCACTTTTAGATTTACCAGCATGCTTTTAATTACTTCCCATGAGACCCTAATTTTATAGTCTGATTTTTATTCTCATGGAATTTATGTAAAATGGTGTTACAAATAATGAAAAAGGATTGATATAGATAGAAATAGAAGACGTAGATAAAAAGTGTCGTTCTTAAAAAAATCTGTAAAATTTAAATAAGGAAACAACAACTTACTTTGACTAAAGGTATACTTTGTTACATAATAAAAAAAAAAAGTTTATCTACCCACACTCCTTAAGAGAACTTTTTAAAGACATCAACATATTAACCGTAGCGTCCCAATATATTTATGAGAATATTATTTATGTTATTAAGAACCTAGAGTCTTTTACTAAGAATTCAGATATTCACAATTTTAATACAAGAAATAAAAACAAAATCGCTATTAGAAAGTTCCGCGTTCGTAAAGTAGCCAAATCATTCGTAGGCCTATGTATACATTTTTATAATAAGCTACCAGATGATGCTTTAAAACTACCGTTTCCAGCTCTCAAAAATTACTTAAAAGAGTCCCTAATGGCAAAGGCATGTTATAGGGTAGAGGACTATTTAACAGGCCAAAATGCATGGCCCAAAACAGAAACCAAATAATTTACTTTTAGCGGGACACGGTTCTTATAAGGTGGAATATCAAACGTATGTAATTTGTTTTAAATAAAAAATCATTATTTTGCTTTTTATATCCTTTATTTTTTTTTACTTTTATAAGTGTTGATATGTTTTCTTGAAGAACTACGCATTGAGTTTATACTCAAAACATATATTTAGGATAGGCTAAGTACAAATATTGTAATAGATATGAGTTGTTTCGAAAAAATGACTGACTGTTGAGTTTGTTTCGGCTTTCTTCTCCTCAGTGGTCTCCTTTGTTGGTTTTTTGCTGTTACGAAAGTAGAATTGTGAAAAGTTGTTTGTAATTTACATTTAAGTTGAAAACAAGAGTAGTAGTGACTCTGAGAAGTATATGAACACTCCGCCGGATATAGTAAATGCAGCCACGATTGCAACAAATAACTTGTTGTCAGAAAAATCAATAGCCAAAGTTAGTACTAGTAAAAAAGTACAAAGTTTTTTTAGATTGGAGAATGAACAAACGCACGACTTTGATGTGAATAAATAATTTGTTTCTGTATTTGTTCAAATTGATTTTTTATTGCATTATTTTAATATCTATAGTCTTGAAATAAAACAATTTAACGGATTATATCGCGTATATTAGCTTTCCATGGTCCTCCCGTGACCATGGAAAGCTGGAAAGCTTCCGAAACGTCGGGAACTAAAATGAGATAATATACGCGATATAATCCGTTAAATTGTTTTATTTCAATGAGTAATAATCGCGGAAACAGAAGAAAATATTATTTATAGTCTATTGATATTTTACAGGTAGCACTAGTAAAAGTGCAGGTAATTTCATTACGGCTATTGCTGAACCGATCTTAGAGTACTTATGATATGTGTGTAGATAAAGTAGTGTGTGCATCTGTACCTAATTAGGCCTTAAAACACTCGTGTGATCCTATTATGAAACTCGCTGACGCTCGTTTCATAAAACCACACTCGTGTTTTAAGGGCTACCATTATGTATCAGTAAAGTTGCATAAGCTTAAAAAAATAAAAGCCTCGTTACGCTCAGGAATTTATATTTAAACCAAATAACAACTTTGCAGCCTTGCATAATAAATAATTATTTTTAATGCATATTTTATTTATTGAACTGGTATCACTGTTGCGATACTTATTTTTGTTCGGTCGTAATTGAGGAGCTACGCTCATGTCGGTGAGTACCGCCACTCTTCCGTATCCCCAACCTTTTGGTTGCCCAATAGGTGCGACACAGTGCCCGGTTTCTCCTTTACTTGAGTAAAATAAGTTAATTCTGGTCTTCCTCTGCCCCTTATTCCATTAACTTCACTTTTCAGAATGTTTACAAGTAAAACTTTCCTCTTCTCTTTTGTATAGTTTTCAATATGGATCTCTTTTCATTCACCATCCATACTAATATTATAAATGCGAAAGTGTGTTGTCTGTCTGTCTGTCTGTCTGTCTGTCTGTCTGTCTGTCTGTTATTTTTATTTCATCAAAATCGGTTCAGCGGTTTAAGCGTGAAGAGGTTCACGCTTAAACCGCTGAACCGATTTGGATGAAATTTGGTATAGAGATAGTATGAGTCCCGGGAAAGGACATAGGCCACTTTTTATCCCGGCAAAATACCCTTATCCGCGATAAACGAATTTAAGGCGGACGAAGTCGCGGGCAGAAGCTAGTACTTAATACATCTTTATTGGTCTTCATTTCGGACCAGCTTAATACCTTCCATTCGCCTCCAACACCACAATCTCAAACGCTTCTAACCTTTCTCTATCCCTTTGTGTCAATGTCCACGATTCACTCCCATACAAAGCAATGTTCCAGATTTACACTTTAATGAGGCATTTCTTAGCTATCTTGGACATCATTCCTCAAAGAAGATGCTGCTGAATGCTATAATATTTTAATTTTGCTATAGTATTTGTGTTTTATCAGTTTTAAATATATATATATTTTATATATATTTCGAATTTTACTATTTTATATTCATTTCAGAAAATGATTTTGACTAAATGGCACTTATATAAATTAAGGTACTAAACACTGGCTACTGAAAGTTGACTTAGGGCTTCTGTAGCCAGTTCTGAGATAAAAAAATATAATTACACAGATTACTGTTAATTTTACAAATATTCGTTAATTTAGATTATGATTTCATTTAATGTTTAAATATTATATTATAATATTGCTCGCCCATGTTTAAAAAAAACCCTGAGATGTTTCTTTGACATTGACATAACTTTGTTTACAACATAAATAGTGGGAAATTTAAAATGAGACTATAGCATGACAAATATTTAAAATATGCGAGGTAGCTTTTTACTTCCGACTCCGCGAGTTCTGATAAAATTGTAAGTGCTTGCGAAAATGCTACACGGGTCAGTCTGTACTTTTGGCGACTTGCTGAGCACGAACTTTGCTAAATTGATGTTGTGTGGACTAGGTACAAGTTCTAACAACAAGGGTAATACGAATTTTAGTTTATTTTCTATTGATACAGACTGAAGTCAGTATGAACTAATACAGTGGCGTACGGTCCATATAAGCACAAAGACACTGCCTACCCTCATGATTGAAACAGTTGTAAATGCCTACCTTGGCCAAAAACCCTGTGCATGCCACTAAGCGTAATGGTTTTCTTAATTACTTGAATTTATTTTATGTTTAGAACTTGATTAAACATCAAGAAAAACTTGTTCAGAACAGTTTTATTTAAAATATGTTTATACTAAAAAATGTTTACGAATATACAATTTAAATAGTTACTTTGTTGTTTACTTTTTTTCGTTTTCCAAACAGATAAAAAGTCGTATTCTTGCAAACCCAAAAAGCTTTTCAGTATTTCTAGCATTCTTAAATCTGAGACCCCATATAACTCTGTCATATGGCTGCACAATAAAGATGATAATTCAACTGTTTTGCCGCAGAAATGTGCTTAAGCGACGAAAATGGAAGCGAAGACGAATTGATATGGGGTTTTTATTCTGAATCTGCTACAGTCGTTGCTGAAATTACGACTATGCTTCCTGGCGATACATTTTGTGCAGGTGTCTCACTATCGCGTTTATACTTTGTGTTTTTTTTTGCCGAAATAGTATTTGCCAAACAGTTTTTGATTGTATTTTCTGAATTTAAGAATTTAGTCATTTATTACGTATTCTGCTTATCCTTCGATAATTGTCACTCTTCTGCCCATAAACTATGTATCGTTGTGAAAAAAGTCACGTTGATCTGTTGTTCCAGTGATTTGAAAAACAGATTAACCAACAAACAAATATGTTACATGTCAAAAGGTGAACAACAAATAGGTATGTAAATATTTAATTGTTTGTTTTTATTGATTAAATAAAGCTATACATTCATTTGATACCACTATTACTAGTTTTTTTGGCAAACTGTAGGCTCCACAACAAAATTTGAATGAACTGTAGTCCTGACCGCAATAAACCCAAAAGCGGAAAGAAATTTTCATTTGATATTCCATTTTTATGGGGCTACTTGGGCGGGAGTCCCGCAAATGTTACTCTAACGGTGTCGGTCCCGCGTTATAAAGATTGCGCGAACGTTGCTGTATTTTTTGCTATACATGCGTTACGTGGACCGCATCCGTTAATCCTGACACCGAAAGCCGCCGGTTTGATCAATTGTCTGTACATGTTAACGCCATGGTCTCCTACCATAAGGTTGCGAATTGATTTGCTTTCGTATTCCTTCTTTTTAAATTACTTCGAACCTGAAAAATATGTAAATGCAGGACATTGACTGTGCTTTATTAGATTCCATCACGCAAATCAAAATCTATTCATAATTACTTGTGACGAATTTCGTCCATTAGGTATGCTTATTCAAACCTTACTTAAATCCTTCATCTGAATTTCAATTTTAAATTGCCTCCGTCTATTTCCCACTTTCACTATATTTTCAGAAACTTCACCACAACAAAGCAGTCGACTGAAGTTATTTTTACGAGCCAACTTCGCTTGTGCGAGCTTGCAATAGCTGCTTGTTTTGTTTCAAACTAATTCATATATCGTTCTTATAGCTATAAGTTTTAATAGGGTAACACCGTCTTGCACTGATTCAAACTAAGGCTTATAGGGAAGGAACATTATGTTTTTTACGTCTAGCGCTTTCTTGTGTCGTTTCTTCGACAATTACTTTGTTTACATCTATTTCTCTTTGTTGATCTAATTGTTGACATCTACTCGTGTACAAGCTTGTATATATATAAATAATCACTTTACTTTATCCAACTGCGGTATTTTTTTTTACATCATATTATTTAATATCACAAGCTTATAACAGACAAATAAATAGCTAAGAATTGTTATTGTTAACGTTATTGTTTTAAAACGAACATAAACACGTTTTCACCACGGTAGCTTGGGCTCTCGACATTGCCCAAAATCTACCGGGACCGTTTCTGAAAGATTACAACGTAACCCGCGAGACATACCAAGTTTTAAGAAGAAAAACTTCTTTTTTGACAGCGGCCTGGAAATATTAACTGCAGAAAATTGTAATGTAATTTCATTAGTTTCTAATACAAATCTGCTACCTTTTCAATATGTTTAATAGTATACCTACTCGATTTAATGCATCAATGAATATAAAATAAACTGTATCATCGTTGCCTGAAGTTACTGCGTTATCTGAATAAAAACAGACAATCAGGCAGCGCCATTTTCTTAGCCCCTGTGACCTACTGATCGAATCTCAAACCCCACATATGATTGCGACGTTACTCGTGAAACCTTGTAAGTACTAGCGGTCTTCGAGTTGTTTTATGAATAAATTAGATTAAGGATCGGTTAGATGCCGCCTGTCTAAATTATCGGCGTTGAAATTGAATTATTGCCGTTTCGTCTCTCCCTATTCGTCTATACCGTTGTACTAACTGACGTCAACGTCGGCCATTTGCATATATGTATCGACATGTAACGCAGCAATTTGATTTGTTGATCCGCGAACGCTTGAGCGCCCCAAGTGTTGTTTGTTTTGCCGTGTCAGATTTGTACTCAACACTTTTGAAAACACGAGGAAAGGTTTTCTATAGTGTACCATTATTTAGGGTAGAATAGTCTACCCTTATATAAATGCGATTGATGGTTTATTCTATAGGCAATGCAGCATTGAATCGACTTATATTCTTCTACCAAATTAAGAACAAACTATAAAGATTTGTTTTCTTTAGCGCCATATAAATAATAGCTTTTAATCTTATATAATCAGCCATAATCAGTCTTTATCTGTTACGTATATATATATACTAACTAGCGGCCGCCCGCGACTTCGTCCGCCTTAGATTCGTTTCAAATCAAATCAAGTTTATCGCGGATTAAAGGTATTTTTCCGGAAAAAAAGTAGCTTATGTCTTTCCCCAAAACTCGATATCGCTGTACTAGGGTGCTTTGTGGGCGAACTGTTCACAGCAGTCGCTCAGCTCTCTGCGCGTCCAATATAATAACGCCTTCAGGGCGCTGTTCGGGCTGCCACGATTCTGCAGAAGCTCGAGTTGACAATTTCTCTACTGTACTGCGTAAGAAGATGGCATCTCTTTAGATCAGAATTCGTAACAGTTCAATCAGCCACCTTCAGGTGACTATACCTGACTGTAAGAACTTAATTAATAACACAATGTTACTAGCAAGGTACGAATACTAACATAGTTATAAGAAATTACTAACAAAATATGGATCTCGATGTCTGAATGTATACAATTTTATTTTTTTAAATGAAAAATCGGTTTATTGGGAGCAGGGGAGTCTTAAAACCGTTTATAGCATTGTTTGCTGTTGCTGCTTTGCCATATGCATCTGCAAACAATTTGGCTACGCCATTCTGATTAATTATTCGTCCAGCATTGCGCCTTGTGAAAAAACGGCCACAGCCTGCTCGAAGCGAATTTTAAGTGGCCCATGTACGCAGTTAACTAACTAAGGGCTGCATACGGTGCGTTGTATGTTGTGCCAAAGATACAAATACCATATGATAATGTGACGCGTACTCCAATGCTGACAAATATTTTTGAGACTTGTGATTGTCGAGCACAAGAATAACTTTTTTCTGAAGTTGGTCGGACGGTCTCTACGAAGAATCTCAGACATTCAATTTACACTGGCCCATTGATCCAGCCATTATCGGAGCAAGTGCCTATGGTACCGGGTGGAGCACCATCAAGAACACACGGGACCATTCTTTTCCTGGCGAAGATCATGAATGGGGGAATGAATGACCCAGCAGCTTACAACTGTGGTAGTTCTTCCTTTTACGGTACTATGAGACCAACATGTCTCTTTCCAGATTTTGTCAACACCCTCGGCGGTTTGAATGCCTGTCTCATTATATTGTAAAAACATATTGTAAAAACGAGTAGTATCAACCTTATTTTTATCAATTTGCTCCTCTAATAAATCGAAAAATCTAGAGACTTGGGGCTTGTAAAACCCTCGGGCTCGGGCAATGAATGTTGGCTCTAGTTTTCGTAAAGTTAGGTCTGGATGACGTTTAACAAAATCTCTACACCGGTGGCACCATTTTTAAAAGGGTGTCGAATTTTATTAATTTCAGCATAGTTGTAAACAAATTCTAAGTAGGCACTCTTGTTTTGACAACCCGTAAAACACATTGTCCATATTCTAATAGCTCAGTTTCATGATCGGCAGGTAAGACTGTAATATATCTTCCAAGATCTGCTTCACACGTACCTGATTTAAGATATTGATTTAAACTTACACGATCTTCACTCATTATCACAACACAACAAAACGGGGCTTAATCACGTATAAATATTATTTATTTAATTACCTTTCATTGGTAATTCTTCGGTGACGACCGTAGTGTTTACCCTAATAATAAACATCAAGCGCGGGTAGATCGAAAAACTTGCGCGACTAGAAGACTTTGATTCGCCGCTCCAGTTTCCTTCGAGACCATGGACGTAACGCGACGTCCGAAACGTCGATTCAGCCCCGTTTTGCTGTGTTCTGATTTAAGCTGTCTTTGAAGCGTCGTTCTTGTGATCCCAATTTATTTGCAATTGCGAGGTTTTAGACAAGTCTTCCTGGGTCTTGCACTTCTCGTATTGCTTGCTGCATGGTTGAGGGAGCCCATAACGCTTGGGAAGTTTTCCGTTTGTAATTATTTACCATCTACGAGGGCTGCTATTTATATATCCGGAAACCGGGATTACAATCTTCTTAAATAGCATATTTGACCGCCATGGTAAAATTTGAACTTTTTTAAGTATATAAGGTATATTTTTTCTTCCTTATTAACGCTCGTGTTTTGTTTTTGAGGGGTTTTAAATGTCATCTCGCAGCAAGAATGGAACTCACTCGTGAAAATATTCGTGCTATGATTTATTATGATTTTCGGCGTGGTTTAACGCAACAACAGTGCATAGATCAACTAACTTCAACTTTTGGTGATGAAGCCCCATCTAAAACTACTGTGTATCACTGGTTTAGTGAGTTCAATCGTGGACGTAGTATGCTTACGGACGAAGTTAAGGCAGGTCGCCCGAAATCGGTCGTTGTACAACAAAATATCGAGGCTGTGCGAAAACTTATAATGGACGACCGACATGTTACGTACCGCGAGATAGAGGCGACTCTGGGTATTTCTATGACCAGCATTAATAGCATATTACATAATTATTTGGCTGTAAAAAAAATTTGTTCGCGTTGGATACCCCACAACTTAACAAATGAGCAAAAACATGCTCGCGTCGAATGGTGCAATAAAATGTTAAAAAAATATAACCGTGGTGACTCAAAAGCCGTTTATAACATCTATACAGGTGACGAATCCTGGATCTATGCATACGATCCCGAAACGAAGCAACAATCAACGGTATGGGTGTTTCAAAATGAGCCGAACCCTACGAAAGTTACTCGTGCAAAAAGTACATTGAAACAAATGGTGGCCTGCTTCTTCGGTATTAATGGCCATGTAGCTACAGTGCCACTAGAAAACCGTAGAACGGTTAATTCAGAGTGGTACACGACCATTTGCTTACCGGAAGTATTTGAACAAATTCGTAAAACTAACCAGCGACGAAGAATCATTCTTCATCATGACAATGCCAGCTGTCATACGTCACGCGAAACAACTCTATTTTTGGAGGGTCAAAATGTGGAATTAACGGGTCATCCGCCGTACAGCCCTGACTTGGCACCCAACGATTTTTATTTATTTCCAAATATAAAGAATAAATTACGCGGTCAACGATTTTCGACCGCTGAAGATGCTGTCGACGCATTCAAACAACACGTTATGGAGGTACCTCAGGCGGAGTGGCAGAAGTGCTTTAAAAATTGGTTCACGCGAATGCAAAAGTGCATAGATCATCAAGGGGAATACTTTGAAAAACAATAAAACTATTTTCAGCCGTGTACGTTTGTTTGTTTTTTTGTTTCCGGATATATAAGTAGCAACCCTCGTAAAAAAGAAAATCCAAAAAAACGAGTTATTTAAACTAACTATATTTATATAAATTCGTAACATTTAGGGTTCTGTTTTGCTATTTGGCTACGAAACCGTAAAAATTAGAGAAGACACGGAACATACCTTGTTAATACTAAATACCTTGCTATTTTTCAAAAAACGTCTAATTTTATTTTTCACGGAGCTTGTAACTGTGTGTTCCCGGGTAAGCCGGACGAATGATGCAAGGTGCGCGGCCGGCGGTGAGTATTGTCGCGTATTAAGACCGCGCTCTTATTTGAAACAGCAATACCTATTAAGTCGAGTACCCTCTTTAGGCCACTTTATCCTATATAGGGCGGGCGCGATAATTTGAGAAATAGATTTTATTAATCCATTTTTCTGTGAATTTCACAATATGATTGTTTTAGAAATATTTTATCCGATTTATAACCATCAATTTATTCTTACGCTATATTTGATCTAGGAACTCAGTACGTGCGAATATATGTTTCCATCACATTATTTTACTAACAGCGAATGGAGCTCACCATCACACACGATGATATTTGTTATTGAACTGAAACCTTATTTACTTATAAATAACCTAAAACAGCACTTTATCGAGTCAAGGGTTAAAACACGTTGCAGGCTACGAAAACGTCGTAGTCAAGTACTTTGTTCTTTGTTGAGTCTTAAAATTCCTTTGGTTTCGTCTCTTTTAGTAAGTAACCCTGCGGCAAAGAAAATAGCATAGCCCCTTGCCAGCAAGTTGCAGAATTGGGTTGAGGTCAGTGCAGAGCAAATTCCTCCGTAACCGATGCATTTTTTTGTGAAGACGGTTGTGTGTAATATAGATGACGTTGCAAAAGTGTAAGAATTAACTCTTTATTTTAACAGTGGTACTTTTTGTGCTCAGAAACGTTCTTGAATGATTCGCACTAGTTTAAATTTAACTTTCGTGTAGAATCCTTTTATATTTTGTAAATTATTTTGATAACTAAACAAGGCTACAGTCAGCTAGAAAAAGATGTACACCATTAGACCGTTTAAAAATATTGTGTCTCAACTTTATTGACGGGTAATAGAGTCTAGCGCGGATATAGTTTAAACGGACTAATCGTGTATTTCTTTTTGCAGCTGACTTTACCTTCTAGTAGTTACGTCTAATTTGAACAAACTATTAACCTAAACAGTCAGTGGCGTGTGGCCGATATAAGCACAAAGGCACTGCCTATCCTGAACGATCATGGCACCATATAGGCACAGAGAAACTGCCTACCTTGGCCAAAAACCCTGTGCGCGCCGCTGTAAACATTAATGTTTTGTCACACATAAATTCGGTTCAGCAAAAAGTAAATAATAGTACCTACTCCTTCTCACCTCTCATCTTTTGAACTAAGTTTGGGAAATATGTCTAAAATATTATTAACCCATTTTTTCTCCCTTAGCAAAACTGGGTACAAAACAGTTGCTAAAGTAGGGTTTAGTTTTATATGTCCTTACCGTAATAAAAGTTAGTATAATATCCATTTTCAAAATCTGCCTCTTTAATTTTTCGTATAGTTATATTTGATTAAAAAAAAAACCGGCTTTCCTTTTACTGTACTTGAATAAACAGATAAATATTACTGCTAGACAGCTTCCCGACAAGTGGAATCCTTTGATCCTAAGTAAAGGTTGTTTACGTGTCAGGGACATTTAATTTATCTGTTGTTTATCTTATTTCGAATAAAATAACTGCTTAAACGCCAAACCATCGGCCGTTAAATTTGTAGAATCTAATCTCATTACACTTTTATTACTGTAACATTCATCATTTCCATCCAGATTTAGCGATCTTGAATCGCTAATAATGTTTATTCTTGTTACGTCCCTATTTTGTTATTAGCACATGCTGTAAAAGTCCAGCTGTAAGGGCTAGGCTTGCCTGGTGGCGAGTGGGTGAATGAAGGCGGGGGCGCCGGGTCCGCGCAGCCTCCGTCGCGCCCGCCCTCGGCCGACTGCCAGTAGACGCCGCGACGAGCGAGAACCCCCACGTTGCGATCGCTCGGAACACGTACCAACTAACCAAATAGTGACAATTAACCTGTGAAGACGTATTTGTCATCGTAAGTAACCAGACGTGATTAACAATACTGCCCCACCTTTATCGGCGACCTTTTCGAAAATGTCAATTAGTGAGACTAACGCTATCAGTGAGTCTGCATCGTTTTTACGCCATTTGAGGGCAATTACAAGTGTGTTTGGGGGGGGGTTAAGATGTGCGTTCTCGGTTAAGTCACTCGAGTTGTTTGGAGGTCGTCGCGTCTAGCAAGCGTGGCAGTTCGCCCTTCGCGCCAATCACGTGGCCATTATGAAGAGCTCTATGACAACTTGTTACAGTTCTGCTAACCAACTTCCCAGGTACTGGGAAACTTTGGTCATTGAGTATCGTGTTGCTTTCATATTAAATTGTCTATGCTCGTTAAATTTAATTTTGTATTTTCTTCTTCACCTATGTGGAACATCAACAACCATATTCGATTTAGGTTACTCTTGATTTCATTTCTATGCAATATAATTGAAAGTGGAAGTCAGGTTTTTTATATTCTAGAAATAAATTGGATAGCTGCATCGGATCCAAGCCAAAATTTATTCTGCACCACTGCGATAAGTCTGCCAGTTGGCAAGCTCCTGATATTTGGAACTCTCTTTGTACAGGCTAGTCTAGATCGAGTAGAATCGCCACTGGAGTCAGTGTGGGCGATCGTAATCCGCATAAGCCCCGGACGGCTTGGAGAGACCAGGATTCGTTTGAGATATGGCTCTATTTCGATTTTTGTTCAGCAATTTATCTAATTTCTCTTTCACAAAAAAAATTGTTATTAATATTTTTTAAGCAACCTTTACTGAAGTTATTATCTTTGTGATGAATTCTTCTTGATTTCTTGAAAAAGACCCAAGTTTCGATTAAAAAAGCCTCTTTTCCGAATTAATATTTCCCACCTGGCCTAATTCGACTCTCAAATGTACCTAATAACCTTACCTTTTTCATAGAGGCTTTGGCTGTAACGTTTTCGAGGCATAATCTTAATCCTGACCCTTGGAGGTCGCCGTCCTTTATCAATATAATTTGCTTAGAGCTGTATAGGGCGAAACAGCTCGTATCTTACCTTAACGCATCCTCAAAAGGTAATACATATAGATTATTAACTAAGCCCGGTTAGTGCTTTATTGTAACAATCGTGCACGCACTGTCAGAAACGCAATAAGATAATAATTTATATTTCTGTCATTGCTATGATCTGATTATGACAGTAAATTCCTATGAACGATTTTTGTAGTCTTCAAATTATATTTAATTCTTTCTTTATGTTGAATCTTCACCTATTCATATTTATACAACAGTGACTTTTCATATTTGGCTAATGCTGATCATCAATCCTAAATTATCATTATAATATTTATTTTCTATTATGTATTTAAAGAGTTGTAAAGATTTATGTAAAGATATTGGTCGTAGGTGCTTATTTTTTAATGTAATATGCCCGTTACGTCGAGCGGGAGCCCGGCGCGGGGCGTCCGCTCAGGGTGCCGTGATCTGTATATTGATAGAGCAGTCCTGCATCTGTCGGATCGCTCGCCGCACTGTAATATACAGGAAACATACCCGGAGCGGTCGCCCGCGCCGGCTCCCGCTCGACGTAGCGGACACCTTAAGACGTATACTGCAAGCTGTGCGTTCTCATTGGTTCAGATTTTACGGTTCCATTGACGCTATGTTTATGCCCAGAACATTCGATAGTATTGGATGTTACGTACTATTTGATGCTGACTGTATCTCTACACTAGTCCTATTCTATACTTCGTTTATTTTATACCATTAGAAAACGGGTAAACAATCTTCAAGTTTCTTTTTATTCAAAAACACTTTCGAAAAATAAGTCACAGCAAATGTGTTACAATTATATAGCAAGGAAATTTTCATTCAAAGCATTTTCAATAAAAAGACACGTCAGGATTGATTACCTTTTTTATAGTCCTAAAGAACGAAGTACAGTCCTTTCGATTTTACTTATAGAAGATTTCGGGGAACGGGAACATTCTTAAACGAATGTCCGAATGCTTATTAGAAATATTTTATACCAACTATACCTACTAGGTATCAACTGTTTAACCTATTAACTGAGATTGCATAGTCTAAATTCCTGTTAAGTATGCATTTTTTATCATGATATACCCGTAGACTTACGGTTCGTGTTTTAATAAATATAACGTATATCCCCCATATTGCTGGTATCAAGATTCATTAGGTTTACGACCGTGGAGGAAAAGTGCGGACTTGTGCCTAACATGACCCTGACCCATATCGCAGCGAGTTGTCATTCGTTCCAATATATGCGCAGCTAAACTGCTTTTATTCTTTAAAAAAACGTATTTGCTTCTTATATAATATGTGTGACATTTTGTAGTTGCTAATATTTTGCGACGTGTGCTGCTTTTAAATGCAACGGTTTGTAGCTCCTGACAATTTTCTATAAATGTTTAAGTTTTGAGCACCTGCACCCATTTTAAATATTCGTGACATAAAATCCTGCCAATTATTCTGCTCAATGTAAGCAGATACAAACCTACCTATTAATATCTTCTATAGAAAAATCTGAGCAGCCTTCCTATTACTCCGCACTAAATTTTATTGCGTAACATCACATATTCATTTATCAATAGAGTTACAGAGGCAGACTATACAGGTGTCTGGTAACAGGACGCTAAGCCGAAGTGGTGTTTTAGTATTTAAGTTTTTTCTTTGAGAAAACTCCAAAATTTCAGACTAAATTGACATTGGGACTTTTGTCACTGTAGTAGCATTTTTTATGTTTTATTATGTATTGTGCAATGTCTATCGTTCACCATAAAAATGATTTGAAAGATCTGTGTTTAAATAAAAAAGTTACAGCGATTAATAAAAATAATAACACGATTAAAAACGATTTAAGTATATTCTTAGGTAGATAAAAAAAAATTGCTCCGGTTATTCAAACCATTTTCTGTCTGTTACCTCTTCACGCTTAAACCGCTGAACCGATTTCAATGAAATTTGATATGAAGATAGTTTAAGTTCAGGGGATGGACATAGGCTACTTTTTATCGCGGAAAAATACCCTTATCCGCGATAAGCGAATTTAAGGCGGACGAAGTCGCGGGCAGAAGCTAGTTTTGTAATAAAACATTGGTTTGAATACTTAGTTGGCGTTTTCTTGACATTTGACTTGTTTTTAAAGGGTGGAGTGTTTTTAAATGGCCTCAACCATCACCTACTTTCGGCTTTGCATCCTGTTACCAAACACTAAGTAATTTTATAATGTAGGACCGCATTCGCATTTTCACATCGGCATTCAATCAAGCATTCACCTATACTCGTATCTGTAATGAAGTACTTATCGTCTTTTCAAAGGTATAAATAGGGGATACACAAAAACCCTCCAGCATTGTTTTCTGTTTCGTGACCCAGAAACAGATTTCCCTCATCCTCAACGCCGTATTATGTTTCCATTAGAGCTTGTTGACTTAACCCTTGAAGAGAGCACAGTGACTGCGGTTTTGCCCGACTTCGCGAGCGGCGAGAGCACGTATCAAGGTTTTACGATGCAGAGGCACGCAGCGCTCCGCTGATTTATTTTCATTATCGTGTACAGCTGTGCCGCTGGCGATATTTTTCACCGCCCTAGATTGGAAAAGGGGCCCGTGCCTAAAATTAATAAAGTGATGCCGTGGCCGCCGCGTAAAAATATGCTCGGGAGAAAATGCTTCCATATTCATTATTGCGGTCAGTTGAGGTTTTTTTTCTTGCCGATGAGTTCGGAGAATTCGGTGCGGATGCTGATGCAAAACCCGTTGAGCCCCGCAGAGATATCTCATTGTATGACAAAGGCTGATGACCCACTGACCCAATTTTAGACTGCAGTCAGTTTGTACCTTATTTGTTTCGTATTCTGGCACTGATTCCTAGCCAGCTTTCGCATTCATACAGCGGTAGAATTTTAGGTAACTTTTGATTTATTCCACTAGTTTGCTACGCTATAAGTATATAGCACATATTATCTAACATAGTTATTACGTATAAATACGACACTCAATTACTGATAATAAAAATAGTAGTTAAATATGTTTTCTCCAACTTGCTCGGAAATGTTCCCATTAATGTAGTAAAAACACACCGCGAAGTCCATCGTTATATACGTTGATACATATATTTTGAACCAAAGTTGCCAGTTCGCCAAACGCCAATTTCATATGTAAGGACCTCATAATATAATTAGTAACGAGGTAGTAGAGGACTTTTTCTTTATTTGTTTTCTCAGAGTGGGTAGTTTGCACTAGTTGTAACTTTGACAGACGAAAATATATCTTTTTTCAGTCAACCCGTGAACATGGAAAGCTGAAAAGCTTCCACAACGTCGTTGCTTTATTTAAATGGATAATACTTTTAGTTAAAGCGACAAATAAATGTTACACCCGCTAAACTTCAATAACACCTACGAAAAACTTCTTTCATTATGTCATACTTACCTTACGCAAGCGCTTTTATCTGACCCTCTGCCGTTACAACCTGGGTTGAAGCGCTATGATGTAAAGATATGGGCACTTCGTCTGACGTATCGGGTCAAGTTATATGAATATTGCTTTACTAAGATACCAGGGAAGTTTAATGGTTTTATTCCCTATAATATCTTTCTTGTTTGTGATTTGTTCTTATTGCGCACTAAAAGTTTTTCGACATAACTTATTTTTGTTTGTGCATAAGAAAGTAAACTAGCAAAAACATATCCCGCTTTGTCATTTTGGAAGTATTGTTTACGGCGGTCTACTGGGAAATCAATAAAGCGTAGGTTCACGAAATTAAATGAAATCTTACATACGATTCGGCATATTCAGTCAGTTATATAGGACTAGCTACTGCCCGCGACTTCGTCCGACTTAAATTCGTTTATCGTGGATAAGGGTATTTTTCCGGGATAAAAAGTAGCCTATGTCCTTCTCCGGGACTCAAAGTATCTCCATACCAAATTTCGTCAAAATCGGTTCAGCGGTTGAAGCGTGAAGAGGTATTAGACAGACAGAGAGAAAGACAGACAGACAGACACACTTTCGCATTTATAATATTAGTATGGATTAGAAACCTTATTATTCACTAAGCCTCAATAAATTGGTATAGACATTTCTGGGAAATTCAATCATTATTAATATATGTTATTTAGCGAATTGCAGCAAATGTATCGTATTTACACTAATTGACAAATGAAAATAATGCTAATTATTATGTTTTATTGAATATATCTTAGGTTTATATAGGTTTGGAAATTATTATCGTTTGAGTTAACGGACACGAAGCCATGCAATACAAGTTTATTTATTTATTATACAGAATTAGCACTAACAGCTGAACCTTACGTGCTAATTGTTAGTTGTTGGAAGAATACATCATTACTTAATTAAAACTAGGTAATTTACATTATTGCTTATTAATACATTATTGCATTTGATTGCTTATATAAATAAATTTAATTGGATTGAAATACGGCATTTTTACGAATTTACGTAGCTAATAACATACAATAAGATTTTTTTTTTGTATACAGTATAACACATAATCACATAATTCTACAAGTAAAAAATAAAAATAAAACATGGCACAGATTTTTTTGAATATAAATCATTCTTGGACACTGCTCGGGGTAACTATCGTTTCCAAGTAGCGAGTTGATGCGGTCAGAAATTTTGCCTTGAAGGTGAAAAACATATCTAATTGGCTGTCACTGTTCAGGATATCGTTCAGTAGTGTTAGTGCTTGGTGCAGAGGAGAGTATTTGAGTACGCGGGTCCTCGCCGGCGGGACGGCGAAAAAGCTGCGCCGACGAGCGCGGAGTAGTACAGGCGTAACATGCGGAACACGTATGGTTATCTGCGTTAGCAGTTCCGGATTGTTCGCGAGTCCACGCATTAGTCGGAAGAAATATCTGATTAAATGAATATTCCTCCGAGTCTCAAGGGACATGTAGTCCACCATGCCGAGTACAAATAGCGTTGGGTAAAGAAAGGGGTAATTGCCATATTTTTTTTTTGTAGAGAAATCGTAGAAATGGTTTTTGTACCCTTTCTACGAGAAGAGTGTATTGTTTCTCATGGGGGCTCCAGATGGCGGCATTCGCCTCTAATTTGCTTCTAACATAAGCATTGTATAAGAGTGCAAGGACACGTCGATCAGTGAGAATTTTCGCCTGGCGGATAACAAATCCTAAGGATCTTCTGGCCTGACTACAGATCTTGGTGATATGCTGGTTAAATGTTAGGTGCGGGTCAAACCATGTGCCGAGGTCTTTGACTTCATTTACTCGTTTGAGTGGTTTTCCCTCTAATGTGTATGTCTGATTTTTAGGAGATTTGTCTCGAGAGTACGTCATAATAGAACACCTTTCTTCATTCAGAGCAAGGCTATTGTTTTGGGCCCAGGTATACACGGCGTCTATATCTAGTTGCAATAAGGTGGAATCGCAGGGGCTTTCTATTGGCATTGCCAATTTTAGGTCATCGGCGAATAGCAAGGCTGACAAAAACTTTAGATTTGCCGGTAGATCGTTAATTACAATTAGAAATAATCCAGATGTTCCTAATTGTCCGATTCCAGATGTTCCTAAGAACGGAGAAGACTTCGAGCCCTCATATTGAACAAATTGTCGTCTGTCTGAGAGATAGTTTGCCAAAAATTCAAGTAGGGAAGTTGAGAAACCGGCTAGTGAGAGTTTTTTCAGTAAGATATCGCCATGAATTCTATCGGATGCTTTACGGAAATCAAAATAAGCCACATCTACTCGCTTTTTACCATCTAAATTTTTCGCTATTAATGAGACGACATTAAGTAGATTTGATGTTGTTGATCTATTGGGTAGAAAACCATGCTGTTCATCACAGAACCAACCATTTAGTTGTTGGAATATTTGGGAGTATATAATTGTCTCAAAGACTTTACCGAATATGGAAAGTACGGCAATAGGTCTGTAATTCTGTACATCTGATTTTTGTCCGGATTTATGAATAGGCAATACTTTGGATGTTTTCCAAACAGATGGGTATGTTTTATTCTGTAAAGCCATGTTAAATATAAATGTTAGCGGTTTTATGAATGCTTCGCAGCAGTCCCTCACTATGTACTGGGGTATATCATCCGGTCCCTGAGTATGTTTAGGCCGCAAGCGGCGGATAGCTTTGCGAACATCTGCGGCGCTGACGCATTCGATAGTGATGTGGCACAGGCCGCCGCCACGTCTAATGTAGGGGCGTTCTGGAGGAATACACTTTTAAAAAATTGGGCGAATGAGTCAGCCACATCATGTGGGGACATGTTGCCGAATGTAGCAGGTTGATTGTATTTGCGATTATGTTTTACATATGTCCAAAAAGAGGCAGGATCACGTACTATATTCATTTGCAGTTTATCAATAAATGATCGCATTGCTATTTCGGATTGAATATTTACCATTCTACGGTAGTACGAGAAAAATGCATAGTTTAACTGGTCACCTGTTTGTTTATACAGCTTGTGATATGAGTTTTTCAACTTATTTAGGTATATGAGATCAGGTGTAAACCATTCCGGATATTGTGTTTTTTTTGGTGGTTTTTTTAAGGGAACGCATTCTGCTAAAGTGTCATTCAGGCAAGAATCAAAATAACTAGTGCAGTCATTTATATCATGCGTGTTATATAATTGCGACCAATCGGTATTTTCAAGCTTGTGGTAAAGAAGCGGAAAGTTGGCTTTTCGGTAGTTCCTGGTTATAGTTGGTTGAGGGTCCGGCTCGACGGGATTGAGGAGGTGCTCGTCAAACAGTGTCGGGCACGTAAGTTTAATATCGAGCGTGAAACAAGTGTGAAAAGTTGAGCTTAATGAATTCGTTTGTTAAGGAAATAAATTATTAATCAGTTAATGATCATTCGCATATTTGAAAAGACTCGTAAAAGAGATGAGATAATAAAAAAATATGTTTAAAAATGCTTCCATTTTTCCATTCTGCCCAAGGTTCTTTATTTGACGTTCAGCGATTGGCATTAAGCGAGGCAGTGAAATTTAATGAGTCACTCATTCAGGTCAAGGCTTTTTAACTCCTAAACTGAATGACTGTTGCTGCGAAAATTGTCCAAATATCATTAACATTCACACAGGTATATCAGATGAACACAATCCCTCACCCCATACGAATTCCAGGACATAAATGAAGGTGTGTTCGTACGCATTCGCACGTAATAATATCTCAGATGTAAGTAAAACTGCAGCATTTCGAACTTCCTTTTATCAATTAAAAACGTACCCCGTTAGTAAACTCTTTGCGACTTGAATATTTTATGTTTGCAGGTAAATTAATGTTACGTGCACTTCTCTTATTTAGATTTTAGGCCGCTGAGAGACTGTTTTTTTTTTTTAATTAATGAATCAATCTGACTTTGTAGTTGTACGATAAAAAAGGTATTTTTCAACAAGCTTAAGCATAGAAAGTAATTTAAAATTCTTTTGGTAGATTTCTTCAAACTGTGCACCAGCGGTAATTACTACCCGCATTGGACCTGCGCAATGTTTGAAATTCTAAGTCGCTTTTATGAAGTAAACGACAATATCAATAAAGATTTCAAAGTTTGTTTGCTTCGTAATATTGCTCTGACTTAATTATGTCATGATTGTGGGACGTGGGATACCATTGGGTATATACATCAATATGTGGAATTGAATTCCTTAGGCCTAACCGCTAAGACCCCAAACTGCGGCTTGCCACAGACTAAACAAGTGCCGTTGGGGCTGTCGTAACTTTGTACCCTATTATTCCTCTATCTCTTTGTCTGCGTACGTGAGATCCTTATTTATTGACTCTGCTTTATGTACGAATGTTTTTTCTCTTTGTTTCGGGTCATCCTGATGGTGCTGAATTTTTAAAGCCGACTTTACCTTATATTAATTTTTAATTAGGCATTAGTTGTCTTATTTTGGACGTCTTGAAATACATACTCTACTTCTGTTATATTGAATTAATATGATGTGATTTTAATGTCAACTATAAGTTATTACAGTTCACTTCTCTGTTAATATGTTGAAATAACATTCCCAGGCGAAATTTTCTATTTTTTATTTCTCATGTGTTCATTTTTCATATTAAATTTGTCGGTCACGGGAACCTCGGAACGTCAACATCACAACTTATAACGTTTTTAAAGCTCATAAACTGAATTGGGAACATGAAACAGGTGTGTGCATTTTATATTTTTCCCGGTAAACTACGTTATGTGAATTCAGAATCTACAAATATCTTATTTTTAAATCGAAGTGTTTGAAAAAATTAACTGTAAATATCAAGTAAATAAAAAAAAATCTTACTGTCTATGTAGACCGATGTAAAAATGTATTCATACAACAAGGAACTGTACCAATAATGGCGAGTGATGAAAAAATATATCTAAAAAACAATATAGGTATCGTAAAAATAAACAATTTGTAGATTCTGAGTTCACATAACGTTTACTATCGGAAAAACATATAAAATGCACACCTCTGAGACAGTTAATGTTCCCAATTGTATAGAATCCGGTGACTACGCGGTTTCAATAGTTTGAATAGTTTGAAATATTACTTAGTACCTTATGGGTATTTGAACTAGGGTTTTATGAACAAGGGTTAGGTTCGTGTCGCACGGGTCGCACCTAACTCTACATTACTAGGGAATTTTCGAGAGATATAAATTCTCGGTCTAAGGCAAGACCATTAGCACTGTTCGCATTGCGTCTCGTCGAGACTTCTCTGTTTTGAGATTGTACACGTTCTTACCATAGTACATGTGTCCTCTCCCAGTAGCACTGCCGTGCTAAGTTGGCTTCATCTATTCGTTTATTGTATTTTTTTATTGACTAAGGTACCTATCTACTATTCAAATGCGTGACACAGGAATTGAGATTATAGTTTGGCACGTTTAGTTAGCAAACGGGATATAGAGTGGTATACGATTTTTTAAGTTTAGGCCATAAATAAATCTCATGCTGTCCAGCATACTTGTCTTACCAGTAGCGTAAGTCAAATAGGTTTTGTGTTTATATAACTATGAACGTCTCATAACTTGTAACATTGTGTTGAACTAGCAGAAGTCAAATAGTCTGGAATCGAATACGGATGCAATCGGCGCTCCGAGACCAAGTCGCTGCAATTGTTATTTGTTCAACTGTACCAGGTCTCGCGGTTAAGGTACTTCAAGGAGCAAACTTGCCCCTATTGTGAAAGTTCGCTATTTAGGATGTATTATCGTACCAATATTATTTCAAACTATTCCTACGCAGGTAGCAATAGTTTATGTGTGTTACTATATTAGTTAGGCAACCCTAACGGAAACCTAATTAAAAGGAACGCTTTCGAAAAGGTCGCAACGTCTATGGACTAATTATATATAGGTGAAGTGATGGATTTTACCAAGTGTTATGGTCAGTGCTTTCGTCCAATAAAATGTGCTAATAGAACTACCTATTAACATTTCGATAACTACAGTGTTATTTCAAAGCAAAGCAGTGTATACAATATAAAATATATACAGGAGCAATAACTAAAACGCAAAGTGTATTTGTGTAAGCGTTTCGGATGAGAGGATGCGCGGCTGGTGTTTATCCGCGCGGCGGAGACGCTAGCGGAAGCGGTTGCAGCGATCGGAAAGGGTGTCGGGCCGCGAGCGCGACGACTGGTGCCCGCACGAGGCGCGGCGGCATGCGCTGACGTGCCCGAGGCGCTGCGCGTGCTGCGGCGCGGCGCGATGCCCCCCTGGGCCTGGGCTTGGGCCTGACATGGAGGAAGGCGGCTACTGGCGGCCATCTTGCTCGACGCTGTCGCTCGCCGAGCACCATGGCAGCGCGACACACCTGTGCGCTCGCCACGCGCCACAGCCAGCGCGGCTCGCACATCGCCACCCCCCTCACGCCCACCACCCGCACGCGCATCAGCACGCGCATGTGCACGCGCACCATCTACCGCAACACACTCACGCGGCGCACACGTCGCACGCCTCCACTTCGTGTCCCGTACACAGCCCGTTCAGACAACCTACGCCTGAATATTGCGCGGCTCATTCTCAGGTTAGAATTCGTTTCAATCCACTGAACAATGTTTTTAATTTTTTTCAAAGGGTCGTGTACCTTCAGCAGAAAAGGTGACCCTGAATTGGAGAAACATGGTTGGTGACTTCCCTGATTTTCCATTTCTGGATCTCCTATACTGCTTGGAATACCATACGCTTCAGTGGTTATTCAAGACGACCGAACAACGTGGGACGCACCCGTGAACGATTTTCGAAGCCAAGTCACGCGGTTACGGCATCTGTTCCTTATTTATTATAGAGTAACAGCCCCAGCAAACGGAGAAAACATTTTCAATGGCTGCGATTTGCATCTTATGCTGTTATAATTTTCGACAGATAATGTTGTTGAAAGGAAACTGGGCGAGATAGCACACAATTTATGCGACATTGATATTCTATTTGGTCGATGATATACCATTATTGGAAGATACATTAAGTTGAGAAATTATTTGTCAAAATAAAAAATAAAGAAATTGGATTTAATAATACTAAGATTTTTGGTTCTAGTGGTAAGTTAGTAATTGAGATGTAGTAATTGAGATGTTTTAAATGTGTTACTTATGACTTCTTTCGAATGTACACACAGCTTCATAGAAAAGTATCCACCCCAGTTTAGACCTACAACCGTACACAAATTTAATGACTATAGTAAAAGTCAGCTTGGTCAAACTAGGTTCTTGGTTCAAACCTAGTGGCGGAAACTTTTTGTATATTTTTTTATTTGTTGATATAAACGTTTTACTAAGCTTAATTTATATGTCGTTTTTAAAATGATCAATGTTATACAAATAAAAGAACAAGAAGTTGAAAACGTATTCCTTTATTTACTTAAAACTCCAGTAGATAGGCATTTGTAGAATTATTCATATTTTTAATGTAAGCGGTCTTAAACTAAAAGGGATAGACTGGTATTGTTTATTTATTACATTATTTATTTATTCACATAAAATATGTGAATTAGAGCAATACAGAATTTCGCCAAGATAAAATAAATGAAACTGAAGAGAGTATTCAATACGGTAACCATTTAAATTTTTCATAAAAACTCACATAAATTTAAGTTTGCGTAGCAAAAACACTGATAATTATTTCCTGAGCTTTTTTAATATTACTGAGCATCAAAAAATAATATATATATATAAAAGGACATTGGTGTTTTAGACTAATTAAACTTTCTGCCTAAAATGACATTCCATTCTTACATTAAGTAAGTAGGATAACAATTTCCATATCGACTTAATTGATTAATTTAGACATAAAAACTTGAAACATGAGCCCAATAGGTGTGCTGAAGGCGATTTGACATGCTCGCGACCATGTTCGCGCATACGTTACTATTTCTCATCACTTCCCACGTTCTGTAAACCAATTCGTTTAAATTTTGTTTAGTCCGGATTTCAGCGGTGTCCCACCCAATTAAGAATCATTTGACCCCACAGATTTTCTATTGGGATCAGGTCAGAACTTTTAGACGGCTACACTAACACAGTAACGTCATGTTGCATTATCTTGCTTCATATGCAACGTGGACTGTCCGTAGCATCACGTTACCTCCAAGTAGCATTGACCATTCATTCGGCTGTCTACTTCCACCAGCTCTCCTGGACCCGTGGAGGACGTCCACCAATCCCAATAGCCTGAAAATATTCTTAGTAAGTATATAATCATAATCATTTATATTATTGCTATGTCATGTTAACCCGTCACGCGTCCAGCCTTCCAAGATGAAAAAGCCAGTAGTGTCCCCATACAAACATGAAATCTCCAAAATCTCGCGGTAAATAAACATTTCACCTACCTTAGAAATAATAATAGGCATTATGTTATATACTGTTAGAAAGCTGGATAAATTTTACGTATGTTGCTATATATCTCAATGATGTGCCTTACTTGAAATAACACGTAGATTGTTTTTCTTCAAATATTTTGGTTTTCTTTTCGGCCGGTCACAAATCACTCGCAAATATCACTGAATTGACTATGACATGTCACATTACACATACATTAACAAAAACTTAGTTTAGGCGTTGATTTAACATAATTTAACCACGATAAACACTTTTAATTACTTCACAATAAATATTTCACTTGTCAAAAATCAATATGGCTTCCTACCGGAGCAAGTGGGGGTAGTCGATAACATTTTTCGTTATTTTGCTTTTCTTCCACGATTTCTATTGGTTGAATTTAAATTTTGATACCTTAATAGTACTTAGTGGCTGAGAACACACTTTTGAGTCGACCAATTATAGGAATCGACCTCGAAAAATAGCCAAAGACAAGCTAGCTGCTTATGGACTTATTAGTCTACGGGACGCTACCGGCACAAAACGCTTATAGACTTATTTGGCTATGGGACGCGTGACGCGTTAAAGAACTCATCAATTCATTTTTTTTATAATCCATATGTGAGGGAGTTTAGTAAAACGTCCCACTTTGTCGATTCTAGTTTCGGAGTTACGGGCAGTTTAGTGAAATATGGCAAAACCTACCGAAAATCGACTTTCAATGAAAACTGATAGAACATACTGTAATAAACCTATGATTTTGATGGCGACCCACAAATTACCAATTAAAGCACCTTTTTAAGGCCTCAAAGTTTAGTGCCCAGTGTCCCACTTTGTCGAATACCGAAAAAAATCGTCGATATCATATTTGTGCCTGTTATAGAGAAACATTTCTACGTTGTCGATATGGAGTTATGAGTAGTTTGTAATATAACAAAGCATAAGCTATCTTTCGGTGAAAAAATTACGTCTCTAAGTTTTATAGTTTTTTTTTTAATTATACAAACTTACAAAGGTGAAAAAGCGACAATTGAGAAAACGTTGGTTAAAGTTTGGGACCGCAAAAAACACACTTGTACTTTGAAGTTATAGAGTGGTTAGTATCAAATGAATTGGCATACTTTAAGGATTTCAAATTAGTCAAAATCATGTATGTAACCCTAGAAGTTTGAATGTTACGGAGGCTTGAATATAAAAACAGTACGAAAATATGTGAATCCCGAATATGGGTTTATTTTCTATATTTATAACACGACCCGCAGATTCATCATTAAAGTTCTATTTATAAATGTATTCTCATGCTAAAAAAGACTTATTATGTCAAAAAGTTAATAAAAAATGAATTGAAAAGTACAGCTTAAAAAAAATCGAATAAAATATAGAAGATTGTTTGACAAGGGGGTAAAATAAGCCATTATGACACAGTGCCAAATATATCTGAGTGTCTTATAATGGCTTTTAGCCACGTGTTAAACACTCTGCTTTTCACTTCGACTGCGAGAAAATAAAAAAGACTTAAAATTAAAATTGTATATTCCATCAAAAACTAAAAGTACAGTTTGAGCAATTCTATCAGAAAGTTTGGCCAATCTGATCAGGTTGGTTTGTTTGTTTTTAATTATTTGTAAGGAGTATGTAGCTGACCGCAAGTTTTTTTTTCAGTGTCATTGAAATTTGCATGGGATTATATGGCTTTCTTTTAAACCCTAGGGGCTAAATGTACTATTTTAGTCTCGCTTCACGAAGCTAATATGACGTACTTTTTGAGCAGGAGAAAAGAAAAATACGAAATATGAATAGTAAGGTTGGGTAACCATCGATAAAGGCTTTTTGTCGATGACTCCGCTAAATAAAAAACAGTATTATTTAAAATAATATAATTAACCGATAGATTTTTATGCTCGATAAGTGTGTTTTTTAAGTAATCTTATGTTATCTTATATTATATTTACCCTTTAAAAATGTCGTCAGTCGTACCATCTTTAAAGCTTTTTAACCGCGGATAATTATTTAAGGAAAGTAGTCGAGATGTATCTTAAAACACGCTGACACAAAATGTTAGCTGCCGAACTTATTGCGAAATTACCCACAAACATGCTTGTATTTAATAAAACAAGTTTTATCCTTATACTACGGCAAATCATTTCAACACCAGTCCTATTGCACAGGTAATAAGAGTGTTTTGTGTGATAACGTAATGAGGGTGTATTGCAATAACGAAGTATAAAAAAGACGACACTATGATTTTGTTTGCAAGTTAGATAAAGACACTGATACAGAATTTTTATGTATCAACATTACTTGCAAACATACGATGCATAATTACAAGCTATCATGTAACAGCAGAGATAGCTCAGGGGCTAAAGTTGCAGATTAAACGCATTGGCATGAGCGATCCAGGATCGATTCCCGCCTCGGAGTTGATAATGGAAACTTTTCTAGTGATATTACGAAGGGTAATAATAAGATGTTATGTATTTTTGTATATTTTCTGAGATTTGTTTGAGCGTATAACCCGAATATTGTAATGAATCTTTCAAGCAGTGCGGTGGAAGTTACTATTTTAAAATCACCTTGGATACTTTTCTCTGAAACTGTGTGTACCTACTCCGAATATTCTATTTCAACACTTTTTTTTCTCGGAAACTCACACGAACAGTAAAGATTTATATAAGCAAATTTGTAGTTAATTCACTGTAGTTTATTTTTGTAAAAGCGTTTATTTTTGTACTTGCACAAGTATCTTTTAGGGTTTTCTAGATCAAATGAAATAACTAAAAAAAAGTGACATTTAAAACAAAATCGTGACGTCAGAACACAACTTTAAGGAGATTTATCAGAATACCGCAAGGAAGCCCTGTACCAATTTTGAAAACTACACGAATTATTTCGGCAGATTTTTCTAAATCTCACGGATTTTTGTTTATATTCTGGAATAATATGGAAAGACAATATGTCAGGGACATAGCATTTTTATAAGCGACTTTGGTCAAGCTGGTATGGACTATGTTATTATTAAGATAAATAATGGTAATTCGCGTCATAATATTGCAGCTGCTCTTGATGGATGGTGTCTTCGTCCGTAATACACATAATGGACGGGATCGATTCGCGAAGCCTGTACCTGCAACGGCTATCCCTCCAAGCTCCTTTATTATAGCAATGTCATTCTTAAAGTATTATTTTATCTCACGTCATTCAGGTTTTCGCATAGAAGATAAAACAGTTGATAATAAGTGTCTAAATGTTTAATATATGACGAGCGGTTACTCTTAACAAGACGGTTTAGTCATTTTGTGTTTAAATTTTCGTCTTTGTGAAAAAAAAAATATATATATATATATATATATATATATTTACGCCATAGTATACGTTTCTTTTCCACAGAATCTACAAATAGTTTATTTTAATGTCGTGTCGGTTTTTTTTAAACCTCGATGTGACATTTGTTACGAGAGTCGGCTGTATAAATTTTTACTTTGGTATATATGTTTCGTAATAAAATAAAATAAATCACAACGTTAACAACTTACTTTTAATTTTGTCTTACTATTCTGCACATACCGGAGATTGTCGTTAATAAATGGAGGATTTAAAAAAACAGTATCTATAAACCAATATGACATAAAAATAAACCACCCGTAGATTCTGATTCCCAATTATCACATTAATAGTGTCTATGGGCGACGGTGATCGCTTACCATCAGGCGACCCGTCTGCTCGTTTGCCTCGTATGACATAAAAAAAAATTACACATACACGTAAATCCGCCAGCTTTTACTGATATCTCAAAACCAGTATGACATAAAAATAAACCATGCGTAAATTATGATTTCGAGTTTACATAACGCGTTGTGATCAAGAGAAGAATTTATATGAACACCTTTGGGAAACTTAATGTTCCTAATAGGCTATTTAACAACTTATTTATCTGCTACGTTGTAGAACGACCTCTCAATAATAAAAAAATGGTGAAACAAACGACTTCAATCTCATTTTTGGACTTTCCCAAAAAACGCTTCATACTAAAGCCCTTGCGTTTATCGAAACGAGTTCATACTTTATGAGTTGAGTCATATAGAAGCAAAGTCAGCAACATCCTCTTTTTTTACTGAGGACTTTGCTGAGTCCTTCGTCCGCGAAGGAGAAAAAGTCATAACCCCTATTTGTTTTCTTCAGCGTAGTCGGGCGAAAAGAATCCTATAACCATCTGGAGATACCCAGCCCCGTGTACCAAAAAAAATTTAACCGATTTTGCGTGATGAAGCCACAACGACACATACAAACATACAAAAAAATGGGTTGATCCGTTTACAAGTTATTAGGGATTTTCGATAGTGAAAATTGACAAACGTAAAATTTTGTATGATTCTGTTTTGTAAACATTTTGTATTGTAATAGTAGGTAGATTTCGTGTTTTGTTTTGTAGGATAAGTTTTTTGCTATTAGGTACGGGCTATAGCCACTAGCACGATAGTTTTTTTGTGTATAAACCATAGTTGACAAACCTAGAGCGACAGCCGAGTGTAGGTATGGAAAGTGAAGTACATACATGTGATTGACATCTGTACCTGTTTTGTGACGTAATTAATATCGTACTTAAACGTTTAACGTAGTTTCCTTATTTTACTTGTTTTATCAGGATCGGGAACATCCAAATAATCCGAAATATTTTATTCTGAATTTTCTTTTTCCGATTGTCCAAATTCCGAATTTCATATTTCCTTTGTATTCAAATATCGATTATTGAAAATCACGAAATGTAGTTTACCGAATATCAAAAATGTGAATTTTTAATATTCCGATGTTTATAGCACCGAAGAATCAAAAGCCCGATGTTTTTTTGGCCCGAAAAAACGATAACCTGAATTTTCATTATTCGAAATGTCTTTGCTAATTCGGGATTTTGACATTCGGAAATATTAAGTACGTGATTTTTAATAATCGGAATTTTGACATTCGGCAATGTAAAGTTCGTGATCTTTAATACCTAATACCTACCTAATCGTAATAAAAACCGACAACTGTAGGTTACGTTTGTATTGTGTTTGTATTTGTAGCGTCAAAATGCTTGCCTTCATATAAGAAAGAAAGAAAGACGAAAGAAAATACATTTATTCGAGATTCGAGGGCATATTTATACAGCAATACAAAAATAAATAATGTGCATAATTGACAGACTGGAACATGGGTCAAAAACCGATTACTGTAGGTTCGGTTGTTCTGATGTTTCGGACTTTTGTTTAGTCGGAATTGTTAAATTCGGGATTTTGATCAATTCGGAATTACAAAAATCGGTATTTCGGAATTATAAAAATTGATTCAGAATATCGGCATTTTTTTTTTGTACTTATGTAGTTTACCCATCAGGATCTTATGTATTTTGTTTTAATTTTGAGATCAGACAATATCCCTATTGTTACATTAATGAATCGTATACGTAAATCCGCTAGCATTTGCCGACATCCGGTACCTTTGTGTCAAGAAAATTTGGATTGCACGACAAAAAGTTTAATGCGCTTAACAAAAAACATATATTTAGGATAGGCTAAGCACGAATCTTGTAATAGATATAAGAGTTATTTCGAAAAAATTACTGACTGTTGAGTTTGTTTCGGCTTTCTTCTCTTCAGTGGTCTCCTCTTGGGAAACGCCGTAGAGTCAGACTTGTAAAAGTGCCCTTGTGGCCTACTTACAGAATAAAGATCATTATTTCATTATTATTTCTTTAAACAGAACTCTGGGAACGCCCTGCGGCATCAAATATGGAATATATAAAAAAGGCATTTATCCGACTGAATTACTTCGGCCTAAAATTTTCATGAATTTCTTCTGTGCATACGACAAGGCCAATCGTGAAACCGAAATTGCTTTTTAGGAAAAAGGGGAGAGCAAAAGGCTTGAAACGTTTGCCACAACTCACGTTGATGGCATAATAAAACAACAAATATAATAATTTAGGATTGCTATTAACCTGTGTTGAATGTTTGGAAATTAAAATTAATGGAACTCGCGTTTAGCTTTTGGCAAATAACTTTTGTTTTGATATAGTAACTGGTATTGCTTTGATGATTATGATATGTAATTACCAACTAGTCTTTTATGTACTTGTATAATCTCATCGAGGTTACTGGCTAATCTCAAATTCAAAATTTGATATTTTATCCGTTATCTACGAAAATTTAATTATGCCGTGACCTACAATTTTGATGATAAATCGTCAGTTCTTTGAAAAATAACTTATCTCATTTTGCTCCAACGAAAAATGTAGTAAGTAGACTTATTTATGACATTAGTAAGCTTATACGATCGACGAACGAAGCAATAATAGTCATTTCCATACAATTTTTGTATTTTTTGTAGCATATCCGCTTGCAACACATTCTGAATACTGACTCTTGATTAATTTTTACTCCTCTATTAAGAACAGCAGTGGTAGTTTGCTCCTAGGTGATATCGCACCCCATTCCATGATAGCCGACGCCCTTGGATGGATTAATACGTTAAAAAGTCACCAGGTGCAAAGCCTTATTTGTTCCCAGCATGAACTATTATGAAACGTTGATTTTTCGAAATTGTCGTGAACGGAAATCCATATCTAAAAAAATGCTTTTTTGGTCTCCCTTTTTTTAGTGGTTAATTTAACTGAAATGGAAGGTGTCTTAGTACTGACCTCATTTTGTATATCGTTCAAACTTCTTCTTGAAATTATTGGGAAATCGCCCTTGAACCTTCTTAATACATAGTTACATTGTCATGCTCATTATTTCTTAAATTCGTCGGCTTCGGTCACAAATTATGTTTTCATCTCTCCTATTCAGAAAGTTTAATTTTCGTGGGTATTTAGCCGGGTGGAATATAGCTTTTCCATCCGTAGGGTGGAAAGTAATTGAGTTACGTCATATTAAAATAAAAGCTTTTCATATCGTGATTGCGATGATGATGATGGTGATGATGATGATGATGATGATGATGATGATGATGATGATGACGATGACGATGACGATGACGATGACGATGACGATGACGATGACGATGACGATGACGATGACGATGACGATTATAATTTAATTAATTTAATTTGCGATGGAACACCACTTGGGACTTATCCCTCTCTGCATTATGTAAATGCAGACACGGACAATTCCCGCACAGTGTAGGACAATGGAAAATAAAAGAAACAAACTATAACCTGGTTCTATGAGGATAATGTTAAGTGGGCCGGTTGTATGAGCTATGGAGTGAGATTACCGGACACCTGCCAGAACAATATTTCACAACAAATTGTTACTGGCAGGCGGTGACTAGCTGTGTACTGGCCCACTATAACGGTCGCCGTCCCTGGCGACAAGAGGGCAACGCGGACGTACACAGCTCTGGATCTGGAGAGGTGTGCGCCGCTTTCTACCCAGCGACTAAAACGGTCACGTGGCAACTTGCGACTTACGCATATTTCACTTCAACCCAGCGAGCATGTAGCTCCTGTGGCTTCACTCTGATCGGCCAGTGAAGGCAAGCAAGAGGTGGGGTCCATAAAGATACCCCGGAAGTCTTAGGGTCCGCACCAACAGCTTGCCACAAGCTGCCCTGCGGTTGGCTAGGGTGTTGTGAGGTGTACAAAAAAATCTGTGACTTCGCAAATGGAGTTTTCACAAAAAAATAAGAATTTGGTGGTATGTATATTGAGTTTTAATTATTATAAGTATTGTGTAAAAGAAAAATATGAATATCGACGTACTATGCATGTCAAGTGGGTTATCATTGAATAGAGATTTGAAAATCATTATTAGGTTTAGGAACGAAGTATAATGATTACAATATGGAATAAAGAGTATTAAAAAAATACAAAATGTACACTGCGTAAAAAAAAAACAAATTAAAAAGAACAGAAAAACAAGTTAAGTGCCCTAGGAATTTGTAAAGAAATATTGAAAAAAAAAAAAAAATCCTTGGACTTAGCGACGGGACTTACGATAATAAATTGCAATGTGCAACATAATAATCATCCCGGTCGGGTACAGAACTTTTCGTCGAACCTAAGTGGTCCAACTTGGCTGGATTTGTTTAAATATTTTCAAATACACTTTACTAACAAATATATCTTTAATAGAGAAAACAATAAAACCAATTCAACGTCTATGGAAATTAATTTTCTTCATAAAAGAAAGTTAGCGCAAATTGAACATTGACGATAAATTACTTAACAGTCGCAGACGCAGTTGCGCACATAAGAGCTAGTATTACCGCAACGATCATTTTACTGTTTTGATTTAAAATGTATATTTATCCGAATTTTAGTTGTACATTCTTAATATACAAGTAAATACTGAGTGAAAATTTAATGTATGTCGCTGCAGTCGTGCCTGAGGGAAATTAAAATCTGGCCTGAAACTCGGTTTTCCTGTTTCTTCTTTTTTAGTATATAGGTTGGATAAATTATAGAAATCGAGAACAGGGATATGTGGTGAAGAAATAATTTCTAGAACATTGAGAAAACAAAGTGCAGTGTTAAGTGTTAACACTATATAAGATAAGGTCAAAGGATATACGTAGTAGTAGATATTCGTTGTTTTCATCACTTTTATTTAGTTTGGTCCCGTATAAGTTTTGCCTTACTCGTACCTAGACAACTATACGGTAATTCTGTTGTTATCGTTAGTTATTAAGCATTATACTCTTATATTATGATATTATTTTTTGGATTTTTGTATATATAGTTGCTTCATCACGTAAAAACGGCTAAACCGATTTCATTTATTTTTGCTACACGGGTTATAGGATACTTTTAAGCCGACTAATCGGAAGTCTAAAATGAGGTTTATGACATTTTTCTCTTCCGCGAACGAAGTTGTTGGCACCTTCTAGTTATTAAATAAAACTCTTGATACTATTATTATTAATATTATCAAGAGTCGGCAAAGGAAATTGATAACCAGAGCAAATTTTATGACATGAATGACCTTATTGATGTTATTTACAACTAATGACGAAGTTTATGTTTCACGGGACGTTTTACATAATACTTTTACATCAAAATCTAAGAATTTAAAATAAATTGAAATTTCGGAAAATTTTATGAGCTTAATTGGATTCGAGGTCACGATAATATTTGTGACTTTGTGTTTTGGAATTAGCGGGCTTAGGATACTCGCGATTAATGCTTTTTTTCCAAAATTTCTCTTATTCGGATTTATTTACTCACTTAGAAATTCTGTCTATGACCAATTGGCCATAACCGCAATAATGCATCGACACGCCCTTTCGTGGTAAAAAAATAAAGTACTGTTTAGTATTATGACCGTGACTGATAATAAAATTTTAAATTCTTGGCAGTCCGTTCGAAAATTGCTATATAAGTTACAAAGATACTACAAAGATGGAAGCAGCCAGATATCATAAAATTCCATTTGTGGACACGAGCCAAATCTTCACTTTGTCTAAAATTATAAGCTCCGTACTCGAAGTGAGGACATACTGGATATATTTTTAAGCATACAATTAAAAAGCATAAACATAGAAAGCATTAAGTCTAACATCAAACAGCATATATGCAGAAAGTCATAATAATAAATTTGCATCATTACGTAATACATAATAGGCAAAAGGCAAGACTCGATATAGACCACCGCGGCTTGCTCGCTTGTCTCGCTCGTCAGGGTCGTACTTCAATATAACACATAACACTCCTCGCTTCGCTCGTCGTCATACCTAACCTAACCCAAGTCGGACCTGCTTTAAGGTGAAATAGATAAGGTAAAATTACGGTTAATGAAAGATATATCAAATAAGTTTTAGCCTAAACAATAATATGCATATTAGTCGAATTCAAATGAGTCCAATCAAAGTTGTAGGTCAAAGTATCACTTACTATGCGACTGTATTATTACGCGAATAAAAACTATGCGTAATCAATTGTGCCAAATTAAATTAGGCTAAAAAAAATTGCGAATGAATGGGGTACCACGCAAGGTAACTAATTAACCTAACCAGGCCCAATAATGTTTATTCCCGTCCCCCCCCTTTTGTCTTTCAAGATTAAATGAGTTATATAGGGTCATTGTTAATTTCGTCATCTTATATCACCGGTTTTCTAAGGGGTAGTCCAAAAAAAATTCACGATTTCGGGTTTGAACACCCATTTAATCCATTGCTTATGCCTACTGATTTAATATTGGCTCACTAATCGTAGTAGAAGTTAGTGATCATAGGTTGTTAAATACAAAAACTGTTTGATTTGTTTTTTGTGTTTCTCACAAATAACGCGTCCTTAAGTAATGATTGCCCCATAGAAATAAAATTGGTCGGGTGTTTTTTCAGATGAAATTTATGAAAACTCGTTAAGTTGGCTGAAAGTTGGTCTACCAGCCCTTTGAAAAGTATAAGTAGTCTTCAAGGCGGGAAAGTCCTGTTTTCTTTCTGCTGGAATTCAGAATCTGGAGCTGTTTTATTACTTGACTTACATTTGACGTCTAGACAAGACCTTTGACCTAATTATTAGCAACTAAAAGCATTAAATAATGGGATATTGGTCCCATTGTTTGTGTATACGGCACCCTCTCATTCTATTGATTATATATACCTACATGCCATAACATGTGCAAATTTTGGTTAGCATACCTCTTTAGGAAGGCTGTGCTCATCGGTTTCGCAACAACTACTTTATCGATTTCTTACTCTACGATTTACAGTGTCAAGATGAATTGGTCCCATTATTTGTTACAAAAAATCTGTTAACTCTAGTTTTTTTAAAACTTCTAAAGAACCTTGAATTCAATCACAAATAATTTATCCAGCAGAGTATACATTATTTTGAACAAATATGCATAGTTATAACATTTTCCCCGCAAAACGATTAAGTAATCATTAGTTCTAAATATTGACTTTATGACCTTAATTTCTCAAAACTCTTCATTGGGGCTCAAGAGAAAAACGGGTATTAGTAAACCATAAATTATGACCAAAAAAAGCTTCCGAAACTACGATTTCATGTGACCAATTTGTTTTTCTTTCATTGACTATATAATATGTATACTAGTCTAAGAGAAACTTACTCAACGCATCTGAATGTATAAGTATTTGTCTTGACTGAATCTATTTGCAACAGCTCTGTATTTACCTGTTATAGATACTATTTTTTTTCTACAGGATGGTTTTTAGCAAGTCTAAAGTTCCCTACAAATCCCGAAGTAAAACGTTGATGGCGTCTTATTAAAGTTTTTCGTTTTCTATCTTTTCACGGTCCATTGTTAAATTTCTGGTACTGAAGATATCGCAACCTTTCTTTTATTATTGAATGCTTTGTGGCGTAAGCGTACTCTAATTTCGTTCCCCATTGTGAAGCACACAGTTCATGGCGCGTATTAATTAACAAGGCTAGGAAATAAAAACTGGTCAACGAGCGCGGTAACCCGTTTAGAAGGCACGTTCGTACGCGCTTCATGTACAGCTACAGAGAGGCGTTTGTCAGCATAAATCCATACACCAGAAGCTTTCCCGGGCGCATTCGGTTTTCCTTTGTCTTGTCAGACTGGACAGTGGACACTACCCTTTCCCTCTGCGGATTTAATTTGTCCGGTTTCCGATTCGATAGAATTGTTTCGAACTTAGTTCTTTGGTACTATGTACAACTAATCTCATCCTATATTGTTTTTTTTACTTTGATTACCTTTATAATCTATTAAATGCTGACGGAGTTCTCTCAAAATGATATATCCCCACACTGAAGATATTTAAAAAAAATGAAACGGACTATTTCAAAGAAACAGGTCTTCATCTTTATTTTAAGGTGCAAATTATGTAAGCCAAGGCGATACAATCGCCAGTATTCGTAGTTTACTTAACTACTTTAGTTGCGCTAGTGAAATTACTGTATTTTATGCGAAACTGAAAAACTAACTTAATTTCTTGATTGGAATATTTAGTGTAGGGACGGATAAGACAAAATAATTGCTATTGCAAAAGAAACCCTAAAATAGAAGTTACAGAAAACTAAACCATTACCTTTCTTAAAAATTGGTTTGAGATCAGTTTAACAATACATATTCATCAAATCTTATGCGTAACTACAACGATGGTGGTATATCTTCAAGATTCAGAGGTGGCAAAGAAAGAAGAGGGACTGAATATAGGTAAATTGTTTATTTCCTTAGTTGGCAAAAACTAGGCCTTAAATTGATGTACGATAATATTATTTAAAAAATCGGCCAAGTGCGAGTCCGACTCGCGCACCGAGTGTTCCGTACAAACTTTCACTAACCCTAACATTATTATATTACCCGGTTCCGGTTGAGATAAGTTTGCACCTGATATCTATAGCATTGCATACAAATGAGGTGGAAACTTAACGCAACCGGGCTGTCCAAATATGTATTTTGAAAAAGACTATATTTATTTATGATTTAATTACAAATATGTAGTTTTCAGATTTTTTTATGTATTTGTAGTATGTCACGATATTACTTGCCAAATTTCATAGTTCTATGTCAACGGTAAGTACCCTATCATTTTGAATATACGTATTTTGCGGCATAAATGGCCGTATCTTTTTGATTTTTTCACAGCTTCAAGGGACCGTAGACTTGAGTCTATGGTGTTAATTTCAACTCGATACCTGGACGCGTTTTCGAGGTCTGTCCGTCAGTCTTGACAGACAGACAGACGGACGGACAGACGGAAAACAAAGTAATCCTAAAAGGGTTCCGTTTTTTCCGATTGAGGAACGGAACCCTAAAAATGCTGTAATTTTATTTTATATTCAAGAAACCTAGTATACAAACCGACATTATTATAACAACCGAGTATTTCCTGATAATTATAATTTGAGCCTCTTCAAGTGGATACGAGTATACTGTTGTAATCTGCGAGCTACACATGTCAATCGCTGGTCGATTTCTAAATAAAATACAATATACTGAACGTTTGATGGTAATACAATATACTGAACGTTTCTATTTGGTCCAATAGTTGACTGGTAGAGAATGGCGTAACTTTATTGTGCAGTCAAGATTACATAATAAAAAATAATAATGTACCTATTCAAAATGTTTGCATTTAATTTTAAAATAGGTATAGCTGCGACTATTTCAGACATTGACTCACTAAATTCCATATTCTCTATTCTTACTGTTAAAGTTATTCTACTTTTACTGGGGGATGGGTACTTTGCTGTTCATCCTTGAGAAAGATAAATTTGGCGTTTTGGGAATTGAGAAGCCTCACAAGAAAGGATAGGGAACGTTAGTGCGTTATTAAGTTTTATTTGCTAACCCCTGTCAAAAGTTACATTAGTGGCTATAACATACTTTAACCTCGTACCAAATTTGTAACCTGCGAAATAGGTCATGAATAATTAAAAACACTTGACACTTATGTAACTTTAAGACAATTTTAACTTTCAGTAATCTGGATGACATGAGTCATGTATGACTTAAAACAGAGCGTACATTATTTTGATGGAGATAATCTTACAGAGTTCAAACATCACATCCGAATCGTTCATCAAAACTTCCGTATTGATTATAATATTGTACATACAATGAACTTTCATCGACATTGTGTTAACATTTCCTTAACTATTGTTAGTTTCATCACGACTGGTTTGCTTTTATTTACATTCTATCAAATTTCTGTTGGAGTTCATTCTCCCCCTTCAAAGACGTGTGGAGGTGGGATACCCCTGCACAAGTAATTATGGTGACGGCAACACTCAAAGCCGCCGCTTACCATCAGTTCATTTGAAGACTCGTTAGCTTTCATTTTAATTTGGAAGTGTTTCTTCTTAATTTTCCTTTTATTTATAGTCCTTTGTCCTCTGCGGTTAAGAAACATGGCTCGCAAAATAGGTTCGGTTTTTGGATTTCTTGACTTAAAACAAAATCGGATAGCATGACTGAATGAATATAATTAAAGCATAATGAATATAATTTATATGTACGTAATAAATATATTAATTACATATAAATTATATTTACCGTGTCCGTCAGTTGCCAACATGTTAGCAAATTGATTACAAACTCAAAATATAAAAATAAATGACTAGTTTAAATAATTAGCTTTTTATACGGATTATAACGAGTATGTCATTTCATTTGAGTTCCTGACGTTTCGGAAGCGGTAGGTAGCTTTCGTGTTCACGGGATAGACCTGGGATAGACTGAATATATATATATATATAAATATTTTCCTGTGTCGAAGTTACAATTTGTACAAACTACCCACTTTGGGAAAACAAATACAGGAGTGCATACATGCTAGATAGGCCTTAAGTGTAGCGACAGTTTTACACACGTGCCAAGCGAAGAGAACGAATAATATATTAAAAAAAACCAAAATTATGTTTTTTTTTATTTCATAATTGGAGCATCAACAGCATTACGAACATATCAATATCAGAACATAGATTGACCCTAGTGCCACACTAAAAAGTTTTCACGGTCCATAGAAATTTCACATCAGATAGGTATAATACGATTTTCAGCATGACATTACCTCCGGAATACTAAAGCTCTGTCGTCAGGTAAATTTCGTCATATTGATTTTGTTAGACGCAGCCTCACAAAGCCCTTATCATGTTGTCGCCTTTATTAAACGTCCTTTGAAATCGTAACATCGTCAGTCGTTCTTTGTTTTGGCAATACTGAAAATTAAAGAATTCTCTTAATAACTTTCCCCACGTCTATCATACATCGTTAAAGATAAGATAATAATAAAGTGATTGTGTTAAAAATACGTTAAACATCAACGTCAACAAGAACACGCTTCGTAAAGTTGCTATTAACATCATTATGTTAACCTCTGTGTGTTAATGACGCTTAAGTGGTCGCAATTCTCAAGTTAAACGGCTCCGCCCGACGACTGTAGCGTAAAGCCCGTAACTTTAATTCGTTTTTATGCCTACTGAGCTGATTACTCTGAAGTTGCCGAATGATTCTTTACAATCAGCACTTTGCTTGATTAAAACGACCTTTCTATGCTCTAAGTCATTTATTTCGTTTATGTTTTCATTGCCTCTAAAGATGAAATGCTCCATATTGAAAACACCTGAAAGCCTCGAGCTCCATGACGATCTAAATGGAAATTAATTTTGCTACAGGCACCGGGGCCCTAAGCAAACAAAGTATAACATCTTATTTCATGGTTAGTAAAGTTAACATTGTGTTTTTCCTTTGTGCTTCCAAAATTTCGTTGCAGAGACGTTGTTGATACGAGAAGAAACATACGCTGTTCTGTACATGTAAAAATCTCCTAAATTGAAATAAAACAATTTAACGGATCCGTTAAATTGTTTGAAATGAGATGCGATTATTAAATCGCGGAAACAGAAGAAAATATTATCTCCTAAATTGTCAACTTTATGTTTCTCAGAGGTGTGCATTTTATATTTTTTCCAGATAGTATATGGTATCTAAACCCAGAATCTACAATTATTTATTACTAGAAGAACCCCGCAACGTCAGGAGAAAAAATCATAACCACTCTTTTTTTTTGAGCGTAATCGGGTAAAAACTTGGTGTGGTTTGCAGAAATAATAGTCTAGTAGCTGAACGTCGTTGCACTTTGGAAGGGAAAGTGGTTAAAATTTATTGTGAGTTGACTTTTTCTCCCTGCCAGAGAGCAAATAGGGTAGTTTCCTGGGTAAAAGAAATATTATTCTAATTAGTCCGTCAGTTAGATTATCAAAAGATATTGGACACGTATTTTTTCTTTAGTTAATTAAACAAAAAAAGACAAAGATAAAGCGCGTCAAATTTTGGCAGTGGGTCACGCCGTGCGAAAAACGGTCGCACGGGATGACGTCACGGGGAACTTTAACGGGCTATATCTACTTAATTTTTTGTTTAATTGACAAAAGAAAAAATACGTGTCCAATATTTTCTGATAATCTAACTGACGGACTTATTATATTTTTTTAAGGACACAAGTCTATTGTCGAAAGTCCTCGCGCCAATACATAAAATAACATTGTTCGTCATATCATATATAATAGGTACATGTAATGGGGAACATGCATGAATTTTTTTTGTCGCTTTTCTTAACTAAATATCAAAATACATTTAAAACTATTTCAAAATGTCAAATTTAAATTTAAATCGACCAAGAAATACGCAAGATATAGGCATTTTAAACTACTAATTAGACAGAGAAGTCCGATATGCACTGTTACGTCATCGTGCACTCTGGCTATATAAACTCCATATTAAATTTTGTTTTGCTAGAAAGAGATCGAATAAAATGCTTGATGGCTTATATCATGGTTATTTTTATAGTTATTCGAAAAAATATTTTTGTCTCCTGTTTGTTACATGAATGAGCTTTTAATAAAGCAAAAATTGAAATTCATGAATATTCTCTATTCCATGTTGTTTGGGGTATATTTCTGGAAACCCTGGTAACAAGGTCGCTGTCGTTTTTAGCCGACTCTTCGGTCGCTATGGCAACGCTACCGGGTTCCAATCCCCTGTCTTATTGATTAATTGCTGAACACGTTATCCTTATAAACGGCTTTAGGAGCAAATTTTATATATCATCTCCTTAGTATCTTTTTGTAAGGTTCAGCATAATAATTCAAAGTTGTTGCATCTGTCTGTTTACCTAACATCGACAACAGGTTGCCATGTAAAATCTGATGGCAAGTGTAAGTATTTCTCATCTAGTAATTTCTGGACACGTAAAATTACGTCGGAATTATAATAACCTAAATCAAAAAATAATGGTTGCCATCTATCAATGTTATCGTAGAAACATACCGGACTTACATATTATTATAGTTTGTTGCTGGTAGCCTTTCCCGAGAGACTTACGCAAGATTCCTTTGACTAGAGTCTAAATCTTTTATTAGGGCGGCACTGTTAAATATTCGGCGGATACAGTGCTTTAGGCACGATCTGGATCTGGACATAGTTTGCGGAAGTTAAGGGTATCCTTCGCATAGTGGGCTGTTGCCACAGACCATAAAGCTTGGACACGCTAAAACGTGGGCACATAAAGTAAGAAATAAAAAATGTTATGAAACATATTTCAAGAAAGTTTTTATTGCATTTATCTACAAGGCTATTGAAGATTTTTACAAATATATACAATTAATTCTTTTGCTTTGAATATGCCATAGTGCGTGCTTTGCGTCGAATTCGGCTCATTAAGTCCTGCACAGCACTATCAGGATATTTTTTGCAAGCCCAAGTCTATTTTTTTGCAAATCAGCTGCCGATTTAACTTGTTCGCCTTTCTTTATTTGAATCCCTTTCATTATTGACCAATACTCTTCGATTGGCCTCAGTTCAGGACAATTCGCAGAATTTTTTAGGTACCACAGCGACATCATTATGCTTATACTATTCATCTATTGCTTTAGAGTAGTGACAGCTCGCAAGATCTGGCTAAAATAATGGCTGTGAGCTATGACTGCGTAAAAACTGCAAAAGACGCTGTTTTTGTAGATTGTGGTCAGACTTCTTTTACCACAATTACAAATAGCTTGCCATAATAGAAGCTTTTTTGGAAACGACGATCTTTTTTTTATCTTTAAATCTTCTGGGGCATCTTTACGATTCTTAGAAGTGTAAAATTCTTGCCCCGGTATCTGCTTGAAGCTTGCTATTATGCATGTTTCATCATCCAATACAACGCATCCAAATTTTTACAAGTAATCATCGTACAATTTTCGTGATCTTCGTTTTGCTGACAAATTCCGCTTAGCATCGCGATTGGATGCAGCTTGAGCGTTGTAAGATTTCAATCCAGCTCTAGACTTGACTTTCTGTATATAAGACTGTGTGACATTTGTACCTTTTTTGCGACATGAAGTGACGATAACTTTGGATTCGCTGTAAAAAGCTGCAGGACACGGCTTCTTTTTTATCCTTTACGCCTTGCTTTCTTCCACTGCCTGGCTTCCAATATAATGTCAAACGTTCTCGGAACCTTTTTAAACCGAACACACGCTAGATTGCGGTAATCTCAAAAGTTTTGCTAGTGCTCTATAACTAAAATGGGGTTTTTCGTTATGTTTGAGCAAAATAATTTCATGATGCTTGTATTTAGAGCTTGCCATCGTGAAAACAAAAGAATGAAGTTGTACGCTGTCGTAATTTTTTTTATTCGTCATACCAAATAGTTTATATTTATAACACTAAGAAGTTTCCATAGTGTGTAAATAAAAATGATTAAGTTCTTACTTGTGCCCACGTTTTGGCGTGTTCAAGCTTATAGACGCCGTCAATAGTATGGGAACGAGAGTGTGTCAAGTTTTATGTGCCTACTATGACGTCACGTAAGCAATTTAGTGGTGTCCCATACTACCGCCGCGTTAAACGATTCAAAGGTGCCGCCGACCGACTAGTACTTAGTACTCAGTAGCCCTTTGCGGTGAGAGGACGTACGCAGCTTGCCCGCTTTAGTATAGGTTCTGCATTGTATACTTCAAAATTCAAGTATGTAACGTATGAATTTACGTTAATACGTCTGTTTTAAGCTTACAAAATGTTCCTTAATAATAAGTGAATATTTTTAAGATTGATTTTCTATATCGTTTATATTTCGAGTTTATAGACAGAGAATGAGAAACCGATACAATACAATACAACAATTCTTTATTGCACACCAACAACAGAAACAGTACAATAGAGCCTTAACATAAAATACGGTAGACAATAGGCGGTCTTATCGCTAAAGAGCGATCTCTTCCAGACAACCTAAGCGATACAAAGACTACCAGAGATTTTTTTACACGATTGTTCAAAAGAAGGAGTGTAATGTTTTTATAACAACAACCTTTTAAATAAGCAAAACTATAGTTCATTAGAGATAGGAATACACATAACGAAAATAGATATTTTATAGTGCAGTTTTTTTTGGACAGCATTGAATACTTAAGTATAATAATACAGTAGTAAATAAGTGCTTGGTGGTTATTAAATCCTCGCAATGTACAGCACTACTCACTTTAAATCGACAGACAATGAGAAAATCCCTACCATCATACAACGTGAAGATTTACGAAAAAATAGTTTGCTTCACTGTCCATTGCGGCCTACAAATAATATGCCTTAAGTATAGTATAAAGTAGAAGCCGCAATGGATGGCGTACTTCTAAAATACACTATGTGTGTAACTATCTTAGTATAAACGACACGACATCACTCCAAGTTGAAAATAATTAAATCAGGCGAAATTTATTAGAAAAAATACTTGCTTATGAAATGAAACGTCACATTTTACTGGATTTGCCACTCTTGTTGAATCTGAACAGTTATTTACGGCGCAGTCAGGCATTTTCTAGTGCAGCAACAAACGTCTTGACAGTTAGAAAGACAGGAGCGCGACTGTGCGGCAAGTGATCCCTTTAGATACACGCGAGGAGGTCTGTGGCTGTAGCCAAAATTAGGCTAAAGTATTGTTTTCGGATGAGTGGTAAAAGTCGTTTTCAAACATTCATTGTGACATATGCACTGTTCTGCAATTAACGCATGAGCAAATTGTCTGCTAAGCTAAACCAGATATTTGGACCCAACTTTTCTTTATGTGTAGGTGGTTTCCGAATCTGGAATAATTTCTCCACCTGCTGATCGCCAAGCAATGCCGAAAAGTCTGCTTTCACATAACTTTCATCAGCGCTAATCAACTGAAAATTGTGTGTACCCAGTAAGCCATACAGCTTTTGAGAGCTGGTAATAGTTAAGAGTCCCGGGTAAGCTCGGTTCTCCATACACACGTAGTTACGCTCTCATTTAAAAACGACGAGCTAGTTTGCTTTGAAACTTGGTCCTTAGAATAAGTTAATATATATGCAGGCCCGTAACTAGTTTATGTAGCTTCAGATACCATAGTGAAAAAAATACAGCGAATTTAAGTTTTTCATACAAAACTTGTTTTTGCTGTATCTCGTTTGTGCTACAATCTGGAGCCATATAAACTCATTACAGGCCTAGATATACCTCATGTTATTGGTATATGCAAAGTTTCGTTACAATTCAACACGTAGTTTTAAAATGAGAACGAAACTCCGTTTGTATGGGAAGGTGAAATTCGGCCGAGCTTGCCGGGTACTCGCACTAACGATTATTTAGAAAAAATGTCTGACTGTGGAGTTTATTTCGGCTTTTATTCTCAACAGTGGTCTCCTCTTGGGAAATGTTGTAAAACTGGCAATTGCGGCCTACTTACAGAATAAAGATCATTATTTAATATTATATTTGCTAGTTTATTTTTTCACATCGTATTGATTTCATTTTGTAGTTCATGTCTTTGTAGTAGCGGTTTGGAACCCTACACTGACATACTCTTCGGTGCGACAAGCTCGTGGCCGGTTTTTCATATTACTACGGGTTCTATGCAGTAGTCGAAAAAGTGTATGTTAATTATTAGTACATTAGGCATAGACGACCGACCGTAGGGAGGCCAGAAAGTGATACGAAGCCGGCAAGCACTTTTCACGGCCAGAGGCATGTATGTATAGTGCTTTTCTCAAACATTTGCAATGAAATAAAAAATACACCACTCATAAAATTACACGACAAAAAGTGTTTAAAATTTTCCCTCCAATCCCTCATTTTTTTTTTTAAGGAAGTCGTCCGTATTTCGCGTGTGTAAGTATTAGAGTAGACCCTATTAGGGCCGTAATACACAACCTAATAATAAAAATCTTAATTTCTACAATAAATAAAATAAATGCAGAGGATTTTAAATATTGTCTATGGTCTCTGGTGACTTAAGTATACACAATATTTTAAATTTATTCATCAACATATGAACCATACAGATTTGTATTCTTAATATCAGTTCGTTCGTAATAGGCATTAACGCGGATATTTTTGGTCCGATAACCATTCAGCCACTAGAACAAAAAAAAAAAAAACAGTTGTTTAGCCTGTTCATGACACAGATGCCATGTTTACAGTAAAATTTAAAAAAAGATACTTCCCGGCCTAGGCCTTCAATTTGGTATGAAACTCCTTTACAGTTCTCTTAGGTTATTCCGCCCGAAACGGGATACTTTGAAGCCTGTTTTAACGCACGTAATGAAGAGATTTCATTGCATGTTTGAGAAAAGTTTTTTCTCTCAGTAGATTCAATGGGCTGCTGGCAGTGCTGACATAAACAAAATATATAATTTTTATTTTTAAACCATACGTGCGGGGGTACACTCCATTTAAACAACTGTAAATATCTCAGTGACTAAGTAACTTTTCTCGTGTACCATACATTTAACTGACTATTGATAGACTTGATTGGTCTCTTAAGTGTGTTGCTATTTGTACAATTATATGTTAGGCATTTATTTGCCTTCCTTGTTCAATACAGTACGTTACAAACATGCACGTTTCTCTAAAGAGTTTTTAATCGAGCAGTTTTAACGAGCGGGTATAGAAAATGTATATTGATGTATTAAATAATAAAAGACACCTTGTTCTACCACAGATAAAATTAAGTAAATACATTCATTTTGTAGCTTATTAAATAGGCTAGCTTTGGTGAAAAATTTGGAGGTGTCGCTGAATGACATGAATCTTTTTTGTATAGAAATATTTAAATTGATTTTATTTAATTGTGTGCACTATATGCACATTATACGTGACGCACGTCAAAATTGGCTGGGTAGAAAAAAATATAGAAAAAAGATATTTCGCTTTTTTTTAAACTATAATATCTTTAATATATAACGTAATGCTCATCTATCTGTTGTAACTTTGTACTTCCTTTTGTTATTATGACTTAACTTCACTTTTTTATTTTGTTAATGTAGTTAAGCACCCTATCTCAATGCGTCTGTTACCGTAATGTTAGTTTGTACGTGATAAGCCTATAAAATGTAAATCCGTAATTGGCCAATGTTAAACACATATGTATCCGATAGTAATAATTCTGTAATTTGTGCTGTGGATTTTATCTCAATAAAATAAAATAAATAAATAAATAAATAAACTTTTGGGGACTCACATTTTGCATACTTGTTACCAATACAAAGCCACATCATAGAAAGAAAATACAAGCTAAAACTCGCTTGGGCAGATTCACTTAGCTTATCCTGGCATGGCCATATTTGTTCCAATTCATGACTACTTATTGATGAGTGTTAATATTAGTTTCCTTTTGACGCCGTTACCAACATAAAAACCTACTGTTAATGTAAGAATACAAAAAATATACATATTTTATATTTTATTACATACTTTTCGTCATTATAACACGTTTATCTTCTAATATCGAATATTGAAAAATCGTTCTAAATAAGTTTTCTAAATAGAACGGAATAGCTGCCGAAACGCCTGTCAAAGAAAAGGCGTTTTTTCTTACTGCAAGCATGTTTTATGTTTCCAAATGCAAGATTCGATTACTTACAAATATACGATACACCGTAAATAACGACACTTAGATAATAATAGTACAATGTTATATATTTACAATTGTTTCTGTCTTATACGAGGGTCAAACTGAAAGTTTCGGGAATAGAAAAAAAAAAGCAGTTAAATTTAATAAAAGTACTTTTATTGTTTTACAAAGTATTCTCCTTTATATTTTATGCACTTTTCCATACGTTGAAACCAAGTCCTTGAAGCACTTATTGAACTCTGAAGTAGGGGTGGACAAAATTGCTGTTTTATAGTACTGCTACTTCCACTGCTACTTCCGGCTTCTGAAACCGCTGACCACGCAACTTATCTTTGATTTTGGGGGATGTGAAAAAGTCTTTAGGGTTTAGGTCGGGGCTGTATGAAGGATGGTCTAGTAATTCGACCTTTTCACCGTCCAAATAGCTAGTTGTTTTCCGGGCGGTGTGAGCGCTGGCGGTGTCGTGGTGAAGGATAATGCGACGACTAGGGATTTTTTTTTCGGAGTTTAGCAAAACACACTCGGCAAACAAATGGTTGTATACCAATCGGCATTGACCGTTCTACGATCTTCTAAAGGAATAGTAGCCACGTGACCTGATATGGAGACAAACGTAGCCACCATCTTCATGGCCGTACTGGTAGCACTAATAACTTGTCAGTTTGAGCTGTAGACCTATACTCGAGATTGCTGTTTAGTTTCAGGCTCGTATGCATATATCCAGGACTAGTCACCTGATACGACACTAAAAACTGCATTTGACTCACCTCCGTTGAATTTTTTCAAAGTTTTGAGGCACCAATTGACACGAGTCGGATCCAACGGGAGAACAATTTTCACACACCAAATTTTTCGCGTAAATTAATTTGTATCTGACTATTCTGACTCATTCCATTATCGAGACTCTCCTAAATTTCCCGATATGTCACATGCCGGTTTTCATTTATCAGTTGACGCACAATATCGATGTTTTCTTCCATAACGGCCGATTTTGGTCGACCTTCACGCACGTCGTCCGTGAGGGATGCACGACCACGTTGAAAATCTGAATAGGGCCTGTATATTGTCGTCTTAGAAGGTGCTTCATTTCTAAAAGCAGCAATCATCCGGTCTACACATTGTTTTTGTGTTAGTCCACTTTTAAAGTCGTAATAAATCATTGCCCTTACATTTCCACGGGAAAGTTCCATTTTCACCAGCGACTTCATAAAACAATGTTTTTTTTATTTTTATGTGGCCAGTATGTTACGATAATTAAACTTTAAAGACCCTGAAAAGGTATAATATGTGTCGAAAATAAGTTCGTAAGTATTAGATTCCCGAAACTTTCAGTGCAGCCCTCGTAGAACATATATATGAAAATAATACTTTCACTGAAGTGGGTTCAATAATAATAACAAAATTCATTCCAGTCAAATAAAAGCTAAACAAAAACACCTCTTCATAATGTCAAACATTTTCACTGCGAAAGTTAGAATTTACAATTACTTTTTTTTCCAATATTAAGTTTTACTTCTTGTTTTTCTTAATTTTTCGCAACTGTATTAAAAAACGTCGTTCGATACACGTGTGGAAATGTCATTTTTCATTCGTCCCGAGTCTTGCCAAGAGCCGTAGGCGTAGAGATATCTCGGTACTCATAGAGTAATGACATCCTTTCCGCACTAGCAGCGAAAGTAGTAGTAGTATTTAACCATCTATGGTTGACTAGCTACCCGTGTACCAAAAATGATTGAAATCCATTCAGCCGTTTTGACGTGATGAAGCCGCGATGACAAATGCAAACATGCCAAAATACCGGCCAAGTGCGAGTCGGACTCGCGCTCCGAGGGTTTCCGTTCGAAATATACTCTAAAAACAGCCGAATCTATGAAATTCAGTGTTAGTAGAGCCCTAGGGGAGAGCAGGTAGGATTCATACACTAGTTTATTTATCATAAAGAATCTTAAGTGGTATTTACAAAATTATACTCCGGCAAACTGAGGACAGTTTGTTGGCGGATAAAGCGCTCATTAACATTTTAGTGTTCTACCGACTTATAATTTACTTATTCAACTACACATAACATTTATATCGCTGCCCATCCACAACAACGCCGCACGCTGTGCGAGTTCGCACCCTAGTTACATTTACTAAGGTACAAAGCACCGCGCAGCACCCCGACCCGAATCGCTGTCGCAGATAAGCAGCCATATGATACTTAGTTATATATTACATACTACAATTGAACAATACTGCTACTCAATACTGTTATGAAACAATTCTAAGAGTTCTGCCTGCAGTTTTTTCTTAAATTACTCTGAGCTTTATAAAAAAATACTTGGCGGGGGAAGACCCACGCTTTGTTTGGGTCCCCTTGCGTTTAAGGCATTTGGCAGACGAGAACCGGGTGCACAAGGATGAAACAAATCAAACGACAACTGTACATTAATATCAATTCTACAAAATAATCATTCATCAATCAATAACAAGTGTACAAAATAATCATTCAAACACAATGTATATTGTTCAATGAACAAATTACTATGACTATGACCTATGACTACACCGTAACAGTTATAATAATGAATTACGTAATTCACACTCTAATACACATTAACACAAATTTCGAAAAGGCAACGATCCGTAAAGGTGCGTCCACACTTTTATCATTTGCTCGTATCCGATCACCGTGCCGTGGCATGACTACGTATCGCGCTGCTTGGACGCTTACTGTCGGCGCACCGATCATGCCGCACTCTTCCGATATAACTGTGTGATACGCGTAGCAAAATGGATTTCGAGCGATCCGATCGGCGCAACGTCCAAACGCGTGATCGTGACACGCGATCATGCCACGCGACGCTGATCTGATACGGGCAAATGATACAAATGTGGACGCACCTTAAGCTTGCGCACCGGTCGACGGTCTAACGATATCTGTCGTTCGTCGCGAAGCCGGCTCTGAAGTTTCGTTAAACACGTGCTGCTCCGCCCCACCTCAGTGACCGGAGGGGAGCAGTGGGTACGTTTTTTGCCTCTTGATCTTGATAGTCAAATCAATTATTATTTTCTCCGACATACTATTAGCTAAAACAAATTGATTTTGATACCGCTATATTACCCATATACCTGGCTTTAATACTGTGAAGTGTAGCTTTCATATTAGCATGGAGAAGCTACGAAGTTTCTCCTAAAAAAATTGAAACGTGCTAAAGCACCAGCATGGAGTAGCACACCACACCTGATAGGTAAATGTTCCCTTCATCTTTGGTTTAGGGAAAGACAAGCACACCACACCTGATAGGTAAATGTTCCCTTCATCTTTGGTTGAGGGAAAGACAAATTTCCAGGTATGAGGCTTCTTCCTCAAGAATGAAACTTTGTATTCAATGAGACTGTATTTTTGAAACACCTGCCCAATAATATAAAACAGTATTTTTTTCTCTAACTTTACTAGAATAAAACTTTCTTCTTTAATATTCACAGTACGAATAGTTACCACGTTAATAATCTAATTTGATCGCATAACTACAGACGAGGGGTGGCTGATATGTTATCTACTTTGTTAAAAAAATACAGAAATAATACTGGCAACTTGATTGTTTTCATTCTCATTGATTCCTTATTGGAAATTGAATAATATAATGCTTAAAATTTAGCACCATGCTATCAATAAAAACCTAACTATAGAGCGAAATACTCCATCGCAGATCAAACGACGTGTGTTCAATGTGTTTGGTGATTCATGTCCTTCTAATTTTGTGTTGAAGTTTTGGTCTAAACAATTTAAACACTTGGAAGATGATCCCCGTAGTGGACGGCCGGTTTCGGCAGTCACAGAAGAAACAATGGACCAAGTGCAAAAAATAATTCTAGCAGATCGGAGTGTTAAGCAGTGGGAGATCGCTAGAGACGTTGGGATTAGTAAGGAACGGGTTCACGTAATTATTTGTGAATATTTAGGGATGTCGAAGGTGAGCGCCCTATGAGTACCCCGAATGCTGACGCCCTTCAATAGACAATGACGCGTCGAATGTTTTGAGGCATTTTTGGACATGGTGAAAAATTATGATGATTCGCCAATGGGACCCCGAAAGCACCCAGAAATCGTTGCAGTCGAAATTTAAACACGAGAAGCCACCGCAAAAATTCAAAGTTTATCCATTAGTAGGCAATTTTATGGCAACATTTTTTTAGGATGTAGAAGGAATTATATTAATAGATTACCTATCATAAAACACTACGGTGACCGCCGCTTACTATGCCGGTTTACTTGACCAACGGCGAGAAGTAATTAAAGGAAAAAGAAGAGGCAAACTTAGGAAAGGAATTTTCATTTTGCATGACAATGCGCCGGTCCACACAACCGCCCTTGCTAGGAATTAGGCAAGAATGGGTTCATGGAACTTAGACAATCCACCTATAGTCCAGATCTGGCGACCTGCGATTATTTTCTTTATAGAAATTTGAAGAAAGGCCTAAGGGGAAGGAGATTTTAGGCCGATGTGGAAATGAAGGCTGCTTTGTTTTTAACGGCTTAATATCTCTTATAGACAAATGTAAGAAGTGTAACACTTCCAGTGGTGTCCCATACAAAAAAACTTGTAATACGCGCTAAACAACCGGCCAAGGGTGTGTCGTCGGCGGCGCGCGGCACCACATATAATTATACACGGAACAGAAGTAATAAATCTCAATACCTGCCTAGTTTTCTTTACAAAAAGTAATGATATCCCACCACAAATATAAATGTAAAAAAGAAGAGCCAAGTTCAATACAAAAATTATGCTTGGCTGTGGGCTTCGCCGCAAAAAGAATGAAGATCTAAATGAGTGCCAAGTTCTATGCAAAAATCAAATATGTCTTTATAGGAACAAAATAACATGAACAAGTATGAAACTCTATTTCTTTGCTTTATTGGATTCCTATAACAATTGCTGTTATTTAAAAATGTGAGATTTTGAAGTTGGTTAGATTTGACTTGGCCAGTTTTTATCAGAATTAAAAAAAAATATATATATATATATGAATAACTTTATAAAATGACTGATGTAATGAGAACTGGCCAAGTCAAATCTAACCTACTCTAACCCACAGCCAAGCATAATTTTTGTATTGAACTTGTCTGTCCTTTTTTACATTTATGTTTTTGGTGGGATAGTACATTACTGCAGAAACTGCGAAATAAGGGATTGCCGGCCGAGTAGTTATAGATGGTCGATTGTCTACGAGGCCATCTAGAGATACGAGGCATACAATCCCTATTTGCGCCGAAGCAGTGTAGTGCTTTTCTCAAATAAATCTAAGGAATTAATACGAACGACTCTAATGTACTTATTACATTCCCGCAATTTTTTTTATTTTTCATCAATGTTTTTTAGCTGTTAGGAATTTTGCCACAATCTAAACATGATTTTATTTATTTAAAAATGAAAATAACTAATTGATTGGTTATTTTAGTTAATTATTAACAATAAACGTCATTTCTTGTTTATTTTATGAATTACCTGATTTCATCTAATTAAATAATTTCTTAAAATAAGATTTAAAAAGTAAATACATATTCACAAACAATTTATTTATTGGCATGTTGCCATAGATAGTCAATAAAGAAATGAAACCCACTGAAACAAGAAACAATCACTTAGTTGGCCATAGCCATCAATGTTGTAGGATTTTTTTTTATTGTCCCCTAATTTGAAATAAGAACGAATCTTCAACAAGTGCTATACAAAGACGTACTGCGCGTTCTATTATCACAAAGATAAGAACGACATTTCCTTGGATGAGAAAAAAAAACTGCATATTTATAGGAAATTCTTTATGGGAGTAATGTACTTACTTCCCTGTAGTTTTAATATCCGATCAATCATAGTTATCTAGAGAGAAAATAGGAAAATTTGATATCATAGTCATAAAACTCGTGTAGAGTCATGCATTTGATTGATTTTGCTTCAATTTGCTGGCAGTAATAAATGAGTAAAAAACGGTTTTTAGCTGCCATGTTTTTGTTTAAGTTTTGTTTTATATCTGTTGTAATTCTAACTGATGCACGGCATGATTATGTGAAGGACGGACGTAAGTAACAGAAATAAATGATTTTGTTTTTCAATTATATAAAAATAGAGCTTTAAACTTCTATGATCTGATATTACTATATAGGTATTTAATCTATATTTATTGGCAGTTCTGATAGGTACTCCCTTTACTCTTCAATACACAGCTTTATATGTTTTTATTGGCTACAACTCTAGAAGTTAGTTCTAGGTTGATCCCTGTGACTTTAACAAATCCTTAAGACTGTATCGTTAATTATAAATACATGTGTATTATTTTGAATTATACTGTGTTTTAAGGGTGTGATCAGAGGATGTTTTTTCATGCCATTTAATCTGATCTTGAGCTTTTATATCTTAGGAACTTAATGATGCTTTTAAAATCGTTAAAGAGTAGGTACATCGTATGGACAAACCTATAGAATATGAATCATTTTTAAATACAACAGGTTAACTTGGTGCGAAAACATGTTATCTAAGTGTTACTTCATGATTGCGCAATTAAGCATCCTCAGAATATAATGAATAAATAATAGACTTATGCCGATCCCATTGGTACGAAATTCAACACTTGACATGTTTAACTTAATATTTTCTTCTGTTTCCGCGATTATTACTCATTGAAATAAAACAATTTAACGCATTAATATCGCGTATATTATCTCATTTTAGTTCCCGACGTTTCGGAAGCTTTTCAGCTTTCCATGGTCACGGGCACCCGTTAATGTTAAACTTAATTTTAAAAAGCATTTTATTGGGTTAATTTTCACTAATTCCTCATTTTAATAAAATTCCAGGAAACGTCAACGGTCCCTTCCCGAACCAAAGGAATATACCCTATTTTTGTTACCAAGCGCCGTCAAAGGGACCGTGTAGACTGATGTTAAATGTATGGTTCTACGATATTATCACTAGAAAATGTATGCCGATGTACTACTCTGGTTGCGGGGGCAACGAAAACAGATTTGAGTCCGAATCAGAATGCAGTGCTTACTGTGAACGCAATAGACCGTTATAGATTTCAAAGCGGAGGCTAAATGGCCAAAAAATCATGATTTTCTACAAAGGAAAGTGTGATGCCTTAATTTTTTTCAAAGTAATTACTCGTGAAATAAAAAGATCACCGAAAACACTATGTAAAATTATGTTGTTTTTTTTATGATCATTATACAATAAATTAATATTATTTCATAAATTTTATGAACAAGATAAATTTAACTCTCAAAGTGTAAACGAAGTATAATCCGGACTAGCGAATTCGTAAAACCATATAATTTGAGAAACAGCTAGAAAATGACATTGATGCTTAGAAAACAAGAATGGTTTGAATCTCTAAATTTCTGCCGATACCGCTCTTTTGAACAATACAAACACAATTAATGGGATGAAAATAATACCTGTGGAGTATTGGGGTGGTGCGAATATGATACAACCTTTGTGTCTATGTGGAGACTGGCAGGAAGGATGAAATGGACGTTCGGTACCTACATCGTTTTCAATCAATTATTGTGTTTGTTATGAAAGTTGTTTATTTTTTCAATTCAATTAATGTGATATAATTTTTTTGTATTTTATGAATTTATGTCTGAATTTACACTCTTCTAAACAACGACCAAACAAGCACTCGAGAGGAATTTTCAAGTGAAACTTAGCTTTCACTTGATATATTCTACCAGACGTAGAGTTTTATAAAATATTTCTATCTAAGCGTTTGAAATAAAATGTGCATTGTGAATTTAGTTAAAATATTCACTCAACTTAATTGCGCGAAGAAAAATGTTGAGTCAAAATTTCATTAAGAAACCCTTTACTTTTACGAGTGTAAAGATTTTGGGGACAATGCACTCTCACATTTACGATGATACGTCAGCTTTGCTAAACCTTTGTCCAAAGTATATGGCTGAAACCATCACAATAAAACAAAAATTTGTTTGTGACATTTATTGATGTTTACGGATTCCTTTTATTTTCTAACGCCGCAATACGATGTTATTTTTCATTTATTTTTGAATGTCAAGTATTTCGTCTACTGGCTCTCATTCCCCCGCATTAAAAGGACACCTTTAAGCCATCTCGACTCTGTCCTGGTACGGTTCGTTACTTACCTTGCGTCCCTCAGAGCGGCACGCTCACATCGCCCACCATAATAAAAACATGTTGTATGAATTTCAATTATAAAATGACTTGTAATGGTAAAATATTAATTTACTCTAATTAGGTATTTGTAAGGAGAAGTTGCCTTCCCTCTACCCTTTCCTCTTCCAAGTTTATTCATCCCCTTCTAATCTCTTTTACAATGGTTCCCTAATCCTATCCCAAGTTGGCGCGCAGCAGGGGGATCCGCTTGGTCCGCTAGTCTTCAGTCTGGCTATACAGAAAGCGATTTCCGAGCTTAAATCCCCGCTAAACATTTGGTACCTGGATGAACATTTGGACTCTCGGGGGTAGGCCAGAGGAAGTTAAAAATGACCTGATCGCACTGCTTCCGCGCTTTCGGGAACTGGGGTTAGAAGTAAATGCCTGCAAGTGCGAGTTTTTCCCCTGCAGTGTCAATTCCCGTGCTTCCTTTCCCGATTTTGGTTCTTTACTTCCAGGGCTCAGAGAATTATCAGTTCAAATTTTTAATCTTCTGGGCTCACCTATTTTCCCAGATGCCGTCCCTGAGGCCTTTGAGATACGAAGGCAGCTTCTCCTGACTTCTAGGGAGAGACTGAAGGGACTTTCAGCGCACGTGGCGCTTGTTTTACTGCGGGTCTGTTTCGCCATTCCCAGACTCACGTACTTTTCACGCACCGTACCAACGTGGTTGTACCCAGCGCACATCGACTTCTTTGATACTGTTTTGAGGGAGTCTGTAGAGTGCACATTGAATGTCCCTCTCAGCTCGGAACAGTGGGACTTGGCGTCGTTGCCCATTCAGAACGGTGGACTGGGCATACGGCGTAATAGGGATGTGGGTTTGCCGGCTTTCTTGGCGTCGGCGCATGGGGTGGAGGGCCTGGTCACTCAAACTTTATCCTTAGATGATGGTGACAGGGCTACCATGCCATATGCTTCCGATGCTTTGGCGGCTTGGTCGGCTCTCAACCCGGGTACGCCGGCGCCTGAAAAACTGGACCGTCAGCGGCTGTGGGATGATGTAGGGGCGAAGCGGGTTCTAGACGGCCTGTTAGTTAACGCCAACGGTATTGAAAAGGCCAGGCTCAACGCGGTGTCTAGGCCTGATGCTGGGGCGTGGCTACATGCTCTCCCATCTCCTCATTTGGGCACCCTCCTCGATAATGACTCGTTGCGGGTGGCCGTTGCTCTCCGCCTGGGCTGCGATGTTTGTGAACTCCACTTATGCATCTGCGGTACAATGGTGGAGAGTAGCGGTCATCACGCTTTGAGTTGTTGTCGGTGTGCAGGGAGATTCCCGCGCCACCACGCTCTCAACGATATTGCCAGAAGGGCACTTATCTCTGCGGGTGTTCCTTGCGTGTTGGAGCCTCCAGGTTTGAGGCGGACGGACGGCAAGAGGCTGGATGGTTTGACCCTTGTGCTGTGGGAGAGGGGCAGGTGCCTGTTATGGGATGCGACTTGCGTGAGCACTTTTGCCGCTTCGCATCTTAGTCGTACCATGCGAGTGCCGGGAACGGCGGCTGAGCTGGCAGCGGTACGTATGCGGGAGAAGTACTCGGTGCTCGCTAACTATTTGTTTGTGCCGCTTGCGGTCGAAACGACTGGGTGTTGGTGCTCCGAAGCCAAAACCTTTTTTGTGGAAGTGGGTCGCCGTTTAAGGGAGAGAGGTCTGGACCCACGCTCCGGGTCATTCTTGGTGCAGACGCTGGCTGTCGCCGTTCAAAGGGGTAATGCCGCTAGCGTGATGGGCACCTTTGCGCCGAGAGTGACTCGGGGTGGGTTATTTGACTAGGTTTAGTTTGTAGAGTTTAGTTTTAGCTTATTTTAGTATTTTTTGGTTTGTTTTGTAATGTCTAAATAATTATGTATGTGCTTAACTGTAATTTATATACCATCGAAATATAATAAACGTATGTGAAAGCATAACTGATGGTCAAAATTGGCCCAACGGAGTCAGTTCCCGCGAGGGTGGAGCCAATACTTAGTGTCGAACCGGCTATCAGTCGTATTTCCTTCATTGTGTCAAACAATCCATATTTGTCTTTGAATGGTTTAGGTTCGTTTGGTACCTTACGTCCCTCAAAGCTGAAATAGAATTCGCGGGGCTTCGTCGACTGGCTCTCATTCCCTTGCATTAAAAAAAATCCTTTAAGCCATCTCGACTCTACCCTGGTTACGTTCCTTAATTACCTTGCTTCCCTCAAAGCGGCATGCTCATCTCCCACCATTAAAAATAAACATTTCAAAAAGATTAAAAGCCATAAATAATAAAACATTTTTTTCAACGTATGTATAATCAGAAACAGGTTAACATCAAAGTTTGATATTATCATCAACAAAACACTGTTTTATCGACCAATTGCTGTTGTAAATTTACACATACACACATCAATTATAGTACATTAAATATTATGAAAAATAATTTCTGCAAATTAAAATTATGCGGAACAAAGCTTTTGCTATAGGTACGTTATTCGGAGAAAATTAGTTATGCGACAAAACAAATTACGCACGAAAAAAGTAGCTAAAATTGTCCACGAAAAAAGTAGCTTCTGTTGTATAATTCAGGTCTTTAATATGAAATTACATTTTTTTATGAATTTAATTAAAAAGAAGGACTATTCACCTTTCGTTTTGTGTGCCGTTATATATTTATATCAGATGCTGTCGATTTTTATACTCTGATTCTTAATGAAACTTTTATCAATGAATCTTACCGTGATATTACTGGTTGCACGATTTCTCGTTCATGTTTTTATGAAATAATGTATATTTGTTGAAATAATCAAGATTAGAACTGTCAGATTTTGGTCTTGAATTAAAAATCAGCGTTTAGACTTACTTTCAAAATCTCAGGATTTTAGTCATCGACTTTGTATTTTTGACGTTTAAGCCACGAAGGTTCTTTATTTTTTTTTATCAAATAGATCATCGACGCTATAAAGTTCAGCGAATATTTTTCCAGACTTAATTACCGTATGCAGGTTATAAATTGTTTTAAATCATGCTAGAAGTACACACATTTGTATGAAATCATTTTAGCTCTAAGCCTTAACTGGCATCATGTAGGATTTCAGAACTTTTGAGGAAATATGTATGAATTTTAGTTTCTTACACATAAAAAAGAGTACTCGGTTGGCAATCTAATTGCGATTTGAACTACCTAGACCTACTGGGAGACAGTGGAGACCTAGTTTTCAATGGCTACTTTTTTTAGTGGACAAGCCTTAGTACAAAAACTGTATGCCACCCGATATAGATCCAATTAAAATATGCATATACTATCATGGCAGTTGGTGTTATATAATATAATAAGTTTTCATACACATGTGAATCAATTATTGAGAAGGGAAGGCAAGGAAAAGAAAATAAATTTATAGAATGTTTAAATTGGTACCTTTGGGTTACTTTTTACATCTACTAGGTATCTAGTTAGACGAGAGATTGAGAACAACCAAAGTCGAAATATACTTAGCGCTGTTGTGTCCATAATTTTAAACAATTACTATTCTATTTGATCCTTTGGCATTTTATTTTATCTTTTTGTGACTATACATGATTTTTTTATGAAAATATTACTAACATGAGGATATTCCTCCGATTTCAAATAATGTCAAAATCTATATAATTTTTTATAGTTTAGGTTTATTTCGTCCACATTTCTACTTCGCCGGCAATCCCATTTCGTCCACAATCAATTTCCATTTCGTCCACTTACTATTTTGTCAACATTCCCACTTCGTCCACAATCCCATTTCGTCCCTATTACCATTTCGTCCACATTCCTATTTCGTCCACATTGCCAGCCTTAACGCACTGGCAAATGCCTTCGGAGCAAAATGCACAAAACGCAAAATGTACACTACACTCAAAATTTAACTAATAGCAAAATGTACAAATCGCACAATGTACCCCACGTATATTTTGAAACACGCGAAACGTACACGAAGCAAAAAGTTGAAAATCATCGATTATTAATTAAGTTAATTAAGTAATATAACAATTAAGTTAATAATGAAACTTACGAAAAATATATAAGTGTATATATTATTCGCACTCGTATATCCAGGTTCCAGTTACACAAAGCGGTCTGTTAATTATCATGGTTTAAATAAGCTCGACAAGAATTTGTCATTCAGCCAATGGGGTGGTATTCTGTTCGGCGACGCCGACAAACGTTTGTGGAAGTTGCTATACTTACAAACTTAAACAGCACTCTCATTTGAGATTACTGTATATATGTATTTGACCACGTCCCGTATTTCTCGCCACTACTCTTCGCTGACGCTGTGACCCACTTCAGTTCTCATTAACGTGTGGCCACGACGCGTCGGAGATCACAATACGATGGTTTACTTATTCAATGCTACACGTTTTTTTTTCGTTTACCGTAAAATGTTCGAATCAGTGAAATTCTCCTTACACTGCAGCTGAGTTTTTGTAAGAAATATTCAAAAGTTCAATAGTTCATTACAGTGTCGTCAAATTCAATACTTAGCGTCGGTAGAATAAGTTTTTTAAGGCTAGTAGGCTTAAAACTTATTCTATTACATTAGCTTAATTTTCGTGTTATTAAGAACTGTATTGTTAAATATAAATACAGACAAAACCTAGTCTGCCTGTTGACATGCGTATTATTTTAGATTAGTATGTTCTGAGGATATATACTGAGGGTGTTTTTTTAAATATTTCATGTGATAAAATGTGGTTTACTGTAGAATTGTAGATGCTTTATGATTCTTTAAAATTGCGTCGATACGTTTGGCTCAGTGGGTTGCACAACGTCCTACGAAGCTGGCGATCCCGGGTTGGAATCCCGGCCTGGGCAAGTGTTTGTGTTATGAGCACGAATGTTTTTTCCTGGGTCATGGATGTTTGTAAGTATTATAATTTATCTATATTTTATGTATATCGTCGCCTAATACCCATAGTACAAGCAATGCTTGCTTTGGAACTGGGTCGATTTGTGTAAGATTTTCCCTGTGTTTTATTATTTTTATATGTCCGTATGTGTCGTTGTGGCTTCTTCACGTCAAATCGGCTAGACGGACTTCAACTATTTTTGGTACACGGATAGTTGGGTATCTCCAGATGGTTATAGGATACTTTTTACCCGACTACGCTGAATAAAAAACGAGGGGTCATGACTTTTTTCCTCCGCGAACGAAGTATTTCTAGTATTACCTAAGTTCTTAAGCATGCAAGCAAACAGCTCAGAATAAATATGACGATTTGCCTAAGTTGTAAAGACAGTTAGTTACACGTGTGCTAGAAGAGGAAGGGCTTAAATATTTTATTTTAATAATTTATTGAGAAGAAAAGAAACGCTGCAAAGAAAAACTCTCAGACTACCTCATTACTAATTATAACTCATTACTACCTCATTTGTGAAATGGTGCTTGGTAAATTATAAAAATTAATTATTTAAGCCCTTTTGGCACATGTGTAACTGTCTTTACAGCTTAGACTTTACAGATATGTGTTAAAACCTGTAAGAAGGATCGTTTAGTTAATTTTATTGATTATATCATTAATAAAGAATTTATCATCCTCAAAGACTTTATTTTGCTTTCATAACTAACTTATTAGAAGGTACCCAATGTAAAAAACCTCAGTTTCGTTGTAAAAATTCATGATTTTATTATATGCACACAATGACACAAATGTCATTTCCTTTTAAAAAACTGATAATAACTCGGACAGCGTAAAAGTGAAGCTATGATTTGGAATACCATGCGGTTACTGAATAAATTATCTATCATGGTGTAAAATATCAGACTTCTAATTGGTAAAAACCCAATGTGAAGCACTCAGTTTCATTGTGCCATCCACACTTGTTTCATTGTAAAAAAAATATTGGTTCATTATATGGACACATTGAAACAAAGTTCATTATTAAAAAAAAGTAATAACTCAGACATCGTACAAGTGAAGATGTGATTTAAAATACCATGCGATTACTAAATAAATTGTCTATCATGATAGATGTAAAAACGTAAAATATCAGAATCGTATTTTAAGACATTGCAGAGATATGATGATGCTTTGAAATTTGGGTGTTCCATTGATGCACAGCTAAACAGCAAAGTACTTTTGACACTGTTTCAATATGAAACTCAGGTGTCAAATAATATCAGGTGTTTTAATGAATACATATACATGGGCACAATGAAAAAATCTCATTTTTTTGAAAAAAAAAATTGTAACTATTTACATTATGATGTCTGCATAAAAATAAAGCTGTGATTTGAAATACCGTGCAACATATGAGACTTGTATCTTTAGAAACTGCAAAGATAGGGAAGCTCGAAATTTAGGTGTTTCATTGATCGACGTGTTCTACATACAATAAAAATTATATTGTTAATATGAGTATGACCATTTATTTACCACATGGATTACAATTATTACCGGGACCAATATTTAAGCGAAAATTGACGAAATGGTTACTGGAAAAATGCTTTTACAGTGTCAAGGATTATTTAAATTATAAAAATGTTTGACATGTGCAATTATTATAATAATTTATTAATGATACCAAATTGAAATATTATAGCCTATTAAAAAAAACTAACTAAAAACTAACTAATTTGGCTCAGGGACCCAAAGAGGGTCTTGGCCTCCGAAACGAAAGCACGCCATCTGTCCCGATCGTGTGCAACTTCTTGCCAGTTACTGACTTGAAGATGTCGCAGGTCCACCTGCACACTGTCCTCCCAGCGGTACCTGGGACGCCCAACCGGGCGGCGACCAGTTGGTCGTCCCACGTAGGCTCTCTTGGCAGCACGATCCTCTCCCATTCGGAGTAGGTGACCGAACCAGCGAAGTCTGTGTGATTTTGTTACGCCGATGATGTTGGGTTCGGCCACCAGCTATTGGATCTCTATATTCTTACGGATCCTCCACGTGCCGTCGTCTCTCTTGATAGGTCCCCGGATCTTACGCAACACCTTCCTTTCCGCTACAAGGAGTTGACATTCTTCTTTTTCAGTTAGTGTCCAGGCCTCACAGCCATACATAAGGATGGGTCTTATGACAGTTTTATAGATCCTTAACTTTGTATTCCTGCTGAGAAGCCTGGACACCAACACCTTGTGGAGGGCTGCGCTGCATCGCAGGATGTTTTGGACACGGATGTTTATCTCCTCCTCTCTGGTGTTAGTATCGGTTATGGTGCATCCAAGATACCGAAATTTGTCAACTCCCTTGTAGGCGGTACCCCCAACATGAAGACTACCACGCCGAGCCCGGGTATTTTTGTATAGTTTCATGTGGAGGTATTCTGTCTTTGCCTGATTGATCCTGAGGCCTATCGTGGACGCCTCTTGCTCCAAGACTCTGGCCGCTTCGGCCACCTCTTCCCGGCTTTCCCCTAATATAGCAAGATCATCTGCGTACCCTATCACCTTGTGCTTGCCGCTGAACTCAACACCTACGTCCAGTGCTAAAAAATTTCTGACGACATGTTCATAGCCTATTAAAACAAAATATTTGTATGCATGCTTGCATGCTGAATACGAAGACATTTTACCATGACCGAGACCATGTATAAAACTGTATTCTGACAAATGAACAATTTTAGATTTAAATTTCGAATTTGAATTTCGACCTGAGAAATGTTTGAAATTTCAATTTTCGATATTTTATTTGTCAATTATCAAATTTTAAAATTTAAGAATTCGATAATTGGGCCATTCGAGATGTATACTTTCGGTATGTAGAATTTCGACCTTTTATGATCATTTGATATTTTGACCGTTGGCTTCGACTTTTTAACATTTGATATTATATTAACTTTGGATATTCAGATACGTGCCCTTTCAAATAGGTTATTTCGTATTTTAATATATCCCTAATAGAAAACACATAAGTTTTGAAGGTAGGTACCCACTAGGTACCTAAAGATATTCAATTTTATACTTTTTATGAAAAACTAATTAAACGTCAATGGAAATAAACTAAACATTCATGACATAAATAAATTAATAGTCTCAAACGAATTTGTGGGTATAAGCTAGTACTTATATATTTATTATCATGAGTGGGGTAAAACTAGGGCCTGCTCCCGGTGTTTTCCGGTTCTCAAATTCCCGGAAAATCCCGGAAACCGAAAAGTCAAAAGAACCGGTACCGAAGATTGCCAATGTGCGTGTTTTGGCCCAGTTCTGTGACAGCAAGCTGAGCGGGCTATATTTTTGACACGTATCTATGTATCTAGTGGTACTTACTTAATAGCTTATAACAGCAGCAACTAGCTTCTGCCCGCGACTTCGTCCGCCTTCAATTCGTTTATCGCGGATAAGGGTATTTTTCCTGGATAAAAAGTAGCCTATGTCCGTCCCCGGGACTCAAACTATCTCCATACCAAATTTTATCCAAATCGGTTCAGCGGTTTAAGCGTGAAGAGATATTAGTATGGATTTGGCAAAATGCTTCCTTGGTGGCTTAATTGTTAATGTGAAGCGAGAAGAAATGCAAAAAAATATCTCCAGAATCTAGATACGGTGAGACTGATTACATAAATTATGAGGACGAAATTATTTGTTTATTATATTTTTATGCCATTTATGTCAAATTATCCCAGTTTTAAGAAACGACTCCTAAATAGATTTATAATTAAATAATATCTTGAAAAAATATATAAATAATATTGCATATTTTTGTAATATGAGTTCCTACATCACGGTTTATTTAGATATAATTATGCAATAAGCAATTTATAAAACAGAAAATGCGTGGTATCGAGGAACCGGGAAGAACCGGGAATCTCGGTTCTGGTCCCGTCTAGAACCGGGAAATGAAATTCTTGGAACCGGACCGGTACTGCAGGCCCTAGGCGAAACAGTTATGCACAGGCGAGTATTTTTCGTGGAATGGAATGTTGATGTAGGCGTAGATTCTCGGGCTTCTGAGTTAAATTGTGTATTATAGTTTTATCATTATATGAACAATAGGTTACGGCTATAAGTATAACTTGAAGTACTTAATCGTAATATATAAATCGTCGTAATCGTAGTCTGCGACATCGAATCAGGAATAAAGAGATCCGCCGAAGAACCAGAGTATAACCGATACAGCCCGAAGAATTGCAAAACGTAGTGGGCAGTGGGCACTGCACATACTTACGAATATAAGCAACCGTCGCTGGGGCCAACGACTTCTTGAGTGACAACCACGCACCGGAAGACGTGTTTCGGACAGGCCCCTACAAGGTGGACTGGTGATCTGGTGTAGGTCGCTAGTGTCCGCTGGCGGCGCAGGACTGGTCGTGGTGGCGTTCTTTATGGTAGGCCTATACTGACGGCCATGACAGTCAACTAGGTCTACTTTGAATTGATTTGGCAAAATTCGTATTCTCATGGAATGTTTGATAAAACGTTATTGTAAAATGCGAATTTCATTCTTGCATTATGTTATTATTACACCTAGTCACATGTAGAAGTCAGGCGTAGCCTTTGCATATGTCGTCACAAATAGACCAATTTTTTTGAAACCGAGTATTCAGAAGTAAAGTAATTACCTCTTTAACATTTTACTAGATTGGATAACGTTAAACGGTATTTTATTTGGGAAAGGCATAGTCACAAACTGAGATCTTAATTAAAGTAAATAACGTTTCACACTTACATGTGATTGTAATTGAATTACGTATAGTATCGTATGGTTATACTTATACACTTTCTATACTTACACTAGCTTTGTTCTCGAGATTAGATTCAGCACGAAATATAATTCAAGTCTGGAATTACTCTCATTTGTATACACCGAGGGCCTGAAGAACCCGACAAACTTTAACCACGTATTTTGGATGGTATTACAATTAAAAAATGTTATATCAACATAGGTCAATTCTGTACTTAAATAAAAATTATTTTTTAGAACAAAGTAAATCAATTAACTTTAGCATTAAAAAATTTAGTTAAAAGAGTGAGTAAGAAAAACCAATCCCTAGTAGAGAAACAGAGTGAGCGAACATGACGATGCACGGCGAATGAAGTGCGGCTCATGTGACATGTGATTGTTTACTAGTTCATGACAACGAATGTCAAGAGAATAAAGTACAGCATACTTGTATTCAAGTGGAAAAAAACACAATGCAATACAATTACGGATCTTTATTAGTGCATTAGGTTTTCGAAATGTGAACCATTATTTTGAATACAAAGATATGTTCGTAAACAGATTTCATTATTTAAGTTGACAAAACCGTTTTTAATTTCATCAGAGGCTGCCGAAATCCTTAGCAGTTCTTCTCTCGAGTGTACTGGTCTGAATATACCTTATCTTTCAATGTCCCTCATCAAAAAAAATCTTTGAGAGTTAGGTCTGGTGACCTGGCAGGTCACACGAGAACATTGCTTCCACGAACTATCCACTTGTCGGAGAAATTTTGGCGTAACCATCCCTTAACCTCATTGCCGAAGTGGGCCGGGCAACCGTAATGCTGGACCCTTTCCCTGCGAATACGTGCAAGACCATCTTCACGAAACCGTCTATGTGTGTCCACGAAAGTGGAATGGTGCGGTACGCGACGAGTGGGAAATCTTCTTCGGTATTCAGCAACTACTTCGTACGAATTGCCGTTACAAAATCCGTAAATAAAATGGATATCCGCTAAGTGAGCTGGAGTATAATGCGGCATGGCTTTATTTATTTATTACACTTTATTTGGACCGTGATTCGATCCTATGTGACAATCAGTAATCATTTTGAACGTTGACATTTCAGTGATATCAATTTTAATCTATCGACCAGTTATTAGGTATAGTATAAGTAAATGGTTTTCACACTCGCGACTCGCAAAAAGAACAGAAACAATACTACTCGTAGTCTAGTCTTAACGATAAGTGAGGAGTACTATTTGTGATAATGATAAAGTAAAGATAAGGATATTATAATTAAATTGTACAGCTAGGAGTACTGCACTGCAACTCAGCTTTAAGAGACATCTTCATTATACGATAAAAATAGCCTTGATAATGAAACCTTTTTTGTAATAGTGTACCAAACTTAACTAATTCCAATTGGCCAAATAGCATGCAGTTAGTACTCCGTCGTATAAAATACATTAAGTGGATTATGCCCTACGTCACATCCTTAGGGTATGTTAGACTGGAGATTTTACTAAGTGTATTTTTTTAAATAATGAATATCTTAAAAACTATTCGTTATGGGACTATACATCATATAACTTTTTTACTCCAAATAGTCATTAGAATCAATTGTTAAAGTTAGTGGGGTTACTCGAGCCCACGGTGTATATTGTACCTCTAGAAACAAGTTCATAGCAACTTCTAACAGATTTGTTAGCATATACAGGAGTTACTTGCATAGCTCGCCTCGATTAAATCATCTAAGTAAACATTTAAGTTATATGAATATATGTTTTATTTTTTAAATGTTTTTTCCATATACCTATGGACTCAACTGTGTTTTAATCGTATTTGGGAAATCATTTTACCATTTTGTTTATTACACTGTACACTTAATCGTTCAACAGAATAAAAAATAAATACTAAAGGACGATTAAGAAAGGGGACACTAACCATGCAGATGCGAAATACGGAAACCTTTTCTAAGTAAATTGTTTGGGGTAGAAAATAACATTGGCTACAATGATCACAAATGTTGCCTTTGGGACTGCGCACGGCTGTATGTATGCAAATATGTGCTAATTCAGTGAAAACCTGGAGATATTTTTATTACTGTATATCAAGTAGTTTTAGCTTTAAAATATGTGCATAATACATTGTAATGTTTCTGATTCCAAAAGAAAGGTTTCTAAAAGGAAAATTTTAAACATTACTACGTATTTCGTGTTTATATGATTTTTCAATTTCAGTAGCAATATAGTGGAAACTTAAGAAAGGCAAAACTTTAAACCCAAAAACTGAGCCGCGGTGGGAAGTCTCTAAAAAAATGTACCGCTCTCGAATTCAGTTGCACTGAATCATTGTGTCAAACGGTCGACATTTGTAAAACAAAAATAAACAAATTAAAATTGTTTACCGCCGTAGATTACGATGTAATAATAATCCCTATGGCACTATTAATTGATGTTTACGCCATAATTCCCTTTTAATATTAACTTAACGAAATTAAAATATACCCATACTAAAGTGTCGTAGTCAGTTTTCTATTAATATAAGTTTTTAAAACAGATGAATCAATAACTACGAAGGAAATACATTTTTGTTTCATGGAATTTTAACATGGTTCTAATCGCTACTTTAAAAGAAAGAAAGAAATAAATTTATTCAGTAGCATAGCATATGCAAGACAAACAAAAACAAATTACACACAAAAAAAATTCAAACTATGCCCCGAAATGGTTCCACCTCAGCATAATGCTGGCTCGGGAGCCAGCGCTAATCTTCCGGTGAGACCATAATGTGGCGCCACGGAGAGTTGCTTTACTCTTTGCTTTAACTACCCTAAGGGTAAATTTCACCAACTTAGTATCTATAAGTCTTATTCCAACAATAAATCATAAATTTCTCGTGAGTAAACTCGTTTTACGTTTCACCAATATTATCTTAAGGATAAAATCGCTAAACTTATAAAAGAAAAATCTTAAACCGCCAATCTTGGCTGTGTAAACTTTTAGACGTAGATTAGTATTGTCATTGCGACTGTTAAGTGAATTCCATACTTATTTCACAATTGATGTATCATCCCGAACAAATTAAAAAAAAACGCTGCATTACGATTTCATTGAACTATGCAGTGTTATCCGTAGAAAAGTGATGAAATAAAAATGAAGTTAAATATCAACTAAGATTATTAAAGTTAAACCTAAAATGGCGTGATGGGGCTGATAAATCAACCTTGGTGTTGTTTGGTGTTATGTTTTCCATACTTTCATATTTATTTGGCAAAAACTCGAGAACATATTTGATAGAAAGGATGAAATCCCGAATACTATGTATAATCTATGTGACGACAATAGGAATAATGCATGAAATTTTTTCATCGCTTTTCTTAACAATGTATCAAAATACCGTGAAAACTATTCCAAAAAGTGAAATTAAACTTAAAATCGGGCAAGAAATACGCATGATATAGGCATTTTAAACTACTAATTATACAGCGATTTGACAGAGAGGTCCGACGTGTACTGTTACGTCACAGTCCACTACGGTCATATAAACTCCATATTAAATTCTGTTTTGCTAGAAAGAGATAGAATGAAATGTTTGATAGCTTATATCTTGGTTATTTTTATAGTTATTCGAAAAATTATTTTTCTCCACTTTTATTACATGAATGAGTTTTTAATAAAAAAAAGAAAAAAATATGCATAGTCCCTATTTTGTTTAATAATTTGAAAAGTATTGTAATACTTAAAAGTCCTGACGGGCCAGGCCATGTGTTATAAGGACCCAAAGAAAGTAGACAACTTCAAAATCATATATTTTTATTCTATGTAAAAACTGAAAATGGAGCAAAAATAAATTTAATCTTTGTATATTCTTGAATATAATATTCTTGAGGTATTTTCAAAGAACTTATTTTAATTAATTCGTGATATCGCACTAATTTTACTTGCAATCTAACTTTTTTTTTAATGTGTCTCATTAAATTCTGCACGACCTCATTTGACACATTCTAAGATACCGTGTTCAAATTTTTTTTAGTCTTCCTCGGTGGAAGCATGTTAGAGATCTTTTGGAGGTACCGTTTCATAATAGTCCAATATCATTCCATCGGGCGGCCTTCTAGTCAATTAGGATTCATTAACTTGTCTACTACATCTGCCTTATTTATTGGCTTTATACCGCTTTTTCTTTGCTTTCAAGTAACGATAAGAAGCCAAGTCCGGCCAAAATAAAGTAGCAATTTTGTGTTTCTTCATGAACGCTAGTAATCTTTTCATTAGCACTTGTGTGTACTCTAGCGATTGCATGCCGCATTGACGAATCGCTTGCCAAACGAATACATTTTTGCCAAGTTTCTCGATGTTGATGGCTCTGTTTCAATAAATCTTCTTACTATCCGACACTAAGGCTTTACAGTCAAGTTTGCAATACATCTGGTTTCATTAGTCTAAAATCTGAATATACCAAGACCTTCACGTATCCGTTTACGCGATGAAATCTATTTTATATCATATTTAATATGTTGAAAAACATATCGCAAGTAGGTTGCCTAAAAAATCCTGTCCAGGCTGTGATTAAATAAAATCCAGTGTTAGTAGAGCCCTGCTCCTAAGCAAGATGTAAGCGTTGTGGAGTCATTTTATAGTGGTTACTGACATTTACAGACTGACATCTAAATATTCCTAATGGTATTGTTCTTCGGGGAAATCCTTGCTACTATAAAAATGATTAAACGATTTTGTGTTTTGGCAGTTTTAACAACATGTAGGTACTCGTATTGTGTATCGTTTCACATTTCAACGTAAATTTATCATTTTGTTACAGGTAATGGCGCGTAAAATTTCTTACTGGCGGTAATGAATTACGGTGATGTATAGAATTGTTTACGTCTCTTGATGGCGAACCTCATACCTCTCGATCGTATTTAGAAAAACAACCCGAATAGTAACAAATCTACAACAAATAAACATTTTCACTATAGTTTAACTAAGCACGCTTTATAATCCGAATCAATATGATGTAATCTGATTTGTAAATGAATTAGAAGAGTTACCCAATTTACCCATTTTTTTATTTAAAAAAAATGGGTAAATTGGTAAAAATGGGTAAAAAAATATATTATCCGCTCCATATTGATTACAATGTAGCTGAACACGGTCAAACTGCTTTAAATATGATCTTAAGTAGTAGCTGTCAATTTGGTTCTGATGTAAAATGGGACGGGTCGCATTATATTTGATGTTTAGACAAGATGTCACATACATTGTGGAGTTATTAAGATTACCTCTACGGGTGGTATCAGATAGTGTTATGATTATGAATTTCTCGTCAGATTATGCGTTGTTATTCGAAACCGCATTTTGGTATATTATGTCAAGTTTGAATTGTAAGCGATTAATGTGGTGTGCCAAATCCTATTGTGTTGAGGGATAATGGAGCTCTCTACTACATATGGAGTAATCAAATTAAATCTGCTAGGTTATTAAATGTATTGGAAGGCGTTTTTTGTTTAAAATCAATACTTGAGATTACTTGCTTATCGTATGTAGAACGTCTAAAAATATTACACATTTGTCCTTTTTCAACTAAATGGAGAAGTAAGATCCACAAATGTATAACAAAATACAAAACAATATCTCAGTAACAGTATTAATAATAAATAACAAGGTTCTCTATTGTTTGCCCGAATTTAATATGAAATAATCTCTTACGGCCGAATTTCAGTTGCCATAATTTTATATTCGGTAACTATTCATATCCCTTAATAATCATTTGACATATTTTCATTTGCCATAATTTTATATTCCATAACTATTAATCTGCTATAGTAATCATTTGCCGTAATTTTATATTCCATTACGAATAATGTGCCATAGAAATCACTTGCCATATTTTCATTTGCCATAATTTTATTTTCCATAACGATTCATTCACGAAAATTATGACACTTGAGTATTATGGCATTTATGGCACTCAAAAAGTATGGTAAAGCAACTAAAGGGTTCTCTACATATTTTTGAACATTAAATCCAGTTGTATTTTGAAAAACTCAAATGAATGTATGAAAAACTCGCGGCCAACATTAATGTGTATTCGTGTTAAGCCCCCATTTGTCCTTCGCCGTTCGGTGCATCGTAGGCATTAATAATTCGTAGGGCGCCACGTGCATTATCAAAAGACTGCGCTAGTTCCGTATGTTGACGGTATTTTAGGTCGAGTTGAAATGCTGTTTTCTAGCCAGTTGCAAATACGGGTAATGGCACAAAACTATGATCACTATTCATACAAAGCTTCAACTTTTGCTGACTGTTCAACGTGACCTGAGATGGGAATGCCGTTTCCGTGGTAATGCTAAAAAACCCATAGATTATAAGGCTGCTTATTTGTTTATTAAATTTAAAACCATACTAAAATATTCAAAAATACTATTAAACTATCATGATCAAAAAATTACGGCTTTATATTTTAAAAACTACCTTGCATCTATTTGCAACAAGTTTCCTGGTATGTGAACAAATTTCAAGCTTATTTGGCCGTTTTCCTTTGCTTTTTGATAAAATACTTTAGCTTAGAGACAAAATCCACTTAATCTTAATGCATTACTTACCTGAATGTCATATCAATAATTCAATTTGTTCTATAAGGTTCCCAAAATTAGTATGGTAGCTGGCCACACTCATTATAAAAGTTGAACACGCCAAAACTGGGGCATATAAAATCGGTTATTGTTACGCGAAAAATAGAGTAATTGGTCATAAGCAGAGGTCGGACAAATGGGCGTCATTGCTCGCAAGAACATGGACATGACTCAAAAGTTTGATTGATTAATTTCTTACCTGTAATTTTATTTGTATACGTTGTATCTAAAAAGACAGACTTCTTATTGTGTAGATTTATTAAAGTAAATAAACAGTAATTTTTCTAAATTTTCCGTGGTAAGTTTATTCCTTTTTACATCCAAAATATACTTGTGAGCTGAAAAACTCCGTTCGCAATCTACTGAAGTTAACGGAGCAAACTTCAGTACTTTAATAGGAATACTTTCATGCGAATAGGATTCAGAGTCTATTTTACCTTCTATGGATTGGATGACAGTTTCAAAATCTGGATTTCTTTTAAGTACTGCTTTCATTTTTCCTTGCAAACTGATTCCTATTTCACCTTGAATGCTTTCCAGATTATTCGATATACATCGTATTTTACTTAATGAAAATTATATAGTATTTGAATTAGATTGCAAACTCTCTATTACGTGCGGGATTGATTGAAAATGATATGAAATGAAGTTTAATTGTGCAAAAAGGTTATTTGATTGTAAAATCTGTTTACACGTAGGGATATATATACTATCACGATTATTAAATGTTTGTATGACTCTCTTTACAGCTTCTAAATTATTTCTATAATAACATGCCGCCTGGATCCAAGTGCCCCAACGTGTAATTATGGGTTGTGGTGGCAAGGGAATGTGTGGGTTAATTTCTTTGAATGTTGCAATCCTGGAAGGGGCTTTTGAAAATACTTTTTTAACGTAGTTGATTAATCTGTTAACGTCGTCAAAATGTTTTCTACTTTCTTCGCAAAGTCTGTGAATCTCATGTGCCAAACAAGTTATGTGTAATATTTGTGGATATTTGGCTTTAATTTTCTGTCCAGCATTTAGCATATAGCTCACCGAATCGCTCGTAAATAAAATTATTATTTTGAAATTACTTTCAGCACGGTCTTCCCTAAATATTGTAGATCCATTTACTTTGTCCAAAACTTTGGATGCAATCAAGAAGCAACTAGCGGGCTGATTTTCTTTTAAATTTCTTACGAGAATATTAGCAATTTTCCGGTCTAAAAAATCTTTAGTTTCATCAATTGAAACCCAAAAGTATCCATTGCTTAGTTGTTCATGGACATGTTATATTTTTTATTATGATTTGATATTTTTAGTGATATAGAGCTTTTGAAAGAATCACAAGGTCCATATCCATACTAATATTATAAATGCGAAAGTGTGTCTGTCTGTCTGCCTGTTACCTCTTCACGCTTAAACCGCTGAACCGATTTGGATAAAAGTTGGTATGAAGATAGTTTGAGTCCCGGGGAAGGACATAGGCTACTTTTTATCCCGGAGAAATACCCTTATCCGCGATAAATGAATTTAAGGCGGACGAAGTCGCGGGCAGAAGCTAGTAATGTATATAACATTAATATGAATGAATGTCAGAATAGTAAAGTCAATGCCAAAAAATAGATTGTTCTGTTTTGCTAAAAGGAAATCATGGAAGGTATAATATCTTAATTTTAGTATACCATTGAAATCTTATCAATTATCACTATATCATCAATAATTTAATTTATTGATCAATCAATCAAACTTTTGAGTCAAGTCCATGTTACTGCGAGCAATGACGCCCATTTGTCCGACCTCTGGTCATAAGGAACTGTCCTATAATATGTTGATAATTTTTTTTTTCTTATGTTTATTCGTTCTAAAAATTGCGAGCAAACAACATCAGCAACGCGAACGCATTTTGCACGAATATGTAAAAAAATCGATGCTAAGCTACAGACATATCGCGAAAAGACTGAAATATCACACATGTACGGTTTGTCGCGTATTAATAAGGTTTCGTGGAAGCTTAACAATAGATCGAAAGCCAGGAAGTGGGTTGCACGAAGTCAAAAATTTTAAAAAATGATGAGTGTTGTAAGGATTTTTGCCTCAAATCCTAAGATCTCATCTCGTGATGTTTATTTATTTAAACGTTATTGCACAAAACAAAAGTAAGTACAAATGGCGAACTTAATGCCAAAAGGCATTTTCTACCAGTCAACCATAGGGCCAAACAGAGAAGCATGAAAATGGTGCAGTGGGGAACAACATTCAGTACTGAGAGCGTTAGGATACACAAGCAAATAATGCATACATAATTATTTATACCTATACTTTATATGATATACAATATATATATATATATATATATTACATATAAATATTAAATACAAAATATACCAGCTACTGCATGGAAGATGGACGCTACTTCAGTTCTTGTTCCAGCAGATGCCTACGTAGCATCCGCTTGAAAACTACATTGCTTGGGGCTTGTCTGATAGAAAGAGGGAGCGAATTCCAGAGACGGCTTGCCTGAACGCCGAAAGAATTTGACATGAAATCGGTATGGTGTGAAGGAATTGAAAGTTTGAGAATTCGGGAGGAAAGTAGTTCACAGCCTGGACGGGGAGTTAGAAAAACGAATTTGCTTTTGAGGTATCCTGGAGCAGAAGGCTCGAACAGGATAGAGAATAGTATGGGAAGCCAATTGAGCTGCCGGCGAAAGAATGAAACGTGGTCATATTTACGAAGGCCGAAGACGAAACGTATGCCATTAAATGTTGCCAAAAAAGTAAATATGTCTCAGTCCTTTTTTAAAAAAGTAAAACGTAGGGCAGGACTGGGGAGTTGTAAAGCCCAGGCCGCACCAGATCGAGACTCGAAACAGAACTTATCCGAAAAGAAACGGCCACGAAAACTTTATGAAAATTTCATAATGATGTTTGCATTCGTGGTCATGGACGACAAAACATGTATACAAGCAGACTTTAAATAGATTCCTGGCCAAGAGTTCTATACTAGTGTAAGTCGAACAGACGCTCCTGAAGAATGTAAATTAAAAAAACGGTCCAAATTCCCAAGAAAATACCTTCTTTGGCAGGCAATATGTAGCTGCTGCTAAACAGTCACTCCATTTTTACCACCGGGACAATAAACAATGATATTTATCAAAAATAGTGTTTACAGAAACTAGTTTACTGCCTTTCATAAGAAAGCACGACTCACCACCGCTGTTTTGGCCACATTTAGCTAGTTGCCACTACGCAAACCCGATGTTGAAATGGTACGAAGCAAACGGGATCGTGCCACCACGACGTACCCAAAATATGCAACCCGCCAAATAGTCTAGAATTGCGGCCTGGTAAAGAGTACTGGAGTATTATAAAGGGAATTATAAGAATCTCTGGGCTCTAGGTCTCTGAGCTACAAAAAATATGGACATGGGCGTCGAAACGACTAACCTAATCAGATGGTACAAAGCCTATTGAGCCGTGTGCATAGGAAAGTTAGAAGTATGGCTTACTGTGTAGATAGTAACTATAGGAATTGTTATAATAAACTTCATTAAAATGTCACTAAATGCCGAAAACAAAATGTAGTTATTTATTGTTAAAATTATTTAGCGTCAAATCTTTGTGTGCCCCAGTTTTGGCGTGTTCAATCTTTAAAAAAACGACGCGACGCAACAAACTATTGGAGCTGGGACCTTAGTTACCAGATATTGTGTTACTCGTACCTACGAGGTTGAATAGCGTAGCGACATTTCACCGCAAACAATTAAATGACGTACCTACTAGATTTTAGCTTACATGCTAATATATTTAAAAATCTGCGTTTATAAGGTATTTACTAACCTCATAACGAGAATTATCTTAATTTTCACTCCCAAAAAGATTTTCATTCATATATATTCAATACACAAGAACACCTTTTTGTAATTTTCCGTCAATATTACATAAGTTCATAAATGCAGCCGGAAGATTATTCAAAATCGAATGCCTGAACTTTATGCCTGATACAAAATTCAAATTTAAACGTGTGCTGTTCAATAAGCTATATTTGCATGTTATTGGAGAGGTGAGGTACGATTTGGCAATGGTTTAGCGTTGTTTTAGTCTATACAATTTATTTTACGATGTACAGTTTTTCGCATTACTTCAGTTATCTTAATGCCTTTTTTGTATACCCATGTCTATATTATTTTTTCTATAATTTCAGTAAACACTATCCTATAACCAACCTTAAATGTCCTTATTCATCTGAGTTCCAAAATGGTTGAAATTCGTGATGAGGACACTAAAATATTTCGACCTAGTTGGCGCTGTTATCAATATTAATAGTTTATGACTATCCCATACTCAACATCCCTGCTTCAGACGTATTCGAGGTCATGAGGATTCGGGAAAACTCAATACCATAATTTCAATGTATGATACAACAATCTCGAAACCACGGGATGTCAAATAAAATAGTATTAGTAAGTGTATTTCAATTGTCTAATTTCAATGAAATCTTTGGTCGACAGGAGATACCTGAACACATTCATGGATTGGTCAAAAAAATGCGTATGCAAATACCACAAACCACCTGCAGGCAGTATAATCCTCGACACGTGTTTCTGTCTCGGTTGGACCGTCAACGTCTCTTGCATCACCTGATGTTGCCACGTTATTTTTCTGTGGAAACTGCATGAAAATATGTGCACATGAGAACAATTTTTTGTTAAATCTAACCAAGACACAATTTTACGGAAAAGCAAAGGAACTATAATGAACGCCTAAATATATCAATTATACCTCAATACTGTACAATGATTTTTTTTCTCTCCATTTGTCTATATTACGCATTGCAGTGTTAGCTTATAGTGAAGTTTACACATAAACATATTGTGTTTAATATAACTATCGAAATATGTGCCACACGTTGATGTTTTCTGAAATGAATGTTTTTTTTTGAGCTTTATACATGTATGTATGGAGTGTGTACCCCCTAGAAATATATATATTTTTTTAAACTACCGAACTAGGTAGGAGCTTATACAAGACATCTGTACTCCAAATTTAATCAATATGTACCTTGTAGTTTTTGAGTAAAAGGCCTGTGACATACGGACGGACGGACGGACATGCCAAAACTATAAAGTTCCTCCTCCCTCTATTTTCTCAACCTTATGACCAAAAATATGAAAAGATTACAAAGATAAAGCTAAATACTTTCGACGAAAATTATTTTCAACATGATCGGATCTACCGTTTTTGAGTTATTGCGGAATAACGGCGCTTGTCAACATAAGGACTTAAGTGCCGCAAAGATACGCTCTTTTGCTAGTGCATTTTTTCATATCGTATTTTTTTCAGCTGTAGTGCATTTTGTCGCATAAACGGCTGCGGAACCCTAAACTGAGCATGGTGCGACATGCTCTTGGCCGGTTATTTTATATTCATTAAGGTTATACAAAATACAAATTTATTTATGCGTTAAAAAATACAATGGGATGGTGCCGTCCGGTAAGCAAAATATTGCCTATGTTGGAAGGCCGCTCTTCTTTAAATATGGTACCGTAGGCTGTTACACAATTCGTTATATACAAAAAAAAAAGATTACAGAATACAATGATTTCTTACTTGTAGGTAGCATACTTACAATTAACTTGTATAGTTGATTAAACTGATGTACATACTTTAATAAAATATAACACATTTATTTTCTTCCTTAATGGAAAAGTAAAGTACTAAAAATATATAATAAGATTTATAATATAATGTATAATAAGATTTATAATATAATGTATAATAAGATTTATTTCGTAAGTCATAAAAAACGTGCAGATGTGGAGGAGCGGGACTTCCTGACACAGGTATTATTTACTTAAAAGGAAGGCCCTACCTTATGTATATTTGTGATGTTGTCCTTTTGGAAATAAATATTTTTCATTTTTTCAATTGAAGTTAAAGCAATACAATACAATACAAATACAAAAGATGATTTAAACACATTAAATTAGTTAAACTTAAATTTAAAGCGCGAATGTGTGCGTGTGTTTAAGTGTTTGATCTCAACGTAGTAAAATCTCTATTTCCTCATAGCTTTTAGATTTTAACCATCTTGCAGTTGCTTTCAGTTGCGATCTTGCAAAAGTGGTTCTAGTGTGTGACGGAATAGCTACATTACTGATTGTTCATTTAGTGTTATATTTAGGGTAATTTTTTATATAAGGGTTATTTTTATATATACATTTTATGTTTTTTAAGCTTAACTTGTAGGATATACAGTTTTTTCACGGACAGAAGTTTGCTTATTTGGTAGAGTAATTCAGTGGAAAATCTAGTTTTTTTAAAGTACATGCGCACCTTCACTAGCGCACGCTGAGCTCGCTCAAGGTCAATGAATCGGCTTTTTGCAGCTTCCCCCGAGATAGATATGCAGTATACTAAAACAGAGTTTCATTTAGAACATTACGTGATTTTGATGTGATCTTACTATTTCGTGCAATATGCCTTAGCGCCCTGAATATCCACATCATTTTCCTTACTCTGTTGCCAACCTGGTCTAGATGGGAGTACCAATTTAGATACGCATCTAAGATAACTCCCAAATACTTGGTTTGAGGTACCTTATTGATAGCCGGGCAGTGATAATTGGAGTTTATCTCATACATGAGTGGATCTTTAGATCCATCTCGAAATTGAGTTGTGTCGAATTTGTGAAACAGACGCATATATAATTTGTTTTGTTTGTTTGTATAAAAAGTTAACAGGTTCATTCTTAGCCATGAACTTATCAATGCCATTCCCTGTTCAGTAGTGGTTGTACATCTTTCCATGTTTTACCGGTGAAGACGACCGCTGTATCATCATTATATGAAAAAATGTTTCCATTAGGTATGACTATGTTACATAGGTCGTTGACGTAGACCAGGAACAGGGTGGGTCCTAGGACACTCCCCTGTGGTACACCATACGAAACGTTTGCATCATCACTAACATGTTCACCCAGCTTAACATGTTGTTTCCTATCAGAAAGATAACTTTTAATGAATGAAAGTGGAGTTCCCCTGACCCCTATCTTCTGTAGCTTATGTACAAGGATAGGGATAGAGACGGTTTTCGAAGGCCATGTTTAGGTCCAGGAAAACCGCTAAAAACTTATTACTACTGCTGAGGGTTTCCACAACCACCGAGGTAAGCGCAGTTATAGCGACTGATTTTCCGTGTCTGAAACCGAATTGAGCGTAAGATGGTATGAGCGTTGTTCGTCCCATTAGTTTTTCGTTCAATTCGTATTTCGTCTCATTCTATATTCGTCACACATTATTTATTCGTCTTGTTCGCTATATGTTTTTATCTTGCTACGTCTAATTCTGTATCTTGTCTCATTCTTAATAAGTCTTCATCGTATTTCGTTACGGTCTTCCTAGTATTCATTCTTCATTATTCCTTTTCGATTTTGGTCTCATTCAATTATTCGCCTAATTTTTTTGCATACCTTCGATGTTGGTCACATTCGTAATTAGTCTCATTCGTTTTCAGTCCAATTCTAAGTTCGTGTCATTCGTTTTGCGTCTCGGTCGCTATTTGTAACTATATTTTCCCAACAATCTTTTAATTATCATTATTAAATACTTTTTTAGCACAAGATTTTTAAAAATAGCGGTCATATCTTGGTAGAGGACACGGGTATGTCCTAAAACTACGTCGAAAGCCGTAAATTGCAAAATTCTAATTTCTTTCTTAAACTATGAATAGACGATCCTACAAAAAAATATGAATATAGCGTAAGTCGTACGGGACGAGTACCGAAACGTGTCCAAAAAAGAACGAGACAAGAGAAAGACCAATAGCGAATGTGACTAAAGATAATATAATATACTAGCTTCTGCCCGCGACTTCGACCGCCCTAAATTCGTTTATCGCGGATTAGGGTATTTTTCCGGGATAAAAAGTAGCCTATGTCCTTCCCCGGGACTCAAACTATCTCCATACCAAATTTCATCCAAATCGGTTCAGCGGCTTAAGCGTGAAGAGGTAACAGACAGACAGATACACTTTCGCATTTATAACATTAGTATGGATAAAGTGCGACAGATACTAAAAACGAGAGAGACAAACAAAGAGACAAAAATAGTCCTAGGAAAACCGTGACGAAATATGATTAAGACTTATTAAGATTGTGACAAGTTACAGGATTAGACTTAGGAAGATAGAGACATATAGCGAACAAGACAAATAAAGAATGTGTGACGAACATAGAATGAGACGAAATACGAAGTGAACGAAAGACTAATGGGGCGAATAACGCTGATACCCTTCAGATAAAATATTGAATTTTGTAAAGTAACTTTTTCTATTCGTCGACCTTAATCCCTCAATAAGAACTTCATAGAGTAAACTTTAATAGCATACTTTTCAATGTCGGATACTCTATGGCACTTCCAACTGAACTGATATATTCATAAGCCAACACTTTGAATTGAAGTGTTGGCTTATGAATATGTCGAATGAATGAGTCGAAGATAATTGAGGTACGATGATGGTGATGATGATGGTGATGATGGTGATGGTGATGGTGATGATGATGGGGATGGTGATGATGATGGGGATGGTGATGGAAATGGTTATGGTGATGGTGATGGTGATGGTGATGGTGGTGGTGATGGTGATGGTGACGGTGGTGGTGACGGTGACGGTGACGGTGATGGTGATGGTGATGGTGATGACGATGATGATGATGATGACGATGATGATGATGATGACGATGATGATGATGATGATGATGATGATGATGATGATACCTACTCGTAGAAAAAGTATTGTATACAATAGTTATATAATTAGCTTTTTAAGTCTCGTACCTTACTTAGGCCACTTAGCAAGCTTCGTGGCCTAAACACGGTACTCGACTGAAAAAGCATACATTATATAACGATTGCATAAAATACTATAGTAGTCTAGCATTAAGTATAGATATAGCAGTTTTGCGCGGAGTTGCATTTTATTCTAGTATAGTTCAGTGGTATATAATATAAACCGTAGAGTATAGAGTGATGTTCCGTCTAAAAAGTATGTCTTAGTAGTATGATTTGCGGAGTTCTAATTTACAGATTATATACACGAGTAGAAAAACTGATACAAGGATAGAAGCGCCTAACACCAAAGCGTTTCGCGTGGAATACCTACATCAGCAGTAATTTAAAACAATTTCTCTATCCGATAAACTAAAAATGCTATAATAATAATAAACGTTCACAGATCAATGTAAACGATAAAAATAAAATAAAAATCATTAGTTTCGGACTACATGGCCCATAGATTGTTAGTAATACAGATACTTACATAATTACGTTAGTACGGGGATAAAATGTAAGGAGGTCCAGTGCCTCACCATGCACTATCCCACCTGTCGGCCACCGCGGCCGGAGCCTGTGGCGGCTGTCGCGCACTCTGTGGAGCGTCGCGGCGCAGCGCTTGCGCGCTCATCCACGTGCGCGTCCGCGAACATTCCTGATGCGCTACAGTATCGCGACAGCCGCAACAGGACCCTGAACGCATCGTTATACTGGACACGGATTACCTTGAGCGATCGCTGTGTGTACCTTTTCCATAATCTGCAGGTATACAGCGATGTACAGTACGCTTTAAACAATGCTATAGAATTCTTGATGAATCGTTAATTTGTATACCATGCTACAATGACCTTTCAACACGGAAAAAGAAAATTTCACTTACACGGACCCTGAATTATTGTTTTAATTATCTCAGCTCATTCTAAGCAGTCGTCGACCTCGTTTATTTCACAAGACTGATGTTTTGCGCTCCAGTTCATGAAAGTAGAAATTATGATTTTTGTAGTCTTAAGATATTTGACTTATAATCGGGTACCTCAAGTTACCCAGAGATATATTTAATATATTTTCACGATAGTAATACGTGGACATAAAATCTAGGAAAAGGTATTTTTATCTCGCATTGTTTTTTACATACATATATATCATTTTAAAACCTTGATGTGATATTTGTACAATTGGCTCGACGTTTACAATTTCTACTTGCTTTATGCATATCTCTGGGAAACTTAATGCTCCCATTTATATAAAGATAAAGATAAGATAAAGATAACTTTATTGACCCTTTACTTCACTTCAGACTTCAGTCCCTGACTTTTGAGCTAGGTGGGAACATGTGTGACAAAAGTCAAAATGTATATGCATGTCGATTACATATGTCGCGCCTCATTGGAAGTAATACATACGTATTGTTGAGACACGTCAGAACATTTAATATTAATTACAAAAAATAAGCTATTTTCAAATTTGAAATGAAGAACTCCCCCAAACAAGATTAAATCTATATATAGATTAGTTCTTAGTAGTAGTATGTATCTATTCTTATGACTTATGAAAATCTCATCCATATTCAAAGTATTTAGTCGGGTGCAAAATAAATATGTTATTGACATATGTCAAATTAAAATTTGATTATCTATTGAGCTTATAAACTCGTCTACTTGCTCTTTAACTTTATAATTAGCTCCATGAAACAAGTGGTGAAAGAATTACCGGCAAGGGCAGTAAACGATATGTCGTAATATTTCTATAATTACCAATAAAATAACCGTATCAAATAAGTTAATTACAACGTTTTGTCTTTACATTCCTTCGTTCGTATTCTTTGACAACCGCAAATGGTTAGGGTAGCAATTAATTGAATCATTTCTGCGTGACCGTTGATTTCGAACAAAAGAATATTCGAGTTATTTTGATAACGCTAATTAACAGGGCTAGCGAGAAACAAAGCGGGTAGGTATCTGCCTGATAGCTTTTCAGTCTGGCACTGTCAGCGTTTCGTGTCTCTATTGCTAATGTATCGTCCCTCAGTTTACGCTCCGTCTTCTATAAGACCGTGAAGCGCGAATAGTACACAAATTTTCTAGGGAGTAGTGTTATATTATAGTAGCACAACATCATACAAGAAAAAATAACGAGACTTCCGGACGAAAATAATATTGTTTATTCAGTATATCCATTTTCTCAGATTGTATTAATATAAATAAAATAAAATATATTAATTTAAAAATGCATGTATAAATAAAGCTCGTTACAAATATCCTTGACTAAGGTGGTGCTGGCAATGGGTAAATGTCAAATTGGTGTGTAATTCTAGTCGTAGTACTTATAGATACATATGTACCAAATGACAGAATTCGATCAAATGTAAGTCGGGCTCGCCAAAAACATTGTTACGAGTATTACCTAATTATTGTATGAATATTAAGAGATATTTTATTATTCAACTTAATTTCTTATTTTGTTGTGACATTTTATAATTGGTATTTTTTTTTCGTGACATTTTATTATTATTCATCATTTCATCAATGTTATTTGATATTTTTGTACGCAGTTAAAAATTCTACAGTGATTTTGCAAGTGTATTTTGATTTTATTGTGGTTTTATGATTGTCTCATGCATGTCAATTTGTCTTTTTTCTTTTTAATTTGTATTTCTACGTTAGTATTTACTGGTAGGATATGAAGGTACGGGAAATAAAACTATAACATATTAATTTTTTTGACGTTTGACGAGCGGTTTAGCTCAGTGGGAGTAACGTTGCCTGCGAAGCTGAGGTCCTGGGTTCAAATCCCGGTAAGGGATAAACTCATTATAAAAAACCTAACCTAGGGTGCCGCCGGCAGCAGGGCAGGGCTCAAGCTACCGGTGGTTAGGGCTGCATATAGAGGTACCTCCTGACAATGCGGGCCGTGTCCAAGATTACAGTTCTGTATCTGACCCTTGATCCAGCTATCTAGCGAGAGTCTCTTAAGATGTTCGTCGAGACTTTTCGCTATAAGACCGTTTGCCGAAACGACTATCGGAACAATGATCGTCGAATCAACATCCCCCATGGCGGTCACCTCGTGAGCCAAATCAAGATACTTGCTGAATTTGTCCTTCTCAGCCTTCACGACGTTCTTGTTATGTGGAATAGTGATATCAATTAGTATTTCCCGGCGCTTAGATCGATCCACCAGCACGATATCAGGCTTATTGGCTACAATTACTATTTATTTATTATTATTCAATGTAAGCACCATATTCTGAGAAATAAATGATTATTATTCTTAGTACGGCACGGAGCCTTGGTTGTGGGATTCCTACTTGCATTTACCTGAAATACGCTATTTTTATTCATATTATCTATTGAAATCGTCAACCCCAATACAAGTTTTCCGCATTTTGTGCATTATTTCCATCATAAACTCGGGGATTGCAATAATCTTACGAAGTAATCGATCGAGTTTCTTTAAAGTTTTAATTGAGTTTAAAACATCGTCGCAGAAGTAAGAAAACCAGAAGTAAGCCCGCTTAATTTGTTTTGTACTATCTAAAACTCTTAAATTAGAACACCGATAACGTTTAATTCGCGAATCTCCACGCAAAGAGACTTGTACCAATTGAATTAGATCAATTAGTAGGAATTTTAAATTTACCGAGCTTCTTGATTTCGGCGTCAGCCATTTTTTCACACGTACTCGAGTAAAAGCCAAAAGGAAGGGCTAATGTATTCTATTAATGGATTATAGTTCCTTTGCTTCTCCGCGAAACAGTGTTGTGGTTAGATGTGACTATTGTCACACACATATGCGAATGTGAGCACAATTTATTAATTGTGCTCACATTCGCATATTTTCATGCAGCGAAAATACGCATCCAAATACAACAAACCACCTCCAGACAGTATAATCGTCGACACGTGTTTCGCCTCTCTACAAGGCATCATAAGGAGATGCAGGAGATGTTGACGGTCCAGCGTCCGCCCGAGAAGTCAAAAGTTTCTCGAGTGGACGACTATTTCGCGGAAAAGCAAAGAAACTTTATATAATCCATTATACTTTAATATGGAATTCCACAAAGTAACGTCTGAATCTATCGTATAGTTTTTTAAATGTGGAACGTTGGGAAATGTAACGATTATTTAATAATAATACGCTGGCAGGATTAAATTTCTTTAATACTTTCATCAATTTTTTAACGCCTTTAAGGACATAAATTTTTGGTAATCCTTTTAAAGTGCTCATCGATATAATAAAGAACGCTCTTAAAACTTTCATGATTAGTTTCTTTTTTTAATCATAGTTTTTTCACTTTACCTAAACAATTTAACTATGGTCATGTTGATGGTGATGGTGATGGAGATGGAGGTGATGGTGATGGCGATGGCAATGGTGATGGCGATGGTGATGGTGATAATGATGGTGATAATGATGGTGATGATGATGATGATGATGATGATGATGATGATGATGATGATGATCATGATAATGATGATGATGATCATGATGATGATGATACCTACTCGTAGAAAAAGTATTGTATACAATAGTTATATAATTAGCTTTTTAAATCTCGTACCTTACTTAGGCCACTCAGCAAGCTTCGTGGCCTAAACGCGGTACTCAACTGAAAAAGCATACATTATATAACGATTGCATAAAATACAAATTTTCTACTCGTCGACTTTAATCCCTCAATAAGAGCTTCATATACTAAACTTTAATAGCATACTTTTCAATGCCGGATACTCTATGGCACTTCCAACTGAACTGATATATTCATAAGCCAACACTTTATTTCATAAGCCAACACTTTGAATGCACTATAATGATTTCAAAAATAGAACTTTGGTTGCGAAGAATTATATTTCTTTGTTTAAGGAGACTTGTTTTAATGCAAATATAAAAAAAGTCTCTCCTTTTAAGAAAGTAAAATCTTCATGGGTATTTAGCCGGGTGGAAAATAGCTTTTCCATCCCTAGGGTGGAAAGTATTTTAGAGTCTAAACGCGGTAGGTACTCGACTGATAAAGCATACATTACATAACGAATGCATAAAATACTAATTTCGATTTACTTATTTTTTATGCCACTGGTGGTAAACGAGCCACCAATAAGCAGTTAAGCAGTCACTGCAACCTATAAACGCTTGCAACGTCAGCAAGGAGGCCATTCCACAATCGAGTGTACGCGGTAGAAAATTTCTATGACACCGCAAGGTGCGTGACCATTTTAGTTCCAAGGTGTGGGGATGAATACCTTGCCGATGGCGAGCGGTGCAGTGATAGAATGTGGCTTTAGGCATCATGTCGAAGAATTCCTCGGACTACAAATAGCCACAGATTATATAATAGTTCTTAGAACAGATACTAATGTCTTAATAAAAGAGCGCATACCTACCGCTTTACATACTTACTTTATTTAACAATGGAGGAACCTTAAATGCACGGGTCGTTGGCCGCACGTGGTGGCCAAACGACGCTAGGGTTGACACCGCATAGAAACAATTTTATAAATAGTTGAGTGAAATATAAAACGGTTTATTTTTTTAAGTAATTTTAATAAATTATTGGCAGTCTACAATTGTTTTACCTTAAAGTAGTGTTGAATGCATTTTCTTCCTTCTTTAAATGTTTGGTTATTAAAATTAAGCGTAACGAAAATTCTAAATCTGATTTTTAGTATGTGTACGACTGTTTGAGTTTTAGTGAGTTTACGAATGAAATTTTGTTGTAGATATAATTAACATAATTTATATATATTATCCCGACGACAGTACTTCATAAAGTTTGGTAGGTGCCTACCTATCTCCGTTACTTAAAACATACATATAGATATGTATATATATATATATATACATATATATATATATATACTAGCGGCCGCCTGCGACTTCGTCCGCCTTAGATTCGTTTATCGCGGATAAAAGGTATTTTTCCGAGATAAAAAGTAGCTTAAGTCTTTCCCCAAAACTCGATTTTTATTTACTAATTTAAATATGAAGCATATTACCAAGATTTCAAGTTTCTAGCGTAAAAAAATATTTACTGTCCATACTAATTTTCATCCCTTTTTTCGTCCCTAAAAGGGATGAAAATTGACATACACTATAGCCTATGTCCTATTCTGATATATAAGGTACATAACTGGAAAGTTTCATAAAAAATCGTCTCGTAGTTTTTGAAATTAAGTGGAACGTACATACATACTTTCACGTTTATATATATAACGTAATATTGTATAATAGTGTAAAAGTAGCATTACAAACTTGAAATTAGTCACTAGGTATAAGTTATTTTAAAATATTCTGTTTAAGCGTTTTATCTCGTTTGTGCATTAGAGCCCTTCCAAAAGGTCATAAGTCCCTAGAGCAACGACAATGCTTATGCCCTTTCTTAGGCCGTGAAATGCGTGAGCGCGTGTGGGGACCAACTAGCTCACGTACCGCCGGCAGATTAAGAGCACTGCTACAGCCTATTATACAAGCGGTAGAAGTAGAACACACATAAGAAGGCGAAGTCTCTCCTTAAACTTAAAGGTTCAACACTACTTGTGAACATGGGATCGTCAACAATTCGTACAGCGCGTCTTTGAACCGAGGTAAGAGGGCCAAGCTGATATCGAGGTGCCCCAGGCCAGAGGTAACAGCAGTCCTCTATATGGGGTCGGACGGAGAAATTTTAAACCTTTGTACACACAAATGCATTTAATAAATGAATATGAATATGGACCTGGGATTTGTATAGCAGCAGTCGCTTCGGTCTATTCAGGACACCGAGCTTTTTTGATAGTTTGCGACTGGAATAATAAAATAAAGTAGTAATGTTTTGTTTTAATCATAATGATTTTGTGTAAATAAAACATTGCTTCCGAATATGTGCCTAAGGCGAAATAGTGCGCATGTACTCATTCATAGAGTCTGGCCATCGAAACGTGATATTGAACTTGAAACAGAATTCTTTATATGGCAACACTAAACACTTGTCAAACTCTAGTACGTTGGTTGCCAAGTCGTGTCAATTTTCGGAATAACAAACAGTTATCTTGCGTTATTATGTCGAAACCTATAAAAAGTTCAGCTAGGAAGTCAATTTATACAATGATGTGTAAATTTAAAGCAAAGCAAGAAGAGCGAGCCTCTGCTTTCCGCGAGAAAGAACGATATTTCCATGAAATAATGGCTGCCACAGGTTAGTGCACTGTAATGATTTTGATATTTTTGTTGAATAGTTTGTGTACTCTTTATTTCAAGATAATTATATTTCGTTGGACTAAACATATTATTCGTTTAATTATGCTTTTGCTGTCTCAGTTTAAAATAGTAGTTTCTCCTACATTTAGAGGTTATGTTCCGATTGTAATCGGAAAGGTATTTATTGCATGTTTTTTATTTCAGAGAGGATGAGAGATAAACTTGATGACAGCAGCTTAAATGAGTTGAATGATATTACTAATGCTGTGAAGAGTTTACAACAACTGGAGGAAAATAGTCAACTCAAAACAGAATTTCAATTTGTGCAAGAAATTTCTGCAATGACAGGTATGATATTTTAAGTGTAAATTAGAAATTAAAAGTGTGTTAAAATCCAAATTTACATTTTATAGCTATAAATAAGCAAGGAAGTCACATTTAGTTAAAAATAATGATCAGTTGGCCAAAACAATTTATTAACCACACCACCTGTTATTGGTCCCGGGGTCTCGGGTTAGGAATGTAGCACTTTACCTCATAGGGATGATTAGTTAGATCACTCATAATAGATTACATAGTGATAGATTCTTCCAATAACCAGAAGCTATACTGTTATTTAAACAATATAAAGTATTTATTTATTTCTAATTTTCAGATGTTGGTACTGTGACTATCAAAAGAATAAAAATATAAGGACAGTCAAATGCAGGTGTTTGGAATATTCCCGGGAAAAAGCGTCCACATAAACCAACAGTTGCCAATTTGGATAGTTTTGACATTAACGCGGTCAGGCAGAAATCCAATCAATTCTTCACAGTTAAGAAACAGGTGCCTACTTTACGTACCTTGTTGACAGATTTAAGAGAGAGCATTATATTTGCCGGATATCGTGAAACGTTGCGCAAAATTTTGATATCCAATGGCTTCGAGTTCAAAAAATATATAAACGAGCGTAGTATAATCATGGAGAGATATGACATTGCAGCATGGAAGCACAGGTTTTTGAGAGCCATTAGTAAATACCGCCAGGAGAAAAGCCGTTAATTTATATGGATGAAACATATATTCATCAAAATTATAGGCCAAAAAAATCGTGGCAAGGTCCTTCTACTAGCGGTGTGGTTGAAAAAATCTCCCCAGGGAAACGGTTAATTATTGTACATGCCGGGTCCGAAAAAGGATTTGTACCCAATGCCCTCTTGGTTTATAGCACAACATCATTGTCAGCTGATTATCGTCATGACATGAACCGACAGAATTTTATAAAATGGCTGCAACAGAAATTAATCCCTAATTTAAGGGAAACAAGTGTAATGATAATGGATAACGCAAGTTATCATTCAACTCAGGTTAATAAACCACCCACGATGCATCAGAGAAAGGCAGACATTCAAGATTGGCTAACTACCAATGGAATCGCTTATGAAACTTACATGTCGAAGGAAGAGCTGATGTGTCTGGTGGACAGATACAAGCCCGACCCAAAATATGAGGTTGACGAAATTTTAAAAGAAAATGGTCATGAAGTTCTACGGTTGCCCCCATACCATTGCGACCTTAACGCCATTGAACAAATATGGAGTTTAGCTAAGAGGAAAGTTGGCAGAAAAAATATGGGTCTAACTGTAAAAAAAGTAGAAAAAGCGATTTCAACGGAATTTGGGACTGTAACTCCAGAGGACTGGAAAAAATGCACTGATCATGTGCTGCATGTGGAACAAGAATATATAGAACGAGATGGGATCGTCACAACATTAGAACCATTCATTATAAATGTAACCAGTGACAGAGACTCGAGTAGTGAGTCTGAGGAGCCAATTGAGTTTTTGGAATCTGATTTTGAGTATGATAGTTAGTTATAGGAGAATAGTTCTAGATTAGTTCAGATCATTATAATCATTAATGATTCTATGATAGTTGTAAGAATGTTATTTTATTCAATAAATAAAATGGTTATTAATCATTAAATCAGTATGCTGTTTCACTTTAATAAAGAATTCCAGTGGTGTAACAATAGTATTTTATGCAACAGTTGTGTAAGAGGGGTCAAAGAATGCGAGTGGCATGGGTAACAATGTGAGCGTTAGCGAACATCGTTAGGGAAGATGCCGCGAGCATTTATTTTACCCACATAAACAACATTGCATACAATATTGGTTCTACGACTCGGTATTTTGAAATAACTAAAATATAAATGCATAAAACAACAAAGAATCCATATACATCCTGCAGTAAAGATTAAACCGGATATCAGGAAGTGGTTCTAGTACAAACACTAACGTATAACGGCAAATTTACATGGTATTTTGTAATAATGAATGCGAAAGTATTAAAACTGTTTAATCCTACTTCATGCAGGGTTACCATAGATATATTTTTTAAATATCGCGGGCAATTTTCAGTATCACGTTTGGATGGCCAGACTCTACCAAATCGTTTCATTGGTCAGGAGAAATTTGGAGTAGCGTAAACAAACACACAAATGCGCTAATAAACGTAGACGCCTGTGATTAATAGTCTTGTAGCGAACGTCAAAATATTTGCTTGCACCTTGAGAATTCATGACAAATGAAATAGATTATAGGTTATTAATGACCATTATGCCTTAAGATACCTACGAAATATTTTATCTTTATCTTTAATAAGTTGTATCAGTGTAGTGATTATGATTCTGGAAACTACATTTAATAAATAAATCTCTCTTAATAGAAACTTAATTATGACGGGTGTATAGCTTAATTACCCAATTTATTTTCCCTCCATTATTTTAAGTTCCAGTTGCGTTTTTCCCCACTTGGTTTATGTCCCATCGTATTGTACAAACAGCTCAGTGAAAAAATTCATGACAGGTGTAGGCAGTTGCAACGGTGGTTCTCAACTAATGGGTTGCTACTGAACATCATCAAATCAAATGTCATGATTTTTTCTGGACGAAGTGTTTCCTTGCCACCTTGTGTCTCTTACAGTCCCATGCCACTATCAAACGAAGTTATATTCCTTGGATTCATGTTAGACTCGAATTTTAACTGGAAGTGCCATGTCGACAAACTCTGCGATAGACTGAGTAGTGCAAGTTTTGCATTGCGAAAATTAAAACCCCTTATTTCAAAAAATTCATTAAAATCTGTTTATCTTGCCCATTTCCATTCCATAATGACATATGGCACACTTATTTGGGGTAACTCAACTGACGCCGATCGAGTTTTTGTGATGCAAAAGCGTGCATTACGAACCCTGGCCGATATGAAAGCAAGACATCCTTGTAAAGATCTTTTCGTAAAACACCGAATCATGACTCAGTCTACTTGTTCGAAGTCCGAATGTTTGTTAGGAATAACTTACTGATGTTTACGCGCGTCGAAGTTTCCGGTAAGCAGATACGATCGGCAGGGAGACTTAGAACTGTCCCGCGTCGCATGGCACTTGCAGGTAAGAACCCGCGTGTCATCGGTCCGACATACTATGAACAGTATGAACGCCTACCCGCTGATCTTCGAGATGAAACATCTGATCTCGTATTCAAGCGTCGATTGAGAAACCTTTTATTAGATGATCAAACGAACTTACCCAAGTGAAGTTCGATCATAATTATCTGGTCTTCGTCGAAGAGATTTAATAAGATTATATTTGACTAATGTAGTTGTGTCCAGCAACTTGCGAACCTATCCGCCCTAGTTTTAAGCGCTGATGGAGGGTAAAAGAAAAACAACTTCTCCCGCCTCCAACGCTACCTGACGTAAGGCCTCTCCTTGATGCTGTCCTCATTCTTTTCAGAGTGTACTTACATAGGTATAGCAAGCATTGATTCTACAGGGTAATTCAGAATGGGATGGGAGGGACCTTAAATCTCTTCGACGAAGACCAGATAATTATGATCGAACTTCACTTAGGTAAGTTCGTTTGATCATCTAATTGTCCTGTCTTCGTCTCTTAGATTTAATAAGATTATATTTGACTAATGTAGATGTTCAGAGAGCAAATCAATGCTGCGAAATGAGGTAAGTATATCAAGAGAGTATGTTCCTATATAAATAAAGAAAACAAGAACAAAGGAATTATGTTTTTTATTTTAATTAAAGAAACTTATTACAACAATTTGTTAGTTATGCATAAGTGGTTTATTATAGAAATTAGCAAAAACAGCTGACTGGTAAGTATTAGATTAGTTCAACACCTACACCGGCTCGTGATGCCGCGGAAGTCGAAGCATGGCGCGTCGAATGAGCGCCAAAAATTTTGGTATCTATGCCACTTGCAGGAGAGTGTTTTATCCAACGACCTACAGTCTGAGATGAAGCAGGTCTGTAGGGCTTTCTATGAGTTAATAATAGCTTATCCTCATTATTGGGTCTATGAGCCGAGGTAACTGCTATATATGATTTTAACGCAGCAGCCGGACAAATGTTTGGCCTTTGATTAAAAAAAGGTAGTTCTATTACTGGTTGTGCTGGTCCAATACCAGATGTTTTAATTAAATCAGTTATGATTATAACAATTTTTTCATCGCACATTGTTATATTTGATATTCTTATAAGTGACAAAGTTTGGGTTCTTTGGGCTGTGGCCAAAGCGAGAAGCATTACTAATTTTTTGGTAAGCATTTCTAAATTAATCATGTCGTTCGAAGGACAATTGTCTGAATAATCTAATACAGTACTAGGGTTCCATGTTACATTGTACCGTGGAAAACAGGGCTTTAATTTAAAAATTCCTTTAAAAAATCGTTTCACACTTTCATGTTGGCCTATATTATTTGGGGATATCAAAGAAATAGCGGATCTGTGATTGTTTAGCGTGCCATAGCACGATCCACCTTGAAAACATTTCGAAAGAAAATCTAATAGTGATCTTATTTCAATATTGAAGAAATAGACTTTATTTTCCTCGCAATATTGCCACCACTGCTTTAGACTAGAAGAGTACTGTTGTTTAGTGCCTTTAGAAATTGACGAAAGCATCACATTTAAAGCCGATTCTGGTACTCCCTTTTTGATAAAACCTTCCCGGATAATACACTCGCTGCCAGGGTAAGGTGTCGATGTAGTGGGTGAATTGATCTGAAAACAGATGATAGGAGAAATTTATTCGCAGGAAGAAATATCACTTCCCGTATACACAATGTTTTAAAAAGGGGGTACCAGGGTTGGGAAGGCCAATGAGGAACTACGAGTATTCCAGTCGCGTTATCAGCGACGCTTTTGTTTAAACTATTCAATATGAGTGCAAAAGGACGGAACGCGTAGAAAAAAAACGGTTCCCAACTAATAGTAAATGCGTCAATATTGTATGCATATGGGTCCCTTTTCCAGGACACATACTGCCGACATTTGGCATTTATACGTGATGCAAATAAATCAATGTCTGGATGGCCGAATTCCTGCACAATTTTGATAAACGCTTTATCCTGTAGTTCTCATTCACCGTCTATATTAACCTTTCTCGATTCTCCGTCTGCTTCAACGTTTAAGGATGATTTAATATATGATGCGAAGATAAAAATCTTCCGCTCTTCGCACCACTTCCATATCATTTTAGCCACATAGTTAAGATGTGGATATTGTACTCGTCCCATGCGGTTAACATATGATATGGCGGTAGTATTGTGAACGCGTAGAAGTATATTGCAGTTTGCTTTATCTCTAGCAAATGATTTCAAGCGAAAGTATACTGCTAAGAGTTCCAGATAGTTTATGTGATTGTGACGTTCGGTATCCGTCCATTGACCTCCGGTTTTCTCGCCATTTGATGCAGCGCCCCACCCGGTCGTGGATGCATCAGTAAAAATTTCTTGTACATATTTATATTTTTGAATTAAGTTTTTAGATGTCAAGATGTTATTGTGCCACCACAGTAAATCATCACGTACACTATCTGGAACTAACATAATTTTGTCATAATTTTCATTACATTTGAGTAGTGCTAAATATTTGGCTCTCTCAAAAGATTTAGTGTAGAGCCAACCATACGCAACTGCCGGATAAGCAGCTGTGAGAGTGCCTAAAAACGTGCAAACTCACGGATGCGTATTTTTTTGACATTTAGCATATTTTTTGTACGTTCTAAAATGTTATTTCTTTTTATTTGTGGTAACTCCAAGCACATTTCATCAGAATCCAGAACAAAACCTAAATACGTGCATATGGTTTGAGGGGTCAAATTACTTTTCTTGTAATTAATCACGAAACCTAATTTTGTCGCTTTCTACGGTTTTAATAGCACTTTCTAAACAATCCTCTTTTGTCTGCCCTGTACAAAGTAGGTCATCCAGATATCGAACGGACTGTAATCCTGAAGTTCTTAGATGTGTTACTACGGGTTGTAATATTTTCGTAAATACATAGGGCGCCGAGCTAAGACCAAATGGTAAAGCCATAAACTCATAAATATTTCCTTTAAAGCAAAACCGCAGAAATTTTCGATGTGACTCGTGAATGGGCACTAACAGATAAGCTTCTTTTAAGTCAATATTAATCATATAGCAGCCTTTAGTCATCAGTTTAGTCGCCGTCCTGATATCTTCCATTTTAAAATGTTCAGTGTACACATATTTGTTCAATTTTTTAAGGTTCAGTATAAACCTCATACTGCCATCACCTTTTGGTACTAGGAAGATATCAGAAAGAAACTGACCCGGCACATGATGGCATTTTCTAACCGCCTGTATATCTATTAAATGTGTCAATTCTTTTTCTATTAATAAGACATCAGCCGCTGAAAAAGCCCTCGTGGGGTAATTTTCAGGACGCTGATCCGGTTTTGTTATAAAAGGAATTCTATAACCTGATATAGTGTTTAATACGAACTGATCATTAGTAATAGACTTCCAAGCATTTGCAAAATGTTGTAAGCGCCCGGCGTGTACCTGTGGGTCTATGACCGCGGTTGACTGGTGGCGCCGGGCGGTGCCGGCTGCGGCCGCGGGCGCTCGGCGCCTGCTCTGGTAACGTCCTCGGAGCCCACCGCCTCTGCTGGGATACTGCAGCTGGCCGCCGCGTTGAAATTGCGGACGAGACGGTGGGGCCTTCCAGTTTAAATTAGAACTCGATGTCGACGTCGACGCTGTTGGCGTTGCTTGGATCAACTGTCCGGTCTTTTTTATGCCTCGGGAACTTTTCACCAAATCGCTTAACTTCTCACCGAAATAAAAAACCATCTCTTTTTCTATCTTTAAAAGGGTCAATGAGCGATTTTTCGACTAGTGGAATAACGACAGAACGACGCGTATCTGTCTCTGCAAAATGGGCATTGGCGACGAGTTTACCGACGTCGTTTAAGGTGCGAATGGCCTCTGCTATGTTACATTCTTTCTTTAAAAGTAGGGTCATGGCCTCGCCCAGCCCTGACAGGGCTCTTCCAATCTGCTCCTGCTTCGCGAGTATTCGCTTGTCTCTATTTCTGCAGGACTCGGTCAACATGGCAGCAATTTCCGGATTTAGAGTCGGGGCTTTCGCCATAGGCACATTTTTAGGAAATAAATATTTTGTATTTAGTTCCTCTTTCACTTCTTTTTTTAAGCCATTCAAAAGAATATGCTGAAAGTGTTTAGCTACATCTTCATGTATATTTTCGGCCCATTCGGCTGTGTCTACTTCAAATTCGCCCAAAGCACGTAGTAATTCTGGATCGAAGTTTCCGGTGACGACCATGGTGTCGTCATTTGAGCTAATTTCGGCAGAAATAATCTCTTTTTGCACTTCTACATTGCTTGGTGTGCGAACAGCATCGCCCTGGACGTCAGCAGTACAGTCGACTGCCGAAGCTGCAGAAGCTTCTAATATAACTGGTTCATCTTCCAGTTGATCTGGAAAATATGTTTTATATAATTAATAAAGCATAAAGCTTTAATTCATTACTTTAAATAAGTGACTGAACTTAGTTAATTGGATAATACCATATACGTACTTTCGTTTGCGGCATAAGGCGCGTAATCGCCATATTGGACTACGGAACTTTCTGGCTCAACGGGTGTGGCTCGGTCATATTCCAGATGATCTGGAAATTTCCGTAAAAAACATGAGTAAACAGGTAAAACATTTAGTTATGTTTTTATTTATTTTTTGGGTACAATTAAAAAAATCGTACGTTGCACTACAAATGTAGTGAAATAATTGCTACGGGTTAATATCACGTATTAACTCTGAGCCCAAAATAGCTGTTGGCCAATATCACGTATTGACTCGAAGCAAAAATAACAATCCAAAATGGAATTTCATTTAGTTTTTATAATATTACATCTCTTATTATACTAACCTTCAATTATATCATGCTCCTCGTCGCTTGAGTAAATCACCCGATGAGCGTTCCTTTTCCGTTTTTCATCCAATTTGGATTCATATTTTTTTAACTTTCTTCGCCATCTTTCTTCTTCCGTCTCGACGCTTTTGCGTTTAGGCATTGTAGTATATACCAAGTACTTACTTTTAATTCAAAGTAACGTAAAAAATAAGCCTCAAGAAACGGATTAAGGGATTTGTGCAGACTGAGGACTGTAAAGGCAGTCTGAACCCCTTTCGATAGCTTTAAGAGCAGTGTAGGTGAAGTAGAGAATAAAAAGTCACAGTTTATATCGAAATCCCGTTCCTAAACCAATACTTAGGCTTCCTATTTTAACTATGATATCTATCTGACTGAAGCTAATTCACTTGACGATTATTTCTTGTAAGTATTTTCAAAGGCTAGTAAGTAGTACCGATAACTTGTAGTAACGACATGAATAGTATGGGGACTATTTGTATATTTATGTGTTCATTCGTATGCCACATATAGTGGGGTTATTGTCAATTGAATTAGCTTTGGCTTTTATAGTCGAGCCGTATATTGGTTGGGGAGGGGGTAATTTTATTATTTCTTAGAATTTTAATTAACAATTATTGTGCAAAATATTGGGTTTTTATGGAAAGTTACCAATGTTATGGTATAGTTGCAAATGTTGTGCAATACCTGTGGAAAGTTTACATACATTATTCCACTATGTATTTTATCGCCTTATGGGCTTCATACAACTGATATTTAACTTAAACATATGAATATTATTCCTTTAACTGTTAAGTTAAAGCAATGATTTCATATCTTTCTATCGGGGTTAGATAGAAAGATATGAAATTAATTTATTGAACAAATCGTACTTTTTATTAACTTATAAATTTTGTAGGTATTTCAGGTCTTATGTTAAATCTATATAATATTATATTTGTAATTGTGGGGTCATCCGGTACAGGATTAGTTTTTACTAGTGCGAATGCCGCGCGCGCACGGACAAGAATGAGGACAGCATCAAGGAGAGGCCTTACGTCAGGTAGCGTTGGAGGTGGGAGAAGTTGTTTTTCTTTTACCGTCCATCAGCGCTTAAAACTAGTGCGGATAGGTTCGCAAGTTGCTGGACACAACTACATTAGTCAAATATAGATTTAATAATTCTTATTAAATCTAAGAGACGAAGACAGGTTAATTGGATACCCCACTGTATTCCGATTTTTTGACATAACCGTGTAATTTTATTTATTTTGTTTATTAATAAGTAAATGACGATCCTTTCGGGTGATAGATGATATCTTTGACTGTTTTTATTATTTACAATTTATAATGTTGATATTATTTTAAATCGTTTTATTATTTATTTATTTTGCGTTTGACATTGTACCGGTTATTTTAATTTTATTGTTTTAGTTGACGATCATGTTCCAAACACTTATAATTTTGACTAAGGCAAATTATACTGTTATTTTAACAAGAAATAAATGAGTATGAGTATGAGTATATGTTACTAATCGCATATTTCACCGATGACTTTAATTTCTGCTTGTGAGTGTGAGGCAGTGTGAGTTAATTTAAATAGATACCTAGTTATCACAGTAAAATTATAAGTATAAATAAAAACAACTCGAGCCAGATTGAATTGCCCTTGATTGAAGGTGCCCTCTAGTTCTAAATGGTTTTTCGGTCACCTTATAAATTCAATTTCAGGCTCTAACAGTAAGTAATTATATATTATGTAGGTTTTCTTCAAGCTTAGTGGTTCAAAAGACGTTGTTTTTACCTACAGCCGTTGCCACAGTAAATAGAGTCAGCGAGGCTGGAAAGTTACCCGTAATGTATTTGTAGGTACCATTAAACCATTTCAGAGCAAAGCGACTCTGAGATGAATAGGTGCGTTATTTGTACAGGGAAGTGCCCCGTGAAATAATTTGTCCCACCTTGACCCAGATTCCCTATTTTGGCCAAAAAATGAATAATTTAGAAGGTTATTTAATCTGTCTACAAGGCTTTTATAGCCTCAACCCGGCAATTTAAATTAAAAGCATTGACGGTTATGAAATGTGCGTTTGTAAAGGTAGATAACTAGCTAAATTAAAAGGGTTTTCTTGAGAGCGTAGATATAGATTTATTTGAAAATTAAAGTTCGAGGTCAAAGAGGCAATATATTATGACACAACAAACAAAATTAAACTTCCAACGTATCTTGAATGTATAGACATTTTATTTTTACAACTTTACCACACTTGTGACTTCTCTGGCGTTACTGAAAATTTGTTTTATGATATAACTACTCAAATGTATTCAAATCGAATAAAAAAAATATAAAGCTGAAAGGAAGAAACCCTAATTTAATTAATAATTTCGATACTAACAACTTTCTAATGACTTGTAGCGAATTGTTAATTTACCTACCTATTTCAAATCAAACATGATTTTGCCGTTATGGGTTTAGAAAATTTTGTTTGACATTGATTTTTTGTTTCTTTGATTGCGATATAGCACCTTCTAGTTATGCATTGTACCGAAAGTCTTAAAAATAATTTGGAAATTTTAGGTAATCAACGTTGTGATGTTTATAACTTTAATTTTTACAAATGAGGATTTAAAGCATAGGAAACGATAAAAATCCTTCATTCGACTTTAGCGTTTATAACATTAAATAGGAAAAACATTAAACCATCTTAATTTAACTCCAGCGTTGGCAAGTGAAGGTGCATTTCGATTTTAATACAGGTTTTGTAAGTTGCATGGATCATGCTGCATGCACCATGTGGCGGAGCGGAGGTAAGTGCAGATTAACTGCTTACGTAGTTGCGAGGCAGTTGGTTGGAGGTTTTGTCGGTAAGTATCTTTTAGTTCCAGTTGAACTCCCAAATCTCAATATAAGTAACGTTAGAAAAAATAACCTTTGCAACTTGTAAATTAAGCATTTTGGTCTTCTTCATCAGTTCCACTACAGCAAATTATATTTTCTGAATTCAAAAGCTTACTTTGTATCTTAAATATCAAAATCGCTATATGGATAGGTATAATCGCTATAATATTTAAGGAGTTCCTTCGAATCTTCGTGGATTCCATCATCAGGTCTTCACCAAAATTATATGGGACCAATTTGGAGATAGCTCCTTTCAAACATAAAAGATGGGACGTTCTTAAAACCAATAATGTTAAAACTGCCAATGACAATTAATATACCATACTGCCGCAATAAGACAGCATTTGTTAGGGTTTAACCAATTATCTAAGTAGCTTTCTAAGCTTGCAGGACGTAGGTGTAGGCGATGTTGCATTGCAGTCCGATGTTGTTAGTATCATTAAGCTTATTTGTGCAAAGTAAATATTCGTCCTAAATTATTTTTGAGGAATGAGAACCACCAACTTCTGAATAGTTGAATCTGAATAAAATGACAGTTAAGATCAGCAGCATAATTATGTGGTTTCTGAACGTACTGGAAAATCGGCAACATTGTTCGTGCGTTTAGAAACCACATAATTAAGCATACTTCAAAACTTGCTAGTATACTTTTTCCGAAGTCATAACCCTTTTCGAGGTCAGGTTTCGTTAAATGTGTGAAGAAAAGAAAAAAGTTATGAAGTTGAACAATTCTTAAATTTAAGAATGGCGAACAGATGAAAAAATAGAGGTACGAGTTTCTATACCCTTTTTAAAAGGTTTTATCCCGGAGGTATACATGATAGGAACTTACTCTCGAAGAGCCTTCAATTAGGAAAAATGGTCTAGAACAGTTGATTCCAATAATCACTTTCATATAAAGGATGTTAAATAAGATTATGTTAACTATTCAAATGTCAAGTTTTTTTTTTTCATTTCAAGTGTATCTGTATCTGCGGCTTCATCGCGCCAAAACGCCTACACGGATTTTAACTATAAGTTATAGGATACTTTTTAAGTACATAAACAAACTTCTGTCGTGTATACACTGTGTAAATATGTCGAAACGTGGTAAATCCGTGCATAGTTCAACAAGGCAAATAAAATTATATTTAATATTATTCGGTTTTTTCAGCGGGAAAAAGCGACTAACAGCCCCACTATCTACTTACAAAGAGTCACAGTACTAGTGTCCCCTATGACGGGTATTTCTGTTACATTGTACTAAATATTAAATTATTACCTATTAAATAGTACTCCTAAGTAATTAGCCCCCGACACAAAATTTATTTACATATAAATACAGGTCATTCATGATCTTAAAATAACTGACCAACTATAATTACGTCGTTAGTTGTTGTCAGCATAACAAAAAAACATAAAATATCACTGGCACGCTCTCAAATTCTACGACTTGTCTTACTACACACACTCTAATATTAATGATGTGTTTACGACACTACTTATGTACCCATCGACAAGTTTGCCGATCAAATACCTAAACAAAGGGAACATAATATATTTCTTCTTCACCGGATCAAAAGTCCATGTCTTTGCCATAACAATATTGAATTTCACTCTATTTTCACCACATTTTCCGCAGCATACTTTCTGTATCCCTGTTCGGATTCAACACATTCCCAACTCCAAATCCGCCGCTTACGCGGTACATTGCCGCAATCGTTGCCTGTAATTGTCGCAATTTTCGAACGGTTCTGAAACATTAGCGACAATGTTGGTTCATTCTCCCGATAGCACTCGTTGCAGTTGTTGAATTAATTCTTAATTACATTTTATCGCACCGTTTTTCTCGATTAACATGCACCACGTTGTACTTGAGTCGGCTTAATGGGCTAAATATTTAAAAATTAGAACCTATCTCCAATATATAAGGTATTATTTAATTGTAGAGTTTTTGTCGTGCAACAGTGTTTCGCTTATTTAAGATAAGTTACAAATACAAAACAAACCATGACATCTCCACATTGGCTAACTTGATCTTTATTAAACACTAGCTTCTGCCCGCGACTTCCTCCGCCTTAAATTCGTTTATCGCGGATAAGGGTATTTTTCCGGGATAAAACGTAGCCTCAAACCCGGGACTCAAACTATCTCCATACCATCAAAATCGATTCAACGGTTTAAGCGTAAAGAGGTAACAGACAGACAGACACACTTTCGTATTTATAATATGTGTATGGTTTTGGCAAAAAGGTATTAATTTTAGCGCCACCTGTTGGTTTAGCAAGAGAAGTTTGCACCTCCCTCCTAAGTAGCGCGATAAGATTCAGGTGCAAACTTAACTTAATCAAATGAAGTGGCCACCACCCCCCACCCCCTTTTTAAGGATTGAATTTTTATAGCCTATATCTGGCCGGGGATTTTTTCGACCGATGAGTAAAGTTTGCATCAAAATCTGTTCAGCCGTTTTCACGTGATGCGCGTACAAATGAACAGACAAACAGATAAACAGACAAAAATTCTAAAAACTGTTGGAACGTGTTCTGTTATCGATTTTAAGTATCCCCGGTCAATTTTTTTCTCGAATGTCTTCCATGTACAGACTTTCGACCCTTTTCAGCTTTATTATATGTATAGATAGATTGTTAGCAAATACGGCTTGGCACCCGTGCTTGAGAGTCACCGTGCCACAGACAGACAAATATGTACAAGTTTATGTAGAATAAGGACAACTAGGTACAATTCATGTACCAAAATATAGGAGGGCGTGGAAAATTTTGCTATTATTCGTCTTGTGCAGAGTTAGATTCGTTACTTGTACGTAACGGACAGATGTCGCGAATATTATCGTAATTCCTTTACTTCGTGTATATTAAATAAATATAACAATTATGAATTAAAAAAAAAATCTTATTTAATGCATTGCTGGGGTTATATAACTATCAATATCCTGTTCTTAACACTCCCTCTTTTGTCAAGCAAGCCTGTAATGTACACGTTAACTCGAACTGCAAATCCTTTTGCTCTGAAGCCATGTTATTTCCTCCAATCAATTGGCACTTACCTCCTACAATTGTGTCTGCCCGGGTTGAGGACAATATACATTAGTGCAAATACATTTGTATCATCAACCAACCAACCTAAACTCAATGTGGGTGTATAAAAACGTTAAACACTACAACAACACCTGATTTTGCTGCGCTCAGCCTGTTTCCTGTCCTCGATTGGCACTTAGCTCAACAATTAAGTTTACCGTGGAGAGCAGGATGTCAAACTAATCGTCACTTCTGGAATAGAAAGCGTTAGAAGTAACAGGTCATCGTGCATGTGAAGATTTTCTTAACTCTGCGAGTACAATGTATCCTTCGTGTAATGTACAGCAGTTTCTGGACAAAATTAATGCTGTATTTGTGAATTCCTTTTATTGTTTGTGTAAATGCTACACAAGTTAGAATTGTTGGCATTTTTTTATGGACTCACAATACAAATAAAACATATACCTAGTGTATTTTATGTTCGTATGCATTCGTAAAATCGACATTTATTTACGTACTCCTCGTTATATGTTACTGTTACATACCCTCTTTACATTCTTTGGTAGGGTACTCGTAATTCGTTTTCTGAGGAGCTCAATGAAAACTTACCAGTGCTTGTGTTCGGATAACGTAAAACTGTTTCATGGTTTTGGAAGAAAAGCAGAGACAGGTATATTGTTTTTCACCTTAGAAGACAGAAACCCGGTTTGCAGCTGTTGTTCTGTAAGATAGAATAAAACGTAGGGGAAGTACGGACAAAATGACATAGTGTTTTGATTTTGGGTCATATATCTTTATTGGACCAAATTATAATCAGTTTCATTTATCCAAAACCATCTCAGGTTCATTGACTACCCGTAACTTAATCTTTAAATTTAATCGGAATCTTATTTAAATTTATATTTATATAAACTGTAACCTATTGCAAAAACCATTTTGTCCATATAGCATGGACAAAATAACATACAACATTTTAATATTGTATTATGTATATCATTTTGTCCATCTGTGGTCCCTGCTTTAGGATCAAAGTGGTTTTCATGATACGTTACATCATATATTTTGATACAGTTCCTATTCGTAACGAGAAAAAAGACGACCAAACGAGCGAGATTAGTTTTTAAGTTTAAGAATACAAGTTCTTTTCACTGTCGTTTTGTCCAGAGTAGAGGTATGTCATTTTGTACAAATGTGAACAGAATAATTAATAGTATATTACTGCAGAGGCCAGGAAAAGTCATTTCGTGGGAGAGTACGGTTCAATAGATACGAATCCACGAAATGACATTCCTGCCGAGGCATGTATACTGCTTTTCTCCAAATATGCGAGGAAATTTGACAAATGTTTACGTAACTTATTTTCGCAAAAATAACACGGCAAACAATCTTTGACAAAATGAAATTCACGTTCCCGCCTTATATTTTTTTAAGGATATTAAAGTTAAAAGTTTTGGGTCCGAAATGTATATTTAGTTCCACATGAAATATAGTAATGAAAATAAATAAAAAGAAAACCCATAGCAATAGTTAAAATAAATATATGCATTATTACTTTTAGTTGAATCGGCAATTCCTAAACGCACAACATTTAAAAAAACATACCTTTGCTACAAAATATTTATCAGTCCCAGAAGACCATTAAGACTAAATAAACTGTATTATGATTTGGACACATTGGCACATTGGCTGTATGGTGAATTTTCAAAGTCTTGGATGAAATTAAAAGTAAAAAGTACACAATAATGTACACCTCCCAGGCCTGTGCCGGAAGTAATGCCACTTTTTTTTTAATTGATTATCGTATCAACGTATATAACGATGGACTTCGCGGTGTGTTTTTACTACATTAATGGGAACATTTCCAAGCAAGTTGGACAAAAAGATCATATTCTATTAAACCAGTTGACGATCGCAATAAAATTAGTTTCAATCAATTAGGCCATGTCATAGTTGTTTCAATTTAATAAAAATCATCACAAATAATACCACATAACTCATCAAAAGACAGAAGAGATGTAGAAAATAAACTTTTCTCAAACATGCAATGAAATGTCGTCATTACGTGCGTTAAAACAGGCTTCAAAGTATCCCGTTTCGGGCGGAACAACCTGAGAGAGCTGTAAAGAAATTTCATACAAAATTGAAGGCCTAGGCCGGGAAGTATTTTTTTATTTAAATTTTAATGTAAACATTCGTCTGTGTAATGCACAGGCTAAACAGATGAATTATATATTTTTTTCCTCTAGTGGCTGAATGGTTATCAGACCAAAAATATCCGCTTTAATGCCTATTTCACACGAACTGCTATTAAGAACACAAATCTGTATGGTTTATGATGACTAAATTTAAAATATTGTCTATACGTAAGTCGCCAGAGACCATAGACAATATTTAAAATCCTCTGCATTTATTTTATTTATTAGAAAAATTAAGATTCTTAAAGATTGTATATAATGAGCCTAATAGAGTCTAGTCGAACACTACACACGCGAAATACGGACGACTTTCGTAAAGAAAAAACATTATGGAGGGATTGAAGGGAAAAGTTCAAAAACTTTAGTCGTGTAATTTTTTGAGTGGTGTACTTTTTTATTTCATTGCATATGTTTGAGAAAAGCACTATACATGCCTCTGCCCGTGAAAAGTGCTTGCCGGCTTCGTATCACTATCCGGCCTCCTTACGGTCGGTCGTCTATACCTACTCACCCGGCAAGCCCTTCTTTCCCGGCGTCTGCAGTAATGTGCTAATAATTAACATACACTTTTTCGAATATTGCATAGAACCCGTAGTAATATGAAAAACCGGCCACGAGCTTGTCGCACTGAAGAGTATGTCAGTGTAGGGTTCCGAACCGCTATTACAAAGACATGAACTACAAATGAAACCAATACGAGTCTATACCTACTCACCCGGCAAGCCCTTCTTTCCAGGCGTTTGCAGTAATGTACTATTTGTGGGCGCCATACATGTTCATCCTCGTTGTGTCGGCGCGACCATGCCAACGGCGCTCGGCCCTTCACAGTTTTGTAAACATGGTCATCATCAGGTTTTGCAATGAAAAACGGCTCGCTACAACTAACCAAATTCGAATTAAATCCATTGTGTCATTTTGTCCATATATGCCAATTTGTCCGTATTTCCCCTACAGGTTTCGTTTCAGTCCAACTTCACCATATCATTGACGCAAAAAATCGCTCATGCTGAAAAGGGATATTAGAATTTATGAAATTTATTTACGTCTGAATCCGAACGATTGCGAGCCAAGCTCTGAGTAAAAATAAAGTGTCTTTTAGAATCGACACTAATATACGTAGTAGGATAAATGGCAAATGCTTCACATTATTATTATTATTATTTTTATGTAACGAGTGGCAAAAGGGCAGTCGAGCCACCTGATGGAATTGCCCATATTTTGCCAACCTTTGAGAGCCCTGTTAACTCGCTTCTTGAAGAATCCCATGTTATAGCGCTTTGGAAATACCTCAGGGGGAAGGTTATTCCACAACTTGCAAATGCGTGGTAAAAATGAGCGTGATGCCCGTTTATTTTTGGGATGCCAAGCATCCAGATAGTGGGGATGTACTTTGTTTCTGAGGCGTGAGGTGCGATGATAGAAACGTGACGGTGGCACCAACTCAAAAAGTTCTTCAGAACATTCCCCATTGTACAAACGGTAGAACAAACACAGAGAGCCAACATCTCTCCGGAAGCTAAGTGGTTCTAGGCCGTCTGTCAGTTCGGGATCATCGACAATACGAACTGCCCTACGTTGGATGGAGTCCAAGGGGAGAAGTTGATATTGGGGCGCTCCGGCCCAGAGATGAGAGCAGTACTCCATATGGGGTTGAACCTGAGCTTTGTAGAGTAAAAACCGGTGACTCGGTGTGAAGTACTGTCTCGCTCTGTTGAGCACCCCGAGCTTTTTAGAAGCCAGTTTGGCTTTGTTCTCCAGGTGGCCTCGAAATTGGACTTCCTTCGTAATGTCGACACCGAGTATCCCGATACTTTTGGAGATGATAAGAGGAATGCTCTGAAACTTTGGCGCTAAAACTAAGGTTTTTTTCTTTGCGGAGAACGCGCAGACTTGTGTCTTGCTGGGGTTAAACTGGACGAGGTTGCGTTTGCCCCAATTTGAGATTTCCGCTAGGGTGTTCTCAATTTTAGACACAAGTTTCACTCTACAATCTTCCAGCTGCTCGGGGGACATGTTAACACGGCCTGTGTAGTGACTATGACACGTGCTGTCATCCGCATAGCAGTGAATATCACAGGTCTATAATATGTCATTGATATGCAGGATGAACAGGGTGGGTGACAAGATACATCCTTGGGGAACGCCAGCATTAACGGATAAGGAGTCCGAGCATACCCCACCGACAACGACTTGTATGCTCCGCCCGGAAAGAAAGCTAGCGATCCACGTGCATAACCCCTTACGTAGCCCGTATGATGGGAGCTTCGACAGAAGAGCTTTATGCCAGACCCGATCAAAGGCCTTTGAGATGTCCAAGCCAACTGCTAGTGCCTCCCCCTTGTTCTCGATGGCAGCAGCCCAGTGATGAGTGAGACACGCAAGAAGATCACCAGCGCCGCGACCGTGACGAAAGCCATACTGTCGGTCGCTAATAAGCTGGTGCTCTTCAAGGTAATCTAAGAGCTGGTTATTTACCACGCGCTCCATCACTTTGGAGAGCAAGGATGTGATCGCAATAGGCCGATAGTTGGACGTGTCTGTGCGGTCATCCTTTTTCGGGACAGGGTGAACATTGGCTACTTTCCACGAAGTCGGGACTTTCCCCGTGTAGTAGGAGAGAGAAAATATGCGCGTTAGAACCGGAGTCAATTCAGGAGCGCACGTCTTAAGCACAATGGCCGAGATGCTTGCTTTTTAATCATCAACTAAAAGGTGCCCCAACTTCGTCACAGGAGAATAAAATAATCTTTCTTTTTTCTTGACCGTAGTCGGATAAAAAGTATCCTATCTATAACTATCTGAGATTGCGCAATTATCCACGTACCAAAAATAGTTGAAACCGCTTTGTAGTTTTGGCGTGATGAAGCTACAACGATATATACACACTTACAAAAAAAAATGATTCATATGTATCTCATATAGATTAGTGGGCCCTTTGTCATGCCGCTTCGACCAGACTTAAGCTATTGTAGCTGCACACACACAGTCGCACATACCCAAAAATTGTTTTAACTATACCTACTCTCTCATATTTTGCATAGTTGGATAACGAATACAAGGATTACAAGCCGCACTGTTTTTAACACCTGACGAAAACAGAGGGATCGTAAAAAATTGACGTGTATCTGTGTGTCTGTCTGTGTTATCATAACTTCTGAACAGATGAACTGATTTTGATCTAGTTTGTTTGAAACGTGACTTGATTGAGGAGAGTGTTCTTTTTCATGATAATGAGTCCAGGCGTTCGGAACCCTTGTCATGTCTGTCTTTCGTCGTATGTCACAGGAATTTTACTCATTAACTACATGATGTATATTGATATTTGAAGTATTAGTGTCTTGTATAAGCCGCTACTTAGTTTGATTGCTAAATAACAAAATATTTTTTTACGGGAGGGCACTCCATACATGTAACCGAAACTGAAAAAACATAATTGTCAATATTTTCGGTGATAATCGCTCCGAAAGTAGCACAAATTGTGCGGAATTCAGATGTGTTTTAAATGGAAATCTTGAAATCTCGACAAACTTTTCATCGAAATTCATTTCATCGAAAACGATTCATAGAATATTCAGTATAAATATTATCTCTTGGAGTATTCTGGCTTCATCGACTATTCATTACATATTATAATAATTATTAGAGCAATGATATAAGGAATTTTAAATGCTTAAAATAACATTTAATACATTATTTTAAAGACAGAACATCAAATAATTTATATTATTTCACCGACGTATTATTATACAACAAATTCATTGCATACTTAATTACATATTTTAAGAAAAAAAAAAAAACAAACTCAAGCAAGTTTAGACAACTTTTGTTTGTAGGCTTGTATTCTTCCGAAAAATAAAATAAATATAATTACTATTGCTATATTAGGTTAAGTTGATTCGCTCCCTGAACAGTAGGTTAGGTTAGGTTAGAACTGCGTCCCTAACAAAAATAATACGCTCCCAGAACAGTAGGTTACGTATTCTACTTTGAGGCAGGTCAGACTTCAGTTAGGTTAGGTACGACGTCGAGCGAAGCGAGGAGGAGTGTTAGGTTGAACTGCGACCCTAACGAGCGAGCGAAGCGAGCGAGCCGCCCAGGTCCGACTTGCTTACGATACGACTTTATGCCGGGTCCTATTTTGCTATTGAATAAGTAAGTATTGAAATGCTTTTCGGCATTAATCTAGTTCTAAGGCAGGTCCGACTTGGCTTAGGTTAGGTACGACGACGAGCGAAGCGAGGAGGAGTGTTAGGTTGAACTGCGACCCTAACGAGCGAGCGAAACGCCAGAACCAACTTCCGTCTAATAACTAGAACGGCGTCCCTAACAAAAATAATTCTTTACTGGAAAATTAAGTACAAAAAAGTCACTTAGTCGATTTTCTACAATGTAAAATTTAAAACGAAATAATAAAATAGAAGTAAAGATCTGCGAAATAAAGTAAGTAGTAAATAATATTTCTACACATTTAAAATCGGTGTTATAAAAAATACACCATTCATTGTTCGGTGTAATGAATATTCGATCAAATGAAAAAAAAGCGTATCGTTGACTTTGAACTAAAATTCGATTAAACGTTTGTCGAAATTTCAAGGGTAAACCGTTTTAAATCAACTCCGCAAACATTTATAATTCGTGATAATGCAAGGTATTTATATTGTATATAACTTTGGATAAATAATAACAAGGCCAATAAAAATAAATCGTTTTCTTAATTTTATTTGTCGAAATGTTTGTTTTTTGGGCTCTACTAAGCACAAACACAAGTCAATATATGTACTATACTACAAAAAAATCTAAAGAATAAAGCCATATCCACTCACGTTGCTTTTAGCGTCTCCGTTTAAAAACTGTTCACTTTAAATGAGATTTTTAATGGAGTAGAATGCGAAATGGGTAGGATATTATGGAATAAACTAGACATTTTAAGTGTATTTGAAAGGTCGTAGTTTATTTAGCTTGATATTGCTGGCAACTAGATTTAATATTCCAAAGCAAAGCGAAATCAAAACGCAATTTCCGTTTAGAATTATTGTTTAAAAGTTTTATTGGTTTAATCAAAAATAATTACGTATTCATTGTCTCAGTATCTACTTCTAAATCATTTATCAAAGCCATCTTTTTTTTAACCAACTTTTCTAATCCATCCATCCCGACCCGTTTCGCAAAGTTGTTTAGTTTTTGTACAACTTGAAGGACTAATTATGCATAAATATGGATTGTTTCTTAGATGCACAAAATATACAACACTACCACAACGTAGGTACTCTTGCTTTCTTGCTCTTTGATGTTACTTAAATTAATCTTGTCTGTTTTACGCAACATCAAAGAGTCAGAGAAAGAGTTTTCTAAATAGTAAAATTTACTCTTAATACGTAGGTACGTATCAACGCCGCTTAACGTCAGTAGGTACTTCGACTTACTTACTAGCAGCTGATGCCCTTAAAATATCAGTTGTTGCTCTTCATGATCTTGTCAAAACACGAATATGTGGCTGAAATATTTTGACTTCAATACTCTGAAATTACAGTAATTTCATTGTACACTGTCATCGTGAGTAAACACCAATTTGTTTAATCACACACCGGCGAGGCGTCTAAGTGTCTCCCGGCTCACATTGGGTAACCTAACTGGCAAAGTACGCGAGTGCCCAGGCCTAACCCACTTTTACGTAGATTTCCACTAAATACGAGTATGTAGGTATACTAATTAACCTTTATAAAGGATAAGGGTGTAGGAGCATTATTACTTTGAAAAAAAAAAAACGAAATCGGCTCCTATTCAAATCAGTAGGTAATACAAATCAGCGCTCAACTCCATAGATATAACCGAAACTGAAAAAAAAAATGTTCAGCAAATATCTATGTATGGGAGATATTTAGAAAGTTATTTTAAAAACATATTGTTGTTTCTAAAAAAAAAGTTAATTCTGAATATTTTCGATAATAATCGATCCGAAAGTTGCATAAATTGTGTGTGGGACACTAAAGTCTAAGTCTAAAATATATGAACAATTTTTTACCAAGATTAAGCTTTAATACGTTCAACGATTTTTTTTAATTTCCGTAAATCTGCGCTTGGCTTTGGCTGCGGAACCGTACACTGAGCATGGTCCGACATGCTCTTGGCCGGATTTTAGGGCTCCTTACCCAAAGGGTAGAACGGGAAAAATGAGACTGCGTTGTCCGTCTGTGGGTCTGTCTGTCACCAGGCTGTGTCTCATAAACCGTGATAGCTAGCTACTTACAGTTCAAATTTTCACAGATGATGTATTTCTTTTGTCGCTATGACAATAAATAAATACTAAAAACAGTATAATCTTATGTCTGTCTGCCTACATCAGTAACCAATATAAAATTATCGAGCATCGCGTACATTTTGCTTAGGGCTCAGCTAACACTGGATTTTTATAGATACGGTCATTTGTAGCGTACCTATATTTTGTACGGAACCCTCGGTGCGCGAGTCCGACTAGTACTTGACCGGTTTTTTTGCTTTCTACAGCTCTCTTGCAATATTACTCAAAACCATATGTGGATGTAAATTTAAATTATCATTGAATATTCCACTCAACATTGAAACCCTAAACAATACGTGGTTAAATGTGCAGTCTCTTAATTACGTTCTCCCTGTTCGGTGCGACCGAGCTTGTTTCCGTTTCTGATTGCATTTTGATTGCACTACTGCAGTTTATCGTTATGGTCGCTTTCCTTTGTTTAATGGCATTTTTTTTTTCTCTCTCCCCGCCATAAACTCTGAATGATATCAAAAGAATTAAATAAAAAAATAACCGACTTCAAAATAAACTAAACAGCCAAGAATAATCTTTTATCACATACGGATCACACGGATACGGATGTACGGATCACATTTGAATCACCTTTTGAAGTCGGTGCCAAACCGTTAATTTATTTCTATTAACACAGATGGCACGCAAGAACCGCGGCGGCGAGCCTTTAGTTATTATCTACCTATATATTAAGTTATAGTAATTCGTATTTTTGTTGAATAAAGAACTTTACTTCAGGTTTGGCACCGACTTCAAAAGGTGATTCAAATGTGATCCGTACCGTAAATATAAGATTATTTTTAGTTTATTTTAAAGTCTGTTATTTTTTTATTTTTTATGCTTTTTAGTGATGAATTTTAGAGGTATAAAGTATATTTTAGAGCCCAGAATGGGTAGATTGAGGAGGATTTGATTGTAAATAAAAATCTATAAGAATTGGCTAGGTCAAAATGGTTAAGTCCAGTAGCTTGCTGGCTAAAAAGAAAGCGCCATCTAGGTTTTACCTTTACACCTGTCACCTTTAGTACTCTAAATTTAATCAATATATCTACATATTTTATAGTTTTTGAGTAAAAGGCCTGTGACATACGGACGGACGGATTGACATGACGAAACTATAAGGGTTCCGTTTTCGCTATTTTGGCTTTGGAACCCTAAAATTACAAGTTCCTGCTTATTAATTTACAAACTCATCATATTCAGTACATGTTGTATCGAGACTTTTCAAGAAGGCTTTGAATCATATAAAAAACGGGTCAAGTACGAGTCACGGAAATCAAGGTGTCAAAATATGCGCTATGAACGGCTGTATCTATAAATATCCAGTGTTAGCAGATCCCTGCTGCTAAGTAACATATATGCAGTGTGGGGTAATATTATATTGGTGTCTGATATAGACCAGACAGACGTGCCACTATCGATTTTCAGACTTTTCGCGTTGGTTGTGCTATCAGAGCTACTTACTACCTTCATACCAAACTTTAAGTTTTTTGGACAATTGGAAGTACCCTATTGGATTTCAACTGAAGAAAATAGTATGGAAACGCATTTGTTAATGACTGGTACCTATCTTTTGATTGCGTTGACATCGAAATCTGATTTTTTTAAGAGCTTCGAGGGATTGCAGACTTGGGTATTTGATATTAATTTCTGCTTTATAGTATTTATACCTACACGCGTTCCAGAGATATTAAGTCCACGGCAATTTATAAAAACCAGTGTTAGCAGAATCCTCGGCTTGGGAATCCCACGCTCCGTCTTCTGGTACGTGGTCGGCACTCCTTTCTTTTCCAACAAAACCTGTCATTCTGTTCCAACTATGTTTATAATTCCGAAATATTTATTATGTTTAGATGACATGATCTAGAGACAAAGGACAAGGAAACATCCACTACGCACTAACTTTATTACCATCTACAATGTGCCCTCTACTTCGTTCGCGGAAAAGAAAAAGGTCACCCTCTTTTTTACTTCAGCGTAGTCGAGTAAAAGGTATCCTATAACCATCTGTGGATACCCAGCTACCCGTGTACCAAACATAGTTGAAATCTATTTAGCCGATTTGGTGTGATGAAGCGACAACGACACATACGAACATACAAAAAATCCAAAAAAAAATGACGATTATGGACGTCCAAATAGACAATATATTTTATTAAATACCTTCAATGTACAGACATTTCCTTTTTATAATTTTATAAATGATAAATAAATATTTCAGGACAATTATACACAAATCGTACTACTTGGTTCCACAGCAAGCTCAATAAGTAAGGCTTGTATTTTGAGTAAATTGTATAATAGTAAGTATTGATATGTCGGCGGCCTCATTTCGCTCGGGTGTTTTCTGCTATTTCGTCTCGACATTGTGAACGAAAGATAATAATAGTATCATTAAATGTGTTTAGTTTTCAAACCCACCACCAAAGAAATAGGCCTTAATAGACGTACGCGGGCCTAAAATTATGCTCTAGGAGTTTACCATCAACCCAGAAATCGTTAATATATGTGCCATATAGTGAAAAGTTTCAAACATATTCAAGCTGCAGAAGCAGCAAGCGACTCCTCCATTAATGCTTCGTAACGGGAAAGCTCCCTCTAAGTTAATATATTGTTTACTTTTCAACTGCAGTATTTCCTAAAAGTATAACGCTTTAATATCGTTGATATATTCTGTAGATTTCTACAACGACCTTCTAACAATTTGCACTGAGATCATTTTGTCTCGTGCCTTTGCAATGTTAAAGAGACTGCAAGAACTCCATGATGTTACAGTTATTAATTGTTACAGCTTCGACGGGGGTTGAAATTTGTTGCCTAATGTCGGTACTAGTACCTACATAATCAAGATACGTTTTGGTTCTAAGGTATTTTAGGACTGAGGTATTCGGATATTAGGCTATTTTGAATTTATGTTTATATGACAATATGTGTTATTGACATTAGGTCGTTTTGTGTTTATGGGGTAATTTTAGATTAGGCTCTAATGCCCCGGAAGCGGTCCTATAATATCAGTTTCATTGTTATGGTTCTTACCTACACGTCGTTGTTTCGCTGTTAACCATTTCACCACCAAGATTTTCGTAGCGCTACTCGCGTAACCGCATAACAAAATGCACATGTAGCGAAAACATACTACGACCTGGGACGCCGACTGAATGGGTTACTGGTAGTGAAAGTGATATTCTATGTTTTCTTAATGTATCCGTTTATATCGATGTGAAACATACTACTTAAATACTAATATGAGCTCGTAAATTCGCTAAACTTAAATTTAATAAAGACACTTAAAATAACAAATTAATCTTCTTCTTTGAAAACGCTTTGCATTTCGTTCACTCACAAAGATCCCAGTCCCTAGCGTAAGCTAAATCCTTATATGTTAATGCTGAAAACAGTGCCGAATGTGTTTCATCGTTAGGTAACAGACGCAGTGGAATAGTAGCTTCACTGTATAATTTTATTACTTTCGGTCAATGCCATATTTACCGCAGAGTTATTGGTAGACAGTTTTAGAATTAAGTATACTTATTTAGATTCATTAGCCCTGTAGCAGACTGGAATGCTCGTATATTATGGCTTCTATACCTTATACGTCCTTAACACTATGGCTGCCCACCATACTTAGCCTAAAGTATTGCTCCTACCGGTGATGCTGACAGCATCACCTTATTACTGAGGTGCCATAAGCATCACCGGTGACATATTAACCACTGCCTAAGTGCACATATTATGAAGGCTCCGGCAGTGCGACGAAATTTATAATTTAAAAGTTTTTAATAATAAGACATTTGTTGATGATAATTAATTATGTTTATTTTATTAATGTTAATCTCAAATTATGCGTCAGTGTGTATTTTAATTTAAATTATTTGTATTTTTAAAAAAATGTGTGTTGGACCCATGTTGTCTGTAATGAATAAATGATTTGATTTGATTAGTGCAATAATAGGATGATTATTTATACCCTATTCTAAAAAACCAAAACGATAACCTGAAAAATGAGCTTATGATGGCCCCAAAGAGAAAATTTGGTGTTCCTCACGGGTGGTGTACGTGGCTGCCGACGTGTTAAGCAACTTGAAATATTAAAATTATAAGCACTGAATTATACCAATTACCTTTACTGAATTATTCAATTTATTTTTCTTTACTACGGCAGGCACAGTCGGACAAGACGTTTCCTTTGTATTCCCTAAAGCATATTTCATAACTAGTCATTCGCTATAGCCCATCGTGACCGGTGATGCCTCTGGCACCTCAGTAATAAGGCTGTTTTCTAGACGAGCATGATATATGTATCCCTGGCCGCATCGTCACTTAACAACAGGTGAGATTGCGATCAAATGCCTAACAAAAAGAACGGTCTACACCTTCATTAGATGTACACTTTAAGTCACATTTCTCAAATATCATCTCTTACAACCAAAATAGTCAAAATTACAATTTATACTTTAGCTCATTTATTTTACATGATATAAAAATATAAAATTCCTCTTTTGAGATATTTCGCTTAGTACTGGTATCTAAAATACGACTGGCATAAATAGGCCAATAGCTAAATGTTATCTCTCTATGCACATTATTTGTATGGTAAGCGTAAAACGTGCGACATAAATAGTAGCCTGTGGTCCGTGCCGAAAATTATGTGCGGTTATTATGGGTCGTGTTTAGACACGGAGAACGGTATTTTATCGGTACCGCTCACGTTCAGTTAGCTAAAAAATGTAACAGGAGCCCCAAAATAAACTGTATGATAATGATTATAAACATTTAATAATAACAAGTATAGGTGATTCAGGATGCGTTGAAATCATAAACTCAGAGGATGAATCAATCAATTGCGGTGTGCCACAAGATTCAGTTTTAGGACCATTGCTTTTTAATATCTACATTAACGATCTTCCAAAGAATGTGTCTCATGCTACGACATATCTCTACGCCGACGATACTAGTGTTATTATTCAAAATAATGACATCACAGCATTTAAGTCACAACTAAATCAAACATGGGCAGAACTTATGCACTAGTTTCAATGTAATAGACTTAAAATGAATATCGATATAACCAATTACGTAACATTTTGCGGACATACCAATAGCATACCCTATAAGATATCTCTCTCCATTGCGAAAGTAGAAAAAACTAAATTCCTAGGTATTGAAATAGACAATCAATTGCGTTGGTTAAACCACATTGAAGCCATAAGAAAAAGACTAGTATTGTACATAAAAACAATAAAACAAAGAAATTAAAGTAACATTTGTACAAAGGCAAACTTATCCCTTTAAGGGATCTCTTCCAGTTAACCTTAGAGCAAATGAAAGAGAAGAGTAAACATCAACGCAGATAAACAAACCAACAAGTTAATATGCACAATGACATTAAAACTTAAAAGCTAAAGTAGCATACACATACACATAAACCCTAAATAATAAATAGTAATATAATAGCATATATATCATCTAGATAAATAAATATACGTGTGTAAATATATATTTATATACATAATAAATATACACAAACGGATAAATATTAAAAGACGAGGTCAGGGGTCTGAAAGCCATAACTTTTTTTAAGTTATCTTTAAATGATGCCACGGATTGTGACTGCTTAACGGACACCGGCAACGCGTTCCATAATTTAACCGAGTGGACTGTGAAAGATCTCCTATATGTGCGCGACTTATTGGGCGGAAAAGCGAGAGAAAGATTGGCACTTGAGCGCAGCCGGTGGCCACTGCCAGCCGCCATATACGTAAATCTTTCAGAGAGATAGGAGGGGGACGCGGGATTGAATAATACATTGTACAGCAATGACAGCACATGCACGTCCCTGCGACGACGAATCCGAAGCCACTCTAGCTGAGAACGGTACTGAGAGACATGATCAAACTTTTTCAGGCCAAAAATGTATCTTATGCAAATATTTTGCAGACGCTCAAGCTTATCAAGTAGCTCTTCCTTGAGGTCCAAAAAAGCAATGTCACCATAATCGAGAAGAGGAAGTAAAAGAGAGCTGGCGAGAGTAATCTTAGTATGCAGTGGAAGGAAATTCTGCAGACGCCTTAAAGAATGCAGTGACGCAAACAGTTTCCTGCTCACCTCAGATAAGTGCGGTGACCAAGAAAGAGTCTGGTCCATGGTAATGCCTAGATTTTTTACAGTAGAGGAGAGCGGTATGTACTTTGCACATTTTGAGAGTATCTTGAAATATGGTCTAGAGATTTGGGGAAATAGTGTCCACATACAGCCAATTCTAGTACTACAAAAAAAAGCAATAAGATGCGTCGCCAGAGCCAACCCTCTCGACCACTGTAGACCACTGTTTGTAAAATATGAGATATTGACGGTTATTTCACTTTATATTTATGCAGTAAGTATACTTATTTATAAAAACAAGTCCAATTATCCATGTAAGGGCAAAGATAAATCACGAGCTTTACGAAATAATACGTATATTGTTTTGCCTAGATGTAATAATTATGTACAGTTTAAAAGAAGTGTTGAGTACTTCGGAATAACAATTTTTAATTTTCTTAACAATGACATTAAAGAATGCAATAATATAAATGAATTCACAAAGAAATTGAAGTCGTACTTATTGACAAGACCATTTTATACGTTAAGGGAATATTTTGAAAGAATGTATGACTAACTTAGAAATAATAAATAAATAAATAATATGTAAATACTGATTGTTCCGTGAAATTATAAGGGAATTGGATTATAGAATAGTATTATTATTATTTTTTTTAAATGTACTCATTTATTTGTTATGTAACTATGATGTATTCTAATACTTTAGAGTTAAATTAGCGTAATAATTTTGCATGCCAGATTGGTGCAACATGCATTCATAGCATCCTTATATCGTTGACATAACTATTGTAACACCTGTGTATGTTATGCAAATTAAATAATTTGAATTTGATTTAAACACGCGCTAACGACATTTAACACATATACGAACGATGTTTTCGTAGCGCTACGCGCGTAGCCGTTAACGTGCCTATATAGCGAAAACTTACCTCCTACAAGCAGAGCGCCCATCTAGCGGTTTCGCGGTCGTGAAAGTGCAGCTCACCACATACCCAGTTACTCACAATCCGAGTTGTCCAAACTACAGTTCCTCACGTTCCTATCAATACTTCACAGATTTACCTCTCCACTGGCTTGCAAATAACCTTCAATATGATAGGGTTCCCTTTTCTTTAAATAAGGCTAAAAAGGGTCCGGAATTTCGGAATTGTGGTGAACCAAAAAAAAGTTGATGGTTCGAGAAAGTGTAAACTATTCCATTCGTATAAAATATATTAGGCAGGTTAGATTACAATCTGTCGAATATATTGAGTAGATTGTTAAATAGCACACGTCGAATTGCTATATATATGGATCGCAAACTTTACCAAATAATGTAATAAAGAAAAAAACCAACACCCAAATAACACTCTTTGTACTCTTTAGAACCACTTAAAAACTTCCCGATAAAGAAGAAGGTAAACTCAAACGAAGGGTTTGCAACTTTGAAAACTAAAGCTTATTATAGTTGCAAATATCGCCAATAGTGATCGAGGTTGGAAGTAAGTTTTATCTCAGTTCCGCTCCTGTTTAGCTGTCTAGTGACAGTTACGGAGATAACGTCTGAAGTTTAGTTGTGTCTTTAATTAAGAAGCTTAGCGTGATTGATTTCCGTTTTTAACCGACTTCAAGAAAAGGAGGGGGTTCTCAATTCGGTTTTATGTTTTTATTTTTTTGTAGTATAAAACTGTAGTTATTTACTATCATAGTATAGTAAAATATACTTAACGCAATGACGCCCTGTTTAACTACTAATAAACATCAGTGTAACCCTATCTCCACTTACTTCTGTCCTTAATTGGTATAGCCACAGGTTTTCAATGGGATTTAAATCTGGTGATCTAGCAGGCCACGAAATGATATTTATGTTATAACGCCCGCTCACACTTTGGGAACGATGTATAAGACAATTATCCTGCACAAATGAAATTATGCGTAATTCTTCCTCCGGATACACATTTCGAATCATGGTCTCCTCCAGCACATTGACGTAATCAGCAATTACTGACGAGTTCTCCCGGGTCAGCCCCGCTCATCTAACTCCACATATTCACTGTAATGCGACCAGATTGCACAGTGGGTACTACGTGATCGTTATTATAACGCGTATTATTTGAACTCCACAAGCTTAAACGTCGGTGTTGACTAGTGAAACGTGTTTCGTCAGTGAAAATGACATTACTTCAATCGGCATTTAAGCATTCTCGAGCAAACTTTGTGCTGTGACGTCAGCGAAGGTACGACTGCATGCTTGCGAGGATGTAAACCCTCACTGTGTGGAGAACACGGCGAACAGTGACCACGTCTGTGTTAAATAAACGGGTGTAATGGGTTATTGGTGGAAAACAATTTTCGTCATTTTCCTGACCATGCTTTGACGCCGCTGTGCGCTTATAAGTCGAGGTCTACCGTTCGTTTGGCGGTGCAGATCCTATATGATCCTTCCTCTGTGAATAGTCGCACCTATAACAGAACTGTTTTCCTCTGTAACAAATTTCAGAAATGTATAATCATTGTTAAATTAGCATACAGATATAACTAATATAAAAAATCTACAAAGAAATGTAAACAATAATACTTACGCTTACACCCGTTTCTGTAGCAATTTCCGTCAAATTTTTGCCTTGACAATGCAAAGTAATTATTTGTAACATTGTGGCTAAGTCAATATTGCAACGAAAACCCATTATTACAAAATAAAAGAACTAAATAAATACTAAAACTCAATCAAAACTACAATCGAACGCACGGCAGCCGCAAGGGATCGAACGAACAGTTTCTTTGTATAAAAAATATTACGGTATATTCATAATCTTAAGTCTACCCTCTAAGTATGTGTGGTTACTTTTATATTATTGTTGCACTATTCAACAACTATTCAACATGTGACTTAATTATAAATATTTATTTGTTTAAATAAAAATGTTTTGTTTAAGCAGCTGTTAATTAATCTCAGTAAAAAAAACTAAAAAAAAAACTATTAACACTAAACGCATGCCCTGCAAACGTAGGTGATTATACGGTTATAAATTTCATTCAAGTCCAATATGGCTTGATGGCCAAAGGGTTTAATGAGTTGATCTATACGACGGATGTTCCGGGTTCAAATCCTCTCGAACACGGTATAGGAAAAAAGCGTTTTTGTGTTTGAATTAACAAAATCATCGATGGCTTTGGTTATGACGGTGAATCTAAGTATTATTTAATTGAAAGTGCATTCAAAAATACTGGATTCTGAAAATACGTTCCATAATGTAAATTGAATATTTGAGTGACTTGCCGTGTGTGTTTGGCAATCGTAACTTCAACCGAGATTTTTTTACAATATTTTGATGTTATCAACGCCATCTACTAAGATCTTATGAAATCAATGTAGTTACCGGATAGATGGCGTCTCGTTTCGCTGCAATGCAAACTTTCTGACAAATGTCCATGCAATTATGCTGTCCAGTGTACGTCGTTTAAACGTTGTTCCGGTTGTCATTACGTAAACATCACTGTGCCGAAGCTCCTAAAAAATCAACTACAAATAAATAGAAAAACGCCAAAATTTCACAATTGCATCACGGCAATACTAAAATAAAGTGTAAATTGAGTGCCACTAATAATAAGTTATAAATTATAATCATTCATCGACAAACATCAATACCATAGAAGGCTGTCAATACGTACGTCAAATCAACTGTCATTGCCACCTAAGTGTTGCCAACAAGAAAAGGTAAAACTCCTCATCTATACATACGTTCCGTTACACGAAAAATATGGAAGGTCAATTTCAACTTTTGTTGGACAAAATAAATTATGGAAAAGATTGACGAAAAATTAAAACCTGTTCTAGAAGAAAATAAAAAGTTGCAAATTAAAATGGAAAATTTAGAAAAAAAGGTGGAGTATTTAAAAAGAGATAAAAAAATCAATAATATAATAATTCATGGATTGAAGGAAGACAAAAAATCAACATTAGAGTTACTTAAAAATTTAAGAAAATGTTTTTTGCAATCATTAGAGAGTAAATAAAGTATATCGTATTGGGAACACAAATAAAAATGGAAAACCTAGGCCTATAGACTCCTTTCCTTTGTTAGCGGCTGGAAAAAGAACGAGATCGTGAGAAATAAAAAGAAACTAAAGGAGGTATATTTAACAGAAGACTACTCAAAAGAAACCGTAGAAAAGAGGAAGGCCCTTCAACCTCAGCTCATGGAGGAAAGAGAAAAAGGAAACATTGCCTACTTAAAGTACGATAAACTCATCGTGAAGGAAAACACAAATATTAAAGAAAAAAGGAAAAGAGAGATATCTACCTCCCCGCAAACTGATTCGCAACCAAAGAAACAGCAGATATTAAATTCATCAACAAGCAAAAGACTCAACGCGTTTGATATTATGAGAGCTCGATCCCTTTCTCTCTTTGAAATCCCAGTCACAAAGTAACTATAGCAATTAGACATCGGCGATCGGAATCAAAAACCAAATAACAAGAAGAAAAATAACACAACAGAAACAAAATACCGTCCCCCAAGCCAACTGGTCCTCGTGGGGGAAAAAGACCAATACCCTCCAAAGACATTCAAGTACTCTTCCGATATATACATAGCTACTTTTAATACAAGATCGTTACAAACTACTGAAAGCGCATTGAACGCGAACTAGCCATAGCAAAACTAGAATGGGATATAATAAGAATTAGTGAAATGAGAAGAAATGGCGAAGGGATAAAAGATAACGGAGACTACATTCTACACTACAAAGCCATAGCAAAACTAAAATGGGATATAATAAGAATTAGTGAAATGAGAAGACATGGCGAAGGGATAGAAGATAACGGATGCTACATTCTACACTACAAAGGGCGAGACCCCAGAATTGTATGGTGTAGGCTTCTTGATTAAAAAGAAACCTGTACACAGAATAGAGTAAATCAAAGGCATATCTGAAAGAATAACAGTGTTCAACATAACATTACCTATAAATAACCTACTCACCAATTGAATCGGGCAAGAGAGAAGACGTAGTAAAAATTGAAAAACTCTATGATGAGTTAAGAACAACTATTACAAATTTTGACAAAAACATTATTGGTATGGGAGATTTTAATGGTCAAATAGGAATGAGTAATAATGATGGAGAAGCATACACATTGAGTAAATACGGACATAGTACAAGAAGCAATAATGGAGATAGATTAGTCACCTTGGCTTTAGAAAATAAACTCAGGATCCTCAATAGTTTCTACAAGAAAAAGAAAACAAAACAATGGACTGGGGTTTCCTTGAATGGCCAACACAAAAACGAAATCGATTTCATTATGTCTAATAATGCCAAAATTCAGGATGTGTCAATCATACATAATTTAAACTTCTATACGGATCATAAATTGGTTCGTGCTATACTGAGAGGCACGCCTGGAAAAAGCAGAAGAATGTTCCACAATAATAACTTTTCGTTTGTATACAACCACAATATTGACCAACTCACGACTACTTTAAAAGAATCTATAGAAAAAGATATTGTACAGAACATACCAACTCAGAACAAATATGAAAAAATTATAAACATTTTACAAACAGAAACCAAGAGTGTCAATTCAAGAAGCAAAACGGTCGTTTCTGAGGAGACATACCAGTTGCTACAAGAAAGGAAAGAACTATTACAATAGAAAGAAAACAAAATGAACCGAAGTAAAATAGCAGAAATTAGCAAAAAGATAAATGCAAGTATAAGAAAAGATAAGAAATTAAAAAGACAAAATATTTTGAAAAACATATCGAAAGAACTGGAGGAACAAAAAATGCTATTAAAGAATTAAACTCTAAACAGGATTGTATTTGCGAAAACTCACAAAGGACATTATACAAACAAAAGACCAGAAATACTTAAAATAGATAACGACTACTACCGAAACTTGTACCAAAGAAAGGACGTAGAAAAAAGGACGACAGAAAGAAATACTACGGACTTTGAACCGATACCAATAATATTGAAGGAAGAAACAATAAGAGCAATTAATACACAAAAAAGAGATAAGACCCCTGGAACCGACCAAATAACGAACGAATTACTAAAACCTACCCTACCGATCATTGCCCCTACACTAACAGATATATTCAATGAAATCATAGCGACTGAAAATATTCCTATAGATTGGACCAAATCAACTATAATATTACTACATAAAAAAGGAGATAGAGGAGAAATATCGAATTATCGACCTATCAGTTCGATGTCGAACATCTATAAAGTCTTTTCTAAAATAATACTGTCCCGTATCACATCTACACTCAATGACAATCAACCGAAAGAACAAGCGGGGTTCCGTAGTAAATACTCGACAGTGGATCATATGCATGTTCTAAGACAAGTTCTACAGAAATACCAAGAATACAATAAAAGCTACTATCTCGGATTTGTAGATTACAACTAGGCCTTCGATTCACTAGAACATGAATATATCTGGAAAGCATTGCGTACTCAAGGTATACAAGAAAAGTACATAAGAATACTTAAGAACATATACTCAAAAAGCTCAGCCCAAATCAGACTGGAAGTAACGGGAGAGGAGTTCCCTATAGAAAGAGGCGTCCGACAGGGCGACCCAATCTCAACCAAGTAGTTCTCTGCGGAGGCCTTGGAGATGATATTCAGATACCTAGATTGGGATAAAAACGGACTCAACATAAACGGTGAAAACTTGGATCACTTGCGCTTCGCAGACGATTTACTTCTATTTTCAGAATGTCCACAAAAACTAGAGCTAATGCTACAACAACTGTCCGATCAAAGTATAAAAGTAGGACTTTCAATGAACACAACAAAAACTAAAATTATGACTAATGCTTCACAGACATACGACATCATTGTAAACATGGAGAAAATAGAATACGTGGACGAATATATATATACCTAGGACAGCTAATAGCCACCCGGGATACTATGCATAAAGAAATAGACAGGAGAATCGCCAACACGTGGAAGAGATATTGGTGTCTTAGCGAAGTTATGAAAAACAAGGACATGCCAATTAAAGATAAAAGAAAAGTATACAACATGTGCTTTCTGCCATGTTTAACATATGGCTGTCAAACATGGTCACTGACAGAGAAGCTAACCAACAAAATAATAGTATGTAAAAATGGAATAGAAAGAAGTGTAGTCGGAGTAAGAAGAAAATATAGAATAAGACTAAATAAAATTAAAAACTTTACTTAATTTAAAGATGTGAACAAGGTATGCAGAACATTAAAGTGGAAATGGGCAGGACATATGCTGAGAGAGAAAAATGAGAAATGGACTAGAATAATATCAGAGTGGTACCCCAGGGATGGCAAAAGAGGAAGAGGGCGACAAATGAAACGTTGGGAAGACGACATCAAAAAAGTTGCTGTTCAAGAATGGACCAGAATCGCAAGAGACAGAGATAGGTGGAAGTCTTTGGAGGAGGCCTTTGTCAAAGGACAAGCTGTTGATGGGAAACCGATTGTCAGTAATTGAAGTAATACCTTTGGACTTACTGTAAAGCTGTAAAACAGCAATAAAGGCTTATTTTATTTATTTTTATTTTATTGTACTACGTTTAGAAACTAAAAATATATTTTAAAATGTTACCTTTGCAATACATGTGAGCTGACCATGTTTATAAATATTCCAAATTTCAAATAGATAGCATAAGTAGTTTTTGAGATATAGCGATAATTTATTTAAGTCGGACAGACAGACAGACAGAGTCGCACCATAAGGATTCTTTTTGTACCTTTTTGGAACGGAAACCTAAAAAGAAAAGACTCCAAAAAATGCTCTAAAATATTGAAAAAATAACTGAATAATAAGGTTTCTTCAGTTTCCTAACAGGTAAGCTTTTCAATCCTGTCTTCCACGAATTGACTCGCGGAAGACAGGATTAAGTGGCGGACGGCAATCATAGAATTATTTAAATTGTAGAATACAATGGGTTGACGTGAATGGAAAGCGTTCACCGGCGTCATTAGTCTCTATGGGTGTACCGCGGGGATCAATATTGGGACCTTTCCTGTTCCTTATCTATATAAACGACTTGCCACACCTCGTAAAGACCCACCATGAGATAGTTTTGTTTGCAGATGATACGTCTCTAATTTTCAAAGTCATACGAAATCAACGATCCTACAATGACGTAAACAATGCTATCTGTGAAGTAGTAAATTGGTTTAATGTAAATAATTTATTGTTGAATGAGAGAAATACTAAATGTGTTAAGTTTGTTACGAGTAACATAAAACACGAGCAAGCAAGCGTTGTGGTTAAAGGTGAGGAACTGGAACTAGTTAATAGTACAGTCTTTCTCGGTATAACATTAGATTCTAAGCTCCAATGGGGTCCCCTTATTGCTAATCTCTCGAATAGACTGAGTTCTGCAGCTTTTGCAGTAAGAAAGATTCGTCAATTAACAGGCGTGACAACGGCTCGATTAGTGTATTTCAGTTATTTCCACAGTATTATGTCGTATGGCATCTTACTATGGGGCAGTGCTTCCGACATTAATACTATATTTGTTCTGCAGAAGCGGGCTGTTCGTGCGATATATAAAATGAACTATAGAGAGTCGCTTAGAGATAAGTTTAAGGACATTAATATAATGACAGTGCATTGTCAATACATTTATGAGAATATTATGTATGTACATAAAAATATTACCGACTTTAAGAAGAACTGTGATATACATAATATTAATACTAGAAATAAGCATAAGCTCGCAGTGCCTGCTACTAGGCTCCATAAAATAAGGAGATCATTCATGGGTAACTGTGTGAGATTTTATAATAAACTTCCTAGCAGCATAAGTGAGTTGGCTATTGCTAAATTCAAAAATATTGTGAAAAAAAAAATATTTTCTAAAGCTTATTATAGCACACAAGACTACATGAATGATGAAGCCGCGTGGGATTAATGTAAATTATAGCGTCATGTAGGTATATGAATAATTATTTTAACGAATACCTAAGGTATTATTATCATTTTAATCTTAATTGTTTTATATACTCTGACATTTAGAATTTTATTTTAGGCACATTCTAGATTATTTATTTTTTATTGACAATCTTCTTGGGATTTATCTTATTGATTATTTTAATTTTTAAAATGATGATTTTATCAATAATATTATACTTAAGTAAATGATCTGATTAGGTTTTTCTGGGTTTCCCTTATCCTTGCAGCAAATGTTGGATCATATTGTATGTCGCCCAGCAAACATTCACTCTCATGTAACTGACATTTCGAAAGTGCTTGTAACTAGGCCTACTTGAATAAAGAATATTTTGATTGATTGATTGAAGAGCGCGACATCCACGAAAAGGCCTCGTTTAACCTTCTCGCAGATCGAAGAAGGAAACGGCCAGTCAGCACCTCCCCTCCACTTTGCTGTCAATTCTCTTGCAAAAGTCATTAGAAAAAGTGCTCCACTCGACAAAGATGAACCTTTTTATTACACCTCTATACAGTATTAGAAGATGCCTGAAACTTCGTCAGCGGAGGAGAAAAACATCATAATTCGTTTTTTGTTCAGCATAGTCGAGTAAAAGGTATCCTATAACCATCTGTAGATACCCAGCTATAATCCAAAAAAACACGTCATCAATAGTCTGTTGTTTTTATTTTTTTGAAAATGTCTCGTATCGTAATGTACAGACATTTTATTTTTACAACTTTATAATAGTAAAGATAAACTACGACGGTCCTCTGAAATTTCGGCTGATTTAGCCACCTGCCACTATCAGAAAAGGGTTGTGAAGTGATATCTGACAATCAGGTAGATTTCATACCCCGTCAGATAAATCCCCAAATTGTCACTGTCGCAGATTCGACCAAGAGAAAGTTACTGGTTCATAGTGAAAAAAGATTTGAAAAAGACTGGCAGGATTGTTCAAGACATTCGATTCCTTGCCATCCATGTGGAATTAACACGCCGAGAAAGTCGACAAGTGTTGTTCAGACTAAGGCGGGATCATGACAAAAGTGCGAAATTATTTACATAAATATAGAAAAAAATTCATTGCTAAGTAATTCATTCTGTTTAATTAATTATAAGAAAAAATAAGGGCCCTTCTTTGCGTACCAGTTCTATGTGAACTATGCTTTACTTGAGGGATAAAAGGAAAGGATGTCTCTGATTAAAGTAGCAAATCAAAATGACAAAGTTAAGGTAATGTGTCGAGCTAGTGAAACGCGGGCTCATAGCATTTCATTTATGCTGATTGCAAATGAGTCGGAAGCCATGTTTAGCCAAGTGTGTTCACTAATATGACACAGGTTGCTAAGTTACGCAGGATGGTAAGTTAGTAGTTGAGGCTTATTTGTTTTTGTGTTGGCGGCGCAATGCTTGTCGCTTCGCCTTTGTGATGAGATAATTTTAGATTGATACCGACTAAATAAAATTAAGGAAAATATCAAAATCACTGCAATTTATCAAAAAAAAAACACGCGATGGAGAGCTACCAGTACGATACCTCAGACAAACACACAGTCACTTTACGCCTCGTTTTAACCGATTTCCAAAAAAGGAGAAGGTTGTATGTTCGAAAGTTTGTATTTTTTTTTATGTATGTTCACCGATTACTCCGCCAATTGTGGACCGATTTTAAAAATTATTTTGTTATTTGAAAGGATATACTTCTGAGGTGGTCCCATTGCCACCAAGTTGGGATCTGATGGTGGGATCCAAAGGAAATCGAGGGCAATCCTCAAATTTTATAGGCACCTATAACGTTTTTCATATATTGTCTTCAGATATTTAAGTATTTGTATATGGTAGTCATCATCTCATCATGCTGAGCTGATGACGGAAGGTACAACTCCTTAATAATTAAGAGTGTTAGAGGATAACTCTTAAAAAAATCATCATTTATAGGTAGGTACATTAAGACTGTTAGTCATATTATTTATAGTGTGTCCCTGAGGTAGTCTTCTTATCACCAAGTCAGGATCTGATGATGGAATACCAGGGAAATCGAGAAAAACTCTCAAATTTTATAGTCACTAGCAATGTTTTGTACATATTTTTCAAAATTTATTCAGTTGTTTTCGTCTGCTTGTCATCATCAGACAAACAAACTGAGCTGATGATGGAAGGTACAAATGATTATGAACTAACCAACATTTACATTTCTTATTTCCAAAGACGAAGTGACGAAAGTGCCTCCTCAATCTTCACATTCTGAGCTCTAAAAAATACATTATATCACTACTAAAATACATCACTAAAAACAAAAAATATTTTTTTTTTAAATAAAAAATGAACCGACTTCAAAATAAACTAAAAGGCCATAAATAATCTTTTATATATGGGTACGGATCACATTTGAATCACCTTTTGAAGTCGGTACCAAACCTGAAGTAAATAAAGTTCTTTATTCAACAAAATTACGAATTAATATGACTAAATATATATGTAGGTAGATAATAACTAAAGGCTCGCCGCCGCGGTTCTTAATAGAAATAAATGAATGGTTTGGCATCAACTTTCAGTAAACCTAACACCACCTGATATAAGTAATGTGTAGCAACTCAAAGGAAGATCTTCTATACTTTTATAAAGTTGTAAAAATGAAATATCTGCACATTGAAAATATTTTCAAAACAATGATTGTAACGGACTATTTGGAGGTCACTTTTTATTATTTGTATGTTTGTTTGTGTCGTTGTGGCTTTATCACACCAAATCGGCTTAACGGATTTCAACTATTTTTGGTACACGGGAAGCTAAGTATCTTCAAATGGTTATATAATGCTTTTTACCCGACTACGTTTAAGAAAAAAGTGGGTTCTACGATTTATTTCGTCTCCGCTGACGAAGATTGCGGGCACCTAGTCCATACTAATATTATAAATGCGAAAGTGTGTGTGTCTGTCTGTCTGTCTGTCTGTTACCTCTTCGCGCTTAAACCAATTTGGATGAAATATGGTATGGAGATAGTTTGAGTCCCGCGGAAGAACATAGGCTACTTTTCATCCCGGAAAATACCCTTTCCGCGATAAACGAAATTAAGGCGGACGAAGTGACGGGCAGTAGCTGGTTCTTGATAGCATAATAATGAATGCTCTAAACAATACTGCGGGCCTGACTACTGGTTATGGGATTTGTCTTATCGCAATTCCAAATTGCTTACCACAGAGTTACAACAATATTATATACAAGGAAAAGCCATAGTTTGTTCTCCTTCTTCATCGTAGTCGGTTAAAAAAGCGTAATTCTACGAGTATAATCCTCGGATGTTTGTTTAACTATCCCTGTAAAATGGTCGAGATTCGTCCCAGCCGTTCCGATGTGATGAGGCCGCAATGATTTGTAAAGCACCACTAAGATTTATCTTGAAATGACGGCTCTAGTTATTTTAACACTGCTATAAAAGAATCAATCCATAACTTATGATGTAGTTAAACAACAAAGCGCTGGCGTCGCCATCGTAACTTCGTCGTGTTAAAAATCTTTTAAGAGTTTGAAAACTCTTCCCACTCGCCCTGAGCACGTTTACTTTACTTGCATAGAAAAGCAAGCTGAGTGGTGAGGTCATTTGGTGACATAACTTATGAAATAATTTATATGCAAAATTTTGTCTCTAAAAAGGGAACGCGATGAAATAATTTACCTAGCTCCAGTTTCATGATAATATAGCTTTAATTTTTGAAGTGCATGTCAAATTAGGCTCCTTTGGGTACGCTAAGTTCAGTTCGTTTCGTATTCCCAACGGCGGCGGCTAAAGAAACATAAGATTATCGAGATGGTATTAAACACCATTTTACACTCGTAGACCATTTCGTCAATCAAAACATTTTCAAAACAAGAAAGTAAATTTTGCATTTCACATCTTTGAAAGCGAGTAAGTACAATGGTATTTTGGAAGTTTTTACATAAGCGCAAGTGTTTTATGCTGATATCAATATAAAAAGTTTCGTAAGCATAAATACCACAAAATGAAAGCTGGCTATATAAATGTCTCGTTTTGCAATACTTTGTATTGAGTTGTACCAGATCCCGCAGTAGCGGCATAGAATATTCAAGTGCTTTTTTGCAGGGCATATCTCTGTATTCTTTCCACTAGCTGATTTTAATAATTAAATTTCCTCGAAACTTTCCCAGCGTTACATCCTGCCGGCAAAAAAGGAGCGTGTGCTATTATTATGCAAATACAAGGATTGAGGGGTTTGTTTTTACTTTACCATTTTTTGTAACTCGTGGGATCTAATTTTGGGCAAAGGGTCAGACGTCGTCAAGATTGTCAGCATTGATGAGGTTTATCTACTGAAGTTTGACTAAAAGTTTAAGCACCTGAGCCTAAACTTGCTTCAGAATAAGTTATGAATACTTTCAAGTCCTCGTAATTCGTAATAATATGAGATCATCAAGCCCTTTAGTAAGTGTGGTTAATAATTTAATATGCTTTGCACGTCTTATTCTTATTTATATTTACTCTTTAATTTTAGTCTAAAAAAGTAGATCGTCTGAAATCGATTGAATAAAACGATAGCGAAACAATGGCACAAAAACCGTTCAACATTCCATCAATCCGAATCCAACCCGATATCCAATAAATTTATTCTAGCAATAAATTGAATTTAGAGTGTTGAGCGCAGGATTATTTCATCCCATTTATATTGCATCCGAATTTAGCATAATTCCATCCGTGTTTTGACTTTCTTAAAATAAGTACATTAAATTTCGTTAATTTTATTCCGCTTTTGTTGCCTATAGCCAAATAACATTAAACATATTGTGATTTTATTTTTCAAAACAAGACTATGCATGAAGGGGGTGAAATAGGGGTTGAACCGTTGTATGGAAATCGGTCATTTGGAAAGTTATAGACTTGAATCTTTATATACAAGTTTCTTGCTGAATAAGAAAATAAATGATTTAGCTTTGCTATAAAAACTCATCCCTTGAGGGGGTTAAAAAAGAGTTGAAAGTTTGTATGGGACACATGTTGTTTAGTTAAGTTAGACGCTTAAAACTTCGGCCACAACTTTCTAATGTTCGGTGAAAAACATTGTTTAGGGCATCTTTTCCAATTCATCCCTTGAAGGGGTTAAGATGGGGGTTGAAAGTTCACTTAAGTAATGTGTGATTTTTAATGTTAAACTGTGGCTAGAAACATGACAGCAGAACATCAGGTTTCTTTTATAATATGTAGGGCTATCTAAAAATATATTTTTTTAATAAATTATTAAAGTAAAACACAAAGAGGGAGGGAGAGAAAGTGAGAGATAGATAGATAGATAGATAGATAGATAGAGAGAGGGGAGGGAGAGAGGAAGGGTGAGACAGAAACGAGGGAGTGAGAGAGAATGAGAGGAGGAGGGATGGATCAGAGGAGAGGGGGGAAGAGAGAGGGATAGAGGAAGAGAAAGAGATAGGAAGAGAGGGAGAGAGAGGGGGAGGGAGAGAGTGAGAAAGGGGGGAGGAAGGGAGAGAACAAATAGGTGTCGTAGTAAAATTATGACGCCGGTTTTCTTATGATGGTAACACGTAAAATTATCGTTCGTTAACCGACTTTACAGACAACCATTTTTTGCTTTGCCTTAAAATACTATCCTTTTGAAACGTCGATGTACCTTCTAGAACATTTTATATTGGCCAGTGTCGGGAACTTCACCCGTCTCTTCTTCTCATAGTCCTTCAGGCGTTAAAATTATAAGTGCCAGTGTTGCCTTCTTATGGAATACTGTTCAATATCACCATTTTCTCACTCTAAATCCGTTGGTCGCTGAATATCTTCTGAGTATTTTTTTTAACATTAACAGCATCGGACAACTGACATAAAAAGGTTTTCCTTATTTCTACGTTTACCTAAAATCTACGCGGACAAAGACGCGGGCGGCCGTTAGTCTAAATATAAATGAAACGTGATTTATCTTGTAAACAATCATTTCTAAACAGAGGGAATAAATTATTATATTTTGGTACTTCATTTGTTACACTACAAATCTTCGTTTACATGTGAATGATTGAAAGGACCGCTACATTATTGATTTATATCTTTTCATTGCTGACGTGAAAAGTTGTTTTTGCTACACAAGACCAAAGCTTCGTACTTCGTGACGTTGATTCACACACTTTGCTCAGGTTTGTAACTTAGAATCGTTCGGACAGTTCGAGAAAGACGGTTTATAGCTAGTCTGATACCCCATAAGTGAAGTTAAGAAGTTGTGGTACGTTGTACAGACGACTACAAAGATATGTATCCACTTTTTCATCGTAATGTATTGTAATAAGGTCCAAAAGCTGTACTAGCTCATATCATAAAATTGTCACATTAAGAATTAAGTTAGTGTTCAAAGTCGTCGAATTTCCGAAAATATGGTATAAAAAATCTTACCACTTAACAGTTTTAAATGAGCATCATATGTAGTAGGTTAGCCTTAAGCGAACTGCCAACAATTGACTTTGTGTCGGGAAAGCTTTTAAGGAACAATCGTACCGGATTAGCCTTTCTGCTTCGCCCGTCTGAAGAATGCTAATGGTTCGCTATTTACGCTATCTGCCGGAGGATTCGAATCTTGTGCTGATGTTGTTGGCGTGTTTTTACGAGCATTGTCGGTACTTATATATTTTGGCCTGCAACATAAGGTTACTTTTGTTATTTGAGTGGTTGAAATGATACACTTCAACAACACGCGGAATTGAATTTTGATAATAGAGCCATGTTAATTTGAGAAATTGAGCATCTTGACTCCAAACAATCCTTATTTCTAATTTCAAAGACAAATGATGTTTTTTTACGTCGTGAAAAATCAAGGCCTTTGAGAAAAACTCTTTCGCGAGTTTTAAAACGTGTTGCCTTAATATTACCGTAGTTAATTATCTGAGCATTGTGCCGTAAAATTTTTCCTTTGTTAAAATTTACAAGCCTTCCAGGGAATATCTCCCTTGCGAAGGACATCTAAAATGTTAATTTCACCTTTTTAAAAGGGGACAGTAATTGGTGGGTTTTATTCACGCTACAGATTAAGAAATGTGCTTCTCAATTGTTCGTACTAAAATGAGCCTTTATTGCTTTTTAACTTACAAGTATGTTATATTAAATACGCCTTAGCTCTTAAACATCGGGAAACGGTTGAATCCATCAATTACAGCTTGCTTTGCTCGTAGGTACTTTCATTGCAGTTTTAACCGACTTCAAAAACGGATTTTAATTTTTATATCTGCTCAACTTTACGTTATTATTAATATTACATTGCCTTATTATATTTCAAAATCTTTGGTGATGCGTATTTTAATTTTTACTTTTTATTTCTCATTGCATTCTACAGCACGTTATTCCGCCCCTTCTGGAAAGGTCATTAGATTTTAAAGGAGTTAAAGAAAGTTAGTGTCATAGATGAATAAAAAAATACAAAGGTTTTATCACTTGAAAGCATTTAAGGATCTTTCGGTAAATGAACATTTTATAAGCCACTTAATTTTTACAGACAATTACTGTACAACGGATAGTTTTAGTTTGGTAAGGCTTGATTCTTAACTTTTATACAGTTTGCAGGCATGAATTAGAGCTCTTATCAGTTAATATGAAGGGAGTTGTTAAATCGCACGTTCGTACAAAGTCATAATCCTGTCCTTCGACTAGTTATCAATCTACTACTAAACCAAAATCTTAATATTTCCTTTTAATCGTTTGGAGTATTGTCAGTATGCTAAGTTTACTGTATTTTATGGTGACAACTTCATAACTGTCTACCTACTCCCCAGAGTACAAGGTTATATTAGTTTGGGAATAGGGTCATTATTATCGCCTACAATCCAAGTTAAAGCAATATTTTAAATTTTACATTGTATGTGTACACGCTATAGAGCCCTGAATACATTCTAGCATAAAAGCGTACAATAACCAAGAAGTTACCCCTAAACGTATTTATAACGGAGGAAGCCAGCCGGCATAAGATGTAATAAAGATCCTGTCTTAATAACGGGGTGACAAGTATAATTAACATTCATCAACAAATTACTTAGTAATAAAACAGATTCTATCTGCAATCTTTGCGATATAAACCGCCATCTTGTACAAGTTTTATCGCATTTAGCCCCTGACTGGGTTTGCAAGTACTTTGTACGAAAACAGTATCGTGTTTTCTCTTCAAACACGTGGAATTTACCTCGAAAATAATGTTAATGATTCATATTTTTCTAACGTCATGTAAGACTCCTATCTTGAAATATTTTTCGTGTCTAAATGTCACATTCATTTAACGTTCCACTTATGTTTTGTGTATCGTGGGTTTATGTATATTTCGTTAATTTAGTTTATTTTAAAAATGTAGGTTGTCTTCTCAATAAATCAGCAGTTGCGCAATTTATCTGGTATAATTACGTTTTATATGTGTAGTCTGTGTAATATTTATAATTGTAGTACCTATGCATTAAAAACATTTAGTTAGTCCTCATCGTCTTAAGTACAATTGTTGTGCGCTTTATGTGTTCTTTATGATTTCAAGAGGATTTTGACCGTTAATTAAATAACGAAATACTAAAAAGTTTAATATCACTCTTGTGGAAATACATACCGTCGATCGAGCTGCATAAATGCGAATAGAAATATCGCTGGACCGAATCGTTTTGCCCATCAGAGTGGATATTTAATCGTTTCGGATTTTATTCCTTTTCATCTCTCTCTATAAAGGCCGTTATTTCTATGATTTTATCAGTTTGCTCTGAATATTTTCACATAGTCATAGAATAAGTGTTTGTAAAATTAATAGCGAATATTTAAGTAGATACTTGCCACAAACTTTTAATGCAAAATAAACAATGTTTAGTGCAAAGCAGGGACTGAAAAACCGCAGAAGACCGGTAACCTAAAATAGAGGTATCAATTGAAAAGGTATTCAACAGTAACGGTACCCAAATAAATAAAATTTTATAGGTACCCTTTTAAAACGGTACCGCTAAGATTGACCGTTTCGAGTAAAGGTTCTGACCGAAATATGACCCGTACAATTACACTGACCGATAAAACTAATACCTCAACGATTTCGGTTCGAGTATCGGATACCCATAAACGTGGCAACGTCGCATGCGTTAGTGAGTGTGATAGTGACGCAGTCGGCAACTGAACAGCGGTATTCAATCGACTCGATCGACACCGACAAGACAACAAATTATAATGTATATAAGGAACTTTTATTTAAATGATACCGCTACCGTAATCTACTTTAACCCCGGATACCTTTAAAAACACCCGGCCAAAACCGTTTTGTAACGTACTTCTATTTAAAGGTAAGTACCGTTTGGACGGAAGCTTGTTTGGATACCTAAAGTAGTGATACCGATACCGGAATGCTACTTTAACGGTCGGATACTTTTAAAAAGACTTGGTCAAAACCGTTTTTAAAGATACCTTGTCAGTCTCTGGTGCAAAGTCTACAATATATTATATTGCTCAGCTTGTTTTTATCCTGATTATTAATAAATCCAGTATGCATGCTCACTTTCATGCGCAGAACTTATAGTTTAGTCACGCCATAAAATTTGTGGAAAGTTCGCTGCGTAACGCCCCGTCATTGAATTGAATCTTTTGTTCCATTGTTGGTTTTGGCTCTCACATTTCGCGAAACTTAATTTGGAAACTGCGAACACTGAATGAGTTTCTTTTTCTTCTTCAACAAGTTAAATTAAGGAGACCGCTATTATTATAGAGTTAGGTGGAAGGTGGACGAGGAAGTTTTGCCTATTGATTTGATTCGTGTGTGTTGTTGGTAAACTGTTTGCTTCTTACACTAATAATTGAATTTCAGAGAGGACTTATTCGTGCGTGATTCTTTTTGTAAAGTCGGTCATCATCTAATTTAGTGAATACGTTGAGCGATCAGACGAATAAATGAGGCCTTGATATTGCTAGTAAAAAAAATGTAATCGATACTTAAGTAGGTAGTTTATGTGTTTTTTGATCGCCATAGGCTTTGACGGATCAAAAATTACATGAGCCCTAGCCGCTAGCGAGTTTCATTATTAACGCTGATTTTTTTGTCATCGGTCGTTGGTGCGTGGAGCACTTTGAGCGTTTTCCTCCTATCATGATCGTAGCAGTAGACGTTAAAAAAAGAGTTGCTCGGTATCTTGCTCATTAAATGGTAAGTAACGACTCTAAATAATGGATTGGCCCCATTAATATAAGTACGTTATTTTACGTTGTCTCGTCTAAGTAGTCGATGATACTATTATATGTATATTCTTTTTCCATTAAAAAATACGATAGACAATGTAAGTCATAATAAAGCTCGACAGTTAATTTACTAAGTTTGTGCTGTCACCAGAGTTAAAAGTTCTGAACTATTTATTGTTAAATTTCAACTTCTCTGTAACACGGTCCTATGTCGTTTCATCATACATAAATTACAGTAGTAAACTAATTCTCAAATAGTTTCAATAATGAAATTCCTCCCGGCGACCCATTTTGCAGACGAAAGGTAGCTTGGCTCTGTGCCACTTCCGTCAGTTTGGCCAGCTCTCTGTTTCCTAGGAAATTAAACTGCAAAAACTAACTAGCCTGAGATATATTGCCTCTGGACTTGTATCAAAGACGGCGGGCTTCAGTGAATCAGCCAAGTGCCCAAGCTTTTTTGCAAACCATCTGAACTGGCTAATGAACATTCTATTTTCTGACAATTACCTATCTACTTTTTAATTATGGACATATATTGTAATTATTTGTTCTGTAATCAATTTGTTTGTAGATTATCCATCTATACATGTAAAAGAAGTCCTTACTGACTGAATGACTGACTGACTCATCAACGCACAGCCGAAACTACTAACGCTAGAGAATTATTGTTTTCACAGTCGGTTACATTTATAACATAGGCTAAGGATAAGAAAGCATTTTTCCAAATTCATCCCCTAAGTGGGTAAAACAAGGGATGAAAGTTTGTATGGGAAACGTAAAATCTTTGGACTTAGAAACTTGAAATTGTGTGAATAGATTGTGTTTAAAATTTAGAAAATTATATTCTTGATTTTTGGAACGTCATCCCCTAAGGGGGTAAAACAAGGGATGACAGTTTGTATAGGAAACGTAAAATCTTTGTACTGAGTAACTTGAAATTTCGTGAATAGATTGTGTGTTTAAAATCAAGCAACAATATTCTTGATTCTTCAAAATTCATCCCCTAAGGCGGTAAAACAAAGGATGGAAGTTTGAATACGCAACGTAAAATCTTTGGACTTGGGAACTTGAAATTGCAAAAAAATTGTGGCATAACCCACAATTGTTTTGTATTAATTAATGAATTATTAAAGTGAAACACGAAGAAGATAGGAGGGAGAGAGAGAGAAAAGACGGAGAGAGGGATGGAGGGAGAGAGAAATGGTAAGGGAGGGTGAGAGGAGGGAGGGAGAGAGGAAGAGAAGGAGAGAAAGGAAGAGAGGCAGAGAGAGAGGGAGAGACGGAGGGAGGGGGAGGGGGAGAGAGAGAGAGAGAAACAGCGAGAGAGCGAGACAGAAGGAGGGAGGTAGGGAGAGACAAAAATAGGTGTCGTAGTAAAATTATGACGCCGGTTTTCTTGTGATGTTCACATAATTTTATCGTTCGTAAACCAACTTTACAGACAATCATTCTTAGCTACGCCTTAAAATACGAGTATTATCCTTATGAAACGCCGAGGTACCTTTTGGGACATTTTCATTTTGGCCAGTGTCGGGAACTCCGCCGGTCTCTTCTTTTCATAGTCTAGCAGGCGTTAAACTTAAAAGTGCCAGTGTTGCCTTCTTATGGAATAATTTTTAATATCCCCATTTTCTTAAATCCGTTGGTAGCTGAATATCTTCTGTGTATTATTATTTTTTAAACATTAACAGTATCGGACAACTGACAGAAAAATGTTTTCCTCATTCATATATCTGTTTTTACCTAAAATTTACGCGGACGAAGTCGCGGGCGGCCGCTACTCTATTATAATTAATTTATTGTGACAATCATAGTATAAAAGCATGTAAATTGACATAGTGTAATTTATATTGTCATTTTAAATTACGAAATATATAACTAATCTAAATCTAATCTACTGCCTCAATTCCTACAATAACAATAATAAATAAATATAAGGCACAATCTTTTCTTCGGTCTTCCTTTTCTTCTACAGCCTCCCCCACATTCACACTGTCTCATTACGTGGCTCTCTTCGCGTCACTTGCCCGTACCACATTAGTCGGTTAGCTCGCAACTTATCTGTTATAAGTGCTACATTTAGACTTCCTCGTATGTACTTACTAGTTCCTTTTCCCATATTCATCGTAACATTCTCATTTCTGCCACATGCATTCCTGTTTCATCCGTCCCATTTACAGCCCATTACGGCATTCAGGGATCTCATATTGTTCCGGTGACCTGCCGCCATTTCATCCATCCGGAGCTAATTCGGTTTTTCGCATCACGGTCAATGCCATCAATGCCGTCGCTCTGTATAAATAAACCGAGGTGCCTGAAGTCGGAGCCGTGCGGTTGACCTGTGTTGTGTAAATTTTTGATTGGGTCAATAATTTGCTAGGATAACTTGGGAATTCCAAAAAGAAAATTTTTCTCGAATGGCGACCTTGAACCGGCAGACTCAGCGTGGTAAACCAGCAATCGTGGGATCCGTGGAGGCTCGTGCGAAGACGTTGTATGCGGGTAGCGCATTGCCGGTAATCGTTGTGATCCATGGGTTAATGGACGTCATTGGGCTGAGGTGATGGAGGATGATACTTTCTACTCTCATTGTTATATATATATAGCATTCGTCTATATTTCATCCTGCTATTTCGGATTCGTAACATTAGTAACCAAAAATGTTCTGGAAAATTTTCAATGACACATAAAATTGACATTTAAGCCCATGTCAACGTTAAGGTATTAAAGCCTTTCGATTCGATTCTTTTTCGATATCTAAAATTTGAGATTGATTTTGCTAACACACATTTCCCAAATATCGTTTACGTTCCTTTCAACACTTTGAATTATTGAATGTACTATAAGACAGGTGTTTTTACAACCACTTAATTAAATTCATTTCATATACTAGTTCGTTCGCTTCTACCAGAATGATTTGAAATATAAATAGAGGACAAATCACAGAATAATAACTTCAAAAACAGGCAAAACCCGTCTATAAACAAATACATGTACATATATCAAATTTTTAGTGTAGTGATGACATTAGCAACAGTATTCTGCAAAAAAAAAAACTCAACATAAATGTTATCTAAATTACATCAAACCGTAAAGGCTGCACAGCGTACCAAAAAAACAAACACACAGACAGATCGACATAGATAGAGACTCCAAAAATATAACCTTCGTTCGGACGCAATCGAGTCTGAATAAAAATTTACTGCTTTATTGTCATTCATGATATTTTTTTTTATACAGTAAGTTATGACTTTGTGAGCCATTGACAGAAAACGTAACGAAAATACGGCACAATTAATAGTAGTTTATGCAACTGCTACATAATGAGAGGCCTTAAAATACGAGTGCGTTTCATAATGTTTTAAGGCCTAATTATGTATAGATGCATACACTACATTATCTACACACATATCATAAGTACTCTAAGATGGGTTCAGAAATAGCCGTAGGGAAAAGACCTGCATTGTTACTAGTGCTACCTGTAAAATATCAATAGGCCATAGATACTAAAATAATGCAATAAAAAATAAAACTTGAACAAATACACAAAGAAACAAATTATTTATTCACATAAATTCGTGCGTTTGTTCATTCTCCAATCTAAAAAAGTATAAAGAATACTTTTTTACTAGTACTAAATTTGGTTATCGATTTTTCTGACAACAAGTTATTTGTTGCAATCGTAGCTGCATTTATAATATCCGGCGGAGTGTTCATATAGCTCTCGGTGTCACTTCTACTCATATTTTCAACTTAAATGTAAATTAAAAACAACTTTTCACAGTTCTACTTTCGTAACAGCAAAAAATCAACAAATAAACATTAATAACAACAAACAAACAACATTAATGGCGGCAATTCGGTCCTCCGTCAAAACGAATGTAGTTTTTTTAAATCATAGACAAACAAATGAAGTCCTTATTCTGATATCACTTGAGATCAGATGTCGTGCGGTTTGTATAAAAAACACACTGAATTGACGTTTCATATCGATAACTGTATTAATATCTATGGACACTAGAATAGAGATCTATTTGAGTTTTGACAGCTGTTCCAAATTTAAACTCATAACGTTACAAAAATCGCGAAAATCTATACTGAAATACACATTACAGTACAGATTTTACCTACTACCACAGACAAGAATAGATAAAAATGTTTTCAACACACTTGCTGGTAAAGTGGCTCTTATTACACCGTTTTTATGTTTGTTATCCAGTCCATTACACACGCGTTCTTTTTACATTACATAATCGCACTAGTGCCTTTTCAATACAGTTTTTTTTTAAACCTTAGCAAATAGGTTTTATGTACAAGAAATTTTTTAGGTTATTTTAATAAATCGAAACTGGTACTTGTAAAAAGCAATTAATTTCAATAAATTATAAAGTTTTCTAAACAAAATAACATTTTGATTGTATTAAATTGATTTAATTATTCCGTTTATTATATTTTAATGTTTGGCTGATTGGCCTATTAGCCTTTGCCTCAAAGTGCCTCAACGCTCGTGCATAGACAAATGCATCGATCGCTTCGCGCCATTTTGATTTGATTTGACATATGTAATATTTACAAATATTTCATATTGAAGTATGATTATTTTTTTAAAATGACAATTTTATATAAATAGTGTCAAGCAATGATACTTAAAATATAATCATTATGTTGGTACGTAAATTTAAGGTACTCATGACGGATTCATGTAAAACTTACGAGTACAGGATTGGTTACGCACGTATAACCTAGACCAAATTTTAAGTAAGGTACGATTGTTTTTTTGCTTTTTCCTCGCAAGTGTGTTGAAAAACGTCGTATGAAACTCGTGTGCATTGGTCATTACACTCTCGGCTTTATACAGCACTCGTCTACGACTCGTGATGCAAGATATAGCCTCCAGTGTAATTACCAACGTACCACACTCGTATCATAATGTACTATTATATACCCACACATCATTAGTGCTCTAAAATGCGTTCAGAAACCGTAGGAAATTACCAGCATTACTACAACCTATTACAACTTTTTCGTCTGTGGTAGCAGGTAAAATCTGTACTTTAATGTTATTTCAGTAGCGATTTTTGTAAAGGACTTTAAATTTGTAGCAGCTGCCAAAACTCAAGTGGATCTCTATATAGAATTGTGAAATAGTAGATTGTTAACCAAGGGTTGAGAAAGTGACCCATTTCAGCTGAGATATTTCTGGCGCTCGAACGAAGTGAGACCGCCAATAGTTCGAGGTTAAAATGGGTAATTTCACCCGAGTTAAACACTCTACTTTTCATTTCGACTGTGAGGAACAAAAAATCATCATCACATCATCATCATCATCATTATCATCATCATCATCATCATCATCATCACCATCAACAACAACATCATCATCATCATCGTCATCATCAACATCATCATCATTATCACCATCACCATCATTATCACCATCATCATCAGCCATCATCATCATTATCGTCATCACCATCACCATAATCATCATCATCATCCAGCATCATCATTATCATCACCATCATCATCATCACCATTACCATCACTTTAATCATCATCATCATCATCCATCATCATCACCATCATCATCATCATCGTCATTATCGCAATTGCGATATGAAAAGCTTTTATTTTAGTAATATGACGTAACCCAATTACTTTCCACCCTAGGGATGGAAAAGCTATTTTCCATCTTTCACCCGGCTAAATACCCATGAAAATTAAACTTTCCAAACAGGAGAGATGAAAAGAGATTTTTAATTGAAAATATGAGTAGTAGTAACTCCGAGAACTATAATATATGAACACTCCGCCGGATTTCGAAAATGCAACCACGATTGCCACAAATAATTTGACTAGTAAAAAAGTGCAAAGATTTTTTAGACTGGAGAATTTATTTATTTATGTATCTTTATTTCCTGTAACCATGGACACATATTTTATTCGTAGAGCTTACAAACTAAAGAGTTAGAAGTTCAAAAATTTACATTTAAAACAAGACAACACTGACTGGGGAGTGCAATCCCTTACAGTGTAACATTTAGGGACAGTCAAACCTGTCCGCTATCATGCGTAGAATGCTGTTGGGACTGCGACGTACACGGCGCACCAGGGATAAGGCGCGCGCGCGCATGGTTGTATAAAAAAAATCCACACGCGCTTCCGCGAACAATCAATTAACAAACGCACGACTTCGATGTTAATAAATAATTTGTTTCTGTATTTCTTCAAATTTATTTTTCTGCATATTTTAATATCTATAGTCTATTGATATTTCACAGGCCTAGTAACAATGCAGGACATTTCCCTACGGCTATTTCTGAACCCATCTTAGAATTCTTATGACATATGTGTAGATAAAGTAGTGTATGCATCTGTACATAATTAGGCCTTAAAACACTCGTTTGAGCCTATTTTGTATCAATTGCATAAACTACTATTTTATATTCCACAGACCAAACCAGTTACCTAATTGTCTTATTCATCGTCTTTGACAGATCCAATCAGCAACTGTAAGTTATTAATGACCAAAGACAGTCATGATGTTTTTACTTTTTCTTTATCCTTTTGATATTGTTTGGCTTGCCTCCAACAATTGACAGAGACATACTTTTAGTAGAAGGATAAATGTAGATGGCCGAGTAGTGATCTATTTTCTCTAATTTGGTAACCACCGTCAACCAATAACTGTCGTGTTGCTATGTAAATAATTAGTAATATTGGACATAAATACTACTTACTAGGTACCTGAATCACGGCAGATTGGTTTATTTGATCGAAAGTATCCCTGTAATAAATAAATAATACGCTATTTGACCTCCAGTCAAAATAAATTATTTCACTCTAACCACACAAATCAAACATTCGAGAATACAGATCATTAAGAAAACTATGAACGATTATTGAAATAAAACAATTTAACGGATTTTATTGCGTATATTATCTCGTTTTAGTTCCCGACGTTTCGGAAGCTTTTCAGCTTACCATGGTCACGGGTGGACGGATGGTAAGCTGAAAAGCTTCCGAAACGTCGGGAACTAAAATGAGATAATATACGCGACATAATCCGTTAAATTCTTTTATATCAATGAGTTATTATCGCGGACACAGAAGAAAATATTATGAACGATTACTTTATATGATTTCTAATAATCTAAACCTAGAAAGGCCTTTAAAATACTTATTTTCGTGATGTCACAAAGAGATAGTATCCAAAAAAATACTAACTAAACATTTTGAGACATTGACCTGATAGTCAATTAACGATTTGCGCCATTTTATCATAAGTATCATAATCATTACGTGCTTTAATTGGTATTGTGACACTAGTATTACATGCGTGTACCTACATGTTGTAATTTATTATAATTAATTTTGACTTTGCCAAAAGCTATTTGTTTGTGAAGCACGTTTAGTTTAACCGAAGTCGTATTACTACGAACTGAAACCCATATTATCTGTTTATAATACAGCATGTTTCGAACTACTAACAAGTTTATAAAATAACTTTGCACTTCCTCTTTTCTAATATCCCGACTATGGTTTGCATGCCACACACGTTGCTTGGGTCTGAGTAAGGGGACGCTAGAACAGTTGGAAGTTGACACTTGTCCGTATGCGACGTAAGCAGATTTGACACGGTTTGGTGACGTAAAACTAAATTTTACAGCCTTTGGTATATATGTACATAAATAAAACTGGATGTTTGACCATGTAGCTGTTAAGTAACCTCAATTGTACAGTATATGCTTTTATATCGATTTACATAATTTTCCATCTACACTGGGAATTTAGTAAAGCGCATTCGGGTGATCGAATGATACCACCCGACGCAGGGTACCTTGTGTCGGAAATGTTTTTTTTTTTCACATCATCGTGTTTTTTTTACTTCCTTTAATTTAAACAGGTGATAGTACTCGTCTACTCGTCAATAAGAAACAGTTTTCCTTTGGGGATGACATTTCGGAAACGAAAAGAAAACCTGCCATTTCATACTATGTGTTAGTAGTAGGTAACTCGACCGAAATGTAGGGATTTGCTGAGTTTTTTTTTCGTTTCCGATATGTCATCCCAAGGAAAAGTTGGTATGGTATATGTTATTGAAGGAAATAAAAAAATACGGTGTATATTTTTATAAAATACTGTGCTCTGCCATTAATACCTGAGCATTGGATGGCAAAAATTATGTGTGTTGATATGATGAAATTATACGTTAATTTTAGAAATTATCCCCAATTCAAAATTATCCAATGCATGTCCGTATCGACGCAAAGCAAATGATTTTACTATGATAAAGCACCATACGAAAAAATAAATCGGTAACAAAATCTTGTGATTATCGAGCCTGACTAGTTGAGCACGTATTTTAAGCTCAAATCCAATATTAAACTTTATCCCATATTAACATTTACCTATAATAAATTACCAAATTAATTAACTGAAGCAAATAAGTTGATGAATCGTGTCGGTCTGTGGCGATGTCTTAGAAAATAATTGTTTGACTTAAAGCCCAAATGCTCCCGAAGCACCGAGTAATGTCTTCTCCGAAGGTAATTACACTGTGCCCACTGTCTTGCCAAGTAGCCGTAATTAAATTTCACCAAGATACAAGATACAATAATTTCGATCTAATTTACTACTGTGTCTCGAGTTATGTAAGTCCTCTATTCAAGAATTTTAGCTGTTTATTATATTGGATAGAATAAACAAATGAGTTGTTTGTTACAACAACTCATATTAAGAAAAAAGAAAATGCTCTGAACTCAAATAAAAAGTCTCAGGTAAATAAGAACATTTCCGTTTACATTCAATATTACTGACACAATTTTTGCTATCGCGCATCTAAAACAACTATTTTTTTTTAGAAAAGAAAATATCCTACTGTAAAACCCTAGGAAAATACTTAAATCATGAAAAGCACGGGAACGCGTACTCGGTGACAAATAGAACCACGCGGCTCCTTTTCATCCGGCACATGACAGCTGACTCCAAGCCGCTTTGACTTTAAAATATTTCTTATTGTGCTTACGTTTCGCCCCAGTAAAACCCTGAAGATGTCGTGCCTTTGTGATTTCTCCGCTTCAACGCTAGAGAGTCAAGTTGTGCAGGGTGGAGCATAATTGATATATCTAGCAATTTTTTTTTTCAGCAATTAAAATTGGCGTCATCGTTCGTTAGGTGAAGTTGTTATTTTGTGTTATCCACTTTCAAAACTTTAAAATAATTAAAATTAGTAAATTATGCAGCAAATTCTTATCTGTTTATTTAGACTACATCCACTACGAATAGACCTTTATCGAAATGTAAGAATATAATCGAAGGTTAATAAAAATATTAAGGCTAACGAATAAACTTAATAACTAATGCATGTGGGAGTGTTACAAGTTTATATGTATTAGGTTCAACTCTATCTATGTCTGTAACTAGGTATGTAGGTAAACAAATCTTGCAATCAACCAAATTGACCCACTTCCCGGTTTCCTATTGAGCTAAAATTTGGCATACTTATATAAATTGGGTAACAATTCACTATGATGACACCATCGATCGAGCTGATCTGATGATGCAGCCGAAATGTGCTCATAGGAACTCTGTAATAGAATAAGGCACTCCAACCGGGTTTGGCCTTTATAGAATCGTCTTTGTGAGTAAATAGGTGATGGATATTGAATGAAAAGTACAGTCGGATATAAACTTATCACATTTTTTTTGACCGAAACTTATTCTAAAATGGAACGTCAAATTGCCTCTACCAACACCTTAATACTACACACACGAAGGGATTGCCTCACTTCTTTATATAATCACTTGAAGGTGTCCGCAACTTCGTTCGCGAAGGAGAAAAAGTCATTAACCCTCTTTTTTTCTTTATTAAATATTAATAAATATTACGGTACAATTTTACACAAATCGCTTTAGTCCCATGGTAAGCTCAATAAGGCTTGTGTTATGGGTACTAGGCGACGATATATTTAATAGATATATTACTTATTTACATAGAAAACATCCAAGACTCAGGAACAGATATTTATGCTCATCACACAAATATTTGCCCTTACCGGGATTTGAACCCAGGACCTCAGCTTCGCAGGCAACGTTACTTCCACCGAGTCAAACCGGTCGTCAAAGTTGTAGTCGGGTAAAAGTATCATATAACCATCTGTAAATACCCAGCTACCCGCGTACCAAAAATAGTTGATATCCGTTCAGCCGTTTTAGCGTGATGAAGCCATAACAAAAAATTCAAACATACCAAAAATCCAAAAAATATTTTCGATTCAGTGACCCTCAAGTAGTCCGTGTTCATTTTGAAAATATATTATTAATTGCTAAATTGGGGTTATATTTGTTAAACTCTGTATTTACTTGTTAAAATGTCTCGAGCAGATGCCGTAATCAATTATCAATTTAACCAACCCTGAAGCTAGATGGATTTAAAATATAGGTCAAACTACTCTAAAAGGAAATAAATCTTAAAATCACTATCATAAGTCTGGAAGACGAATTTCGTTTTAATATCCCGCTATTTTCCCTCGTCGTCATGTTGGGCTATATTAACGGTGACTGTTTTAGTTTAGCCTTATATAAACTACCTACTTAACGGCATTTTATCGAATTGTTGAACTAGGGGAGGAAACGTTACGCTCAGAACATTTCAGATCGTCTTGATGTACAATAGTAGATTGTTAACCAAGGGTTAAAAGTGACCCACTCCAGCCGAGATATATCTTGCGCTCGAACGAAGTGAGAACGCCAATAGATCGAGGGAGAAATGGGTAATTTCACCCGGTTAAACACTACTTTTCATTTCGACTGTGAGGAAAAAAAATCATCATCATCATCATCACCATCATCCTCATCATCATCATTATCACCATCATCATCATCAAAATCATCCATCATCATCATCATCACCATCATCATGCATCATCATCATCACCATCATCAACATCGTCATCATCGTAATCGTAATCGCGATATGAAAATCTTTTATTTTAATAATATGACGTAACTCAATTACTTTCCACCCTAGGGATGGAAAAGCTATTTTCCACCCGGCTAAATACCCATGAAAATTAAACTTTCCGAACAGGAGAGATGAAAATATATTTGTCGATCGGACCGAACAGTCCGAACATGGCTGCAGACTGCTCAGACGGTGCTTATATTACTTCCGGCGCGCTCTTTGTAATAACTGACATCGTTATTAAGTTTTCTGAAACGAGTTACATTTGTTTTTCGTAATTGATGGCGGAACTTAGCATAAAATAAGGAGGCACTATTGTTATAGGTTCCAGTTGAATAAAACTTGGCTTACTTACTTCACCGGCAACACTGAAAAAAATATTTAGATAGTACTTAATAAATTTTCAGTAAATATCTACACAATAGTTTAGTTGCTGTGGTGACTGCTAAACTTTTAGCTATTATTTACTAAACAGCGGTTTAGTTATGGCAGCTTAGCGATTCAGATATTCTAGCTGAATTAATCGGTTGCGAGAGCGCGCAGTGTTTAGTTGTTTTACCTATATACTGTAGTGTATATACCTTAATCATTTTGGTTAAGAAAACATAACTGTTTGGATGTAGTAACCTTATTATTGAGTTCATATTGCAAAATGGTTGGATTGATGAACTTAACTCATAAGAAACTGTAACTAAACATTAGTTGGAATAGCTCTACCAAAATAGGTATTTTACCTCTACTACCAGCTAGCTTTAGGTCCTGTAGCTGTACGCTTTAGATACTGAAACTGCATACTTTCGGTACTTTAGCTGCTAGTTTTAGGTGTAGCTTAAGGGCCTTCTAAAAAAAACCGTACCCCACTTTTTTTCTGAAATTGGTAATTTTATGTTTTTTGTACTCAGAATCATGAGTACTAATTCATCCTTATAGGAGAAAAAAGTGTCCTTAAGTTTTAGTTCCATTCCGTTACTTTATTGTATAGGATTTTCAAATATGTTCTATTGAATTAACGGAACGGAAAGTACCTACTAAAATTGTTTAAAAATTTTGGGACTCTTTTTTTCTCCTATCAGGATGAATTGATGATTCTGAGTAGAAAAAAACATAAAATTTTCAAATTCTGGAAAAAAGTGGGGTACGGTAGAATGGCCCTTAACTCATTTAAATTTAATAGGTAGTGCGGCTTAGCAGTTTAGCTGAAAATAATACAGGGTGTAAATGAAACCACCCATGATTTATAATCGTGGGTAGTTTACAATACTTTGAGTTTTTGGTACTTGTACTTGGTTTGAATGCCTAGGAACTCTACTGTGAGATTCAGATATATTTAGTTTACAATAACGGCTACTCACGTTATAAAATCAGATCACTGTTTGAAATAATTCCGTCCCTTTCGAAGACATTCATGAGATTCGAGCGCCTCCGTTCGCTGCTTTTCACGCACTGCGCGCCAAATTTCTGTCAGCCTGGTTATAAAGTAGTTAAAGGCGCAAAGTAGCGAAGGCAACGAACTAACCTCGTTTTCATTGTAATTTATATTGTCAGCTGTGGGGTCGCAAAGGATTGCAACACATCACACTCTTTAAGTCCCGTTCACAGCACTATCCCACGTAGCACCTGACACTGTTTTCCGACTTTGTTTCATTGGCCTCGCGTACTTGTCGGGGAATAAATACCTTCTTCATCTCCAAAACAGACACCTTTTTAAACCTATAATGCATGGAATCTGAATTCGATTATTGTTCGGCCTCTGCTGTCCGTTTCTTTATACAGCGAATTTTAGTCCTTCCGTATTGTTCTTGCCACAGGAATAGAGAATCATGTTTATTTACCTCGGGACATTGAACTTTGTCACCCGCGTATTAGAACGGAAAATGGTCTTGATACCATCTTCAGCGTAATAAGTGACCATTGTAATCCGTCACACTCTTGATATGAGAAAAATATGCTGGCAACTTCAGACGGTTAGGCACGAGCCGATGCATCCACAATACGGTTCCCTAAACTAGTTCCAGTAAATCGTTATTTTCTAAAACTGGTTTAACATGACCCAGTTCGCCGTTTTCGTATTTCGGATGTAACAACTATTTCCCGGTTGATAAACGTTTTCGGTACAGAAAACAACTGACACTGATTTGTGATACTCGTATACTGACGTACGTATTCATAACTACCTACAGGACTTACTCATAACCTACAATGGCAGAGGGTCCTGGTTCTCTCCTTGCAACTTTAACTTATAGTGTAATAATATTATCATCTTTTTCCGCGATTATCACTTATTTAAATAAAACAATTGAAACGAATTATAACACGGATTACAAATGGTAACTTTGACATAGAAAAATATAACACGGAAGCTGCAAAGCTTCTGAAGCGTCGGGAACTCAAATTAGATAATATACGCGATATAATCCATTTAAATGGTTTTATTTAAATGATATCGTGTAATGTTTATATTTAATTGTAACTCTCGTTTTTCTGTTTATGTAAGGTGTGCACTAAAGATTATTTGTATGGTGTTGGTGTAATGCAGATAACTATTAACTCTCTTGTCGGGACATTGGCCGTATGGCTTAATGACTGGTTTGGCTTAGCGCTCGTAGTGACCCTGTCTGCAGAGTACAAATCCTGGGAAGGGCAAATATAAATGAATAAATAAATATCAGGGACTATATTACACAATTCGACCAAGGCCTAAGGAAAGCTTGTAGTATGGGTACGATATACGTAATACAAGGTGTCCGCGAGAAATCTGTAAGATTTTAACCACGCATTCCTTAAATCATTAGGACCAAAACATGTGTCACATGAACCCCAGTCAAATCCCGCTAAGTTTTGAAGATATTATATTTTTTTATGTAAACTCTGAATCGGAAAATATAGATATTCTTTATAATCTATAAATATAACGTCTAGTAAATATGTACGTACTCATAACACTAGCATTATTAAGCTTGTTATGGAGCTCGTTCGATTTTTGTAAAATTAACATCTTATATTTACTTAATATTTAAAAAACCACGGCCACACCCATCATCTTCTAAATATGAATAGCCGGTATTCTAGTGTTCGAGGTGATTATTATTTATATCCACTAATGCTCAACTCAATCGCCTTCATATACACGGCAGATAATTCAGTTGGTAGTTAAAGAGTACCCTGCCTTTCAGGGTCTTACTGCACAGAGCGAGAAGGGCAGCGACCCCATTCGTGTGTCATGACTAAGGTCCTTGGAATAGACTGAAACATTTCGAGCAATACGCGGCTTTTTTATCTGGAGTAACCGCTATTGTAATCCAAATAAATATATTTGGAAATATTTGATTATCTGCTCAATTACATTCCTCTTACTGTGCAGAGTGTTCGGAAGAATAAACTTTTTGATAAACGTTCCCAACAAACAAATAATACGTCGAAAAAACACCTACTGTTCAATTGTAATAATTTATTAATCTTTTTTGTGTTCTTCGTAACTTTTATCCAGTGTCTTTGTGTTTAAAGTGGCTCACGGATAAAGATAATAGCAACACATTTCTGTCATAAACTTTTCTTAGTCTCGGTTATCTTGTTTACGATCGTGGATGAAGAGATAATCGATGTCCTTTCTTTTATCTTTCCACTTTCCTTCTAAAAATGTCCCTTAAAATTCAGTTAAGGACACTTGTGCCAGTAATTAGTCTTTAACGCTCCCGTTTAAACTTTTCACTGTAATTTATTTTCATGGAAAGCCTTTTGAAGGCGAACTGTAAGAATATTGTGTTACTCCAAATTAATTTACTCGGAACTTAAACACTTTCACTCCTTATTATGCTCTGTTGTAGTGATTAATTGTATCTATTTGTAATGTCACTTTGTAATTTAAAGCATTAAATATTAATTGTCTTTTCAGGTAATTGCACGAAGGGTCAGTTGGTGCCTGTAAACTTAGTAAGTATGCTATTCAATCGCCATTATATATTAAATAATTTACACGGTGTCTCCGTAGTTTCGTATTATAACAAGAAAGGTATTAGCAGTGATTAATTTCATGCAGATGATTCGTAGCGCAACGTAAATCAATTCGAATGCACAGGGAACTCTCTTTGTACAGCAATGGCTTGATGAGTTAGCTGGCGGATGTTCAAAGAAAAGTATCCCGGCAATAAAAACTTATCAAAATAACAATATTTTAACAGAAACTTATTAATATGATGTTAACCGCTGACGGAAAAGGAAGGAAAGAAGGGGGGGGGGGGGGGGAAGTTTGATGTGTGTTTATATATGTATGTCGGTCTGTGGCATCAAAGCAATAAAGTCTCCCTCCCTTCTCTTCTGTTTCCAAAACATTAAAATATTATATCCAGCATATTACCTGATCTGCGTTCCCATCGTTTTACTTTTACTTCGCATAAACCCAAACACGGAAAACACTACTATGAAGAAACAAACTTTGTGCGATTATATTTTCTTCTGTTTCCGCGATTATTACACATTGAAATAAAACAATTTAACGGATTATATCGCGTATATTATCTCATTTTAGTTCCCGACGTTTATAAGCTGTGCAGGCATTTATAAGCTGGACTGCGAGTGTGGTCTTTCATACTTTGGTCAAACGAAACGCATTGTATCAACCCGGGTGAAGGAGCACATAGCAGATGTCAAGCACCGTCGGTGTAATAGGCCTGCAGTCTGTGAACATGTCATTGACAATTGAAATAAAACCGGACCATGAAAACCGGAAAATAGGACCATGTCCTCCCGTGACCATGGAAAGCTGGAAAGCTTCCGAAACGTCGGGAACTAAAATGAGATAATATACGCGATATAATCCGTTAAATTGTTTTATTTCAATGAGTAATAATCGCGGAAACAGAAGAAAATATTATGTCATTGACAAACCGAACCACTAAATTAAGTTTGATAAACCTTCTATCCTTGCCAAAGAAAAAATATATTTTCCCAGAATGCTATGCGAGGCTTTTGAGATTAAAAAGTATCCTAATTTCAATAGAGAAGATGGATTGTCGCTACCACCAGCTTGCGATCCTGTAATACATCTCATCAAGGAACAAAAGAGACACAGAACTGCAAAACCTTAATTTCCGAACGGTGTAAAATATCTTATCTGTTTAAAAAGTAGTTTAATAGTCTCTGTTTTTAAAATATTATAATTAGTATTTTTTTTTCCTCAGTACGCCTCATTTATGAAATGCTGCTTGATAAATTATTAAAATAAAATAATTAAACCCTTCTGGCACATGTATAACTGTCTTTACAGCTTAGGCCCATCTGACATGTATGTACACCTTTATTTGCTGTTTCAAAAATGGGTAGTTTGCACAAATTGTAACTTTGACAGAGTAAAATATATCTTTTCTCAGTCCACCCGTGACCATGGAAAGCTGGAAAGCTTCCGAAACGTCGGGAACTAAAATGAGATAATATACGCGATATAATCCATTAAATTGTTTTATTTCAATTTGTGCAATTACTCAAAAAATCACAAAAAATACCTGGCAAGTGATTTTAAAAACTTCAATAGCTCGTTATGGTTGAAATGATGTTGGATACTGATGAAAAACAAAGGAATTACACTTAAACTTATCTTTTATCTTGAATACGGTTAATAAGAAAAAACAACCCCGGTATTTACCGGCATCCTGGAAATCAGTATAACATCCATAGGTAATACGTATCAAGGTATTAAAAAAAACTATTTTTCACTTCTCCTACTCTAAAAGTACGTCATATTAGCTTCGCGAAGCGGTTTAAAAGAAAGCCATATAATCCCTTACAAATTTCTATAACACTGAATAAAAAACATGCGGCCAGCTGCATACTCCTTACGAATAATTAAAAATCGTCGTGTAAATGACGGAGTTCTCAGGTAACAAACATAAAAAAAATATAACCGAATTGAGAACCCCCTCCTTTTTTGAAGTCGGTTAAAAACAAACAAACTAACCTGATCAAATTGGCCAAACTTTCTGATAGAATTGCTCAGACTGTACTTTTAGTTTTTCATGAAATATACAATTTTAATGTGAAGTTTTTTTTTATTTCCTCGCAGTCGAAGTGAAAAGCAGTGTTTAACACGTGGCTAACAGCCATTATGACACTTAGACATATTTGTCTATAATCACTTCGTGTCATAATGGCTTATTTTAGCCCCTTGTCAAACAATATACTATTAGGAGTTCCCGTTTACAAAATTATATTTAATTCACGTGTGTTTCATTTAACTAATAGACGTCATAATATAAATAATTTAACAAGGTTATAACCTTTTCATGACGTTCTGTATAATCCCGGGATCGCGGGAATTGAAAAATTAAAATATTATTTTTTAAAAAGCTGGCTCCATACTTGCTTAGCCTTTTCCGGGATTTTGCTAGTTGTAGGTATACAATCATTCGTATTTCCGATGCCTTCTAATAATTTTCGGGCAGGGTTCTACATGACCTTTATTGCTGCAATTGAGTTATACTAAACCCCTTAAAAGCAATGTACTCAGTAACCAATCATCTTGTATGTTTAGCGCATTTTAACCTATTTTGGGTTGGTTAGGAACTTGTAAAGCAGGCACGATTTGGCCTCTACCTTATACCACATCTACTTTGAGGTTTCACACAGAACCAGAGGTTTATGATTATGATTTTCCTATTTCCGCGGTCAGCATCACAGCTGAATTCAAGTTCAACAAGGAAACTCAAGCGTGGCTTTATTTTCCGTGAACCCATGGAAACGAAACGGTAAGCACCCTTGAGGCAAACACCCAAATTACATTTTTGGAAACACTGCCTTTTAGAACCCCATGTGCGAGGTTTTTTCATTGCCTACTTGTGGCGTCGAGAAATTGGTCGCCTGTAAGTCGGGAGTAGCTGAAGAGGTGGATTTTCTTGTTTCCCAGAGTAAAATATAATAACCGGCGAAGTGCTAGTCACACTCGCGCTCGAACGGTTCCGTATGTCCTCATACAGTTTATTTTTACCTTGATTTTATTTTTATGATGAACACAGTTATAGCCACCATGGTAAACACATTTTGTAAAAAGTCAAGTTTTTTATTTTAAACATATTACGTTTCAAACTATTACGCTTAGGTACATCATGATTATTTATTAATACTAGATAGATAGATAGATAGATAGATAAACACTTTATTCATTTCCACAACATAAATGGTTACACAATGCACAGTAAAAATAAGTATAAAACTATAAACAAGACACTTAAAACTAAAACAGCAATGGAAAAAGAAAAAAAGAGAAACCATGTTTCGTGGCAGAGAAAAGGCGCTGACTCAGCATAATGAAGTGGCAAGCCACTTCGCTGGTATTCTGTCAGGACCTTACAAAAATAAAACTACTAAAACTAAAACTACCTCTTATAATACTAGATATTCTTGAATCCTCAAGAGTCGTGTGTAAATAAAATTCCTTAGTCTTGGTTACTCCGCCTCTTCGAGAAACTATCCGATATCTTTTACCTTATCTATATTTGGTATAAATATACCAATCAATAATATGGACTACTTGAACGTTCTTAATCAATGAGGAAACTAATTAACACAGTAAACAACTATTACAGATATCAATCACTTATGATGATAAAATAACATACGCTACTTGTAATAAAAAATAAATCAAAGAACATCTCTAAAAAAGTTGGTTTATCATCATCAGTTTGTATACCCACGTTAATTTTCACAAAAGTTTTTAACTTTCCTATTTTATTATTTATTTTAATGTTAAACAATTGTATCATTGATTATTATTTATAGTTCAGATTCATTCAGGTACATATTTTCTTGATTATGAATACTAACCAACAATACATCATCACAATGTGACAAAACGGAGCTTAATCTCAATAAATATTATGATTTATTTAATTACCTTGCATAGGTTATTCGTCGACGTTTCGAACATCGTGTTACGTCCATAGAAACGTGAGACTTCTAGGAACTTTTAGAAAAAAAATAAGGAACATAACGTCAAATAATCATACCTTTAGTCCAATATTTATAGGCAGTCGTCACTCAGTCATTGTTAAGAAATATTCAGGTTGCGTAAGCTATCATACGAATTTTCACTTTCATTCACCAACAAAACCCAGATCTGAAATTATCATAATAGATATTTTTTTCACTTTCGGTTACAAGTATGGAGTGCCCCCCCCTACAAATATATATATATATATAAACTATCAAACTAAGTAGCTGTCTACAAAAGACACCATGCTCTAAAGTTCATCAATATACATTTAGTAATTTTTGAGTAAAATGCCTTTGACATACGGACGGACGGTCGGACGGACTGACATGACGAAACTGTAAGGGTTCCGTTTTTGCCATTTTGGCTACGTAACTTTAAAAAACGGGAGCAAGATCCCAAATTATTCCAATTCTGGTAGTTTAATTACCACCACCCTTATTCATAGCAGCGCTGTGCACATTCTGAAGTTGCCACAGTTCCAGACTAACTCGACAAGATTCGATTAGGTGGACTAAAGCCGCGAGATAATTCCATTAGCTTGGCCATGTTGCGTGGACCCGACCGAAATCGAAAACGCACAAAACGACATCATTTCGGATCCCAGTTAGATTTTGTTCTTGTGGTATGATCTCAATATAAAAATCTGTATATTTTTCAAGACATTCGCAATATTTCTAAACTGGACATCTGTCGAGCTGTCAAAACTTAACCTAACCATACTTGATTGTATCTTATGAAACTATTAGAGAACTTGAATATGAATTCCATTCTAAGCTTTAGAGATAAAATCGTATATTTTAGGGAAGTAAAGAAACATTAATCTATGCTAATTACGGGAGACGAAGCAGTTCATTTAGTTACCGTTCAGTTGAACCAATATAACACGCGGATTTTATAAAAAATCTGCCATATATTCGATGTTTCGGGGATGCATTGGTAATATCAACAACATAATTGCATGGACATGGCAAAGACGATAATCGCTTGGCTGTCTTAAGATGCTGAGAGCACGTAGCGCTCAAAAACATAAACTACAAAAAAATGAACTAGATGGCGTTGTTATCAAAACAACAGAATTTAATGCTTTGTTTGTTGATATGTAAGTCTCACAAGCTTTAAAATTGTTCTGTAATAAAATAATCTACTACATGGATGAAATATAATTACTATTAAAAAAAAGCTTCCACTGAAATTAAAACGGCACTTGTATTTAACTTTTGGAACACGCTTCTTTATAACCGACTTCAAGAAAAAGGAGGAGGTTCTCAATTCCTCGGTTTTTTTTTTTTAATTATAGTCGTTTTAAAATTAATCTTTCAAGCGTATTGTTACTATAGTAACAGAACAGAGTCTGTTCTGCAACAAGAACTCATTGCAAATATACCGCCATTTACACATTGTTTCTTCATGAAACTACGCGTTTTTTAAACATACTTAACTTTATCCACACTTCAATAACATATGTGATGAGATGAATATTACGGCACTATACTTTAATAAAAATAATATAATACGTAAGGTGGAACTTTAGAATACCCTCCTTTGAAAAATGAATATAAATTTTCCCTAAAAACTTGCATTGCTAGTTGTTTGAAAGTTATCAAGGATGAAAATCTATTATAATATCATATAATATGAAGAGATAGTCAATTGATATATAGACTAGGCTAAAACAAAATAATCATTGTTTGTGCCTGAATATTGACTATGAATACCTACACTTATGGCAATCGAAATACTGATTTAATATTAGTATGGTTATTAAATTATATAGTTATTACAAGAAAATTTAAGATTGACTGTGTGTATTCGTAAAAGGTAAGATAAAAGAAAAATAGTCAGAAGTTCTCTTATAATGACACTCCTCAAAACTAGGGTTTTCTATTTTTTAATTACAACCAATTAATAACTATCTATACTTACAACTAGAAATAATAAACTTTGAAATTAAAAAAAAAACTTTATTTCTTACACAATTTTTATTTAAGATAAATAACAAAATTTATTAATATGTAATTTAAGTAAAATCTCTTCTTAAGATTTTGTTGAGGGTATAGCTTAAGTATTCATTTCCAAAATTGGAAGGATTGAAGCTTCCCTTCAACAAAACAGTATTATAATCGAATACAATTAATTACAAATCTGAGACTGGTTATCATTGGAGGCGAACGCACTCTAACATTTACCTTTAACTGTTTTACTAACTTATCATTTCTTAACAATTCAAAAACTGAGTGATGAAAAAAATATCGTAAAATACTATGACAAAATAGAGTTGATGCAAAAAAAAAACAATACGTGATTGAGTCCCGTTTTGTAGTACAAAAATGTAGTTATTTACTATCATAGTATAGAAAAGTATAAAAATAAAATATACTTAATGCAATCAATCAATCAATCAAATAATGCTTTATTCAAGAAGGCCTAGTTACAAGCACTTTTGAATTGTCAGGTACAGTACATTAGAGAAGTGTTTACTGGGAGAGATACAATATGATCCAATATTTGTTGCAAGGATTAACGAAAACCCAGAAAAACCTAATACTAAGTATAATATTATTGATAAAAATTATCATTTTAAAAAATAAATTAATTATTAAGATAAATCCCAAATGGATTGTCAATAAAAAAGAAAAAATAATCTAGCATGTGTCTAGAATAAAATTCTAAATGTCCGAGAAAACAATTAAGATTTAAATAATAATAATAATAATACCTCAATAGGTATTCGTTAAAATAATTATACATATACCTACATGACGCTATAATTTACGTTAATCCCACGCAGCTTTATCATTCATATAGTCTTGTGTGCTATAATAAGCTTTAGAAATTAATTTTCGTTTTACAATATTTTTGAATTTACCAATAGACAGCTCACTTATGCTGCTAGGAAGTTTATTATAAAACCTCACACAGTTACCTAAGAATGATCGCCTTATTTTATGGAGCCTAGTAGCAGGCACTGCGAGCTTATGCTTATTTCTAGTATTAATATTATGTATATCACAGTTCCTCTTAAAGTGGGTAATATTTTTATGTACATACATAATATTCTCATAAATGTATTGGCAATACACTGTCATTATATTAATTTCCTTAAACTTATCTCTAAGCGCGTCTCTATAGTTCATTTTTTATATCGCACGAACAGCCCGTTTCTGCGGAACAAATATAGTATTAATGTCGGAAGCACTGCCCCATAGTAGGATGCCGTACGACATAATACTGTGGAAATAACTGAAATACACTAATCGAGCCGCTATCACGTCTGTTAATTGACGAATCTTACTTACTGCAAAAGCTGCAGAACTCAGTCTATTCAAGAGATTAGCAGTATGGGGACCCCATTGGAGCTTAGAATCTAATGTTATACCGAGAAAGACTGTACTATTAACTAGTTCCAGTTCCTCACCTTTAACAATAACGCTTGCTTGCTCGTGTTTTACCTTACTCGTGACAAACTTGACACATTTAGTCTTTTTCTCATTCAACAATAAATTATTTACATTAAACCAATTTACTACAAATTGCATTGTTTACGCCATTGTAGGATCGTTCATTTCGTTTCGGAGACTTTGAAAATTAGAGAAGTATCATCTGCAAACAGAACTATATCATGGTGGGTTTTTACGAGGTGTGGCAAGTCGTTTATGTAGATAAGGAACAGGAAAGGTTCCAATATTGATCCGTGCGGCACACACATAGAGACTAAATGACCCCGGTGATCGCTTTCCATTCACGTCAACCCCTTGTATTCTACCATTTTAATAAGATTCTAATAAATTTAGTGCTGATCCTTTAACTCCGTAGTGGTGTAGCTTCCTGATCAGTGTCTCATGACTAACGCAGTCGAAGGCCTTAGATAAATCACAGAAGATACCTAAAGCATCTCGCGATTTCTCCCAGGCATCGAAAATGTGTTTTACGAGCTCATCTCCGGCGTTGGAAGTCGAGCGACCCCCCGTAAAACTGAATTGCTTACAATGCATCAAATTGTTCAAATTGAAATGTTTTAACAATTGATATAAAATTAACTTTTCAAAAAATTTACTAAATATAGGTAGTACAGATATTGGTCTAAAGTTAGTGGGGTCAGAGGTACTACCTGATTTAAATAAAGGAATTATTTTGCTATGTTTCATCAGATCTGGAAACTCACCGCAGTCAACACTGTTAGTGAATATACCTGCCAAGTCAGGCGCTATGACTTCTATTAGGGATTTGACAGATGGACTGAGACCCCCCATAGGTCATTGTTTTTTTTGACATTAATTGATTTAAATGCCTTTACTACATGTGAAGGACCAAAATGTTCAAAATATAAGTCCTTACTACATTCTGGGACGTTTTCTTTTAACAATATAACGAGAGACGAAGGTGATGAATTTAATCACTTTGTTGTTGCAATTACGCCCTTTTTAACTACTAATAAACATCAGTGTAACCCGATCTCCACTTACTTCTGCCCACAATTGGTATAGCCACAGCTTTTCAATGGGATTTAAATCTGGTGATCTAGCAGGCCAAATGATATTTATGTTATAACGCCAGCGAAAACACTCACTCACACTTTGGGAACGATGTATAAGACAATTAACCTGCACAAATGAAATAATGGGTAATTCTTCCTCCGGATACACATTTCCCGACTTGGCACTTTGACGAGTTCTCCCGGGTCAGCCCCGCTCATCCAACCCCACATATACACTGTAATGCGATCAGATTGCGCATTGGGCACTACGTGATCGTTATTGTAACGCGTATTTTTTTGACGCCACAAGCTTAAACGTCCGTGTTGACTAGTGAAACGTTTTTTCGTCAGTGAAAATGACATTACTTCAATCGGCATTTAAGTATTCTCGAGCAAACTTTTATCTCGCTGTTTTGTGCAGTGGATGCTTGCGAGGATGTAAACCCTCACTGTGTGGAGAACACGGCGAACAGTGTCCACGCCTGTGTTACATAAACGGGTGTAATGGGTTGTTGGTGGAAAACAATTTTCTTCATATTCCTGGACCATGCTTTGACGCCGCTGTGCGCTTATAGGTCGAGGTCTACCGGTCCTTTGGCGGTGCAGTAATGATCCTTCCTCTGTGAATTGTCGCACCCATAACACAACTGTTTTCCTCTGAAACAATTTTCGGAAATGTATAATCATTATTAAAATAGCATACAGATATCACTAATATAAAAAATCTAGAAAGAAATGTAAACAATAATACTTACGCTTACACCGGTTTCTTTGGCAATTTTTGACAATTTTTTGCCTTGACTATGCAAAGTAATTATTTGTAACCTTGTGGTTACAGTTAAGTCAATATTGCAACGAGAACCCATTATTACAAAACAAAAGAACTAAATAAGTACTAAAACTCAATCAAAAATACAATCGAACAGACGACAGCCGCAAGGGAACGAACGAACAGTTTCTTTGTATATAAACTATTACGGTATATTCATAATCTTAAGTCTATCCTCTAAGTATGTGCGGTTACTTTTATATAATTGTCTTACTATTCAACATGTGACTTAATTATTTATTTGTATATTTATTTGTTTAAGCAGCTGTTAATTAATCTCAGTAAAAAATAAAATAAAATAACTATTAACACTAAACGCATGCCTTGCAAACGTAGGTGATTAGTGATTACAAATACGGTTATAAATTTCATCCACGTCGAATATTTCTTGACGGCTAAGGGGTTTAATGAGTTGATCTATACGACGAATTTTCTGGGTTCAAATCCTCTCGAACACGGTATAAGAAAAAAGCATTTTAGAATTTTGTGTTTGAATTAGCAAAATCATCGATGGCTTTGTTATATATGACGGTGAATCTAAGTAATATGTAATTGAAGGTGCATTAAAAAATACTTAAAAGACTTTAGAGAACCGTGGAGTCGATATTAACATTAAAACTTTACTCATACTCATACTTAATTTTTTTATGGTCCGTAATACTTTCATCCCTATGTTAAACTGACAGATGGAAAATGACAATCAAATTTAATCTTATCCAATATAGTATTTTAACTAGTTTTCCGTTACCCGAAGGCTGCTGCTCAAACTGCTTTATTGGGCGTAAATTTGCCAAAATGAGCTTAGTTTTATAAAGGATAATTATGAAATTATTTTTGAATCTATCGCAAAGTTACAATGTACCAATATTTCAAGAAAAAAAGGTTTTCAAATACTCGATAATATCAAACAATTTTTAACAATTGGAAAAAGTACTCAATAGAAATCCGGACTTCCTTGAAATAAGACATATGTCAAATATTCAACAATATGAGCAAGTTCTAGAATTTACTACTCTAACTTCTGTTGATGTAGAACGGTCTTTTTCAAGTCACAAGTGAATTTTTAACCAATATAGGATCTCCTTTACACCAGAAAATATGGAAAAATAGCCATTGCACCCGTTAAACCTTTTCAAGATTTTGGAGCACTCATTCCTGTATCTACGTGTCCTATGGATATTACAAACTAGGAACTTCTTAATAGTGTTATTATTGTTTGGCCTATAATTTCGGTGGTATATATAGTGTGATATTTTTTTTATTTAAAATATAATCAATTTGATTAGAAATGTTTATTTCATTTATAATCAACTTTGGAATTAATTAACTGAGTGAGTATGAGTATGATTAAAGTTTCTATCACATGTTTTTTTCTAGTTAACTTCTATTGTGACATTCATAGATAAGAACAATACCGAAAACGCATTGCATAAAACTTGGTTAACTGAAATAAACTACTCCCAACAGTCCAAAAAAGATCTGCTGTCATAAAACCGTCAATCTTACTTCTCCGAAGCCCCAATAAATCGATTTCGTGAAGATATTCACAAGGTAATTCCATCAAAAAGTTTCCCCCAACAGTTCCTAAATCAATCTGCCATACCTTTGCTTCTTTAGGTGTTTGCAGCTTATTTTGCTCGCTGTTTATAAATTAACCGATTCTACTGATCTTTATAGGTTTAATATTTCAATATCTAGCCTTACAAGATCAGTAGATGAAGGAATTATGTCACTTTCCCTCGTTTTAAAATAGGACAAAATAGTTAATAATTGTTGAGAAAATTTGCGTCGATCTAGATTTCATGGGTCCTTGTTTAAAATCGCTATGTTTCCACATTACAATTTATTGTTTGTTTTATGTGAGTGATGAATCATTTCCATTATAACTTAACTTTCTAGGACTTCTTTCTTTTTAATATTTTTACGTAGTCTGGTTTATAGGCTTTTTGTTATTATTATTATTTATTAAAATGTATTTCACAAATTTAGCATAAACTAAAGTTTAGAAATCATACAAGTTTACTGACTTCTGCACTTTTTTTTACACACCAAGCATTTATTGGTATCGAGAGCTCTCAGACGCTTCGGTCACGATTTAAATAAAAACGCTTCTCCAGGTCGTATAACTCCATCAAGCCAAAAAACGTCCACAACATCGTGCAGCTTTTTAGAGTCTCGCAACAAACGTGATTCTACATCTACACCGTGTGCAATAAATTTGAATAGACTTATTTTTATAAGTACTGATCTTTATGACGTAGGTACAATACTTTTTTTTATAATGTGTATTAAATTAACATGAAAAAATACAAGCGCTTCAATTATTAAACAATTGGCGTTTGATTTTAATCCAAGATGAAGCAATTTCGTCCGGTATTATCACAGATTTCGTAACGACGACAAATGTTTAACGCGCTCTCTGAATTAAATGGAATCTAGTTAATATAGTTTTAGCAAGAAAAACGTAGAAGGAAACCTCTTCATTAGACGACAAAAAGAGTCGGGCAACCACGTTCAGCTAGAAGAAATCGACCGGTGAATATCACGAGAGAGCAAAATCGGCGGAAAAATACCGTTCCGGTAACACTGGTACACAATATTTTGAAAGTTGGCCTTGGACCTTGTGACCTTGGATGTGTGCCTACCAAATTCGTAAGATTCGCGGCATTTTCGATCGATTGTTGGCAGCAAGGATAGAAGACATCCCAGGGGGGGGATTCTCCTATATTCTAAAGCTCATCGTCGGTGATGTTGTGGGGTACATTATGTAAGGGGGGTACATTTTCATAAATTAGTAGGTATTAGTCGAGAAATATGTTAAGAATAATACTGAATATTAATATATCTTTATTAGCATCAGTATTATTATCAGTATTATTATTAAGCTAGAAAATTTGAAAAAAAAAAACTCCAATCTAATAAAAGATGTTTGTAAACTAAGTACGTATTTCAACACGACGTAGTCCCATCTCGCACAGCAAAGACTTTTTATTAAGCTTGGTTTTGGGTTAATATGACTTATTACCTGCCGGAACGTGAATGACTCTCAGTTCTCCAGATTCAAATGTATTAGATTATTTTGTATGGTCATACAAAGCTTTCGAATCTGAATGATTATAAAATGACTAATTTGGACCATTTTCACTATGTTATCTAGCAACGAAAGCAGTGCGAGCCGCGTGTGACGCATTTGAGAAACGTTTGAAGCTAGTAAATAAAGTTTAAGGTGGAGTTATTTCAATTCCTTTGTTGTAAATATTCTTTATATTTAAGTATGTCCTGTTGTTTACCTCTGCTAATTCGAATGTTACTGTCATGTTCTGTATTTCTGTGTATCTGAGGTGTGCAATAAACAGTAGTTGTGTTGTATTGTATAGCTTTAATAAAATATTGCTTTTACACTGTTAACTATTCTCGTACATTATTTTAAAATTACTTAAAACCTTTTGTCCGCCACAGACGGCAAATCACGTTATCGAAATTCGTGCCACTGACGCCAGCGTCGGCATATGCCGACCCAATCTCATGAATCAAAAACTCCGAATATAATATCAATGGGTGTATATCGGGTGGCTTAAAATTGTTGGTCCTATTGTTTTGTCGCTTAGGTAAGTGACTACTTTTCGCCGAATAACGTATGGCATACGCTTTGTTCCGTATATTTTTTATTTGCCGAAATTGTTTCTAATATCGATGGTCCTAAATATTATATTTCCTTTTGTTTGTTGTGTCTATGATTCAAGTGTCGAAATGAATAAATAATAATTAGTAATATTATAATAATGCGTCTTATGTATAATTTAATGTTTCATGATTTATAAGTTGACGTGTAAAACCATGTTTTATAAAGGATTAAATGAATGATTGATTAATGTGCATAATTGTGATGTTCCTAATATTTCATGTACTAAAATTGCCAATGTTTACGTTAGTATAAACCTGTTCCTGATTATACGTTAAAAGTTCATACCTATCATAGTTTATTTGCTGTAATTGTAGCCATTTTAATGATAGGCAAAATAATTCTTAGGACATTTTACTATTAGGAGTATTACGTTTTAGATAATTCGATAACTGTCGGCTTCGCAGGTAGCCTCACTCCGGCTGAGCTAAACCGGCAATCCGATGTTCGCGTTATCCATATTAGGACAAACATGCTTTAGGATTCAACACCATGTAAAATATTATGTCAATGCCGGTCAAAAAAATTTTGGACAATCAACATTATGCAAAACTGGCACCGAATAGCAATACCACGTTCTGCAGTAATCATTTTATTTTTGGATGTTCATTTTATTTTATTGCTGTAGCGTCTGGGTCGCGTTATATTACTCCGCTGTTTGACGCTCAAAAGATTAATTTGCACTCGAACTTATTGGACACGGTGTAGTTCATATTTTGATATTGTACAGTCAGCAGCAGAGAAACGTGACCCCTCTGCCATATAATGTTAGTATGGCAGGGGGGGTTACTTTTCTCTGCAGCTGACTGTACTAAACTTTCAAATAAATTATTAGTCAATAAAGTCACATAAAGATTTTTGTTACAAATTACTACTAACCTGAACTTCTATAGCAGAATACTACCAGTTTTTTGTTACTGTACAACGGTCTTCTAAATCAATCAGTGAACTACCTAATAGAAAACCAAATACATGTCTCAGATCCACAGGACATTTTCGCAAAAATGGACTTTGTAAATATTTCCAAATATGCATTTATGCATCTGTATAAACACACATTTTTTTCCTCATACGTAGGATAGTCTTATAGTTAGTGGCAATTTATTTAGGTTGTAAATAAGTTGCCGCCCATTAGGGATGAATATTTTAGAATTCCTGTTATTTAAAACTGACATTACCTTCCGACGATCGTGCCAACAGACCGGCCGGTAAGAATATCCTCAATGAACAACAACATTAATTTTAGTGTAGAAGGCCGTCTGTCGTGCTCACCCAACCGTGACATAAATCATTCAACGTCTTTTGGTGCAATTTATTTCATGGTTCCGATAGCGCTTGACGTCTTTCACTCCTTTGTGCCACGTGTCAAAGGGCCCACGGTGGGCGCCACATATGTGAACAATAATTCAGGATCGTTCTATTCAACGACTCTTTACATTGTCTGAAATGAAAATATAGTTTGTGCTCACGTTCCTCTACACGTGCATTCTTACATGTAAAATAGCAATAGTTCCCCACCTCAAGCGATTGTTGCTGTGTTTTTTTTTAATATCACAAAAAAACATGATACATTTTCTGAAATAGATCGGTATTTAGCGATAAGATAGTAAGTAGTAAAACAACGGGTTGTTTTACTCTAATGCTAATACTTGATCTCTGTGTTCTATATTTTTTTGTATGTATGTATGTAAACACTTTATTGTACATCGTAATCAGTTACAAATGCAATCAACTTAAAAGATATAAGTACAATGGCGAACTTATCCCTATTAGGGATCTCTTCCCGTTAACCTTTGATCAAGTTAGTGTAGATATAAGGAAGATAAACAAACTAACACCATGTACAAATTATATAAAATACTATACTAAACAGATGTATATCAATTTATTTTTGAATTTGACCTCTAATCTTACATTCCACATTTTCGTCAACATGGTTTCCTTTGTGGACACGACCTGATTACAGTTTGCCTCCGATAATTTTCTGGCAAATTATTAAACGTTTCAATTAAAATCTTAATGATCGGCCCAAATGTAAAAAAATCTCGTCTTGCTGACCCGTGTTTTAAGACGAGAGGTGTTTATATGTTTGGTGATGTTGGTTGTTGTGTCTGGTTGATACAGCTTTCTAGACTACAGCCTATATTATATCTTACAGATTACAAAATGGGCTTAGAAACAGTTTTTACTTTTCTTATGTTTCTATAAAGGATTTTGTGGTTGTCTATTCTAGAATTACTCGCTCCTCCGCATTCAACATAGAAACCAAGACGAATTTGCCTAAGTCTTGTAGGCTAGACGAATTCCAAAAAATCTTATAATAAAAAAACGGCCAAGAGCAAGTCGGACCATGCTCAGTGTAGGGTTCCGCAGCCGTTCATACAAAAAAATGCACTACAGATGAAAAAAATACGATATGAAAAAGAGCACTGGCAAAAGAGCGTATCTCCACGGCACTAATGCCCTTTTGCTGAGAAGCGAAGTTTTTCGGCATTCTCTCAAAAACGGTATATCCGATCATGTTGAAAATAATTTTCGTTGAAAGTATTTATTAGGCTTTATCTTTGTAATTTTTTTTTGGATTAACGGTTTAGAAAATAGAGGGGAGGGGACACAATGTATGCAACTTTCGGAGCGATTATTTTCGAAAATATTCAAAATATATATTTTTTTAAAACAGCAATATATTTTTAAAAGATTTGTCGAAATATCTGCCACACATTTATATTTTTCAGTTTCGGTTATATGTATGGAGTGCTTTCCCTCTAGAAATATTGTTTTTAATTATTTAACTATTAAATAAACTAAGTACCTAGCGGCTTATACAAGACATCTACACTCCAAATTTCATCAATATGCATCTTGTAGTTTTTGAGTAACGGACGGTCGAACATGACGAAACTATAAGGGTTCCGTTTTTTCCGTTTTGGCCACGGAACCTTAAAAAGGGTTTTCGTGCCTATTTTAAAGTACTTTAAAAGATTCATTAAGTACATTAAGTAACCAATTGACTGATTCTGCGTTTGATCTTTATCTACTATTATCACATAAGTATATGTATTTAAATGTTCCGTGACCATGGAAAGCTGGAAAGCTTCCGAAACGTCGGGAACTAAAATGAGATAATATACGCGATATAATCCGTTAAATTGTTTTATTTCAATGAGTAATAATCGCGGAAACAGAAGAAAATATTATGTAACGTTTTATTTTGTCATAAATTTAATTTAAATCTTTATACTATATCAGTCGTTTTTTTTTTGTTCTTCTTTGCTGCATTATTTTCGTCGTTACAATCATAATGGAAATTTAAAATTCAATTGAACTGATTTAAAAATCTCACATTTTTGTAATCTTTCTTGAACGCCTCTTTAGAGTATTAAAGGCATTTACATTTTACAAAGGACGGGAGGGCACGTAATTGATAGCTTCAAAGACAACGATTAAATGGCTAACGCTTAAATTCATTTCTAGTCATAAAACGTATATTGGGTCATGAATGGACCCCATCTGATGTTTAAGGAAGTTTCGCTCTTCATTATACGACCTTAAAGTGTAATGATATTGCTTATTCTTTAAATTAAAAGGTACTTAAAATTCTCTCAGTGTTAATGTATAGAATTAAATATATTAATAATGGCAGTGGGATACTTGAAATCCACAAGAGGAGCCTTGACCAAAACATTAGTTACCTACTACTGACGTATAGTACATTCAACTGTTTTTGTACATTGCTTAATTGGGTAAAACTTAAACTTTGTTTCAATGGGCGGGGAGACCTTAAATCTAATGTTTGAAATTCTCTAACAACGTTTAGTTGTTTCCTTGGGTAAACTTCATAATGACTTATTCAGAGCCTGTGAATTATGTATATCACGATTAAAGACTAAGCTTAGGATACCATGTACCGGTAGTTATTATTGAATTGCGAGATAATCCAATAACTTGCAAACGAACAATCCTTATAATGTGAACAAACAACGTAATATGTTAATATAGATGTTCATAAAGCCATTTATGGTCGCGATTAGTCATCCGACATTTGGCGCCGACACTGGTTTGCTGCTTACAGTGGTGCTTCGGGCTGATACGAAAACTTTTATTGGCTATGTTGTTTTCCAAATAAATTAATATTGTCTTCTGTTGAAATATATAAAAAAAAAAAAAAAAAACTGCTGCTGTTTTTCTAATCAGTTGGATGTCAACTGTATCATAGTTTTCTATCTTGTTTTGTATGTATTTATATATAGTCGTATAAATGTATGTTTGATTTTTTTTTTATTAGTTATAATCTTATCTCACCACCTACTCATTCCTAGCTATTCTGAGTCATTTCTGCTACCCAAAGGTTGTCTAGAAGAGATCGCTCTTTAGCGATAAGACCGCCTATTGTCTACCATATTTTATCTTTAGGCTCTATTTTACTGTTTCTGTTGTTGGTGTGCAATAAAGAATTGTTGTATTTTATTGTATTGTTTATGAGCGTTTCAATTTCTTCGACAGTCTTGCTTGAATTTGGTACAAAGAGAACTAAATTTGTGTTATGCCACTTATTTACTCCCAGATGGAATATTTTCAGTAAAATAGCAATTAGAGCAAGTTCCGATCAAGACCATTGGTATGCATTTCCTGTCTTAAATGAACCAAGCTCACTTAGAACTTAGAAGATACCTGATGCAATGGGATGATTAGATATGCATCCGCTTAAACTATTTATTTCTAGAAGTGAGAGCATCTAAATTTATGAGTGGTCTAGCAAACCTTTGCCCCTAGAATTATAACTTGAATGTCTTCAAGTTGAGAGTAAATGGGCAATATCTAGGTTTGTATGCTCCATTTTCGACGCCATCATCCCATGCCAACAAGTGAAATAGAAGTTAAATGCTTTCTTATCTTTCCATACTCCTTATTAACAACAAACAATATTGTTCTATCAACCACTAATCTTGCAATTCTCAAATAAATTGGGTAGATGTAGTAGTATGATTTCTCCCAATATCAGTAATATGAATACACGAAATATGTCGCTACATCGTATTAGTCGTAGGGATACTGGGATAGGGTTAAAATATAAAAAGTGTCATCAAGTAACCACGTTCCCCAAAACGGCTTGGCTGTATGTTACCTTATTTATAACATTTATTGGCAACATCATTTCTGGCGAGTACTTTTCTTGCTCACACACGATGTTTGGACCGTCTGTGTGAGTTTGGGTGTTTAATACAAGTTAAATACAGAGCATTTATTCGATAAAATGACTCGTCTGAAGCGAGTATTTTGACAAAAATTTTCAATCACTGAAATGGCAAACTAACGGCTGGCTCTGATTGTTTAATATGTAGTAAGGACCCCTAATACCACTGTGGTAGGTGGTGTGATATAAGTTTGCCCCTTCGAAAAACCGCAAACTTTTCGCACCGTTTTTGGTATTCTCAATATAAGTCCTAAACTATGCGTTTATTTAAAAAAAAATCTATAGGTTTTAAAGAAAACTAAAATTGATACAATTTGAGACTAAAAGCATCTCTGCAGGTTCAATGCTTACCGAGATTACAGCTCTCCATAAATTTTTATATGTAAAAACATATAGTTTTTTAAAGAATCTCATCAGACTTTTATTGAAATGGCAAAAAAGCGCGAAGTTTTTCGAGTGATCCGAAGTTAGCACAGGTCTTTCAAACCTGTAAACATGGAAATCCGGCACTGGTACCCCTACCAACATAAAAAATCAGAACTAGCCGTTACATTGATATGACTCGTTCGACGTCGACATCCATCGTGTGAAGCGAATTCATCCGTATGTTGACACGACTATCATTTTTATTGCAGATAACTAGGCAAGAGATCTGTCTCTGTGGTTATAATTAAGGTAAAGACTGTATCATTCATTAATTATAACTACAACTTAACATAGCCGTATTTATTTCCACGAGTATGTTTTAGATTCATGTTGCGCACATGTTTAATTAGTGCCTTGATAATTTACACATTTCAACCTGCGAGCTTCAGGTGAAGCAAGAAGTTTAGTCGAAATCCATCCGCGTAACGATAGCAAAAGTGGACAAATACTAAAAGAAAATGTAGTGTTTATCAACAAGGCGACGTTACTTACACCAAAAAAATCTTACAACGCCAGCCGCAATTTCACATGATTCGTTAAGTAATGTGCATGCTCGGTCGCCATTTTGAGAAATGGCATATTACTCATTATAACTCCGACTTCGACATGTAATATTATTTAGAAACGCTCCTTAAGATATATTTCTATATTAAGGAGCGTTTCTATCGCCGTGCTCTAACGATGGTTCGATGCTATGAATTGCACTTTGGGTTCTGGCTGATACCTTTGGCTTGTCTCCCTACTCCCGCTTTCATCAGAAATTGATGGATACCAAAAACATTTACCGTCAAAAGTCACTTTTACGTTTAAGTATAAATCCACCACATTTACCCTGAGGATTCTCAATTGTGCGATGAACACTAGTTTTATTTACATGATACTATTCTTCGGAATACTCAACAGAACTAATTAGCGATTTCCGTGGTCTTACCATAAAAAGTATCAACATCGAAAAATTACGATTTTATTTTCATGGACTTTTACGAGTCCGATTTTTGCATTTAAGAGGTAAAATTAAATAAAAATTATAACAGGACTCAAAAAGCTTTTCTACCCCACGCAACGAAGTATAATGGTATTTTACTGACCCGAATTTTTTGCTCTTTAGTGTATTTTCTGGATGATTCTGAAAGCAGCATACAAGTTTCTAACATACAGAAGCTAACTAAATGATATCAGATGAAATAGCTATAAAACAGCTCATTAAGTAACACTGCCGTCAATTTCTAAATAATTAAGAAGTTGTATATAGTATAGTTGAATTATCGAGAAGATGGAATTGCATTTGTAGTGGTTGTACCGTTTGCAACAAAAGGAGAATAATTTTCTCTTAACTTAATAAAATGACATACCCAAGAAGTGGAATAAGTAGTAGTCCTCTGTTTTTTTCTTTTATTCGCTATCATGTTCTTCATCTGAGCTGTCACAAGTATTGATAATAAAATTGTCTGTTATTTGATCCATTTCTCCTTCCTGACATCGATATTAATTTTCTTCACTTTCGACGTGGTGACAAATATTTTCCCAGTCCTCAGCAGTGATGGTATTCATTCGTTCAGTTGCTAAACTCATAATGCCTTGCATGTTTAATGAAACGTTTCTTTTTGCTACATATCCTTTTACCATGGACCAAATATTTTCGATCGGATTGAATGTCGGGTGATACGGTGGCAATCGTAATACGGGGTGGCCATGTTCTTTTAAAATTGCATCTATGTGGTACTTCGCGAAACCGCTCTTTATTTTGTTTAATTAATTCATACAAACTGGTTTTGTACATCAACCGGTTATACGAAATGTTGTGTTCTGTCAACCAATCCATCATTTCTTGTTCATTAGAATTTGACGTTGGAGCACGATTCAAAAGTTTGTTGTGATAGGACGCATTATCCACGATAAGTACGCTATTCGGTTTGAGGTTCGGTATTAATTTTTCTTTTAACCAGTTTTCGTAGTTGACAAAGTTCATCTGGTCATGGTAATCTCCCGTTTTTTGGTTTGCCTTAAACATTAACAAAGCGTTGGGAATAAAACCATCTTTTCCTCCTGCGTGCACTATTATTAACCGCTGGCCTGTACTGATTTGTTTTTTTACACCAAATTCTGTTCCATTGGTCCAAGCTTCTCGGGACACATGTGAAGTGTGGATGTAGGTTTCATCAGTATAAACTAGTGGTCTATCTTGAGATCGATATTCCGCAATTTTGATAAGGTAATTTATTCTTAGCAGTCGTATGTTGTGTTTTTCCATTAATATTTTTCGGTTGTTCTCGGTCTTTTTCCATTTAAATCCCAATTTTTGTATTTGTTTTCGTAAGGTGGAAATGCCAAATTTGTAATCTATATCGGATTTTAACACAGAGTGGAGTCCCTTTAAGGTTGGAAATTGCTTATGGGACGGATGAAAATTGTATATAGTTCTCCGGATGACTTCCTGATCAAAATCGTCTACTGCTGATGACGGACAAGGACGCAACTTTTTATTCTTCGGGGAGGTGAATTTCTTTGTTGTTGCGAATTTCTCGCTGTTGCTCTCAGTCACAATGTTATAGTAGAGAGACAAACACCTGTAGCTTTTTCAACTAACTGGGCAGCGGTGTAAGGCAAGTTTAAATTTTTCGTCAGTTCATTTTCAAAATATTTATAACAGTTGAAAATTATTTGCTTACTTTGACTCTCAATAGGACCAAAATTATTTACAGCCATATTTTTTTTAAATATAGAAATTATTCGTAGTCGTACGGGCGGACACAATAATTAATTGAGAATACAATCAAATCAGATGTAAAAATATACGCACAACGTAAATAATATTGACAATTTCACACTGACATTATTTTTCTTTTTAGTTCTTTGATATATATATATATATAACAACCTCTTTGTATGCTGATAGTACAAGAAAATAGAAAATTCAAATATAGAATGCCTGTAAACAAACAATACTACTACATATGCAATTCCACGCTCTCGATGATTCAACTATATAAGACTTTATATATAAAGACGAGAAGGTGCTCGCAACGTCGTTTGCAGAGGAGGAGAAAAGTCAGAACGTTCTTTTTTGTTTTACCGTCCTCGGGTAACCAACCATCTCTCAGCTCCTATGTCCAGCTGTCCTTGCACCAAAAATGCATGAAATTCGTCTAGCTTACAACATGATCAGGCCACAAAAAAAACATACATACAAAATCGTATTTTATTCAATTATTAAATTATAATTTAAAAAATCGAATAACCCGTTTCACTTATTTTAATGAAAATTTCTTCGATGTACAGATTTTGTTTATACAATTTTATAAAAAGTATTTATGACCTACAAAGTAATGATTCTAGATAATCTCAACGTTGCAAACAGTTACCGTATCTGTTACACAAATATGTCCGCTTATCTCTTGTGGTAAACAGGAAAGCCGTTTGCGGATTGCCGGTTTCTTTATTTCTGTCAACGATAACTTTCCGTTGGCTTCACATCGCCCCCTTATTCTATTTGTCGGTAATTTATCAAGGGAGGTTTCGCCGGTGATACGAGCCGTTTCCTCTGCTCTTATGATTGCATTATGGCTTTTTCTTTCTCGACTTAGCCATTTAAGGACAGGTAATAAAGATAACTTAACAGCCCTTTAATGGGTCAGTGAAAATTGTGTTCTTGTATTCACTGAGGCATATCTCTCTTAGTTGTCATACAGCAACCAAAATTACTACATATGTAAAAAATATCTGCATTTTATGACACCATTAAAACATGATAAGAATAAGGATGATAGATCATTTATCTCATTTGAGGTCCCGACGTTTCGGAAGCTCATCCCTGACCCTGACCATGGAAAGCTGAAAAGCTACCGAAACGTCGGGAACTCAAATGAGATCACATACGCGATATAATCCGTTAAATTGTTTTCTTTAAATGAGTAATAATCGCGGAAACAGAAGAAAATATGATGATAAGAATAATTAGAATGTATTTATTTATTTAGACTACTGTTATTGAGCTATTACAGGAAATTGTCCTCTTGGGAAATGCCGTACAGTCAGACTTGTAAAAGTGCCCTTGCAGCCTAGTCACAGAATAAAAAACATTATTTCATTAAATATTGTGTTATACGAGTAATGGAACATCAAATATACGCATTACTTGTATGTTATATATTTTATAAGGATAAGGTTTAAGTGTTTTTGTGAGGGTGTTATATATTACATACTTTCACTGACTTCTATGTATATATCAAGTCAAATGTCTAAATTAAAGTGAAACCCCGGTATACGATTTCTTTTATGCGGTGGAGAAGGAATCCGTGTTCTTGGTGGAATTTGAGTAAAACGTCTAGAAAGTAGGTACTAAATCGACAGCCGACGATCGCCAGAAATTGCAGCTACGTGATCGAGAGTCTGGTCTCGATAGAATCGACTGCGAATTTACTGCGATCGTTGCCTTAATTTCGGTCTCGATTTTGCTGTTATGACCACACTGAATTTAGTCAGTTGAAACAAAATCCTTTTGTTATCACTCTATAACTTGGTATCAGGGCAGGAAAGATAATATCATGATTTTAATTAATGAATTGGGAGTGAGAGAAATTATATTGATTTCTGTGTGACCTTTAGGTTTCTGAATAATGAGATTCATGAACCTTTGGATATAGCGAACTCCTAATATCACTAAACACTACCATCACGCCAAAGCATCAGTCTGCAAAATTCGAATATATTTTTCGTAATATGCGTTTTTAAGATTTCTTTCGTTCATACAAACAAATGAAGTTGACTCGGCTATTTCAATGTGTGGTGGCACACTTTATATATTCGAGCCTTAATGCGCCGGTATGTCGTGTAATGCGGTAAAAACATTTTTAACTCCACTTGAAACTACCATAAATATTGATTTATAGAATCGCAATTCAGTAAGCATATTGAAATGTTAAAAATTTCGACAATACCATAAAAAGTCAACACCGTTTCATTTTTTTTTGTTTGTGTTAACATTTCCTCTCCGCTAAATGGTACACGTTTGATACATGACAATGGCGGCGTCATCCATCATCGTGTCGAAACCGGCTTTGTTTAGCATAGAATGTCCAAGAGGCCTTATTTCTAGCGGAATAGCGAATAAGATGGCTGAGGATAAAACACTCATTTATCTCTTTTCTTTTGTGAAAGCCGGTGTCGAGAGGTTTCCGTATTACTTTAACGCGCTATTTTTCAGTTTGCTTTTTTGCCGGAAAACCATTATTTGCTAGTTGCTACGTTGTAATTTTCGGCGTCAGAAATGCTGTTAAGTGGAACATTTGTGGAGTATTTTATGTTTTAATGAAACACACTACAAATATTTATTGTACTGATTGCTTATACGAATCAAAGATAGAATTGGTAGCTTGTACGCGTTTGTAACGATGAATGAACATACCGGTATAATTTTAGTATCCTGAAATAGATATGAAATTGACGAAATGTTGCCAAAATCCGCGAAAAATACTATACCCAAAGTTATCTATTGTAGGATGAATATCTATGCCCAAAGTCTGTACAACGCATCGAATGGACAAAGCACTTCACATATTAGACAAGCCCATTGTAGTACTACGCATTATGTTCGTTTGCAGCTTCCAGCACGACGAGAACAAATGATGAAAGCTGCATTGTGCTAGGGCCATCCGCAATACACAGTAGGAATTATGAACTGAGACCGGCTATAACACTTGCAGTGCTTGTCTTAGCGTCGACCTTGTAGTTTCTTATTCTCCACTATGTCCAATTTTCTCGCACGCACGCCTCATGGCGGATTGAACCGGTTTAACCCACCCACGCAGTACTTGTACCTTGCACATTGCGTCAACTCTAAGGCCGCGAATGGCATCACCGTTTGTGGATTTGCGCTTGCCCCACTGAAACCTATTACTGTGGTAAGGAGGCCTAGCCAGACCTACCAACCTCAAAATGAGGTTCTAAAAAAAGAAGAACTTTCTTTTTTTTTAGCGATATTAGTCTCACCAAAAAAATTAAACTAAGAAAAACCATAATCCCTTAATTAAATTGATTATAGTTAAATATTTGTTGTTTTTATCATAAGAATTTAAATTATATGTTGACATGTAGTTTATATAATGATGGTTACCAATAGATAATTGAATTGAAGTGACAAGTTATTAACAGAATATAGTTGAAGTACCAAGTTTTATTGTTCAGATACAGTTTATTTAGAATATAATATTCTATAAATTATAACTTAATCTGTTAATAAATCTTCAAACAATTCGTCAAACATAGGGCTGACGTGCATTTGAATTTGTGCTTTGGATATTCAATCTTGACTGCATAATATCGAATTTATCTGCATATTGGATACTCGTATTTGAAAATTCTTTTCTCTTTTGTTGAGACCAACGTATGGCGAAACTCTACATTCGATATTGAATGACTCCTCGAGCTTTTTGAACTCTGACAGCAATGCAATTTATATTGGTTGTAATTAGACGTTTTACTCGTATGGAAAGAAGATTTGCTTTGGATTTAGATCTAAACATGCTTGAGTCTCACGGTAGTTTTCTAGATGTGCAAGTTATAGGTAAGTTTTGCACATTACTGCAAAGGGTGGGATGGACAATTCGTGGAGGGTAAATATGCATATTTCAATAAATACAAATCCGTATTCACGAATTGCCATACTGTCAATGTGTGTGTAGTGATTTTCTCCAAAAGGCGAGGAAAATATTACATGTACAATACATGCCATAACCATACGGAATATTTAATAATGGCTTCGAGTATATCATTACAAAAACTGAAACAATTGGTAATATGCATGAATTTTAATTTTTGCTTTATTAACAGCTCATTCATGTAACAAACAGTAGACAGAGAGATTTTTTCGAATAACTTTTAAAATAACCAAGATATAAGCCATCAAACATTTCATTCTATCTCTTTCTAGCAAAACAGAATTTAATATGGAGTTTATATGGCCAGAGTGCACGATGACGTAACAGTGCATATCGGACCACTCTGTCTAATTAATCAGTATTTATGCATGTACCCTATTGGAAATAAATTTCCCAGAGGTATAACATTTTACATGTTTACGCCATAGTATTACCTTACATTGCCATTACCACACAAATGTAAAAAAAATAAAAATAAATACTTTGGTTTATATAGACCGGGTCATGAGTTTCAAATTTTTACCTTTTTTTTAGCTACATGCAGGTGTAGCTAAAAAAAAGTAGGTACACATTTTTACTTTTGTTCGGTACATCTGTTCAAATAACAAACCAGCCGGCCTATGATGGTCGCGTTTATCACGCGATAAAATGATATGATAACGCGCCTGTCCCTCTCGCACTCGCATACGTATCAGAAGGTGACGGCAGCTATGTCATTTATTTATCGCGTGACAAACGCAACCATCATAGGCCCGCTGGTTTGTTATTTGAACAGATGTACCGGACAAAAGTCAAAATGTGTACAGTGGATTGTGAGCAAGTGCCACATCCAGGATTTAAAATAATTATATCTAAAAACCAATATGACATAAAAATTAAACATCCGTAGATTCCGGGTCCACATAATGTTTTCACAATTTTTCTGCTTTGCCCTAAGGTTGACTGGTAGAGAATGCCTTATGGCATTCAGTTCGCCTTTTGTACAATAAGTTTTCTTTTGTGCAATTAAGATTAAATCCATACTAATATTATAAATGCGAAAGTGTGTCTGTCTGTCTGTCTGTTACCTCTTCACGCTTAAACCGCTGAACCGATTTGGATGAAATTTGGTATGCAGATAGTTTGAGTCCCGGGGAAGGACATAGGCTACTTTTTATCCTGGAAAAATGCCCTTTTCCGCGATAAACGAATTTAAGGCGGACAAAGTCGCGGACTGAAGCTAGTGTCTTTATAAATTACATTCCACGGACTGTGGTTTCCCTGAAGTGAATAATAAAGTATATGGGAGTTTGAAAAGGGGAATATTCAAGTTTTCCACCGGTTTCTCAAAAGTATTTTTTCTCTGCTTTGACGGTACTTTACGTAATCCATCTAAATAATATAACAATATTATATTTTCCAACCCTCTTACCAACTTGGCGAACTCGATAGAAGATTTATTAATTGTACTTGTACAAGTAACAAGTTATACAGTAAAATTAATATATATACCTGTGAAAAAAAAAAACTAAGACACGAAATGCAGCTTGAACAAGAGTATCTCGTCCACAAGAAAATTGCAGGTAAGGTGAACGAGTAAATATACCATACCATATGCATGCAAGGCTTGCGTATATCCATATTGATGACAGAAACGTGGAATTAGCAGAGAATAGCATTTTACAACAGAAATTTAGTCCCACCTAAACACTATACAGAAGTAAACTTGCTCGAAAATTATAAAAAAAGGCATGGTTCATGCAGTCAACCTAAAGTTAACAAAAAAAAAAACTTCACGATATACAAGTTTGAAACGACGAATTGGTGTACGCCACATTAGTCTATAGATAATCTATGCTGTGACGTCACACGTGTTGAAAACAAACAAAATTTGATATTTGTCAAGTAGCCTATTAATATAAATAATAAAAAAATACAACCTAATTGAGAACCCCCTCCTTTTTTGAAGTCGGTTAAAAAAGGTCCCGTCGAATTGCGAACCTCCTCCTTTTTTGGGAGTCGGTTAAAAAAGTAAATTGTATTATTACTGTCGGCAATCCTCACTATATTAAGTCATGTACTGTCAAGTTGCCTTAGGTTCACTAGTGCAATAGTTTCGTTACCGACAAAGTGTAGTACACGACAATGAGGAGAGATACGAGGGCTGCTATTTATATATCCGGAAACCGGGATTACAATCTTCTTAAATAGCATATTTGACCGCCATGGTAAAATTTGAACTTTTTTAAGTATATAAGGTATATTTTTTCTTCCTTATTAACGCTCGTGTTTTGTTTTTGACGGGTTTTAAATGTCATCTCGCAGCAAGAATGGAACTCACTCGTGAAAATATTCGTGCTATGATTTATTATGATTTTCGGCGTGGTTTAACGCAACAACAGTGCATAGATCAACTAACTTCAACTTTTGGTGATGAAGCCCCATCTAAAACTACTGTGTATCACTGGTTTAGTGAGTTCAATCGTGGACGTAGTATGCTTACGGACGAAGTTAAGGCAGGTCGCCCGAAATCGGTCGTTGTACAACAAAATATCGAGGCTGTGCGAAAACTTATAATGGACGACCGACATGTTACGTACCGCGAGATAGAGGCGACTCTGGGTATTTCTATGACCAGCATTAATAGCATATTACATAATTATTTGGCTGTAAAAAAAATTTGTTCGCATTGGATACCCCACAACTTAACAAATGAGCAAAAACATGCTCGCGTCGAATGGTGCAATAAAATGTTAAAAAAATATAACCGTGGTGACTCAAAAGCCGTTTATAACATCTATACAGGTGACGAATCCTGGATCTATGCATACGATCCCGAAACGAAGCAACAATCAACGGTATGGGTGTTTCAAAATGAGCCGAACCCTACGAAAGTTACTCGTGCAAAAAGTACATTGAAACAAATGGTGGCCTGCTTCTTCGGTATTAATGGCCATGTAGCTACATTGCCACTAGAAAACCGTAGAACGGTTAATTCAGAGTGGTACACGACCATTTGCTTACCGGAAGTATTTGAACAAATTCGTAAAACTAACCAGCGACGAAGAATCATTCTTCATCATGACAATGCCAGCTGTCATACGTCACGCGAAACAACTCTATTTTTGGAGGGTCAAAATGTGGAATTAACGGGTCATCCGCCGTACAGCCCTGACTTGGCACCCAACGATTTTTATTTATTTCCAAATATAAAGAATAAATTACGCGGTCAACGATTTTCGACCGCTGAAGATGCTGTCGACGCATTCAAACAACACGTTATGGAGGTACCTCAGGCGGAGTGGCAGAAGTGCTTTAAAAATTGGTTCACGCGAATGCAAAAGTGCATAGATCATCAAGGGGAATACTTTGAAAAACAATAAAACTATTTTCAGCCGTGTACGTTTGTTTGTTTTTTTGTTTCCGGATATATAAGTAGCAACCCTCGTAGCATTCCTTTGTATTAACAATTATTACATTTAACGTTATGCCCCCCTGCGTGCCCGGTTGGCCAATACTATTCCCGGAGAGCCATCATAATGGTTTCACTCTCACTGCACGGCAGTAGCGTCCCAACCAGGCAGGCAGTGGGTGGGGCCCGAAGGCCCCCTGGTACCACCGCCATAACCCCTCGTACCAGCCCTGACCTCCGAAACATTAATCCAATCCTTTAATGACTATCCGTCAACATTGCCCATAAGTGGTAACTAGTTATTAAATATACAAATCACTCACCTGACTGCATACAACACATATCCTTAGATTCACAACTCTAATCCCTTTTTCACCAACTCACTTGGCACCTTCCTTCCGTCGTCAGTCAGTCTTAGCAATACAGAATACCCTCAAGAAAACCACTCTCACATTTTATCACTATTGTGTTGCCAGTCAAAATCGTAGTATCGACAATAATATAATCTTACCATTCACGTTCATCGCGGTCTTTCGCGACAATTACCTCCTGCTAGTGAGTTCTGGAAATTGCTGTTCACCACGAATTTTATTTATCAACGGGTTTGCTTCTTTATCACTCGAGTGGAGTCGAGAGGTCGAGTTCGAAAAAGCCCCAACAGTATTCTAAGTGTGATTACTGACAGATTCAATAGCCCAATTCTGAAGCACTGGATGGAGCAAACGAAAGGAGTTGCTACTTATTGTGTATATTAATCCCACCAAAAACATAAATGTAAAAAAGGAGAGCCAAGTTCAATTTGCAATGGTAGGTACATGTTATCTCTTGGCTAAATAATACCATTATTAAATATGATATGAATTTTGTGTGGCCATCCTCAAAAATATTGTAAAACAAATGAGAGCGATTTTTGTGATATTTATCTACAGGTTCATTGATTACTATATGACGACCGGTTTGGCTCAGCGGGAGTAACGTTGCCTGCGAAGCTGGCGGTCCTGGGTTCAACTCCCGGTAAGGGCAAATATTTGTGTTTAAGCATAAATATTTGTTCCTGAGTCTTGGATGTTTTCTATGTACATAAATAGATATATATATGAAATGTATCGTCGCCTATTACTCATAACACAAGCCTTATTGAGCTTATCATGGGACTAGTTCGATTTGTGTAAATTGTCCCGTAATATTTATTTAAATTTAAGATTACAATATAATTATGAAAGATTTATGGTGAATCGTGGTATGTCATAAATTCATGGTCATACGGAGTTAACACTTAACAGTAATATATTTAAAACATGTTAAAACCGTGTTACAAGCCCTTTTCGAGACATGGCAATTCATAAAAATAGTAGATTGTGCACCGTGGGCGGTAGAGAAGGAATTACAAACGAGAGTACATTGAAGGCCGAAGCCGCAGGCTGAGGGCTTAAACGACTCGAGTTTGTAATTCCGATACCGCCCGAGTAACACACAATGTTTTTCATCACACTTGTGAGGAAACTAATAAATCATTAAGTCAGAAAAATATTGTTACTTTCTAGTGTCACAAGTTGCAACATTGTGTCATAAAGTGTCATTTCGTGATTGGTAGAATCTCATTCCATAGATAATATAAACAAAGGTTTAGTTTTTCTTTCGTTCGTCCAACAACGTCCGAAACTATTTTTTTATTTTGTTGTATAAAATCTTTTACGTAAATTAATAATTGTAAAATAGTATAGACAAGCTATTTTAACGTATTTAACTATAGCGTCGACGTGTATTTATTTATATTACATTATGCATAATTCATATTTGTTGGTTTTGACTAATTCCGTTCGGTTACGTTCTAAACCTGGCATATCAGAGTAGTGAATGCAGTAAAAAAAAAAACCAAAAGCAAAACTAAATACGCACAGCAATCGTACCTTAAGCGCGCATGTAGGCTGTATAACGAAAATGTATGAATGCAGATTTGTTCGGCAGTTCGTTAGCAAAATATAAAAGAATTGTATCTTCCATGTTAGAATCTTAGTTATAATGTTAGAATTTTAGTTATGAAATCTGTATGTTTTAATCGGTATGTGTATGTAGGTATATATATATATATTTCTTTTTTTAATATGTGTTAACGTATAATAATAATATAATAGATATATGTTTACTTGTAGGAAGTAATTAGTATGGTGCTTCTATTCAGTTAATTTGTCAAATTTTTTGCAGATTTTAAACTGCTTGGTCATAGTAGTGAAAATTTTTCGACCTTAAAATCTAATGTAGGAAACTATAGGTCTATAATTTAAGTAATGTAGTCTATTGACAGTGTTCATGATATGTATATAAAGACTGTTTGTTTCTTAATAATAATAATAAAAAAAAGTCATTATGCCCGTGGCCTTAATGGATAAATAAAAAGCCCACGGTTTTAATTAAGACCTTGTCGCTCATTTTGCTTGCGTGTAATGACACCATTTACGAACAAGTGTGATGACAAATGTTAAATATTCTTTATAAGATTTGGGTTGCACATGCTAAATTATTACGAGTAACTAAATGAAAAAATACCTGTTAAATCTCATATTTATAATTTACAACAAATTTTTGTGCGTGTTGAAATTTCCGTAGAGCTTATTTACTTTTCTCTGTTTAAGGTGAAAAAAAAACTGTTTGCTTTGATAGATATCTCATTTCAAAATCCAAATTCCGCGCTTTATACTGCAACACTCTTGAGAAACCGTGCCGTAGTGTTGTATTGCTTTAAATATTTGTTTCATTATGATTATTTATTAGGTAGTTTGCAAGCGGATGCTACGTAGGCATCTGATGAAACAAGAACTCGAGTAGCGTCCATCTTCCATGCAGTAGCTGGTATCTATTTTGTATCTATTATTCATATGTAATATACATTACATATATTGTTTATCATAATCATATATAGTATCGGTATAAGTAAGTAATTATGTATGCATTAATTGCTTGTGTGTCCTAACGCTCTCAGTACTGACTGTGTTTTCTCACTGCACCATTTTCATGTCTTTGTTTGGCCCTATGGTTGACTGGTAGAGAATGCCTTTTGGCATTAAGTTTGCCATGTGTACTTACTTTTGTTGTCTGCAATAAAGTTTAAATAAATAAATTATGATATGTTTAAGTATGTAGCACTTGCTATACATAGGTTTGTTCTTCCTTCTTTCTTAAAAGTGTTTTAAAACCAGTGTTTAAGATGGTTAAGAATAAAGGAAATATTGTAGTTTTCTAAACCTCTATTTTGGGGCTTTTTTCTACAGCAATTAGTTTTTCTCATCCGTCCCTACACTAAATATTCCATTTAAGGAGTTAAGGTAGTTTTCCAGAGCACGTATAATACGAATACTGGTGACTGTGTCGCCAAATGGCCGACATAAATTGCACCTTAAAATAAAGATGACGATCTGTTTTTTGTCTTACATAATAATAAACTCCACAAATCAACTATATTTAAAACCAGGGACTGGTTATCCAGCTGCCTCTTGTGCGTGTTTTTATAGTGGTTTATCTCACAATTTAGAGGCAGAACTTAAGGGCCAACTAAGTGCAATGATACGGCGCGGCGCGAAATATACGCGCCGTAGGCGTTGCTACGTCAGCGTAGTATCGTAGCACTTAGTAGTGCATAGTCATTAGTAGCCCATTGAGTGCAATTCAAATCCGGTCGGAGTCTTAAATTTTTTTCATTATTCGGATGTTGTATTTCAAGAATAAATTACTTCAATGAGTTATTTTTGTGGACAAGATTTAATTATATAAATGGAGACGTCACTAGTAATGTGCCGCGGTAATATTACCGTTACCAGTAACTTACTGTTTGGAAATATTACTAGTAACTTTCCAATCTTACCAGTAATATTCCCAAAAAGCGGTAACATACAAAAGTAACGAATTATAATTTAAGTTTATGGTTATTTGGGTAGTTTAAAACACAATATGCAAATCTTTGTCATTTTTTGTTTCTTTCACTCAAATTTCTTATCTTAAACGGTACAATAGGACTTTAGTTCGGGCCTTGCCATGAGTCAGAGTGCGCGCGTTTTGTGTGTTGTTTAGTGACCGGTGAATTTAAGGCGTCACAATGAAACCAGAAGATAAAGTGTATGTCATTTCATGCAAAAGAATAACAGAACATTTACAGCCATTTTAATCGAAAATATCAATGCTGCATTGGCCGTACAGTATAAGGCAGGTATATAGGCTCACCAACACCTTTTCATCTTTTAATTATTTTCGAAGCCACAGAAAAATCTGTATTTTTTTCTGACAATAAGGAGGCTTCATCATCATCATTTCAGCCTTAGGACGTCCACTGCTGGATACAGGCCTCCTCAATAGATTTCCACATGGGCCGGATAGAGGCGACCCGCATCCAACGAGCCCCCGCAACCCTAATCAGGTCGTCGGACCACCTTGCGGGTGGTCTTCCACGCTACGCTTGCCGGTACCTGGTCCCCATTCTAGAACCTTTCTGCCCCAACGGCCGTCGGTTCTTCAAACTATGTGCCCTGCCCATTGTCACTTCAGTTTGCTTACCCTGTATGCTATGTCGGTGGCCTTGGTTCGTCTACGGATCTCCTTATTCCTGATTCGATCTCGTAGAGAAATACCGAGCATAGCCCTTTCCATAGCTCGCTGAGTAACTCTGAGCTTCCTTAAGAGGCCCATAGTCAGAGACCACGTCTCGGCTCCGTAGGTCATCACCGGTAATACGCACTGATTGAAGACTTAATAAGGAGGCTTATTCTTACCTATAAACAATATCTCTCTATTTATTGTCGTTAATTTTCGACGGAGTAAACGTAATTTGTAGCGAGATAAAAAGGTTCGTATATGATACTCGTAATTACGAGACGGTAATATTTTCAGTAATATTGGTAAGTTACCCGGTAACATTGGGAAAGTTACTGGAAAGGTTGGGAATTTACTTCTTGAAAGAAGCTATGTCTTTCCTTTCAATATAAATGATGCCAAAGGTGACTATTTTAAATTTTTAACTTAAGGAAACCTTAACTTACTATTCAATTTTTCAATCTTTCCGTAAATTTTCGATAATCGGTAATGTTACCAGTAACATTACTGGGAAAATACCCGCCTTGGTATTTTTACCGGTAGCTTCCCATTACTAGTCAAAACTCACAACGAGTGCCCATTTTAGTCTTCATATTTAAAGCTACTAACACTGACAACTACGATGTGCACAAACTTAAAAAATCTGTAAATAGTGCTATTATTAAGCATAATTGTTGTTCAGTATTAATTAACTTTTATTCTACTACCACTATTATTATTGTTTATCAAACTTACTTCAGACATTCAAAGTAGACAACGGTGTTAAACTGCTTCGAAGAATAACTCAAATATACAAAAATAATACCCACGTAAATTATTTTAACGGTCATCTATACTATTAAAAAATAAATGACTGTACATTAAATATATATAAAAAAGATTGTAACGGACTATTTGGAGGTCACTGAATTGATAAACATTATTTTGGATTTTTTGTATGTTTTGTATGTTGGTATGTGTCGTTGTGGCTTCATCACGCCAAATCGGTTGGCGATTTGAACTATTTTTGGTACACGGGTAGCTGGGTATCTCCAAACGGTTATAGGATAGTTTTTACCCGACTCGTTTTCTCCTCCGCGAACGAAGTTGCGGGTACCTTCTAGTCTTTTATAAAACTAGGTAAATACCAGGTTTTAACGATTATGGAAGACAAAAACCATAACGATGAAACGAAGAAGACTAGAGTAACGATTAAAGATGTATCGTAACGCTACGTTTTCCTTTATAGCTGAGCTAATGAAGTTTTTTGCTGATTTTTTGAAAAAACGAGTGTAAGTGTTATTGTTTCCTATTTATATTGAACACGGATATTATGTAGTTTCGAAAATATATATACGAGTAAGTATTTAAAGATAAAAGGTCTCAATGTAATGAAAACCAACTGGTGTTGACTGAGATTATTCGGCTGCTGATCATGCAGTCAATGCAGTAAGCATTTTACGGATAATATTTAATTAACTCTTATCATAATAAATAGGGAAATGTCTGTCATCTGGTCGGTAACACCTGTTACAGTTTTAGGTTATCAGCCACAAGAGCACACAACTGTGCGATAAGTGTACTTCTCGGTGTTTTTATTGGTGATCTTGTGTGTTAGGCTAGTCACTCAATGTTTCTACAACTACACATAGCTCAGACGGGTATATGTCGTCAAAAATCGAATGGGAATCATTATTTCTCGTTCCCAATTCACACCGTCCGTGGAGGGCCCCGTAACCGGAAATCCTGTCCGGAGCAAGGGCCTCACAGACATCTGAAAATAAACTGATACAATTTCGACATCTGGCGATACAATACAATGTCACGCGCAGTGGAACATTTAGAGTTGAAAGGTTGTCAAATATATGTGTTTAAGGGCTTTTTTATATAACTGGCACCACTTCTATGCATAGGGCCGCAGGGCAGCTTGTGGCAAGCAGTTGGCCCGAGATCTCCAGAGAGTCTGTCAGGGCTCTTGCCTCCCGTGTGTCTTCATTGGCCGGAGTGGATACCCAAGAGGACCCGTAGGACTTACTCTCAGCTCTGGCTTGCCTTTGTTGATTGTCCAGAGACGAGCGTTAGAACTATATACTCCAGGGGTGGAGGTGGAAGTGTTGTGTGAGGGGTATAACGCCGCGAGTACCCTCTGAGAAAGCGCAGCACACCTCTCGACGCCCTTGAGCCCACACGTCCGCGTTGCTTCTGGCAGTCTTAATGACAGCGATTACGGGGGCCCATAAAGCGAGAGATCACTCACCACAATTAATGATCGATTGGTGGTTATGGTGGGTGAAGCATATCTGTTGTAATAACCAAAAAAGAAATATCTGTCCAAACTACAATCTTATAGCCCGATTCTCTTTCCATAAAATGACATAATTCCAACATCTTCTGAGACCTGCTCATGGACGTATTCTCGTATTGGTACCAAAACTGTTTGAAATGCTACCAGCCATTTTATTGAGATGAAGCCGCAAAGACACATGCATGCACACTTATGGCAATCAAGCTACACTAGGGAATACATACTAAACTTTGCACATAGCACGAAATCCATATTCTGTAACAAGCACTTAAATATACTGCTATAATATGATTCATCAGGACAATATTTTTCGTTCACAGGTAACATACACAGTTATATCGGTGTTTATGGCGAACCGATGAGAGACCGTAAGTACCCACGTTTTAATTAAGAATATAAGGTTCACTTTATGCCGCACGTTTTAAGAGCTTTCAGGTTAAATGTTTGCGAACCTGCTAAATATTCTAGATATTTAGGCATACGAGTAATAATGCATTGATTAAGAGTCTACAATTTGCGACTGACCTTCAATCCGTAGCTCTTCACTTTTCTATGTTGTATATGTCTCAGCATGTTGACAACCACGGTTGTTACCAAGATACTGTTTCAGTTTATCTTTACGAGTCACCCAATCCAAGATAAACACCATCACAATTTGTTATTTTTACGACAAAAAATCAGTTTTTGCTACTTTTTTTTAAACTATAGAACCTAGTGTAAATCCCGTTGACAATATTGAAGTGAAAATCATTACTCACTTATTGGTTTTAGTCACTCGTCGCTTGAAGAGGCAGTCTATACCAATTTAAGATCGAAAAAGGACTTGACGATCCTTTTTTCCCTTTAATTATTAAGTATTATAACATTCCAGTTGATAAAAATATAGGCCGAATACCGAGCTACAATATTTATATTTTTGACGTGGTTTGCAGCAAGAGCAATAATTTTTATATCAGTTTAAAAACAGTGAAATTTACAGAAAAATTTAAAAAAACCGGTTTAGCCCCTTAAGCGAAAATAACGCATGTATAATTAATAACATTTTTACAATTCATTGTTTGCAAAATTCTTGCCGGCTATAGTGTCAAAAATATCTGACCTCATGCGATAGAGAGATGACATAAAGTTTTATATTTATTAAAATCAATGAACTTACCTCTATAATAACTTCTTGACTAGAGTCTGGCTAGCCAAATATTGTTGACAGATATTTCCTTGTGGTATCACCAATTAATAGTCTATGATTAAAAAAAAACGGCTAAGTCAATTTATGTCATTCATTCAAATGTTCCGCGGTTTATTTACATGCAAAAGTAGAATATAAATAAGTAATATTGACAATAACTATAACGAGTGAGGTCCGCAAACTATTATTTAACCTCCTAAATAATTACGACAATGTGCGAAGCCGACGTAAAGCGTTGTACAGCGAAAAACTACAATGTTTACAAGTTGTAAATAATTTAGTAGGTTGGTGCTCTATAAATATTTGAATACTTTGTGTACTAGTTCTAAAATTTGCCTGTAACTATGATTAGGTACGTGAATTCATTAATACCTTAATCTCATAAACAGAGCAAAATGTGTAAAGAAACGGATAAACTAGAAGTTCTGGAAAATATCAATCAAACCAAACATCGGAACGTAAGGAGTTACTGAAAAACCAATATTCAGAAGAAATATGCGGCTGGTCAGTAGTAATTTGATATAAAATGATCTCGGCCAAAAGTGTCTATATATGAGCGACGAGCGTGTCGATGAAATCCCGCACTTAACCCATCGTGCTGGTGCAACATTATTCTAACCTAACCCATGTCTATACCTACTTAACCTAACCACAGACTTTGGTGATGGATTAATATTATGGTATTTATCGAGCTAGATCTTATTTATTTTTCGCCTTGTTACAATGGTATGAGAAAGTGTAAACATATGTTATATCGTTCACTGTGTACAGTACAGTGGAAGAAATTATGTGAGCTGACTTTGAATGCACATCAACGTATATATAACTTATTTCCTTAGGTATAGGTACACTGTGCACAGAAAATTAAAAATATTTTCTAGTATCAAAACTATAATTCCTACTACACAAAGTGTGACCAGCCCAAGATTTTTTTAATTTCGCGCCAAAAAATTGGGTAATATTTCAGTAGCCTGACTCTAATAAACGTTATGAAAATGGAATCCCTTCATTTTTAGTAGATTAACTACAGTTATTTCTTTAGGCATTTAAAAGAATGTCGGCCAAAAAACCACGTGACTAATGTCATTCCGGCAATCATGGTAATCTTTTATATCTGTGGTACCACGCCACTGGCTGAATGAGTCGAGTCACGTTTTTTTTATATTCTTTTAAATACATGAAGAAATAAGTACACGTATATGTTTGTAACTAACAAGTCAAACCAATTGATTGTATTAATGCATTGCGCATGTTTGCCGAGGGTATTATAAAATGAATTAGCTTATACGGGATGGATCAAATATTCTTGCAAATATTTGTTAACTGAATGTTTTTATTAAATTTTATTTATGATGGAGCTATTTACAGTAGATCAGCGAGTTTTTATGTTGAAATGTGTTGTGTTCAAGTGTTGATTTGATCAGAGCTTGAATTGAAAAGTTGGAGCTAACTGGATCTTTATGTAACAAACATTAAACATACAGGGCGGCTAAGTTTAAGAAAAAACGTGAGGAACATACAGGTGGTTTAATATTTCTTAAGGAACGATCCATGCCATTTTGTTCATCGATGAGCCCCATTGCCACATCAACAAGCATGTTAAAAATCAAAATTTTTGGAATTTGAGCGTAGAAAATCCTACTTTAAACACTGGTGTCCAGTGCATTTACCCAAGGCGACAGCATGGATTGCGGTACGAACAACAGCCATACTTGGACCTAATTTATTTTAATGTCAGAATTTGAATATCTCAACGATGCTACTCTCAAAAATTAAATTGCATTAGATACCTTCTTATCACGAAAAATAAATAAGTAGCAAATTTACATCTATGGTTTTATTACGAATCAAGTTTCAAATGTGCAGAAATTTCTGGCCCACTTGTATGTTTTTTTTTTACTATTCGGAAGAAAAACAGTAGCAGGTTTGAAACGCTCTTAGATACCCTCTACATACACACATTTTTCCATTAACCTTACTTTGTAACTTATTAAAACAGTTTAAAAGTCTTGCGAATAAAGTCTCCGCCATGTCGAGGTTCAAATTAAATTTGAGGAGAGTTATATGAGCCGCTTTTCGGCCGGAATCTACTAATTTTATTGCCTTAATTAAAATACTTGGCGTGATCCTACTAGATCCTTTATAACTGCTAATTTAAACTTTTATTAAACATATGTTTTGTTTTTTAATAGTTTAATAAACATTCTAAAATTTTTAACGCCAGTTGTTACCACGTCATTCACGCGAGAATTATTAAACACACAACTGAAATTTTGTCCTACTTAAAACTCGCCCTGATGAGGAACAAGAGCAACTCCACAAATCAGTTGAACCAATGCAAATTAAATCTTATCTAGCGTTCGATATGATGGCGAATCGCTCAATCAATCGCTCTGTGGGAAAACAATCGAACCTAATGATAATAAAAATAAGGGGCGTAATAACATTTTGATGTACGGGTTTTTATCGGCCGACCTTTTCATATATCTCTCGAGATTTAACAGGCATTGTATCTGATTGAATAGAAATCACGAACATTCTTTGTGTTTTTGTTTCTTAGGATACAAATTGAGAAGAATAATGTATAGCATTGAGTGATTAGAATTGCCAAAATGGATACTTTCTGTATGTTTGGGCCTCCCAGGTGCATGTATATTTCACGTATTTAATGGCATGACTCATTTAGTTATTATTGTTAAATAAGGAAAATTAAACCTTCAAGTACGATACATTTTTTATTTTGCGAAATCAATTTTCGTTGTAGGTATTAGGTTCAATTTAGAATTTCAATCCATACCAATATTATAAATGCGAAAGTGTGTCTGTCTGTCTGTCTGTCTGTCTGTTACCTCTTCACGCTTAAACCGCTGAACCGATTTGGGTGAAATTTGGTATGAAGATTGTTTGAGTCCCGGGGAAGGACATAGGCTACTTTTTCTCCCGGAAAAATACCCTTATCAGCAATACACGAATTTAAGGCGGACGCAGTCGCGGGCAGAAGCTAGACCTTAATATATTACTGAAAAGCTACTCCAATGTGAATCACCCTTAAATTAAGGTCAGTGAATCCATCCTAAGTATTATAAGTGTTCAGATTTTTAATACTTTCAGCGCCATCTATTGGTTGCTGTCGTAAATATGTGTGCCGCTACTAGCGTGCGCGACCTCTGTTGACAGTTTTACGAGTATTCTTGGATAGCTTGGGGCGCCATCTAATAGTAGTGCTCCTAAACTTTTAAAAACAACCCCTTTCTCTGGGCACGTAGGTACGGTATGTCCTTACTGCTTATAAAAGTGTCCACGTAGTAGAGAAGAGGGCGCTGACTTGCAAAAACAATCTAAGATAAAATTTACCAAATGCGGATCGCACTTGCGTAACAAGACTTCCGTCCTACCATTTATTATTTTTTACTGATTTGAGTACTCCTTAGGTACGGAAGATTATGTGCATAATGATTTTTGTGCTACTATCACGAAGTGAAAAGAAGTGCAAGGGAGTAAAAATGGTTATAAAACTTGTACACTAGTACAAAGTTTTTAATTACCTAATAGTTTTTTCAAGACAAAATTAGGCATTCGCAGTCTTAATTCAAATTACTTAACTTTGATTTGGCACAGTGGCATCAAAGTGTATATTGTATATGCTTGCTTATTATATTGACGAATAAAACAAGTGGACTGTCAATCTCTATACTTTGGAATCTTTGTATATTCCACTCATGACCGCAAGTGGACATCCAGTATTAAAACTTGTTGGCGCGCTGTCGGCTGAAAATCGGCGTGTATACATAGACCTAGGAATGGAAGTTAACTTTTTAAAGTTGTTTTCTCCTTAATCTTGTCATTATTATGCTATATTTTGATCCTGGGCGTGATTTGGGACGAAATCAGACGAGTTATTTTTTCCGAATAAAAATGTAATGGAAAGAAAAAAAGGGGATGGGGAACACAAATATTAATACTGCCGGTTTTACTACTATTTATTCTTGATTTTTTGACATACTACATATTGCAGTAATAGGTGTGGTGTGGTTTTAAGTAAAAAAATCGACGAAATTTTAATGTTTTTTTTCGTCACGGATGTCTTATTTTAACAATAAAAGAAAGAAATGTCTATGTTTCGTTTTTTCAATAAAGGATTAGGTAAAAGGTTAACTTCAATTCCTGTATTTGAGAGCCGATTTTCAGCCCACAGTGGTTTAAAATTAACAATAATGATGTTTTGACTGAACCGTATTACAGTAAAAACTAGTTCGCAAGCACTGCCATGCTACATAGGTACAATACATAAGCACTGCCACGCTAACAAAGTTAGGTGTGAGTAGGTATTAACTATTAAATTGTGGCAATAAAATCCGTATTTTTTTCCGTGCTGGCTTAAGATATCAGATTTTAACTTTAGAATATATTTGCATGTTTTAGACGTAAAAAAACATTCACTTGTTTTTATTTGTCAATATGCAGTCCGAAGAAAAAAGCGTTCGCGAATTAATTTTACGAGATTTTTTTATAAATATCAATGTATCGACTTCGAAGCTTGCAAATTCGTGCAATTAAAGTCGGAGAACAGTGCAAAGGAGCCTAAAAAAACTAAAACAAGGTGGAACTACTAAAAAAAAGCAGCGAGAGGGTCATCCAACAAGAAAACGGAACATAAAATAAGAGTTAAAGGTGGTAAACTGTTTGATCAGAATCTGGCAATCTGTTCTGGAGATGTGTCCGAAAAAAATGATGCAAGTCAAACAAATGTACAAAAACTAAAGAAAGTGGGGTATTTCTACTTACAAAAAGCAAAAAGCTTTGAAGAGTAGAAGTAGTTGAACAGTATAATCGAGCTGTTAAGGTGCGTCCACATTTGTATCATTTGCCCGTATCAGATCATCGTCGCGTGGCATGATAGCGTGTCACGATCACGCGTTTGGACGTTGCGCCGATCGGATCGCTCGAAATCCATTTTGCTACGCGTATCACACAGTTATATCGGACGAGTACGGCAATGATCGGCGCGCCGACAGTAAGCGTCCAAGCAGCGCGATACGCAGTCACGGCACGGTGATCGGATACGAGCAAATGATACAAGTGTGGACGCACCTTTAGACGGTCTAGATTACTGTACACCTTGTTGGTCCAAAAAATAGATTGCCGAGTTATTGATGACTTAACGTATGTGAAGGCCGATTTCAATCAATACTATGAAACCAATATTTTTCTTCTCGCAGCGTCTGCATGAATCAGAAAAAGTGATTCATGCGGAGAAGTTTACCACAAGTGTTTATATTCTATGAATCGCGTCAATAGTAAAGTCCGAAAATTCTCTCGTTGAACGCTGGAGAAATCGTAGACTTCTGTTAGCTGATCTATTTTATTATAAACTTGCTTATAATAACGAATTTTGATTTACTAAAATTTCATTTTGCAAACTACAATTTAAATGGCGACAGTTTTTGCTTAATGCATTGTCGACCAGTCAACCTTTTAGGCAACGAAATTGAAAAAAAAACAGTACATAATCAAGCAATACTTAATTAAGAAAAGGGTTCCATTGCAAGACAGTTGAACGCGAATATAGGATATATTGGGAAGGATCCAAGAAAGTAAAAATAAAGTAAGATGCCAAGTGTTTGGGAACGAAACATTTTTCCCAAAAACTATTTTGAAACGGAATCCTGGACCCAAAACTTGTCCCAAACAACTAATTTAGCACTTGTCAGCCGTCCAAATACCCCCAGTTGCCTCCGATTGCCGATATTGTCAGTCCCAGCCGATCACACGTCCCGACGACCGAATGTTTTAATAGCAATAAAACTTTTCCGATTGCCCGGTTCGAATTCTAGTAAATTTTTCCTGTGTACGGTTTATTGCTGCATCTTTTATGTATGAATACCTAGGGATTTGTACTTGTAAAATCTTACGAACAGGGTTCTACGGATATTATAGAGGGCTATATATATCTGCTGCTTTCAGCGATCTCTACTTTGAATAGCATCATAGGCGTCACAATGAATATAGTATTTATTAGCGTATGCTAATGTGGCATAGATCTAAATTCTATTGTAATTATTATTCAACGACGAGTACCCAAAGTGGGTCATGGCCTCCTACACAAGTTTACGACAGTTATCCCGTCCTTCCGTAGTTTCCCACCAGGTAACTAACGGCTTGTAATTATTATGTATTAAAAGTGAATAAAGTAGGATTTAGACAGATAATCTATTTTATTTAACTGAATTACAATTAGGTAGTATTGTTTTTACGTACTGCACATCGCCGCACCCTTTTTTAATACGGACAAGGATACAGGACAAAGGCTAATCTCTCTGTGGAGATTACAGGGATCAAAGCCAAGAGGCAAGAGGGAGGAGCTGTCAAAACACGATTAGTCTTCCTGTACGAGTCAAAGAATCTCTCCTAAGCATACATATTTATGATTGCGACTGTACGTTTTGGGACAGCAATTAATGGAATACGTGGGATCAGATGTAAAACGTGATTAATCTTGCTCAAGTCCTTATTTACGTTTGCGTAGCTTTATATAGATGTATATAAGGGTGTATTGAAACGTTACGTAAATGTCTAATGTTTTGATGTGTTCAGCCATTCCTATTCGATTGCTTCCAGAAATATAATATATTAATTTAATTCCGCTATGTATTGTAGGTATTGGATATCTACAGTTGAATACTTAGATTGCGTTAAGTGGTTAGAGTTTTTCAGGTTTTTAAGTTTAAGCTTAAATAACAAAACTAGATTGAAGATATTTTTGGAAGCGTTTTACCAAATCAAATCACTATCTTTACCGCTAGTAATGATCTTTATATAATCGATGTACATTCTTATTGAATTAAAAAACTTATTCATAACTGAATATTTTAGATTGGGTTTACAAATTTCAATGATGTAAATTTGATGAGTTGTAGCTTAAATTTAATCGAATACGCTTTCCTTGCTTTTGTGCCCTGAACCTTGAATAACTAGGTACCTAAAAGAGTTTATAGCTGTTTGTTAAAGCAAATCAATGCCGTCAAAGAGAGTATAAAAGTAACATATCCTCTTTATGTCATTCACGTCATACAACCATGTCGTAGAAAAGCCGTGAAAAAGCAATGAAATCCGTATCTGTGTGTAAATACCTTTTATCAAGTGAGACGTAATTTCCGAAACCAACCCCCTGTAATATAGGGAGAGCATTGTGGGAAATACTGTTTTCTTACATGCACCAGTTATATTATTATTATGGGTTAGGATCTTGTGATGTAGACATGAGCATGAGTTTGATAGTTGTTTTGGCACCAGTGTGCTGCAGTGTGTTGTAGAGCTAGGGAGATTTATATATAGAGGAGGAGATTTATATTTTCTAGGCATCTGCCTAGAAAATATTCAAAAATGGAACATATATTTTATATGTAACGTTGAATTTCCGTATCACTTTTTTCTTGTATTTTCAATGTACAGAATTTTAATTTTGACATCTTTGTAATAAATAGTGTTGAAGTTAATTTATAAGTCATCATAAAAATCAAACCATTTGTATACTGGAGAATTATGTCAGTTGCGGCTTTTATAGAATTCTTAAGTGATATTCTGACCGCATTATATGTACCCACCAGTTTGGCCAATCTCTTTGTGTGCGACGTCATAAAGCTGTAGACACTTAGGTTAACAGTGGTAAGGTCTTAAGCTACTTAATAGTGAAGGAACAATTCTTGGTCGTCTCGATGAAATGGGCTTGGTGAGATTTTCCGGGGATGAGTAAATATTATTTTTACAGTTCAAAACGAAATTAAAATAAAGTGAATGTAGTTCGAAGTATAAATGTAGAATTATTGGAAAAAACAACATTATATTTTACTGCTTCTTCATGCATACAATTAGCCAAATAGATAGATAGATAGTTAAATAAAAAATATATATATTTCTAGGGGGGGGCACTCCATACATGGAACCGAATCTGAAAAAAAATTTTTTCAGCAAATATCTATGTATGGCACATATTTCGACAGTTAATCTAAAAACACTAAACTAAGTTTCTAAGAAAAAAAAATGATTTGGTGAATATTTTCTGAAATATTCGCTCCGAAAGTTACAAAAATTGTGTCCCCCCCTCTATTTTCTAAACGGTATGTTCAAAAAATATGAAAAAATTTACAAATATGAAACTTAATAAATACTTCCAACAAAAATTGTTTTCAACATGATCGGACGTACCGTTTTTAAAGTTATTGACAAAAAACTGTGCTTCTCAGCAAAAGGATGTAAGTGCCGGGAAGATACGCTCTTTTGTTAGTGTTTTTTTTTTTCATATCGTATTTTGTTTTCATCTGTATTGCATTTTTTTGTATAAACGGCTGCGGAACCCTTCATGGGTGAGCCCGACTCGCACTTGGCCGCTTTTTTTAGTTCCTTTGCTTTTCCGCGAAAAAGCAAAGTAACTATAATCCATTAATGTAGTATGGAATTCCGCAAAGTAACGCCTGAATCTATCAATTATTTGTAATCAAATTAATCGAAGCCTTTCATAAATTTTGCTATTAATCACACGGACCTTTACTTACCTTAGCATAATTTTAGGAGCAACCTATTAATTCTTCCCGGGTAGGCTTTCAAAGTGTTTGCCATGCTGTCCCCTAAGAATTGCCTAAATTAATTAATTAAAGTAAATTTGGCCGGTCTATGAATTAGTAAACAGAAGCCGTTTTGGGTAAACGCATCTTATGCCCCAAAATAACATAATGACAAAATTTTGGTGTGTATTAAAGTATTCATATGTAATATTATTCAGTTTCTTTCAAAATGTTTAATAAACAATCTATACTGTTTTTATTTATACTATTATAAAGGTATAAAACTGAAATGTCTGTACGTTGAAGATGTTTTCAAAAAAATGATTGTTTGGAGGTCACTGATATGCTTCATCACGCCAAATCGGCTGAATGGATTTCAACCAGTTTTGGTGGACGGGTAGCTGGGTATCTCCAGATGGTTATAGGATACTTTTTACCCGCCGTCGCAAAGAAGAGGGGTTATGACTTTTTCTCCTCCGCGAACAAAGTTGCGGTCACCGTCTAGTCGCTTATAGTTATAAATCTCATTTGAGCTCCCGACGTTTCGGAAGCTTTGTAGCTTCCATGCTCACTGGTAGGTACAATAATTGTAACATAGAATTAGTTTAAATAGGGATCATGACTTCTCTGGAATACTATACACAAAATACTGTAGTTAGGTATATGGTTTAAAAAAGTTAAAAACGACAAATATCGAAGTTACAAAGTTCAGTTATCAACAAAATGTTGTCTAACTAAAAGTCAATCCTGAATCTAATTAAAACATATTTTTAGAATCCTTATCTATCCCTACATATTATAAAATAAAGTTCCCCGCTGCAGCTGTCTGATCGCAATAAACTCAAACTAGTGAACGGTTTTTCATAGGGTTTTCTTCAATGGACAGAGTGATTTATGAGAAAGGTTTACGTAAAAAAAAAACTAAATTATCTTTATTGCATAATTGTGGTATACACTGTTAAGTGAAGTTCATACAATATTCTTTGAGCACATAATTGTATGATCAGTTGAGCTTACCTTAAGTGAAGGCTGATCATGATTATAGTAAGCACCTCGTCCGAAATGATCCAGAAAACCTGTAGTTGTACAACTTGTATTACTACGTTACCACAATTATTTAAAGTAAAAATTCCGTAGAAAAAAAAAAAAACGCCTCATGTGTGTCACATTTTTGCCGCCAACTCTGTGCTGTCTATGGCATACGTCACTATTTTAAAGTCTTGATTCACAACTTGGAAAGGGTACTTAGTTTTTCAGTATCTGCAAAAAACTTAAGATGGGTTAGGGTGGGATTGGATCATTTCGGACGAGGTGCTTACTATAATCATGATCAGCCTTCACTTAAGGTAAGCTCAACTGATCATACAATTATAGTTCAGCACCTCGTCCTCATGATCCAGAAAACCTGTAGATGTTTAAAGAAAAAAGTTGTGAATATTCTAGTTTTGACATTTAATATAAGAAACTTTGTAGTTGACACATGTTCATATTACACATACGAGTATATATGGTACAGGAACTAAAAATGCTACCTCTAGCATAATTATTATAATATGAAAGGTTTATAAAAGAGAGCTACAAACAGCTCTAGAAAAAATATGCGGATTTTGGGCCAGTGGTCTGTTATAATAATTAGCAAATGCCATTGATCCACTGGTCCAACCCGCCATTTTTCTTATGATCTCAATATTAACACCTTGTCTGGCTGCAGCAGATGTTGCTGAATGGCGAATACTGTGGGCTGAGAAGGTGTTAATATCGATGCCACTTGCGCGCATACTATCCTTGATCCAACGGCTTATGGATTGACTTGAGGCAGGGCCATGGGGAGCTTTGTAGGTAATGAATAAAATATTATTCATTTTACGAAGACATTCGGTTCTTTGAATATATACCTCCAATGATCTTGCAGGACATATATTAACATTTTCAATAAAATAAGGCAACAACAGCATTGGCTGGTTTTTACCTGGGCCAGATGTTTTAATCTGATCCGGGATCTTAATTCTAATCTCTGAGATATCCTTATAAATATTATCTAATTTAATCACAGCCAATGTTTGGACTCGGTGTGCAGTGACAAGAGCTAATAACGTCACTACTTTTTTAGTTAGTAACTCTAGACTTAACGATTCATTAGGACTTAAACTATTTAAATATTTTAACACAATTTCAGGGTCCCAAGTTTCTGAATACTTAGGACTACTTGGTTTAAGTTGGAAGATACCCTTGAAAAAACGCTTAACTCTATAATCTTCCCCAATATGGGGGCCCAAAATCAATGAAATTGCAGATCTATAAGAGTTAAGAGAGGCATAAGAGAGTCCATTTTCGAATTTATGGTTAAGAAAATCTATAACCATGGGAATTTGGGTGTCTAACGGATCCAGATTAATTTTGGAACAAAAATTTATCCAATGATTATATGCAGTTTTATATTGTTTCATAGTATTGCTAGAAATCGATGCCAGCATAACATTAACAGAAGCCTTACTTATACCTCTCTTTATGAACGCCTGCTCGACAATATTGCCGCTATCAAGGTGAGCTGCTTGTAGAGTGGATGGTGTTGCCTGAAAGGGGAGATTAACATTTGCTTATTAGGCTGTAAGTATAAACATTTTCCTTCAACTAAATATTGAAATAGCGGGAACCATGGTTGAGTGGGCCAATGCGGCACTACCACTATACCCCTAGCATGTTCCTGTAAGATTTTGTGTAATACTCTAAGTATTACTGAAAAGGGTGGAAAGGCGTAGAAAAATGAATTCCACTTAACAGTAAATGCATCACAAGCCATAGCATCAGGGTCGGGGAACCATGATATAAATTTATTGCATTTTTTGTTTGCTCTAGTGGCAAATAAGTCAATTTCTGGGCACCCATATTTTTCTTGTATTTTATTGAAAAAAGGAGTGGTCAGCTGCCATTCTGTTTCACTATACTTTGTTCGTGAAGCCTTATCCGCAATATTATCAGCTGACTGGACATATGAAGCATAAATCCAGAGTTTTCACTGTTCACAGAACTGCCAGATTTGGCGAGCAACTGAATTTAGGTGTGAGCAAGTTGTTCCTCCCATTTTATTAATATATGCTATGGCCGTAGTGTTGTCTATTCGTAAGAGTATTTCGCAACTATGGCAGTCAGTTGCAAATATTTTTAAACCAAACAAACTTTTTAATTTCAGTTTACTCTTGGGTACCTGGGCCAACCACCAGATAAGGTCATCTTTAATTTGTGTATTGAGTTCTATATAACCATTGTAATTATCGTTACTATACAATAATGCCCGAGTTTTATGTGTCTCAAAAACTTTGGTATAGAGCCAACCATATTCTACCGCTGGGCATGATGACACTAGGCTACCTAGTAATTTAGCAAAATCTCTAATCTTACATTTATCTCTATCTATAAATTGTTTAATATTGTTGCTGAGTGTAATTTTCTTTTCTTTGGGTAATTCTAATGTCATATCTATTGAATTTATTTTAAAACCCAGAAATTGGCATATTTTTGATGGTGTTAAGCAGCTTTTTTCATTGTTTATTGTAAATCCTAAGGTTTCTAAAATATTTACTGTTTCATTTACATTGTTTTGGCAGTTTTCATAATTATACCCAATACACAAAATGTCATCTAAATATATTACTGACATCCAACCTCTGCATCTTAGGTAATGGACAACAGGCTTCATAAGTTTTGTAAATGCATATGGAGCAACATTAAGACCAAAGGGCAGGCATTGAAACTCATACAATTTCCCTTGGAACAGAAAGCGTAGAAATTTCCTATCAGATATGGAAATCGGGAGTAAAAAATAAGCATTTTGCAAATCTATGTTTGCCATGAAATATTGTTTATCAAGAAGTTTCACTGCTGTTCTTATATCCTCCAGTTTGAAATGTTCTGGTGTTATGAACTGATTTAGTTGTTTTAAATTTAAGATGAAGCGCTTACTACCATTAGGTTTTGTCACTAAAAAGATGCTGGACAAAAACTCATTTTGAGTATGAGTACATTTTCTAATGGCCCCAATTGCTAGCAATTTATTAATTTCATTAACAATTTCAACAACTTCGGAGGCTGAAAAGTTATTATTTTTTGGAATATAGCTTTGAGAAGGTAAGCCATCAAAGGGTATTTTATAACCAGATATCCAGTCCAATATCACTGAATCGTCAGTGATGTTTCTCCAACTGTCTAAAAAATATTGTAGTCTACCTGCCTCGAAAGCTGTGTTCACTGCTTGTGGTACTGCTGTGAAGGTTTCTTGTACTGCCGCTGCTGGTGATTGGAGTAGCTGGTTTTCTTGGTTTTGTGAATAGTACTGCGCTGCCCACTCTGGCGCACTGGTGCTTGTGGACGGAGTGGGCCCTTGTAGTTTAAATGAGGTTTTGGCTTTTCTTTTATGACTTTGCTTGTAACCGTAGCTGGCTTCAGGTTTTGAGCTGACAATTTCTTTGCTGCTTGGTTAGCTTTAATTTTTTCATTAAAGTTATTGCCAAATAGCATGGTTTCTATCGGCATTTCATCGACAATTGTTTTGACATCTTTGTTCAAGCCAGATACTAGAAGATTTCTTCTATTCTTGGATATATCAAAGTGAAGGTTACACAGCAGACGTGCAGAATCGCTCAGCATTTCTAGTCCCGGACTGTTCGGGTTTTGTTTTATGATTTCAGTCATTGCCAGACCCAGACTAGAAATTATTGCAGCTAGCTCCTTTTGCTCACTAACAATCTTTGCATCACGCTTAATAGCACTTTCCGCCACTGCTGCTTTGATTTCCAAGTTTAAGGCCGGGGGGACAAGCGACGGGCAGTTTTTTAAATATGTTTTATATTTATTATGTAGGGCTTCTAGCGTGTCTTTCTTTAGTCCTGACTTCAAAATGGCTTCCCATCTCAATGCTAGTTGTGGGAGGCAGTTCCTTGACTCTTCTGCCACTACGCCATCATCACCAAGCAACTTTAACACTTCATCCGAAAGGGTTTCTTCAGTGCCAGTCTCGGCTTCTGGGGTCTCCAATGCTGAGGTCTCCACTAGTGGGGTCTCTGCTACTGGTGTGGCCATTACCAGGTCGCTCACCATTGGACTCTCAGTATCTTGATCTATGGCTTCCTCAATTTCTTCTCTTGGCGGAGTTTCATTAGACTGAGGCAGATCGGATTTAACTGAAGCTGAAAAAGTGGAGATATGCATGTGACATAGCAATACAAACAGTTAATTCCACGTGGTACACCTCTCGTGAGTACTCGGGAAAAAATGTGTGTATAAACAACATAACCTGCCATCGGTAACCTCTCGTGTATACTCTAGGCATAATCGATGTAACTATCATCTCCTCATGAAACAGAGCAATTGGTAACCTCTCGTGAATACTCTGAGCTCCAGAGATGTGAGATGTAATGTGAGTTGTTGACAACCTCTCGTGTATGTTCGAAACTCGTAAAAAATAACCCCAAAATAGAAAAAACGCCGGCCGGTAGGCATTTGTTACTATGCGATGAAATTCATATTTCGAGGAATATACTTGGAGTTTTCTTCATCCTATGAAAATATACTTTAAGGACGAAGGTAAGATAATATAGGTACTTCGATAAAATACAAAAACTTACCATCAGTTGCGTCATCAGAAGAATCATCTTCGATGCGACGAATATGACGCTCTAACCGTTTTAATTTCTTGAGTAACTCATCCCTGGACTTATGGGCCTTCCTTTTTCCCATTTGGAAGATTTCAGTCAAGAAATACACTTATTAACCAGCAAATAAACAAAGGTGCGTGGGTAACGTTTCGCACAAGAAAATACAGTGACGTATGCCATAGACAGCACAGAGTTGGCGGCAAAAATGTGACACACATGAGGCGTTTTTTTTTTTTTCTACGGAATTTTTACTTTAAATAATTGTGGTAACGTAGTAATACAAGTTGTACAACTACAGGTTTTCTGGATCATGAGGACGAGGTGCTGAACTATAATCTACTCATTCGAGCATGCAATAGTATAGTAGGTAGTGTGACGTTAACTCAGTGAAAAAATGAAGTAAAGTAACAATGTCTCAGGAGTGGATCACCGAGAAAACGTGAATAATTTTATTTATAAGTAATCAAACGATAGCCTTTCGTGTATTACAATATTTATTGTTAATAACGTTGACTTATTGTTGAAATTATTTTATTTACAAATAACAAAATTTGTAGACTCAACCCGTAAATAGGGGGATCTCGATCTATAAATTAACAGACTAACCAAATCTAAAAAAATAAAATAATTGATGACTTAGACCGTAAATTACCGTATTCTGGTCTATAGTGTTAGGAGTTAAATTTATTTAAACAATACTAAAGCGTGGTCTAGTAAGAATCTTATTTCCCTAGTTGCTAGAATAAATAGGGAAACGAATTTATCATTTTGTTTTACCTAAATACATAATTATCAAAATTGACTAATGGCCGTCAATTCGGGCCAGCTTTACAATTTAACGAAATAATTAAGAACAAAATAACACTAAAATAAATAAAAAAAACTTAATTCTAATGAAATAGAAAATATTATATCTTCCTATCTCACTTTGTCCTGCGCAGGATAAAAAGGTTAGGTTTACAATAATTCCGTTCAGGTTTTTACATACATTCACAAAACTTGTAGTGTCACATTTAGACGGGTACACGCAAAATAAATGGGAATACGTTTGGAAAAACAAACATAAAGAGTAATTTCCAGATTCTTACAAAACTTATGAAAAAAAAATTACGATAATATTTATACATTTAGAAAAGTCATATATAAGGCATACCGCACAAAAAAGAAAAGATGCCCAATTTCCACTAGATAAGCAGTCATTTAAATGAAAACTCACTGCTTGCGCCACCGAATTGAACGGTCCTGTAAAATACCTCCGACTCCTCAAGACTTGCCCAATCGGACCGTTGCGGAACCGTGCACCGTCTGCGCGACCGCGCGCATCCTGTCGGACGCCGTCAACGGCACTCTCAATAAAACAAGAAAGGCTCCGCCCGGCTGTCATGTCACCCGCAGGGTGGACTGTAAATAAGGGAATTTTTCATGAAACTTCATAAACACCTAAAAATCATACGCAGAAGGAAACCAACTCGTAAATCAAAATGAGCACAACTTACCCCAGAAAATGGGATAACTCGATGACGACTGGACGTGGGTTTTAAACCAACCGAGTAACACAGGAAACCACAGACTTTCAATTATTATAATTAAATATTTCAGTCACAAAAAAATCGCTCGTCCAAAAGCTCAATCTTTTTTTTTACATTCACTGACACGGAAAAATTCCAGTTGTCAAAATTTAAAAAAAACCTGGCATTTGGAATAGAAGCTAAGCGGCCTGTATACAAGATTTATCATAAGGGCATGAACACATTATTTAATTCAAAGTACTACGCTTTGACATGTAGCGGGACTTAACGCTACAGTCGGTAATATAATTTAATGAAATTTTGTGTCAATTGACTGAAATATAACGATAATAATTCAAATCGAAAAAACCTTCCATTGAAATAAAATTAATAAAAAATATCAGGGTCAATCTTACACAAATCAACCTAAGTTCCAAACCAAGCAAAGTTTGTACTGTGATTCAGATCCCAAATGACCCAAGATCACCCGTTTGTGCTCACATCATCACAGAAGCACTTGCCCTGCCGGGATCGCCATCTTCGTCATTAGTGATGGGCAGCTTGTATGTTACCAAAGTGAAAGATTCATGAAAATTTCACTTACATTACATGGAAATTTCTGTTTCAAAATGGGTCAAGAACCGATATGGAGTCTTTAATTACCTACCCTTAAATAATTTATTTTTTAACAAAGGTGGGTTTTAAATCAACTCCGAAATAAAACAGCAACCAACCTAATTACCCGTTCGTGTGTAATTTTATATTGCAGAACTAGTTTTTGCATGGTGGGCGGAGGCGCAAGCGCCGCGGGAGGCAGTCGGTCTTTTGTGTCGTAAAAACTTGGACTCATTGTTATTCTACAGGTAAGGGACTTTCGAGTTGTCAAATTTGTCGTGAGAATAACCATATTTGACAAGTAATAGAGGTTGTAAGTGTCTACGTGGGAGCCGGTCGTGACGCTCGTGTTTGTTATGTCAGTATTTAAGGACACAGTGAAGTGTTTTAATTGAAAGAAAGTCTTATTTCGAAGCTTACAGAACATCCGTAATTGAGTCTTTAAAAGTTCAATGAAGAAGATTTAAATTTATTTCAAATAAAGTTCTTACTATTTAAAAACTATTTTTCTTCGTGTGACCCTAAGTATTTTATTCTCTTTCCTAAATCAAGCGGAGTTTAAAATACTCAAAAAAATATTTTATAGCAATTGAAATAAAACAATTTAACGGATTATATCGTGTATATTATCTCATTTTAGTTCCCGACGTTTCGGAAGCTTTCCAGCTTTCCATGGTCACGGGTGGACTGTCCACAGTGTCCACACGTAACCAAATAATATTTCAATGAGTAATAATCGCGGAAACAGAAGAAAATATTATATTATAGCAATGTTTTTTATTTAAACAACCCTGAGACAGCAAAACAAAATTATATATTCTTGTTCTCTCTAAATACATACATACATACATACATAGGTACGTTTAAACGTTGATACTTAAGACATTGCTTTAGCACCTCTTATTTCAGTTACATTGTTTTTCCTGATGCCGCGTCGATGTTACAAGTATAGGCCAAAATCATTCGTGTCCTTTTTGGGTAGATCCAAAATAGCGAGCGAAAGAAGTGTAAGACAGGAATATCGGCGACTAAGGGCAGGCGCAAATGTCAAGTGTAAGGAAGAGTCGTCGGAGTCCAGAATAAACGAATATTTGTTAATTTTCTTCAAAATTCCCGAAAATATAAGCAAGCTGATTAGGGTATATGCATGATTTTATTTATCGCGTTTCGTAACAAATAATAAAAAAATAAAAAAGAAGTCAAAAATTTAAATTAAAATTGGCAGAGAAATACGGATCATATAGGCATTTTAAACTACTAATATTACAGCGGTTTTACAGAGGGCCGACATGCACTGTTACGTCACACGACACTACGGCCATTTAAACTTCATATTAAACTTTGTTTTGCTAGAAAGAGACAGAATCATATATTTGATGAGCTCACTCGAGCTTATATCTTGATTATTTTTATAGTAATTCGAAAAATATATTTTCTCTACTGTTCTATAAGTACATGAATGAGCTCTTATTGGTGATGTTTCATACAAAATTGAAAACCTAGGCCGGCAAAACGACCTTCTTTTGTTTCGATTTGCTCTGAGCGCCTCCGCCCTAAGCCGCCGATGCGGCGTTGAAAAGATCGAACAAATATGTATACATATAACAAATGTTTAGTATTTTCATAGATATTATTGTTTGTTGTTGGTTTGATATTATTTATTTTACAGCATTGAGAAAAAATACACATACCGTGCTCTGAAAATGGATTGCCAGCCTCGTATCCTTATCCGATGTATGCGCTGGCAATCCCTGTTTTCCCAGCCTTGGCAGAAACGTGCTATTCTTTACATTAACTACTTTTCACTAATATTAACACCAACATTACAACATCTGATTATATCCCAGAAGTGCTATTTCGACATATAATTATACTGTCCTATGATAAACGACAAATTACATATGAAATTTTGTAAATCTGGTGTGATGGTGTGGTGTCTTAGATGTCAAAATAAGTGAAATGAAAAATTAAAGCATAAATAATTACTATGTTTTTTATTTGATAAAATCGAATGATTCAGAATTACTAACGAAGCCTATATCCCCGAATGCTTTTCACATCTCCACACATGTTATTGTAAAGTGGCACATCCCATCCAGTGATGATCGCGGAAACTAAAGAGGGTATTAATTCGTTCCAAAATTTATTTTAAAATCGCAATCCTTAGATAAATTAAGAAAGTATTTTGTTCACTCAATATAATGACAGTAAGTTTTTTTTTTGTTTTAATTTAGTTACAACCACTCGGTTTTCTCTAACGCTCGAAAGATTTTCGCCATCTCTAAACCTATTCACGATATTAGCTGACTAGCTTTTCGCTCAACTCGTTGCTCTGTCTCTGCTTGAGGCTTGAGCACGATTCCGATAACTGAGAACACTCTGAACACAATCGATACTCTCAACTTACCTAGTCGACATCTCCCAAAACGCTTGTGTTGAAGACGATAATTTCGATCATGAAGAGGGAAAGGATCTTCAAAGTCGCGATGTAGTTTTACTCCTTATTACTGTGCAAAAAAGTATGCTTCTGATTGTTACTGCAACACACGACTCACGTAGTTGCGCCTTAATGAGATATGCACAATCCGATAATGAACAACATTATAACGACGAGTGAATTTATTATTACTATTTTGGTATCGGTGATCGTATAATGATGTTTTTGTATATATTTACTTTTACTGCAATTACTTTCAAATATTAAATTCAGCATATAAAGACGCAATTAAATTTGGCCTAAATCCATTATTCAAAATGGAATTTCAATTGCTTAACATCTTTATCATCGCGCATAAACATGCCTTCTAGTATAATATAAAAACTTATAAGTTACTAAAACGTGTACTGCGTTTCGTAACTGTAATTATTGTTTACTTTGCTCTTTTTTTATAATCTTTCACAGTATATTACATACATGCAATCCAATGTTGAAAGATTATTGTAATACTCGTAGTTCCATGCCTGGATGTCATAAATCATAATATATCAGTATTACTTAGTACGAGTTCGTTATGTTTACTTTGACTGAAGCCAAGTTTTCGCATTTGAGAGTTATTAATTAGGGAACTTCAAGTCTCTGCGCTAGTACAGTCTCGGATATTACCAGATAGTCTTATTTGGTTAACTTTTAGCTACCCCTAGGAGCTTAATGAAGTTACATTCATTTCATTGCATTTTAAGACTTACAAATACAATAAAATTTCAGTCATGAAATCAGAAAGGTTTTTTTTGAGTTATTGACACATTAACTTTGTTTACTGACATGCTTTTAACAATTTCAGCGCACGCCTCCATTTATTGTGTTTACGTCGACTAAACACCCAACGAAGCTCTTATCCCTAACCATACGTTTCTATACGTCCGGGTATACCGGTACATGTCCCGGTTTGAAGCGTCCTGATGTCCCCAGCTATAATGTAAATTGTTGCGGTTTGAAAATCAGAGTTTGCCAGTAGGGCCCAACAATAATAGTAAAAATAAAATAAAATTAAAGAGAGCCATCAACATCATACACGAAACGTATTTTTTCCCGCGTTTTTTTTACGATGGTACGAAACCCTTCGTGCGCGAGTCCGAGTCAGGCCCGGTTTTTTATGCTATAAAGTTGTTTAGTCATGGTTACCTATTTTTCTAATTAATAAGTTCTAGCATCATTATCATTAGAGTACCATGATTTCTCGTGCTCTCATATAGTTAGTAAATCAACTGAGAAAACATTTTTGTAATTCGGGAACAATCGCTTCCACCGGGAAATCGTCATAATTTCTCCTATACTAGACCATCTTTGTTCTCCTGTTGTGGTAAACAGACGAATTCGGGTATGTACTCGGTTATTGCGCCGATGTGAACACTGTGCAATGACAAATGATATTGCTTTGTTCCCGCAACATTCGGGAATGCAATAAAGTTCCTATGCTGAGAGTTCCTCACATTCTGTGTTATGGAAATGTATGATTTACATAAATACTTGTAGCTTACTAACACTTGTCCAGGCTCGGTCCGACGCAATAAGGTTTAGAGACGATCGTGGCAGGGTTATTGAAAATGAAATTGGTTTACATTTTACAAGTACTTGTATTTTCCTGACTCGGTTGGTCTGATTAGTCGATTGTGCAGAGCCTGCTCTGCTGCCTCAAAATGAACTTAAATATTGAAATACCTAATTAGACACACTTCAGAAAGTCTAAAAACAGACTTCAGAAACTCTAAAACATACTTCAGAAACTCTAAAATGGCTCTACAGCCCAAAAGAGATAATAGAGAAAAAAACAAAAAAAATACCTAATTGGATGGAACCATCCGCTACATTGCTTTAAATGTCGCGTTTTGCATAATTAAGCATTTTCCTACTACAACGTGTTAAGCTGATAACCGACATGTCACGTTCATACAGCTCCTTAGGGCGCGGCCTGGCCCCGAAAAGGAGCTGCGGTCGAAACGTACTTAGGGAAAATTCAAGCAGAAGTTCAGAACTTCTGCAAGTACACTGTATGACAGTAGTAACAAGGGCACCACAGTGAAACTATGATTAAGACGCGAGAGACCACTACAAATTCATAACTTGGCCTTGTCCGTCTCTAATTGAAACTTGGTAAGAGTATGTGCTTGTCTGCGCCTGTGCACGACAAGAAACATAATGAAGGAGGCATTGCGAATGCGCAGTGAGTACCGTTGTAATTTTTTTCTATATTTGGTGATTTCATTTAGTGAACCAGTGAAATTTGTGACCGTTAATTTACAAATATAGGAGAAGTAAAACAATACTCTGAAGGCAAAGTAATGTACCTACAGGTTGCACTGTGTAGCCCTTATGAAGGTATGAACTAACTGTATGAAGCTACACAGTGCATTGGTGTTATAGTGAATTATAGTTTATGTGCACCAAGTACCCTAAACAAATGCAATCCAACGATGGTCATTAGAAAATCAGGTGGTCTAAGTATAATTCAGACACCTTCTGTATTTGAGCTTCACCAAACAGTGTGGATATGCAACTAAATGGCAAGCAGAAAAATGTATCCAAACCTTTTTATATATATATTTATCCTGTCCATCACGAGGATGTCATCTCGTTTTACTACTAAGCACGCACCCCTTTTGAATGTGTAACAAACTTTTACTCGTATGGCAGAGACTTGCATTCAATGCAACGCTAATATAACTACTGACAACGTAAAGGTACAGTACATTTCTGATCCTGAAGCAAACCTTTAAGCTGGCTAACGTCGAAATGGGGTATAGTGTATTGGCATGGTTTATTTGCAGTCGGTTAAAAATATTTTGTAACCTCCTGTGAAGGTTCTCAAAGTCATTTTCTTATCGCAAACCAACTGCACATAATAAACAAATCACACACGAATTATTTGAAATCCCTGTTGCATGTATCACCATTGCTTGAAGTTTATTAAAATATTTACTATTATCACTTTTCTTAACAGTTTCCGCTTCTTTTGAATAATATTTATACATATATATATATATATATATATATATATTATATGTGATTTCCCGTGATTGACTTTTTACAGAAGTAAAAAGTTTTACAAAAATGTTGTCTATGTAGTATACCTAAATGCGAAAGTGTGTGCTTTTGGTTTCCTTTCACAGAAGAACGGATCGACGTGATTTATTCCGAAGAATATTCGCCAGAATGGCTACATGTTGTACCAGGAAACTGCACGATTCCAGAAAAAAGAATAATGATGAATAAAGTTACTTACTAAACACTACGCTAGTTTAATTAATCTTTACTTGTCCTCTTATAGTAGAATAGGGCATTCGACAAAGTTTTTTTTTTACTGAACACTAAATGAAACATTTGAGAATACGTGTAGTAAAAGAAAGGTCACTAATTATTGCACATTAAAATATTTTTAATTTTGCTAAAACTGAAAAGGGGAAACCGTTTGACACGTCTTTATTTTCCTAAAACTTCATAGTAACGGAGCGTTTTGACATTCAGAAAAATAAACTGATTTGGACTGTCATCAAATACCGTATTTCTATTTTAATGCTACTAAGTTTATAACGTATACAATTAGATACAATACAACTTAAATAAACTAAAACAATTCAGATTACATGTTTATTGACATAAATGACATGTAATTAATTCTTCAATTACATTTTCCGATATTATATATCTACTTTTTATTTTATTTTTTGTGTTTCGTACCCGCTCACGGGACGATGGCTTCCCGGACCTTTGGGATGGCCTGCGTGGTGCCGAATGATAGGGGTACACCGCGCGGGTGCTGTTTCACCCCGTGTTATGGGACGCGCACAGAGACAGCACCCGCTAGATCCAAGAACTATTAGAGAATGATGAGAACTAAATATGCTGGGTGATGGGATTGAAATGATAGACTAAACACTGGGCTACTTGCTTGAGACAGTGGGACGTCCACCAGTAAAAGTGTCTCATTGCTAAAGGCACTGCACGATGACTAGCCCGATGACGTTCCACATCCACCCGCGCTTATTTTGATTCTGAAATAAATACATCTAAATATAATGCACCTATAAGGCAAATGCGACTCGAAACCGTACGACCTATATATAGTTTTCAGTACCATCATTGTGTAAGTTCGTGACAGTAGCAACATTCCATAAATTTTAGATATATTAAACAGCTTGTAAATTTCATACGGGCGTATATTTTGATGAAGATGAATAGTAGTTAGCTAAGCTACTACAGAACGTATTTTTTTAGGAAACTTTTTTTTCATACATAATAATTGAGCACGCAATGTAATACATCCAATTAATCGATCCATTTACATATTCGACGTATACGGCACGTCATGCCAATCGTCAAACCAAGTTCTAATTTTATATATTGAGTACATTGCTCGGACGCACTTTAAAAAAATAATTAATAATAGCCTAATAAAGCTTTGTAACACAATAATTTTACTATATGATTTCTCTTATCAGAGACTGTGGCTGGATAAAATAATCGCCTGTATGAAATTTACTAACCTTACATTTGTCAAACTTGATAAACTTTATTTAGGAACAAGAAATTCGTAATTATTCATTCGTGTTACTGCCACGAAGTTAAAATAATGACATCATAGCTATTTCGTACTTATCGTTTTGGAGACATCCCGAAGGGTAATCTCGACGAACGTCGTTCACAGAGTAGGTAATATGATCCTGTTAGGGCTCGGGCTCACATGGTTCCGTACTCAGAAGCTCTAACTACAACTTCTTTAGGTTGACGCCATTATTTTGATTGTTCTAACGATGCTAAGGACCATTTTTGGTACGATAATATTTCATAACTTCTGCGTTGCCAGTGTCTTTTAGGGGTAAGGGTTATATATATTTTGATAAGGTAGCTACCATAACTGTTTCGTGTCTGACAAAGTTCTGATTCTGGTGGAATGCCCCTTTACTTGGGATATTATCGATACTATTATAAAATTGTAAAAATGAAATGTATGCACATTGAAGATATTTTCAAAACATTGATTGTTACGGACTATTTGGAGGTCACTAAAACGAAAAATATTTTTTTTGGATTTTATGTATGTTTGTATGTGTTGTTGTGGTTTCATCAGGCAAAGTTTTTGGTACACGGGTAGCTGGGTATCTCCAGATGGTTATAGGATACTTTTTACCCGACTACGCTGAAGAAAAAACGAGGCGTTATGACTTTTTCTCCCCCGCGAACGAAGTTGCGGGCACTTTCTAGTTCTTAATAACTATCAAAATAATAATAACAATACCTTAAATATTCTTTTTTATTTATATTATTTCGCAGTAATATAATATTGGACGACCGGTTTAGCTCAATTGTAGTGCAGCTGCCTGCGAAGCTGACGACCCTTGGTCCAAATTCCAATAAGGGCAAATGTTTATTTAATAACTGTATGAGCATAAATATTTGTTCTAGGTGTCGATAAGCACAAGCCTTATTCATCTTACCTTGGGCCTAGTTCGATTTGTGTAAAATTATGCCGAAATATTTATTTATTTATGACAACTGCTAAAAGTGAGGATCAGTCTTCCCAACATAATATTCCGTGCAAATTCGAGGTAAATCGAATAACGTGAGGTAATTCTAATTTCCGGTGTAATACTTGAAATATTCCTTTTTACGCGGTATTACGCGGGAAAATCTTCTGATCCTCGCTGAGTTACGCAAGCTGGGTTTTGTTAAAAAAAATTAGAATTGTAAAACGAACCCGTAACTAGAAACGATGTCCATCGTTAAAATCGTTTCAATTTTCGATACTGAAAATTTTTACGTTTAGAATTAATGATTCAAGTTTGAAGGATTATACAGCGTGAGAATTCCTACGCATAAAAAGAATCCTTCTATAACGGCGAAACTTCTTATAGATTCCTGTAGGAAAACGTCCTGGGACCCGTTTCTCAAAAGCTAAACTATGAAATCTCTTTAATACATATTATAAGAGATTTCCGCTTGTAATACAAGTTACAAGCGTTAAAGAAACGGGCCTCTGGTTTCAAACTAAGCAAAGCTTTTACGTAGTTACTATGGCTACCGGGCGACGATATACATACTACATAGATAAAAAAATATATAGTTTCTTTATGAAAAGACAATTTAATAAAATATAAAATAACACAAAACATTTAAAATAATATATGTTTAGGCTCTTAACAGAGGCGGCAGCAAACTGGTAAAGTCTGACATAAAATGCTGTATGAGAACTTATAAACGTTGGATTTATATAACACGAAAACTCATACATGCTCATATATATTAATATGATTGTTTTTATTTTATAGTATTACTATCTTCTGCCCGCGACTTCGTCCGCCTAAAACCCGTTTACCGCGGATAAGAGTATTTTCCGGGATAAAAAGTAGCCTATGTCCTTCTCCGGGACTCAAACTATCTCCAAACCAAATTTCATCCAAATCGGTTCAGCCGTTTAAGCGTGAAATGGTAACAGACATACAGACAGACTTGCGCATTTATAATATTAAGTATGGATATGTATAAATTATTTAAAAAGGGTTTTTTAAAAAATAGCAGCTAATAGAGAAGCATACCGGATCACGTTAAACAGATTTTTTCGTGTCCATAGTTTTACCTTAAGCTGTGATATAATACAGTTAGTTCCAATAAAGTCGGTATACTTTCCAGGTAAAAGTACATAACTGCTGGACTAATACTATATTATTTTACATATTACTATATATTATAAGATAAGTATATACATGCAAAAAATATGGATAATATTGAATACACGGGATTAAAAAAGTCTATGCTAGAAATAGAATAATGTCGAGTTTGTTAAGGCACGAGTCTGCGTGATCTATCTTTATTACACCTTCAATGTACCAAGCGTGCAATTTCTTGCAGGCGTTAAAACCTTTGTGTTTAATCAACTGTTTGGAAGATTATATCGATACAACACTGCTCTTGCGATTCAAAACGTCTTGTAAACTGTTCTTTCACAATTTTCCGATCACAATGGCACAAATTCGCAAAGCTATCCACTACATTATGGATGGGCGAACACTCATTGTAATCTCAACGCCGACGATGGTCATCCTGTAGAATCTGTAGTCTCACAGGCGGGAACGTAGGGAAGCGAACGAAATGAGATCGGCAATTCAGTCAACGAGTCGCTACGCGCCGGGTGGTCGTGCGTGCACGCCCGCGTTTTCTATGTCTCGAAACTTTGCGAAATACAACATTTTGTAAAACCAAATAGGTACTACTCGGTGCTGCTCTGCTTTCATTTATCACATATTGAATTTTGTGTTTACTGTTTATGTTTTGGTAAATATTTTATAATGCCTAAATATGGATATCGTTTGAAAAAATAAATGCAGATATGCTTTGTTATGTAAGTATTGAAGCACTTTTCATTAGAATTTTTGAATGTTTATTAACGATCCATGCATGATAACCTGAGCTATTTCGTTTTTCGTTTTCCATATTCCATTTGTCGCCTTGTCCTTGCTGTCCTTATTTTATCTTAGTATCACAATATATTTGTGAAAAAATCTATTGGATATAGTTATTCCACATCCCAAACACATCCATTCTAATAAACGTCAGGACTCAATAGCGTGAAAATTTGTTTTATTTATTCATTGAAATACCGATAAGTGTCAGCGAATCATTCTCAACAAATTATTAGCCATTGCTAATAAAACATGGAAGCTTTAAAAACACATGAGCCATAAAACAACTTTTACAATCACAAATATATTCTACTAAAAATACCGCGCTTAATTTCCCGGAGAAGTTTAGCTAATTTGATGGCCAATAAAATTAAGTTAAACTCTTCATTGACTTTCGTATACAACTTATTTCTAATTCTACAACACTTAATTTATTTTTGAGTGTTAGTTGTAGTATTGTTTAATTATACATTATAAAATATTTTTTGATGTGCTGAAAAGCGGATATTATTATAACTGTATGATATTTAAATATGGTAATTTTATTGTTTAATATTTTAACTAAGTAAATCAATGTGCACTTTCTGTGCAAGATAGCACATCCTTTTTATATGTGTTTGTATTTTTACACTTGTCTTTGACTGACGTGAATGAAGTACATTTTTGTTATCCATCAAGAACTAGTGGTTTAATTTGTAGTGCTCACACTTTCATAGAAAACATTTATGGAACAGTAATCAGCTTAAATGTGTTACGGCCAGTAGGGCCAGTTGGATCAACACTGTAGTATTAATAAGTACTTGCAATGTTTGTCTTACCCATGGAAAAAACTACGTATTCTTCTCACGTCTGGCCTCAAACTAAATCTTTACACGGAGCAAGTTTCTGGGTTATTGTCATGTAAACCAAGCTTTGTTTTTTATTCAAATTGGTATTTTGTTAAGCTGAAGCTGGTCGTGATCGGTTCAATATGTACAATTATTATAGAATGTTTAAGCTTAATTTTAAAAGAACACATCAGGACAAAGTTATCCTTGAATTCAAATACTATAAATATGAATTATTTAACTAAGCTGATAAGCCAATTATGAAATCAGGGTTATGTATTTAATTAGATAATTCGTTACTTAGCGCTTGGGCATCGTTTCCCTAATGTACCAAGTCTTTTTTTAATTCATAAACTGACCAGCATTGACCCTGTTAAGTGACTACGGGGTCGACGATGTAGCTTGCTGGTATTATTATTATAATTGTATACTCGAATATCTCGGCCTTGCTATTGTATGTTTTTAATCCCGGCATATATAGAATTAAAAATAGACTAATACATTTAAAAAAAATGGAATAACAAAATTACTCGTATTGAAAACGATGAGTGAATCAAACGCGAATGGCTGTAACCAAATGTAAAAGTAATTTAAAAATTAGTGTTTCTTTCTAAAATGAACTAAAGGTACCTATATGTTTTATTTACGAACGTCTCTGACTGATAAGGTTGGCATGTTATGTATATGGTGTTTATTATTTTCTCATACTTTTGGAGGAAAACACTACACTAGGTTCGGCGGAAATGGCAATTCGTGGATTTGTATTTATTGAAATACTCGACTTGACTTCGTCCTTTATGATTATAATTATCCATAAATTGTTCTTCCCAAGCTTCTGTAGTAATGTGAGTACAGTCAGCTGCAGAGTATATTGACTCCTCTGCATACAAACTTATATATGGCAGGGGGGGGTCACGTTTCTCTGCAGCTGACCGTACTATTGTCTCCCACACTGTGTCTGTTTTACATATTCAATTGAAAAAAATCAAGATATTATTGTAGATGCTCCTTGCTGTAATTAGTATTTACTACAACCGCTCCAAAAATCTGGCTAAGTACGAGAACGATTCGTGACGTGGGATTCGGTGTCACCGTATGCAAAAACATGAAGAAAGCAATTTCTTTGCGAACTCTTAAAGTTTTCACTGTGTTAGCAGCCAGTAACCCTCACATTCTGTGACCAGAGGGTTTAGTAATCAATATAAGGTATACTAAAAACAACTCACATTTGTACTTTTCTGGACCGGATTTCATAACAGGGAAAATTGGTTAATTATTCTCTACTGTGGGCATGTTCACTGATTTCCTCACAAGCCATGGAAGTACGTAGGATAAGTGCCACCCAATAAACGAAAGTAAGATTCAAGGTTCTTCAACCGTAATAATTTTTCAGTATTATTTTCAGCTTTGCGATGCGTCAAAATATAGCTGCTACCAACTGTCAACAGTTTCTCATAGGCGCTGAACTGTCAAGTGGGTGAAAACGCAAACATCGATACGAATTGCGTTCAACAAACCTTAATCTGATATCCCTAAAGCATATAACTTGATAGATGTTATTGGTAAACCGTTGTTCGGATTACGGCAAGACTCTAGATTTATTACTGTCGCTGTTTTGGTTGTGACTTCTGTGATACATTAACTTAAACCAGCACTGGATTTGCTTTCGTCTCCAAATGACAAATAGCTCCGCTCCCGATGAAGTTCCGGTAAAGTTTAGCACCGCTTAATTCCATTGATTTAAACCGTACCATTTCTGAAGATGCTAAACAGTTGTCAAGTTAGCCGCTTCCCCTTATTGGCTTGAACATTTTGATCTCAGCAGTATTGAAGGCATTTGGGACCAGTCTTAATTAAACATGTTCTCCTGGTTTCCCACTAATTCCAGAACTTTCGGGTTAATAGTCTTGGAATCAAAGTTGGCTTGAGGCACTTGCAATAATCCATTAAACTTATTTCACTGCTTCGTACTAGAATAATAAAAAAACAAAAACATTTCTTACTTTTTATTTGAAAATAAGTATTCATTTTAAACTGGAATTATTTTATATTTATTACTTTGAAAACTACTTCAGTTATTGGTGGATTCAATTCGGCAGTTTCTGAAAGAGATTTTCAGATATACGAGGCCGTTAAATAAATAATGACAATCATAAGGCTGCAGATATATTTAAAAAAAATATATTTTATTTTATTTCATGTCGCCGAAATGAAAATGCTGAGATGGTCAGGAGGCGTTCGATACCTTGCTTGACAAAGTGAGAAACGAGCACATCCGCGGTACTTTTCGAGTGAGACCAATACCGGAAAAGCTGCGTGAGACTAGGCTGAGGTGGTACGGCCATGTTATGAGGCGTCCAGAAGATCACATGACAAGAAAGGTGCTCGACATTGAAACCGGACCAAGGAGACGAGGCAGACCCAGACTGACATGGACAGCAACCATTAATAAAGATCTACAAGCAGCCCAACTAGATCCACAGAGGACCCAGGACAGAATGACCTGGCGAAGATTGATTAGGAGACCCGACCCCCATTGAAGTAAGATAAAGCGAGGACAAAGAAGAACTTTATTTTATTTTTCGTTAATAGTCACCTTTTAGGAATACCGTAAACTCGGGCTACATTAGCCCGGGGCGGTAAAATTGCCAAGCCATCAAAATATATGTTACTGTTCATATATGGGCACATATTTTTAGATATCATGGAGAGATAGAATTTCAAATTTAGAATTACTAAAAATAATTAAAAAGTAGCCGGAATAAGTACTTATAATAATGAAGAAGAAAACCGCTTACTTTGGACATATATATAGACATAAAAAATATAACATAGTAAAAAACATGGATAACCTCAGGAATTGGACCGGCATTGAGGTTGCTTTGCTGGGTAGAAAGACCGTAAATAGAGAAGAGTTCCGGAAGGTGGTCGCCGACATCCGTGGAGGATATGGCACTTGCACAAGAAGATGATATAGTTTTAAATGTTACCAAATTGTGACCGATGTTAGTTGGGTTTTAAAAGGATTTTTTAATTGTTCATATATTTTTACGAACCCGACGACTTAAGCCGAGTTTACGGTTACCACTTATATACATTTATAAAATTCCCTCTCTAAAAAGGGTCATCATGAGTGCAAATTTCTTCTCTCTCAAACTCAGCACACCACCGCGCAACCGCGCGTCATGATTCCCCTTATTCTTTTAGGGGAAACATGAACCCCTAAGATTTCTTGTTTGTCTAAATGAACCTGATGGTCTGTGGTAAAAGAAATCAAATCATAGATATTTAATTACGGAACGAACTTAAGCTCTCTCCATTTGTGCCAAGTCGCTCCAATAGAACAAAATAAATATGTACCATAAAAAAACAAACGAACATCAATTTCTTTTTTAATTATTACGACACTAATATGGGCTATGCCAGCTAGTATTTTTTTATGTTCTCAGTAAAATGTTTAGTATACCACTCTTATTACTTATTTAACACCCCTTGTAGGTACAGTCAAGGGCAAACTTAAGAAAATAACACATAATCTCATTAATATATACTCAAGCCTTATTACTATAACAATAGAGTTGGTGTATACATATTTTAGAAACTTCTGGTGTATATTCTCTTATCTTTGCCCTTAACTGTACCTCCTACATACGCACTGCTAATGTGCTATAAATACATTTTTGTAGAGGCTGAAATATAAGCAATAGATGGACGAGTGAGTGAGCGATAATACGCGTCCATATATATCTTTTTCATTACTTTTAATTTTGTTGTAAGAAAGCACGACCAATTAGAAAAAATGCAACGTTGTCGATCTACCGTAAAAGCAAATTTGTGATTAAATAAAAAACCTTACAATTGGAATGGATTAATTCATCCACTAAAAGGATTTCTGTGTTGTACGCAGAATGTTCACAATCGTTCCGAGTCTTAATTTTCCGAGGGGATACTAACTTATGATCAATGTGATATTAATTTATTGTGTTTACGAGCTACTTGTTCTACAGGTGTTAAATACAAACTTTCACCCCGTATTGTGATTTATTGTGTTTACGAGCTACTTGTTCTACAGGTGTTAAATACAAACTTTCACCCCGTATTGAATTCACCTAGAGGACGAATTTTCATACTCGTACATAATGTATACCTAAAAAATCTCTTAGCCGAATTTAATGCTTTTAGCCCCATAGTTTTAGGACGTGAATAGTCTTTCACTGTTAAAAACGTATTTTTTTGCAATTTATATGTATTACCTCAATAGTACAGTCAGAATCAAATACTTTGTAACATTCCAAGCGCCACATAAATCGCAACTCATCTTTATTACTATTATAGGTATACAGATATGCGACGATATATTTGGCGACATGGATGTTATAGGCTATTTGATTTTGACTGTACTTAAATAAATACAAATAGGTATATATTAATGACAAATAAGATAAATATTCCGTATATTATGCAATGTTCGATCCTACTTACACGCAGCGTGAATGTAATTTATTTACATAGAGATGAAGGGCCATTAAATCGAGAGGACTGTCATTTGCCATACTTTGGTTCGTGCCCTGATCGCAAGGAGATATTCTGGCAAAAACTAGGCGGCGCTTTAAACTTAAACGTTTAAAGGTGTTATAATTGTACAAAAAACATAGTTTAATTCGTAAACAGCCAATAATAAATAAATCGTAATATTAAAATAGTGTGACACGCTTGTAAAGTTGAATAATCTATAGTATTATAAAGATGTAAAAATGAAATGTCTGTACATAGAAGATATAAAAAAAATTGTAACGGACTATTTGGAGTTCACTGAATCTAAAAAAATATATTTTTTTGTATGTATACAAATGTGTCGTTATGGCTTCATCACGCCAAATCCGCTAAATGGATTTCAACTGTGTTTGATACACCGGTAGCTGGGTATCTCTAGATGGTTATAGGATACTTTTTACCCGACTGTGCTGAAGCAAAAAAGAGAGGATATGACTTTTCTTCTCCGCGAACGAAGTTGCAGCCACCTTCTAGTTGTAAATAATAATTCTTATACATGGATGGCGTTGTACACATCAGGGAATGGCTTTTTTGTATGGAGATTGTCAGTCCTCTTCTTTTAATGGTCCTCGATAGACATGTAACATCTATCTTTTATTCTCAAACATTGCACGATTCCAAAAGGACATAAGTATACAAATACATAGATAAATCGCCTCTAAATGTCTTTCATTTAATGGCATCATCCATCACTGTAATATGAAACCGTTTACAAATAAATAGCCCGGAGGAGGACACCATAAATCCACGATCCGATTTGCGTGAAATCTGAATTCTTGCTTCCTGAGCTTTTGTACCTTAACCTTTATATGAATGAGAAAGGGTGTCTGTTGGGTTGTCTAGCCATCACGCACTAACCAGGCAAAGCTCGTTGTTGTGAATTTTTCGATTGAGATAGACTATAAGCCAGAGAGTGGCATAAACTTTTGTCCCGGGAAACTGCAGTGTTGCCGAAAAATGCGCTTAAAAATATCTTCGCCATGGGATCAAGGCTCCGGAAAAAAACCTGTGTTTCATTATAAATATCATATACAAGATTTTATCGGCAATTATTGACATTTTAGATGGTAACTCGATACCAAAATAAATGTGCTTTAGTTACTCGGGTTGCTACCCAAATACAAAGCGTCCTAAACACACACACAACCAAGAGCCCTGACCCTGCGCGTGGCAAACCGCATCATTTTAAATGTTTGAACCTGGTTCTCTTCTCCAAAATAGAACTTTGAAGCGTATATAACACTTCCATGGAACTGGTGTTCAGTTAGTTTTCAGTTAGTTTTGATTAGATTGGTTAATAAAAGTGACTATAAAGTCTATCATCAATATTAGCGTTAAACGAACTGTAAGTATTCTCTATACATATATGTGTGTTTATGTGATAATATAGATGTATCATGTCTGAAGTTATTTATCCCTAGTGTTGGAGAGTCCCTTAAACCCGATAGTCTAAGTATTGTCCGCGTATTTAGTGCTTGTCGTCTGCCCGCAGCCATTCATCATGGTCTGATGACAGCTCCGCGCCCGTCCTGTTAGCCGGCGCTACTGTAACGTGGGTGACAAGTTTCGCTGTTATCCATTACAGTGTCCTATAAGTCTTAGATGTTTTATCTGTTCATAGATTGTAATTTTTTGCTGCTTTCGTTAACGGGTTCTTACGATTTTTGGTTAATAAATAACACTGCTTAGCTGAGGAAAATTCGGGTACTAAATGTTTTATTTTTGCTATCGTCTTTAAATTTAACGGTAAAAACTTCATACTGAAACCGTAATTTCTTAAGAACGTATCTCATTAAAAATAAATCAAAATATAATGCACTTCTTAATGCTTGACCTAAAACATGTACATAGATTTCATCCATCTTGATCACTTAAAAACTCGTTCTGGCTACGCTTCGTCCCTAGTTTCTGCCGTTGTCCACATTCCTAATTTTGGGTTTGCGCCAAAATTGTAAGTAGTTCCGCGCACTTCCTAGAAAATACATGCTTACGACCTCATGTAATGTTACAATGCTCCTTCTGCGTTTGAAATAATCTTATGTAGTCATCAGCAGCTTTCAAACTTCATGACCGGAGACATTGAAATTACGTCACCTTCCTAGGGGGAGCGGCTGATTTTATATTTGATATAATATAATGTATTGGTAGACCTCCATTAACGAGCTTGAAAAAATAATGTAATGTAGTATACGTACAAAGCTAGGTTAAGACCTAGAAAACAAAGAAATAGCTCGACCGAAGGAAAAAGATGAGCCTAAACAGAATACAGCCCCAAAATTGTTGGCTTTCATGAGGCCCCGTCATTTTCCCATTAAGAACAGTTAGTAGGAAATAATAGATAAATGATTAAGTAGAAAGTAAATCGTGACTTGTAATTAAAATGGAAGTTATAAAATACGCACCTATAAGTCTTCCATTAACATACTAACGACGTTATTTATTTTTATAAAGAAAACAAGAGCTGTTTCGTTTTGATGTTGGCGCAAAAGTAATCTTACTTTGTCTAATTTTAAATAGAGCTGTTGGCAGTGGCCTCAAAAAGAAATTGATGGAAATTAAGGTACCTACTTAGTTGTTTCTTGTTTCTTTGATTATGATATTTATGATTAGAATTATGAATAAGTATTTCATAGAGCTTTCGTGTTATTTATTATTCAGATGTTAATAGTATAAAAAAATACGAATAGGTATTAAAGCTAATGTACAGTAAATTTTATGATATTCATAAAATCAATGACTAGTTAATGCCCAAGCTAAGTAGGTTGACCCAAAGAAAATGTGAGTGAGACGGGAAAGGATTTTTGGGAAAAAAAAAAAGTTAAATTTTATTTGAATGCCATAAGAATCAGACATCCTAAATCACAAAAGTGTATCGAAAAATAATAATTCATTCACTACTTAGGATTCACCATGTGTGAATTGGGTATGGAACCACCAACCCACAATCCCTTGTCATGACCTGCCGTGGTCGACGCTGCTGACCAAAGAATTAGGCCCTGGCGACTGAGGTTCTGGTGGGATAACTAGACAACACGAAACACAGACTGAATTATCTGTACTATCAACAGCATAATTGCATGGACATGGCAAAGCTGATAATCGCTTGGCTGTCTTAAGATGCTGAGAGCACGTACTGCCGTGCTAGTTTAAAAGGCCGTCTTTTGATAGGAGTTTCCATATATTATACGTCGCTTTTCATTAGCACGGCAGCGTGGCTCTCAGCATTGCATGATGGTTACAAAAAATAAACTAGATGGCGTTGTTATCAAAACGAACAAAGAATGTAATGCTTTGTTTGTTGATATGTAAGTCTCACCAGCACTAAAATTGTTCTGTAATAGAATAATCTACACGGATGAAATATCATTACTATTAAAAAAAGCTTCCACTGAAATTAAAACGGCACCTGTGTTTAACTTTTGGAACACGCTTCTTTTTAACCGACTTCCAGAAAAAGCAGGAGGTAAAATTTATCTTTCAAGCGTATTGTTACTATCGTAACAGAACAGAGTCTGTTCTGCAACAATAACTCATTGCAAATATACCGCCATTTACACGTTGTTTCTTCATGAAACCACGAGGTTTTTAAACATACGTAACTTCATCCACACCTAAATAACATATGTGATGACATGAATATTACGGCGCTATACTTTAATAAAAATAATATAATAAGTGAGGTGGAACTTTAGAATACCCTCCTTTGGAAAATACTCTACTTTGGATGAAAATTTCTGTAAAAACTTGCGTTACTAGTTGTTTGAAAGTCATCAAGGATGAAAATCTATTATAATATCATATAATATGAAGAGATAGTCAATTGATACATAGACTAGGCTAAAACAAAATAATCATTGTTTGTGCCTGGATCTTTGCCTGAATATTGACTATGAATACCTACACTTTTAGCAATCGAAATACTGATTCAATATTAGTATGGTTATTAAATTTTATAGTTATTACAAGAAAAGTTGCAATTGACTGTATGTATTCATAAAGGTAAGGTAAAAGAAAAATAGTCACAAGTTCTCATATAATGACACTCCTCAAAAGTAGGGTTTTCTATTTCTTAATTACCTACATCGAATTAATAACTATCTATACTTACAACTAGTAATAATACAATTTTGAAATGAAAAAAAAATTCAACAAAACAGTATTATAAGCGAATACAATTAATTACAAATCTGAGACTGGTTATCATTGTAGGCGAACGCACTCTAACATTTACCTTTTACTGTTATACTAATTTATCATTTCTTAACAATTTAAAGACTGAGTGATAAAAAAATATATCGTAAAATACTGTCACAAAATAGCGTATATGCAAAAAAAAGATAATGAAATAATGATCTTTATTCTGTAAGTAGGCCACAAGGGCACTTTTACAAGTCTGACTCTACGGCGTTTCCCAAGAGGAGACCACTGAAGAGAAGAAAGCCGAAACAAACTCAACAGTCAGTCATTTTTATAAAAATCCTAAATGTATGTTTTGAGTGTATTACTAATGTGTTGCACAAAATTTATTGGCATATTTTCGTTTCACATAGCAACCATTGGCACAATCATCATTTCGCACAATTGCTTTTTGCCTAAATTTCTTGGCATACTATCAGTTCGCACATGTTTCTTTGGCAGAATAGGACATTGGCATAATGTCGATTAGAACAATACTCCTATGGTCGAATAATTGTGTCGCCGAAATTTATATGGCATAATATTCCGTGTGCATCCTTGAGTGCAAACGGAAATATAAATGACAAGTTCTGTGTTTTTTTAACTGTCCTACTCCATCAGTTTTCTGGTAGCGTTTCGGTTTTGTGGGGAACGCAGTTTCAACCTAACCTAACTTAGTTTTCTGGCAGCGATTCGTTTCTGTGAGGCACGCAGGTTCAACCTAACCTAACCTAGTTTTCTGGCAGCGATTCGTTTCTGTGAGACACGCAGTCAAGTTCGTAAGCCAAGTCGGACCTGCGCGGCTCGCTCGCTTCGCTCGCTCGTTAGGGTCGCAGTTCAACCTAACACTCCTCCTCGCTTCGCTCGTCGTCGTACCTAACCTAAGCCAAGTCGGATCTGCCTTAAGGTGAAATTGGTAATGTTAGGAATCGTAAGCCAAGTCGGACCTGCGCGGCTCGCTCGCTTCGCTCGCTCGTTAGGGTCGCAGTTCAACCTAACACTCCTTGTCGCTTCGCTCGTCGTCGTACCTAACCTCAGCCAAGTCGAACCTGCCTTACTTACCTGCCTTACCTTCGTTTCTGTGAAGGACGCAGTTTCAACCTAACCTAACCTAATTTTCTGGCAGCGATTCGGTTCTGTGGGTATGCTATGGTACAATTATGCCGAAATAAATTCGGCGGAACTTATATTGTGCTACATAAAATTCTATGAAATAAAAGTTGGCGATATTAGTATTTTGCTATTCAAAATTGTGCCAAATGAATACTATGCGACATAACAATTGTGGTAAGTATATAATTATGCGATAGTATCATTCGGCTAAAAAATATTGTGCGAAAACGGTTATGCGAAATGTATTTTGGAGAATAGAGATTGTGCAAGATAAGGGGTACCCGTTTTGAGTATATAAACTCAATGCGTACTTCTTCAAGAAAACATATCAAAACTTATAAAAGTAAAAAAAATATAGAATATAAAAAAGCAAAATAGTTATTTTTTATTTAAAACAACTTACATACGTTTGATATGGCACCTTATAAGAACCGTGTCCCGGTAAAAGTAAATTATTTGGTTTCTGTTTTGGGCCATGCATTTTTGTCTGTTAAATAGTCCTCTACCCTATAATAAGCCGTTGACATTAGGGACTCTTTTAAGTACTTTTTGAGAGCTGGAAACGATAATTTTAAAGCATCATCTGGTAGCTTATTATAAAAATGTATACATTGGCCTACGAATTATTTGGCTACTTTACGAACGCGGAACTTTCTAATAGCGATTTTGTTTTTATTTCTAGTATTAAAATTATGGATATCTGAATTCTTAGTAAAAGACTCTAGGTTCTTAATAACATAAATAATATTCTCATAAATATATTGGGACGCTACGGTTAATATGTTGATGTCTTTAAAAAGTTATCTTAAGGAGTCACGGGAGTTCAGGTTATATATAGAACGAATCGCTCTTTTTTGTAAAACAAATATAGTCTGTATGTCAGCTGCTTTGCCCCAAACCAGAATACCGTATGACATGATACTATGAAAATAGCTATGATATACTAAGCGAGCAGTATCAACATTGGTCAATTGTCTAATTTTTCTAATAGCGTAAGCTGCTGAACTTAATTTACCTGCAAGTACTGCTAAATGGGGACTCCATTGCAAGTTCTTGTCCAGTGTTATACCTAAGAATAATGCCCTATCCACCATTTCTAAACATTCACCATTGAGCGATATAGTAGAATCCACTGCTCTAACATTCGGTACAGCAAATCTAACACATTTCGTTTTCTTAGCATTCAATAGCAGATTATTAATATGAAATCAGTCAAGTACTTTAGCTAGTACACTTTTAATTTCGGCATAGTCTGTTGCTTTCCGGTCAACTTTGAAAATTAATGATGTATCATCAGCAAATAGTACTATATCACAAAGATTTTCTACTATAGATGGTAAGTCATTTATATAAACCTAAATGAAATGGCCCTAAGATAGAGCCCTGTGGCACTCCTAGCGTAACTGCAGCTCCACTGGATTGGGTTTCATTTACAACAACTGTTTGTGTTCTATTGCTGAGATATGAAAACATAAGGCTTAAGGCATTTATAGACAGGCCATAATGTTCTAATTTCAAATTTAGTGTTCCATGATCAACGCAATCAAATGCCCTAGAAAGGTCACAAAGAACTCCAATTGCATCACAAGATTTCTCCCAGATGTTGTAAATATGTTTAATGAGTACGGATGCTGCATCAGCCGTGGAACGTCCCCTTGTGAAACCGAACTGTTTACTACTAAGCAGTTTATTTCTATTGAAGTGTCCCAGCAGATCCATCAACATTACCTTTTCGAAAACTTTACTTAATACAGGTAGTATAGATATCGGGCGGAAATTAGTCAAGTCACTCAAGTCACCTGATTTAAAAAGAGGTATGACTTTACTAAGTTTCATAAGATCTGGAAACACGCCCTCTGATATGCAATTATTATAAATCAAGGCTACAATTGGGGTGCAATTGAATCTATGATATGATGAACAATTTTTACCGAAGTTCCCCATAAATCCTCTGTTTTCTTTAAATGCAGTGACTTAAATGTTTTAATAACTTCTATTAGATTTACTTAACTAAATTCAAAGCTGCATTTGCTAAAATTAACATTCAGTAACAAATGGGCTTCGGTCGCAGATGATTGAAGATATCTTGTAGTATTCATTGCAATGTTGGAAAAAAAATCCTCGAATGCCGAGGCAACCTCGTGGTTCGACATAATCTGACCATTTTCTGTCATAATGTTGACTTGACTATTGCGAGTTTTTGTTTTACCAGTTTCCCTATTAATAATATTCCAAACAGTTTTCACTTTATTGTCAGACATTTTGAGTTTAGAACTAATATAATTTGCCTTGGCGGCTATGCACACTTTCTTAAACATTTTTGAATAATTCTTGACATAGTCCAGGAAATCAGTATTCTTGTTTACCTCTTTCTCTCCATATAATTCATAAAGCCTATTTCTACTTCTATGAATGCCGACAGTAGCCCATTCATTAAACTTCGTTTTTGACCCAGAAATAGTTTTCATTTTTAAATGAGTATTAAAATTATTTATAATTATGCCAAATATTTTTTTGTAAAAACAATTTAGGTCATCATGTGAAAGGGATAACATACATAGATCATTATTAACTTCATTTTTGAATAATTCTAAACGATAACTAGTTATGGGTCTGTATGTTATAGTTTGTGGTATTTCTTGGAAAGTGTTTGGGAAAGATGCTCTCTGACCTCTATGATCTGAACTAAAGGACTTAAATATTGCCTTATCCAAGCATTTACAGTCACAAAAAATATTATCTAGACTGGTTTCACTACTAATTCCCACGCCGGTTGGCTCAAAAAAAAAATTGACCAAGTTAAAAAATTTAAACAAACTTAACAACTTAACAGTGTTACTATTCGATTCAAGTAAATTAACGTTGAAGTCTCCACATACTAAAACATGTTTTTTGCCATTACAAGCTATTTTTAAGACATTTTCCTTAGTGCATTCAAATGTATGGAAATCAGCAGAAGGTGGTCTGTAAATACATATAATTAAATAGGTCTCTAATTCGACACAAGCAATTTCTATAATCCGTTCTAGTGATAATCTAACAATATCTTCTCGCTCTTTGGATTTCATGGAACTTTTAACAATTATAAGAGAACCCCCATGAATGACTAATTTTCTAGCAAAGAAACTTACTAACTTAAAGTTAATAAAATCAAAAAGTAATTGTTCCTGTTTTAGCCAGTGTTCAGTAAACCACATAACTTCAATATTATTATTATCTAAAAATAAACCCATTTCTAATTCCTTGCTGGAAAAACCCTGAATAGTCTGGTGAATAATGTTAACATTCAAAGGTGTTTCCGCTGTCTTACAATTTAGTTTAAATGTGGCATGGATCTATTACCACTATGGGCATACTGGGGACTAGCTAATGTGGTATTATATTTATTCGGTTCTATGTTAAATGATAAAAGATCTGCTATGCTCAAAATATATTTCTTTTGCAAGATATTTCTCTCTGACATTGGCGTGAAGCGCTTGATAAATTTATTTAAGTCAAAGAAATGTGTCTTTTTATTGAAACCGCCCGCGACTTCGTCCGCCTTAAATTCGTTTATTGCGGATGAGGGCATTTTTCCGGGATAAAAAGTAGCCTATGTCCTTTCCCGGGACTCAAACTATCTCCATACCAAATTTCATCCAAATCGGTTCAGCGGTTTAAGCGTGAAGAGGTAACAGACAGACAGACAGACAGACACACTTTCGCATTTATAATATTAGTATGGATATGGCATTGTACATCATTGAATTTAGGTGTGCTATTCTATTTTTATAGTGATATGGCATTCTGAGAATATGGTAGTGCACACAGTATGATTTTACCTATGCCAGATTTTTCAATATCATTTATTGTTGACATCAATTTGTCTACACAAAACTTATCTACATTATAAGTATTTCCTACCATAATCACTAAGGTAGTTCTCTTATTATAACTTCCTTTTGTAAGTAAGTCACACAATTGACTCATATTTATGTTCAGATAACAGAAGTTAGTTATATTTTGATCCAGTTTTTTACCTAATATGGAACCCATTCCTGAACCAATCTGGTCAGAGTATATAATTGTTTTATTTATACAACTTGGCGACTGCATCTGCACAGGAGGAGCAGAGTTTGAAGTACCAGAGGGCATCTCCGGTTGAACACTAGCTGTGTTAGGTACTTGTGGGACATGTCCACAGTTACAAAAAATATTGTTAATCAATGAGTTGAAACGCTCCTCGTTGTATTTACTTTCCTCCAAGAGCCGTGAGAAAGCCAGGACATGCTCCCTGGCTTCTTTTTGAGTGGAAGAAGTAGCTTCAAGCTTATGCTTCAATGTACTTATTTCAGCATTCGTGATTGAGTCCCGTTTTGTAGTATAAAAATGTAGTTATTTACTATCATATTCTAGAAAAATATAAAAATAAAATATACTTAACGCAATGACGCCCGGTTTAACTACTAATAAACATCAGTGTCACCCTATCTCTACTTACTTCTGTACTGACCGACCGACGACCGGTTTGGCTCAGTGGGAGTAACGTTGCCTGCGAAGCTGAGGTCCTGGGTTCAAATCCCGGTAAGGTCAAATATTTGTGTGATGAGCATAAATATTTGTTCCTGAGTCTTGGATGTATTCTATGTATATATGTAATATATCTATAAAATATATCTTCGTCTAGTACCCATAACACAAGCCTTATTGAGCTTACCATGGGATTAGAGCGATTTGTGTAAAATTGACCCGTAATATTTATTTATTATTTATTCTGTCCTTAATTGGTATAGCCACAGGTTTTCAATGGGATTTAAATCTGGTGATCTAGCAGGCCACGAAATTATATTTATGTTATAACGCCGGCGAAATCACTCACTCACACTTTGGGAGCGATGTATAAGACAACTATCCTGCACAAATGAAGTTATGGGTAATTCTTCCTCCGGATACACATTTAGAATCATGGTCTCCTCCAGCACATTGACGTAATCAGCAATTAGCCCGACTGGGCACTCTGACGAGTTCTCCCGGGTCAGCTCCGCTCATCCAATCCCAATTATTCACTGTAATGCGACCAGATTGCACATTGGGCACTACGTGATCGTTATTATAACGCGTATTATTTCAACGCCACAAGCTTAAACGTCCGTGTTGACTAGTGAAACGTTTTTTCGTCAGTGAAAATGACATTACTTCAATCGGCATTTAAGTATTCTCGAGCAAACTTTAATCTCGCTTCTTTGAGCTGTGGATTCAGCAAGGGTTTGACTGCATGCATGCGAGGATGTAAACCCTCACTGTGTGGAGAACACGGCGAACAGTGTCCACGCCTGTGTTAAATAAACGCGTGTAATGGGTTGTTGGTGGAAAACCATTTTCTTCATGGACCATGCTTTGACGCCGCTGTGCGCTTATAAGTCGAGGTCTACCGGTCCTTTGGCGGTGCAGTAATGATCCTTCCTCTGTGAATTGTCGCACCCATAACACAACTGTTTTCCTCTGTAACCATTTTCAGAAATGTATAATCATTATTAAATTAGCATACAGATATAACTAATATAAAAAATCTAGAAAGAAATATAAACAATAATACTTACGCTTACACCGGTTTCTGTGGCAATTTCTGTCAAATTTTTGCCTTGACTATGCAAAGTAATTATTTGTAACATTGTGGCTAAGTCAATATTGCAACGAGAACCCATTATTACAAAATAAAATAACTTAATAAAAACTAAAACTCAATCAAAAATACAATCGTACGGACGGCAGCCGCAAGGGAACGAACGAACAGTTTCTTTGTATAAAAACTATTGCGGTATATTCATAATCTTAAGTCCTACCCTCTAAGTATGTGCGGATACTTTTATACAATTGTTGCACTATTCAACAACTATTCAACATGTGACTTAATTATAAATATTTATTTGTTTTTTTTAAGCAGCTGTTAATTAATCTCAGTAAAAAATAAAAGAAAATAAACTATTAACACTAAACGCATGCCTTGCAAACGTAGGTGATTAGTGATTACAAATACGGTTATAAATTTCATCCACGTCGAATATGACCTGATGGCTAAGGGGTTTAATGAGTTGATCTATACAACGAATGTTCTGGGTTCAAATCCTCTCGAACGCGGTATAGGAAAAAAGCGTTTTTGTATTTTGTGTTTGATTTAGCAAAATCATCGATGGCTTTGGTATATCTATGACGGTGAATCTGAGTAATATTTAATTGAAGGTGCATTCAAAAATACTGGATTCTGAAAATACGTTCCATAATGTAAATTGAATATTTGAGTGACTTGCCGGGTGTGCTTGGCAATCGTAAGTTCAACCGAGATTTTTTTTATATATTTTAATGTTATCAACGCCATCTAGTAAGATCTTATGAAACCAATGTAGTTACCGGATAGACGGCGTCTCGTTTCGCTGCAAAGCAAACTTTCTGACAAATGTCCATGCAATTATGCTGTCCAGTGTACATAGACATAGTTATGGATTTTGCCTCAAGTGGGTGGGTTTGGGTACGTCAGATAGCAATTGGTACTATACTCATAAATCCAAGAATATGCCGAGTTGTAGGAGAATGCAATGAAAAGGCTACATAATGCATCGAGGATAATGGATAGAGCGCCGCCGCAAAATGACACGCAGGTAAATCGCCCAACACCTGCGAATAATGTGCTAGGGCTACCGCGTATACAGAGAACACTAGTGTTCGGGTAAACAGCAGTTTTATATACGTTGATTGTTGCTGTTTGTCCACACCGTAACTGGATTTGCCATAGCGTTTTATACTAGATTAAGTACAAGACATAACATAGTATTATAATTATACCATAAAATAACTAAATAGAAGACGAAGACTGAGTTTCTTTCATGTTAACTATTGCCTACGTAATAATTTTTATAGATTTACTAATTATTATTTTTAATGTTTTATTCACTTTGACCCTTAAGAGACCTTATGCATCTCAGTAGAATTTAATCAAATTATGATATTTAATTTTATTGCATGTGGTGACGCCTAGAGATCTTACACATCTCTGAGAAAATAATTAGTTTCTATTTTATATTACTACTGTACCTAACATTGATCTGGAGAATCTGTACATCTCCTCTGCGAGTACCAATTATAAATTACTTATACGAGTAACACAATTGTAAAAGTCTTATGTACAATTAAGATGGCTAAGTACTAATATTGTAATAGTTAAGAATTATTTTTTAAAAAATGACTGACTGTTGAGTTTGTTTCGACTTTGTTCTCAACAGTGGTCTCCTCTTGGGAAATGCCGTAGAGTCAGACTTGTAAAAGTGCCCTTATGGCCTAGTTACAGAACAATCAATTTGAATTTGCAACCGAACTCGAACATAGGTCCTAGATGCTATGTTATTAGCAATATGTGCTAGTAATATGGAGTTCAATTTTTTCATAGTCTGCATGTGTTACCCTACAAAATGTATCAGCTTCGACTACGCCCTTCATACTTTACGGTATTATCTATTCCCTGGTGTGTCGTGAGCATCGACGCCTTTACCGCTCGGGTTATTTTAATTTCGTCCTCCAGTAACCCGCCTATCTAAGCGTCAAATCGGTCTGCGGGAAAACTTACGAAATCTTCCTAATTTAACTTGTTTTATTTGTGCAATCAATTGCCAAAGCTTACTTCGACAAATTATTTTTATGGAATGCCTCTATATTTGTGTTAACTTCAAAAATCCAATATACGAGTAGAATACTTTCAGATATTTTTATGACGGACTATACTTATACGTACTTTCTTTTTAAATCTCATTCAGTTCATTCCTATAGGCTTCCATAAAAATTTAAAGAGAAGCCTCCAAGAGAAAGTAAATAGTAATCATTTACTAAATTAAGTAGTTTAAGGAGACGCATACTTTTGCATCAAACAAAATAAATAAATACGTATAAAAGTACATAGGTATACACCTATATAGTATGAATTAAGTTATGAGTTTAAAAAACATAAGTAAAATTATTAACAATAATTGTGAATGAACAAGAGAGTAGTTTTGCAGAGGGCTCGTGAGCATTACCAAACTTTCGCGTCCTAATTACTAGTGGACTCAAGTCTCAGGTCACTAACCTCTAGCGCGTGATATTTTAAGTATTATTTAAGTAACAGCCTAGTTTTCATTTTCTGACAATGTCATTGTTCCCTATTTAGCTTATCTTGCTCATAATTAACAACTTTATGAAACTCTTTGCGGGGCTAAGAGTTCGACATTCTGAAACTACATCGTGGCGTTAATTTAGCTACTGTTGTACGTGCCTTTCCAAACTTTGATTTAAACTCTTGTAAGAAGTTGCGAAGTTGAAATGGTTGAAGTCTGACACGAAGCTTACAAGTTTCTACAATACGTTATTATTTCGTCTCCGTGAGGAATATTATTATTACTCCAAACCTCGGCAGATGAAAGTAATTGTATAATTGTGGTTTATTTTATGCGTACTCGCTGAAAAACTTGGTTCATATTGTGTTCTCATTTTATGTGTACTTATGCAAAACTTTGTGCTTTGTTACTAAGTGATTTGTAATTTAATTGTCAAGTCCGATTATTCAATTCTTATCTACCTAGTTCTCACATCCCTCGGAAACTTCTTGTTTCGTGAACACCAGAGTTCACTCGTCATCTTCCGGACAATACTTTAACAATCATTTGATACGTTACTCCATTATAGGACGATAAAACATTTTTTTAATAAACAGCCAACCAACAAATTTGTGCATTTATAGAGGGGTAAAGATTTAATCCGTCGCCTTTTACGCGTACGCCTCATCGTTGATAAGAACTTCAGTGACAGACATTTAGATACAAAATAATATTATATCTCGACTCAATATTTTTTTATTTTATTTTTATACGGAGCACCAACAAAATATGTCTTAAGTGAGTTGTGAATTCGATGAAATAGTATTTACATTTTAATAGCCATCGAATATTAGTTAAGATTATAATATTTATTTATAACCGAAATTATACTTCATTCATATCTTGAAACGTACTAAAGTGATAATGTAGGCTTTAGTTACTCAATGCTGATTAGTATTACCTTTTTGCTGTTGTCTTTTTATTGACGGTTCGAATATTACACAGGTTTATATTATTGAAGCGTTTCATTATTAAGTTTCAATTTACGGAGTTTTTGGAATTTTGTATATCTATTAGAAACGTGTTTCCGCTATACAGCGTACGAATCCCGTTATAATAAGGGATTCACAGGGAATTCTTGTAACGATAGTGTTATAAATGTCTTTTTCCATTTTTAGTGTAGGAAACATATTTGAAATTGATTAGAATTTTTGGAGTTTCCTTGACTTTTAAGTTCTTATAATTAAAATAAAATTGGTATTTTTTCCGTTTTTTACCTACACTCGGTTGGTTAATAAGTTCTGTTAGGTACTAGGTTTTTGCAAATAAAATAAAATTACGGTATTTTTACCGCATATTATACCGCACATTAATTTAAAGCCCAGTTTGTGCCATTTTGCCAACTAAGACAACATACAATTTACTAAAATGTTGTCCCCGCTACTTACTTTCCCAACTCTTAAGCTTCGAGATATACCACCGCTGGAATCACGCACAAGCTTTGATGAAAATCTCTCGTTAAAAGTGATCTAGAACCAGTATTTATGATGGTTAAGAAAGGAAATGTTATAGTTTTCTGAAACCTCTGTTTTTTTTTATACTACCAAGGTGGCAAGCAAGCGTACGGCCTCCCCGATGTTAAGCAGTCACCGAAGCCTATGAACGCTTGCAAAGCCAGCGGCATTACGTGCGTGTTGCCGACCTAAATGTTAGGGCTTCTTTTGGAACAGCATTTTTTTTGTATCGTTCCCTACACTAAATATTCCAATTAAGGAAACGGTAATTGTTCAGTTTAGCACAAAATACAGTAATTTCGCAAGCGCGCAAATGAACAACTTAACGACTTACATAAATTGCACCTTAACATAAAGATGAAGATCTGTTTTAAGTCTTGCATAACTATAAACTGTACTAAGAAATTGTATTTCAAATTACGGACTAATTATCCACTTGACTCTTGCGCGTACTTATTTTTATAGTATATTTGTCTCGCGGTTTAGAGGCTGCTAAAGAAAATACAAAGTAAAAAAAAACATAATTTCCTAACTGGCAAAAAGTCTTGAATGCATGTGTGAGTAAAATACAAAAAATAGTGTAATTTAATTTTATATGAAAAAATACCTTGTAACAAAACGTATTAACCAACTAAGGGTCAATTTCACCGACGTAGTATAAGCCTTATTACAGCAATAAATCATTAATTACACGGGAGTAAACTCATTTTACGTTTCACCAATAATTAACCTAAAGATAAAATGTCTAAACTAGAGAATAATCTTACACCGCCAATTTTGGCTGAGTAAACTGTTAGATGTAGATTAGTATTGTCATTGTCACTGTCAAGTGAATTCAATACTTACTTCACAATTGATGTATTACTCGAATAAATTAAAAAAATACGCAGCACCACATTGCTCAAGCATGGGACAAATTGTCTATCTTACTTTGGTGCATTACGATATCATTCAATTCATTCGTTCAACGTTACTTACTAACTATGCGAGAGATTGTTATCCGTAGACTAGCGTGGTGAAATGGAAATGAAATTAACCATTGAGTAAATCGTTAGATTTAGTTTATACTGGGTTAGCCACTCTCGTGTAAATTGATTGTTGGTGAAATCGGCCCTAAGGGTCAATTTCACCGACGTAGTATAAGCCTTATTCCAATAATAAATCATTAATTACACGTGAGTAAACTCATTTTACGTTTCGCCATAATTAACCTAAAGATAAAATGTCTAAACTAGAGAATAATCTTACACCGTCAATTTCGGCTGAGTAAATGTTAGATATAGATTAATATTGTCATTGTCACTGTCAAGTGAATTCAATACTTACTTCACAATTGATGAATTACTCGAATAAATTTAAAAAAATCGCAGCACCATTGCTCAAGGATGGGACAAATTGTATATCTTACATGGGTGCATTACGATTTCATTCAATTCATTCGTTCAACGTTAATTAGTAACTATGCGAGAGATTGTTATCCGTAGACTAGCGTGGTGAAATAGAAATAAAGTTAACCATTGAGTAAATCGTTAGATTTAGTTTATACTGGGTTAGTCACTCTCGTGTAAATTGATTGTTGGTGAAATCGGCCCTTAGTATATAAATTCAAAGCTTAATTTTCGCTAGTACCGAAGGAATAATTTTCCTGAGTTAAAACTCTTATTCTTAAAATTCTGCTGAGTTCCGCTGACCAAGAGCTTGCTGTAATGTTGAAAATTTTTAAATCAAGGTTAAAAGTAATACTGTTACTCCGCCTGCCTGTTACTTCTTTATGGCTAAACTTCTGAACCGACTAAAATGAAATTTAGTACCTACATTTAATCGTAGGGAAGGACCTAGGTTACTTTTTATCCAGGAAATATACCCTGATCCCATAACATTAGACATAAACGAATCTAAGGCGCGGCAGAAGCTAGTTTCTTACAAGATGTTAATTTTTTGATGATGAGTGATCAACATGATTAATATAGAAATTATGTATCAAGTAGTTATACTATTTAAAAATATCTATATTCTCTACAGGTAAAAGTATAAGACATGTAAAGTGATCCATTAAAATGTATCGCTAGTCGGAAAAGTGGTAGAAAATATATTCAATCCATTTTAACGGATGAATTTTGCTATGAAGATTCCTCTCCTTGGTTATAGGTTTTATCTATGAGTTTTAAATAAAGGTAGAGTTTTAGTTTGCTATTAGCAATGTATAAATAATTCAAGAACTGCGGAACTTGGCAACTCAAATTTATCATTAATATCTTGAATGTCAAACTTCGAATATGCCATCACAATGTGAATGTTCGTAGTTCCTTGTTCAACCTCCGGAAGTCCTCGAAGCTAGTCAAAATTCGCTTAAAGTCGACAACGGCGTATTGAGCGCTGTTGTGGAACAGCGCTCGTACTTGTACGAAGTTGAATTGCTGGACTTTACTTTGTTTTTAGTACCTAAATTAATTTAGGAAATTGAAAAATAGTTTCAACTTTGCTGAAAACCTAACAAAAGGCTGGATGCTAGAAGAATAAGTAGGTTATGGTGAATGAGTTACGTCGATATCTGAGGGGTTCGATAACTACATATAGGTACATAAGAAGAAATGTTTTATACCCAGGGGAAAGCAACCCTTTATGCAAGTTTTGTATAGTATACGTTTTCGGAACTCGTTTAGTTTGGACCCGTAATGCTTGCTATGTATTTATATCTATCAAAATATTGTCCTATTTATCAGTGTATTGAAAAACTATTATTGAAACTGAAACACTTACTGGTCATATGTATGCGTCACAGATGTCTCTGATACCAACCAACGCGGTTGTTTGTATTCGCAGCTTGTAAGCGCCGGGGTATCATTTATTTCGAGTTCTTTTTTTTATGGCACAAAATGCGAAATAGGTAGGTATTTCCTGTTACTATAATGTTAAAGCTTAGTTCATAAAAGAGTCTACAAGCTTTCGTTACTAAAATTAGCGTTGCCATTTGAAGCTTCTCATTAATCATGAAGTTTGTTTAAATCCAAAGAAGCCATACATGTTGATGTGTTAATTTCAATTTACCTTTTCAGCCAAAATTTAAGAACAGGTTAGGGCTTGTAGTTAGATTTCGGCTTCTTGTGTACCCAAAGGAGTTTATATCTACATATTTATATGTTACAAACTCAAGTCTCATGAATGTATCTCACTTAAGTTGTAATTAACAAGGAGACAGTAAAGAAGTAGTATATGTTACTGATGCTAAATTAATTAATTTAATCTTTATTGCACAGTACAAAATGGTACAAATGGCGTACTTAATGCCTTAAGGCATTCCCTGTCAGGCAACCATAGTGCCAAACAGAAACTACCTGTTAGTGCAGGAAATCATGAGTATCCTACACAGTTTCAAATATTCCGCTTAGTTAGACTAATAATGTATAATACTGAAACAATAACCTGGGCGTTTCTCTGTAAATTCATAAATCATCTAAAGGCTCGCCGCTGCGGTTCTTTACAGTAATAAATTAATGGTTTGACACCGACTTCAAAAGGTGATTCAAATGTAATCCGTACCGTACATAAAAGATTATTTTTGGCTTTTTAGTTTATTTTGAAGTCAGTTCTTTTTTATTTCTTAATTTTTATTTTTTGCTTATGAGTGATGTATTTTAGTAGTGATATAATGTATTTTTTAGAGCCCAGAATGGGAAGATTGGGGAGGCACTTTACACGCATCTCGAGTCTTTGTAAGTAAGAAATTTAAAAGTTGGTTAGTTCATTGTACCTTCCATCATCAGCTCAGCATGAAATGATGACAACCAGAGGAAAACAACTGATAACTTTAGAAAAACATATACAAAACATTGTTTTGCCTTTAATATTTGAGGGTTTCTCTCGATTTCCCTGGTATGCCATCAGCTGATCCTGACTTGGTGATAAGGATACTACTTCAGGGACACACTATAAAGAATATGACTAACAGTCTTAACGTATCTACCTATAATAGATGATTTTTTTAAGAATTATCTTCTAACTCTTAACTATTAAGGAGTTGCACCTTCCGTCATCAGCTCAGCATGATGAGATGATGACTACCATATGCAAATACTTAACTAGCTTAAGAAAACATATGACAAACGTTATAAGTGCGTATAAAATTTGAGGTTTCTCCTTGATTTACCTGGGGTCCCATCATCAGATCCCAACTTGGTGGCAATGGGACCACCTCAGAAGTACATCATTTCAAATAAAAAAAGAATTTTTAAAATCGGTTTAAATTGGCGGAGTAATCGGTGAACATACATAAAAAAAACATACAAACTGTCGAACATAGAACCTCCTCCTTTTTTGGAAGGCGGTTAATGTTAATGTTGTTCTTCTATTTCACTTACAATCCTCTGGGACATATTTAAAAATATTAAGTGCCTCAATAATATTTTGTAGATATAACTTCATTTTTAGTTTGCTCAAGAAAAAAAATCAGAAATTATAAAAAGAAATAGAGGAGACTGTTTGACGCGACAAAACATGCCTAATTTGAGTTTACTGAGCAACACCATATAAAGTTCAAAGCATATATACCACGATTTTGCAGTGCGTCTGCCATGTTTGCAGAAGCTCGAGGGGACAGTTTTTCTGCTGTAGTGCGTAAGAAGATAGCATCTCTATTAATCGGAATTCGTGACAGTTCAAACAGCCTCCTGAAGACTATAGATGTAAGAAATGAAGGCTGCATGATGCAAGACTTAATTAAAAACACAATGTCGCTAGCTAGGTACGAATACTAACATAGTTTAAGAAAATAGTCACAAAAGATGGATCTCGTGGCTGTATTATTAAATACTATATTTTATTTGAGACACGAAAGATTAATGTTAATCAAAATACTCTTTTGCGGAAGACGTGATTAATGAAGTGACCCATTTTTTCTCATTGTTAACTCTCTTTTTCAAAGGTCAACTTTTGCATTGTTTGAAAAACGTAGTGTCGCAGCACTTTGTCGTTTATCACAAGCATTGCCAGCTCCCGTTTGTTCAGCCCACTTAAGCGGTTTAGCTACTGTCCTAGGGTTTTCTCAACTCTAATTTATTGGTCCGAAAATAACGTCCACTGTTGCATTTTGCTGACGCATAGTTGCAATCAACGAGCTTTCTCAGTATTTAGGAGGGTAATTCACAATTATTTAGGTTCTTGCTTGTGCTATTGCAACAATTTTTCCACATAAAGCACTGACTATGAAAGAAACAGAAATCTGTTTTACATACCATTGACATGCTACATTGAGTCAGAATATCGATAATTTATACTATTGCAAAGTTGTAAAAATGAAACGTCTCAAACATTGAAGAGATACTCCAAAAAACAAATGATACGGACTATTTAAAACTGTATCGAAGTTTTACTAGAAGGTGCTCGCAACTTCGTGTGTGGAGAAAAAGTCCTTTCTTTTTCTTACACGTAGTCGGGTAAATAGTATCCTATAACCATCTGTGGATACCTAGCTACCCGTGTTCCATAAATGGTTGGAATCAGTTTAGCCAATTTGGTGTAATGAAGCCACAACGGCACATACAAATAATCGAAAAAAATATTCAGTGACCTGGAGGTCATATGATAGGGTGTAACAATCATTATTTTGAAAATAATTATATTAAATGTAAAGACATTTCATTTTTACAATTTTATAATAGTATAGATGTTTGTATGAGTCGTTGCGGCTTCATCACGTCATAAGGACTCAACGGATTTCAACTATTTTCGGTACACGGCCAGCTGGTCATCCCTAGGTGGTTATAGAATATTTTTTATCCGATTACGCTGAATCTAAAAAGATGGTTATGATTTTTTCCTCCTGCGGGAACGATGTTGCGGGCGCCATCCAGTTAAGTCAGGCTTCGACCAGTGTTTTATGCATGGTTATTAACGGTTTCGTCTAATTAAAATATCGAAATGCTTTGGTATTTAAACCCTGAATATACCCTTTATAGAATCTATCCTGACAAAAGTTAATCTTTCTGTTTAAATAATTCTTTGAAAGCTGGAACATTTACAGAGTGGCACGCACCTGATATCTAAAGTACAAACAATGTTTACCTACTTTTTACCTTCCGAGATCCAGTCATACCGCTGCCGTTAGCAATGTAAGCGAAGCTTCAAATACGTAACACAATGGGGAATGGATGAAAATTTTCTAAAATCTTGAATTTTTGTTTATAGCCAAGAATAAGCCTCCTTATTGTCAGAAAAAAATTACAGATTTTTCTGTGGCTTAGAAAAAAATAAAAAGATGAAAAGTTGTACTGTTATTCTTGCCGTACCGTATAAGGCGGGCATATAGGCCCACCAACACCTTTTCATCTTTTTATTTTTGTCTAAGCCACGGAAAAATCTGTAATTTTTTTCTGACAATAAGGAGGCTTATTCTTGCCTATAAACAAAAATTCAAGATTTTATAAAATTTTCATCCATTCCCCATTATGTTGAGTCAATAATTTCAATTTATCTCGATGTTTCAAGTTACCTATTTGCGGCAGTGTGATTTACCTACTTTCGAATTTGATTAGGCCATGACATTAAATGTCGATAATTACAAACAGTTAGAAGTTTTGTCAGTTGAAATCAAAATCCCTTTCATTCGATATTTACCTGAGTGAAATTGAATTCTGTTATCGTTCCTCTGGTAATTTTTAAACGACTCAATTGCGTCACTCACGTGTTGCTGGTTCGTTATTATCAAAAGTCTTTTGTGTCCTGTTTTTGAATATGGCATAGGTACAATCATGGCAAAGGCTTTATTCAACGGGGACACTAAGGAAAAATATTATATAGTCACATACTATTAATGGGGTGAAATCTTACTTAATATTCATAACATCCACTTTAGCCTCCCCACCTGTAGTTACAATATTGCTGAAAGTGTACAGCATTTGCATGAAAAATTGTCTGAGGTGATATAATAATTCGGTAAGAGAAAAGCTATTTCAATTTTGCACATTTAGTATTAATTTATAAAGTTTTAAAAATGAAATGTCTTTGCATTGCAGATATTTTCAAAAAAGTGATTGAAGCGGACTATTTGGCGGTCACTTAATCGAAAAAACCTTTTTGAATTTACGTGTCTTTGTGGCTTCATCACGCTGTAAGGGCTAAACAGATTTGAACTATTTTTGGTACACAGGCAGCTGGGTATTCACAGATGGTTATAGGATACGTTTTACGCGACAACGCTGAAGCAAAAAAGAGGGTTATGGCTTTGAACGGAGTTGCGGGCACCTTCTAGTTTATTAATAGTTTGTACAGTCGAGGTCAAACATATATTTACAATTGAGAGTTCCAAGAATATCTTTACTTTTAAATAAGTTTACACATAGCATGACAAATACATGCTTACAAAGCATGTGACAGTTTCCTAATTTCACTCAATGGTTAGTTATATTTAACAACCTTTCTTTCATAACATCATTGTCACACATTGTGACCAATATATATTTCCATTACATGTAAAAAATATTTTCTGTCAATGAGCCATAGACATATTAAAAGCAACACTTGAATTTTTACGTTCAAGCGTAATTTTTGTTACTTACATCTCTTGATACATAAATATCTTAACAGTTTAATTTAAAACACTTTTCTTATTTTAAATTATGACAATCACCGAAAACAGTAAGTACCATATTGTCAAATAATCTATAGGTCTCTTTCATTTTGGGCGTGACGTCAGTGATGTGTCAATAGATTGTAGTATGTGATTATTTCTTTGAATACTTTTTCGTATAAATATATATATATATATATAACACCGAATGTTCAATACTTATTAATTTTCTAAAGATCCACTAAACTGTCAGAAAAAGATTCCAAAGTTGAATCATAATCAACTTAAAATACCTTCTTTTTTTGTAACATTTAATTCAGTCTTTCAGGATAAAAAGTAATATTCATTCTGCGGCCATTCACAAAATCACACTTACCGTATTTGCTGTTGAAACGAATTATCTCACTAGAAAATGACACTATTAGGTATATATGAATTGTCAATAAGGGTAATCTTAGATAGACAACATAAAAAAACACACTACCAATTTTAACCATTCAATGAATTGTCTATTACTATAAATAATCTTTGAGATTAAATTAAGGACAGTTCAATTTACTAAGCGGACATACTTAAAACAATATTAATCCTTCAACTAAAAAACAACTGATAGGTATTGGCTGTCTATAAAATAAACATAGACACGTCTATCAAGTGTTGTATATATTTTTTTTATTGTCTAAATATTTTTGACGATGGAGCGAACTAATATTGAAGATCGCAAATTAATCTTCCATAAATGATGTTCAGGCCAATTTTCACTGCGGAAAATAGCGAATAAGTTTAAATGTTCCAAGTTAGCCGTGTTGCCAATCATAAAAAAAAAGAGAGCATCTTACGCTCGACGATTTACCAAAATCGCGGCGGAGAAGTGGCCCGGCAAACCCAAAAGTCGAAAAAAAGTTCTTGCGGCTGTTAAAATAAAAAAAATACATATGTCCTTTCGTGAAACTGCTAAAAAAAGGTATTAGCGTAGGCACTGTCCAAAATATCAAGAAAATAAATATCATACGGACATATAAGAAGCAAAATATGCCGAAGAGAAGTGCCAAGCAACAAATATGGTCCAAAAAAAGGTGCCGCAATTCATACGATATTTTGCTGCAAAACAAATCTCGATGCATTCTAATGGACGATGAAATGTACGTAAAGTTTGACAGCAGTACGTTACCCGGGCCCTAGTATTACAATGCAGTTGTAAGAGAAAATGTACCCGATTCCGAAAAAGCCATAAAAATTTACAAATTCGGGAAGAAAGTCCTTGTATGGTAGGCAATTTGTTCTCCTGTGGCCTCAAAAGTACGACTTATGTTGCAACAGGAACTGGTGGCGAAATGTATAGAAAGGAATGCATCACGTAAGGGTTACTACCTATGTATAGAAAGCACAGTATTCCCCCTTTGTTTTGGTCTGATCTAGCGAGTGCTCACTATGCTGGTGAGACTGTGGTACTGTTAAATTAAAAAAAAACATAGATATTGTTAAGAAAGAAGGCGATCCACCAAACTGCCCGGAGCTCCGCCCCATCGAGCGATACTGGGCCATTGTAAAGAGATACTTGAGGAGGGATGGCCGACAACCTAGTATATGGCAGAATTTAAACGCATGTGGTTTGCTGCTTGCAGAAAAGCATCCAAAAGCTCCGGGCCGAATCCGGGCTAAACTGCAAAAATTTTACCTTTGTCATTAGATTTATTTTTCTTGTGTAATATATTACTTTATTTCATTACTAGCTTCTGCCCGCGTTTAAATTCGTTTATCGCGGATAAGGGTATTTTTCCGGGATAAAAAGTAGCCTAGTTCCTTCCCGGGACTCAAACTATCTCCATACCAAATTTCATCCAAATCGGTTCAACGGTTTAAGCGTGAAGAGGTAACAGACAGACAGACAGACACACAGACACACTTTCGCATTTATAATATTAGTATGGAAGTATGGATTGTAAATAAATATTCACCGTAATAAAGATATATTTGTTATAAGAAATCCGTTAATTGACCTATTTTCGATGTCCGCATAGTAAATTGAACAGTCCTCATCACAACCGGAACTCCTTAAAATTCTACATCTTTGAATGGCACTAAATCTTTCCTGCTTTCTTTGTGTGGCGACAGCGAGAATTCTTAACTAAATTAACTCAAGTTTTCTGGACTCGGTGAAACAAAAACAACCCTGAATATTTTATTACGTTACCGTGCTCTTGCACCCTTGAGCCCATGATCAAAATTTAATTATACCTGCTTCTAAATTACAAATTTGCGTATTTTTTTCTCAAACTTCGAGCTTTTTTCAGCAGCTACGCGTTCGTCCGACTTAATTTTTGAATGGAATTAGTGATTTATTATCGAACGTTTTGCAGATATCGTTTTAGATAGAAAGAATGGATGAATATATTTCAACATCGGACTAGATCGTGTCGTTTTCACAATTTATTATTTTCCATTATTCATTTTTGTAATGATAACGGAACGGATGTCCAGTCGGAAGCAAGAACGGAAAAGGCATTTATGAACTGTCACGACTTTTTGCTCACCTTTGCCACAAATGACCTATTCCTTCCTTATTATCTACATCGGCACATAACTTTAGGTCGTGTTTGAACTTCTTGGCCAGTATCCAAGCAAAACGTTGTCTAATCCAGGCTGTTTGCACAAACACGCATATGTTGATGTCTAGCTCACATGTCTATAACTCATCTACTTTTTAGGTTTTAACCGAGATGAGACGGCCTTCATGTTCACTTAGTGATTGGTCTCATATCCCATATTATCTTTGGTTTTTGAAAACCATTAATATTTATTCTATTTTGTTCGTTATTATTCTAGGAAATAAAACAATTTTGCTGTATAATATTTTCTTCTGTTTCCGCGATTACTAATCATTTAAATAAATGAATTTAACGGATTATATCGCGTAAATTATCTCATTTGAGTTCCCGGCGTTTCGGAAGCTTTTCAGCTTTCCATGGTCATGGGTGGACTGAGAAAAGATATATTTTCCTCTGTCAAAGTTACAATTTGTGCAAACTACCCACTTTGAAAAAACAAATAAAGGTACATACATGCCAGATGGGCCTAATCTGTAAAGACAGTTACACATGTGCCAGAAGGGCTTAATTATTTTATTTTAATAATTTACCAAGCAGCATTTCACAAATAAGGCGTACTGAGGAGAAAAGAAACGCTGCGAAGAAAAAAACCCTGACTACCTCATTACTAATTATAATGTTTTAAAAAACAAAGAGTATTAAATTACTTTTAACAGATAAGATATTTTTACACCGTTCGGAAATTAAGACTGTGTTGTCTCTCTCTGTGTGTTTCTATATATATATATGTATATATATATATATATATAACTGACGAGGGCTAATCGTGTCAAACTGCTGTCTAGAAAAAAAAGCAGCATATGGGCCGCTGCCGATCAAGGCTCGAGTGACGATGACGGCGATGTGGCTACCACTTCTCGAGTTAACTACGGGTTTGTCGTCTATTAATTTTCTTATACTTTGAACATTATTATATCCTGCTTATTAGACGAAAAATGAAATAGGTATACTTAAATGCGTCACGGCGACAATAAATTATTCAAACTTCGACACGCGTGTAGAAATTTTGCAATTTGTTTGTTCACAGGCGTTATGTCGAGGATACTTATGTTAATCTAAGAATAGAATAATTATCATTCAACGTTGTAGTTTTATTTTGTAACCTTTTCCTTATCCCGACTGTCTCGTCGCTCAGCAACAGTATTTTTTTCGAATTCCGTAGATTCATATGTGCTCGATAGTCGTGTAAGGCACGAAGTTTGTGAATTTTTATTCATTTGTAACGAAACTGGTGCTTTATGTTCGTCAAAAAAGACAATAAATACCTTTAGCTGCGTGGCGTCCATATAAGCCGATTCCCACCGGGTTGCCCAAGGAAAGGCTTACTAACCACCTTTTTCTTTAAATATGTGTATTCATTTACACGCTTCGGCTTGCCTTGGAATTTATCTGACGCCACGCCTCTTATACCTTCTGATATGCCTGGTAGAGGTAGTTCTTATATCATTTTATTTTATGCAAAACTATCTTTATACTTCAAGTTTACATTAAGAGCGCAATATTGGTCCCCGGTGGCGTAATAACGGCTTACATTATATGTCAACGAAAATGTTCAAAATGTAATTTCGCCATAGTTCCTGTAGGCGTCGCTGCCGGAGGCAATATCAAAAGATTAATGAGAGTGCAATGGGTGACAACGGGAACAATGTTTGTAAGAAAAGCTCAATGAATACTATCTGGGTGGTGTAAACACCGCATTTGGCGTTAGTCATCAATAGTCATCATTGCGATTAAATCGCCGATCGTAATGAATAATGGGTATTACATTTTATTACGCAGTAATATTTGTCATATTGAATACATTTTGATCTCAATTTTGATATTTCGAAATCTATGACTATAAAAATACTCATTGAAATAAAACAATTTAACGGATTATATCGCGTATATTATCTCATTTTAGTTCCCGACGTTGTGTTATTTCAATGAGTAATAATCGCGGAAACAGAAGAAAATATTATATAAAAATACTGTTTGAAAGTTAGTAACCGTCAAGTTTTAGTTTAAAAATCTTCACACGAGGGCAAAAATTCTGGGTCACCATAATGTTAATAAGAGCAATAGGTTTAATTTTATTATTTGCCAGTAGTTTTATTTACATAAAATACTATTCTTGGCAATACCAAACTGAATTCGCTATTTCCGCAATCCTATCATGACGATTTTTGCGATATTTTCCTTCGTTAAAGTTTTTTTCTTCATGAATTTTTACGAGTCTGATTTAAACCTGAAACGTCATTTTCTTTAGTTTTGTGTTAGCAGTTTAAATATCAAATGAAAAAACGATCATGACAGAATTCAATAAACTGTACAACCCTAAACTATTTTAGGAAATGTGACGGTATTTCATCAATCCCAAATTTTTACCTCCGAGTGTAGCCTAAAACTAGTTAATATAACGTAATGTTTTAAAAAATGTAGATCTACAATACGATTATCAGTTTTAAAATTATTATTATTATTGTAACATTTACAAGTTTGTATTGTAAGCTTGGAAGTTAATTTTATAGTTTCATGTATAGCGTTAATTATGGTCAGTGCGCCCTCGATAGTCTTGCTAATTGGAAACCAAACTTCGTTGATTGCAGAGATTTGGCCGAAAGTTCGTCTGCAAGCCTCCTTGCCTCAGTTTCACTTAAGTGCCCATATGCGGGCCGCAAACAATCTCGAGCTTACGCTTTTGGGCCACGTTAAGCGGGACTCTGAAGTGTTCCCATTGTGCTTGGAACCTTTGTAAGAGCGAGAAGTGGGAAAACAAATGTGTGTATAACTAACTATACGTGCAAAAATATGTTTTCGTCGTCGGTGATATGGAGTGTGAAGGGACGATTAATTTTACTATGTCGCCAAAGGTTTTGGTCGAATTATCAATAGCCATTAAACCTGCGGTATTTACGTCAAGGTGCGTACACATTTGTATCATTTGCCCGTATCAGATCATCGTCGCGTGGCATGATCGCGTGTCACGATCACTCGTTTGGACGTTACGCCGATCGGATCGCTCGAAATCCATTTTGCTACGCGTATCACACAGTTATATCGGACGAGTACGGCATGATCGGCGCGCCAACAGTAAGCGTCCAAGCAGCGCGATACGCAGTCATGCCACGGCACGATGATCGGATACGAGCAAATGATACAAGTGTGGACGCACCTTTAGGTTTGGTCAAGATATTGCGTTGGAGTTTTAATATTTATTTATGTGTTTATCGACTTGTAAACGCTGAGTAATTCAATTAGTGGTATGGTGAGTGACTAGTGAAAATTAAGTAAAAAATACAAGTTGCGGTATGGTTCTGAAAGTAGCCTCACATTTGCTTCAGTACTTGTAAATGAATATGTTTATTTTTTATTTCGATCCTAAGCCATGAACAATGAAATCACTAACTCGTCGCCCTTTTTTTACATTCTATGTCACGGATCATGATTAAGAAAGTCGCAGATCACATGCTTATTACTTTGCTTCTGGCTCGTGCGACAAATACCTGCAATAAGAGATGTTTTTTACCACTCTTAGTGTGTAATATACGAAAACATATTATATATTAAAACCTAACATAAGATCATTGTAAAATGACGACACCGTAAGTAAATCCTTTACAAGAAACAAATATCTAGTCGTATTCATAACATACTTTATGTTATATTTATACGGGTGTAAACAGCTCTGTACTTATACTCTTGGCGCTCCAAAACTTTTATCCTTACTTTAACAAACAAATGTATTCACTCTTAATTTTATTCTTGAAAGGTATTCATCATGCTGGCGGCGTAAAATAATTTCAAACTCTCATTATTTATAACACTCAAAACTGTCGAAAGAAAACGAGTCTGTGAACTCGTACAACTATCTGACGTGACGCTTTACTTGCTTGTGAAATGTTAGGTTATCTTTTATCCGCCATGGACTTAATCAAATTAACTACTTTCAGGAGGAGAAAAAAGTCATAACCCTCTCTTTTGCTTCACCTTAGTCGGGTAAAAAGTATCCTATAACCATCTGCCGCTAAACCGCAGTGGGACAAAGTAAACCATATTTATACGCGATTAAGTTCCGTTTTTGTTTTTTTGACCGTGATTCAAACTAACACCGTTTTTACAAATTGTCACGACTAAACGGGTATAAATATGATTTATATTGCCCCACAGGCAAAGATGTAGCATTTTATCCCATTAAACGAACTATCCGTTTTTACTTATTTTTCTGAAAATATTATCAATGTAGACATTCCTTTTTCCAAATTTTGTAATAGTGAAAAAAAAGAGTTATCGTGTTGCGCTAGTGCAAATTTTATATTACACGAGAAAAAACTTTGAGACAAGTTCAGTGTCCACAATAAGACTCAAACTTTCTCAGTTCCCACTGCCCTGTGTTCTAAACATTAACCACACACTTGTTCAAAATAAAGGAATCACGGTCCCGCAACGAACTTACAATATAGAAGCAACTTTATTTTCCTCCAACAGAAGTTAAACTTCACATATCATCTTCACATATCGGTTTGAAATGTGTCTGTTTCGATTCCTATTCGATGACATGTTTATTTGAACTATTTCCGTTCTTGTTTTTCAGTATCATTATTTTTGTCAGAAATTGATTTCAATTGCAACTTGAACATCATATGACAAATCAAGTACAAACTACAATAGAAGACCGATGCGAAGATTAGGCCGGAATCAATCTCGAAAAGGCCAAAACTGCATCACTTGCACTACCCTAAAGAAAACATAACGCTTTAAGGCGTATGCTTTAGTCATTCCTTTAGTTAATAAAAATGCCGTATAACGAGTATTAAAATGTTTTTTATCCAAGATTTTGTTTGATTCTTCTGCCGTTTTTTTATTAAATCGTTCGTATGGTAATACAGAGAATATAATCTAAGGTCATCATCATTCACTTATCCTCATCCCATTTACAAGGTTGGCGTAGCATGTTTGTACCTTCCATAGCTCTCGATCACCCGTCGTGTCATCACTTACATCCTTCGTATTCATATCCTCTCTTATGCAATCCATCCACCTTTTCTTTGGTTTACCCTTCTTTTACCTCCCTCCTCATGCAAACCTAATTCCTTCTTGTCGCATTTTCATCCCTTACATTATGTATAATTGTTGAATTGTATTTAATAGATCGTTAACTTAATAAATAAATCGAAATATGCAAAATTATACATCGTTATTTTTTTATATTGTTCACACGTTCCGGCTGTGCGGCCCGGTGCTGCGGTATCGCTGCACGATTCTATTTCCCGTACGTTATTGTGACGCAGAACTTTTAACGTAGGAACTCTTTACTTTTATTTTAACTTATATTTTTTGTATGACCAAATAGGTTGACGAATGGATCAGGCACTGTGTTTTATTAGTAATTGTAAACCAATTAGATCGCATAAGAGTAGGTATTGATTTATTTGAATTCGCGTTTATTTTTGTAATTGTTGCATTATTCCTGGATTGTAAAACTTCTGCGTTTGATATTAGTAAGTATAGCTCGTCAAACACCGCCTGTTCCACAAAAACATCTGCACAGTGCGTGTGTAGCAAAAGTGCCGCTAAGCTATATTCTTCAACCACTAAATAGTAAACCTTGTGACATTACCTTGACTCCGGGAACTTTTCCGGGCACCAGCTAATGTCCTACTTAGAGCTTATTAGGTTCTACCGAATAACTTGAACTCGGCACGGTTCGTTAAGGGTAATGGTATCTCGTAGTATCTTTAGGGCGCATTTGTACCACTCAATTGTACGACACGAGTCTTCCCTTAAGTAAAGTGCTTTTGAAAGGGAACTTGCAATTATTTAAAATATATATTTTTTCTCGTTTTTTAGATTTAAAATTCAATGGACATTAGAGCAGATGTTCCATAGGCTCATAGCATAAAAAATCGAAGAGGGAAGAAAACTCTTGATGTTGTTACTTTGGGTATCCACATCAAACTAGTAAGGAAATCAAATTTATATTTTATCAAGTAAGAAATAATGGTAACTGCATCTTAATAATTATAAAGTATATTATAAAGTTGTAAAAATGAAATGTCTGTACAGTGAACATATTAAAAAAAATGATTGAAACGGACTATTTGGAGGTCACTGAATGGAAATATATTAATATTTTGTATGTTTGTATGTGTCGTTGCGGCTTCATCACGCCAAATCGGCTAAATGGATTTCAATTATTTTTTGTACACGGGTAGCTTCAGATGGTTATAGGATGCTTTTTAACAAACTACGCTGAAGAAAAAAGAGGGATATGTTTGTTCTTTTATCCGCGGACGAAGTTTGATTATAATAAACGTGAATAAAATTTTGGAGTACCTCATCTTTGTTTCGTGTAGCGGGGCTAAAGTGATTGTTTTAGCCCCGCCCGTTTTAAAATTTTGTGCCAATATTCCCGTTATTTTTGGAGATAAAGTGACGTATACATACAAGTCCAAGCAAAACCCGTTTTCAAATCTGGGCGCTGTATACTGTCTGGGGTAAATCACTTGCACCAGAGTACGCGGTACGATTTGAGGCGGGCCGACGTTAAGTATGGTGAAACTTGAAGTAGGCTCAGTATCCTATTGGCTGGGTGCGAAGTAGAAGGTGGGAGAACCAGGATCGATCGCAGCGCGCACCGTGTCAAAAAAAGATACATTCGGCAGACGAACTGTCACTATTCATTTACTAGTGAAATTTACGTATCCCGGCATTATCAAGTGAAAATAAATAAACATGCGTCACGAAATCTGCTCCGTAGTGAACTGTAAGAGCAATGGCAAAAACAGTAGGTAAGGTAATCACAAATCTGTAAATTTTTCCCCAACCAAGTTGGAAACTAGAACAACGAATGAAATGAATAATCGTTGTCAAGAGGAAAAAGTAAGTAAGTTAGTCTAATTTGGCCATGTTTAACTTCAAATAAACAAAAAGTCTACATTATTAACATTGAGTACTGTAGTCACAAATAATCGTCTGAAATATATATAGATTGCGTTATTCGATTAAATTGGTTTGTTTCTCGTGAAGACAGTCATGTGAAAGTCTGTGAGTGACTGCCGGAAGTTTATTGATTTTGCCATTTTAGACGGATTTTTTTCCATTTTAGACGTCAAAGTTATTATCGACATTATAGACTTACATAATTGTATAAATAGAATATATGTAAATTACAATAATTCGTTTAAATTATTTGTTTATTTACTTACTTCTCGTAATGACAGCCAGCCATTTGACATTTCATAGTCCGCCGTAATTGCAACCGCTAATTGGCGCTGTCATCGCGCACCCAGCCAATACATGCTAAACGTCGTCGATGCCTGCGGACGTTGGCTCTGTATGCTCACCTCGGAGTTGTTATGTTACACAGTATACCTACTATAAACAAAATACCTTTGTAATTATAGTTGGCACAGTTTACGGTAAACTACGAGATAAATAAAACACGTATATTATGGTATCTACAGTTTTCTTATAAACTAATCAGAATTGTAAAAAGTCTAGCATGCAGTCCAAAAGAAAGTTCTTTCCATATAACGATTCCAAAATTGTATGAAATTATCTTAAAAGACAAGAAAGTATCGTTAAATTAGGATCAAAAAAAGACAGCAACGGCTCCCCTGTAGAATGTTAAATTTTCAGTTGCACCTTGCACCAGTAGGTATAAGTAGTAGGTGGGTGAATCAACTTTTAGACCCACACTTTTGATGTCTCTGGTGTTACCAAAACTGTATCTGGTGTTACCAAGAAATCTGGCTTCTAATATGATATTTTCCTGTTTATTGGGTTTAACAGACAGGGACATTCAATGTTTTAACTTACACCATAAATAAAAAAAGAGAAACCGTTATTCAAAAGCGTTATTTTATAACGAAGTTTAAAAGTAGTGGACAGATTTGTGTGGGTCTACAAAAGTTGATTCAGCCAGGTATCGATGTGTCCGCTCGACATATTCGATTACCGGCAGGACAAACAGCGTGAAAAATATGGCGCCTTACCCTTTCATTATAGTGAACAGGCGACACACTACTGCATCAAATGTTTAACGAATGCGTATAATAGGTACGTAAAAAATAAAATCAAACAGTAGAATATAAGTAATTTCTCGGCGAAAACTTTCAATCAAACCATAAAACCAATGTTTTTGTACTAAATTGCTTACACTTTTAGTCGTGAGTTTCACCTAACTATTTTTCCTCGATATTTATTTATTTTTTTGTATCAAACGAAGTAAAAGTATCGTTTTGGCTTTATCAAGTCTCACAAACACATTACTAAATCTCCGGAATTGGCTCGGTTGGATCCGTAATAGCCTAGGGAAGTACGAACAAGTTGTTTTTGTTCGCTTGTACCAAAAAAAATGCTTACTTCGGAATGCCAATACATTCGCGTAGCTACCGTATTACGAATACTTAAATGGATATTTTATTATTATGTTATTGATATTTTATGACTTGTTTCGCGGTGAAAGAGTCTTAACGACATTTGAAGATATTTTATAAAGCACCTGTGACCCGAACACAAATAACATTGAGTATTACGGAATACATGTTGACTGTACACAGTATGGGATTATTGTTGGAGAATATAAGTACTACCATTGTAAGTCAACTGATTTAATTGATAGCATTCTTCAAGCGCTGTTTTGAATTATAAACACCGAACTATAGCCAAAAGTGACTAAGTTATTCTTGAGATTGACTAAACATCTGATAAAAAAACAACCCGTTTATGAGTTGCTAAAATTGCTACCCAAGTTTTTGCAGAATTATAACACCAGATTAAAAACGTTCCGATTTATTTTCATGACCTCTTGTGTAAGCCACTATATGGACCATATACAACATAAATGCTTAGTGCGACTTGTGTTGTGCAGAACAGAATGTAGCGAAGGACTTTTGTATCGTCAGCGTGTTACTACGTCTAGTCAATAATGTGTCTATTTTTTGGCTAATAAATTGTATTTAAATGTATGGTGAATATTTAAAGTCTTTGCTGGAACTGCTCAATTATTAATCAAAACCTGTACTAGTCCAATAATATACAGCGGGCTAAATTAAGATAGGCCTTCGTTTGTATAAGACGTGATACAAGGGAGGTATTTTAGTTTGCACGTTGCGATTGGTCAATGATTTATTTTTTCATTTGCATAAACATTTATAACGGAGGACTTCGCGTTTTTTTTTAAACATTAACGGTATTTTTCCGAGCATATTGGAGAAAATATAATGATTATAAATTCAAAAGTATGTTACATTAATGAAATAAGCCGCAGTAAATGTAGCGTCTAATTTACCTCCACATAGCTTTTATCTCTCACAAACAGTAAATTTATAGTACCTTCTACTAGCTCCACGCATAATATTAGCAACATGGTGAAATTTACAACGGGATTGTAAAAGGCAACATTAAATTCAAGTACGTGAGCAAAAGTCCAACGAAATTTCTAGAAATTTATTCGCTACGCCAGAGTTGCATCTGGTCGTGGAAAATTGCCTTCATGAGTGACAATTACGAAATTATTTCGCTTACTGGCATTAGTGAAATGCGCTTTCCCTGCCGGTATAATTTACCATTTTAGGCAAATCTGAACATATTTTTGCAAGTGATGTTATTTTTTGCAATAGCTCCGTAGATTAAAATTGAAATGCAGGGAAAGTTTCAATTTTTCGGTTATCGTATCGCTTATAGACGTCAGTATTGCATTAGCAAAGAGATTTAAATGTATCTATGATGTGAATGAACTTTTGAATTAAAGTTAAATTTCTAGCCATATTTGAAATTGATTTCTTAGAGTGACGTTAAATATAATAAGAGTATTGATTTTATAATACGTATTATAAATCTATACTCTTATTACACCCGAGAGTAGCATCCAAAATGGCAAAATCCCTTATAGTTTCGTCATGTCCGTCCGTCTGTCCGCCCGTATGCCACAGGCTTTTTACTCAAAAACTACAATATGTACATTGATGAAATTTAGAGTATAGGTGTCTTGTGTGAGCCGCTACTTAGTTTAATAGTTTCGTTTTCAACATGATCGGATATACCGTTTTTGAGTTATTGCCGAAAAATAGCACTTGTCAACAAAAGGACGTGGGTGCCGTGGAGATACGCTCTTTTGCTAGAGCACTTTTTCATATAGCATTTTATTTCACCCGTTGTGTGCATTTTTTCTTATATGAACTGCTGCGCAACACTACACTGAGCATGGTCCGACATGCGCTTGGCCGGTTTTTTTAATGCCTTAGCGTAGTGCCCGCAAATGTACTTTTTTTTTGCAACAGCCATAATTACAAAATAATACATTTAGACCTATACGTTTAGTTAGTATAGTACTCATAACACAGGCTTGAACTTACCACGGGACTAGTTTGTCCTCTTAATATTTATTTATATTTTTATGTTAACAATTCTTTGTTAGTTATTAGCAGCTGATTATGCCTGTAAATGTCGGTTATTTGACAAGCGTAATCAATCGTTCACTCAGTTAATACTATCAGATTTTAGTGAAATTTCCCGAACCATATTTACTCATATACCGTAATAAACAAGGATTTAATTTCATTAATTTGTCGCGCTGTAATTTAAAGATTTCCGTGTTTAACCGTCCTCGGTAAGTAATATTGATAAGGGCATAAAACATTCCTTTGCAACCTTATTATCCCCGTAAGGTTAAAACTCAAAGCTGTCCCCAAAATTATTAGGTTGTTCCTTTTTGCCTCGCGTATAAGTTTCGAATTTCACAAATGGTTTAAGTAAAAAATAAGGGATGGAGTGATAATGGAAGTTTCCCTATACGAAAATTTGAGATCCTAATCATATGAAAAATGTTTAAAGAATAGCGAAGGAATAGCCAGAATTATACATTATTCCGTTGTTTTTCATAGTATGAATAATATTAACTATATTTTCACTTCTCATACTCGAAAAGTGCCTCGTGTTTGCTTCGTGTCGAGGGCCTGAAGTGATATCGATTTAGCGCCTTGGGCGTGAATGGAAGCCATGGAATTATTTTTTAAGAAAATGAATAATAAAAACTGGGCTAGCTACGTACTAACTAAACTAACGTTACATTACTACATACTAACATTAACGCATCGTCTGTTTTAGAAAGGTTGCTTTATATAAACCTAGTTAATATTTTTTTATAACCAAGAATGTTGCATGATAAAAAAACCTAATAATTCGTAACTATTGAAGTTTTCGAAGCGTAGCGTTCGTACGAAGATCGTCGCGAATATCTATGCGCTCTTTATCTTTAGTCTATATCATGCCAATATTTCACTTGAAAAGTTAGGCTAGTACTATTAACATGGGTGATTTGGATGTTATGTTTACAATAAATTTACTAATTATTTGTATTATGTTATTTATTAAGGTCCATACTGGCTCATATAAAAAAATTTCGTTCGTTTTTTTTATTCATACCGCTTTGTGATCATCTGATCATAATCACCACTCTTCATAATGTTGTTCTTTATATTTTTTTACATTAATTTATACTGTCGTTGCTCAGTATAATAATTATACCGATTTTTTTTACTTATCATTGGCCTTACTGAAATTATACGTTTACTCAGTATATATTTTTCGAGAAAATTTTAATTCCGATATTTTTTTAATTTACCTTTGTTACTAATATCATTAAAAGTCTTATTTAATCAAAAGTTGATATTAACTGGTTCAATATCCAGCGTTTCAGTTTCAGTTTTGTGTCATTATATCAGATGTTTGTTTTTGTCTAAGGTCGCAGTTCTAACCTAACCTACCTTTTCCCGGAATAAATACCAACATGTTTAAAAGTTTATGATCCTAAATGATATTGCTTGAAATCGTTTTGTTGAAAGTATATCAATACAAATTAAATGATATATGTAGGTATATGAATGGGTAAATCGGAATAACGATCGTTATGAACCAAGATAATTATGAATGGAGATCATTATTGAAAAATTGTAGGAGATACATTTTCGGACTTCCAATAATCGAATTTGCAATTTTGTATGAACTTGGGAGTACCCTATTTAATGTTGATAGTTTATTGAATTAAAATTTTGCATTATCACATGTTTTGGCACTTTTAAGTAACCAAGTTGGCACACTTTAAGAATCCACAAATTGCGATAGGTTAAATGCACTATTATATAAACATCTTAGAAAATAAAGCATACAACCGTGGAATACGCACCTTTTTTTAATCACATTAATTAAAGGCTCCTTTATCACATCATATTTATTGCGTATTCCATTTTATTTTACAACAATGCTTGCACAGAGCTAGTCAAAATACACGATGTGCCTTTACACACGTATTTTATTGATGTGAACCCGGCTTAGCGGTGACAAAATTTAGTGTTTCATCGTAACCCTAAAATACGTAATGGCTGGCGCTTCACTTTGATATATTATGACAAAACGGTGCGCTGAAACATTTTACTTGTAAAAATATTACAATGCGTTAAGCTAGCGGTGACGTGGGAAACGTGCTTATTAACCACTAATTATATTGAAATAGCCTAAACATACGACCTGTCATGAAATAAAACTTTTTTAACTTTACCAGAAAAATCACGACCGCGCATTTATAGTGATTTAAATTCGGAGCATGTACATTCTCTGATGTGAAGACACTGTAATCTTGCTAATTGTGTCATACACTGAAGCAAATATAATGAGCCTTATTGTTGTGTGTGTGTGTGTGTGTGTGTGTGTGTGGAGTGACGGTCGACGGGCACCACGGCCTCTGTTGCATGCGAAGTGCAGGGAGGATCCCGCGGCTTTATGCTATTAATGATCTGACACGTCATTCTATGGTATCGGCACATGTACCGTGCATTTTGGAACATCAAGGCCAAGTTGAAAAATAACCTATATTTCAAATTGGAATCGATGTATGACTTGGTCCCTGTAGCCACCGAGTCGGCTAGGCCCTGGTGAATGAAAAATTTTGATGTACGGTTAAGAGATCCTGTTCCAACAAATATCCGTGACCATAAAGCGAGGGAACGCCGCGCCGCCAGTATTTTGTTTTGCTCTTTTGGAGCGGAGGATTGGGTAATTAATCAATATAGTTTTTATATCATTTTAAATATGTATAAATTCGCTTTCTTTTGTACTTTTAAACGTCTATGTATTTTTTATTGTAAATTAAAATATTGTTTGAAACCCTCATTAATCACTTTATACCACAGAATAAGACACAAAAAATCCAATATAGATTAGAATGTCGTTTCTTTCATTATTTTTTATCCCATGTCCAAAACTGTAAGTTATTGAAATTAAAATGTTTCTCAAATATTATCTTTTTTCAATTCCCCTTCAACATTTATTTGCATCGGTAATATCAGCTACCGGCAGTATTAACCGTGCTTATCACTCTACCCGCGTTCATTTGTAACACCACAATAAACGTAACACTAGCGAGGGCTCTCCAAATGTGTGACATTTATACATGTCAAGAGAGAACACTATCTTCATTTCCTACAAAGTGCCTATCATATTTTTTGGGATCTAAACAAAATTGTTGCGGTTGGTTACAGGGTGAGAAGGTTGTTAAAATAGTTATTTTCTTTTTTAGTACGCTTCATATACTATTTTTAGGTTTCCGTACTTCAAAAAAAACGGATTGCTTATAGGATCACTCCTGTATCTGTCTGTCTGTCTGTCTTGACCGATTGAGTGGTGTGGGCTTAAATTTTGAAAATAAATACAGAAAATAGTTCTTTAGCTGTAAATTACAGGAAAACCTACAAAAGTTCTACGGTATAAAAGTAAGGTAGGAAGTTTCCTAATATTTCTCTAAATATGTGTGTAACCAACATGAAATGACACCAGACTGCGTAGGGGGAAGTCTCCTAACGCCGGACACACGTACTATCTCAATAGCAAACAACGCGATCGATTCAAGGATAAGTAGAAAAGGTGTAGGGGACGTAATGGTGGAGAAGTCACGGGATGAGATTTGACAGTGAAGTGAGCAGCAAAGACGGGAGTTCTTTCTTGCTGTTTTTAGTAGGGAGACAATGCATCAACTTCTATTCATAGTCACTACGAGTATAATACAGCCTATGCCTATAGAGGCATCTGACCATGGCGTTAAAACATCTAACACCAACCACATCTATTGGTTTTAGATGTTGACACAGGTCGGTGTTAAAAGTTTTAAAATCCATTCGGTGCCAAAGGTTAAAAAAAATTGCCTACTAGACGCGCCAAAATATTTATTTTTTGTTTACTGTGTATAAAAAAAATAAAACGATGAATAAAATAACCAAAATTTACGAAAGTTACAACCGACTATATTGATACCTTTGCTTTGTCGGCGAAGAAATAAGATGTCATTGCCATGTCTTTGCAAATTTGGTTTTGTGATTGACAGACATATTACCAATTTATTGTTTATATTCATGTACAACGAGATATATAATATTAAAAGCAGGAATCGGAACCGGTATTTTATAAAACTTGTAAAATACACGCTAACTACTTTTAAAACTGTATTTAGGAGAAGATAAATTAATCACAAAACGCCTGATTAAAGTTCTAGAATTTTTATAAAATATACGAAAATCTCGTAACTGAACGAAAAAGTTATTAGAAGAAGAATCGTTATTTCGGATATTTTGTATGAAAAAAATACCGGTTCTGATCCCTGATTAAAAGTAGCAGGTATTTGTATGTAAGAATCCGCCCTAATTAAATTAGTGAAATACGGTGCCGTACGCGTAGATGAGGTATATACTTCATAATATACCAAATATTGTTTTGTGCCGGAATGTAAAAATGATTCGTTCAAAGCACCATGTTTTCGTATAAATACGACACCTGAGTAGCCTTAGTATAGTATCTGTTAGTATTGCCAAAGTCGTCAAATAACTCTTTAAATTATAAATAACAGGGCCATGACAACGCTCTCACTTCAACCTGCGCACCAATGTTTTGAATTTTGACAGTGTCAACTTCAACGTCGTGTATTTTTTTTAAATTAAAGAACAGTCTAAAGCAATCGCTCCATTCGAAAGTAGTTTGGTAGTTACGCTCTTTCAGAGTGAGTAGGTACGTTACAAATGTTTTTATTAATCTTATCGAAAATAGAAAAAAAAATGTGACTTTCTCTTCCCAAACAGAATACAAAAAAGTAATAAAATGACAGTCTTAAAAATATTAAATCTTGTCAATTAGAACTAATATAGGGTGGGGTAAATATGTTTGTCTATCTTTATTTATTTAACCTAGTAACAAATAATTGCAATTTCTTTTTTAAATTACTTTATCCCGATCTCCTCCGTCTTGTTGTTGGCACTCCTGCACTCACGAGCGACGGATCGCGGCTATCTCTTCATCTTTTTATCAAACTGTTTAACACAAAAAGCCTGTGGTTTTACCCGTGAAACGCTCCATTATAAATAAAATTGCACGAAGTGATCTATAGGTTCCCGCCAATTTCCCGCCCCTCACTTGGACAGTTTCCGAAAAATTCAGTGTTGATATTTGCAAAAATGTATGGCCCACCTTATACAAATATAACTAACATGATTTAGTTAGAACAATCGATACGGTACGGAAAAGAACAACTATGGGTATTTAACATTATGACTAAAAGCCATTATTAATCTAAACTAATCCATTTTGGGGAAAATATGTCATGACAAAGAAACGAACCCCTTATAGCGTATTATGACACTTCGATTCCTGAACTATTTCCATATCTACAAATTTGTACGGAACCCTCGATGCGCGAGTTCCACTCGCACTTGAGCGGCTTTTTTTAATAATTCAATTATTCGTACACATAAGAGTCCTTATTAATGTTGGAAATCACTATGTCATACGAATATTCTTATTATATGCCTTTTACACCGAAATAGAGAAGCACTTACTTTCCTTTAGGAATTAACAATATTTTGAAAATTCTTTACAGCCACCACCGCGTCTTTAGGGAGTACTCGAAAACACGCCGTAAACGCAGCGTGTCCAGGGGCTTTATTTATTAAACTATGTTCTGCCCTGTTTATGTTTCACTGTCGTTTCTCGACTGCACTGGTCTTATTGTGAATTCAAGTTTATTACTTTCAGTGGTTTGTTGACTTTCTACTCCAATATTAAGATGCAAAGGAACTTTGACCGGAACCCACTGCTATGAATGAGTGGTGACGGTCGAACGGCAGCTTCATTTCATAGTTAGTTTTTCTCCTGCATTCTTTGTCTTTTATTTTAATTTTGGTCAATGCTTTTGGCAATTGGTCATTCAAGTTGGAATTGACCAATAACAATAACACTACTTTATGGAAGATCTGTTCATCTTCTTGGTTAACTGGGGTAATTGTGACTGTGGGGACAAACGCCTTGCCCACCTTGAATATGAAAAAAGAGAGCAGGGCACAAAGTGTTGCATTTTTGTCCACAGACGCATATATCCCGGTTAAGTTTAATTTAATGGTTGATTATGTTGACATTGCCGCATATACTCGTACTTATATTAATGGTTAAAATATTGTGTCGATGGTTTGGATATTTTATTCTGCGTAGATTTGAATTTGCCAATTAATTTCATCGTCATAGTAACACATCATTATGAGAGATACATATTGAAAGAAATTCGTTTTGTTATTTATTCCTTAACAATTTACTTGTCATTATTTTATTAAATGACCATGATTGAAGTAAATAGTGTATACAATTTGTAAAACATTTCAGAAATAATGTATGTGAACGAGAACGTCTTCATCTAACTACCTCCTTATTTCGACGATAATCTGAAAGTTAAGTACCTAAGTTAAGAAATTATATAATCATATCACATTGTTTAAAGTTTTTGTCGGCCCATCTTAGTGTATTGTTTAATTAAATAAGGAGGAAGTTATGAAGCGAGCGAGATATATGCAATGAAGAGGAGTGTATTGTCATCCTGTTAGGCTCCCCATATTATATATTCTCTACTAATCCATACACACAACACCTACACACTGTGGAATTTTTCTTTAAATGCGGTCACACATTTATCTATATTTTACCCCTTCATTCTATAGATTCAGCGAAGAACTAAAACTTCTGGGAGGAAACTATGGGTTTTTTATGTTTAGTTTTTAAGTTATTTAAAGTTATGCTGACGTCAGCAAAAGCTGTTATTATTTGTACATTTAAAAATAATTGTATGATTTACGTATAAGATTGTTTTTTAATAGCAACAATGCAATAACTAACCCCTTTAAAAATTAGGCTTTGTATGTACGATATACAAAGAGAAAACACCTTTTTTTGGATTTTTACTGTTAGCGACGTGCTCACAGGGTTTTTAATTTTAAAAACGTTAACTTAGTTTATCCGTTATTGTTTCATACAATAATTTTATAATTTTGTATGTTGTTAGTTTTTAAGCCAAATTTGAAGGTGGATACGCGTATGACGCAGCGGCACTTTCGTTTTAACGGTTGCATATGAGCACCGCAGTCAGCTTCTGTCTATCCGCGCGCGACACACGTATCCACCGCCCGCTTGTTTGTAACACGTGTTGTCGCATATCTTGGTTTAAATTAAATAGTTTCGCGACTCGGAATTCTTTGTTGTTATTGCGAATCACCTGGACCAACAACAAAGTGGTCACTTCGACCAGATCTTATGTTTCATACGCCTCAGAGTAAAAAAATGGTGAATACTCGCAGTACCGCGCGCAAGGAACGCGAGAACAAAGAGCTGGAGGATAGAAAACTCCAGTTACAAGTGCCTCCTCAGCCAACTGATGGAATTACGCAGAAAAGTGACGAACGACCCCCGTCGGCAATTATCCGCACGTTTGAATTACCGGGCAGCAGTGTTAAATCGGAACACCATCCGCCACGTCCGCCCGCTTCGCAAACGGGAGCAAAGTCCAAATCGTCGTCATCATCTGTGCTGGCCAGGAGAAAACAGCTGGAACTAGAAGCGGCTCAAAAGAAAGCGCGTATCCAAATGGACCTCATCGATGAGCAACTTGAAGCGGATATTGCTAACTTAATGGATGAGGAAAATGAAGAATACAGTCCAAGTCAGGATCAGCACATTGACAAAAAGAGTGAAGTGGAAAAATGGTTAGAACGAAGCCAGCGCGAACTCGAACCTATACAGCAAGTCCCCGAGCATGGTAATAAGCTGGACTTGCCGTGCGTGCCGGCGGCCGTTGACCCTGGCACCTCTAATGGAACGGTTCATATGCTCGCAAGTGCATTACAAAATCTAACTGCAAGTACGACAAATAAGTCATCGGAAACGAACCTGCTTAGCCGATTATGTACTCCCAGAGACTTACCAACAGTGGAGACCCCTTGGACTGGATCCAATTTAAGCAGGCCTACGAAGAGTCCACCGAAGTGTGCGGGTTCACCTCGAAGGAAAATTTATGGAGATTGAGGAAGTGTCTCCACGGCTCTGCGAAGGAAGCCGTCTCAGCTCTAATGGTTAGTGCCACATCGCCCGATATAGTGAGGAAAACTCTGGAACTAGTATTTGGAAATACTGAGAGCATTTTGACACGCATTATGCAGTGATTACGAAGACTTCCACCTATATCGAACGAGTACAGCAGAGATATTGTGTCATTCTCAGTAAAAGTGCAAAACTTCATAGCAGCTGTGCACACTGTTGGTCGCAAGGAATACCTACAAGACGTAAATATGGCCAATATTATTATATCCAAGTTTCCAGCCGTGATGGTATCAAAGTGGTCTGACTACAGTTTCCCTAAAATAACAGAAGGTAACGCTTGGAAATATTAGGAGATTTTCTGAACGATGAAGCAGTGAAAATAACCACCGCAGCGAATATTCATGCTACGGATCCACGCACCATCGGTTTCCAACACCATTCCAGGGGCAAAATTGATAACAGCGTTAGCCGCCAGCAGACATTATTAGTGCAGTCGGCACGCTGCGACAATAAGTGTTTATTTTGCCACGGCGCAAAACATACTTTAACTGAGTGCAAGTTGTTTAAAAAGCGCTACGTAAGGATCGGTGGCGCCACGTGAAACGCCACGGTATATGCTACAAGTGCTTAGTATCGCGCCACGATCGTGAAACCTGTCCCGCGCCCGCTTGCGATAAGGATGGGTGCGGCGAGGCGCATCACCGGCTAATGCATTACGTACATAATCGTATTATAGATGAGCAAGCCGTGTCAGAACAAGACCCACAACCTCGAGAAACATCTGATTCCAGCCCATCTACGGAAACAGTGACACATATAAACATAAGTGAACATAAAGTGTTACTCAAAGTGGTACCAATTAATATACGCGGCCCAAACGGATTTTCTCTACTACTGCACTTTTAGATGACGGTTCATCAATTATATTAGGCAGTACCGCGCTTGCCGCGCGCGCCGTTCTGCGCGGGCGCACCGAGTCTATGCGCATAAGCGGAGCGTGGAGCGACAGCGATTTAGTGTGTACATCTACTGTGATGTCTATTAACGTGTCTGGACTCGCTAGTAATGATGTTTTTAATATAAATGTACGAAGTGTAGATAATTTAAACTTGCCAGAGCAGGACTCGAATTTAGCCGGTTGTAATCAATATGCCCATTTACAAAAGTTAAAGGATAAATTGTTAACTAATGTAACTAATTGTAAACCTGAAGTTTTGATTGGGCAAGACAACTATCATTTACTTATTCCGATAGAAATTAGTGTAGGTAAACCCCATGAGCCGTCTGCGACGCGAACTTGTCTTGGTTAGAGTGTTTACGGGTTTGTCCGCGCGCCGCACTGTGACCGCACCCGAGCCTCTCACTCGAGCCTACTTATATCGGGACCCGGAGCTAGTGCGTCGTTCCCGAGCTCTCACGACGAAGCGCTTCGAGAGCTTCACGAAGAGGTAAGACGCTCCATTTTAATTGATTCGTTAGGTGTCTGCAATAAGCCTCGTCAGAACAGCGAAGACGTCCGTACGTTGGCCCAGTTAGAACGCACGTCGACCTTTGTTGATGGCAGGTGGCAAGTCGGTTTCCCATGGCGAGAAGAGAATAGCACGATGCCCGATAGCTATCCGAACGCCTTAACGAGACTAAGAGGGGTTGAACGAAAAATGGCGGCAAACAGTGACTACGCTAAGAGGTACGCAGATCGAGTTAACCACTTATTCGAAAATGATTTCGCCGGGGAAGTCAGAGATACTCAATCCACGTCCCCGCATACCTGGTACCTTCCCCATTTTGGGGTTGATAATCCAAATAAAAAAGAGCTACGTCTTGTTTTTGACGGGTCTGCGACAAGCTTGCAGGGCTTGTCGCAGACCCGTTGTTTCCGGGAGAACAGGTTCGCTGTGGCTGGGGATTTACAGGATATGTTTCTGAGGGTAAAAATAAGACCCGAAGACCAAGACGCGCTAAGATTTTTATGGAGAACTGACCGTAATCAGCCTGTTAAAATATATGCTATGCCTTCCCTTATTTTCGGAGCAAATTGCTCACCTTTTATTGCTCAATACGTAAAAAAGAGGAACGCGCAACGCTTCGCGTCTACAAAGCCCGCTGCTGTAGCTGCTACCTGCGAACAACATTATATGGACGATTACTTAGAGATACTTCAGACGAACCCACAGCCGTGCAAATGGTAATAGACATTACTTTTATTCACAAAGAAGGAGGCTTTGTTATGTGTAACTGGACAAGTAACAGTGAGGCGGTCTTGGATAGCATGCCGAAACAAACCTTAGGGCCAACGGCCTTAAGCTTTAAATTTGATCAACAGTATGAAGGTGAGCGAACTCTTGGTCTCCTTTGGTACCCCGCTACCGACGAGTTTGGATTTGACTTGTCACTTAAACGGATTCCTGATGACATAATTAGCGGTAAGCAAGTACCTACCAAAAGGATGATGCTCCGAGTGATCATGTCAATATTTGACGTGTTTGGTTTTTTGTCCCCATTTACCATACAAGGTAAAATAATGTTAAGGACACTCTGGCAATTATCTATTGGTTGGGATGAAAACATTCCAAGCAATATTTTTGTTGAATGTATTGAATGGATTAGCCTTCTACATAAGATGCGTCATGTGCGTATACCCCGGTGTTATCCAAGCCCTATATGCGCGGGCGAGACAGACAGTCGTTTTTTAGATATCGGTGCTACGAGCGTAGCGGCCTCTGACCCCGCGCGCCCCGCGCCTACGCCGTCATCACCGGAGCAGTATGCTACGCCGCGTTCTGTGTGCTACGAAACCGGCGCTACGTCATTGACACGTACAACCGCTGCGCTTAAATATCATAATCTACAAATGCATTGTTTTGCAGATTCATCAACAAAAGCGATGTGTGCAACTGCTTATTTTCGTTGGGAATGTGAGGATAAAGTATGCGTTGCTTTCATAGCTAGCAAGTGCCGAGTTTCACAAGTGCGACCGACGTTAACTGTGCCCCGCCTTGAACTACAGGCCGCAGTCCTAGCAGCGAGGCTAGCAGATAGTCTCGCGAAGGAACACAGACTTGTTATACAACGACGTTATTTTTGGAGCGACTCAACCACCGTACTGCACTGGATTTACAACGACGCGCGAAATTATACAACGTATGTAGCAACGTATGTAGATGAACTTAGTCGCAGTGACGAATGGCGGTATGTACCTACACAATTAAACGTCGCGGATATAGCAACACGCGAATCCTACGACGAAGCACTTTTAAAAAATGAGTGGTTAAAGGGTCCCTTGTTTTTGCGCTGCGCTGAGTCATCGTGGCCGCGTACCGTTATCGGCCCCGCGACTAATATATCAGTTGGTAATAGCGAAGTCGTAAATATTATTAGGGAACTTACCTGCTACATGTTTACCTACTCCGGATCCAGAACGTTTTTCCTCTTGGTTGCGGTTGCTGAGAAGTACCTTCATCGTTTTAAAGTTTGTGCATAAGTGTCGAAGAAACAACGTAGATGACTCCGAATTATACAAGCAGGCCCAGCTCTTACTGATACGACAGGCACAAAGGGATAGTTTCGGCGCGGAATTTGCTACAATAAAAAAAGGTACAAACTTGGATCCTACCAGCCGTATCCTTACCTGGACGCCTTACCTGGATGAGCACGAAGTTCTTCGCTGCGGTGGCCGTATTCATGCTGCATATGGGATCTCAGCCGAAACTAAACATCCAATTATTCTAGACGGACGACACCATGTGACGAGATTGCTTGTTAGACACTATCATTTAAATGCAGCACATGGTAACCAGGAAACTGTGGTAAACAATTTAAAACAAAATTACGCCATCGTAAACATAAGACCGACAGTTAAACATGTAGCAACAAGATGTATGTTTTGCAAAATCCGCAAAGCGCAGCCACAGGTACCTGTAATGGGTGACTTGCCTCCGTGCCGATTGGCCCATTACCATAGGGTGTTTACCCACTGCGGTCTTGATCTATTCGGACCAATGGAGGTGATTGTAGGCAGAGGACGTCAGAAAAGATATGGTGTAATTTTTACATGCCTCACGGTAAGGGCAATTCATTTGGAGATTGTACAGTCACTCACCACTGATTCGCTAATAATGGCAATTCGTCGAATGGCGTCACGCAGGGGATGGCCAGGATGCTTTTACTCAGATAATGGTACGAATCTTATGGGGGCCGACACCGAGCTGAAAAGATCCATCCGTGAACTCAACAACGATGCCCTGAGCCACGTTGCTTTAAACAATGGAGCTGCGTGGAAGTTTATACCTCCTGTTAGCCCTCATTAGGGAGGCGCGTGGGAACGTTTAATTGTAACTGTTAAGAGGAGCCTTGCCGTCATCCTGAAAGAGCGCACGCCTAAGGATGAAGTTCTCAACACCCTCATGGCTGAGGTGGAGAACATAGTAAACAGTCGCCCGCTAACCCACGTATCGGTGGAGCCGGGAAGTGATGAAGCACTCACCCCGAACCACTTCCTTCTACACTCATCTACTAATTCACCCCTCTTAGGCACCTTTGATGATTCCGACTTGTTTCTGCGAAAACAGTAGCGGAAGAGTCAAAGATTAGCTGATATGTTTTGGCAAAGATGGGTGAAAGAATACTTGCCAGAGCTACTTCCTCGAAGAAAGTGGAACAGGGATCACCCACCTCTGCAGGTAGGAGACCTAGTACTAGTCGTGGATCCGGGAGCACCGCGCAACGTGTGGCCGAAAGCAGTCGTGCAACAGGTGTTTCCAGGTAAGGACTAAGTCTGGTACTCTGAGACGGTCAGCGGCGCGCGTCGCTAAAATTCCTCTGGTTGATGAGTGCTGAGCCAGCACTAGGGCGGGGCGTGTTAGCGACGTGCTCACAGGGTTTTTAATTTTAAAGACGTTAACTTAGTTTATCCGTTATTGTTTCATACAATAATTTTACAATTATGTATGTTGTTAGTTTTTAAGCCAAATTTGAAGGTGGATACGCGTGTGACGCAGCGGCACGTTCGTTTTAACGGTTGCATATCGGCACCGCAGTCAGCTTCTGTCTATCCGTGCGTGACACACGTATCTTCCGCCCGCTTGTTTGTAACACGTGTTGTCGCATATCTTGGTTTAAATTAAATAGTTTCGCGACTCGGAATTCTTTGTTGTTATTGCGAATCACCTGGACCAACAACATTCACTAAATTGCAGTTTTCTCCGTATTCTTATAGATTCCGCAACTGATTTTAATACAAAACGTACATAATATAGTTAACAATAACACAAAATAAAAATCACATGTAGAAATAGAGGGAATTCGGAAATATTACGTTTCTAAAGTTCCATAGATTTTGAGAATAGGATTGTCAGATTTCAAATATTTATTTAAGTTAATTAATGCAAACAGAATAATGTTTTCTTTAATCTTCGACATCGGAAGGTATCAAAATTCCTTCTGAAACAAAGATTTACCCACTGTAGCAAGTTGACAGGGATGGTGGTGAGATTTGCCATTCAAATCCATCCCTGTCAACTTGCTACAGTGGGTAAATCTTTGTTTCAGAGAGTCAGGGGTATCTGCGACAATCAACATCTGACTGCTGAAAATTCCTTCTGATGGTAAAAAAACATTTTCATCATCCTTGGTTTCTTCAAGTAGGTCCTCGTAATAATAGTACATTACTGCAGACGCTGGGAAAGAAGTGCTTGCCGGGTGAGTAGGTATAGACGGCCTACCGTTGGGAGGCCGGATGGTGATACGAAGCCGGCAAGCACTTTTCACGGCCAGAGGCATGTATAGTGCTTTTTTCAAACATAATGCAATGAAATAAAAAAATACACCACTCAAAAAACTACACGACAAAAGTTTTTTTTTTTTTAATTTTCCCTCCAATCCCCTCCATGTTTTTTTTACCGGATGTCGGCCGTATTTCGCGTGTGTAGTGTTCCAGTAGACCCTATTAGGGCCGTTATACACAACCTGATAAAAAGAATCGTAATTTCTATAATAAATAAAATAAATGCAGAGGATTTAAAATATTGTGTATGGTGTCTTGTCACTTAAGTATAGACAATATTTTAAATTTGTTTATCAACATATGAACTATACAGATTTGTGTTCTTAATAGCAGTTCGTGTTTAATATGCATTAACGCGGATATGTTTGGTCCGATAATCATTCAGCCAGTAGAAAAAAATTAAAGAAATATATTTCAGCCGTTTAGCCTGTTCATGAATATACAGACGCCATAGTTGCATTAAACTTTAAAAAAAAATACTTAACGGCCTAGGCCTTCAACTTTGTATGAATTTCCTTTACAGTTCACTCAAGTTGTTCCGCCCGAAACGTGATACTTTGAAGCCTGTTTTAACGCACGTTATGCCGACATTTCATTGCATGTTTGAAAACAATATATTTCCGTCGATGATTTTAAAAGCCAACGAACTTTTTCAGGAAGAACCAAACGCTTTTGTTTTTTTAGCGAGCACTGAGTGACGTCATAGATAGGAATGGATCTGATGATTCCAGAGCACGGTGGAATAGGTCAAGCACAGCTGTCTTCCGGTTTAATTTTCTTGTGTGATGTTCTCTATCATAACGCCAGTATTTTTTACGAGATTTTGAAGCTTGTTTACTCAGCCTACCAATTGGTAACTCGATTTTATAATTTGACTTCCGTGGGCTAATATTTTGTGGAGTGTAACTGACATGTCGCAATTTTCTATATATTTTGCAGCTAAATTTGCTAAACTTTTCATTATCAATTACAAAAACTCTTGAATTTGGACGTACATCAACTATAAATGACATTTTCGCACTGCGGGGTCATTTTTATATCTTAAATGAAGAAGAAACTCATAAATTCTAATCCACGCGTGCAACGGGCTTAGACCATGTTTTAGTGCTTCCGGGTTAACTGACCTCATCGAAGTCATGTCCAGTTTATTAATTTCTGAACATGTAGCATTGCAACACGCGCACCGTAATTGTGATTTAGTATCCGTAATCGCGTTAAAAACTTTGCCATCAATTAGGTCAAATATAATTTTTAATCTCCAATGACACTATGACCAGCGCTTGTTTCGGCTTAAAAATATGTGAGATAGATGTGATTTTATTTTAGATCAAGAAAGATAGCACATTGGCAGTCAAAGTTCTCGAAGATCTGTTACAATATAGTAGGCGGCAACCCTAACTCCAAAAATAAAAATTCAATATCTCAGATGTCCCGCATTGCTTCTACCTGATTTATTTTTTATAATGTAGCTAAATATAATATAAAATAATTGACGTTCAAATAAAACGCGGAATCAATGAGACTAACCAAATAAATTTTAATGTAATTTTTGAAGAAAACATTATTTTCTCTTTTACTAACGATTATTTAGAATAAAAATATTGAATTATTCGATATAATAGCCCTTTTTAAGACCCCATTGTGTAATGCATAATAAGAAGAAATTTAAAACGAAATAATGCATTTCTATGGCTTCTATGAAGATTTCTCAAGTTTTAAAATAACTTCAAAAGTAAACATAAAAAAAATATGGTTGCTTCACAGAAGTTTTAGGTGGACTAGATCTATAGGATGAAGGGGTAAAATTTAGGTGACCGCACTTAAAGGAAAATTCCACAGTGTGACCTAGCGTGATGCACATTCTGGTAAAATTAACTTTATCTTTTTTACAATCGAACTTCTGGTCAGCGTTGATGTTTCGTGCGGTAGAATGTGTCCCGTGAGATTCTTTATGACAGTTACCACTCGCCATAGAAAATAAACTTTCGGCATCTATATAACCATTGACTTACACCACTGTTCTTGGTAGTATTTCAACCGTAGGGTACAAGGTGAGAAATATTGTGTTGTTTTTTTAAGCTCTATAGCTGGGCTTGATAGATGTTAGGTTACACACACTCATACATGCTCTATCATAAATATTGTCTTCACTTTTCATCAAGTGGGTTCAAGGATTAAATTGGTTTACCCATTACCCACGTCGAAATTCCCACTTGACAGATACATAGAATTTGCAGCTTGTACATTTTCAAAATCATTTAATATTTTCTTTAAACCGTTAGCGAAATTGAAATATCGTAGATACGAGTAGGTACCACTAATAATAGATCCTCTCTACTTTACGGTAAAAAGAGAAGTATTTCTAAAACAAACTGTGAACATAAAAGAACAAAGTCGTCCCAGAAGAGATAAGTACCCCCGAAACCGTATTGTCTCCCATCCCACGTTATTTATCACTAGTGGTTTGGATGCGAATGTTCGAAAAGTGCCCTTTGTATCGCAGGACAGATAAACTGCCTACCTTTAAAGGGGATATATGCTGAACATGTATCTAAACGTGACTGAAATATGAAGTGTTAAATTGTGTTCCTATGTATTAAATATCTACTTGTTCGATATATTCTTTAACCAAATTGGACACTTTAACATGTTATGGAATAAGTACTTCGTACCGTGCTATCGCGCTTATATATACGCACATACATACAGATACTGATTAAGAATTAACGATAAAAAATGTTATGGTTGGTTTTTTTGTGGTGGTTCAGAAATGCCATGAATCTTACGTTTTGGTAATCATGACATCTAAGGTCAACTTTCACAATATTGTGCGAAGGTCACTTCAAAATCTTCAAATCAAATCAACAACTAATTTCCAGGATAAAATGGTGATATTTCCGCCAATTTTGCTCTCTCATGATTTTCACCGATTTATTTGTTCTAGCTGAATGTGGTGGACCAGCTCTTTCTGTCGTCTAATGAAAAGGTTTCCTTGTACCTTTCTATTGTGATATAAACTCGTTTTAGCCTCTAAGAGGATGAATTTCGAAAAATGCTTTCTTGCCTACGTTATAAATTTTAAGCATATTACCAAGGTTTTCAAGTTGTTAGGTTAAAAAAATATTTTCCCTAAATACAAAGTTTCTTCCCCTGTTTTGTCCCTAAAAGGGATGAAATTTGATATAAATTATAGCATGTGTCCTAGTTTCGTATAAAAAGTACAGGAAAGTTTCATAAAAAATCGTTCAGTAGTTTTTGAGATTAAGTGGAACGTACATCCATCTATCCAAGTAAACGAAGAATTAGACAAGTTAATTTTGCTACACTCAGAAAATTGTGGTCGGTGAATTACCGTCATATTTCCTAAGATAGTGCAGAGTTGTAAAGCTTTTAAATAATATATATGTATGTATATATATAACAAAAAAAACCGGTTTTACTTCGCGTCGCTAGGTAATGAACGGACAATTATGTAAAAGTACCATGTTTATTGGTAAGTTAATCACAACTATTTGATGTTCTTCGGAAGGCAACTTTACTACGGTGTTTCCGAAAAACCTTTATAAAGCTCTTTACGCAAACTTTTATAAATCATAAAAATGCTGCTAGAAGCTCGTGAAATCCTTGGCATTTCTCAGATCGAGTTTCTTAGATAGTGGAGTGGATTTCAAAAAACGTCTTGTAATATCCGTAACTCTATAATCTGAAATTGATCCGTACAAATTCTTAGAAAGTCGCAATACTTGAAATTTATGTTTTGCTTCGAAAATTCTCCAAATTTTTCCGTTGTTCTATCAATCTTTGCCGTTTTGGATGTCATACTCGAAATGCTTGGTGCCGCTTGGTTAATTTTCTGTACCTACATATCATTATGATCACCGTTTTCTTAATGCCTTTGTAATTCATCTATTTTTACTATGTATTACCGTTTTTAACCATTTTGCAGGTGTAAATAATATAACAAAACGACTTCTTATTAAAAACTTGAAAATGCAACTCGAGTTGAAATCTGGAGATGAAAGAATTTAAACTTTATATAAAGATTTAACTATCTCAACATCATCTTCAAAAGAAACTTTCAAAGTACGTGAAATGGCTCAGAAAGTTAATTTGCTATTGTTCGGCTGCATTTCTGAATAAAATTAGTTGCACAACATGAATCCTCGCTGTCGTGCCGTTGGAGAACTGTCTAAAGCTGGCTTTATTGCTAACCGTAGTTGACAGTGAAGGTTTAGCTGCATAGATTTATTTCTTTGAATGAATGAATGAATAAATATTTATTGTGTGACAGATTTAGGGTTAGCAAAATTCTACAACATTTTACAGTTACTGATGCAAGCATTGGATCAGCCAAATCTTACCTTTTCAGGTGTACACACATTACATAATTCGAATTTAAATTTATAACGAATATGTCAAACAGAGACACATAACATTTACATTACAAAAAATATATACACTAATATATATATTGTTTATTTATCATTAAGAATCTTAGGTGGTATGTACAAATTTTTATGCCGCCAAACTGAGGACAGTTAGTTGGCGTATAAAGCGCTCAGTAACATTTTACACAAGGCATTTATATCGATGCCCATCCACAACAACGCCGCACCCCGCGGCGCTACGCTCGAGTTCGCACCCTTGTTACATTTAATAAATTAATTTGATTTTATAAGTATAAATTCAAATTAATTTAACATGTTAAACAATACACTAAGAGTCTAATACACTAATATTCATTTACTGAGTAATAATATTTGCCCACTAGCCATTGTTTATTGGATTCTTTAAACTGATTGAAATAAAACAATTTAACGGATTATACCGCGTATATTATCTCATTTTAGTTCCCGACGTTTCGGAAGCTTTCCAGCTTTCTATGGTCACGGGAGGACTGAGAAAAGATGTATTTTCCTCTGTCAAAGTTACAATTTGTGCAAACTACCCATTTTTTTGAAAAAACACAAATAAAGGTAAATACATGCCAGATGGGCCTAAGCTGTAAAGACAGTTACACATGTGCCAGAAGGGCTTAATTATTTTATTCTAATAATTTACCAAGCAGCATTTCACAAATGAGGCGTACTGAGGAGAAAAGAAACGCTGCAAAGAAAAACTCCCAGGCTACCTCATTACTAATTATAATATTTAAAAAACAGAGACTATTAAACTACTTTTAAACAGATAAGATATTTTACACCGTTCGGAAATTAAGGTTTTGCAGTCCTGTGTCTCGCTTGTTCCTTGATGAGATGTATTACAGGATCCCAAGCTGGTGGTAGTGACAATCCATCTTCTCTATTGAAATCAGGATGCTTTTTAATCTCAATTGCCTCGCGTAGCACCCTGGGAAAATATCTTTTTTCTTTGGGAAGGATAGAAGGTTTATCAAACTTAATTGAGTGGTTTGGTTTGTCAATGACATGTTCACAGACTGCAGACCTATTACACCGACGGTGCTTGACATCTGCTATGTGCTCCTTCAACCGGGTTGATACACTGCGTTTCGTTTGACCAATGTATGAAAGACCACACTCGCAGTCCAGCTTATAAATGCCTGCACTCTGCAAAGGGGTGCTACTCTTCACGGGTCTAAGGTATTGAGACACCTTCTTCAACGGCTTGAAATATGTTTTTATAGAAGCACGCTTCAAGATGTTTCCGATCTTGTCTGTGACCCCTTTCACATACGGCAGGTTTACGCTCGACTATTGGTTTCTTCATACTGGGATTCTGCTTGGAACGTGGTATCTGGAGCTCGTTGGCTCGAAGCGCACGTTTGACATTCTGTAACTCAGCAGTCAGATGTTGATTGTCGCAGATACCCCTGTCTCTCTGAAACAAAGATTTACCCACTGTAGCAAGTTGACAGGGATGGTGGTGAGATTTGCCATTCAAATACCTATCTGTATGCGTAGGTTTCCTATATACAGTATGACCTATGTCATTTTTAGGACCTCTAATTACTAGCACATCTAAGAATGCAAGTGTATTTTGATTTTCCAACTCCATAGTGAATTTAATTTTACTATGCATGGAGTTCAGATGGTCTAAGAAAGCTGAAACACTAGATCTAGGTAAAATAGTAAAGGTATCATCTACGTATCTTTTAAAGATCCTCGGCTTGACAGGCGCTAATGAAAGCGCTCTCTCCTCGAAGTCTTCCATGAAAATATCGGCGACGACAGGAGACACCGGAGACCCCATTGCCCCACCATCAACTTGCCCGTAGAATTCACCATTCCATAGCATATAGCCAGATGTAAGGCAGTGTTGTAATAACTCAGCATATTCTATTGCCATCTGTTGTTCACCCAATCTTCTTTTCACAATTTCGATACATTCTTGAACTGGTAGGCATGTGAAGAGAGACTGGACATCAAAACTGACCATAACTTCATCATCAGTTAGTCTCAAATCCTTAATCTCACTGACAAAATGGTATGAGTCCCTTGTCTATGCTTCCGTCTTTTCTCGCAGTAAAAAAAGCACACCTGCTAAGTGCCGAGCTAATCGATAGGTAGGAGCATCGATTTGACTCACTATAGGGCGTAACGGAGCACCAGGTTTATGTATCAGCCAGCCAGGTTTATTTTATCATTGGTAACCCGTACAACTTTGGTGGCACCGGGCAAGAAGGCACTAAACTTTTCACATCCAGATTAAGATTTTCAGAGTGCTTACTTATCAGCTCGGCTGTCGTTTTTACTACTTTCGCCGTTGGATCTCGCTTAACAAGCTTGTATGTTGTAGCGTCTGACAAAAGTACTTCCACTTTCTGGTTTTAATCACTAGTATCCATAACAACCGTCGCATTTCCCTTGTCAGCTCGAAGAATGGTGATGTCTGGGTCTTCACGCAAGCTCTTCAAAGCGTTGAATTCAGTTCTGAGTAAGTTAACTTTAGGAGACTTCGCTCGTTTTAAAATTGAAGACACATCCTGGCGTACGGCCTCCAAATCCTCCTTACGCATATGATTTTGGATCAAACAGTCTTCCACACCGACTATAATCTGTTCAAAAGGGATATTCCGTGGAGTAACAACATAATTAAGCCCTTTTTTAAGAAGCGAGATTTGCGACGCTGACAGTTTTTTCAAGCTAATATTCACTACAGGTGCAACGGCATTTGACGTTGACGTTTGATTACCTCCACGGAGCGTTTCATTTCTAGTGCGTTTTGATTTCAACTTGTCAAACTTAGCATTTTTCTTACGTGTACAGCTTTTAAATTTCGATGCGTAACGTCTGTCGCCTTGTTCAACAATACTTTTGAAGTCATCATCTGTCAATATCAACTGCAATTCGTCACTCTTTTCTTTAATCTGTTGTTCAAACTTGTGAGCTGAATAACGGGTATTGTGGATAAGTTTGCACTGTAACTTTAAACTAGCTTGGCGGAGAATGCGTTCACTACCGACAATGTCCTTCTTGGTGCTATTTTCACGCATGTAGGAATGAGATCTTTATCACGGCATTCTTTAAGGAAATTCAATGAACTTCGAGCTCGTGCGAGTCCCGTCCTGAGGTCTTCATACCGCCTGATTTGGTAAGCAACATCCAGTCCGTACTGGTGTACATAATATTTTCTTCTGTTTCCGCGATTATTACTCATTGAAATAAAACAATTTAACGGATTATATCGCGTATATTATCTCATTTTAGTTCCCGACGTTTCGGAAGCTTTCCAGCTTTCCATGGTCACGGGAGGACTGAGAAAAGATGTATTTTCCTCTGTCAAAGTTACAATTTGTGCAAACTACCCATTTTTTGAAAAAACATATAAAGGTGTACATACATGCCAGATGGGCCTAAGCTGTAAAGACAGTTACACATGTGCCAGAAGGGCTTAATTATTTTATTCTAATAATTTACCAAGCAGCATTTCACAAATGAGGCGTACTGAGGAGAAAAGAAACGCTGCAAAGAAAAACTCCCAGGCTACCTCATTACTAATTATAATATTTAAAAAACAGAGACTATTAAACTACTTTTAAACAGATAAGATATTTTACACCGTTCGGAAATTAAGGTTTTGCAGTCCTGTGTCTCGCTTGTTCCTTGATGAGATGTATTACAGGATCCCAAGCTGGTGGTAGTGACAATCCATCTTCTCTATTGAAATCAGGATGCTTTTTAATCTCAATAGCCTCGCGTAGCACCCTGGGAAAATATCTTTTTTCTTTGGCAAGGATAGAAGGTTTATCAAACTTAATTGAGTGGTTTGGTTTGTCAATGACATGTTCACAGACTGCAGACCTATTACACCGACGGTGCTTGACATCTGCTATGTGCTCCTTCACCCGGGTTGATACACTGCGTGATACAATGAGTAATAATCGCGGAAACAGAAGAAAATATTAGTTTAAATCTGTTTAGTCCATTTGGCATGATGAAGCCACGACACATACAAACATACAAAAAATAAAAATAAAATATTTTTTGGTTTAGTGACCTCATATTCCGTTAGAATAGTTTTTTTAATATATCTTCAGTGTACAAACATTTCATTTTTACAACTTTATATTAGCATTATGTAGATATACATATACCTAATTATTTTTTATGTTACTCTAGGTATTTTTCATTCATTTTATCATTGGGTTAAGGAGTAATGTGGAGGGTCCACACTCCAGTGAGATCCTCAGAAATTTCCGACGATGAGTAATAATTTAAAGCTTTTTAATAACATGACCTTCAGAAAAAAAACATTAAGTGAACTATTTACTCGTAAGTGATCCTTCCTTAAACGAGTCCACAATTCAATTCACGGAGATGATTTTGTTTACTAACTTGAACGATACTCTAAGCGGACCGTGATATGGATCGTCGATGTCCAGTCTGCATTCAGAAAGACTCACGACCCGACCCGAGCTTTCTCAAAAACGAAACCAATATATACATAAATATACGGGGTCTAGCAATATAGTAACAGTAACAGTAGTAACGGGGTCTGTGTTAGAACCCACGATTCAGTTTAACCACATGTTATAGGGCACGAGTTTTACATTTTAAACGAACAATGGATGGGTCAGTCTAAAGTTCAGATATAAAAAAGGTTCTCTATACTAAGTTTCTTAAACGGGTTCAACCTATGTGTTGTGTACGGTATATTAGAGAAAGGAATGTACTAGCTCTGCGTACGCTAAACTAGTAGGTGCCTATCCTAAATGAACAGCAGATAGGTAGTGCTCTTCAATAACTTGTGTTTGTATTTTTTTATCACTCAGGCTTCACTTCATATTTATACTGTACGTTACGGTACGTTAAGTGGAATCGAAATGAATCGTCATTTTCTTCTAATTAACTCTACTCATTCGCCTTATCTAAGCGTTCGTGGCGAAAAATCAACGTCTGCTGTCTCAACATCCGAACGAATCTTCTCTGAGCCTCGGATATTGCATTCCAGATAGGGATTACTAGTTGCCATTGTTTCGTCGCGGGCGTTGCGGCTTTACGGGAATTATGTGTTTTTGTAAAAGATTAGTGCCTTGTAAGTAAAATACTGTCATTCCCAATACAAGGATAAAAATCTTCTTCTATGTAAGCCGGTTAATATGATACGAATTGCAGTGCTATAATTATAATGGCATTGCGTAACGGCTTACAATACGGAGTTTGAGTTTCAAAGCAGACTAATGAATAGTTCTGACATTACACAACAGTGGTCAAATATTTAAGAACAAACTAGTTGCTAGCAAAAACAAATATATTGAGCGAATTTCTTATTCTGGATTTTTTAAAGTTTACACGAAGTAGTCATGGTCCCTCTGGCAGGAGCGGTATAAGATAAATCATGAAAATCATTATGCAATGACTGGGGTGTAAATGGTCATTTATCTAATTTTTATAAAAAAAACGTTCGTCCAACTTTGCTTCTAAGGCTGGATTTCACCAATCTCTTATTCTGAGAATTACGCTTATTCTCAAATAGTTATGTCAAATTAATAAGGAATTTTGAAATCACTATCCAAGAATAAGCGTTATTCTCGGATTAAGAGTTTACTGATATCCAGCCTAAATAATAGAGTAGATGGTTTTCGTCGGATAACGCCTTTCATACAATCTCATCTTTTTACTCTCTCAACTCTTTCAGAGCCTAATATTATTTGTGAATACAGACATGTTCCGTATCACCCGCCGGGACGAATCGCTTTGAGGCATACGGGTTAATTTAATTTCATCACATGAGTTCTATTTGCTGAGGGTGGAGTGCCTTTGATGGTTCATTACATCATTGTAGCACATGGTGAATCCGACCGGGTTAATCTGGATATATATTTCATCTATACTATTATAAAATTGTAAAAATGAAAAGTCTGTACTTTGAACATATTTATAAAAAAGTGATACGGGCTATTTGAAGGTCACTGATTCGAAACATATTATATATTTTTTGTTTGTTTGCATGTGTTTTAGTGAGTATATAAAGTCATAGCGGGTGAATGGATTGCGGCCATTTTTGTTACAGGAGTAACTGATCATCTACAACATGGTTATATTATAGGACTCTTTTTACACCACTTTGCTGAAGTAAAAATAGACGGTTTTGATTTCTTTTTCCTGCGCTGGCAAAGTTGCCACTGACAAGATATAGCGGTACCGGTACACTCGGAAAATATATTTGAGCATAACAGCGTGGGCAGATACATTGGTGGAACGCCTTTTTCCTTCTTCTACTTCATTTAACATCTTCTCCTAAAAACTGTGAGCATGCGTCAGCATGGACCAATAATAATAATAATTCGCTGTAAGATATTTCGTACACATAGGGCAATGTTTAAATGAACTATTATTATTGTTGTTTAATTTCATGGCATGAGCTTTTTGTTTTACAAATATCATGATAATAATCACAATTTTTGCAATTTATTAGTGGATCACTCCACTAGTGTTATTATTATAAACAAAGATCAGAAACAAATGAAAATTTTTTTCGACGATACTGGACTTGAACCAGTGCCTTGAGCCAGACCGGGGCAGCACGCTCTACCATCTGAGCTAATCGTCCACACCAGTAGTCGACGAATTTTGTCATCTGTTCTTGCTTATGGATCTCTGTATGGTGCATCCGACTCTTTAGCCGTTAGCGCTGCCTAGTGAAGAACTATGAAGTTACTTTCACCCCGAGCAGATACCTTTACAGGTACCATTGCTCGGCGAGAGGTGGCGCTATTATCAAGACTGTACTTTTTGTTTTACAAATATCATGATAATAATCACAATTTTTGCAATTTATTAGTGGATCACTCCACTAGTGTTATTATTATAAACAAAGATCAGAAACAAATGAAAAAAAATTTCGACGATACTGGACTTGAACCAGTGCCTTGAGCCAGACCGGGGCAGCACGCTCTACCATCTGAGCTAATCGTCCACACCAGTAGTCGACGAATTTTGTCATCTGTTCTTGCTTATGGATCTCTGTATGGTGCATCCGACTCTTTAGCCGTTAGCGCCGCCTAGTGAAGAACTATGAAGTTACTTTCACCCCGAGCAGATACCTTTACAGGTACCATTGCTCGGCGAGAGGTGGCGCTATTATCAAGACTGTACTTTTTGTTTTACAAATATCATGATAATAATCACAATTTTTGCAATTTATTAGTGGATCACTCCACTAGTGTTATTATTATAAACAAAGATCAGAAACAAATGAAAAATTTTTTCGACGATACTGGACTTGAACCAGTGCCTTGAGCCAGACCGGGGCAGCACGCTCTACCATCTGAGCTAATCGTCCACACCAGTAGTCGACGAATTTTGTCATCTGTTCTTGCTTATGGATCTCTGTATGGTGCATCCAACTCTTTAGCCGTTAGCGCCGCCTAGTGAAGAACTATGACGTTACTTTCACCCCGAGCAGATACCTTTACAGGTACCATTGCTCGGCGAGAGCAATAAAAACCCCCGAGCAGATAGATAGAGATACCTGTAAAGGTATCTGCTCGGGGTGAAAGTAACTTTCATAGTTAATCAATTTATAGTTGAATACATTGCCCGTGTCTGTCTATGTTTTATCTCGAAAATATCTATCTAGGACGGTTGAAAAACAACCTTAAATTAAAATTAATTTCAACTCTGGCTTTGGCTTCTCTACGAGACATTGTTGTCAGGACATGATGAATTTGTTCTCCGTCCGGCATCCACTCCAGAAACAATTATCTAAATGTAGAGATAAAAATTAGCGGCATTGTTAAATTCGTTTAGCTAAAACACGTTCTTATAAAATCGAAAGCCTTTTTCAGAGGTACGTGGGGGGGTCGTATAGAACCTCACCAAAGGTCACCACTGGATGAACTTATGTTAATAGCCTAGAATATGAGCAATTTTCAAAGTAACTGTCACTATTGTCCCCTGAGTTACGGGACAGAATACCTACCAACGAAATAAAAATGGAAACGTTATACCGTACTGTAATAACTGTACCAAGCCTACACGCGGTCTCAAATAACCTAGTAGCCCAAAATGAATACAGCCGAAATCGCCCAAGCATGTTTCTACGTACAGGCTTTTGAATGAAAAATATCCGGTCATCGGTTCGATCAGATGCCATCCGCCGGTCCGTGTTATCGGAATTTCGGTTTCAGTGATGTCGGTATTCTTTACTCCATATTACTTGCTTAGACACTATCGACTTGAATCTCTATGCTCTATTTTTGTTCATCAAAACGTATAAGTTTCGTTCGCTCTTATAAAATGTAGTGTTATTGATGTTTAAAAAAATATTCCATCGTACACATTATGGAGTCGTGATTGTGTGCTGTACTCTTAAATAGGTCTAAAATAAAGTCCGTGATGACATATGTCTACAATTCAGGCGAAAACCGTTATTGGGAAAATAATGACTCACAAATACTTATTACCTAACTCTATTTGTATTGCAGTTTTTTTTTTCAATCGTTCTTTAATGAAATAAATACTTTTACCTTTATTATTTAAATTAGATAAACTGTGTACTTTTCATTATGTCATTTCGACAAATGGTTTAGAAGTTTCAACGATGAGAATTTTCAAGCACGCGGCTAAATATATCGTGACAGTGCGCACGTTTCGCCCAGGCCGATACGACATTATGTCTGTAAAAGAAGTAGGTATAATGTATGCTCTGCTACCGGTTTGAAGCCAGGGCGGATCGCTAGTATTTATATACTGACGTATCTAACACATTGATCTATCGTTGAGTTCAGGAAAAGAAAAATGTTCAGTGTGACCTCATCACGTCCACTATATTGATTTCAGTTAATTCATTGAATTAATCTGCTGCAAAATTCTCTATTTTTAGGTTAAAAATATAAAGAGCAAGGCGTTAAGACAATCCAAGCTTGACGAGAACCCATTAACTACAAAACGTTGAATATGCCACAAAACACAAATTAATTCAGCCTGCTGAAACAAAGCCGAGGATTAACTTATTCCGTCTTATAATCCTTAGCTTTTAGGATGCAACACTCGCATTATCATATGAATACATTTGGTGCGAAGCATTAGCCAAAATATAATGAATTTCTCCGAAGCTGAGACTATATTATAAAGGATTACCTATATACATGTATGTGTCCTGAATTCCTACGAGTATGAGTGACATATGTACGAGTACATCGTACGTACGTATTGTTATACTAGAAGGCGCCCTCAACTTCGTACGGAGGAGAAACAGTCATAATCCCTCTTTTTTTCTTTAGCATAGTCGGGTAAAAAGTATCCTATAACCATCTGGAGATACCCAGCTACCCGTGTACCAAAAATACTTGAAATCCGTTTAGCCGATTTAGCGTCTTGAAGCCCCAACGACACATACAAACATTTTATTTTTACAAGTTTATATTAATACAGATTTTTAACTAGGTCCCCGATGGCTAGGCGTTTATATTCGTCGAGTCGCACCGGTTTTGCTTACTAGAAGGTGTTTGATCTTGATATTTCTAGAACTCAATTTACTCAGATGCCACCTTATTGATAATGATAACTTTTCTGTTCAACTCTATTCGTAACTGTTAGCTACGGTAATTACACGACTAGCTAGATTTAGATTTATTTATTTCATAATATAAAATGTCAATATAAATTACACTATGTCAATTTACATGCTTTTATACTATGATCGTCACCATAAATTAATTTGCTACAAGGAAGTGAAGCAATAGTGCACACTAAGTGTAATAAAGTACGTTGACTGTCAGTCAGACGGCCGCATTTATGGTAAACCTCAATTCCTGTGATGTGGTTTGCTCAAAGAGATATACGAGCATTGCGGCTAACACTTAAATCTAGACTAGCTTAGCCTGTCGAGATTCAAGAATATTTGGCAATAGGATTCTATCTGTTATCACGGGGCTTGACTTGGACATTTAAAATAGAAGTTTTACGTTATATATGTCAGTGATTTTCGATTTGAATGTTCTTATACGAAATCGAAATTACTAGGATAAAAATTGTAATGCAATTGTTGTTGCAATATAATCATATTAATTTCTCTTGCATTTAGTTACTGTTTTATCAAACATTTATGACATGCTCAGAACAGCCACTTACTTTGATTTTATAGTCTTAAGTCTAAATAGTACAATTATTACAAGCTATATTTGTAATTCACTCTCTTAATAATTAAATTAAGAGTTACATATGATTTTATTTTGATCATTATAATTACAGTCCAATAAGTGACAAATTGAAAGAAAAATCACAGATTAAACATCCTAGGTCGTCTTTAATTTTAGTTGAGAGAAGAGTGCATTGAAAAAACACCCACAAAAAAGCGAGATTGCCAGGCGAGTATTTACTCTCCGTGTCATCGTTTCCATGCAATCAAACACAACACAAGCTAGTCACTTTCAATATTTGGTATTTCTTCAGGGATAGTGCAATACCGCGTAACTAGCACTTATGGATAAAGTTCAGATTTCAATAAACTACGTAACATCTCTTTGAGTATAGTAACTATCTTATCAACATGTATTAGTTACGCGGTATCGCACTATCCCCGACGATTTACTTTATTGTACCTCTGAAATGTTGTGCGAAAAGGTTTTCATGCTCAGTATCGTTAAACATCATATTTTCAATTTAATTTATCTCTAAAATTATCCCAATACGTGTGCAATAGGACCATGTGACTAGGTACGTCCTTGAGTCGGATGCTGTGTGTGCGAGAGCACTTCGTCAAAATGAGTGCAATACAGATTTTTAACCGAACTCATGCTATATAAATCACATGGCTCGTGTAAGTGTAACGCGCAGTTTATTCTATTAAATACATACGTATCGATTTGTAACGTGTATTTACATTATCAATTGATATGTGTATGTTTAAACAAAACTCGAATCATATTAAAACGGTAGAATCAAACCAACTTTTTTGTTTTCAGGTACGAAGTTTGATTTTGTATTCTCTTAGCTCTATCAACTTTGTGATAGCTTTTTCTTCTTTTTAGGGTTCCATACCTCAGAGGGAAAAAACGGAACCCTTATAGGATCCCATTGTCTACTCGTCTGTCCGTCTGTCTGTCTGTCAAGGCCTTTTATCTCGGGAACGCGTGAAGGTATCGAGTTGAAATTAAAACTATATACTCAAGTCTACGGTCCCTTGAAGCTGTGAAAAAATTAAACTTCTAAATTTACGTAAAATAAAATTACGGCCGTTTATGCTTGAAAAAACGTAAATTTAACACTTTTTGAAATTGATAGGGTGGTACTTCCACTTGTTTTAGAAACTTGAAAATTGGTATGAAAGAAGTTCTTATAGCAAAACCAACAAAATAAATCTGAAAAACATTGTCCTAATGTATCGTTTGTCATAAAGCATTTTTTTACGAAACTGTAAACTTTTCAGGACCGTTATAAAACAAACCTGACCTAATCTAATCTATACGATGATCTTTTAAATTAGCCGGTTTTTTTTTATAATGCTTTAAAAAAGTTGTTGTTAATAAAAGCAGATTGTGAAACAATCAATCAAAACAGATGGTAATTCTAGTCAGAAGGCCAACTAAAATAAAATAATTCATATGTGCATAACGTTTTAATATACTGGGAATTGGTTACGATATATCGTATCGGGAAGGCACCATATTTGTTGTGCTTCTTCTATAACCTTTAGCCTCTCTATAGATAAAAGTAGTCTAGCTTAACTGTCAGCATTAACACCCTAACATCGTACTTCCCGCCTCAGAAGCAAAATAGGCACATCGCCACTATCTGGATGCTTGGTGTCCCAAAATTAAACGGGCTTCAAGCTCATTTTTGCCACGAGCTTTAAGTTGTGGAATGAGCTTCCTTTAGTGTTTCCGGAGCGCTGTAACATGATATTTTTCAAGAAGCGAGGGTGACGATGAACACCATCAGGTGGCTCGTCTGCCCGTTTGCCACTTATTACATAAACATAAAAACCTAACCAGATATTTTTTTTGTTGCAGGCCCTACTGCAGGCCCATGATGTGGTGGCGCGCGAGGTGTACGGCGAAGAGTCGCTGCGGGCGTCCCCGCCGCCGGTCAACGGGCGCACCACCGCTCCGCCCACCGAGGAGGACGACGACACTGAGCCTGAGTTCGAGAACGTGACCAGGGTGCGCCTCGTGCAGTTCCAGAAGAACACTGACGAGCCTATGGTGAGATAACCAAGATAATACTAATAGCCCGCACCATGCCGGTGAAACTCTCATAGAAATAATCTATTCGAGGAATTGTATGAAATATGTTGACTTTTATTGTGCTAGCTGCCCATTGGTGGTAAATGTTTAGTTTTTTTTTCTATGACCATCCCTAAAACACCCTTCAGTCTCTTAAAACTTAGTATTTATATGTTTCGCACTATATCCAGTTCTAAGTGACAGGCAGTTTTCATTAGTGACAAATGTTTTTTTAATATATTCGACAACGAATAATTTACACCAACTTTGGATTATCTTATATCTTATTACTATTCATAAATTACGTCATTTCAAATTAGGGCGGGGGGGGTCTGGTCATCGGATGATGGTAGGATGACGAAGAAGGGGGGAGGGGTCATTCTCAAGATGATGTCATCTTTTGCATCTTTAAAAAGTGCTTCAATGAGTAAAAACCGGTCAAGTGCGATTCTGACTCGCGCACCGAGGGTTCCATACAAACTTTCACTTACTCCGACTTAACTTGCCGCTTGAGTTAAGTTTGCCTCTGGTATCTATGGCGTCACATACAATTGAGGGGCAAGCTTAACCAAACCGGGTTATTCAAAAATATTTTTTGGTGATTAAAAAAAAAGCAAGACAGATAGATGTACGGTTATAATTTTCGTGTAATATTCATATTAAATTACATAATTCCAGATTTTTCGTTTGGTAAACTTCGGAAATAAAGGGGAGGGGGGGAATGGTATTATTTCCACAGTTTCCTCGATAAAACGAAATTTAAGCACAAAAAAAATTTAAAAAATTGTTCCAAAATTTACAGATCAAACCCTTTTAAATGATACCCCATTTGACCTAGTGACTAGACTTTTAATTTTTTTGCCCCCCCTTATATTTGTCATTTTTTAGAAAATAAAAATGTTTCCTTCGCAATACATGTGGGCTGACCGTGTTTATAACTATTCCAAATTTCAAATAGATAGCATAAGTAGTTTTTGAGATATGACGCTCTAATAGTCGAACAGACAGACAGACAGAGTCGCACCGTAAGGATTCCTTTTTTACCTTTTTGGTACGGAACCCTAAAAAAGGAAGGAAATTCGTGTTTCTATAAACCGTTGCTAAAACCTAATTTCTTGGTAAGGACATCATTTTATTTGGTAGGCGGGGGTCTTTCGAAATATGATGGTTGGATGATTTTAGGAGGGGAGGTCAAAAATCGACAAAAATACATGACGTAATTTATGAATAGCTCCTAGGGGTTCTTACGGACCCACTTGTGGGATGTTTTGTGAAATTACCCCTTTTTCCTACTCAATGGTTTGTTCTACCGTCTCCATGAACTAGTTCGGATCTGGTCACTATCGCAGCCGATGATTAGGTAGGTGTTGGCTTTGCTGCGTTTCGCGACAACCCCACGAAAATAATCGGTTCTATCGCCTCATAGGGGAGGTAGGCTGACGCAACAATAAGGAGCCTAATCTCCGCCCTACTCAGGATCTTAACTGTATTAAGGTCCCTGGAACAGAAAGTATGTCATGGCGTTTATGCCATTTCTGACATAAATTAATGGCCTCATATTATCATTGGAGCAGTGGTTCAGTATTGTACCATGCACCAGTTTCACGCAAACTCCTAATTTCCCCTTTATAAAACAATAGGGAAGAGAGTAAGGATACTGGCTTTCTGGTGAAATTAGAATTAGAATACAATTTCGTATGTGGTATTATAGGGCAGCGGTGTAGCCGAAAATATCTAATCTCGCAGAATTCCGACTGTAATACGGCCGTGGTGGGTCGAGCGCTTAAAATGCGTTAAATGAGGAAAGCTAAGAATTGGGCGTATTTCACTGTCAATACGCCGCTTTTTGTAATTCAGTGAAACCGATTTAAAATCCTCGAAACTCGCGTATGTCTCTAATTTATTTAAGCTAGATTTGATCAACATTTTATTCCAGGTTGAGCGTTATAAAAATATTAAAAAAGTCAACTTATTTTGTTAATTTATTTGCGTAAAGTGGACGTTGTTAATCCAGCATTAATAGTTAAGTAACGTATTTTTTCTACTCCTGTACTTTTATCTGTCATTTAAATAGTCACTAAGTCATATACAATGAGACCGATAATAAGTTGGCAAAAACTCTATGCTCTATGGCCTATAAAAGCATTGTTTAGCGTGCTTTTATAGTTCATACATTTTTCATAAAAGCACTGTTTACCAAGATAATAACATTAACTTTTTTTGAAGTAAGTCTTCAGTTTCAATTATTAAGTAAGTAATTACAGCAGTAACAACTTCTTAAAAAACAATATTACACAAAATAAACTTAAATCTACAAGTTAAATATTGTATACTTATTTATTTTCGGTCTTAGGGTAGGTTTTTTACAATATATAAAAAGTTAAATACAAAAAGCCATAACATTGTATGATTATTATGTTATTTACTATTGTATGTAACAAAGCCATCATCAATTCTGTTTTAATTAACAAATTTTATTCATTTTCGATATTTCTATTAAACTAGACACTTGGCATTACTATCCAGTGCAAACAAATTAAAAAAATAACATAGCATAGACAAACGTCATATTTTAATTTCCCACCCAAAAATTGTATCTTTTTAAGTTTCAAGTTGCTATTGAAAAGATAATAAACGTTAAATAAATAATTAATTTCTTTCTTCTTTATTTTTTTCTAATTAAATATTGTACTTAAACAGATAAAGTATTCCATAAATAAACAAACTGTACATACATACCCTAATTTTGTTTTATTTAAAAGTAGGTAGTCGTAGAAAAAGTATTGTATGCAACGGTGTATAACGGGTCTAAAAATGCTCGTGGCGTATTTACTTGCGATGTTCGCCAAGGCTCACATCGCAACCCACGCCACTCGCGTTTTAAGACCCTTCTGATACAACAGTTGCATAAAATAAGTACTATAATGTTAAATGTAATTCATTTGCTCGCTTCGAAAACTTTATTAGCTGCTGCTTCATATGGACGTCATCTGTCATTTCGTAAATTACGTTACTCAATTTTGGCTGATGCTGACATTCCTGTTTCGAGATTTTTATTTATAATTTTAGTTATTAAAGATTGCTTTGAACGTTAGTCATATTTATTGTAAGAATTGATGAAATCAACGCAACCAGAGAAATCAATATAGGGATATACCTATCATAATTTTAGTTTTGATGATTGATATTGGCAAGCGACATACATTTTAGCATCATCACGATTTAACCTTTACACTTCGTGAATCGAATCTATTTTCTAGAGGGACTAGAATAAAGGACTTGACGCGGGTAATGATGACTATGTCTTTTGATACATTCGTGACTAGTTTCCAAATGTGTTTTCTGGGGACTTCGCATAAAAAAAAACGAGAGCGAGATCTAACGAGACCTTTAATATTACAGTGGGCAAATGAGCCTACCTGATGAGAGTATTCGTCTGCTGATTTTGTAATGAACAAGGTATAACAAAAGGGCATATTTAACTACAAAGAGATTTTTTAATTATAATTCATATTTTGTAAATGCCTTTCTTCGAAATTAATTTGCTTAACTATTCTACTGGTAGCTACATACTTACATCGTTTACAATTATCTGGTTTACTCCAAAGAAGTCGTTGCCCTTTATCATTAAGTTCACCTGTTTTGCAAGTTGTAGTTTATGAAATCTACAGTCGTGTCAATTCGTAACACACGAAGCTGTTAGTTGTTATACGAATGTGCATACAAAAGATTGCGGGACAATTGCGGGGGCTTCCAACAACAATCCTTTAACTTTTCAGCGAATTTTACAATGGTTATGGAAGATTTTTAGTATCCATTTGAACATTGGTCCAGGAAGGTTAGTGGCACAGATCACGCCGCCTTTTTAAAATACCGATTACAGGCACTGATCTTTCAACCACGTCCCTTAACTTTGCCGCGAATTTTCAGAATGGTTGCCAATGCTTTTTGAGTCATTTCCAATAAATCTGTACCATGGGTTAAGCGCTTAATTATACCAAATTTTGCATCGATGCCTTTGTGTAACGAAAGTTAATCATACAACATATATGGGTAATTTTCGGTACGCAAAGGAATTATTTTTTGTTGGCACTAAAGCCTTTAACAATCTACCTTTTAGTAACAATTTCATCATCCTACTAGGGCATAACCCTGAAGCTAGCTGACGACGGGCGATGCATTGTGGCACGGATCATGCACGGAGGCATGATCCACCGGCAGGCGACGCTGCACGTCGGTGACGAGATCAGGGAAATCAACGGCACGCCCGTGGCTAACCAATCCGTCGCCCAACTTCAAAGGATGCTGGTAAGATTTCGTCATCTGCTCATAAATGCCTTCACGTGGATTATATTAATGGGTTCAAGTAAATGGCTCTGCAGCGTATTAGAGGCGTGAATACCAGAATAGTGGTACGAGGGTTGTATCGAAAGTTTTTAGCTTTCACTCTATTTCTGAGACATATGTTTTACTGATTATGTGGATAATTTCAATATATAATGACTTGGGGTGAAATTGTTCAAGAAAAGGTTTCTTCTTACCGCGCTTTTATTAGGTCGACTTGTATGTAACTAACTATGTAATGGAATCTAAGGTAACTAATTTAACCATCTTCCGAAGATCGTAGCTTCATGAAAATTGGCAGCTGTATGTAGTTCTGATGACAATACAATAATATGGTACTGTCGAACTGATCTGATGATGGAGCCGGAAGATATGAACTGGAACTACATGACGGAGATGGAACATGATATAATAGTTTTTGTTTTTACGTGCATTTATAAAAGCGTGTATTCCTTGTATTTTTTAAACTTTTAATTTATTAAATAGTTTTTTTAAGTACAATGTGTCAACCGTCCTGTATCGTCAATCGAATATGCGTTTCGGACGTTAAAAAGGTAGTTAAACAAATCATATTTATACGCGATTCGGCCCCGGTTTGTTGTGTTGTGGTAAAAAACTTGTCGTTCACTAACATTTTTATCCCAGTCCATAACTATTGCAATTACCCACATAAAGATATCAATCAAAAATAATATCGCATAAATAGAGAGAACAACTGAAAACTCGAAACAGCCCGCGTGTACGACAGATGCAGGTTCTATCCAGCCGCAATAACATCCTAGCGACATCACGGCACAGTACAGGATCGGCTTTCCAAACATCAGCATGTAACCAGTGAAAAGCTCATTGACAAATAATTGTACCTCTTCTTAGGAGTAGTTCTTGCACACATAGGTGGATTTTGTACAATGTTATAAGGGACCGAGAAATTAGAAATAAATTATCACTATTAAGATGTAGTTGTTGGTAATCGATATCGACACAATGTGAAACCAAGAGTTTCGTCTTATTTGCGCATGCCGTGCTTTTTCGTGTGCAGTATTCGATTATTAATGTATTTTACAATTAAATTTTGCTCATCTTTAAGCGTCGTAGTACCTAAATGATAATATATGCCTAAAAATATTAATAAAAATAAAATGAAGTCGTTGGTTTGTTCAATACATGGCTCGATTGTAAAAAATATAAGTTTCGACACGTTATCGTTTCATACGAGTATGTGGCGGTGAATTGCAACAATTTTACGTCGTCGCCTTTTTAGACAGTACATTTATATTTTTATATAAGTAATCAATGCCTAGATTAGATACACTTTTTTCCCGTCTCTATCATTCGCAGCCATAAAATTACATAACATTCTTGCTGAAATATGGACCAACAACAAATCTAACGTCGGTTTATCGTCAAATCCTCGACACATTTTGTGTTTTCTTATACAAAATGTTCCGAGGATTCGGAGGTTAATACTATGAGATCGCGTGGAATTCGACTTTCAGACGTTTGACGTGCCGGCGACAGTGGCTTATCCGACGAGCTTACGCCACCAAAATGTTACTCGTGACATCCCAAACTCCATTGCGGTAGCAATATTCTGCATAGTTGAATTGGATCGGTTTCTAATTAAAAGTTGCAATTTATATTTAATGCCCGTATAAAATAACAAAACATAATTACCAGAATATACGTCTACGTTATTAGGAAGCCAGTGACGGAATGATACCAATTTATTTAGAGGCAATAAATAAGTATCTATAAAATATTAAACAATTAAATATATTGGCAACATTCATTTAAATAAAACAACTTAAACGGATTATATTGCTTATATTTTTCCTAGTAACAATATACGCAATGGGACTGGGTGGGATTGAAAAGCAAAACGTGATTTAAAACCGATGAATAAGAGTAGGATTTAATTTCCACTCAGTCACTTCAGGTTAAAACACTTAAAACACTATTGAAACACTCTTCACTTATTTCGCACTTGAACTTTCCAGTCGCAGTTGCTCCTTTCCGATGTTATCGCTTCCTTCTCCCAAACTAAACTGATTTTCGGCGCTTTTTTTAGAACCTGAATTTGAACTGTATAATAGGTCTGGCTAGACCTCCTGACCAGTAATCGGATTTAGTTTGGGGAGCGCAAACCCACAAACGGTAATGCCTCCCGCGGCCACTTAGAGTTGGGGGGGGGACTAGAGTTGGACCGCTAACGTCCATACCACGTTGAATACACCGGTTCTCGTCTGATTTTCAGCGCGGCGGGGCTTGGGGTCATCTGGAACGTTCGAGTCACAAGAACTAGTCATTCTATAGGTACCTACTACCTAGTACAAGATTGTTCGGGAACTTTCTTACTGCCGTCTTCCTCACTTTTTTCGCGAATGATCGGCGTAAGCTATCTTTGTCTTGATCGTTTTTTCTCTGTCACACCCTTCTGGAATGTTCTCGGTATAGCTGTCTCTTAATAATCATGCTATTTCCTTCACTCATATTGAAAATGTTGTCATATACTAAAATGGACTTCAAAGCCATAAGGGGTCCTGAAAACGCCTGAAAACGGGTTTTCAGGTTATGTTATCATCTGATAGAGGGTGGCCTGAAACGGACTGAAAACATGTTTCAGGCGACTGAAAACAACGGCAACTGGGGTGAAATTTTGTTAAACTAGTATATATTGACTTGTTGATTTGTGTCTCTTTTCTTTACCTTTTTTTATATTCTCAACATTAATGATCCTGCACTAACTACTAGTTTCTGTTTGGCCCTATGGTTGACTGGTAGAGAATGCCTTAAGGCATTAAGTCCGCCATTTGTAACAGTTTGTATTGTGCAATAAAGTTTAAATAAATAAATATATGATAGAGCACCCTCCGAAACGGCCTGAAACGGTATTTCAGCCTGCTGAAAACGCCTCTAAGGCACAGCAAAACACGATCAAAGTTTTACACCTAAGCCACCGGCGCAACAATATTATGTCTTTTAGTTCCCGACGTTACGGAAGCTTTACAGTTTCCGTGTTCGCGGGGTCAAGTTTCTCCTCAGTAAGCCTTATTTTGTAAAACGCTGCGGGGAGTTAATTTTTAAAATAAAATAATTAAGCCCTTCTGGCACATGTGTTATGCCTTTACACATTAGGCCCATCTGGCATGTATGTACACCTTTTTTTGTTTTCTCAAAGTGGGTTTTTTGCACAAATTTTCACTTTGACACAGGAAAATATATGTTATCTCAGTCGACCCCGTGAACACGGAAGCTGAAAAGCTTCCGGAACGTAGGGATATTATCCGTTCAAATTCTTTTGTTTAAATGAGTGGTAGTCGCGGAAACAAAAGAAAATATTATTGACAACATTGAGTGTAACTTGTTACATTGATTCAATAGAATATGACATGCCAAGTAGACTTAAAATCAATGACGGTAGCTTTAAGTTTAAAATGATGTGCTTTATGTTTTAATTTAATTACGCGGCTCCACGCCAGAGTTGATTGTGACGGACGTTCTTCGTTAACTCATAATTTATCGGAAATTTCGCAATCCTATGGCTGTATGTAGCTACTTAATCGTATGTATAGTACCTATCAGCAGCGTCAAATATGTTATTGGTGCCACAGTGTATTACTCTTATTTTTTCTTTAAAAGTAGTAGAATAAAGTATTCTAATGCCTTAAAGTGGGTAAGCCGATGATAATCCACTGGTTTATGGATTACCTTATTTACTTAGATAAAATGTTTTTTTTTAACGAATGTTGGAATTATTGATAACTAGGATTTTCCTTTAGCTTCGCTGGTGTAATCTAGTTGTTTGTTTATTCTTGGGAAATAGTGCATTTTTTCGAGATAAAAAGTAGGCTATGCCACTCTTCAGTTTCTATTCTATGTATATGTGAAAAATCACATCAATCCAAAGCCTCGTTATCGCGTGAAAGAAAGACAAACCAACAGACACACTTCCACATTTATAATATTAACTAGCTTCGTCCGCCTTAAATTCGGTTATCGCGAATGAGGGTATTTTTCCGGGATAAAAAGTAGCCTATGTCCTTCCCCGGGACTCAAACTATCTCCTTACCAAATTTCATCCAAATCGGTTCAGCGGTTTAAGCGTGAAGAGGTAACAGACAGGCAGACAGACAGACAGACACACTTTCGCATTTATAATATTAGTATGGATAGGAAAGTAAGGATGTTACCAATAATAAGATACAATGTAGGTGCTTAATGCTCAGATATCCTATGTTCAATTTAGCATGGATACTTAAATCCCCTAGCTGAAACATAATTCAATAGATATGCGTTGAGAATCTTTATTTGTTTTTCTAATGAAATAATACACATCGATTCATTTATCACGTTTAATCTATCCACGAGTACCAGTGGCCAATAACCCAATTTTCAAAAGCGTTCTTATTTTAAATTACTTAAGCGTTTTATGGTACTGTGATTGGGGAATATTTCAACCAAATTAGGTTCGGCTTAGCTACTACAATAAGGCATGAGTTATTTCACAACCGGACAACTAAAAGTAATGCTACTCCTATAATACCTAATCCTTATTATTCCGTACTAAACAAAGTGTCCATAAAATATCTGTAGAGTTTCGTAGAAGTTAATTTGACGTGCATTACATGCATATCATTGATTTGTGTGATCTCGTTCCGTTCCAACGACATAATAGCCATTGCATTCGCTCTAAGTCCTTTAAGGCCAGTTGACGCGATTAATGCGACTCAATAGTATATCGGCAGTGCTATAGGGATTAAATATATGCAATGCAAGGGATTAAATATTTGTTTGAGGAATATGTTCTATGCTACTTTGCTGTTATAACGACCACTTATCCAATGGCTCAGAGACCCAAAGCGAGTCTTGGACACGAGTTTGCGAGTTTGGGCCAGCTATTTCAAATCGCTTGTAATCGTAAGTGCTTTGACGTTTCGTCAGCGCCATTTTTAATATTGTTCGGTCCGTTACAGTTAGTTCACATAAGGCGACTTAGTTTTAGCACCCGAACATTATACAAGTCTCTAGTGTATTTAATGTTAAATTAATTATATTTTCAGCGCGAGGCCCGTGGGTCAGTGACATTCAAAATAGTGCCGTCATACCGCTCGGCACCGCCGCCGTGTGAGGTAATACAAATCCCGCTACTATCATCAGAGGTTATATATATTCTTCTCTTACTAGTACATATTAAGGTTGGCTTACTAACGTATTTAGATTCTTATATCATGGTTTTGCGTGTGATAACTGATGGTAAATGTAATTATGTGAGTGCGGTAAACAGATGGATGGACCTCGCGGATTGCCAACCAAATCTCAGAGCGCGCGAAGATTTACGGAGTTCGTCTAAATAAGAAGAAAGAATAGATTTATCCGGCTGAAAGTAATACTTTAAGTGGAACATATTTTTCAACAAAATTAAACATTAAACTCATCCAATTTTCTAAATGTAGTCCTTTGAGATTGCTTCGATCCGCGATATTTGTCCGTCTAACCGTTTGTATAGACTTTAGTTACCTACTGTTTTGTTACAGTTTAACGTAGATATTAATAATAATTGAAATGGAGAGATACTTATGCAAATTAAACTTTTACATCAACATCTGTGTGTAAAATAGAATGTGTGATATTAACGCTTGTTTTTCAAATAAAACCGACTGAAATTAAATCGTAATAGATAAACAAAAGTCGGCAAGCGCACATAAATTTGTCGCACTCGATGCTTGTCTAAAAGGCATAAAATTGGACCTAACAAATCAAAATTAAAACTCGTACTTTTTTTTAACTAGCTTTTCCGGATTAAGCCTTCGCCCGTACTAGTAAGTAGCGAAACCAGACCCTGCTACTTTATGTTCATTATGTTGTTGTCTTGTTTAATGTTTTGTTATGTTATGTTCTCTATCACCCGGGCATGGCTGCGTCCCCGCGATCTCCTTCGTTTCTGTGCGCTTGTTGTTCTTTGTCATGGCTTTACACTTTTACTGTCACCTCATCTTATTCTACACCTATTTGTATGTTTTTGTGTTTTTTTTTATTTCTTTCCACCCAACATCATAAAGATTGTCATCGACTGCATTCAAAACAAGGCTACACATCATTACGCATCTCATAACACACACCTTTTTGTACGAATGTCCTCACTATCATGCATTCGCTAGTATTCGCTAGCGTTTGTCATGCCGTAACATTATACTATTTTTCAGATATTTGTTAGAGCGCAGTTTGACTATGATCCGTTAGAAGACGAATTGATTCCATGTGCTCAAGCCGGCATTGCATTTACTACAGGCGATATACTACAGGTAAGTCTGATATTTAGAAAATAAATTTCAGAGCTCTGTCAGGTCGTACGCAATTCTACGGTGAGCACATTTGCAGGCATAATGGTAATCAATAATCTGACTCGTAGTTTTTCAGCGCTGATGTAATATGATATTTTTTTCTTTGCTCTCGTTAAAAGCACATCGCTATACTGACGTGTGCCTAAAAGAAGGATGTAATTAATGTATTATTGGGTTTGTATTGTGTTGTGTCGTTGTGGTTTATTATATAGTTAAGTATGTGACAAAAATAATACACAGTACTCATATGGCATACTAGCGAAAACATCTGAGGCTATAACAGTCCGAGTATACTTATGTAGTATTCTTCATATAATTAAAGAAAAGAACGGAATGTCCTATTTCTTGCAGTACGTACCTACAGCTGATTCTTACCAAAAATGAAATTTACCACTCCAGATGTATGCCTAGAATTTCTATTATTACCTACAAGTAAATAACAATAACGATACACTTCTGAATCATTTACGTATAAATCGGATTTATGGAAATGTCGGCTGAATACCATAATAATTTTGGGTTACCATTTAATGCTACGATAACAATTAAGTAAATCCACTGGACAATTCAACAATGCGAATGGCTCACCAAAATAGACTATTTCGGTAAATGGGACCCATTGTAGTTGCAAGGTATTCTATATGTGGTCTGATAATTCAACTAATTCCACGCACGCAATCGTCAGCGGATATATGAGTGCAAAAAAATCTTTGTGCATGAAACGTTATATTCTGTAGATTTACATTTTGTAAAAAAAGGATAATTTTCTTCTTCAAATACAAAATTAGTCGCAAAATTATATTATTCAAGCCCTTTTTGCTATTTTAAAAAGCATGTTAAAGTGCTATATACATTTTCGAGATATATGTGACGATATATTTGAAACTTTGGATACTACGGTCTATTAGATGCTGACTGTTTAAACGGAAACTTGATTTCGAAGTTTACATTTTCTGTTTAATAGGGTTGATACCTCAAATTTATACCAATGCACCATAAAATTAAATAAAAAATCGATAAATTGTAAATGGCTTTGAAATACAGAACTTAAATTTTAGGGAAATTATGTGTTGATTTTTTAATACAAACTTTTTTTCAGAATCCTTATAATTCAGTAAAATAATAATTGTGTAGCAACCATGTAGTAGCTAACGCAGTTTTTACGACCAAAATGACAAAATGAAAATGACCAAGCGTTCGTCACCTTCAAAAAACTGTCATCATCCTTATTAAGTATTACCTGGAATTAATTTAATACATTTCGCTTAACAGATAATTAGCAAAGACGACACCCACTGGTGGCAAGCTCGCAAAGATGCATCAGGTGGTTCCGCCGGACTTATACCCAGCCCTGAATTACAAGAATGGAGAGCCGCCTGCGCCGCGGCCGAACGATCCAACACGGACCAAGGTTCGGATATTCATACTTCTTATTTTTATAGATGTTTTTATATTTTGTTTTCAATATTTGACTGTCGTTCACTTAGACGATGTTGTTGCTAAGTGCCTGACTTGTTTTTGTTTACGAGTTTTTAGGATTGGTCATTTAATTCAGTTGCAACTATCTTGAGTTGTCGTTATCGTCCTCCCTACATTGGTGTTGTTTTTAGGATGTACGTATCGTCGTTAGATCGTGTTTGGTTTTATTTTTAGTTTAGTTGTGTTTGTTTTCTCAAGAACATCGTATACAGCTCCGGGCTGCTAGAATACTATTATATTATTTGTTTCAATTTGTTTGGTCTCGCTTATTTGTGGTGTATTATTTGTATTCTGACAAAGTTCGAAATTATTGATTGATTTGTCCAGTTTTGTGTTGATTTTTCGATAACAGAATCATAAAAGTGTCATTATTTATTGGATCATTGTAAATATATTATTTTGTAAAATACATTTGATGGGATTAATTGACATTTTGTGTTTTGCTTCCAAACTTAAACATCATTGGACGAACCTGCAGTTGGTATGTAAAATGCTTGTCTGTCATTGTACTGAGTAATACAAGCTCCCCTATAAGACAAACATAATACAATTTCCAAACAACTGTTTTTCATTCTTTCAAAATCTTTGCATGGAGTGCGCAACCACTATTGTTACCCTCTGATACATTATAACCTTTCGATCAGACATTTACTCCAATTCGGATTAATATCTCTTCACTCTCCACCTTTAACTGAATTGAATGCTATTATTACATTGATATTATTATGATGGGAGTTTGTGTAACCCCGAATGATACTTATATTATTGTGAAGTGTTAAATTAAGTAAATAATAATATAATATTTTCTTATGTTTCCGCGATTATTACTCATTGAAATAAAACAATTTAACGGATTATATCGTGTATATTATCTCATTTTAGTTCCCGACGTCAATAAATAATAATATGTCTGAAATACTCCAAGTATATGGAATTATTGTAAATAATACAAGATTTCCATATTGTTTTCTTAAAGTTTTTTCATATTGATTTAGTTTGGAGAAAAAAAAACTATCTAGTTGATTAAACTAAAAACAAATATTTTACTCAGTTTTTTTTTCAAAACCATGTTGCTATTCAATCATAACACTTCACAGTACATACGTTAAGTGTAACCCCGAATATTAAGTAGTGGCCCGTACCATTCCATTCGCAAGTTGCGTTTGCATGAACCATGTTGTAATGTTGTGCTGCTAGGAGCAGAGGGCTGCGTGTCTCACACTGATGGATGTGAAAACACAGGTAACAAATTCATGTAACATATCAGTATCGTAGAATGCATGTGAGCTTCGAATATTCTTAAATTAATTCGCATTCTGCGGGCAATAACTGTAACTGTGTACGCGATTCCTTGCGTTCTCTAGAACTCCGTGCACTTTACGCTGATCTCCATTAGTCCGGGGGCTTACCGCTCAGCTATATCATAGTGCCGGTAGAAATCTTGCCCGCTTGCGAGGGTATGCATACTCCTTAGGTGGTTAGGACAACTAGTAAAAAAGTTCACTAGGTCCCGTCAGTGTCAAATATACAACGATTGACACCCCCGCTTCCCCAGTCCCTAAATAGTCGAAGCTCACACGCTGTCTATTAATTAACATAAGCTAATATGTGTGCATTCACGAATGATTTTTGTGTGCTATTTCAGTATATATCCAAATAAATCGTAATATTAATTATTACGGAAGGATGTTTGTTGATTTGCTTAATCTTCAATGTGTAATTTTATAAAGTTATAATACCTACCTAATCTACCTATAGAAAAAAGCAACTTGGGTTACTATTTGTACCGTAAATACGCTTGGTTCTCAAAGAAAACTTAATAATATGTGGAGGTAGGGGACGGTGGGCAACAGTGGGTCAGGGGGACATAGTGGATCATTCCTTATATTTTAGAGAAATAATGGATTTACATACCTGTCTTGTTTACACTTAGATACGTATTAGGCGCTCTTTCAATTCTTCCCATGACGCAGATGAAAATCTATTATTTATCTGAAATATAGGCAAAGATCCACTGTCCTCCACCAATCCACTGTTCCTCATCCTTCCCTACCAATATTTTATTAATGAAGTACCATTAATTATAGATAACTATTATAAAGTTGTAAAAATGTCTGTACATTTTAGATATAAAACAAAGCGAAAAAATCTATTTGAAGGTCACTGAATCGAAAAATTAAAGAAAAGAAAAGAAAAGTTCATTGCGTAATATTTTGAATCGTAATATCTTTTGAACTGTAACAGTTAAAATTTCCACAAAGTGCGTAGTAGTAAGAAAACAGCCAAGAACCTTTCGGGCCATGCTCAATGTAGGGTTCCGTAACCTTTACTACAAATAAATACATTACAGATGAAAACAATATGTTGGGAAAAAGTGCACCAGTAAAGGAGCGTCATCATGGCACTTATGTCATTTTGCTGAGAAGCGCAGTTTTTGGGCAATAATTCAAAAACAATATACCTATCCGGACGGACATACCTACTGTTTAAAAGATCAAGATGGCTCCCCACAATTTTAATTATTTATTGTATTTTTTCTTATTTATTTACCCAAATTTAGTAGTGGCTTATGCAAAAAAGTCACAAATACACATATATTCCAAATTTCATCTATGTAGATATTGTAGTTTTTCAGTAATATGCCGGTGACATTCGGACGGACATGACGAAACTATAAGGGTTCCGTTTTTGCCACTTCGGCTACGGAACTCTAATAAAATTCAATAAATAATATAAACAAATTAAAGTAAAAAGTTGCAGGGTCCCACGGACGTAATTTAGGCTCGTACTTGACCGGTTTTTTAGGGTTCCGAAACACTTTTTCATGAATTTCATGATTTAAAAAAGTAATTATTCTTCTTAATGTCACTTTCACTGAAGTATTATTGATTTAAGGCCTTTGGATTGTTTACGATAAAGGTATCTTGAAAACAAAATCTTCCACTGTAGTGTCATATTCGGAGGCAATTATTTCGGAATAATCTACTCTTCGAAATAATAGTGTACGCAAATAATATTTTAGCGCCATTTAATTCGATTTGTGGACACGAGTAATATTTGTCACGCGATCATTTAGTTTTGTCGCGCGAGCGTTAAACATTATTATGCCGTAGAACGGGTGCAATGTTACGCGTACGGTACCTACTTGAAAACTAAAATGATTTGTCCGATATCGTTTTTTCGTAATAATATTTGCCCTAATTCAAGTTTAGGTACCCTAATCTAAATTGCCCTAAATGCAAAAGCCCTAACTAACGTATTTTACTCTAATACCTACTGAATATTCTAATACTATCTTCCTCAATATTTTAAGTACTGACACTCATTTGTCCTAATGGTTTTATATTTTTAATATTGTTTGCCATAAGCATTAAATACACTAACACTATGCGTTTCCTTTTATTTATAGGTAGGGTATGTATTGATCCTGCTAATTCTGCATTTATGTTCTCACACTATAATGTGACACACCTTATGCGATACTATTTCCATCATTTCGGCACTTGTGTGATTATGAAACGAAACCGTCCAAATAAATTATTTATATGCCTATATATTATACATAAGTAGGTACCAAATGCATGTTCTTCATGAATTAAATTCCAAAACATGACGTTTACAATGTTTGTTTCAGTGAATTGTTCCATATTTGGACGCAAAAAGAAGCAGTCCAAGGACAAGTATCTCGCCAAACACAACGCAGTGTTCGACCAACTCGACGTGGTCACCTATGAAGAAGTCGTCAAGCTACCATGTCAGTATTGCTTGTTCATTTTCTTTTTTACCCGACTTCCCCAAAAGGAGGGTTATGTTTATGGAGTGTATTTTTTTGGCATGCTCGGCAGCATAAACGGCTTAATGGATTTTAACGTCTAAGGCATCGTTATATTCATCTTGGTGGTGAGTTGGTGAGAGTAGGGTTCCCAGGCGACAGATATTTTGGCCATTTATTAGGAATGCGGCCGGAATACAGTACGGTACGGTATAGGTATTTCAAAATAAATATAAATTCTGTATCTAGTAACCCTAGGTCAGATTGAAATATGCCAAAATATTTTACAGACTGTTTTTTAAAGATAACGATGATATATTTGTTGAGTCATTCAAATTATGTTATGTAAAAAGAGAATTTTTTAGTCACAGCTACCAGTTTAGATTGTTGAAGATTTCATTACATGCTTCTACAAGGTTGTCACTGTACTGGAACATTCTTTAATAATGTAGGTTAAAAGCCCGAACTATCAGGCGGTTTGAAGTGCCCGTTTTGTTTATTACTATTAGAAATTTTAAACCAGTGTCTTAAATCAAACACTGTAGCCAGACCGACCTGTTGCTACTTGTCTCCGAGATATTAACGTCTTCATGTGACTACCTAGGTACTTATATTTTATAGTATTCTATCGTTCTTTAGGTTCAATCCCCTCACAATTTTATTGAGTTATAATAAATGAAGCGATTAATTTATGAAATACATCTATAGGTACCTACTATCACAAAGGTGTAAAAATGAAATATCTGTAGGTACCTATATTGAAAATATTTTCATAAAAATAAGTGAAAAGGGCTATTTAAATGTGACCGAGACGAAAAATAATTTATTTCTATTTTTTGTACGTTGTATGACTTTTGCTCCTCGAGTGAAGTTTGGGGGCACCTTCTAACAGCATATTAAGAAGAATTGAATAATATTTTGTTTAATTTCAGCTTTCCAGAGGAAGACTATCGTCCTCCTGGGCGCGCACGGCGTGGGTCGCCGTCACATCAAAAATACTCTGATCGCGCGTCATCCGGATCAATACGCTTATCCTATCCCACGTTAGTATATGATTATCATGTCATATTATCAGAGCCCGGAAAATCCATAGCAAAACAAAAGACTGTCGCAATGAAACTAGTGTTAGAAACATTTTTTTATCGATATCGATAGTTGTGTAATATGAGAAAAAAACGGCCCACCAAATGAAAAAAAAATACAAAATTTCACATAGGTTTGTATAATTATACAGATACAGATGCAATCCTCGAAATCCACGTCAGTACACACAGCAGCACATGACATCTTATTGAGTTTGTTATAGTGATAGAAGTAGATAATCAATAATTTTTCAACATTCTCTGGGAGAACACTGTTTCGTTTATCACTATAAAGCCATTTATGTATACTAAATGAACGTTCGTCTTCACTCGTTGTCAAGAGAGCAAATTTATAAAACTCATTGTAATTGGTATAATATAAGTTACGTTGCATTTAGATGGAATAACACATATAAAACAAACCCTTAACTTACCACTTCTTTTGCGTTTGGCTTGAATGATTATAAAATAATGTACCTAAACATATCGGTATGTTTTTTTTTAAACAATACATACTCGATATCGATAAAAAAATGTTTCTAACACTAGTTTGATTGCGACAGTCTTTTGTTTTGCCATGGATTTTCCGGGCTCTGCATATTATTGATGAACTTTTCCGCCACAGCGGCCATCGGTTCTTCAAGCAATGGCCCTGCCCACCGCCTTTTAAGTCTAGTAACTCTCTAAGCTTTGTCGACGACCCTCTGAGTGTATTGAGCCTTCTTATGAGGCCCATTGTCAGTGACCACGTCTTAGTGCCAGTGTCTTAATCACTGACAATACCCACTGATCAAGAACCTTTTTCTTAGGACATTACGATATTTAATGTATCCATCTATACAGTATTTACAATGAACGTTACTTTGAGTCTATGCCATCATGTAACAACTTACTAAAATCGGCAATTTTCAACATTTTACATATTCCTTTGATGACATCGACACCAAAATAAGATTAATTGAATTTAATGTAAAAATTGAGTAGAAAAACGGTCAAGTAGGTACTTGTATTATAAGTGAATTGAAGAAACTAAATTATGTAGTTCTTTTTTCTTATTGGTGTCGGTTTTATTTTTGTTAAAAGTATTTTTTATGATGAAGATAATGATAAAAAAATCGGTAGGTACAGGTCCGTGGATCTTATCTACCCTCAGGTACCATGTTATAGGATCTTCCAAATGAAAACTCCAACATAAGTGTCACTAGTTCATTTGTTCCAACACGCTACACCGTGTGACATATTATTATATTCTAAACAGCTACATTTTATATTTTGTTCAAACTATATGCCAAATATATGCTTCAACATGGATTGCTTACTAACAATCACGATTTACGAAATAGGTTTTGTCATTCATAAGATATGCTTAAAACTATATATTTTTATTGATAACTATCTTTTAACATTACTAATACATACACTATCATTTTAACAGTCGCACATTTAAAAATAATAAGTATATAATCATATAGTATATTTTGACATAATTATATTTCCAGATACTACTCGGCCGCCAAGAGCGGATGAAGAAAATGGTAGACACTACTACTTCGTGTCCCACGAGGAAATGATGGCTGATATCGGTGCCAATGAATACTTGGAATATGGTATGCAATAGATTATTTATTTAAAAGTTATTGGATTACACTCACTGCTGAACATATAAAACGCACGGTTGCACGCTCGTCCTGATATATTAATTCTTACCATATTAATTACATTACATACAAGGGACCATTCTATACACGAATCGACTTAGTTTTAAACTAAGTTCATAGTTCTTTACTTTTGACGTATATATGTCGCAGAGAAATCGCCAAAACAGAAATTTGAACAAATCTCTAAGGGATATAACCAAATCACGCAGAATGTTAAAATGGCGAATTCATGTTATTATTTGCCTAGAAAACATCAGTCGATTCATCAAATCCCTGAATGTGTTTAGTGAAATGACGAAATCAGCCAAAAAAGGCAACTCGTTTTATCATTTCCCTAGAAGCGTTTAGTGAAAATATAATTCAGTTTCTACTGTAACATGCCTAACAGTGAGGATAATTTTTCCAAAAAACGATGATTTTAGTGAAAGTAGCTGTTCACATTGATTTGTGTCAATAGCGAAGCGTAACTTGGCCACAATGTGGCAACGCGCGATCAAAAGAGCTTAATGTATTTTAGTAATCACAATAAATTGTTTACATAAAAAATTATAATATCTTCAAAACTAAGCTGATTTTGCCTGGGGTTCACATAACATTCTTTGCTCCGAATGACCTATGGAATGCGTGGTTAAAATCTTACCCATTCCTCGCGGGCACCGCATACGTACCATCACAATATATTCATTTATTATATCATATAGGGTGGGCCATAAATTTTTGCAAATAGCAACACTGAATTTTTCGGACACTGTTAAAGTGAGCGGCGGGATAGTGGCGGGAAACTATAGGTAACTTCGTGTAATTTTATTTGTAATAGAGCGTTTGACGGGAAAACAACGGGCTTTTTGTGTTAAACAGTTTTATAAAAAGATGATGAGATAGCCGCGATCCGTTGTTGTATCTGTCAGGGAGTTTACCACGGTTTTCCTATACGATTGCAGGAGTGCCAACGACCAGACAGAGGACATTTGCATAAAGTAATTTTTAAAAAGTAAATTGCAATTATCTGTTACTAAGTTAAATAAATAAAATATAGAAAAACATGTATAGTAAATTTTTTATCGATATTTCATAATAAGTGCAAACATTTTTGGCCCACCCTATAGTACGTAATACGAGAAATCGTTGAAAAAGGACACAAGGTGATTGCCCTCCTCTGTTGTTTTCAGGTACACACGAGGACGCGATGTACGGCACAAAGATAGAAACGATTCGACGCATCCATTCGGAGCGTCGAATAGCGATTCTGGACGTTGAGCCGCAGGCGCTGAAGATCCTGCGCACGGCGGAGTTCGCGCCCTATGTCGTGTTCATCGCTGCGCCGCCGCTCAACAACGTTGCTGATGTGAGTCCCTTTAAATATTTATCAAGGAAGATAGAATCGAAAAAGCGCATCCACTTGAAGTTAATAGGAATCCATATTGACACACATAAAATCGATCCTCCTAATTTTTTTCCTAATACCGATTTGTAGCCAAAATCATCACTATTACGAAAATTAAAATTCATTATTTTGTCAGCAGTCCGGCCAGACCCTTTATGAGGTCTGGCCGGACTGCTATAGTAAAATCGCCCCTGGCTGAATATAATAACTGAATATGCACGTTTATTTGCCTTATTGTCAAAAATAATTTTACTGAATATTAAGCCTTAAATACTTACGATTAGCACCCTTTTACACAAATAGCTTATTTTCACTTTGTTGATCCAAACTAATATTTTTGAAAAAAATATATGTAATAGAATATTAAATTGTGTATATTATATCAAAATATGGTAGGTGTCGCTAACTTGCAAGTAAAAAAAAAAACTTAAACAGACAAAAATGTTAACTTTAAAAGAAGCTAGGACTTTAATTATTTTTTTTTGTTAAATTTGTCTTATATACATATATAAAATATCCGAAGGACGTGTCAATCTGTAAAGTAGTTTGGCCAATAAAAAATAAAAACTGAATTTAATTTTTTTTTTAATTATTTTGCTAAACGTAAGTATTTAAGGCTTAATATTCAGTAAAATTATTTTTGGCAATAAGGCAAATGAACGTGCATATTCAGTTTTCATATTCAGCCATGGGCGATTTTACTACAGCAGTCCGGCCAGACCCTTTGTGTCTGACAAAATAATGAATTTTAATTTTCGTAAGAGTGCTACCAACCGAGTTCACAATAGACAGTTTTTAGAACATCGTAATTCATGAAGTCGTCACTAAGATTGTGTTTGTACTCATAATGCTGATTTTCATATTTCTTTCAATATTCAGAACCACAAATTTCAATAATCTTGTCAATTATAACGTTTAAACATTGATACAGTTTTTCCTCCTATTTTTTTATTCATAATGCGTGTTTTTATATTTATTTTAATCAGACATAATTCGGACCTGCCTTAATATGAAATAGATAATGTTGGGATTTTTCGGCCACTCGATATAGATAGACCTCCGATATGTCCTTCCCCGGGACTCAAACTATCTCCATACCAAATATCATCCAAATCGGTTCAGCGGTTTAAGCGCGAAGAGGTAACAAACAGGCAGACAGACAAACACACTTTCGCATTTATAATATTAGTATGGATAATACGCCAAGTTACATTGTTGAAATAACATTCAACAGATGGTCATTACTTCGCTTTGATGGCGGGGTCATCGGGATTCCGCGGTAGTTATTTCATCCACGCTGACTTTAAAAATGAGTACAAACCAGTCTGCTTAAAATAATCATGATAGTGTAAAATAGGATCACAATTTTTGGTACACGGACACGGGTAGCTGGGTATCTCCAGATGGTTATAGGATACTTTTTACCCGACTACGCTGAAGAAAAAACGACGGGTTATGACTTTTTCTCCTCCGCGAACGAAGTTGCAGGCATCTTCTAGTGATGAATAAATTTATGATAGTTAAAAATAGTATTAGTGATATTTATGATATGGTAACATTGGTAAATGACAATATGGCTGTAATTAGTTTGGGATTCCTGGACCAGGAACCGCTGATACCGCCCTGTCACCCAATATAGTTTGCAAAACTTTTTTTAAATTTTCTAATTTACCCCCCAAAAATCGCTCCTATGTTTCAAATTAATTGATTTACGTTACACGTCCGTCTTTGAGACCCCGACTGTGCATATGTATACCAAATTTTAACTCTATCGCTCCAGTCGTTTCGGAGCAAATCGGCTGTAACAGACGGACGGACAAACTGACACACGAGTGGTCCTATAAGGATGCCGTTTTTCCCTTCGAGGTATGGACCTTATAAAATAGCGTATGCCACAGACTAGTCGGTTGCTAACAGACATCGCACACAAACAAGAAGCGTGTACCGGCACAAGATTCTGGTTCGTTAACTATTTTTTTAACTATTTATACTAGTTAGTCTGGTGTCTCTAATACATCCGTATACTGCTTGAACGTTTTTTGCAAATAAATAACCTTCTATTTGAATTTTTAGTACGACGGTTCTCTGGAAGTGCTGGTCCGAGAGTCTGAGCAGCTGCGTCGCACGTACGGCCACTACTTCGACATGAACATCGTTAACAACGACATAGACGACACCCTGGCGCAACTCGAGGCGGCGCTGGCGCGCCTGCGCTCCACTCCGCAGTGGGTGCCCGTCTCCTGGGTCTACTGACACGCCGACTCCTGCTATCTCTAAACGGCCCGGCTGGACGTCACGACTACCCACAGTGGCGAGATAACAACTTCGCCGAGCCGACACAGCGAATTGTTCATGACGAGAGTGTGTTTATACCTACCGAGCGCTCGACCGAGAGTTTTGTCTTGCTCGTTTACTCGGTACGTGTCATCGAGGCACGATCGCCCTTTCGCTGTCGAATCACGACTCTGTTACTGGGCCCCTTTTTTGTAGCACTGGCACTGTAAGTGTTGAAGCTGAATTTATGTCCAATGCGAAAAGTTGCCTTGTCCTAGACCTAATTTCACCATGTTCCGCTAGTTTTAGTTTATTTACTGTTGATTACGCCTGTCAATGTCGAATATTTGTCAGTCGGGTTCAGTTATTAGCGTTATTAGTGAGCTGAAAAAGCTAACTGGGCAGGTTGAAATTAAACCTAAAAAAAAAACTTGTTTCCCCAATATACACTAATATGGCTACACGATTTGATAGCTAAATTGTTAGTGGTATCCATGCCGTCTACGCAGTGAGGGTTTTCTGAAACGGAAATATCACCAGTCGGCGCCACGGTGACGTAAGGTCTAATTGACAAGAAGTGTCAAAATCCACCAATCACAGCACAGGGTGCTGACACTTCTTGTCAATTATAACCTTATGCCACAGTGGCGCCAACTGGTGATATTTCCATTGTAGAAAACCCTCATTACGCATGGATGTACTTTCGTAACTCGAGTTGGACATAAAGTATGGCTATTATATGAGTGATACTAATCACTGAACTGTTCACGTATCCATCTTTAAATACATAAAGAAACTCGGCATAAGAAAAGGCAGTGAGCTCTTACCGTTATTAAGACCGCACTATTGCACTGGCACAGCGCTTATCCTGTATCCTCTTGTGGCAATCACAAATCACAAATTTGGCCATCTTTATTAGACTTTAAATACGGTTATTATCTTATTATTAATGTTTTGGCTGCCGACGATACTGCTTCACTCTTGTGTCTAAACTAATTATTTGAATTATTTGTTCAACTCAGAAAGAGCGGTGACAGAAATGGCATAACCCTGCTTGATTTTTATAGAAAGTTCACCAGGATAAACTATATTTAAATAGTGTAATATACATTAATATTGACTTTTCTTATGAATATTTTTGAAATGTATGACCCTGTCGAACATCCTTATGGGATGCACAATCTTTTGGCTGAGTGGTCGGTTAGTTGCCTACTGCGTTCAAACATAATACGTGATGAGATGCGTTTTAAACGATGTACTTTTTAATACATTTTATTAACCAGTATTTAATTGTAACTTTATACATGTTTATGAAACAACAATTACACAAAAAAGACATTCCTCAATATCAATTTTGGATGACCCTAGAACGATACTTCCGCGTAAAAAAAAAGTTAAAATTCACATGGAAACACTGTTTTCCAAGGCAGCACTTAAGTACCTAATACTTACAATAATCTGCAATGTTCCTTTATATCTTAAATCCGTGACAAAACTTAATTAAGTTACAACTATAAGGATCTTGAATCTACTGAAAGCTTGCATGGTATTTGGTGCATGAACGCTCAATTTCACAATTATGTGCCAAATGTGTGACTACATACCAAATTTCACGAAAATAACGATTTTAGACACTTGCACACGACTTTTGGAGCAAATGTACATATATATACATTAATTAGTGAGTAATTTAAAAGGAACTAATCGTATAGAAAAATAACGTAGCTCAACAAATGCATAATTCAGAATTATCTTTAAGATCTATTCTATATTAGATACTATGTACTAGTCGCTTTTCTGCTAAGTACACAAAGTAGCTAAAGCATTCAACGAATAGAAAATTAAAGTTGTCATACGTAGCGTAATCTGAAAACATCAATTTCAACGCGCAATAATTGTATAGTTGTGTACTTTAGCCGATAAGCGACCAATCACATCGCAGAATTAGATTTCACAGGGTTCCACGTACCAGTACTTTTAAGTGTCGAAATTGTGTTCTTATATTTTAGGATATCTCACTAACTATCCTTTTGTTAAGGACATGCGTAGACTTAAATATACTCAATGCTTTCATCTCCTCGCAATCTCATTTCTTACTAATGGAGATTGATGAAAATATTGTGCTTGATTTTTTCTATGAACAGTAGTATACCCTTATGAGATAATAAAAATGTCTGTAATTATTTATTATTAATACATAAGTTTCATATCGATGTTTTAAGTAGGATATAGTAAAGCCATCGATATGAAACTTGTAAAGGTATCACCCATCGTCCAATCAGATGTGATTGTTTCAACGCATATCAGACACGCCTAAATCCATACAAATGGGTATCGTAATTTGAAGTTTATTTTGTTTTAAAAAGGCGAATAACGGGTTGGCCCCTGAATGAAATGAACGCACGCGTCCAAATAGTACTCAACTTTCGAACATTTCCAAATAACTCAAATTATGACACTAATTTGTATAGATATAAACTTGGGCAACGGTAGCGTGCGTCATCATATAAGTATATTTAGACTTGATTTAATGTCACAAAAAATGCCGAAACATTATATTTTAGTAAAAAATATTTGTATTCAATTAGGTTTTGATGAGGCTACTAAATATAAAATTGTAATACGCAATTTAATATACATATAACGGCAGTTATGAAATATAACTTTTCATTTTCGGTAAGTAATATGTATTTCTTGGTCTCATCAAAGCTTGGTTTTTGTATATCCCGCACCTATACATTCCAGTACTGTATATACTAAATAATAATATACAAGTAGCAAATTTTTTCGATTATAACTCTCACTGTTTCACTATATTTACTTTTTATGACTAATTAAGCTAAATAAGTATCATTAGCAAGGAACAGAACTCTCATAGCTTAACTTGGACGTGGGTAATTGGATTGTCCGGTATTTTACCAAATATTTTACGGACACTGATATGATAGACATAATACATAGAAGCAAAATCAATCACCAAACAAAATTATTACATCAATTTGTAAAAAGTATTAAAAAAACTAACTCGATAGAGGCTCTGGCTCATACTCGTAACAAACACTGAACAAATAGGGATAAATAATTATTAACGAAAACTTTCAACACAAAAGTGGTATTGGTACATTGCAATAGCCATTTATATATATAATATTGTAGCGTTTAAAGCTCTTATATTGTAAGAGTGTTAGGAAGTATTCAGATTCCTATTAAGTGGCGAACTCTCAGTGAAAGAAAGGAGTGCCGTTATGTATATTGTACAGTTATTGCAGGAGGTTATTTTGTCCGTGTAATTATTCATAGCTCAAAAGTCGATAAACCTAAGGATTTATTCCGTGTTCTTATCTGAGGTTTACTATGAGAGTTCTTTTCCCTGATCACTTAAAGTATTATTAATAAGATGTTCTTATTATTGTGTTTTTCATAAGTACAAATTTTTATCAATGCTCATTGTTAAAGTATAACTTTTTGTAACAAGTAATTGTTCCATATTATTTATATATTTAGAGAACTTCCTTGACATTTGCAAATTATAACGCATGGTGAAACTTTACAAATAATAACAACGAGTATATTATTTTTGTTTGCGTCCATTGTAGTATATTTTTTCTTGGTTTAAAAAAAATGATGTTTCTGTATTGTTTATGTCTATAAAACTTTTTGGTGTCTACTTGAAAATCTTAAATTTAGGATGATAGTGAATGAGCGTAGTTAAATAAATTAATCATACTTACTACAATACTGAATTTAAGTAAGTTAGGTACTTACTAATAAGATGTGTATTGATGAGCGAGTAGCACTATGTGTCTTTGTTTGTAACACTTCTATTAATGTTGCTATTAGAGAAATTTTATTTTATTGCACTATAAATTCTATATGTTATTGTTCTACTATTTTGAAATAGTTTATTGTGATGCAATTTGATTGACAGAGTAGATAAATTAAATTTCAATATACTATGTACTGAAGTTGCTTATAAATGTGAAAGTTTTTTATTATAATTAATTTCGCTACAGTTATTTATCTGATAATGGGTAGGTACAATGGGTTGGTAAAAAAAATGTGTGCAAAAAGGTCAGAAGGTTAAATGAGACATTCAATTTGTGTGCCCATGCAAAACTATGGTACAGTTAAAATAGGTTTAACGCCGTCGAGGGAGGTTTCAAATGTTTGAAAGAATTACAATTATATCTTATTTTTGCTTGCATTAATTATCGACTGGTTATTTTTCTAGATCGTAGGTATCTGTGTCAAGATTTATGTATCGTAAAACAATCACGCTCTATTTTTGAATGTGATAAACCTAATTAGGTTCCATTTTTCGCAGTCCTAGCTTCCTTGTGTTGACAAGTGCTTGTTTAAATACTACATATATATCAGCCCTATACTATTCCGCGATAACAGTGGTGATTCCTAGCGCGGAGTTAGCCCCCAAAAAAGGTAGTGGTCATGACCTCCAAAAATCGTCCCAATGCGATTCCGAGAAGTACCTACTCGCTCATGATAGGTATATGCATCTCTCGATTGAGGTTGTGGGCATGCCCACCATACCCACGACGCTGGATCCGCGCTTGGGTGATTCTAGAATAAACTTATATGACGTACCATTTCTATAAATTATATATCTCACCTTAAGTATTTTGATGGATGATTTATCAAGGTATTGCAGCTAAGCTAGCAAGTACCTCAGATTTCAAAGTAAGTTCATATTTATTTTTAATTCTAATTATATTGTTGATTTAACAGCACAGTCTTAGACTACCGTTAGTATTTTGATGTTATTGCCAGTTTACTTAACAGGATTCGTTGCATAATAAAATATAAAAGTTTGTTCATGAAATATTCGGGACCATCCGTAATTCTGAGAAATTTTAAAAAGCTGAAAATTATTCAGAATAAATGTCGTTTGAGAAAACGTAATATTTTATTATGCAATTGGTCATTGATTTAGTTACTGATAGTTAATGTTGGCGTTTCATATTTGTGATGATGATGATAGTTACTGCAAAGGATAAAGTTATATAGTTTAGGAGATATTATTTTGCCGTCTGATATTTACGATTAGACTGCTCATTGGTTGAAGCTTTTATCCTAACATTGGTGTAAACTGATGTCCACATGCCCACAGGTGCCTAAATTAAGGTGTCTTTAACATAAAGCTACAAAAATATTTCCCGACGAATAGAGACCCTCCTTCTGTTTTAAGTAGGTTAAAAGAGATCGAAAAACTACAGATGGCAAATCTTACTTCCTAAACTACCTAAATTTTCCTTTTTTGAAACAATAACAAAGTCCATGTTACCCTTCTTAGGTACATTTAAATGACGTTTATAATATGTAGTAGCACGTTAGCAAAGTACTCTTTAATATCTATATGAACTCCAAAAGTTTATTAATTTTCTACTGGAAATAAATGCCTATATGGGTTGCGTACTTTTAATTCTATTTGAGTAGTTAGTGCTGCTCCTATTAAGGAAAGTGGTTGAGAGAGTCTTCGTTATAACTAGGAATGTAATTATTTATTAATATTTAAGGGAAAATATTTTTAATGTTATATGCATCACAAACAACAATGCCTGTTCCAAAACATTCCATTAAGTAGTACCAATATGTTTATCTTTTATCTTGATTATTTATATTTTATGTTATTATTGTTATGGAGTCCTTAGATTATAGTCAACTTTTATATTGTGATCTAAATTATTTGATTTTAATTTACTGTTTACTTATTAAGTTTGACAATAACAATAGGTACCTAATGTATTGTTACAAAGTTTATTGTACTTAACATTTGGTGATTTTCTTGTGATTTCATGTTCAAACTCGTTTCTCATAGTAATTAATGTAATTAAAGCAAGGAAATAACAGTAGGATTACACACATACATAACGTTTAAATATAAAATCACATGAAATTGAACAAGTCTTAACTGGTATAATATTAAAATTCTTAATGCCTACCTACTAATTTAACATTTAAACTATTATTAATATCCGGTGCAAGTTGAAACGACTCTAAAAGCAAATGTGTTACAGACATTTTGGCGTGTGTTTTTAACTGAAGTGTATCAGGGTGAATAAAATGATAGCAAAATCCGACGAGCAATGGACATTATCGCCAACTAATGATGACTGAAGTAAAATCTATTATAATAACTGTTAAAATTGAATAAACCGCACAAAATAGCGATGTTTTTTATTTGCTCCTGTGATATGCACTTATCTCACATGTTTAATCTTAATTACAGTTTACCCTTATTAAATTGTGCTTATACTGATTATTCTAATGCTTATTGGTCCCAACCTTTACCTACAGATCCTTCCACTGCACTATTTGTAACAATATAGGAAAACATATGAAAAAGTTTCCAGCGGAAAACAATAAATTGTAGTTCCAAATCCGTCTACAATTACGCTAGAGTAGCAAGAAGCTATGAAGTCAACAACCAAGTATAAAACATTTTCATCGAATATACGAGATAGAGATCCTTCGTTCTTCTTCTGAAGTAAATATTCAATCGTGTTCAAAATGATTTTTCTAGCATGTTTGTGTATTTTTTGGCATTATTAAGCATGGTAATTTATTTTTCGCACGGGCTACAGTGGCGCCACCAATTGATCTGTCCAGATATATAGAGACTATAGTACCTGTATAGAATATTGTTCTTCTTAGTTCTATACTCCATGCTTTCAAGTATGAAGAATAAAAGGTAAGGTCAATCTTATATAAGAAAACAGATGAAAGTGAAAGCAGCAAAATAGCGCTAGAGCAGCAAGATACTATGAAGTAAACGATCAATTACAAAACATTTTTATCGAAACCTATTCAATCCTTCGTTCTTCTTCTGATGTAAGTAATCATTAGTGTTCAAAATTATTTTTCTTGCATCGGTGTGATTTTTTTCTTGACATCTTAAGGTAACTTAAAGACTGACAACAGCTTATTTAACCCTGAGACAGTGTCGCTGCAAACAGCTTACGTATGGCAATATTGTGCGTACGTCATGTATAGTCAGGGTAGTGGGCATTGGCTTCATGTTGATACTCGTATAATGTCAAAACATTGCTTACAGAGAATTCGGTTCTATCGATTTACCTATTCGTCAAAATCTGACTCTAAATATTCAATATTTATATATTCTTCGTTTTCTGACTCTGACAAAGTCTGATTTTCATCAGATGTGTCGCTTTCAGGACCATCAACCTAGATTATAAAACGTTCAGTCTCCAATTCAGTTATATAATAGGACCTTTATTCCTATAATCGTCTTCAATTTTTTTAACATGGAGCAATTGCTCCAATTTTCTTGAGTTACTTCCTATAGGTACAATAATGGTTTAGTAAAATTTTAAATCATTAATGATATAGACTGAATTCAAAATAATTCACATAACTTAACTACATTTTAAACATTAGAATAAGTTTTGATACCTGAAAACTATCTTCAACGAGCTTTAGAAAAGCCTTATTATCGATAGACACATTTTTAGTTGTCACTTTATCTTTTACAATGCCCCTAATCATCTCAATAGGGTTTAAATCACAGTGATATGGCGGCAATCTTATCACTTTGTGTCCGTATGTGGAGAGAATAGTGTCTATTTCATATATTGGTTCAGGTTTGTGACGTCTCAAAATCTCCACCAATCTAGCTTTGGATGCTTTTTGTGGAAATTAAATTTTATTCGAACGCAGCCACTCTGCAATGACATGCTTCCTTTCGCCAGATATTGCTGGTTTATTAATGCGAAAGGAATGGTATCGGGCATTAGAGTCTGGCTAGCCAAATATTGTTAACAGATATTTCCTTGTGGTATCACCAATTGTCTATGATTTAAAAAACGGCTAAAAGTCTGTTTTCAATTTAGTAGGTTGGTGCTCTATAAATATTTTGATACTTTGTGTACTAGTTCTAAAATTTGCCTATAACTATGTTTGGGTACGTGAACTTATTAATACCTGAATCTCATACACAGGACAATATGTGTAAAGAAACGGATAAACCAGAAGTTCTATAAAATATCAATAAAATCAAAACATCGTAACGTAAGGAGTTACGGAAATCAATATTCAGAAGAAATCTGCAGACTGGCCAGTAGTAATTTGATATAAAAATATCTTGGCCAAAAATGTCTATATGAGCGACGAGCGTGTCGATAGAATTCCGCACTTGGCCCATCGTGCCGGTGCAACACTCTAACCTAACCCATGTCTATACCTACTTAACCTAACCACAGACATTGGTGATGGATTAATGTTATACGAGGGCTGCTATTTATATATCCGGAAACCGGGATTACAATCTTCTTAAATAGCATATTTGACCGCCATGGTAAAATTAGAACTTTTTTAAGTATATAAGGTATATTTTTTCTTCCTTATTAACGCTCGTGTTTTGTTTTTGACGGGTTTTAAATGTCATCTCGCAGCAAGAATGGAACTCACTCGTGAAAATATTCGTGCTATGATTTATTATGATTTTCGGCGTGGTTTAACGCAACAACAGTGCATAGATCAACTAACTTCAACTTTTGGTGATGAAGCCCCATCTAAAACTACTGTGTATCACTGGTTTAGTGAGTTCAATCGTGGACGTAGTATGCTTACGGACGAAGTTAAGGCAGGTCGCCCGAAATCGGTCGTTGTACAACAAAATATCGAGGCTGTGCGAAAACTTATAATGGACGACCGACATGTTACGTACCGCGAGATAGAGGCGACTCTGGGTATTTCTATGACCAGCATTAATAGCATATTACATAATTATTTGGCTGTAAAAAAAATTTGTTCGCGTTGGATACCCCACAACTTAACAAATGAGCAAAAACATGCTCGCGTCGAATGGTGCAATAAAATGTTAAAAAAATATAACCGTGGTGACTCAAAAGCCGTTTATAACATCTATACAGGTGACGAATCCTGGATCTATGCATACGATCCCGAAACGAAGCAACAATCAACGGTATGGGTGTTTCAAAATGAGCCGAACCCTACGAAAGTTACTCGTGCAAAAAGTACATTGAAACAAATGGTGGCCTGCTTCTTCGGTATTAATGGCCATGTAGCTACAGTGCCACTAGAAAACCGTAGAACGGTTAATTCAGAGTGGTACACGACCATTTGCTTACCGGAAGTATTTGAACAAATTCGTAAAACTAACCAGCGACGAAGAATCATTCTTCATCATGACAATGCCAGCTGTCATACGTCACGCGAAACAACTCTATTTTTGGAGGGTCAAAATGTGGAATTAACGGGTCATCCGCCGTACAGCCCTGACTTGGCACCCAACGATTTTTATTTATTTCCAAATATAAAGAATAAATTACGCGGTCAACGATTTTCGACCGCTGAAGATGCTGTCGACGCATTCAAACAACACGTTATGGAGGTACCTCAGGCGGAGTGGCAGAAGTGCTTTAAAAATTGGTTCACGCGAATGCAAAAGTGCATAGATCATCAAGGGGAATACTTTGAAAAACAATAAAACTATTTTCAGCCGTGTACGTTTGTTTGTTTTTTTGTTTCCGGATATATAAGTAGCAACCCTCGTAGTACCTATTATCGAGCTAAATCTTATTTATTTTTCGCCTTGTTATAATGTTAGGTATGTGGTGAGAAAGTGTAAACATAAGTGTTTGTCGTTCACTGTACTGTCCATATAGTGGTAGAAATTATGTGAGCTGACTTTGAATGCTCGTCCACGTATATTTTATTTACTTATTTCCTTAGGTTTAGGTACCTTACGTATGCACAGAAAATTTAAAATATTTTCTAATATCAAAACTATAATTCCTACTTCACAAAGTGTGATCAGCTCAAGATTTTTTTAATTTTGCGCGAAAAATTTGGTAATATTTCAGTAGCCAGACTCTATCATACATGTGGGTTCACTTAGATTGGGAATTAATTTCTGTTTAACCCATTTCTTAAAACTATTTTTATTCATCGAATCATGGTAATCTGCTTTTTTTTCTTTATCATTATATACCAGTGTATACAAGTGCAGGAACAAATCCGGATGGTCCACCGGCATGAACAATAATATGTCGTTTCCCTGTTGAAACGGCTTTCGATAGGTTATTTATATGTAATTTATAGGTTATTTATTAATAGGTTCATTTTCGCTCTGCCAACATTTGGCGTGGTTCAGAGAAGTATGAATGTAGGTCTCGTCTAAATAAACTATAGGCATATTTTTATCCCTTACTTCTTGTATTTGATCCAAATAACTTTCACGCCAAACCACAATATCGGAACGCTCCATCAATATTGACCGTTGGTTTCTGCATTTTTTATATTTGAATCCCATACTGTGCATCAGTTTTCGTAAGTTTACTTTTTCGTTACGTTTTTATTTACATAAACAAGTAAAACTATACCTAAGACATAGTGTATGTATAGATTTCAGTTAATTTTGTACCTAATAAAAATGTTTGCTACACCCGCCAAGGGTCCTTGTAACTAGACTTAAGTCTGTAAGTTGGTTGCAATAAATAGAGTTTGGCAAGCGAAACATGACATTAGAAATATGCGGCAAATTTGAAAAAATCATGACCTGGCAATACGGAATGCATAGAAACGAAGTAGGTTTTATAATTTGACAGATTTTTCAATATGTAAAATTGTTGCCATATAAAGAATTCTCTTTCAAGGTCAATATCATGTTTCTCTGGCCAAACTCTATCTTAACTTATCTTATCTTATCTTAAGTACTCTCAGCTGCCTGTAAATCCAATGTCTTTTTTCAAAGCAGTGAGCAGAGTTTTGATACTCGGTTCTTACTTGTTTTCGCACGGCATAAAATTGATGATTTTTATGCCTTATGGCAGATTTATCGAAGTCGTCTATTTGAATTCTCTTTTTGTGTGGGGCTTTGTTTTGTACAGAGGGCAAAGACCGTCTCATTATTTTTAGAAATATTTTTTCTCGTCGATCTACATAAACCTTCAATGAAATATTGAAGGAAATATTAAAGTTAAAACCAAACAACTAACCAGTTCAATACAACCGCACTATAAATGTCAATACCGGTCATGTCAACAACCAACTTTAAAACATTGTGTATTGGAATGCTATGTAATCCTTCGTATTTTTTAAGCTGTAAGTATTTGATTGCATTCACTACAATTTTTTTTCGATATTTTCTGTTTGTTTACATCGGTGACATTCGATGACATCCAACGTTCGTTGTCAAAGAGTACTTGTCGCGACGAACGCGAAATAATACGATACGACGCAGCTAGTAAGACACGTAAGTTGTACGCTGGCAACTTTATCCCTTCTATTTTGTATATGGTAAGGTGAGCGTGGGTTTTTACTAGCTTAGATATTGAAGTCGAGTCGCAGTAGAGTCACAGTTTACAAGTGGTGTGATTGTGTGTGAAGTGTCCTGGTACCTGGTGTCCTGTAACCCGAGTTACGAAAGCTAAGTACCTAGCATAAGCCCTAAGTGCCTAGATAAGCACTTTTAGAGACTAAAGTATAATACTTGGAGACCTAGGCAGCTTAACTGGCTCTTTAGGTGCTCAAGTATCTAATTGTCATGTGTAAATGTTTCCTCTAGCTAACGATTGGGGAAGATCGTCTCATGCAGTGTAATTAAGTATAACACGTTTGGATAGGTTCCGCTTAGAGAGGGACCGAGGCCAAGGGTGTTACGAAGATCGTCTCGTGCAGTCTCGTTTGGGTAGGTTCCGCTTAGAGAGGGACCGAGGCCAGGGGTGTTACGAAACTCTTGGAACCAAATGTATGGGGTAGGTTGTCACTTCCGATTTACGGTCGGGGAGTGGAAACCGAGGCCTGGGATCTGTAATTTCCAGGATCCTATGAACAAGATATTGGGTAGGTTGTTACTTCCGATTTACGGTCGGGGAGTGATAACCGAGGCCTGGGATCTGTAATTTCCAGGATCCTAATGACGAGGGGTTTCCCCATAATCCTATCGATAGTATTATCAATGTCGTATCTTGGAGCCTGTACTGTGGCTTATAATATACTGTGGATTCTGTACTGTGGATCCAATTTAACTAACTTGTATAGAGATACTCTTTATGGAGATAATGAGACGATATTCCAGCATAACGTTAATAATTAACAATGACTTAATGAGGTGTAGAATAGAGCCGCCAGGTGCTAGAGACACTGAGGGATATTGGTGCTATGGTACTTTAACTTCTACAGGTGGTGACTTGAGTCCTGACAACATCAGACTAAAGCGAAGCAGATTATATTGTGGGAGGAGTAAGGAAGTTGCCCGAAAGAGACAATAGGTATGTTATATAGATAGCCTACCACAATCGTGACGGCCGCATTTATTCTCTCTTTACATACATATACACATTATTTTGGTCGCCACGATAGTACTTGTTGCCAGTAAAATAAATTTGTACCATTGAAAATCCGCAAAATGGCGAGGGTCAAATAAACTGTCGTCAGGCTTTAAAATGATCTTTTATGTCATTTTTAAATTATGCATTCGTTTAAATTTTCTTCTGTTTTCGTGTCGTATTTCTTCAAATAGGCAAGGCATGACGTTAGTTAAAAAATACTTAATTGGTTTGGGCGAATAAATTATAGGAAGTAACTCAAGAAAATTGGAGCAATGCTGTGACCATGTTAAAAAAATTGAAGACGATTATATGAATAAAGGTCCTATGATCGAATTGGAGACTGAACGTTTTATAATCGAGGTTGGTGGTCCTGAAAGCGACACAACATCCGATGAAAATCAGGCTTCGTCAGAGTCAGAAAACGAAGAATATATAAATATTGAATATTTAGAATCAGATTTTGACGAATAGGTAAATTGAAAGAACTGAGTTCTCTGTAAGCAATGTTTAGACATTATACGAGTATCAACACGAAGCCAATGCCCACTACCCCGACTATACATGACGTACGCACATTATTGCCATAGGTAAGCTGTTTGCAGCGACACTATCTCAGGGTTAAATAAACTGTTGTCAGGTTTTCAATAACAATACCTATTGAAACAAAACTATAAAATGTTATATTAAGGATCAGGCTGTAGATTTTGCCACAAATAGCGCAACGGTGACGCAAAATCTTGTAGGAGTCGGTAGCGCAAAGTGACACAAAACGGTAACGCAAAATAGTTAAGGTGCGCATCCATGATGTGTGATTTTTACATAAATTATTTCGAATTAATGCATAATAAATAGTATATCGTTATATTCGAGGGATGAAAAGAACTTATTACAGCCGAGATACCTCTCTAAATAGGTATATATAATCTAAATAGGTAATCACCCGAACAAAGTGAGAACGCTAATAGTTCGTGGCTGGAATGGGTTCTTTCATCATTTCGAATATGAGGAAAGTAGAAAAGATACAATGTTCAGAAATATCATACATTGTAAAGAAATGTGTTACTCTAAATTCATACTTAAAGTTGGTAGAATAGGTAGACCCTTAAATGGATTAGGAAACTGCTAATAAAATATAGCAATATTCCTTGCCGATACAAAGCCGGGAAGAGATAACATATAAACATACTTTTTTTATCATCCAAAATTAGTATTTTATGCAACTGTTGTATAATAGGGACCCAATTATACAACGTTGCATACAATAGTATTTGTACGACTAAGGGGCCATTTATTTATTACGTAAGGACAATCGTAAGTATCGCAAAGGAAGACGTCACGAGCGTTTTTTGACCAAATAACGAAATACAACGTTGAATATAGTCTTTGGTTTTTAAACTGAGCGAATCGGCCATTTTATTCTTTAAGCCGATTAGCTCAGTTTAAAACAAAAGACTATATACATTAGGTTTTCTACAACTAAGGGGCCATTCATTAATTACAACAGATTTTTCGAACCCCTCCCCGCCAGGGATCCATACGTAATTAATGGATAGCCCCTAAGCAGTTTTTAATAAAACACAAAAGTCTAAATATTTATATTTGTGCCAAGATTTTTCTGGCAGTTAATTGTTTTATACCTCTTGCGCCAGGACACAAATTTCTTCGGGAGTACAGTTAGGCTCGTCTGCCAACAACCAACAACTTCAAGATGAATAAAATTTAGCGCCACAAAGAAAATCAAAAAGCGAGCTGTCAATATCTATGGCTTTCTTATTTTTTAAATGCGCGTATACTTGCCAGCGATGAAATCATGTTATGATTTGAAGAATAAAATAGGCAAAAAAAATGTGTACGTAAATTGTATATTTTTTTTTAAGTTTGCAACAATGCATTTTCGTACATTCAGCGAACGAAAAAAACATAGAAGCACAACTAGCGTCGCCAAATGACCCCACGAAAACTGTGTCGAAAAAGGCGAGGCGTATAAACTAGGTCAAACGGGCTGTCAGTTGCATATGGCGGCACTGCATGACTGTCGTATTATTTCAATTCCCAAAGTGAAAAAATACGGCTTATTGATCAGTAAAATAGTCTATTAATCATTCTAGAAAATATAAAAATAAAGATGGAATCACTTTTCACATGTAAAAAATACCGTAAACATAATTATTATCTTTTTTAGTCGGAAGAGATTTTGTATAGGGATGGTGTTATGCCACTTTACACCATCAAAATGTAATATGTAAATGAAAAGGTATTATGATACCTATTGAACATTTGATATATTATGTGTAGAGATGCATGTTTTCATGCACATAACTATTTTATATACAGTGTTCAAAAAAGGTGCAATTTGATTTAAAAGTTATCATACACTAAAGAGCTCAAACTCGGTAGGATTGCGGTAACTTATTACTGAGTTCCTACGCCCACCTTCCGTCTCCATCATCATATCAGATCGATATTAATGCAAAAATTTAGTACAATCAGAAACCGGCAAGTGGATTTAATTTAGCTTCAAGATTTGACCCATACAAACATATAATACTAACACGGCAACAATAAAAGTACGCAAGCTTCATTTTTGCGTTGTCTTAACGTACTACAAAAGTTATGATTGCTAGAGTCGGGCAAATGTAAGATGAGAATGAAATCAACCGCGAAATTTAAAAATGTAGCTGCAGTGTGCCTGTATGAGCTAGAGGGTTTACTAATGTTTCGGCGAAAAATATTTAGCAAATTTTTAACTCCCAAACTATTTATCCCTTATTTTTATTTGGGCGAAGTTTTTAAGATGTCATTTATGTATTCGTCAAATGTATTGATTGGCATACCATACTTTTAGCAACATATTGAATGGCATTATAAAATCTAACTTAGTTCTTTAGGATGCAGGCTTCAAATTACAGTATGATTGTATTTCATTATGTCGGCAGGCTGATGAACCGTATAAATAAATTATGAGGGTATTACTTTTGTTAAGATACTCCGTAGCTCAATATGGCATTTCATTCTCGTACAATCGTTGAAAGTATATGTGTGCAATGAATCATTTGTTATTTAAAAGTAGACTATGAGTGAATGAAGGTAATGTTACGATTTTTTTTCACTCGATATAGACCTGCGCGGCTCGCTCGCTTCGCTTATTCGTAAGGGTCGCAGTTCAACCTAACACTCCTCCTCGCTTCGCTCGTCGTCGTATCTAACCTAAGCCATGTTGGACCTGCCTTAAGGTGAAATAGGTAATGTAAGGAATCGTAAGCCAAGTCCATGTGTATTGCAACTAACTTTAAAATAAAGAACCTGTATATATATTTGCGACAATGTGATAACTAAAAACGTGTTTCTTTAAATAAACATTATTTATACTGTTTTGTTTTTGTGTTTCATTTCGAACTGTATAAAAAGGTTTTCTAAAGGTTGGTAGTGTAATGGGAAACACAAATAGCAGCTGAAATAATTCTGCAAAGTTTATATTTGCCCAAATGACGTTTGACGATTTGTTATTTTCCTAAGTAAATAATTAGCTTCATAATAATTTGCCACATAAAAGTTTGTTGAAGTAAAATTTTGCGATTTAAAAAAGTTGCCAAATATAAAAAGAGCGAAGTAAAGTTATGCCAATCGTTGGTTTGCCAAATGAAACTTCTGCTAAAAGTTGGTTGGGAAGTGAATTTTGGCGAATCATTTTTCGCCGAAAAGGCAGTATACCGAGCTAGAGTTACACAAATTCATTGCTTTTGTCATTAATTATTAAGTTAATAGTTACTGAGAAAAGCATTTAAATTTGTTTATATCTAGCTCATACGTGTACACTGCAGTTTCATTTTTAAATTTCGCGGTTGATTTCATTCTCATCGTTCATTTGCCAGACTCTAGTTGCGGATTGTCTGTTTGTATTTAAGTATTTAGCAAGCTATAATATATGCATACTAGTATGGTCGGAGACTAGTTTGATTTGCGTGAAGTTATTCTATGATTATTGAAATATAAAATAAAACTGAAAATTCAATTTAAATAATACGAAAATTCTGCCTACAAAATTACTCTTTATTGCATGCGACCATCTACTACGCATGCGTTTTCATAGTCGCCGTCATTTTGATAATATAAAACGTCAGCGCTAGAAGCCAATTACAGCCAGTTATTATGAAATTGGCTAATCACAATTATTTGTTTTGGGTAATAGAAAGTAGACTAATATTGTACTGCAATTTTGTATGAAGCTCGCGTTCTATGTTTTTTTCGTTCACTGCGTACATTATTTTTTTTTAATTTAAAACTGTACTAATTCGGCGGTTTGTTAAGTTTGTAATATAAATTATTTCAAATAACATTAGTTTGAGACTCACTGAATATAAGTTGTTAGATTGAAATTTTGTACTCTGTGGCACCAAGGAATACGTTAATAGCGACATTGTAACACGTTTAGCAGTGCGTTTATGGGAAATAGACTATAGAGTTTTACAAGTCTTAAGTAATGTATGTCTTTATATTAGAGTTGGTAACTATTTATACCACAGAATGAAGTACAGGAGTAGAAAAAAAATAACGCCACTATCAGAATGCTTACCCTTCAACTTATGTACCGAAATGCAGAAGGTAAATATTTCATGAGCAAATTATAAATTATATACTTATTTTATCTTTGTACATTATCATTATTATTTTCAAATACAGCAGCTCGCAGCTATCTTAGTATAGCGCAGCGCAGTTTCTCAATCCTGACATGTTTCAGTGTCATTTTAAATGGAGCGTTTTAGCTCGTATTACTAATATGTAAATGTAACTGAAGCTAATTTTTCACTTTTTTACGACTCAAATGGGTTATTCGAGCGTTTCAACTGCTTCACATTCCTAGGCACTTTTTTGTCGAACTAGCTTTAGATTTTTGTGACATTGCGAGCTGTAAGGTGCAGATCCCGTACTTTAAAAAAAATAGTTTAAAATTTGATCAATATCTACCGACGTTTCGACAAAATAGTGTTTACGAAAGTGATGCGGAACAAACGCTTCAATGACCCAAATGCAGTTGATCCCATATAGATATTTGTTCCTTTCAAAGAACTGATTGATATCATTGAAAACAGAATGTCATAGCTATAACCTTACAGTACTAAATAGTATGCCTCAAGATTTGCGTCACGGTTAGGTAGGTAGAGGTAGGTACAAAATAAAATAAAAAACACGATTTTGGTATGGTATGATAACATGTTTAATTACTGCATACAAAGTCTCTGAAATCATACAATATATTCTCAAATAAATCTTCATTTTCTTCTTTTCTTTATATTTTTATCAAACAGAACAAAATCAAACTAACTAATATTACCTTCAAACCATGTTAAAAGCAAAAAAAAACACCTGGAAACCTCAAACTTATATGTGCATGCACTTTTATTCGGTAATGTAATAAAAGTGGCGCAAGTTCTACGCCACTGATATCGCAAAGTGGCATAAGGTCATTTATAATCCACAATAACTCGTTTAATAAGCCGTCTTTTCAGGTGAATATAGCCTTGAAAGATAACACACACCTTACTGAATAGTGCACAATAACAAATATCAATTCAAAACTTACAATGAAAGCACAAAAAATGCACGCCGTAAAAAACGTGACACATTCCATCCCGAACAAACAAAGTTGACATCGAATTGACGAAAGCATGGGCCGTTACCGCCTTATTGACCACAGACAAAGTGAGTTTGGTGTTGCCACTACTCAGATACAAAAACTACTTATTGTTTCTCCACAGATTGGGCATGTGATAGTTGCGCAATAACACTGTTTTGCATTCCAACAAAACAGATATTGTGTTTGCGAAATAGCACAACATTGTTTGAAGAAAGCAAGTACATTTTTGACCCAGAATTCATAAAAGGTCCTTCTCTTACCTTGCCAAATTTAGTCTTTCACCTCTTTTTCCAGCTAGGGCGCGTACAACGCCTCTTCAAAGTTTGACGCGCTTCTGAAAAACTCTTTTAAAAGTTTTTAACTGTCATAGGTATCTTCAAAAGTATCGCCAGCAAAGTCCTTTGCTGTAATGTTGTGCTATTTCGTAAACACAATATCTGTTTTGTTGGAATGAAAAACAGTGTTATTGTGTGTTGCTCCATAGCACAACATTGTTTGAAGACCTGTTTGTCCTCTGCTGGTGAAAGAGTAAATGTCATATCTAATAGACGTATTATCATTATTTTAAAGTTTCCAACTTGGGACATGCCCTTCATTAATATTGATGTAGAAGATTGATGTGTAGCGTCACAGATATTAAAGTGAAGATGCGTAAGCTAAGGAGTATGCTTACTCTAAAGGCTAGCACACACTCGAGCATAAGAACCAGTGTTGGTCACTTAACCTAAATTTAACAATGTACGGATTGTTCGGCACTAGAAAGAACACTCCTTCAGCTGAAGTGATGAAAACTGACCATTACCATATACCAATCAGAAAAATAAATAAATCCGATTACTCAAACATAATACATTGAATCGAAGAACGCGGTCTGATTCCAGGTTACTGCCACAAACCAAACATGTGTATGACTGGTTGCTTAGCATTCGATTTTTAATTCCTGCTTTGCTATTTTACCCGGTTATATCCCAATCTAATACATATGATATATATACATACAGCCTTCTGATGACAATAGCCGTAAGAAGTGAGTGCACTATAATGCAACACTTAGTTAATAATACTATGTCCTTACTCCTTAGTTAAATATGTATACTAACATAGTTATAAGCAAATACTAACAAACTGTGGATCCTATGTTGTCGGAATAAGAGAAGTAAAACAAGAAATGTGCAATGGAAGAAGATTATTCTTAAGGGTATCTCGTTACCCTAATACGCTTATGACATAGATAATTATGGCTGGTTGAATTTGATGAGAGCCTTTTATGTAAATAATTGAACTTATTGGTATTGCACAGAATTATTATTGACAATCTCTTGCCTTGGATAGAGCTCTGTAGATCAATTCAATATATATCACAAAGTACGCTGTAGATTACTTAAATTATATAACAAAGTATTCTGTAGATCAATTGTCCAAAGGCATAGGTCATATGGTCATATCATGGCTCTCTAGCTCTACCCACCAGCAAACGTCTGATCCAGCGGCCGCCAGTTACCAGGCATTCCTTTCTCCTTCAGGAGTATTCTCTTCTCTCTCTAAATTCTTTGCAGCGAATATTCCGGATTGCATAAAATCACTGACTGTAACTTCTAGTAGCAGTGATCAATCACATGATAGGCACATCATAAGGAATACATTCAAGCAATCCTAATAGTCGGGAGCTGCGGGTCTTATTTATTTATTAACTATACGGCTTTAAACGCTATGCGTATCATTACTGCGCACCGCATCTCAGACGGACCGTTCCGGTACTTGCAATTAATTATACTTTCTACAGAAAGTTGGCATTGTCAAGTAATAAACCCTTATCGTTTACCAGCCTCCGAGGCCAGGGGCCACGAGTACCGTGTCGGCACCGTGAGACATCTTGGCAGGCGGTAGGCTATGCCATCGTTCCCCCCGAGAGGAGCGCCACCTTGTCCAGATGTTTAGCTGTACTGTCAGCTTTAATGACATAGAATCTCTTGAACATCACCTGTGGTTTCAAGGCAGTGGCATGCACAGGGAATTTGACCCAGGTAGGCAATAAAGCCAATAAGAATGTTTTGATCACACGGGTAGGCAGTGCCTATATAAAGCCATGGTCGTCCAGGGAAGGCTGTGTCTTTGTGCCTATGTGGACAGCACGCCACTGTAATTCAAGGAGTAGATCACCCTCAACTCTCACTCCTTTGCTAGCCTTGTTGCACGATATCTTGCCACCTGTATCAGTTACTGTTGCGCTGAGTGGAAAGGCAGACTTGCCAAATCGACAGGGCCAGAATAAAAAGTCCTTCCTGTGTATCAGTTTGAATAGTATAAGTTAAGTAGTCACTGTACAATAAACATCTTTGTTGAACTATAGGTATTAGTTTGTTAAGTATAAGGCCTTCAACTTATAACCTATCCTTCCGCTAAAGATAAGACAGCTGGAAAATACTAAAGAAGCCTTTTAACATTTAAATACAACATTATTTATATATATTGGCGAACAATAAATACCAACACCATTTATCCTGACAGATTAATATCTATCCTTGTCTTGTGAATAGTGAAACATCATCTTATCTTGTTAGTAAAATTGAGTTAGGCTTTATTATTTTTATTCAATTAGTGTTGTTTTGGTTCACATGGGACCAAAACTCACACCTCATTTCACATACTAGATAATTATTGTTATTGATGTTTTAAATTAAAATAATTATATGATAAAAGTAAGGTGCTAATAAATTAACTAACTCACTTAATCAAGTATAAATCTCAATAACAGTTCTAGGTCTAGACCTAGTTACCCAGGTAACAAAAAGATTAATTGGGATTGCGCATGTATCAAATTCAATCTGGTTACTTAATATCGTCACACTTAAGGTCAATATCATACTAAGGTGTTTTAACGCGCTTCCCACATCAGCACCTGCGATGGTTGTGGAGGTAGCTGGGTGGTTGTATGCGATGTATATGAGAATCTGTGAGGCAATGGATGACAGTCATACATCTATTGCCTATCTGTCTTTAAATTTACTATTTTCTATGAACTTATTGTACTGTATTTTATAATTTTTCACAGTGCATTAGTATTTCACTTTAATGCTGTGTTCAATAAATAAATCAAAATAAAATAAAATAAAAATTCCTGAATTTAAAACCACAAATTAGTAGGCATTTTTAACCAAGATTCATTACCACCTTATACATACATTATTTTCCTCAACGTCTCCCTCTACCCAAAGGTTGTCTGGAAGAGATCGCTGTTTAGCGATTAGACCAACTGTTGTTGAAGTACCTTTCCTTTAATGTATTGTTTTCTCTACTCTGTTTTGTGAGATGTGCAATAAACAGTTATTGTACTGTGGGGATGGGGCAGGGAAAACGCAAAGATCTTCTTAATATTTTATATATTTACAAATTTACATAATTATGTACAACTTTTATAAACTTCATCCATAAACTGACACTCTCTGTCATCCGTCAACACAACATATTCCTTATTCCATTCTATTCAAACTTACTTTCGTCGTCTAACAGCCAGCACCTTATACTCAGCCATTACTAATCCCACACCCGGCCATCCTGCACTCATGTCTGTCCCCAGACATGCTCCTTCTAGCGTACCACATACTCGTCATAAAACGCGTCTTACTTACATCTTCACTATACACCATGCATAGAAATCATATGAAACCACTAAAGACGTTATAAAGTATTGTCTTGACCACCGCTTTTCTCAGGTCTTAGTTTGCTAGTCTCGTCTCCATCTTCCGATTCCGTCGTATCTATCTGATTATCTTGTCGTCTCCATTTTCAACTTCTCTTCTTCTTTCTATCAGTGCCATCATCTTCGTCGTCCAATCCTTATCGTCGTGCCAGCTCAACATCGTCACCAACCAAAACCGTCATTTTCATCTTACTTAAATTCTTTCAACATCGTCTTTCGTATTGTCGTTGCCTTCTTTCAATTTCGTCGATTCCGCTCCTCGTGTTTATTACGTCTTTGGTCTAAATGCGCGTTGTTTTCATCGTGTATCCTGCCCCTATCCCGGACGAGCCCCCAGAAATGTGGGGATGGGGCAGGGAAAACGCAAAGATCTTCTTAATATTTTATATATTTACAAATTTACATAATTATGTACAACTTTTATAAACTCCATCCATCAACTGACACTCTCTGTCATCCGTCAACAGAACATATTCCTTATTCCATTCTATTCAAACTTACTTTCGTCGTCTAACAGCTAGCACCTTATAATCAGCCATTACCAATCCCACAGTACTGTATTAATTAGTTTTGCAGCCCATTGATACTCTGTTTTATTCCGGTATTCTATGATTATTATCAATCGTTAGTGAAATCCAGTAAATTTCCTTGAAACATATGTATATTGTTTTTATAAGCAACCATTATTTGTTAATATGTACTGGGGTCACTCACTCAAGTATGATATATTGTCAGTGGCGAGCACAGGGCTTTTTGTCAAGGCAGGCAGCTTCTCCACGGTTATATGGAGCCATGATCCTTGGGAGCAGGCCACGCCCCCTGCTTATATGGACCGCGCACCACTGAATGTTGCAATGACACATAACCTTTATTAGCACCTTAGCTTAAATATGCCATGAAATTGATGAATGAATGTGTAAATGATCTACTTACACTATTAGTGCAGTTCATTTGCAAGATTGAACATACAAGTAAATTAATTTTCACACCTCCACTACTTATATTGGTGGTTTACTTCATTGGTTTAGTTATGGCTGACTTCATGTCTACATTACGAGTAAATTGGTCTATATCCAAAATTTATTTCAAAGAATCTCTCAATATCACCAATGATATTGTTATTAATATAATTGTAGTTCAGTTCACAATGGCATGGATTTCTATACGGATCTTTTCATTGGAATGTTATATAAAAAATTGTATGACCAGCCATTACAGGCCGACATGTTAAGATGATCAGATTCAAACAAGTAGCTACGTGCAACTACATTGGGTTTCTTATTTTACAGAGGGGAGAGACCGTGCGTGAAACATCTATAGTTCTCTTCCCTGTATGTAACTATCTTGTATACACGTGTGTAGGTATATTGTGTACTAACTTAGTCAATCGTATTTTTTACTAAGACCGCATAGGATATATTTATTAGTTAGATTTCGTGTTTGCAAACAGCCGTTGTTTGAGATTTAGAGGTACTAAAATAATTGACTTTGCTCATTTAATTAACCACGCGTAGATACACAATAACCTAGATACGTTTATGTAATAAGACAAGTAATGAAAAGAGGTACACGAGTCATCTTCCGCAAATGACTCGTTCTGACCGGTCTCGCATAATCGCGTATTTATAAGTGAAGTTATTTTTCCAGAGCACCTCACCGGTCTTAACTTTCAGTGAAATGATTTTCCTTTGACGTTCATAGTACATTTCATCTCTTGGGCACAATTACACTACTATCTATAGAAATATCAGCTTTATAACAGCAAATTACTAAAAATTTCACGTGTTTTTGTTATTTTTACAAAAAAACGTGTTGTTCTGGAGCCTTAATGTAAATGCTATGTCAGTTAAAAACTTTTAAGAGTTTTTCAGAAGCGCGTCAAACTTTGAAGAGGCGTAGTACGCGCCCTAGCTGGAAAAAGAGGTGAAAGACTAAATTTGGCAAGGTAAGAGAAGGACTTTTTATGAATTCTGGGTCAAAAATGTACTTGCTTTCTTCAAACAATGTTGTGCTATGGAGCAACACACAATAAAAACAGCGCAAAAATTTTCTTTGCATACTTTTGTGTTGAAAGTGTGGAAAATTAATGAACTTTCTACGAAAACACGAAATGATATTTAAAAGGCGGCTAGGTAACTATTATTTAATAACGTCGAATTAAATAATTATCAAAAATATCATTTTTTTTGCTGATTGCGCAAAGTACTTACAAACGAAGCGGACTCCCATTTTTTATAAAATTTTCCCATTTTTTGTAGAAAAATATCGTGTAACTTTCCAAGTTTATGGAATTATTTAAATAATATGTTTAGTAGCCGCGGTTTACCATTTCTTAAGGAATACAATGATGTGGTTGAGAAATATATATAAATATTATAAGTTTTCAAAAAAAAGGGGCGGAGTGTTAGGTTACATGTTTTGTGGCAAAAACTACGGCCTGACCCTTATATATCTAAACGAGTATCATGATATATGGTGCTAAAGATGCTGACAACATTTCCTCGCTGTAGGGCGATACCAAGGATACGCTGAGCGACGAAGGTGCCAGCCCTTTGGTCGCCTGGGGCGTCAACGAGACGTTTTGAAAAGAAGCTGAATGGCATATAATGGTCTTGGAAGTCGATACCCTGGTATTTTATTTTTTTCGCGTTTCGGCCACTGCCGCGCTGGCTTTGGCCGAGGTCGGGGGCAAATGTGACGATGCTAGTGCATCGACATCGACGCATGTAGCATGTAGCGTCCACAGCTGGTAATCTTCGTACAACAAAACGCGTACGTTAGCGCCATGTTGTTTTTAATGTTGACTGACGTTTTTCTCTGCTGTGATTGGCTGTTACTTTGTCAATACACTCGTTTTGTCATCTATATATTTGTCGAAATTCATTCTGTCACTGTGACAATAAAGTGTTATCGAGTGATGTCCTTGTGCTTATCCTGTCTTGCTTTTTGCAAAATGTTTTATGAGTGCTGTGTTTGTAAAACATTGCGGAAGGACGCAATTTTACACTATTTCCCGTGCTCTGAGAAAATACTTATTAAGTGGTTGAAGTGTTTAAATCGTGATGATCTTGCAAAATTATCGCCCGCAGAACTAGCAAACATTATGTCCAAGAATTCATTTTGTTTCGGTAACTGCGCCGTGCACAAAACTATTCTCAGTCATTTCATTGCTCTGACTGTCCGATTTACAATTATGAAATGAATTGGTGCAAATTTAAAAATAATATGAAGAAATAAATATTTTAACAAATACTGTTTTTTATTTTTTTCGCCACTGAGGTTAATTTCTCAGCATAGAATTTTATCACAATATATACAATTACTGAAATTACGTGCTTAATTTACGTACCGGGAATTATTCATTCTAAATATTAGACCTCATTCAATGAACCTAGACCGCTTTGGCTGAATACGTTACTATGCCTTGCCATATAGCAATCTTGAATAGAATAAAAAATAAACGTCAGTCAACAGTAGCCTAGTGCAAATAATATTTGTTTCTGAGTTGGCAGTCTGATACGTAGTATCTCTTATTAGTCTGTGGTAGCGTCCTACACCAGCACTCCACCCATCGTCCACGTGACAAGAGACATCCCGTTCGGCCTCTTGCCATCGTCTTTAGTTTTCCTAAATGAAGTTGTCCTTCATACCTCTTTACTCCATGCCTAAAAGTATAGCCTGTTTATGGTCTTAACCTATCCAACTGACAGTTGACACTATGACACTTGACTTGACTTGACAATCTTGACATTGACACATAGCGACCACAATACAGTACTGACAGCGTACAGCGAATCGAATTGTTATGTTGTTGGTATCTATCGTTTGAAGCAAAGTATAGCTTTGTTAATGATTGACAAAAATAATAATTATACGTAACTGAAATCCAAATCCATCACTTGAAAATTTTCATTTGATCTTGCCTCTTGTTATCCGTGACGATGGCCCAACGGGAGAAGCGCGCAAATGCTGGGAATCGGATGGCAAAGTTACTTGACGAAGAGGAGGAAGACGATTTCTATAAAACTACGTACGGAGGCTTCCAAGAAGTTGAGGAAGACAGAGACTACGAGTAAGCAGTTCTAATGTGTTATTCTTATATTATGCTGTGCTGACTATCCTGTTTAATAGTCTTAACCTCAAAAATCATATTTCATAGGATCTTATTAAATTTCATTTTATCGCTTAAATACGATTATTAAATTATAATTACAGGGAAGAAAAAGAAGCAGACGATGTTGTAGATTCTGATTTTGATATTGATGAAAATGACAATCCTGTATCTGACCAAGAAGTCGAAGAGAAACGGAAAAGAGCTTTTGGTACGAAGGCATATAAGGTTGTCTTTAACATATATTATTATAGTTTTTAGTTAACTAGATTTAACCAGTTTCTTAGCTTTATATGATTAATTGTCAAAGAGTAAGAGCACCACACATTTTATTATTTTATTTTCTTTATTGAAAAAAAACAGACATAAACAGAAACACATGAAAAGAAATCTTAAATTAGGTATAGCCTATATCCTAACACAGATCCCACCGAGATTTTGTGCAAGTGAGTAAGACCATGGACCTACTTTTTCATTTTTTGTAAATATTGCTGCTCTCCAGACAGTCTAGAACCCTACTTTGCAATAGGTAAATCTACAATTGTATGGTAAAACAATAAATTATATTTTTATAACCAGGACCCGAAGAAAAGAAAAGTAGCTGATAAACCAAAGAAAGAGGTTTCAAAGAGAGTCAAAGAAGATAAACCAGAAAAAACCAAATTATCAGAGAAAACAGATGATGATGCAGATCAATCATTAAGTGACTCAATTGGTATGTATATGATGAATTTGTGTGAATCGCCCATAAATGTTCTTTTCAAGTGGTATAGATCTTAAGAATATTATGTGGCTCTAATGTGTAAGTTTAATTTTAGTTTATCATGGCCAGGAATTTATTTAATCTTTAAATCACAGAGAAAACGGAAATTATTGTAATAATGAGATAAGAGTATATCAGTCTGTTAGTTGGAGTGTGGAAGGGCGGCACCATTGTCAAACCAAACAACTTTGCTGCTGGCTTCCATTTCTGGGGGGTGCCTCGAATGCACATGCTGGTCGCTCTAATTATCGAAGTTATTATACAAGCTCTCAGCCAGTCTAAAACGCAAGACACGGATCTGTCCCAGCGAATTGCGAGTGCTTCCCCGAGGTGTTTAACAAAGGTGGCTAATTGTGGTGCAAAAACTCCATCCACGGAGGTGACGAGGGGTGTAAAGGTAGCATGGCGCAACTCGCAGGCGTTAGCGTATTTGTTTTGTTTTTCAGACTTGGCAGATTTCAGGACAGAATTTTAATTTATTGTTATTGCGTCTTTAAGGCGGGTAAAAGCCCTAGATTCTTCAGGATAGTTCCGACTTTCATACAGTCCCATATTTGAATGTTGTTTAACCTTTTGACCGCCACAATTGGCAAATCACATCATCGAAAATTCGTGCCACTGACGCCAGCGTAGGCACATGTCGACCAAATTACATTGCTTAAAACCTGAATATAATATTTATACCTCATTCCGCAATCACTATTTAATTTTGAAAGTTCAATTTATTTTATTGCTTTGGGGTCTTGAGTTACGTCATATGAATTCACTGCTTAGCGCTCAAAAGATTAAAAATGTCTTGAAGTGTGTGAGTGACTTAAAGTGTCCCGCATTCCAAACAATGCTTAGCTAAAAAATGTTAATGACAATTTGGGGCTGCTTATGTGCTGTAGACTCAAAATGTACATTTGAAGACACGCTACAAGATAAATTAAAGTCAATTGTATTGTTTTACCGTATGATAAGTGTCCCGCAGTCCCGGTTTGATTTTACGGGGAGTTAGTTGGCCTTATGCATCTTCATACAATCCTTGCCTAAGTTCTGATATTACCAAATTTCAAGTTAAATCCCTAAACTTTTCCGATTCCGAAAAAATATTTTATATATCATGTTTCCTTGAATTATGTATTAAATACAAGTTGTGTACAGTAAAATCATCATAGACTGAATCTCTGACCTAATATAGAACCAACAGAATTAAATTAGTGGTAATTATGAAAACCAATTTGATAAAGCTCGGATTACCTACTTTGTTAAGGCTATGTGTTCTCCTACAGCTATCCAAAAGAAAACGAATTAATAAATGTAAACATCACTTTTAGGTATTAATTAATGGTACTACTTTATGCTGCCTTTAAACTTAAGATTGCAGTCCGATCAAATCTCATTCACTACACACAAAAAACATCTATTTAAACCTCAAACAATCTGTGATCTGTGTTATTATTACCATAATTGTATGGATACTGCAAGAATAGTGTGCATACAATTATGGTAACCAGTCTAGAAACTTCTTCGTTTCTCATTTCTTCACACTTTTACAGGTCGTAAATCAATTAGAAAAAGCACAGCAGTAAAGTCATTGGAAACGCAACAGAGGATAAAAATCAGATCAGAGTTAAAGAAGAAGAAACCAAAGAAAGTAAACGAAAAGATGCCATCTCAGGAGGAATTATTGGAAGAGGCTCTTATAACTGAACAGGAAAATTTGAAGAGTTTAGGTATGAAATTGCTTAGAAATTTGACGAAAACTAAACATACATTTATCCTCTTCTGTTTTCGAAATTAACACTAATTTAAATGGATTAAATCGCGTATATCATCTCATTTGAGCTCCCGACGTTAAATTTTTCTCCGTCACCCCGTGAACACGGAAGCTGTAAAGCTTTTGAAACATTGGAGCTCAAATTAGATAATATAAGCCATATAATCCGTTTAAATTGTTAGTTAGAAGAAGAAGAAGAAGACATTTAACCAATTTGGTATCACTGAATTAAAAGTGAATGATTGAAATGACCGGAAATTCAGCATTATCAAATGGGGAAACTGGGGACATCCTGGGCGAGTTGAGACTGAGTTTTGACTGAAGATAACTTTAAAAACTTACTGAAATGAAATGAAATTAGCCGATGTGTGAGTCTCACTGCTGGGCAAAGGGCTCCTCCCTTTTTAGAATAATTTTGCCTAAGACCTCTAGGCTAGGCCTGTCTCGTGGGGTCATTGTCCATATGGAGAGAATTAACCCTAAATTGTTTCAATTTTTTTACAAATGAATGAAGTGCATGTTCCTGTCACGCATCCTGTAATGTGTCCACGTTATCTCCTCTTCAGTCTGCCTCTGCCTAGATCCACTCAGCGGATAATTTGGCCCATCATTCTCGATGCATTTGGCAGACTTGTCCAGCACAATCCCTTGACCGTTTTGTCTTGACAGCCACATCTGCAATACCTGATTTGGAGCGCAGTTCAGTGTTCTGATTTTAAACAATTAAATAAAAATCATGCGAAATATGTTGGTTCATCATGTACAGTCAAGGAATTTAATTTCCAACACATCTAAGGTTCAATATCGCACCGCAAACTGTCACCTTAAGAGCTAGCTAAAGTACGACGTTGCTTTGACACGTTGTTTTATGTTAGTAAGTAGGCAACAGATTAACTATGTTGACATGAAGCATATTTCAAAAAGATTATTCAATTTCTGTGTCAACATGTTCTATTGTGAACTGCATGCTCGTTCCCCTTATCTTAATCTAATATTCAATGGGGTTTAGTGAAAGGAACAGAGCCGCAAGTTGGCTGGGATGCCTAAGCATACTATTAAAAACAATAAAATAACGAGTTGATCCAGACCGATTCATGTCGCCCGTCCAAGATGGACGACAAAAATCCAAAAATGCCTCTGAATTTTTTTGTACGGTTTTCACGATTGACACTGACAAATGTTCGTAATTAGAAAAGCAAATGATAACTTTTCGCAAAGAGGTTATCTGTAATGTGAAGTTTTTTTTTGTTAATATTTAATCTGCAATCGGCCATTCAGGCCATAATCAGATAGTTTTGAGGATATTTTGAATTTTCTATGGGTGGGTTCCATTGAACACCATCACCATTTTATGTGGTGCTTGGTCTTTGATCCAGCTCTAGTATCTGCCATCTTTTTAGTCTTGGTGAGTAATCGTTTTCGTTTAACAGGTCTCTGGCCAGTTCATTGGAGTGCTTTCGTAACCTGTTCTTGTAGTTACTGCAGTATTCATTCACTTCTTGCTTTATGGTAGGTAGTTCCGTGTACTCGTGTAGCTCATTATTTCTTGTAAACCATGGGGCACATGTGATTTGTCTCAATATTTTATTTTGGAATCTTTGTAGTATTTCCAAGTTGGAGTTGCTGGCTGATCACCACAACTGGATTCCGTATGTACTGGTTTTATTAGCAGTTTGTTCTTGAGTGTTAGGGTAGACCTTTTTCCTATGAGCCATTGTAGATTCATAAATTTGATATCCGCTTCCTTTCTTTCCATTCTTATATGATTTTGCCAGGCTAATCTTCTATCTAGGTGAAGACCTAGGTACTTTACAGATGTTTCACTTGGCAGTGGTTTTCCTTGCATTGACACCGGTGGACAATCACCTTTACGGAGGGTAAAAGTTATTTGCACTGATTTAGTAACACTGGTTTTGATCGTCCACCTTTCAAGCCTCTTTTAAATAATAGAATTTTCAAGTCTATTTTATCCAGGTGAACTTTTAGTTTCTGTGAGGCGATTTCAGGTATCTTGTCACTGACGAGACAGGCAGTATCGTCCGCATAGGACGCTGTAATCACTTCATCAGAGACCGGCAGGTCTGCTGTGTACATTGAGTATAGCACCGGGCCAAGGACGGATCCTTGCGAGACAGATGCTCTGACATCATACAGATTTGAAGTTTCTCCGCCAAATTTGACTTGGAATTTTCTGCCTAATAGGTATGATTTTAGTATCATAAAGTATGAATTGGGTAGTCCTGTTTTCAGCTTGTACAGCAAATCTGTGTGCCACACCTTGTCAAATGCCTGCTGGATATCTAGAAAGACAGCAGCGCAATACTCTTTGCATTCCAGGGATTGCCTTATCTTATTCACAACTCGATGAACCTGCTCGACCCTGGAGTGTTGTTCTCTGAAGCCAAATTGATGGTGTGGTATAATGTTGTCTTGTTCCAGTATTGGTTTTAGTCTGTGTAGTACACTCGGGTGCAAAGAAATCGGACCACCCCAGGATTTTTAGCATTTTTCCGTTTTCTATTAAAACTGTGAGCTCGACCGTAACAATTTAAATAACACGTGATAGATAATTTTCTGCCCTATCAAATGACAGCAATATTCAAGGGTGGGAATGGATATTGTGCAAAATGTGGGCGTGGAAATCACCCCCCTCCAACTGCCTCGTTAACGCATGCACTAATTGGCCACTTACCATTAGGCATGAAACCAGTAATTATCATTGTTTATGCATCATTCTTAATTGATACGTCTTCCTGAACACTGCTCTCATCGACTCGACCCTGAAAAACTGAAGAAACATGGATACTACCCCAAATGAAGACGCCCAAGCAGTTGCCCTGTTGCAGAGTGGGCTTAGTCAACGTGAAGTGGCTCGACAACTGAACCTATCGAAGTCATCAGTTCAACGTGTGTACCAGAGGTTCCGCGAAGATCAGACGTTCTCCAGAAGACCCGGAACAGGCAGAACTCGCAGTACTTCAGACAGTGATGACCCTTTTATCGCTGTTTCCTCGCTACAAAATCGTCGATTGAATGCTGTTCAGCTTCAGCAGAAGCTCCGAGAGACCCAGAATGTGTCTATCAGCCGATGGACTGTCAGAAGAAGACTGAAGGAGAAGGAATTGACAGCTCACAGGGCTGCCAATGGCCCAAAACTTACCCCAGGACACCGCGGTGCACGACGTGTCTTCGCTCGCGAACATGAAGATTGGACCCTTCAGCAATGGAGGTCCGCACTTTTCTCTGACGAGTGCAGGATAACTTTGTTCGGTAATAATGGACGAGCACGAGGTTACCGGAGGCCTGGAGAGCGGTTTTCTCAATGCTGCATCGAGGAACGTGTTGCCCATGGTGGCGGGTCAATCATGATCTGGGCTGGCATTTCACTGGAAGCGAAGACGGACATTGTGTTCATCACAGGGCCGGGTACAAGGCGAAACTCGTCCCAAATGTGCTGAACCCGATCGAGCACATTTGGGACGAGCTGAAAAGAAGAATCCTAGCCAGAAATCCCGCCCCTGAAACTTTATTGGAGCTTAGCTATGCGATCGAAGAAGAATGGGCGGGCATCCCTGAAGATACCGTAAGAAAATTAATAAGGTCGATGAAAAACCGTATGACGGGCTGTGGTAGGGCTAGAGAAGGCAATACACGATATTAAATTGCTGAAAATTGTTTTAATTTTTCCTCGATTTCCTTAGAACCACAGTTTTCCCCTTAGGCAAAAGTTTTACTCCAGTACGCATTTTTAGGGCGGTAACGTTCTAAGCCCTGAAAATCTGAAGGTATTGCCCGCACACCTTCGGAAATCAGGTGAATTTATAGAGGAAAAGCTTACCATTCATATGGTATATAATATGTTATGGTCACCCTTACAGTTTTTACAGAAATTGAAAATTGTTAAAAATGCTGGGGTGGTCCGATTTCTTTGCATCCGAGTGTAATATTTTTTCGAATACCTTTGAGATTGTTGGTAGCAGGCTGATTGGTCTATATGAGGTAGGTTCTGTAGGTGGTTTTCCAGGTTTAGGCAGCATACAGATCTGTGATACTTTCCACAGTTTCGGATAGTATAATGTGAAGTGACAAATAATACGTATTGACATTTCAATACAATTACTAAAATGAAATTTTCGCCCTTAATGCATAGCGAATGTCAAGCAACATTTCAACGAAATGGGTAGGGAATTAAATTCCTTGACTGTACGTCCTACTTAAGGACTTCCACTGCTGGATAAAAGCCTCTCCAAAGATTTCTATAACGACCGGTCGGGCGCCGCCCTCATCCAACGCTTTCCCGCGATCTTCATCAGATCATCGGTCCACCTTGTTGGGGGCCTTCCCACGCTGCATCGTCCTGTACGCGGTAATCACTCGAGAAACTTTCTGGTCCAGCAGGCATCGGTTTCACGAGCACTGTGCCTTGCCCTTTGCCACTTAAGTATAGTAACTCTTTGAGCTATGTCGACTTGTGGTTCTTTTGTAGATCTCCTCATTTCTGATTTAATCACGCAAGAGACACCGAGCATAGCTCGCTTCATTGCCCTTTAAGTAACTTTGAGTCTTTTTATGAGGCTCATTGTCATTGACCAGTCTCAGTACCGTATGTCATCACTAGCAACACACACTGGTTAAAAGCCTTTGTCTTAAGACACTGTGCCTTGTGACGAGAAGATATTACATAGCTTCCCGAACGCTGCCCATCCATGTTGGATTCGACGAGTGACCTCTCTCTCGTTGGATCTACCCAAGTGGACTGTTGGTCCCAGGCATATTATATAGTCATCATCAAGTTCGAGTGTAGAGTCTCCAACTTTTAGGGGTATGGTCACCACATGAGAGTTATACATAATGTTCGTCTTCTTCATTTTCATCTTAAGGACTTGTTGAGAAACTATTGAAGTGGTTAGGCATTTTGCCAAGGTCTTTCAAAGTCTCAACCATTATATGATATTGACATCAAAGTAGACAGAGATACTGACCATTTATGTTGATGCCAAGTCCGTTTAAATCCAGAGGCTTTAAAGACATCTTTTAGATATCTCCCTGCCTCACACCACGTTGCAATTGGATATTCTTGAGTTCTGGTTGTGGAGGTAAACTGACATGGTGGCGTTCTCATACAAACATCGCAGGTACTATGATATACCGAATATAAAATATGTTGGTTAAACAAGGATAATGTTTATTCCATAAACCTTGAAAAAACAATACTTGAAAATGTTTACACAAGTTGCCCAGGTTGACCCAAGTGTCTCCGTTAGATGGAGTGCTGGAAAGTAACTGACGGTCAAGGTCGCCTACCTAATTACAATGATCTTTTAAAATACAAAGATCTAAATACAATATTATGAATTATGAGTTTAGGAAAAAATGAGAACCCTCATTCAAATTATTATTCAAATTCCAAATGCACTGTATGCAACATACCTTAAGGCTCACCTTGTCAAATTAGACAATGCTACTTTTGTTATTATAACCCTACTTAACCCTTCTTTTGCAGAGCGATTTGAGCAGATTGAACTTGAAAGAAAAAAAGTGAGACCAACCAAAAAGGCTATAACAGGTCCAGTTATTAGGTAATTACTATACTTGTGAAGTTTTTATCTTATCAGGAGGCAAAAGCTACATCGCTGGTTGTTAATTGTATGATTTAATTGCATCTTGTGACAAGTAGCCGGTTACTTAGCCTTTTAAGTGACTGTGTATTATATTTTATTGAACAAGAGTTTGAGTTGTATATATTTTTAATTCCCACACAAAATGATGTATTTATTTATCTATTTATTGAAACTATTCAGTAACTTGATTCTTACTCCTGCAGGTATCATTCATTTGCAGTACCAGTTCCATCTGAGGAGCCTGATAATGTAGCATCAGATATCACTTTGAGTGATATTATCAAAAGTGAAGAAGGTACCTAAGCCATTCTATGCTATATTTTCCTTATTATTAATAATAAAATATATTTTCCTCACATGAGACCCAGAAAACATATGTATTTAAATTATGTTATAGGATTAATAACGCCAAGTGACATTGGTATAGACGATGCCCCTATGGCAGAGGAACCTAAACCAGAAGAGCCAAGCCCGGAAGAAGTGAAAGAAGATACTGACACCCTTCCTAGTCTGAATCCAACTAAGGTAGAGATCGACGTTATTGGACCAGATGACGAGTTTCAAATTGACGATGTTGTGTAAGTATCTGTACTCCCACCATGTTATTTAACTATAGATAAAGTGTATTGCCGTCGGATAAAGAATTGTCATCGGAAAAATGCAGAAACGCAACAAAGCCTGAAGTGTTAATCAATAATCACTTATCGGTGAACAGGTTAGCCCCCAGCGCTACGACTTAAAAATATGTTCCGTGACTGTCATAATCGGCTGTAGTTCCAATTCTATCAGACTCACAGACCGCTGTCATCATATCTAGGGCGTGTAATATTTCTTAGAAAATAAACAATCACGACTTCAAACAACGTATTGTATAATTTCAATGGATAAAGTAAATCACTAGTTGGAATAATAATTTGGTAGAAAATAACATCGTATATTATATCAACAATGCCTAGATGCTAAATCATTTGTTATATCAACAATGCCTAGATCGCATATTTCGTATACTCTGCACTTAGTATATAAGAATAGTAGAATGATCCAGAAGCATAATATTCAGATGGTAGAAATTTCGACACACCAAGAAAACGACGGAGGCCCCGCTTTGCGTGACTTCTATTTCCGCTCTTGAGGGGAGAGGGGGTAAAGAACCTATCTAACTCTGTTGTAATTAAGTACTAGTCGGAGGCACCTAACACCGTTTCCAGATTTAAAAAATTATACTTTAAGTATAATATACCGAAAGTGCATTATATTAAACGTTTATTTTTAACATACTTTTAGTAGAATATTCAAAGATATACTTTGAAAATTCTACTAAAAGTATGTTCGGACATATGAAAATATATCAATATCCTGAATAAAGCTTTATTCTATTCTAATAGTTTTGAAAAAAAAAAATTGGGTATTCTCATATCCGTGATGGTGAAAAGGCTAGACGATCGTCTTGTTAATGTTCATTATGAAACTTTATTAGTAAAATATAAAACAACCTTTCATAGGATATTTGTCGTCGATCGTTTTATACGATACAATAATTTTATACAATAATTTATTAATTAATACTTTTTCCGATAAAAAATATTTATGCACTTTGTCTTTAATCGATTTTTATCGGACTCGCTCACGATAAGGAGTAATTTTAAAACTTTTAACATTACAGTAAAGAAGAAAAACCGAAGAAAGCCAAAAGCTATGTTAAACCAAAACTGGCTTACGAGAGGACGCTCCTGACGTTCGACAACGATCTGAAGGATAAGGCTTTCAACAAATGCTATCGACTTAACAAACCCAAGCGAAGGCAGGAAATGCTCTGTGCTGTAACTAAGTATGTCTACGTCTATACTTCCGTCGCCGTAGTACAATCTTAGCGTAGACGTGCGCGTTGTAAAGTACACATAAACGATGACACACCGCTGCGCACGTGCACGCCACGCGAGCGGTGTGCCATCTACTATGACATTTCATACAATATAACGCGCACGCCACGCACACGCGCACGCATGTGGTGTGTTTCGACCTTTAATAGTTGTTGACAGATAACAGGACGCCCAAACCCGTGGCAACAAGTCATAAAAGTTTGTACCGGAGTTCCTTAATGTACCTACGAATAAAACGAGTGGACTGTCAATGGCTTAGGATCGTGCGCCGACGGATGTGTAAACGACCACTCCGTCACGCAAATTTAGAAAACGAATTAAAAAAGTGGAGTCATATTAAATATTGCAATGATAATTTAATATTTTAAATAAATAAAAAACTGTGTTATTTGTACCCTAATTGAGATGAATATAGGGCGGACAGATTCACTGTCGTTAAAAAAGAAGAACGACTCCTACTTATACAAAATCGTCATCACTAAAATGTACTTGCTTATTTTCATATACTTAGCTTATTCATCTACTCGCTTTTTCAGGAAACCAGCTCGCTACATAGATCCAATCACGAAACTCCCCTACAGAAGTGTAGACGCTTTCCGAATAATACGAGAGGCCTACTACCAGCAGTTGGAGGCTCGAGGTGACCGCTCGGATCCGCAAATGAAAGAGTGGCTAAAGTGGCGACGAGCGGATTCCGCGTCCACATATGTGCAGATACATATCAAGTGAAATGTTAATAATTTTATACAAGTTTTAATTAGGAAGTGTGAAGTCATCTTGTCTCTGAAAATTATTTTCGCCTTTGGCTCAAAATTCTATTTAGGCAATCGTCTCACGATGATTCGTATAAAGACTAGAGAAGTTTAAATGCCTTATTCCATTACTAGCTTCTGCCCGCGACTTCGTCCGCCTTAAATTCGTTTATCGCGGATAAGGGTATTTTTTCTGGGATAAAAAGTAGCCTATGTCCTTTCCCGGGACTCAAACTATCTCCATACCAAATTTCATCCAAATCGGTTCAGCGGTTTAAGCGTGAAGAGGTAACAGACAGACAGACAGATACACTTGCGCATTTATAATATTAGTATGGATATGGATAACTAGGGCTCCTAATATCCGTGCTACCCGCCGAACCGTAGCCCCATGTACTGAACCCCGGCGGTACTAAGGTCTTGAATTACACGAACACGGCAAGATACGTTGCCGTGTCCGCTCGGGTATTGAACACTCGTCGTACGGGAGTTACACACGGGAGTTAAAACAATTAAGGACTATTATTGAATGACACATTGTTTCTATATTAACTCGTCAAGTGTCCTGATCACGACAGTTGTGCGTAGAAAACTGGCATTTAAACCATATGTTGAAATGTCATTGAACTTCAATTTAACTGGCAAGAATTTTGACACAACATTCAAAAGCAAATAAACTGAAATAAGAAGGACGAGTCTCATGATATTTTTTAATTCGTAGCTCTTAGAGACAGCGCATCCAACCTTCGCAACGTCGCGAGCGGGTCGGATTCGTGTGTACTTAAGATACATGTACTGGTGTACACGGGTTGTTACACCAGGCCTAGTTACACGTGCTGAAAGGTCCAGAAAACCGTGTAAAACGGAAACGGGGACCCGGCAACGGGTACACGAAATCCGGACCAGACTGCGAGCCATAGTTATAACTAATTTTTTCCTTGGCCTAAACTCGAGCAGTGTTTTGCTTATCCTTTCTGTCTAGCTATATGAAATAAATGACATCGATCTGATGTTTTTGGATTTTGGATAAATCAGGCTCAGGCAAAACATTTTAAAACGGCTAGTGAGGCCATTTTAATAATAGTTATTAATTAAATTTTACGCAAAACAACAGCATTTTGAGGATTTTAATGTGAGATGAAATCATATGACATGAAACCGCAGGCTGTTCAGCATGTTGAAATTACTACTTGCTAAAAGTGAAATCCTGTATTATTGAGCTGGCGCAAATAACTAAATAAGACATTTAAACATATGGAATCTAAATCAATTTCCTTTGTACTAGTATTAAGGGTAACCTGTTAAAGGTCATCTCAACTTTATTGATTATGTCATAGTTAAATTATTAGTTAATAAATTAAGTTTTAGTACCTGTACTATTGCCTGTTTTATTTTTATTATGATATCATACTGTTGAACTGCTGCTAAAAGTGCCGTTGTAATATTTTCAATGGAGATTTAAGAAAAAAACTGGTTAATAACTAAAGTTTATTGCCAAAATAATAAATAACTACAATATATTCTTAAACTTAATAATAATAAAGATTCAACGACTGTACAATTGTACAATAAATTTTCTTAGAATTAAAATAATAATGAACACCGGTACTTTTTCTAAGAAATACTTAACGTCATACCGATTATTCGTTATTCTCTTGTATTTTATAAGTATCTAGTAACTAAATTGCTCTTTTATTATTATAAGGAGTATTGTCTACACTATAAGGTACTAGTAAATACTGTCATTATACTTAAAATCTAGCTTTCTACCACACGCACGTTTTTAATTATAGGTCGACAGTGAAAGTAGGATTTAATCTTAAATCTGGCACACTGTTTCTTCTAGGTTTCTTATTCAATAGCTCTTTCATAGAAATAAGACCAGAGGCTTTCGTATCAAACCGAGAGTGATATTTTGACGGGTCCGTCGTCGGTAAGTAAGGGTATTCCGTAAGGTAAGTCTGTGCGTTTTTTATTTGGTTTTCTTTCGCAAACTGGCTCAACTGCGTTATTGCCATTTCGTACGAGCTCAATTTGTTGACTGAGACGTTTTCCATTGATCTGAAAGTCTCTAATACGGCTTTTTTGTGTGGGATTCCTCTCAAGCTGCCCTGTCGACTTAGCCTCCCTTCCATTACGTCATTGAACAAGTCTTCCACATTGAATTTTTCTGATATCTTTACAAGCTTACAGTTACTTGATACACAATCTTGTTTTTTTTGCATTTCATTCCATACCTTAGAGATTTCAGAACTTGGCATTGAATGGGCTTTAATATTTTTCTTCACTCTTCTCTGTATCCTGCCTGTGTCACTATCAAGAGATTCGTTCGAAGTTTTGTACAGCAAAAGCTCACACTCGTTCAACTTTGGTGGGTTCTTCTTCTCTCTGAGTTCTTCTAAGGACTGGAAGTAATTCTTAGCCATGGCGAAACGGGATTTGTAGTCTTTCAGTTCAGGTTTTATTTCTCTATCAGGTGACGCTTCGGGGGAAATTTCTTGATTGTTCTCTACTATTTCTAGATCTATGTCCGAAAGGCTCAGATTGGAGCTTCGTTTGCAAGTATCCGACATAGATATAATTTCAACGTCTATGGAATCCATGCTTGTTTCACTTTCCAAGCTTTTGTGGGTAGTTTCTTTTTCACGGCTCTTAATCCAAGTTGATTCCCCTTGTTTTAGACGGGGTTGGATGGGTTTAGGTTCAGTGTTGTGAGACAGCGTAGAGTTAGGTCTAGAATGCTGGGTTGATGGTGAAGTAGATATCCCCGACGAAGATGAATTTATTGGAGAACTCGATGTTGAACTCGAAGGTGTGCCGACAGGTTTTGTAGTAACCACTGTAAATAAAATATAATATGTTAACATATTACCTACACCCGCAATAGGTACTCGAAGTGTGCTCCGCGGAGTTATACCGGCCAACTGAAAATAATACCTACGTTCAAGGAGTTATACCACAGGCGGCTTTATGGCTGAACATTTTTCAGCATCTCTTCCTTAGGGTAGTGGGAGACGTTGAGAAAAATAAACTGTAGTTAGGTACGTATAAGTAGGTGGTGCAAAGCAGTTCTGAATTGAAATATATATATACTTATATCTAAAAATACATTATACGTACACAATTAGTAGTATAAAGATACAAACATGCACGCATACATGATGGTCACTGCGGATAAGCCCGTCTACAGGGCAAGTCCGTCAACATGTCAACACTTTTGAATTTGAAATCGTAAGTACGCCGCTCTAACAACCAGTCGGAAAAGCAGTTTTTCATTCTAGTTTCTACGCACTAAAATAAATATCGCTGTGACTACTAACTTCAGAGCAATTCACCTAAACAGGTCATTTCGTGTTTTAAACTCGAAGTTATAGTGTGACGATCTTTCGAATATTTTTTATAAAAAAAATGAGGGAGTTTTCTGCGTAAGTAATAAGCAGCTATCTCAATTCTGTGTTAAAATTAACATAAAGCTGCCTTGGACTTTTAATTATACGTTCGGCAATTTATAAGGTATAAGTACCTTTGTAAAGTTTGAAAGTCCGTCTACTATGTGCACTACCTATTAAGTCCGTCTTATTTTATAACCGGACGGATGCTGTACTTACCTTAAAGCAGAGATGACTAATTGTTTTTGACGCATCAATATTTTTATAATTTCATATTGCTTAACTTGCAAGGTACAATTACAATACAAGGTAAAATGCAATACAATTTGAAACCCAAAAAAACAAACAATTATTTTGCTAAATAAGGTTTTAAATTTCGAAAAATAACGTTTAAGGTCGATGTAGGCAAGATCGGCATACTTTATTTAAAGTTAAGTTTAAATCGGATTATCCAGGTTATTATTTATTCCAGGCAAAACGGCCTAGACTTAAAGGATGACACATATTATATTTTACAATGTTGCTTAAACAAATTGGCAAAATAAGCAAAACTTTTGTAATAAAAAGAGGTTTTTTTAAAAACTCGGCGAGTAGGAATTCCCAAGTTGTATTAAGGTAAGACCGTCTAGTACTCATTGCCGCGCTATTTGAAGGCCAATAATAATGAAATGAAATAATTAAATGAAATAATGATCTTTATTCTTTAAGTAGGCCGCAAGGACACTTACAAGTCTGACTGGGGACCACTGAGGAGAAGAAAGCCGAAACAAACTCAACAGTCAGTATTTTTTTCGAAATAAGTCATATCTATTACAATAATAGGCATGTCAATTACCTAGTTGATATCGTTATTTTATGCCCTTGCAAATAGTGTATTCAGTTTATGTTTTAAAGGCAAGATCGGCATATGCGTAGAAGAAGATAAACCATTTTTAAAGTCCAAAATAGAACAACATTATAAACGCATTTTTTTTTATAAAAATGACAATTGGTTGTTTAAAACTCGTATGAGATTGCAAAAAAATACTTAAAAGAGTATTAATATTAATTGAGAACTGGCATGTTCATTTCCTCTGATCAAAGCTTCTTAAATAAAGATAATAAATTTAGCAAATAAATTCATTTCTACAGAATTCATAAATAAAGATAGCAAAAAACTAATTGAACGTAAATTATTTAAGAGATCGCAACAAAAACTTTAAAAGTATTAATAATAATAATTAGTAACTGAATACTACAAAGTAGTAAAATAGCGTAGTGCGAAAAACCGCTTTTCCGACCTAGTTCTAAGTGGCGTGCGTATACAAATACAAGAGTTATGGCGTGTAGACGATCTTGCCTTATAGACGGACTTGCCCACATTGACCTTACTCCGAAATTGAAGTCTATATCAATTGAAGTTTAAAATATTCTTTTCGTTGTCGTGAATCGTTCTATTGACGAACTTGTTTCCGAACATATTAGCAACCAAATTATAGGAGAAACAACTATGAGACGGACTTCAACTACGCCGGAAGACCGTCAACACGCAGAGATTTAGAAAAACACAGATTTTTGGCTTTATTTCTGATTAATATGCAGTGTCACTATACCTAAACTGTTGTTTACAAAATTTTCTATAGAGGGTGATAATAACCGTTACAATAGGTTAATAATAAACGCAGCTAGCTTACCCCAAATAAAAAAAAAGTATGCCGGCCTTAACCACAGCGACCTTATTTACACATTCCCATCACATATTCGTTCGCTCATTTAATCCATTAGTCCCAGCACTTATACGTTTATAGGTATAATAAAAATAACGATACCTGAATGTTGTCTGTCAGTGTGCAGTGGATTCGCTACCGTGTTCTTCATCGATGGTCTTTGCACATTTTTTTGTTGCGTAGCTGATTTTGACACGGTCTCATAAAGCGATATGAAGTTCTTTACATTAATTTTAGGCAATTCTTCGCATGATTTATATTTGTCTAAATTATCTTCAGTTATTTTAGTCGCACTTTTATTGAAAATGTCCATTTCAGATCTACTAATCGTAGTTTTACAAAGAACGATACTTGTATTTCTACACTGACTTTGGTTATCAAAAGATTGTATGGTCTTTTTAACAAAATTTTCAGGCTTACTTTCTGTGATGTCCCTTTGAAAAGTAGTTTCATCAAACGTTTTATGGTATATTTTGTTTGTCATTCGAGCTCTCTTTTCTTTTAATGAAGGAATTTCTGATGATGTATTTTTATAGATCGCAGGATCAAAGCTGTTAATTGTGTTATTGGTATTTTGCTTAAGGTGACCTTGGTAAGTACCGACACCCACAGTTAACAATTCATCAGCCGAAGCTATACTTTTCTCGCTATCTTTGCGATGGTAAATATTATGCATGGATCGGCTCTTTCTATGCTTCCAAGGTACAACTTCCTCTTTCCGCGATATATTGTGGAAAAGGGATATCCGACTAGAAACTAAACCACTCTCATATTTCGCACCGCAGCCATCTTCCGACGTTTGATCTGCGGCGCTTGGTTTTCCAAAAAAAGCATCTAATTTGTTCAAAATCTGTTTTCGTGATGTTCCGAAAAATCTTTTCGGACTTGTTTCGAATGCTTTAAAAACCTCTTCTGGTAGATCTTGCTTTGCTGGCAGAGAGTCTGTTTTAATTCCATTATTGTCTAGTACTGAGATATCTTTCCTAGTTTGCTGCTGTAGTGATAAATCATAGCTTTTCGGGGATCTGCTCCTTGAACGAACGGAGTCTGTTTCCTCTTTCTCAACTTCTAGTTTTTCGTCCCAATATTTCTTCCACTTCTCTACAAGCTTGATATCGGTTTGATTTTCTTCTTCAATTGAAGCTTGTGGACTTGGATATTTTTGCCGAATAATTTCTGTTATATTTTGTGTTACGTCATCACCGGCGCTCAGAATTTTCTTAGCTAAATCCTTACCTCTTCTTTTTGTCAATGAATCGTTCTGCCTCAAACATTTAGCAGATAGCCGCCTTTTCTTTTGATTTGCTTTAATTTCATCCGACTTAGCCTCTATTTGACGTATTTTGTCATCCCAATATTTCTTTTTTTCAAGCACTATATTGTTTCCATTATCGCTACTAAATTGTAATTCACCTGTAACTTGTTTAGTGGACTCATATGCCTGGTTTTGTTCGGTTAGGGGAAGGGCCTGACTTACTGAAATAGATTCAGTGACATTTGACTGAACCTCAGAAATCTCGCCTTCTATTTGCTTTGCACGTCTTTTCACATCTGAGAGTTGTTCAGACGCCGAATCGACATAGATATCATTTCTTTCTACCGTGTATTGTATCTCATTGCTTTGTTTGATATTGTCATCATTTATAGTTGTTATTGAACTATTATCTGAACTTGGAAAGTATTCATGATACATGTCGTTTAGTTCAGCAAATGCCACTGTAATTGCTTCAAGTCCACCTTGCTTTATTGTCGAGTCAGCCCTAGATAATTCCTTCATGGCCGATGATACACATCTATCACTTTCTTCGATAATTGGTGTAAACGTCATGCGTTTCATTTCTGACTTGTGAGGACGTAGATCTTCGATTATCGAATTATCAGTAATATTCAATTCTCTGCATGTCAGCCACAATTCTCTTTCAGCTGGACCCATTTTCATTATGTCTTCTGGTTTAAGACCACAAGGCTCACTCTGGGTTCTTTTTTGTTTAGAGGTTTCACACAAGAGAGAGTTCTCATTATTATTTGTATCAGGGGAACTGTTGTTCTCATCAATACTTACATATGCCGAATCCCACACGTCTTTTTTAGGAGTCAAACTTTTTTTTATATTTTGCGATTCATTTGCGTCAGAACCTCTATGCTTTGCTGCCGTTATATTAATTATTTCGACATTTTCTGTAAAATTTGAGTCCAAACTATGGAAAGTCAAAGGTTCTGTAGAATTACGATCACACTTATAATTCTCTTTTTGTTTTGTATTATTAGTGTGTAAAGGTGTAGATGAAACGTCATTTGCACTTTCTTGAATGTTTTGTTCTGAAGTTTCTGAAGAAATTATATTTTCATTGCTTGTTATCATTAAAGATTCCAACGTCGGTTCAGGAGTCGGTGCTTTTAAAATAGGAGGTAAAGATACTGGGGCACCAATAATAAAGTCAGTAACATTGCAAGGTATATCATCGTCATCCGTGGCATGATGATGCTGATGCATAAAAAAAGGGTTAACAAACTCATTGCCTTGTAACTCTTCAGTGACAAGTCCAATTTTCTTGTTCACATAAATGAAGTCGTCACGATTGACATCGCCAGTCAAAATTTTTAAAATTGGTGTTTTTGGTCTCTCTACAATGTGTGCTTCAATAAATGGATTTGTATTTATTGGTGATGAGTCATCAAAATTTGCCTCTTGCACAAATATATTTACTTCGGCAGCAGTTGTTTCCTCATTTTGAGACCTGTTTGCTTCGTATTCTGTGTTTACAAAAGAGCCTAAAGCCTTTTCATTTACGCAATTTTGTTCGTATATCTCATGCAGGAAAGGATTGCTTGATGATGAAATAATAGAAATATTCTCTTCTTGTATACTACTACCTATTATAGTACTATCTTTTTGAAAATTATCTGAGGTAGTTCGTTCTTTCTGGTGAACATCGTCTTTGGATATTTTGGTTACTTCTTCATATAAAGATTTAGGTTTTTCTGTTTGCAGTGACACGGAAATGTTTCTAGGTATTATAAACGTGTCACGTTTATCAGTTACAATGTATCGATTCGAACTTGTCTCACTAAGTGTTGAATTTACAATGTCAGGAACACTCGGTTTCATAAATGTGTCTTTTCTATCTTCTAATAACTCTTCTTTTTCAGCCATGATATTATTAAACATCTTACATACTCTGTTCATTTTTAATATTTTTTGGGCAGTTGTATTAAATTTTTGTGGCCTTAATGGCTCATCAAGACTTGTAAACAAGCTGCTATCAGATTGAGAGCCCATACTTAAATTATCGTCTGCGATTTGTATTTCATCAGCTGCCATTAAGATTTTGGCTTCATCATCGCTTATCTTTTCTAGTGATCCATTTTCATTGAGTAACATCTTTTCAGTGACAAAGTCCACAATCCTTAGTACAACCTTTCTGTCAGATTTCACGTCTAGTATGTCTATTTCTTCTCCATCCTCTAAGCAAAAACTCTCTTTATGCAAAATATCAATGATGTTATAAGAAGCTGTTATTGTGAATGGTGATCCTACAATATGTTGTCCTCTACTAGTTATAGAGATTTCATATCTTCCTTCATAGTTTACAGTGTAACCAATTTTCGTATGCTCGGGTTTCGAATCTGCATTGATTTCGATATCGTAATTTTCTTTGGGAATAAAATAGATTTTGTTCATGTCGTTTTTCCCATATGATCGTAAGTATGTTGCTCCTTGTGTTATGGGTAGAGCATTTTCTGTGAAAACAGTCTTTGTCTGAAGTCCAAGTAACTTTTGGCGTATCAACTGTGCTTTACCAAAGATAGGGGGAATTACAGACATGCCGTAAGTGTCTTTCGGTCCTCTAATGAGTATTGTTATCTCTCCAGGATCCAAGCATTGGTGAGCCGTCGGGTATATCTTAAAGAAGGATTTATTCCGAACTTGGGCGGCTATTAGACCAGAACCTCGTGCGACGTAGTCAAGGATAAATTGGGAAGTTTCTGGAGAGGTTCGTTGAGATGGCGGCTTGGAGACGGGAGGCGACACCTTGGCGAGTGCCTGGCGTACACGATCCAAGAATGTAGCTAGTTTCCATTCTTGATGCTTGCTGAGTGAGTCGTTCGATTCCAGCTCTTGACGGGAGAAGACCTGGAAAATGTACAGTTAAATATTGTCAATTGTTTGAAACAACTTTTAATTTCAGCGAACTGGACATGTAGTCGGAAAGATACCGAATATTCGGCACATTATGACTTACTGGGAAAAAAATAACTACTTTTTGCTTTAAGTTTTTTGTTTGTCTTACACAACAATTAAATATTTTCACTGTTTATCTTGATTTTTTTACTACCATAAAAAACACGTCGGCCGGTGTAGCAAGTAAATCACTAACATGTAAACGAAACAAACTTGTCACAAAACTAGTTGAACTGAAATGAACGCACTCGAACATAGCCGAAACTAATAATCAGCGTTGCCGACTAGTCGACTGATTAGTCGGCCACTTCAGCGCCGCCGATTAGCCCTAACTTACAGATGAGCAAATTAGGCGCGGCAATTTTAAGTATAAATAAAGAAAATAATAAGTTTTGGAAACGAAAAATTCAGGCAAATAATATGCTGGCACACATAATATTTTTTTTAATGAAATTCTGGCATACATAAGGCAACCTACATTAAAACCTTTATAGAGAGTAAGTAATCAGTGCGGTCACTTCCTCAGTTCGGTCACGACGTCTTCTAGATGTAAACATTTTAACAATAAATAAAGTATTTCATATGTTTTTATGAGGGCGCCTTAGTTATTATATCTTCGATATGTATAACCTAAAAAACTGTTTGATATCGTATAAGCGAAAATGAAAGTTGGGAACAGTATCTAGCGAAAGTCTTACCGGCTCAACACCGAGGTAGTGATCAGCAATAGTCTGCGCGTGCTTGAGGGACAGCCTCGTAGGAGGGTGGCCTGCGCAGGCGCCTGGCAGCGTCGCGTCCAGCACGCCGCACAGGATCCAGCCGTGCCGCCACACCGTGTCCAAGTGCTCCACTCGCACCGGGCCCGCTTCTGCCAGCCATTTTAGTACGTCTTCCTTCTGTTCTTCGCTCGAAAATACGACTGGAATCAATAAAATTTCCGTAAATTAAGATAATTACAAAGCCGTGGAAAAGATGGTCGTAAACAGCCGGAATTTTAGCAATGAATTTCCTGAAGTTTGCTTTGCTTATACCTATGAGTTGCGGTTCAAAAGTTTATGGCTGGAGAAATATGGCGGTTTAAAATAAATTTGTCATTGTGGTTGTCATTTATTCTGCTTTTTCGTGTATAGTTAGGCTGCGTTTCCACCATGGATGTGCGAGGTAGCTGAGCGGTGCGAGGATGCGTAGCGAAGATGTGAAACGTTGTGATCGTTTCCACCAGAGCTTTGCGAGGCAGCTGAGTAGAGCGAGGATGCGTAGCGAAGCTGTGTAATGTGTGCAGACTGCAGATGAGCAGTGTGAGAACAACAGACAAAAAAAAACAAAAAGTTATAAAAACCCGTTGGTTGTTTTTTTACCCATTTTGGTGGTTACGATAAAAACCTATCCTACAGTTTTCGGTTTTTGACCCATTTTGCCGCTCCGCTCCCCTTACTCCTTACAGATAACCGTGGCTAGTAACTAGTGAACTGTGAAGATTTTTTTTCCTAAGAGATAACTAGTTATCTCCGAGGATTTTATATTCTTCGCATATAACTATTATTTTTTTAAGTTTTCTTTGAGGAAATTGTATTCCTCGTAGATAACTAGTTATCTCCGAGGATTTTATATTCTTCGCAGATAACTATTTCTTTTTATAGTTTTCTTTGAGGAGAATGTATTCCTCGGAGATAACTAGCTATCTCCAAGGAATTTAAAATCTTCGCAAATAACTGTCTTTTCTAATAGTTATCTGTGAGGAAATTAAAATTTCCCTACTTAGCATAGTGTTTTGTAAACTCCATTTTTGTGGCATGCTGTTTATTATAGGTGGAAGAGTATATATAGAATATGAAGCATAAAGATCTCGATCTAATACGGCGGAAATAAATAATTGTATGGACCCTAAATCCGACCAAATTTAGACTTCATTTCCTAAAAAATGATTTTAGAGTTTTAATCTTATGCTTAAAATATTTTTTGACGTGTTTAAAGTAAGACAATTTTAATTTTGGTATTTTTAAGTTTAAAATAAAATTCATTTATTTGTAAATTTGGGTTTTATTTTAAACGTTTTAAAAATAGTAAGTTGTTAGTATTTTTTAATGTTTGTTTTTCTTTGTGACAATTACTTGCAGATAACTGTTAGAAAAGACAGTTATTTGCGAAGATTTTAAATTCCTTGGAGATAGCTAGTTATCTCCGAGGAATACATTTTCCTCAAAGAAAACTATAAAAAGAAATAGTTATCTACGAAGATTTTAAATTCCTTGAAGATAGCTAGTTATCTACGAGGAATACAATTTCCTCAAAGAAAACTTAAAAAAATAATAGTTATCTGCGAAGAATATAAAATCCTCGGAGATAACTAGTTATCTCCTATGAAAAAAAATCTTCACAGTTCACTAGTTATCTAGCCACGGTTATCTGTAAGGAGTAAGGGCTCCGCTCGCTTCGCCCGGTCCGCTATACATGGTCACAATACAAACCTAACCTACAGTTTTTGGTTTTTGATCTATTGTCATCACACCCGTCGAAATTTTTCTAAGTCCAAAAAACATCGTCGATTTCAGAGCCCATATTTCGATATTTATCAACTTTAGAAAAAAGTTGCCCATACAAAACACGCTTATTTTTATAAAGTATTTCATATGATCCAATCACAAAAAATGGGTGTCATAATGACGCACACCCGTTTAATTGTTTTAAGTCGTACGTACCCTTTGCTACACCCTAACCGGGTATGCATATTGACTATTACGGAAAAAGTACTTTCTGGATATCGATTGTTATTCCGTATAACGATTATATTACTCGAAATTATATTTTGTAAACGTATGAATTGTAAGCGTATGCATTTTATAATTATGTATCTTGACCATTTTGGAAAACATTTACCTTATACATTTTGATTGTTATACACTTCAACTATTATATTTTCTGTTTTTATATATTTTGAACTTACACATTATACGCTTATGCAGTTTGAAATTATATTTTTTGATATACACCCGAATAAACAGTTTCAGCCTTAATAGAAGCTTTACGGCTGATCTACGGAGTTTATAGACGTTTGTCATACAGCCATAGATAAAATATTTGTTTACAAACGTGACAAATTTCGGTGTATATGTCTTCCGAAAAAACTCAATATTTCAACGTAAAATCGTCTAAAATAACAGCTGTAAGTGTGCTGGAAAAATGTTATTTGCAGTTCCTCTTGGAAATAAAGCTGAATGGTGTGTTGTGGGTGGATGGGACTGTTTGTTGTGTTATGCTCAAAGCTACTACTGTTACTGATAACTTAAAATAAAGTATTTATCTCACTAAATATACGTTTTTTTGTTGACATTGTGAGAAATTTATTTTAGATACTTTAGAGATATATTTATTTAAACTTTATTGCACAATACGAAATGGTACAAAACGGTAATTCTTTACATTTTGTTTCATACGCGATGCTCTGGAGTCTTTTGGCATTGCAGAAAACGTATGTTGGAGAAGTGTTGCGGTATGATTATGATAGTAAGGCTTTCGCACCTCTCATGGTGGCCACGTTATACTTATCACAGCTTTTAGTATATACCAGTCATGAGCGTCTCTACTCGGGGCAAGTTTGTCCTATCACTCCTACCAACAGTGGCGTGCAGAGGGTTTTTGGCCAAGGTAGGTAATATAGGCACAAAAAAACTGCCTAGTTTGGCTGGAGCTATGGTAATCCAGGGCTTTAGATTAGGCAGTTTCTTAGTGCCTATATGGAGCCAGGGTCGTTTAGGGTAGGCCTTTGTGCCTATATGGACCGCACACCACTGCCTATCAGATTGACAGAATCCATCGGAATTCTTTATTTCTCAAATCTTGGTTAGAACTAAAGCCGACCCGTAAAAAGGTGAGAATCAATGTCCGAGGAAAAAAAGTTGCAAAAGAACAATCGTAAATGGGAAAATACAGCATGAGCAAAATTTTACTAAGACTACTGTTTGCATTTCACTATCAAACGGGACTTGTCATTATAAGTCACGTTTGATAGTTAAGTCCAAATATATTACGGAGGACGAAACCATGGTTTTGTAGAATGATCCTCTCTAAAAAGGAACCTATGGAGGATGGCGTCGTCCTCGTGAAGAACCATCTTGGAAGGCCAAAGTAACGCATTCCACCAAAAAGATAATGACTACCGTATTCTGGGATTGTCACGGAATACTACTGATTGGCATAAAAAAAGAATACCAAGGCAAATGGGAGCTACTATGCCACCCTTATTGAGCAGTTACGAGAGGGGATCAATCAGAAGCGTCGTGGAAAACTTAGCAGAGGTGTTCGGCTTCTCCACTATAATGCTCCCGTTCACACTGCTTCAATTGCCAAGGCTGCTGTTGCAAAATGTGGCTTCGAGGAAATTCCACTTTCTTTTCTCACCTTATAGTCCCGACCTGGCCCTGAGTGACTGTTAATTGATCTTGAAACTTAAGGCAGACTTAAGGGGAAGAAGATTTTAATCGGATGATGGACGTGCGGTGTACGCCTATTTTGCATACTTCTTTTCTTTGTTTGCCGGAAATTTTTGGATTGCACCTCGTACTCGTAGACGTTATTGAGGTTGAAAACAAGGACTTACGCACGGAGACTTGGTCATTGGTTTCGAACGTGTACTTTGAAATACGTTGGCAAGATAATGATTATAAAGACTTGTGCGGACAAGGCGCGGTGAAGTTATAGCCATGCGCAACTAACTATTTGCTTGAATTTCACGTAGTTTACCATGTTTTAAGGACGTATTAGTACGTTTAAAACTAACTCACTATACAACCAATCATGTACGGCGAGTATCTGATTGTTTTGCTAACGCTGTTCGCGCATTTTGAAAGAAGACAGGACCTTCTATGACAGCAGATAGAGACAGGAGATAATAGGTGTGACACTAGTTGATACTTAGTGCATGTTGACCTATATATTGTCGATCCCAATATTTACAACGTCACTATGATAGTTAAATAGAAATCATGCTGAATCATCATAACTTACGATTATGCAGTTTCAAAACATTACAGGAGTAGAACACGAGAGCTAATGATATGAAAACTAGATGAGATACATACTCGCTCTGAACGCGTTGTCAATGCTCTTCAGAAGTTTGAAAAGGAAGCTCTCCTGGCCCCAGAAAAGTGTGAGCAGTGTCGCCGGCGTGAGGTACCGCAGGGTCGTGAGGATAGCTTCGAGAGCCGCCGACCACATGCCTCGACTCGCCTCCAGTTCAGGGTACTCCGGTATCGTAAACAACCCTAGAACAAACAAACGGGGTTTTAAAGAAGAGCAACATCTTAAATACGAGGGCTGCTATTTATATATCCGGAAACCGGGATTACAATCTTCTTAAATAGCATATTTGACCGCCATGGTAAAATTTGAACTTTTTTAAGTATATAAGGTATATTTTTTCTTCCTTATTAACGCTCGTGTTTTGTTTTTGACGGGTTTTAAATGTCATCTCGCAGCAAGAATGGAACTCACTCGTGAAAATATTCGTGCTATGATTTATTATGATTTTCGGCGTGGTTTAACGCAACAACAGTGCATAGATCAACTAACTTCAACTTTTGGTGATGAAGCCCCATCTAAAACTACTGTGTATCACTGGTTTAGTGAGTTCAATCGTGGACGTAGTATGCTTACGGACGAAGTTAAGGCAGGTCGCCCGAAATCGGTCGTTGTACAACAAAATATCGAGGCTGTGCGAAAACTTATAATGGACGACCGACATGTTACGTACCGCGAGATAGAGGCGACTCTGGGTATTTCTATGACCAGCATTAATAGCATATTACATAATTATTTGGCTGTAAAAAAAATTTGTTCGCGTTGGATACCCCACAACTTAACAAATGAGCAAAAACATGCTCGCGTCGAATGGTGCAATAAAATGTTAAAAAAATATAACCGTGGTGACTCAAAAGCCGTTTATAACATCTATACAGGTGACGAATCCTGGATCTATGCATACGATCCCGAAACGAAGCAACAATCAACGGTATGGGTGTTTCAAAATGAGCCGAACCCTACGAAAGTTACTCGTGCAAAAAGTACATTGAAACAAATGGTGGCCTGCTTCTTCGGTATTAATGGCCATGTAGCTACAGTGCCACTAGAAAACCGTAGAACGGTTAATTCAGAGTGGTACACGACCATTTGCTTACCGGAAGTATTTGAACAAATTCGTAAAACTAACCAGCGACGAAGAATCATTCTTCATCATGACAATGCCAGCTGTCATACGTCACGCGAAACAACTCTATTTTTGGAGGGTCAAAATGTGGAATTAACGGGTCATCCGCCGTACAGCCCTGACTTGGCACCCAACGATTTTTATTTATTTCCAAATATAAAGAATAAATTACGCGGTCAACGATTTTCGACCGCTGAAGATGCTGTCGACGCATTCAAACAACACGTTATGGAGGTACCTCAGGCGGAGTGGCAGAAGTGCTTTAAAAATTGGTTCACGCGAATGCAAAAGTGCATAGATCATCAAGGGGAATACTTTGAAAAACAATAAAACTATTTTCAGCCGTGTACGTTTTTGTTTTTTTGTTTCCGGATATATAAGTAGCAACCCTCGTACCTATGAAATATTTTTCATTTCTTGTAACTTTTTCACATGTCCTATTTAGATAAGATAAGATATTTATTGCAAACAAGTTACAGACTTAAGTCTAGTTACAAAGACCCTTGTCGGGTATAGCAGACATTTTTATTTTTGTACAAAATTTACTTCAATTATTTACGTTCACATATAATACGTCTTAGGTATATTTTTATATACTTACTTGTTATTATATATTTTTATTTCTACATGTTATCCAACAAAGGTGTTGAAACACAGTACCGTGTTGCCTTTGATAGTTATGTATAAAATAATAGACTGGACTAGAACTGCATTTATAAGTAAGTAGGTACATATATTAAAAACGAAGATTTTCGATTACGACTCGGTTCTGTTTGCCGACTCGGCAACTTGACAGCTACCTACTTACAGTACTTAGGCTGGATTTCACCAAACTTTTATTCCGAGAATAACACTTATTCTTGGATAGTAATGTCAAAACCCCATATTAATTTGACGTAACTATTTGAGAGGGAGCGTAATTCTCGGGAATAAAAGATTGGTGAAATCGGCCCTCACTAGACTAATTTTAATGCAAGAATTATGTCGCTTGTTTGGAGAGAGGTATAAATGACCGAAACAGTTGTACGGCTTTCTGCAGTCACTTCTCACTACGGTGTTCGTTAGTTATTAAATTCTATGTTAGATGCTGTTTATAATGCTATGTAAAAAGAGCAATTAAAAATTTGGGGATGTCTCAAATATTTTTTTAATTAAAGTACATGAATCCTAACCTATTCTTACTCTGTTGAATCTAATTAGAGTTTGACAAAACACTTTGTAGGTGGCAAATTATATAGCACGTGTATTCGATACATGTCATGCATATCATAAGTCTAGTAGACTTAAAGCAAATGGTATCATTTGCATTACTGGTGTATCAATAACAATGGTGAACGATTGTTCTGAAACCCGATGCTTGTGAAACTAAGAACTGGCTGAGATAGCTACGCTCTATCAATCACAATAAAACATAATTATAATAAAGTTATACAAACCAATACTTCGCGGATGTTGCTTGTCGAGTACATTTTCTTCGTAGGCCTTAGTAATATCAATTATTGTGTCAGACATTTTTGGCATTTCTTATTAAGGTTCCATATCGAGTATTCCTAATAGTTACCTGATAAATCTCTTTTTATTAAATTGTTCAGATTTTTTATTTATTTTGATTCATATTTTATTTAGCTTGTCTTATGCAGTAGATACTTTTTTAATTTGCTTACAAGGCTGAACCCTCTAAACAATGTATTTCAGTCGTCATCATAATTATTATGTCTAATACTTAGTTGTACACATTGTTCATTGATCTTACCTAGCTGACTTTAGAACATACAATATACTAGGTACTCATGGCTCAATCTTAAGTATTTATGACGATTTAAATGTAAAAATTGTATCTACTGTATTATCTCCACGTTTTGCTTTCTTTTTTTAATTAGATTAACCCCTCATGACAAAATTTTGCCAATTAAACTTAAGTTCAAATGAAAATTTTACATAAGGTTTAAATACTTTGGACGGATCCGAGCCGTATCTACCTACACGTTTGAGGGGATAACGTATAAATTAACCACTTACTCTTATTATGATATTGTGCTGAAATAATGCAAAACTGCTCACTAGTTATTTCTTTTTCTCACATAACACCTCACTTCCGAATAACGTACAAAATCTTCTAAGCTTTGAGATTACTGACACAGCAATGAGATCACCTAACTGTTACGTTTTCATTATACACCTCGGCAAATAGTCTATCTTATCTGTATCTATCTAGGTACCTAGCTACCCACCTATAAGGTATTGGATAAGTAGATGATGATTCACAAAATTCATGCAGGTACGTTTATTATCACTAATACAGTCCAACATTAAAACATTGTTAATTGTTATTTAAGTGTGCTATATTTGTTATTGTGATTAGTGATTACTGAAGACTGTTTATAAACAAACGATATAAACACACTTTGTACGTTCCGTTAGAGAAGAAGACCCCAGAGATTTGTTAAATGTTCAGCTGGGCACGATAACATAAACACCCGGCAGAAGAATACAATAATACAAATTTACCACTGCCACAAAATGCCACTACAAGAATAAATAACAAAATATAACACATAATATTTTCTTCTGTTTCCGCGATTATTACTCATTGAAATAAAACAATTTAACGGATTATATCGCGTATATTATCTCATTTTGGTCCTCCCGTGACCATGGAAAGCTGGAAAGCTTCCGAAACGTCGGGAACTAAAATGAGATAATATACGCGATATAATCCGTTAAATTGTTTTATTTCAAAAATATAACACATTTAAAAATTAATGGAAGCCCCACATACAAGAATCATTTCAGCATTGTTTGCGTTATCTTTTGAATCATAATATTTTTTTACAATGCATGCATATGCTGTGTGTGGGGGACCAATAACGATGCGTGTTTCTTTTTGTCTTGTAAAGGAGTGAAACAGTTAATTTCAAAAGGCCAACGTCTTATTATAATAGTACATGCTGGTATTGCCAAAGGATTTGTCCCGGGTGCTCTGCTTACGTACATTGTACAAGTCTTCTGATAAGACCGGTGACTGTCACCATGCCATGAATAATGCAAATTATGAAAAATGGTTACAAAATCAACTTATTCCCAACTTGTCTCCAAATTATGTACCTATTAGTAGTGAATAATGCAGCTACCACAATAAATATGTGGAACGCCCACCCAACTCTAATACAGCAAAGCCGCTAATGATAAACTGGTTAGAAACATATTATATTCCCTATCATCCATCATTAACCAAGGTATATGAAATTATTTGTCGGCATAAAAAACACCGTGTAGAATATTCAATAGACAAGATTTTCCGTCAACATGGGCACACAGTGTTAAGGTTACCGCCATACCATCGCGACTTCAACCTAATTAAGGACATATGGTCCCAGATAAAAGGTTAAGTATCAAAAAGAAACATAGACATGAATATGACTACGGTAAAGAAATTGATTAAAGAAATAAAAAAAAATAAAAATAACCGACTTCAATATAAACTAAAAAGCCATAAATAATCTTTTATGTACGGTACGGATCACATTTGAATCACCTTTTGAAGTTGTATAAAGTATTTTTTAGAGCCCAGAATGGGAAGATTGAGGAGGCACTTTGCGCGCATCTCGAGTCTTTGGAAGTAAAGAATGTAAAAGTTGGTTAGTTCATTGTACCTTCCATCATCAGCTCAGCATGAAATGATGACAACCAGAGGAAAACAACTGATAACTTTATAAAAATATATACAAAACATTGTCAGTGCCTATAATATTTGAGAGTTTCTCTCGATTTCCCTGGTATTCCATCATCTAATTCTGACTTGGTGATAAGGAGACTACCTACTTCAGGGACACACTAAAAAGAATATGACAAACAGTTTTAACGTATCTACCTATAATATATGATTTTTTTAAGAATTATCCTCTAACTCTTAACTATTAAGGAATTGTACCTTCCGTCATCAGCTCAGCATGATGAGATGATGACTACCATATGCAAATGCTTAAATAGCTTAACAAAATATATGAAAAACGTTATAAATGCCTATAAAATTTGAGGATTGCCCCTGATTTCCCTGGGATCCCATCATCAGATCCTTACTTGGTGGCAATGGGACTACCTCGGGAGTATATCCTTTCAAATATAAAAAGAATTTTTAAAATCGGTCCACAATTGGCGGAGTAATCGGTGAACATACATACATAAAAATAAAATAAAAATACAAACTATCGAACATATAACCTCCTCCTTTTTTGGAAGTCGGTTAAAAATAATATGATTGGCCCCGAAGAATGGAAGAAAGTTTGTGATCATGCCATCAAATTTGAAAATGAATATCGTTCATAAGAACTCGCGATAGATGATCATATTGATAGAAATCAGATTGTGAAATGTAAAATGTTATTAACCTGGTAGGTAGGTACTGTTTTTAAGTACGTAGCGTACTGAGTTTTATTATTATAAATATTTCCAAATAGGTATGCGTTAGTTAACGTAAGGAAAGTGCTTCGTTTAAGAAAGACAATAAAAGTCCTACTTACCTATGAGTGTATTTCTAATTTTCTTAGGGTGGTTATAAACTTATAACATCTCTATATTATAAAAAATATTTATTTCGTTTATATTAATAAATGTAAACATTTCTCATTCAATACAATAATTAATTGAAATTTCGGGTCCCGTCGTCCTCCAATTGAGATCCGAGTTTTACTGATGGAAACATATTATATTATTCACTATATCTGTACTTTACATAGGTACCGATAAAATAACATTAATAACGATCCAATTTTATTATATCTTAACAACCTTCTAGGAAATGTGGGTTAGGCTGATATCTTCAAAATCACATTGTGCGAGACGCTATCACAATAGCACCAACAATAACGGACGGTTTGGGATTTTCTCAGAATTCTCGCTATATTACAATAGTTCTGTGAAATATATCAAGGCTTGGATCAAGGGCAGACATTATGACATTGGGACCACTAACGGCATTTATAAAGCTTTATTCTGTAAAAGTTTCTCATACGTAGTATGTAAATAAGTGATACGTTAATTCTTCGTTGATCTGTTAATCTTAATCAATCGTACCTATTTTTATCTAGGCTGTTTTATTGCGATTACCGTAGATTATTATAAGCTACACGACGCGACGTACATTGGACCATGGCTTTCCTGTACCTACATATGTGGTGTGGACAATGGACATAATTTCTACAAAAAAGGTCCTACCTAACGTTATGTACCCATGGTGAGGATATATTGGTTCAATATCTGTATAGACGTCAAAGAGTTGAATTCAAACTAAGTTTAATATCTTAAGTAGACAATCCCATGGCTAACCCGCCTCTAAATACAAGAAGAGTATCGCATTTAGAGCTCTATATCGGGATGGAATTGTACTTGTTTTGTAGCAGTACCTATGTTTGTTATAGGTATTTGACGAGTGATAAAAACATCAGATACCGACAGAAGATGATTGATTCTCTAAGAATGTCGTAGATCACATGTTTTCTTTCGCCTTGTTAAGTAACAAAAGTTATGTGTATTTCTCTAAGTAGGAATAAATAATCATTTTACTATACTATTATTATTAGGTAATATATATACTTAATACACATTTTTAATATCTATTCCTGCAAGAATTATTCAAATAGGGTAGTTATTAAGTACTGATATGTTACACTGGCGAATTACTTGGACTGACAATTAAAAAAAACTTTCATGTAACAAGTTATCAAAGTAATTAATCGAACATGTTAATGTTTGGCAATTAACTTAACAATAACTAATAGCTCTACGATACAAAAAGACAACTACAGGTAGTCTTTATTAAATTTCAAAAGTTGTAAGTATAAATTCTGTAAATCTTCAGCTTTGCGATCTTGACGGATATAGTTAGGTACCTACTGCCGTGTGTCTAGATTACACAATATGCAGTGTATTGTGTGATCTCGACTCAATATAATACCTCAGATAAGACTGTTCTGAAATTATACTAAATTATGTCTTATCACGTTAATATAATATTAAAACTACAGTACCTACTCCCTCATTTTCATTTCATTACCACGGGATGATATCAAGTTCTTGAAGAACCTGTACGATACTTAATATTTAATTGAACTCGTTTTTGTTGTATTTGAAGAAGAAGCAATTATTCCATTGTTTAACTAATTAATGCTTGTGCAGCTTTACAATGGATTCTCATTGCCCCCCCCCCCGCTTTACCCACTTCTATATTTATCAAATGATAAGTTTGGTTGGGGCCACAAATATCAACCCGTCCCTACTTTATTTATAGTTTCGTCATGTCCGTCCGTCACATGTCACAGGCATTTTACTCAAAAACTACAAGTATAAGAGTCTGGTGTATGCCGCTACTTAGTTTGATAGTTAAATAATAAAAAAAAAGATATTTCTACGGGGGCACTCCATACATGTAACTGAAACTGAAAAAAATCAAAATTATGAAACATCAATGTGTCGAACATATTTCAACAGTTCTTATAAAATAATTTCGAGTTTCCTAAATTTTATTTTTCATTAGTTTATATTTTCCGAAATAATTGCTCGGAAAATAGCATAAATTGTGTCCCCCCTCTATTTTCTAAACCATATGAGCAAAAAATATTAAAAAAAAATACCAAGCTGAAACTTCTTGAATTCTTTCAACAAAAATTGTTTTCAACATGATTGGATATATCATTTTTGAGTTATTGACGAAAAACAGTGTTTCTCAACAAAAGGACGTAAGTGCCGTGGAGATACGCTCTTTTGCTATGGCACTTATACAGACCGTATTTTTTTCATCTATAGTGCATTTTTTCGTATGAATGGCTACGTAACTACACTGGGCATGGTCCGACATGCTCCGATTTTTTTTAATTAACGCCTTGCACTATGTTTTATTATATTTATAACTATTATATATTATTATCGTAGTTAGTACAATCATCGTTATCAGATTTTCATCGTAATACGGAGAGTGGTGGTATTTTATTAAAACGCAGTATTTACTACAGTAAATAAGAGATATTACGCATTTTATGTGTACTTGTGTGTAACTAGCAAATGGACTGCCATGAATACGCAGGCACTTCTGTTATCTTTGAAGATTAAAATATCTTGGTCGTAACGTAACGTTCGTTTTACGAGTAAACTGAAAATTTCCATAAAACGGGCATATCTAACATGAAACTATACCTTGCATTTGCATACGCTACGTAAGTAAATATGTTACGCATTTTTCAATTGTTAGAATATTTCACTCGTGGAATTGAATCTTTTAGGCATTGCGTGAAGGTCTTTTGGATTCCTTCCCTGGTGAGCGTAACATATAAACGTACCTACATTGCACATTTTTTTGCATGAAATATATTAATACGAGTAGCTAAAAAAAACTTATAAAAAAAATAAAACATGTATAGGCGATGAGATTTAATGAGTTCCGTTATTCTATTGAATATATTGTCGCCCCTTTTAACTGCTTCTCACTATTATTTTTGTCGATTTTATATACATAACATCAACACCAGTTTCACTGATTTATGTAAGAAAGTAATTTTGTTTAAAAAAAACACTTTTGATTCTGCGACTTATGTATGAAACGCATTTTAACACTTTTGCTATAAGATAGACACTTTTAGTTAAATACCAACTAGCAACTCGCTAACACATTAAAATAGGAAACCAAAAAAACTGTTTGCACAAAGACGTGTTTGATTTTTTAAAATGTATCTTTTATCGCACTTTTTGCACGCAAGCCCGACGCCGGCGCAAGGAACACTGGTGGTTATTCTAAGGTAAGATTATCTATTGTTTTATATATCAGGCAGTCAAGCGCTATCGAAGTTGAAGAGATAAATAGATATACGTAAACTTGTAGAATGATATGTACCATCACAAACGGTTACAGCATTATATAAATTCGAATATAAAAAAAAATTATTAGATACTATAGAACAACTACACAAATCGACCATGTCCCGTGGTAAGCTCAATAAGGCGTGTGTTATGGTATGAATAGCAGACGACAATATATTTAATAGACATATATACAAAAGTAACATTCAAGACTCAGGAATAAATATATGTGCCGTTACCGGGATTTGAACCCATGACCGTCAGCTTCGCAGATCTTTGATAACTTTTGTGTGTTTTTTCAGAAAGTTCCTAGACTTATGGCAGTGGGCGGGGCACACTGCTAGTAGAATTGATGGCCGCCGCTAATCGAGTGACGACCGCGTACAGGACGATACATGATGGACTGCCGATCTGGTTAGGATCACGGGAAAGCGTTGGATAAGAACGGTGCTTGACGGGTCGTTGACGAGACTATAGGAGGAGGTATTTGTCCAGTAGTGGACTTCTAAAGGCTGTTAATGATGATGATGTAAATTTTTATTTTCTTTAGGTATCAATCACATCAATTAAGGTAGTTATGTAAGTTACCATTTTTAGATCTGGCTTTAGTACCTAATAGCTATAATATGGGTATTCCTAAACAGGGTGCTCATGAATAATTGATAGATTCAGGCGTTACTTTGCGGAATTCCATACTAGATCAATGGATTATAGTTCCTTTGCTGTTCCGCGAACTTGTGTCTTGGTTAGATGTGACAATAAATTGTGCTCACATGCGCATATTTTCATGCAGTTTCCATAAAAAAATACGCATGCAAATAAAACAAACCAACACCAAACAGTATAATCCTCGACACGTGTTTCGCCTCTCTACGAGGCATCATCAGGAGATGCAGGAGATGTTGACGGTCCGGCGTCCACCCGAGAAATGAGTTGTCCAATACGGTCGGCCCTATTTATACCCTGAATAGGATTTCTAGAAAGAGATGGAAAAACACGTAACAAAGGTGATGACGTAACATTAAGTTGTTCATTAATGATCAAACCTCTATTGCTGTACCTGACTATCTCCAACTGTTCAAGCACACTAAGACGTAATCCTTTTCCGCAAACATGTAAGGTGTTAAAAGAATGATTGTCTGACAAGGAATGGCTGTTTTCTAATAAATGTTTTGCGAAATTGGATTTTTCCGGGTGGTTATGTCTATAAGAAGAGACATGTTCTTTATACCTAGTGTTAAAACTATGACCCGTTTGTCCCACATACACCTTGTCACAACTATCACATGTAAGTTTATAAACGCCTGACTTCTTCCCACCTTCTACTTTATCCTTTCCATTGTAAAGTCTAGAGTGCAAAGTGTTATTTATTTTAAAGGCCACGTTAATATCATAAGATCGTATTATTTTATAAATTTTATTTTTGTTGGTCCTTTATCAGATAAAACATGTCTCTTTTTATAGACATAACCACCCGGAAAAATCCAATTTCGGAAAACATTTATTAGAAAACAGCCATTCCTTGTCAGAAAATCATTTTTTTAACACCTTACATGTTTGCGGAAAAGGATTACGTCTTAGTGTGCTTGAACAGTTGGAGATAGTCAGGTACAGCAATAGAGGTTTGATCATTAATGAACAACTTAATGTTACTTCATCATTAGGGCCGACCGTTTTGGACAACTCATTTCTCGGGTGGACGCCGGACCGTCAACATCTCCTGCATCTCCTGATGAAGCCTCTTAGAAAGGCGAAACACGTGTCGAGGATTCTGTTTGGTGTTGGTTTGTTTTATTTGCATGCGTATTTTTTTATGGAAACTGCATGAAAATATGCGCATGTGAGCACAATTTATTGTCACATCTAACCAAGACACTAGTTCACGGAACAGCAAATGAACTATAATCCATTGATCTAGGGTGCTCATGCTTTAAAATAAAACAGACAAATCGGAGGGAGTCTGATTGCAAATCTTGCCGCTCGAATCTACACAATTCTGAGTATCAAGAAAGGAGCGTACTCCCACCTGATAAGATCAAAAATATTGGAGGAAATTGTGCTAATAATATCTACTAGTAAAGTGGATGTTAATGGACCGTGAAATTAAAGATAAACAATTTAAAAATATTCACTGCATAGTATACTTTCGTGCTGTGAATCATTATTATCACTAATTAAATGATGTTAAATGTAATAAATTCTAATTAACGAAATAGACAGAATACAGTATATTAATAGAAAACTCGTTATAGTATATGGTTTTCTCAATAACCATAATTACGTTAAAATAAACCGTTTTTGCGTGTAACTAAGACTCTCACGCGTGTGGTGTGTGGTAAATTGTGTTTTTGTTTTCACACGCTATAGCATCGGGATATAAATTTAAAGAATGCATCAAAACTGTGAAAACGGTAAGTGCCATATCTCATGAAGCACCGTACAGATGTCATTTGCGTAGACCGTAACCTCAAAACAAAGTAACGCTACTCGACGCTACGTGCGATGCACTACTGACACGTTTTGTACAGTCGGAAACAAATTTATTTCCAAGCAAGTACACATTGTAAAAGAGCAAACGCTTATGTAGATTTTTGATTTTCTACCTGGAAGTAAATGTAGACTACGATTTGCCATTTATTTACATAATGATTTTAAAGGAACTGCTCTGCTTCCTAGTCGAAGTATTTTATGAACAAATACAAATTGCATTAGTCCGTGCTCTTAAATCATAATATTTTCATATTATTCGGTTACATGAAAAGTTTCGGTTACAAAAAATGCAGAGATAAGGTAGAACTGATAACTTGTAAAATTGCAAGTAAATATCGAAGTTATGATAAACTTATATTTGTTTATACTTCATGGTAATTCGCAAAATATAAGTTTTTTGCCAACTGCGTGATATTACTATTACTATTTATTATATATTTGACGGGGTTGCACACAGATGTTCTTTTAAGAATTCTTTAGTAGTAGTTTCAAATACTCTCGACCTATTAAAGTACCTATGTAGATATTTCCAAAAAAACTATGTGTATACAAATTGAATTGGACATGTCACAATTAGAAATACGATGAAGAATAACAAAATAAGTATGAAATTACGTCATATTTTATAAGTTTAACAATATTCACATCGATTTAATAATTCTAATTAATAGTTATTATATCTGTAAATTCAATTAATACCGTTTAAAAATTGTACTCGATGAATCCAATTAATTTTATTTTAGAGATGATTTATTATTAACCGCTAGGATACCATCAATAGGTGTATAATGTCTTGCATAACAACTTTTGCGAATATTCATTTTACATAATACTAATTGCATACTTTTAATCAGCAGAAATGATTATATGGTTTAAAAACAAAATGAATATGAATGAATTGCATAATTTTGATATTTATAATAGTTTTGTTGCATTGTAATGCATAACAGGCAATCAGTATAATGGTCAAATTGTTTAGTATTTATTGCTCATTTAATGTTCTTTTTCCATAAAAACCAAGATAATAATGTTCAAGGAATATAACATAAAACATAAAAGTTACTTCAATTATTTGCTTGTGAGTTTCTTTGATTATTGGCGTTGGTATTATAATAAATATATAAAAAAAAACATATTTGAAGTATTTCTTTATTCATTCATTAAAAGGTATAATAGTACTATAAAAAAACTAGATCCAGCCGCTACCGCAGCACGTTCGCTTCGCTCGCTCCGCTATACATGGTCATAATACAATCCTAACCTAACCTACAGTTTTAGGTTTTTGAATCATTTTGACGTTTCGCACGCTTTGTTCGGTTCCCTATACACGGTCACAATGCAAACCTAACCTAACCCACAATTTTCGGTGTTTGACCCTTACTTTACCTTCTTAGCATTATACTATTATGTCACTTGATCATTCGTTAAAATTAAGTTCTATATTTTAATTATTATAAGCAAGCCTCAGCACCGCCTACAATTTTTCTGCTTTGCCCTAAGGTTGACTGGTAGAGAATGCCTTATGGCATTAAGTTCGCCTTTTGTACAATAAGTTTTCTTTTGTGCAATAAAGATTAAATAAATAAATAATACTGAATGTATGTTACAAAAAGTAAAATTATTGATGATCGTTATAAATAACTTTTTTATGTTTATACAGTATTCGGTTATTGAATTACTGTATTGCCCAACAAAATTTTGTATTTTGTTTTTAGAAATCGTGTTTATTATGAGTTTTAATAGTAGTTAAATGAAATTATGCTAAAAGCTATGAAAATCGAACTGCACCCACCATCAATTATATCAAAAATATTTTAACACACCCACTTTTGCTTTTCAATACGAGTACTTAGCTTTAAATAATGTATCTTTTGAAATGGCTTTGTATAAATTTGCTGCGTAACTGAAATGAATAATCTATATCAAAGGTAACAAAATATTGACTCGTGTGTGATATGCCTCACTGATTAAATTTGTTAGCACAATCATGTTATCAATTCTTGCTGTTATCAGTACTATAATAAATCAAAAAAATCCAACGACTCTGCCATACGTACCTGGGTTAAATGTTTCCCTATTATTTCGCCATTTTCCAAAAAAAATATTGTAATTTTTTTTAATGTTTTTTTTTATGGCTGTACCCTTATTGGCGGCCATATTTTTAGAATGGACGACTTGCTTCCATCGGATTCCATTGTCATCCGCACATCACATGGGTTGATGTTCTTTTCCTTTAACTGGTCAGTCCACATAGTCGGAGACCTTCCAAATCTTCTTCCTTCTACGTTTCTGACTACAACCAATTTCTCGAGGTTATTATCTTATTATTTATTTATTATTAAAATGTTGCGTGGAAAGCTATTTTTAATACGAATTGTTATTATTCCCATTACGTCACGGTCATAGAAATAAAAACATCATTCATACAAAGAGGAAAAATGTGTCATTCTGAAATGGGTTTGAAACACTTTTTTTCTGGTATTGGGAGATTAAAACGATTTTGAGTAAGTAAAACACAGAAAGTCAATATTCTGAGAAATAAGTAAATGACTTGGCATTGATGAAAGTATTTTTTTGGAAAACGCCTATTGCCAAGTGTTTCTCAACTTAAGTTTTGGTTTTCTGTAACGAATTTATGGAATGAATTGTTTTAGTAGCTTTATACTTAAAACTGGATCTAACGCATCGATGCAAAAAAGTACGTTAAAAAGTTTTGGTTTTGATATATGAGGCAGTTTGGGATAAATAGTTAGGGAAATAAAAGGATACGCTAATGCATTATAATTTAAGCGTGTATTATAAGAAAATGCGGCTAAGTTTTTGAGTTTTATCAACATGCTTCCTTTTTACTATAAACGAGCAATTCTTGTAGGTATATAAATAATGTGTAGTTGGTTTCTAGCCAGCGGCTCTAACGATTTGATTAAAATTTGGTGTGTAGACTCAGAGTTGCTTTTCAAGTTTATCTAGGTCTTAGGTTTTCTTCCACCCACACACTCTATATCATGCACTGTAAAGAGATCACAGAGGTCAATATTGGCTTTTATCGAAGCTCTTGAACTCATTCGATAGCGCTGCGCTTAGGAATTGATTGCCTTCAGGTAATTATAATAATAGTATAAACGTCCCAATGCATGACTATGAAGAATTCCAATAATTGACACCCTGTTTGTTATCACTATTGCGATAAATTAATGTTGAAGGCACTAGGTAACGGGACATTTACCCAACAAGTTTATTTTGTAGTAAACAAGTGAAGCACAATACTGAGGATAGCGGAAAGTTTGGGATTGCTTCATGAGTATGGTGACCACGTTGTACACTAGTATAGACATTACTCACTAACTAATATTGTGGATGAGTTCACAAGAACTCATCCAAAACGTACAAACGCATAAGCGTACAAGCGCATAAGCGTTTGTACGCTTTATTGCACTGAGTTTTCATTATAATCGTTTGAGTAGCCAGGCAAAATTAAGTTTTTTAATGAAGACCATGTTTTCATGTTCATAAAGTGTGTTCATTAAACAACTACATTGATTAAAGCTAAATTAGCTCGGCGATTTTACCGCTGACTGCACTTACATTAAGGCTCATTTTTACATAATTTACATTATATATACCTACACACTCGCGATATCGTAAAATCCTTATCGAAATAGAAAACATAATTAATTTTATCTTTACTTTATCGATGGTTTATTTGGATTGACTTTCACATTCTGATAAACTTTTGTTTCTGTGTAGGAATTTCTATCAACAATGGATATAGGCACGGCACGTAAATATTGACTTAGTTACAATGCTCGTGTACTAGATAAGCATTTATTTGTCGTTGTCGGGAAAGATTAAACGAGCAACCTATTTATGTCGATGATTATTTTAGGACTCATAGTTGTTACTTAAAAGTTCGACGTCAAGGATTCTACAAAGTAGCTTCAGCATAGCGAAAGTGACGGGTGACGCTGCTTACATGTACGCAAATGGGATGTTTAGTAGTAAATATATTGAGTATCAAATCTGTTTTTTTTTATCACTAAGGCCAATATAAGAATATCTAGTAAGTGTACGTGGTAAAATACAGTTTTGTACTAGATAATTTATACAAATCCAGCTAAATGTACCAAATGACATGAATTGGAAGAAAATAAACTACTTATCACGCCAGTTTTTTCAGCGTTTCTGCTCTTGAGATGACATATTTCGAAAGCTGGTGGTCTTAAGTTGCAAAAGTACCTACTCGTGTGGCTTTTTTGCATTTACACAAATAATATAAAACAATAATATTTTCCAATAATGAACATAAACAATACTTGAACACTTCTTCTAAAAAAAGGCATTTATCTGGTTTGTCGCAGGATGATTTAAAAATTTGTTAAAATAGATAGGTGCAAATATATATATAAGTACGAGTATAGTGCGATGCAATACTGCTCTGCGGTTATTGATTACCTAGGCGATAAGATTACGAGACCAAACTCTTGATCTCTTTCAGAACCATTAAACTTTTGTATCGTTTTGTTCATTTGTTATAGTATTTTGTCTTATAAATAAATAAATAAACTTTTAAACAAAAAAATAAAACCGACTCCAAAAAAAACTAAAAAGTAAAAAATAACGCCATAATTCAGTTTCTTCAAATTACTTACAAGTAACCGTTTGTATACTCAATCTATACAGTATATACAATTATTCTTATTTTGGCGTCGGTGCCATATAAAGAATGTGTAAAATATTGAAAATTGTCGATTTCAGTAAGTTGTGACACGATGACTTTTTAGTTTTTTTTGGAGGCGGTTTTATTTTTTTGTTTAAAAGTTCATCTATTTTACACTTTTTAGTTAATCGTTACTTAAAAGTGTATCTCGTGACGATTCGAACAAGCCCAAACACGGCTAGGATACATTATTTTATTACATAGATCTGGTGCCTACCTTCCGGCTCCATCATGAAATCAATTCGATGGTACCATTCTCATCAGGAACATTTAAATTTGTGACTATGAAGTTGCTTAGCTAAATAAATCAAGATATTTTGTCGCCACCCGTAAATCATTTATCATTGAGGAGTTCCGATGGCATTCTGTGGTCTTCTGCATCAGTTCCACTTCACCAATTTACACTTTCTGAATGCAAATGCTTATTATATTTCTTATAATACCAAAATCGCTATATGTATGCCTACAATATTTGAGGAGTTCCTTCAATTTATATAAATTAATATCATTAAAATGACTGACTGTTGAGTTTGTTTCGGCTTTCTTCTCTTCAGTGGTCTCCTCTTGGGAAACGCCGTAGAGTCAGACTTGTAAAAGTGCCCTTGTGGCCTACTTACAGAATAAAGATCATTATTTCATTATTTCATTAATTCCTCATGGATTCCATCATCAGATTTTCACCAAAATTATATGGGACCAACTAGAAAGTACCTTCAATAAAACCAAAAAAAATTTTTTGAAATCGGTCAAATAGTCTTTGAGTAATCGGTGAACATCCATAAAAAAAAAAACATTCCGTCGAATTGAGAACCTCCTCCTTTTTTGGAAGTCGGTTAAAAAACGGTAAACTGCGAGTAGGACTCGCACACAAAGGGTTCCGTACCTCATGCTTTGATTTTGAACTTTAGTCTATTACTAATCATTGTTCTTATAACAACTATAGGTATTAGTGATACACGATATGTGCACATTTTAAGTGTGCATCTCATCATATTCTGAATTTCTTTTTGACACATATGGTTGCCGTCATCCATATATCTAACGTAAATGAAAACAATAAATGTTTCATAGAATCTTTCAATAAAACATTCAACAGTTCCATTCTACATTTTTAAGTAAATTTAGCAAATTGATGAAAATCTAATACTTCGAAATGTTGAAATTAGGTTGAAATACAAATGGATTCTTAATATACAGAATATGTATTTGCATAAATCGATTTCGACTACCGTTGGAAACTACTTATACCTTTTGATATTGTGACAGTCTAAACGCTTTAGCCTCATCATTATATGTTAGTTGTCAAAAGGAAGCACTTAAGATTAAACGTTTGACGGTTCATAATATATTACGATTCAAAATATTACTTAGTAAACGCTTTAAAAACAAATGTTCCTTTTATGGTCCCCTTTCTTTTATGATTGCATTTTATTTTCATTATTTATTTGTTTTTATAGCGTGAAATGTTCCAGTGTTCAATCGTAATAGATTACAGTTCAATAATTAGCGCCCTTACAGATGATAGACAGACAGCGGTTTTTCAATAAATTTCAATTTCAATTGTTGAAACTCGCAGGTCGTTTATTTCATGCATTACAAAAGGTACTTATGTAGAAGCACTACCCGTCAGTTCCGTTTCAATGACATTATGGCTGTCTTATACAACTGACCTCTTGTTACAATTCCACTTAATTCTCGTTTACTTATTAACAAACTGACAAAAATGTAATTCAGTTTGCATAAGTGCTATTACGTTTAAGCATATAATCATAGGTTCTTGATAGTTCCAAATGGCGTGGTCACGTAAGCTTGGATGAGTTATTAAGAACAATTTGGAGGCGTTTCTATTATCTCTATTACTTTAAACTACCTGAGAACTATTTTGTAACTTATTTCTTGCTGAAGGTAAACGTTATGGTTCCCACATCGTAACAATAATATGGACATAATATCAAGCCATGAAGTAGATTTTGAGAGCAGCCGTGGTCACAAGATGGGAGTTCGTGCTTGCTCGTACGTCAAAGTGTATCAATTTTCAATTTGCGACCTGCTCTGCTGGGATGCCAAACGCCATCAATTTAAAATTAAATTTAGTTAGCTCCGGACTTGTGGTAGGGTTGTCTCTTGTTTTCTTTAAACTACTGCCACTAAACCAATCGGTCGTTACATCGACTGAGGCCTCATTCCAGTGTTTTTTTAAATAAAACTTGCTTTTACTTTACGGTAAAAACGTGTCCGCGTATCCTCGTAAGTACTTGAGCTTATAAGTTTTATTTTAGCTCGACGTCTTTCTGACTGCAATATGTGACTATATAAGCAATTAAAAATACGGCCGACTACTTTTCATTAGACCCCTCCGAACTTTAGTAGTCATGAGCAGCCAGGGCAGTGATTTGAAACCACCTTTTCATATTTTTTATAAAGAGGCAAAATCACAAGATGCTTGTTCAGGCGAATATGGTGAGTGAGTCAGGATAGAATCTTAGATTTTCCGGGTGTTTCATTTTTTTAAAGTATTTTTACGTTGGTGTATAATATGCTAGTATCTAGCAAATATAAGCATGGAGTATGCAATTTCTTTGGTATGACACCCACGTAAACCGACTAGCACACAGACTGTTTATTTGCCACTAACAATAGACCGAATATTGATCCTTTCTCGTAGGATATATACTCGTATGCTACTCGTATTCTTGCCTTGACATAAAATTGAACGGACGTAAGCGAATGTGTGGTGACAAAGGGATTGTTTACCCTAGCGTTAATTAATGCATACGAAATGTTAACATTTTTATGAGGGAAATCTATAAATATGCCCCTTTGTACGAGGGGAGATTAATTGAGTATGCAGGTAACTGGCCGAATGAATTAACCGACTGTATGTGGGGTGAGTATGGGCAGCATACAATCCAATTTTATCCTATTATACTGTTATACTGGGTAGAGTTTCCTAACAGCTTTGGATATCGATATACCTACGGCATATACTGTACATGTTGTCTCATGAGAAGTTTTGAATCAATTGTCATTGGAACAAAAATAATCAGAACTAGACGGCGCCCGCGACTTCGGCCGTGGAGGAGAAAAAGTCTTAACCTCTCTTTTTTTCTTCAGCGTAGTTGGGTAAAAAGTATCCTGGACTGGAGATACCCAGCTACCCGTGTACAAAAAATAGTTGGAATCCGTTCAGCCGATTTGGCGTGATGAAGCCACAACGACACATACAAACATAGAAAAAATCCAAAAATATATTTGTCGTTTTAGTGACCTCCAAATAGTCCCTAACAATATTTTTTTTGAAAATATCTTCAATGTACAGACATTTCATTTTTACAACTTTATAATAATATAGATGACTGGTTACTGAGTGAATTCAAACATAAATAATTTGATATTTTAATTCGACACGGTTCTAAAGACATTATTTAAAAAGTTATTCTGAACATCACATTAACATTAATATACCTCACGAGGTGTTTTTGTTGACTGAAAACCGCTCGTTATTCTATGCCCGCTATCGGTGCAGACAAATCGTTGTTCGGTTACATGGCGTTAATCTAGATTTATATAACATCACCTGCATCGTGCCGATACCATGATTATGGGGACCAAGTTGGGTTGCTTATATGTTAATTATCCTTACATCATTTGTGATTACTTATATATGTATGTACTTATACTAGGATTTGCCTGTTGCATCCACCGTGAGATTATACTAAGTATCATGCCGTTTATTTTTGCTTTACGGTAATTGGGTGTGTTAGTGATATAAGGTTCTTTGGAATAGTCTCACGAGAAATAAAAAATGTTGTATGAAATTTACATACGAAATTTGTCCCCTTTCCTTGCTCGGGTAGGTGAAATATTTTTAACCGTTTTTATGTGATGATAGAGAAAAAAAAGAAAAGGCATACGAGTATACCGGTAAGTTTCAGGTTTTGTTTATGAAGAGTACATTAAGGAATGCCTGTCGAAAAGTTTGTCAGTTTTGTTTTTGTACTGTGTAAAACAGTTGTACCATGTACAAGTTTTACATATCATCAATTCCTAAAAAATAACTATTTATTTCAAGCATTTTGCTATTTATAGATACAGAATTCTCAAGCGCACGTCGCGCGGTACGTAAAACTAATGCGATATAAGTCCAGGCGCAATGCGCACTGGCTTAATCTCATGTGAGCATACGGCTTCGCTACACAATAAGCTGCGAATTAAACTTGCTTATGGGTCACTAGAGCGAAAAGGCGTTATCGATGTGTTTTGTGCGTCAGTTAATTAAAGGCTTAGTTGAATTATAGTTTACTTAAAGGTCTCGCATTATTTCAGTGCTATTTTATATTGGTATTCCCTATCAGCTGTAATCATTTCGTTAGTGCGCTAATTTTACAGGTTCTGTGTTTGGTGAATGGTTCAGAATTGATTCTGTGTTCAGAGTGATCGGCTTCTCATTTTGTGCTAATAGTTGTTCATGATCATCTCAGCTGAAATACGTCCCCTGCTTAAGAAAGGTATCCTCAAAGATTTTTGATGATTACCAGTCATTGTATGCTTGGTTCCAGCGACTTCCCACGACCTTCACAAGAAGCTAATAATTATGATGCTATATTATAAAGTTGAAAAAATAAAATGGTTGTATGTTTGTACGTATCGTTGTGGCTTCATCACGCTAAGTCGGATTTCAACTATTTTTGTTACACAGGTAGCCCTGGGTATCTCCAGATGGTAATAGAATACTTTTTACCCGACTATGCTAATGAAAAAGAGGGGTTATGAATTTTTCTCCGTCGCGAACGAAGTTGCGGGCGCCTGCTAGTAATATTTTTTTTTTTTCAAAAAAATAGTGAATAATAAATGTATTGAATGCATTAATTTCATGTGATAGTCTAAGGAGCAGATCATATATAATAGGTGCACATTCTATGGGACTTCTATACAAAGTACCTATATCCATTTTTTTGCTCTTGGTTCACATTCTCTCAGATCGTATCCCACGTGTAATGGACATACCTACCATCGTGCGTTCTTCTACTTCTTCAGTCGGTCTCTCTTTACAGAGGGTTGTATTCCCAAGAACCCCTTAAACGGACAGTTTGTCTCCAACGACCTTATCGTAAACTCGTATTACAGTGTTTAACTCTGCTACAGAACTAGGTACAAACCTACAGGGTGAGTTAGAAAAATCCCCAAAACGGCCAAATACCTTTCAGTTGAAACAAGTCATAAAGTACCGCTAATTTTCCGGCGCTCGAGTCCCATCAGTCTCGTTGACAGTGTATTTCATTAGGCCACCGCCTAGCCCGGCAGTTGCGGTGGCGGTTTGCGTCCGCGTTTGAACCTAGTTGATCATTTCAATTCAATCCAGTCGATTTCAATCGTTTGCGTTGATGTATTTACGTGGCAAGCAGTGATTGTCAGAATAACTTATGACGCTAATTTCAAGTAGGTTACCTACCTACGAAAATTAAGTTTCACACCCATCAGTCAATATCATCTCGATGGGTCCACTACAAGTATAATGTCTAATATCAATATTCCTAAAATATGAAAATGTTTGCTACCTAATGTTTGCTATCTATTCTTGTTATGGAAAAGTGGTGTCTCTGACACAAGCATGATTCAATGCAAATTTTTGTAAAACATGTATTTGTGAAACGTGTAAAGAAACCAAAACAGACAATTTTCGTTTTCATTTAGAGATATTATTTACATTAAGTACAAATACAAATCGAATTTCAGAAAATAAGTTGCGGAATGTTAGCATATTTGCATTTGTAACCGAAAATATGTTTCAAATAATATTTAGAGTATTTCAGCGTTCTCCTATTTCATTTTTAATACAAAGCGTTCGACTTTCTGCGAATTAGTTCGGGTTTTTGTGCCTACACGTGGACTAAGAATGGCGTAAATGGACAGGTACTTAGGGCTCGGTTAATGATGATACTTTTTGTTGGTAAGTTTGTTTGAACGAAGCTATATAGACTTGGTCAAATTATTAAATTGGTTCAATGAACGCAAAGACATTGTTTTTAATAAAAACTTCGACTACGAGGACTGCTTTCAAATACTCGTAGTTCTTCCTTTAAATAAGATCCCTGTGCTTAGAGTAGTGTCGTCAATTTTTCATTAATTGTAGGTTACCCATTTTTGGCTGATAACTTGTACCAGAGCACTTCTCAAAATACTTGACGGAATTGTCTACTTTCACCAAAACTAACAAACACATTTTGTACTTAAGAGCCCTATCACTAAACCCGCTCGCGCGGTACTAATACTATTCCGGCGCGTGCAACCGATTTTTTATAAAATGTTTGGATAATATAAGAGAAGCTTTTTTGTCGAAAAAGTTTTAATTTTTTTCACTGAATTGTGTTGCTACAAATATGTATTGTATTATAATGGACAATGCATGATATTAGAAATTCGAAGATAATGAGAAAATCTTTGTGTTTATTTACAGATATTGTTGAGAACTATGGTATAATAAGAACAATTTACGTATGTATAATGTACGAAATAACGAACATTTGAGGCCGTAGTGTATAATAAGGATATATTTTAATGGTGAAAAAAATATATAAACAATTAGGTTTTAATGTCATCATAAAATTTCGAGGGTTCATAATTATGACTTTGCGCACTGTTCAGCAAACTAATGACGGTAATCTAGTAAATTTAGTTAAAATATTCAGGTTTCTAAAATTTGAGACCGCTACTTACGGGATAAAGAAATAAAAAATAAAATAAAATAAATAAAATAATAAATAAATATTACGGGACAATTTTTACACAAATCGCTCTAGTCCCATGGTAAGCTCAATAAGGCTTGTGTTATGGGTACTAGACGACGATATATTTAATAGATATATTACATATATACATAGAAAACATCCAAGGCTCAGGAACAAATATTTATGCTCATCACACAAATATTTGCCCTTACCGGGATTTGAACCCAGGACCTCAGCTTCGCAGGCAACATTACTCCCACTGAGCCAAATGGTCGTCAAAATGACTCATGCAAATAATTTTTCATAATTGTAAATATTTCTTCTGTTTCGTAGATATACCTGTGCATCATACCGTGCACTAACAAATATTTTTTTAAGCCTATGAATTGCAACGACCCAGGCAAGTTTGTTAATTAACAGATAAATTCACAGAAAAAGTCGACGGGAGACCGCTAGTTTATCGTACAAACGGTTGTACGTTGTTTCATAGACTACAGTTTGGTAGAATTTCGTTATACATAAAATGATTCCGATATTATCATTTCATAGAATAAGCAACTCGTAGAGTTCTTACTTTGTAGAATTTCTGATCATATATTTTTGTTTCGAAGAAAATTTAATATATTAATATTCACTACATAGACTTTCAATTCAAATCGCTTTCGTGTCGCTAATTTTCATATATTATACTTTATACAAAACTTATTACTTTGATTTTTTTAAATACATTTTGATTCCCAAGAATACAAATCCCCATATTATCATTTCATAGAATAATCAATTCGCAGAATATTTACTTCGAAGATGATTCATATCGAAGACTTTCAATTTGTATATTATTTAGTTAATATCAAACTATTTACGAAGAAAATCATTTTATCGAGTGGCAGTTTCTAAGCTTTCAATTCATACTATACCATTTCATACTAATGCGGGCAATTTGTAAACCTAACCTATAGTTTTCGGTTTTTTTACCCATTTTGACGCTCCGCTCTCTTCGCTCGCACCGCTATACATGGTCACAATACAAACCTAACCTAACCTGCATCATTTTTTCGGTTTTTGACCAATTTTGACGCTCCGCTTGCTTCTGGTCACAATACAAATGGCTCCAAATGCAGCATCCAAGATGCTGTAATTGTAGCCAATTTAATGGTCAACCTACTACTGTTTGATAAGTATGTTAATAAAAAAATATATATTTTAAAATTCATTGAATTGTGTTTCTCTAAAAAATGTTTCATTCAAGTAAATAGTCGTTGAAACAATAATATTCCAAATATAAATACAAGGACCAAACATTATATGAAACATTTTCTGTGAAACGAAATTCTATGAAAATTCTGTCCGCGAAACAAGGGAACACCCGTACAAACAATTAAGGGCACGCCGCACGTCTCCACGTAAGTACATCAGCGAACGCAGTAGCGCGTAATTGATCTGTAATTTGCAGGAAGTGCATCCTGTCTTCCTCGGGCATTTAGTGACTTCGCGAAGAGGTCACATGAAAAGTTATGAAAAACGATGTTGTAAAACGCTCGCTGAGTAAGCAAGATGAAGTTGCCATAGACTGGGATGCAGCCCGAAAAACAGCAAAAACGGAATGCAGATGACAGAAAACCCTTATCGTTTCGTCATGTCCGCTTTCCGTCCTGGTCCCGGTCCCGTATGCAGGCATTTAAAAATATGAAACAATTACAAAGATAAAAATTAATAAATACTTTCAACGACAATTGTTTTCAATATGATCGAATATACCGTTTTTAGTTATAGCCAAAAAACTGCGCTTCTTAGGTAAAGGACGTAAGTGCCGTGGAGATACGCTCTTTTGCTAGTGCACTTTTTCATTACGTATTTTTTTCATCTGTAGTGAATTTTTTTGTATGAACGGCTGCGGAACCGTACACAGACCATGGTCCGACATGCGCTTCGGTTTCTCGGACACGATTTGAAAGTTTTGCTATGAAAATCTCTAAAGAAATTGCCACCCACTGAGCAGCAACTGTCGGTCGCTGGTTCAGCAGGAGAAAGAGAACAGAGCTGATCTTCTGGTTCAAACGAAGATGATGCAAACATTCTAATGTCTGAAGGTTGCAGTTAAATAAAATTAATATTACAGGACAATTTCATTTGCAAGGTATAGTTTTTTATAATCTACTTCAATGTAGCAAGACAAAGTATCTTAGGTATATTCTATGCACACAAACGATTGGCTGATTGATATTTATCATCGTTTTTAGGGTTCCGTAGCCAAAATGGCAAAAACGGAACCCTTATAGATTCGTCATGTCTGTCTGTCTGTCTGTCTGTCCGTCCGTATGTCACAGGCATTTTACTCAAAAACTATAAGATGTACATTAATGAAATTTGGAGCATAGGTGTTGTGTGTAAACCGCTACTTAGTTTGATAGTTAAATAACAATATATATATATATATCTAGGGGGGGCACTCCATACATGTAACCGAAACAAAAAAAAAAAACAGCAAATATCAATGTGTGGCACATATTTCGACAGTTCTTCTAAAAACACTGAGCTTTCTAAAAAAAAATTTGATTTATTGAACAGTTCCCGAAATATTCACTCCGAAAGTAGCAAATTTTCTAAACGGTATGTTCAAACAATTTGAAAAAAATCACAAATATAAAGCTTAATAATACATTTAACGAAAATTGTTTTCAACAAGGTCGGACATACCGTTTTTAAGTTATTGCCAAAAAACTGCGCTTCTCAGCAAAAGGACGTAAGTGCCGGGAGATACGCTTTTTTTTATGGATGATCACTGATTACTCAAAGACTATTTGACCGATTTCAAATTTTTTTTTTGGTTTTATTGAAGGTACTTTCTAGTTGGTCCCATTTAATTTTGGTGAAGATCTGATGATGGAATCCATGAGGAATTGAAGGAACTCCTCAAATATTGTAGGCATACATATAGCGATTTTGGTATTATAAGAAACTTAATAAGCATTTGCATGCAGAAAGTGTAAATTGGTGAAGTGGAACTGATGCAGAAGACCACAGAATGCCATCGGAACTCCTCAATGATAAATGATTTACGGGTGGCGACAAAATATCTTGATTAATTTAGCTAAGCAACTTCATAGTCACAAATTTAAATGTTCCTGATGAGAATGGTACCATTGAATTGATTTGATGATGGAGCCGGAAGGTAGGCACCAGATCTATGTAATAAAATAATGTATCCTAGCCGTGTTTGGGCTTGTTCGAATCGTCACGAGATACACTTTTAAGTAACGATTAACTAAAAAGTGTAAAATAAATAAACTTTTAAACAAAAAAATAAAACCGACTCCAAAAAAAACTAAAAAGTAAAAAATAACGCCATAATTCAGTTTCTTCAAATTACTTTCAAGTAACCGTTTGTATACTCAATCTATACAGTATATACAATTAATGTTATTTTGGAGTCGGTGCCATCGTGTCACAACTTACTAAAATCGTCAATTTTCAATATTTTACACATTCTTTATATGGCACCGACGCCAAAATAAGATTAATTGTATATACTGTATAGATTGAGTATACAAACGGTTACTTGTAAGTAATTTGAAGAAACTGAATTATGGCGTTATTTTTTACTTTATAGTTTTTTTTGGAGTCGGTTTCATTTTTTTGTTTTTTAATTTTAAATGTAGCATCTAAATAACAGCATTGGTAAGCAGGTAGGTAATGGGAATTATATACCTACTCGTATATTCTTATAAGTCTAAGCAATGTATGTAGTGATTGGCGTAATATTACTTACTCAATAGTTTATTGTATAAGCTCGGAAAACTGGAAAACTCTCGTTTCTCGGCCGACCTGCGTTTGTACAATAAACGTTACATACTTTACAATACTTCTACTTTACATTCCGGTTACAAATCGTGTGTTTACCACATTTGCGCCCACAATCGCTGTATTTTAGCAGACGATTTAAATTAATAAATAACCGCAATTATTGTAGAACTTTATTTAGCACCCAAATAATATACAAAGGCTTGAGGGTAAAACCATTAGTTAGATCGATTAAAAATATATTATGAGAAGACTTCAAAAGTTATTGTATTATAAGATACATAGTATATATATATGTTTGCCAAACGGGTATCCCGTTTATTGAATTGCATTTTTAGGGTTCCTTACCGAAAAGGTAAAAAAGGAACCCTTATGGTGCGACTCTGTCTGTTCGACTATTATATATTTCGTTTGATGAAGGAAAATGTGGAAAAAAATTGCATTCCGAAACAAAGCGAAAAATCAGAAATTTTCTGGAATTGTATAATTTTATATGAATATTACATGAAAATTGTAACCACATATCTGTCTGCGTTACTCTTTTTTAATCACCAAAAATCATTTTTGAATAACCAGGTTTGGTTAAACTTGCCCCTCATTTGTATGCGACGCAGAGGTAAACTTAACTCAATCGGTATAAATGTACGAAGCCCTCGGTGTGCGAGTTACACTCGCACTCAACTTGCTGAAATTAACGCCGGGGGCGGACCCCTTAATTTCAGTAAATATCAATCAATGTGTGGCACATATTTCAACAGTTCTCCTAAAAAAAAATTTTAAATAAAAAAAGAACCGACTTCAAAATAAACTATAAAGCCATAAATAATCTTTTATGTACGGTACGAATCACATTTGAATCACCTTTTGAAGTCGCTGCCAAACCATTCATTTATTACTATTAAGAACCGCGGCGGCGAGCCTTTAGTTATTATCTACCTACATACATATTTAGTCATAGTAATTCGTATTTTTGTTACTCGACTTCATTTACTTCAGGTTTGGCACCGACTTCAAAAGGTAATTCAAATTCGATTCGTACCGTACATAAAAGATTATTTATGGCTTTTTAGTTTATTTTGAAGTCGGTTCTTTTTTTATTAAAAAAAAAATCATGTGTTTAAAATCATTATATTTCATTCATAGTGATGGATTTTAGTAGTGATATTATTTTGTAGAGCCCAGAATGGGAACATTGAGGAGGCACTTTGCACGCATCTCGAGTCTTTGGAAGTAAGAAATGTAAAAGTTGGTTAGTTCATATTCATTTGTACCTTCCATCATCAGCTCAGTTTGTTTGTCTGATGATGACAACCAGACGAAAACAACTGAATAACTTTAGAAAAATATATACAAAACATTGTTAGTGCCTATAATGTTTGAGGGTTTCTCTAGATTTCCCTGGTATTCCATCATTCGATCCTGACTTGGTGATAAAGAGCCTACCTCAGGGACACACTATAAAAAATATGACTAACAGGCTTAAAGTACCAACTTTTTTTAAGAATTATCCTCTAACTCTTAACCATTAAGGATTTGTACCTTCCTTGATGATGACTACCATATGCAAATACTTAAATAGCTTATAAAAATATATGAAAAACGTTATAAGTGCCTATAAAATTTGAGGATTGTCCTCGATTTCCTGGGATCCCATCATCAGATCCCAATGGTGGCAATGGGACCACCATAAGGTGCGTCCACACTTGTATCATTTGCTCGTACCCGTATCACTGCGTATCGCGCTGCTTGGACGCTCACTGTCGGCATTCCGAATCATTTGAGCCGCCGCGTGAAGAAACGCGTCCACACTAAGCCGTAGCGTATTACCGTATCCGATCACCGCACCGATCATTTTGCATACTGCCAAACTGCAGTATGCAAAATGATCGAACGCTAGCCGTATCGTTTCACCGCTCCGATCATTTTGGCATTTCGCCGATCATAATTTTTCGCGTGATTGTTTTTCTGTAGTAGCGTTGTGTTCCGTGTAAAAGTGTTGCACTCTGCGATCGCACATCAAATTGGTTGACCCCCGTGCAGAAACTCAAAGATCATTATCACGACAGCCGCGAGCGCCGAGCACCAGCGTGGACAGCAGCGTCCATGCGTCGGCGGCACCGCGCGCGTAGCAACTAAAAATGGCAGTACTTTGGAAATTCGCCGTAACACACCTGCGCCAGCGACTCAAGCCACGCCTGTCGGCCATCTCTTTCACGCGTAGCTGCAATGGACGAGACAGAAGATGATCGGGCAAAAACTGACTCGAGATGGATCGCGGCGTATCATAACCGCGTAGCATGATCGCGTGGCATGATCGCTAGTGTGGACGTCGCACCGATCCGAGTGTTTGATACGCGTAGCAACATGGATTTCGAGCGATCGGATCGGCGCAACGTCCAAACGCGTGATCGTGACACGCGATCATGCCACGCGACGATGATCTGATACGGGCAAATGATAAAAATGTGGACGCACCTTCAGGAGTATATCCTTTCAAATAAAAAAAGAATTTTTAAAATCTGTCCACAATTGGCGGAGTAATCGGTGAACATACATAAAAAAAAATAAAAAAAAACAGACTGTCGAACACTTAATCTCCTCTTTTTTTGGAACTCGGTTAAAAAAGGAAATAAACGCTCCGAAAATAGCATAAATTGTGTTTCCCCGCCTCTACTTTCTAAACGCTACGTCCAAAAAATGTAAAAAATGTACAAATATGAAGCTTAATAAATACTTTGAACAAAAATTGTTTTCAACATGATCGGACACATCGTTTTTGAGTTATTGCCGAAAAACAGCGTTTCTCAACAAAAGGACGTAAGTGCCGTGGAAATACGCTAAGTTGCTACTATTTTTTTCATATCGTATTTTTTTCATCTTTAGTGCAATTTTGTTATAAACGACTGCGGAACTCTACACTGAGCATGGTCCGACATGCTCTTAGCCGGTTTTTTCTGTTTGAACGGCTGCCGGTTTTTTTTATTATGGCCTTCAACCGATATTTGAAGTTCTCTTCGTTTCTTTTTTATTTTAGCTTTTATGCTCATGCCAGAATATGGACAGGTAAATATCTCAAAGTTATCAGTGCGACAAACGACGAACATGCTACCTACAGTACAGAGGTGAAAATCAAACAGCGATCATTCAGAAACATACTACATTTATTCGTTCTGCATATTGGCCTACCTGATCGTGTTTTGAAGTCTCATCCTGCACGGTTATTATAGATTATTGCTTAATTTGTCTCAGTCAACACAGATTGAGGTTGGACGCAATCATCAATTATTATTCTATTAATTTCATTGACTTTGATTACTTGTTACCACACCATTTCTAAGAAGCTATCACGCCTTATTTCAAAGTTAATAGAGTGTTAGGCTAAGAATACATGTGCATCACTATTTTTGTACGTATGCATACAATTGTCCTCGGGACATATTCCTTACACATACTTAAAATACATTATTAAACTTATACCTAAATACAGGGTATTTAATATTATTGCAATCTCCTTTGAAATAGACGGAAGAGAAAAGAAGCAGTTTTTAAATAATTTTATTAAAAAGTAGGATTATCTGGGTATTAAATACTTGAAATATAATCGTTAATCTAATCCAGATCAGTTGAGCTAAGGAAATATTACTTGAATTGTCAAGGGCGATATCAGAGTGGTTAGTCCTAACAGTGGCGTGTGGTCCATATAGGCATAAAGGCACTGCCTATATACCCTGATCGACCATGGCTCCATACAGGCACAGAGAAACTGCCTACTCTGAAGCCCTGAACGATCGTGGCTCCATATAAATAAGCACAGAAAAATGCCTACTTTGGCCAAAAACCTTGTGCACGCTGGTTCTGCAACAATCAAAGGCGGTAAATAAAGAGCGTAACTTCAAGTTGGGCTAATATGAACATTATACAATTCACATTATTATGATACTTATAAACGCATGTTTTCTTTATCATTATTCTTTAATTCCGAAGCAAAACGACACGTTTTCTGTTCTTGACCGCTGTATCCGGACTGGCTATCGTGCTCACGTGCTCCTTATATACCGGCTCTAACCATGCTCAGGGGCGTATTTACCCTAGGGCCAAGGGGGCCATGGACCGGGGCGGCAAACAGCCAGAGGCGGCGTAGCAGCCTTCGGTGCGTGAGCCCAACATGCACTTGGCCAGTTTTTTTCCTTAACTTCTGGGGCGTCGAAACTTATTGACCCAGGGCGCCAAATTTCAAAATACGCCCCTGACCATGCTGTGTTAATTTTACACGGATATTTATTCGAATTCCGAGTCACAAATTAAAATATTGACTATTGTCCTGTTCGGGATAATGTACTGAAACCACGGTTTATTTCTCAATATACTATCCCTTCCTCATACCCGTAGGTATATATATTCTATAAACACACCATATGCTGTCAAAATAAGAGTATTGTAGGCATATCATTAAAGTGACCACTGGTTTCTGATTAGTTACAATTTTACTTCCATTAGTATTTGTGTTGTGCGTATGCCGGTGTGAACGCATCTTTAACTTTCAGTTTCGATGATCGCGTGTAAGTATAAACTTATTAAGGATTCAACGAATGATGTGTAAATCGAAAACAATACGTTGCAATTGTTACTTGCACATCGATGTCAAGAAATCGCTTCTTTTTATTGAAGGAAATAGGCTTTTAGTGAACTTTTTTCTGTGGTATTTTAAGAATGACCTTTCAATAATACAAATATTGGTGAAGAAACTTGTTAATTTTCATAAAAACTCCCCGAGATACTACAATGTTACAATCATATTTTTGGACTTTCCCAAAAAACGCTTCATTACTAACGCCTACGAATTTATGACGTTTGTTATGCAGCTATGTTAAAAGTTGCATTTTTCGAAACGGATTCATACTAAAAGTTGCCATAAATTTAATGGGTTACCTATTCAATGGGATAGGATTATTAGTTATTAGTATTTTGATGATTTAAAAATGGACTTTCCCACCCAATTTTGAAGCCGCATAAAACAAGTTACACGTAAGGTATCGAAATAAAAATCTTAACGTAGTTCCCTATTTTGCTTGTTTTATCAGGATATTATAATTTTTTTAGGAATTTTAAGATCAGGCAATGTTGCCAGATCTTAAAATTAGCCAATAACAATATTCAAACTTATACAATAGCGTTCTCCCTATTGTATAAGTTTGGAATTGTTATTTGCTAATGCCTAGCTTGAGTCATGATCGTAACACTAAGATTGTGAGTCTGGCTGGGTTGTTTAATTTGTTTCTATCGCTGATGATAAATAATCAAAGCTTAATTTGGGCGGTTGGTAATACCTATCTATAATACATATTCATTAAATTAATATAAGACATCTTTGACTTTTATATACATAATTCATAATTGTTGACTTGACTGTTGAAGGAATATTTACTTAAAAGTTAGTTACCGGATATTGAAATTTGCTAACTACAAGAAGCGCAGAAATTTCTAACAAGAGGAACACGGGATGCTTGTTCCTTAGAAGTTTGACTGAAACATGCTTCTTATAGTCACATTTTATATTGAAGCTGTTGATTAAAGTATTTTAATATGTTGCTGGGTTAGTTATTTGCAGTTTGAAATAATGACAGCTTTTTATAATAATTTGAGAAAATCATCAACTATTGCCAATAAAGGGACAAATGAATATTCTCAGCAGCTCAAGCAATTGTGAGGAAACAAACAGTGTGCAAAATGCGATTTTGCTGCGAGCGTAAGGCAAAGTAACTGTTTTAATTGATAGATTCAGTCGTTACTGTGCGGAATTCCATACTAGATCAATGGATTATAGTTCCTTTGCTGTTTCGCGAACTTAAAAAAAAGTTTTTTTTTTTTCTCGGGTGGACGGACCGTCAACATCTCCTGCATCTCCTGATGATGCCTCGTAGAGAGGCGAAACACGTGTCGAGGATTCTACTGTTTGGTGTTGGTTTGTTGTATTTGCATGGGTATTTTTTTATGGAAACTGCATGAAAATATGCGCATGTGAGCACAATTTATTGTCACATCTAACCAAGACACAAGTTCGCGGAACAGCAAAGGAACTATAATCCATTAACTGTTTTAAATTTTTGCTACTTAGTTGTTAAGTTTCCAAACGCACTTTAAAAAAATAATAAGGATGTAAATTATTATTTTGCTTCGGTACAAATAGTTTGTTTCGTAAGTTTAGTATGGTGCATCTGTTGCTATATCTGGCACAACCATTAACATCGGTTGCAGTTTAAATTCATTTTTTATTATTAATTTCGTTCGTTTATTATTATTTTTTGTGTAACAAAAAAACTAACACATACGTTAAAAATAAAACAAATATGTGAATAGTTGACATAACAATTAGATAAATTGTGTATAATAATTATGTTCTCACTGATGAGGTGATAAAGTTGTTATGTGTTACACCGAAGTTATTTGCATCTCGTGCCGTTGAATCAGTCCCTACGCGCGTTTATCAATAATAGAATCCTTCACTTGCTCAGGATTCTATATTGGCACGAGCAGGAAAAAATAACTTTGGTCTCTTGTTGCATCAACAGGAGTCATTTTACGACAAAGGGATCGATTACATCTATACTATTATAAATCTGTAAAAATGAAATGTCTGTACATTGAAGATATTTTCAAAAAATATATTGTTACGGACTATTTGGAGGTCACTAAAACGAAAAATATTATATATTTGTATGTGTCGTTGTGGCTTCATCAAGCAAAATCGGCTAAACAGATTTCCATAATTTTTGGTACACGGGTAGCTGGGTATCTCCAGATGGTTATAGGATACTTTTTACCCGACTATGCTGAAGAAAAAACGACGGGTTATGACTTTTTCTCCTCCGCGAACGAAGTTGCGGGCATCTTCTAGTTGTTAAATAAATATAGTCCTTATTCGACCCTTGACAAACATACACCAGTACTTGGCTTATGAACTTTTCACATATATTATACTATTATAAAATTGTAAAAATGAAATGTCTGTACATTGAATATGTAAAAAAAATAGAAGTGGAACAAATTATTTGTAGGTCACTGAATGGAAAAATATTTTTATTTTTTGAACGTTTTTATGTGTCGTTCAGCCTCATCACTTCAAAACGGCTAAACTAATTTTAACAATTTGTGGTGGTACACAGGTAGCAGGGTATCCATATATGGTTATAGGATACCTCTTATTCTATTACGCTGGAGCAAAAAAGAGGGTTGTGATATTTTATTCTTCCTCTCTAGTAGTATAATAAAAACATAATATACCTTTACAAATTATTATTTTTCGTCAATCGTTTGTTGTTTACATAGTTTCCTAGTTAAACACCTGTGATATTGGTACTGATTAGATGGACTGATATACGAGACTGTAAGGGGTGGCCTTTTCGTTGAAAAATATACATATAAAAAAATATATTATGTTACAAATATACTAACTAGGATTAACCCGGGGCTCTAGTAGTATTAGATTTTAATTTAACAACTGTCCTGGTACTCAACTTACAGTGTAATTTGATTTACAATATATGAAAATGGAGTATAGACGATGTGTTTGCTCCTTAAATATGTAGATATGTCCTAACTTGTAACCCTTGTAACTAAAAAAACTATGGCTATACATTGGGCAGAGAACAACCGAATGTACCTTCCGAATAACAAAAACAGCAAACACAAGGAAACGAATAAGATCTGTATTTGAAACGTGATCTTACGTCAGTTTCTTTTGTCGGAAATTATACGATTTGACATGGGTACGTTCCTTCATATTTTTTTAAGTGTACTTATAATATGTGAGACATAACATGACTCATAGAAGTAATATATTTGTTTATAATAACAGTCCGTCTAGTTGGAAGGTACAGACCAATTTTGTAACAAAACGAGATTTTACCTTTGAAAAAAATCCGTTTATGCATTTGGTATAAACTGGCCAAATGATGATTCCGTACTATTGTAATTTTTCAATATGATTTGAAAAAAGTACTTTTTTTTTTTTTGAGTATGAATCAATTGGTGAAAAAGTATATTTGATATATAGATGGTTCATAAGATAAAGAAGTTAAAGAAAAAGACTCAAAATAGGAAGCAAGAAACGCCGAAGAAAACACGTTTCTTGTATGGGGACCTCTTTAATTTTTAATTATTAGTTGGTATGACAATTCAAATCTTTACCTATTGCGGTTCAAGAGTTGAGAGAGCCTGTGACAGACAGACAGACGACGGAGGTAAAAGCATCCCATTGGGATCCCTAAATAAATAAATATTTCTGTTAATAGAATATGACATTTTTAAAATGCTTTTGTGTACCTTATTTCATGTTCCATGACTATTTCCTTTTAATTGCTAAGCGGGAATTAAGATTATCCCTACTCTGTTAAGTGATAGAGAATCCCGCTTAACATAGACCTTCCTACATCCTTTTTCTGATTAAACATATTTTTTATTCATTGGCAAAATTGGATTGGGAAATAAAAATGTTTTTATGAACACTAGAATAAAAAAAACAAATACGAGGAAAACCCTGGCAGAGGTCGGGTAGAAGCACCATGCGGCCTTAATGACCGCTCGTGCGCTTAATTATTAGAAACCCATCCAAAACAATCGTTCACTTTTTTCAGTTTTGTATTTCAAACGGTATTCGATTTCGATCTCTCGTGACCTGTCCATTAAGTAGGTATAGGAATTAGGACGCAAATAAAAGCAGTACAATCAGTGAGTAGAAAGTGAGTTAGCTTCCAGTTAGCTGACTAATGTGGGTGTTTTTAATACCTACTCAAAGCGATGCAGGTATTGAAATTTTAATTTGTAATGATTCACTATTTTCCTTACATTCAGTTTAATTGAATAATAATGTTTACTCGTTAATTACGTTTAATAAGTGGCTTTTCAATATTCTATGATTTCAATGACTTGCTGTAAATTATGCAAGTAATGTTGTTAGAAAATTTGTTTAAATCCAATGATAATGTAACTATGTGCGTAGGCTCACGATAAATTTGAAACTAGTGTTTATTAGTTTAGTATTTTTGTGAATTTAAAAATTACTATTTAAAGTAAATAATAAACACCAGTTTCAGATGATGTACTTAACTGTTTATTTAAGAAATAAAAAGACAAAAAGTAAATCAGCCGAGTTGAATGACCACACAAAATTATGTTGAATGCCATCCGCAGCCATTTGGAGTAGGGTGAGAAGCGATGCGCAAGGCACAATGACTGCGGAGGTGGTTTAAACCGATTCAACCCGCCTAACGGCGAGGGAGAGAGATCAAAACAATAATAATCGCCCTCGCCGGCGGGGAACTCGATACCTATTACAATAGAGTCCATGCACGTTACCTTGCATTTAATTATGATTTTTGTATGACATTACGAGAAACCGCAGTGAAACTTAAGCGTCTATTGTCGTGATAATGTCGAAGGCAATAAAATTTCAGCACAATCAAATCTGCCTAACGACTTCGTGAGATTACGATTAATTGACAAAAGAATTGGCAGTTACAATAGATCTGATAAAATACTTTGACTTTGTTACAAGGCTGCTTTATCAAATCACGCAGTCAAATACATTTAACTTCGTAAATGCAAAGTTTCTGACATACACTGACGATAGGTTTGGTTAGGTTGGATGCACAACGGCTTACTAAGCTTGCAGTCCTGGGTTCAAATTCCGGCCAGGGCAAGTGTTTATGTGATGAGAATGAATGTTTGGGGGCTTGGAACCCGGTTTCAATACATATTCACCGTAAATAAAATTTGCGTACGCAAATAATAATAAATAAACATCAGGGACAATCTTACACAAATCGCCCTAGACACAAACTAAGCAAAGCTTGTACTATGGGGTCTATATTCCAAGCGACGATAAAAATACGTATATAGATACAAATATAATATAAATAAAAAACATTCCAAGCCCCCAAACATTCATTCTCATCACATAAACGGGTCTCCTTCGGAATCCCTAATGTCGTTTGTCCTAATGTATCGTTTGTCCTAATGTATCATTTGCCATAACGCATTTTTTTCAGAAACCGTAAATTTTCAGGATTTTTTTAAAAGATCGTCGTATAGATTAGGTTAGGTTAGGTTTGTTTTATAACAATCCTGAAAAGTTTACAGTTTCCTAAAAAAATGCGTTACGGCAAATGATACATTAGGACAAACGATACATTAGGACAAAAGACGTTAGGGATTCGGATATAGATCCATTAAAACCAATTATGTCAGTCAGGTATTTTTGTTTCATTGGTTACAGAGGTCAGATAAGAGTCGCTCACCAGAACGTCGTAACATCTGGAAACTCGGTCGAAAGAATACCTACGCTAAAACCCCCTTTCTATCCCGGATAAGATTTCCCAAAATAGCCCGGTTTATGGAAAGTAGCAGAAACATCCTATTTTCTATTTATTTGTAAGATATGCATGTATATAAGATTTAATTACTAGCTGAATGACTTATCATATAAAAGCTCAGCCGAAATCTTGAAAGCTAAAATTGGGAAAAGAAACCGCTTCATGATAAAGACCAATAGTCACAACACCTTTTTTAATTTTTACGTGGGCGAGTCAAGGGTAAAACCTAGTTATGTAATATTTCACAATTTCAAAAATGTACCTACTTGAGAAGTTCTATGCAATATTATTGTTAAGTAGAGTACATGAATGGCCTCCATCTGCGTTCAGTTTATTACTGTACCTAATTAAAAACCATCGTTGTTTCTGATTAAACCGATAAGCATCGAGCCTCTGATTCGAAGGTTGGGCTTTACGTGTATTGACACAATTTAATTATTTTCCTTATTGACAAAAATGTTAAAAGGTTATGTTATGCATGCTTATTTTTCGTAAGCATGGTACCTAAGCGAACATGCCTAATATGTGTTACCTCAGCATTAGTTACGAGTATGTTGTGATCGCACGCGTGTAAGTAACACGTGATTAAAGTAGTGTGTGATCTTGTGGCCGAAAAGTAGTAGGTAATTTAAGTCAAATTACAAACCAGAGAAGGTTTGTTTTATTTTAAATCAAAGAAGCAACGATTAAGAATAATATGTTTTGTTACTCGTAAAGTACTTAGTACGACCTTGCTCAGGTTATTGACCGAAGGCAGACGAATAAAATGAGCTATATGATTTTGGCGGTAAGGATAAAGGTGTATTGTTAATGTTTAACGTGAACTTTACAGTATGTACAATAGCTATGATAGGGATCACTGAACAATACACAATCAATTTATGTACCTATAGATATGGCAGGGGTAACCTCTGACTGGTTTTTCGACATTTTCAATGGGAACTCACTTTGGTACAGGCCAGTTGAGACAAATACACCGTTCGCTAAGATAAACACAAACATTAGGAGATATACATACTCGTACCTACTTATTATGAGAACATACATTTTAATCACATTTTTACTGACGCTTAAAATTGAATCACTAAATATAGGTGCCGGCACCTATGTTTACCTACTTGTCCAGCGGGCCTATGATGGTCGCATTTATCACGCGATAAATGATATGATAACGCACTTGTCACTCTCGCACTCACATACGTGCCAGAAGGTGACGGCAGCTATGTCACTTCTTTATCGCGTGACAAACGCAAGCATCATAGGCCCGCAGTAGTCGCCAATGAGTCGAAACAGCGTAATGTGTTGACTGACGATGACAGACCATTATTATTTAAATTTATTCCATAGCTATAACTATAACATGAGTACCTTTTTATTTCATCTTTCATACAATAAGATGTTATTAATTAGCAATATAGGAAGCGAAGTATGCAGACATAAAGTGGGTATAGGTCTGTTCCATATCCTAATTTTGATATTTCTACTACAGAAGTGGTTCGCAGCACTCTATTATAATATATATTACCTGATATAAAACACTTAAAACCTTTATACATCCGATCTAACGATACACTCAACGATATAGTTTAAATCTGATCGGAAAATAGGCACACGTTAACGATATTAGCATGGCCCTATGGGCCCTCGTTACTATTTATTAGGAGCCGAGCCGTAATGACTTAACCTATCTACTCACTACTGCTTCTTCTATTGAAGCTTCTTTATTCAGTATCATTTATCTGTAGTTTAGATTATACGTAAACAACAACGTATAATCACCTCTTGAAATAAGAAATGGGATAAGCGACTTTTTTGTTGACATTGAGTTCCGTCGCTCATACGATGCAGAACAATCAGCTAATTACTACGAGATTAACGTTACCATGCTAACTCATTAACGCGGAAATATTACAACAAGGCTTTTATGATAACGGTCGGTAAAATATACGTCACATAATAATTATATCAGCAGTATTACAAGTAAAAAGGGTGAATCAAATCAACATTTTAGTGTTCTCCATGTTTCTACTATTTGGTGTTAATAGGGAAATTACAAGCCCATGCGATGTCTGCTGTTGGTAATTGCTGTTGGTTGTTGCTCAATTTAGTATACCGTGAAACTACAATGATATTAAAAATATTCATTTGCCTTCAATTTCACCGGTTGCCCAGCGGACGTGGTCCCCTGATTTTGTATGACAATCGTGGTTTGTCCAACCATGTTTTCTGCTAGAATACGTTTTATTTCCGAGATGTAACATATATGTTCAAATAGACAGTTTATCTGGCGATAATAACTTATATTTTTTTTTCAAATACACACGTTGTGGTAATTAATAACGAAGTAAATACTAAGGTACAAAAAAAAGTTGATTGACCCAAATATAAAAAGATAGGCGGAAATATAATCGGTAGGGGTTGATAGCGCGTGGCTTTAGCAGCGTACAATACAGATATAAGATTTAATGAAACTACTGTGTTTTAAATGTATCGTCGTCTAGTACCCATAACACAAGCCTTATTGAGCATACCATGGGACTTGTTCAATTTGTGTAAAATTGTCCTGTAATAAAAAAAAAACTCTATTTCACTGTAATTTGTATAATAAATAACCAATTAGCGCTACACCAGGCAGCTGATCGTAACTGATAAAGACAAGCAGTTGGCAAGCTCAAGCAGTCACGATTCTCAGCAATTGGGAAGCCATTGATAAGAAGAGAACATTCCCACAACTTCGTTCATGGAGAACGAAAAAGTCATAACTCTCATTTTATATTCCAGCGTAGTCGGGTAAAAAATATTCTTTATTCTTTAACAATCTGTGGATACCTAACTATCCGTGTACCAAAAATAGTTGAAATCCGTTAAGCCATTTTGGCGTGATGAAGCCACAAAAACACATACAAACAATCGAAAAAATATATTTCGATTCAGTGATCTTTAAATAGTCCACTTTTTATACCTTCAATGTACAGATGTTAAAAAACGTCGAAGAATTACCAACGAAAGGTAATGAAATAAATCATATTTATACGCGATTAAGCCCCGTTTTGTTGTGTTGTGATAATGAGTGAAGATCGTGTAAGTTTTAATCAACATCTTAGCAATAGTTTAGGTGATATTATGAAAATATAATGTATACCAAAGACTAGGTACCTACTAACAATGTCAAGATTTATATCTTTGTTATGCATACATTTATTTCTTTGTTTATTATACTTTCTCCAGTGAATCCGGTAAACATGAAAGCATACAATTACTATGTTATGGCAGTGCTAAGATGTGCGATAAATACAAATAACATAAACACCAAGGCCTAATGGCCTGTGAAACTGGGTGTTTGAGAAAAACAAGTTTTTCATAATTTTTTCATAGAATGTACGAGTATTCCTATTTGACCGGTTGGGCTCAGCGATAATAATGTTGCGTGCGAACATGGGGGTCTTGGATTCAAATGCCGGTAAGAGCAAATATTCGTGTCATGAATATAAATATTTGTTTCTGAGTTTTGGATGTCTATGAAATATATCGTTGTCAAGTACACATAACACAAGCCTTATTGAGCTTACCGTGGGACTACGAGTAGTTCGATTTATGTAATTGTTCCGTAATATTTATTATTTTTATTACTTTATTGTCGTGTTTGCTGCAATGTTCTCCGACGAGACAAAAACCATAAGCCTCATAAGCGTAATTGCGTAAAAAACATCCTATATAAACATTCTTGGATGCTATCTGGGCATCCTAGGATGGTTCCTTGCGTCAAAAATGTAAAAATGAACTAATGTACTGTAATACTTTTTTTAAAATAGTTTATGCTTGCAATGTACTACCTAGACTATGAGGGTAGGAACCTCAGTAGGTAGACTAGGTACTTAGCGGCAGGGCATCCATAGACGCATATTTTCACCGAGTTGATTATTTTAAGGCATGAGCTTATCATTCTGCCCTCGACAAGAATCTTATTTTGCTCCGGCTTACCCACGGATAAATTTGACGCTACGCCACTGGTAGATGGTAGTTGCATTTATTTCAAATTGACCATCTGTCAATAATTCGGGGTACCATGGATAAGAACATTTTGTTCCTCTGTTATATATATTTTCACTGTCATATTGATTAGGTTCTCCGTATGGGTACGTACTACTGCCCCAGCTTATCATTCTAATATTATAACTAATGACATTTAGATAGCATTGGATATATTAAATTGCTGCATAAAAGTCGTTGTTTCCACTTAACAATGCGGTCTACCAAACAACACATTGCATTCTTTATTAGAATACAATATGTGACTTATGATTTATTAGTACACGTATAAATAATTGCCAATTCGGTTAGTTGGAAAAGTTGAAGTTAAGGCTCAATACAACTATGCTCTGTTATTGATTAACAGACGATTAGATACGTCGATAATTTGGCCAGCGTGATCTGGCGTTAATTGGACGTTACCAACTAAAACATCCAGTTGTGCCAACGATTCGTTATCCGACATAAACAATTACGTGATAACATGCATCAGCGAAATTGTTGAATATTTAACTAAATTGAATGATTTACTTTTAAAATAGTTCATATTTAGGTAGTTTTACATACTCTATGTTCGACGAATGTAATACTCATTAACTTTGAGCTAACGCACCTATCAGTTACCTAGTGAATATACAGTGGTTGTGATAAGGGTACAATGCAAATCATAATTGAATGACGGCTAGCGATAATTATGTTCGTCGAATATGTTAGCGGCAGAGCTACGTAAAATGTTGGTTTTACAAACACTTTGAGTATCTGTGTTAACACTGTATTCCAAATAAAACAGGTAGGTACAGTACAAACCATCAAAAATGTAATATTAGTAGGTACAGAAAGAAAACGTTATGTGAGAATAAAAATACCTCAGAAAAGGAACAGTGTTCGTAAAAGGATCCGCAAATGCTCGTACAAACAACTGGAGATCTTCTCACCGTAATGGAAGGGTTCAGCGCAAAAACAAAACAAACACAATATGACCTAAGCTCACCTTGGTATTTAATGACAGGACATCTTTCTCAACGCATCACACTTTTCCTCTGGAACTCACAATAACAAATGTTTATCAGTTCCTGCGTCACAAAATGTCGCGTTAACGGGTGTACCGAAACTTGATATTTACAAACGCCGAGTTCAAAACGCCAACCAACGCGTTTTGGAACAGCCGTCTCTCGTATTTACTAACGGTGTACGCGCCCGCCGCGTACTCATGTTAGAGCGCAAATGACCGGTACTGCAAGAAGCAATACAATCGCCGTCACGTCACGCGAAATGAAATTAAAAATGGAAAGAAATCCGAAGAAGCTCTAGTACAGCGCGAGAACCCATAGATGCGTTATAGGCAGCTAACATGTCATTCTTAAAACCGGAGAAAGTCCGAGACGTGCCTAGTCATCCACGCCGATTTGAAAGTGTAAGTTGTTCCGTATTTACGAAACTCGATAATGAATAGGACCCGCCGCCGACAATAACGGTTCAATATGGTCCAGTTCATCTTGAATGCATCTAGTTTCGGTTAACAACTTCCTAAATTTTGCGTAACCTGTCATAGAATTTACCACTTGTATTTTAAGCATTTACGCAATCATAACATCAAGAGAACGCCTTTTGTTGGTTACGTCATGTATCTAATTTGTCCATATGAGGCAGGTATAAGATGCATTATTTCTGACTCAATTATCCCACTTTTAGATAGCACATAAAAATATTACCCCCACTTAACTTCTATTGGCCTCATAAAACAAAATTGTGGCGGATATGCAAAGTAAGCGGTATTTCACAGCGTCGGTAAAAATGCTCGAATGGGTCCCGCAAAAGTATTGTGCAAACGAGGTGCTGCCCCGATCGTACACTAAGCTTTCATCGCAATAATGATTCTTATTAGGTTCGGTGAGTGTTACCAATAAACTGCATTATGACACTTTCCTTTAATTTTTTCTATGTAGCAGAAAGAGGTAAAGTTGAAAAATATAATACATGTATCTATATTTTTTTAATAAAAAAGAACCGACTTCAAAATAAACTAAAAAGCCATAAATAATCTCTTATGTACGGTACGGATCACATTTGAATCACCTTTTGAAGTCAGTGCCAAACCATTATTTTATTACTATTAAGAACCGCGGCGGCGAGCCTTTAGTTATTATATACCTACATATATATTTAGTCATAGTAATTCGTATCTTTGTTGAGTAAAGAACTTTATTTACTTCAGGTTTGGCACCGACTTCAAAAGGTGATTCAAATGTGATCCGTACCGTACATAAAAGATTATTTATGGCTTTTTAGTTTATTTTGAAGTAGGTTCTTTTTTAATAAAAAAAAATATATTTTTTTTTAGTGATGAATTTTAGTAGTGATATAAAGTATTTTTCAGAGCCCAGAATAGGAAGATTGAGGAGATACTTTGCACGCATCTCGAGTATTTGGAAGTTAGAAATGTAAAAGTTGATTAGTTCATTGTACCTTCCATCATCAGCTCAGCATGAAATGATGACAACTAGAGGAAAACAACTGATATCTTTAGAAAAATATATACAAATAATTGTTAGTGCCTATAATATTTGAGGGTTTCTCTCGATTTCCCTGGTATTCTATCATCTAATCCTGACTTGGTGATAAGGAGACTACTTCAGGGACACACTAAAAAGAATATGACTAACAGTCTTAACGTATTTACCTATAATAGATGTTTTTTTTTAAGAATTATTCTCTAACTCGTAACTATTAAGGAGCTGTACCTTCCGTCATCAGCTCAGTATGATGAGATGATGACTACCGTATGCAAATACTTAAATAGCTTAAGAAAATATATGAAAAACGTTGTAAGTGCCTATAAAATTTGAGGATTGCCCTCGATTTCCCTGGGATCCCATCATTAGATCCCAACTTGGTGGTAATGGGACCACCTCGGGAGTATATCCTTTCAAATAACAAAAGAATTTTTAAAATCGGTCCACAATTGGCGGAGTAATCGGTGAACATACATAAAAAAAATATAAACTATCGAACATATTTCCTCCTTTTTTGGAAGTCGGTTAAAACGGGCATACTATGTACCAAATAGAAAACACGATACCTGCTCAGACAGGCACGAGTTGTTGCCGTTTAAGGGTATTTACCTAAAGAGCTCGTGAAATTATTTCTTCATTATATAAAAAAAAAATTCTATCAAAGGTATCATCTTTACGTCTTTTATTTTTACTTTACTGTACAGTCATATGTAAGGTTGGTACATAACGTTCAGATTTAACACTGCAAACACATTTTCACTCACTTCCAGTGGTTGGCTTGACGTATTTTTTTTTGCAAACGGTTGCCATCGCCCAAAGCAGTGATTAAACAAGCATTAACAGGTGCTATCCACTCCACGATTATGCAGCGCGGTGAAAATACCTGCTGCTGGGCCTCATTCATGAGGCCTATCAGTGTTAGTCGCGCACTGTTACGGAAGGGACATGAAATGCTTCGCGTTCTTATTAATAATGTTTCAAAATGTATGTAGGGATGGGACACGGAAAACGCAAAGATATTCTTCATTTCTTCATATTTTTTACACAATTATGTACAACTTATCAAATTTACACAATTATGTACAACTTACACAAATTCACACCATTAACACATAGATAGAGTGTCAACTCTATGTCATCTGTCAACACAAAATATTCCTTATTCCATTCTATTCAAACTTACTTTCATCGTCTCATAGCCAGCACCTTACACTCAGCCAGTAACAATACCACATTTATAATCTTAATTTGTCTCGCCAAAAAATACAAGTATGAATATATTCGTTTATTTGTCTTTTTAGTTAACCGCCCTATACCTACCTTTACGAGTTACTGAATAATAACGACCGTCGATCAGAGCAATAGAACTCAATAATGCCTACCTGTGTGCAGTTTGTTTGTTAACTAGGTATGTTTGTGCATATCAAAAGAGGGAGAATCTATGTACTTGTGCTATATTTTTATTACTAGAAGGTGCGTGCAACTTCGTTCGCGGAGGAAAAAAGCCATAAGCCCTCTTTTTTCTTTAGCGTAGTCAGTATCCTATAACTTCCTGGAGATACCCAGCTTTATCCGTATACCAAAAATAATGGCCTCTTTTTAGCCGATTTATCCTGATGAAGCCACAACGAGACATACAAATATACAAAAAATAAAATATGTTCCACTTCAGTGACCTCTAAACGTGTCCGCTTCAATCATCTTTTTGAAAATATATTTAATGTAGAGACATTTCATTTTTACAAATTTATAACTAGGCACGTTTTTATTTGGGATCAACGGCAATATTATTTTCTTTGTAAAAGTTGGAAGATTGTATTGTGATTGTAAAATGTACAAGCTTATAAAAGTGATTTCTAATAATAAGTTCGTAAATATTTTTTGTAACATGTGGAACCAAAATAATACCCGAAATCACAGTCATTTTAATATTGCCTAAGTGGCAAAGTGGCTTATATTCGCAGGCATTAAAAAGGCTTTTTAACTGTGTTTTTAGATCTATCAAGGACTAGCATCAGTGTGTTAGTTAGGACAATGATTCGTATAAAGTCCAGGTATAAGTACTTAGGTATGTAACGTGCGTTTGTACCTGAGCTGAGATGTGTTTCCTGCAATTATTGTAAATTGCTTCAGTTATACCAAAGGTCCCCCCTGTTGCTGCGTGCTCTGTAATTGTGACTTGTGTGATTATATTGCATTGCGAATATTATAATAATTTTATATTGATATATTTCCAACCGTTACTGACAGGCAGAACAAGAACATACGCAGCCTAAATGCAGATACGTCAGATTAAGACCTAGTTTTACCATCCTCTGTTAGTCATCAATAAAGGATTACGCTTGTCAATGTCGACCATTTGAGCGACGTAATCAGTAGTTAACTCTAACAAACAATGCATGGTGAAATCGAGCCCGAATTTATTAGCCAAATACATTTATTTTGACACCGGAAAAATACTTCCGAAAATTATCCATAGTATATTCTATGTACTAGTGTAATTAGTAGATTGGGATTATAAAAGAGCTCGCGAAACGTACCTAGAATGGATGGAGTCGTGGAGTATACTAATGGAGTTACTATGGTAGTGGCGGAATTGTCAGGAAATCTTCCGATAGCAGTAAAACGGAAACTCGCGGACAAGTGTATTCTTCCTATCTTGACCTACCTATGCATTGACTTGGTCTTTGTCACAAGTTTGGAAGTTTACCCCCAAGTGTCAAGTCACCAAAAAGCCACGGAGCGTAATGATTTATATAGGCGTAAAGCTCATTGATCCGATAAGTAGTATTTACGTTTGTACGTTCCAAAATTCAGACAATTAACAGCCCAAATAGTCACAGAGCTGAAGAGGGTCTGGGCTGAACAATGGACACCTCATGTATGCCGGATGACTTGTGTGTGGGCTAAAGTCGCCACCGAGTGGCACCCACACCACAATGTCCGGCGTCTAGGTAGTCCACGGAGATGGCGGGCGAGACGAACTTAATTCCTTTCACAATAATTGATGGGGAATAATCCGAAACCGAGGCAAGTAGAAGAGGCATTTGCCCAATATTCCATACTCTATATATATATATACGATATAACCGAATTATTTGTCCAATGTTAATTTTCAATTTTAACAGATTGATCATAAAATATTGATTTTGAAAAACATAATTACAATAAGAATGTGATCGGTGGGATTTACGTGATGCATAATGTAAACACATGATGTTAAAAATGTCATGGTTTTAATAGCGAAGAAATGGGCAGAGCTTATTACGAAGACGTAGGTACGAGATCCGGTGGACTAGACGGACACTCTAGAGGGCGGGGGCCGGGGGCTTATCACCACAGCGCTGGGTGGACAACATCCTCTTGTCATCACGCGGAGGATCCGGTGACATCAAGATGATAATGATGATAATTCACCAACAGATCACCGGACTAATAAACTAAAATGCAATTATCTTCTGTTTCCGCGATTATTACTCATTGAAATAAAACAATTTAACGGATTATATCGCGTATATTGTTTTATTTCAATAAAATGCAATTAATTGCACTAACTGCTTTTTTTTGTCGTAGAAACATGAGACCTAGACCTATCGACGCAGAAAAAAAGTAAGTAAGAATATGGAAACAAATATTATCATAGGTAGTGCGGGTCTTAGCATTATTGTTTTCCAGCGACCAAATAAAAAAATGTATTTAAATTAAATTTACGCAAATTAGTGCAGTGAAGAAAAGGCGGCGGGCGATGATTACATTACGCCTTGTCAGCCTAATTCTAACTGACATGCTCTTCAAGCTCGCGAGGAACTAAATTAGGAAGTGTGTTCAAATCAGTGAATAAACAGTTATTTTTGAGTATTCAGGGGTTTTTGACAAGTGTGAGATCTTTTCTTTTTAAATTTCAGAATATGCGTTTGTTTTGTAAAATAAAAGTAGGCAGGTACTTACCTAAATACAATTTAATGTTCATAAATAGATTCTTCTTAGGGTTTCGTACCAAAAAGGTAAAAAAGGAACCCTTATGGTGCGACTCTGTTTGTCTGTCTGTCTGTCCGACTATAAGAGCGCCATATCTCAAAAACTACTTATGCCTATTATATCTATTTGAAATTGGGAATATTTATAAACATGGTCAGCCCAAATGTATTGCAAAGAAAACATTATGAAATATATTTTTATTTCCTAAAAAATTAAAAGTCATGGAATTCAAAATATCATACGAAAGGGAATCTGTTCATTTTACAAGTTTTTTAGTTTTTTTAATGTGCTTAAATTTTGTTTTATTATATGAAAATATGAAAAAAAAAACCATTCCCCTCCTATCTCCGAAGTTTACAAAACGAAAAATCTAGAATTTTCTGGAATTATGTAATTTAATATGAATATTATACGAAATTTATAACCATACATTTATTTTTACATTTATCTGTCTAGTTCGATTTGTGAAAAATTGTCCCTTAATATTTATTTATTTATTATCTGTCTTCCTTTTTATGACCTAAAATAATTTTTGAATAACCCGGTTCAGTTAAGTTTGCTCCTTATTTGTATGTGACGCCATAAATACCAGAAGCAAACTTAACTCAAGCGGCAAGTTAAGGCGAAATAACTGAAAGTTTGTACGAAACCCTCGGTGCGCGAGTCAGACCGGTTTTTTTAATTGTCATAATAATAATAAAAAGAAAATTGCACCTACATAACTTCTTTGAAAGTACATCTAAAACATTTCGATCCAAGTGTTACTTAAAAATGGTTATGGTTTTTAGATAATCGTGGTTACCAATCTTTGGTAGAATTTCTTAAATCTAGGGTATTGTACATTACAGTTGCAATCACAAATTACGAGACCTTACCATGCATTTAATTTTGTAATGTCATTACATTGCCTTATTTGCAAAAGTGCAGCATAATAGCTGTGAAATTACACAAAATACTGTTTTTACACAAAAAACCTTAACAAAGCTGCCGCCGCGGGGTTACTCGTACCATTTGTCATGAGAGCGAGTGGAGTGTTAATAATTCGTATCCATCAAACCGCATGTTTTGCATACCGGATCGCGTGGTGCTCGCTGTTCCGTCACGATCGATTAGTCGCAATTATCGAGTGTACCTAATTGCGGCTCAACGGGAAAAGTTGAGAACAATGCGTGTTTTTTTATCTTAGAACTGCGGTCGCATTGTATCTTGCTGATACGTACATGTGTTTTTAAGATTGTTTATGTGAGATAAAAATTATATTCTATACACGTGTTTTTGTTACACGGATTTTCTCAGCTTTAATTCAGTTCGTCAGTTTAAAATTGATATGTTAGTTTTACACACTAAGTACTTTATAATTCGCAGGTAAAAAGACCTTGTTTATCCAGTGATATTCATTGATTACAGTGAACATTGCATTCTTTTCACGCGATTTATATGATTGATAATCGATGATAACTATTGGGATAATTTCAGGATTGACTTGAGTGACAACATGTTATTTAAGTTAATTTATACATTTAAAGTAGGTGTCATAAAAGATATACTTTATTGAAATAAGCGAAAAATGTGTCAAATTTATTTACCACATTCGTAAATGTAACTTAATTACCACCTGCCGACATTCTCGAGTTAGAAATGAGAACATACAGCATATTATGTTCTCAGTGACATATTACTGTGTAAATGATCAACACGTGTAGTCGACCGAGTAACGCGGGTATTAACATACTAAATTGTATGTTGCGAATGCTGATCATATCTCGCATCCTTTGGAAATAGTCGCGAAAGTAAGATTCAGTAATATCCATAATGCGGGCAATTATGAGCTGCTGGCTATAATGATTCCATTAACTGGAATACGACGCTTGATTTATTGACTACACTAGAGTGAAGTATAAGTTATAAAGCAAGATACCGAGTTAGGATCCGAGGTTAATTAAGTGTAGTCGTGTAATTTTAACGATAATGTAACGATTGATGATCTACAATCAAACGAAGTGCATCGTAGCAAAAAGAGTCAACGAGCTCCTCGCGACTGTTAAGAATGGTCAGGTGAACAAGTTTGCTGTAACCCAACTATTGCTGAAATCAGGATCAATTTTTGGATGAGCTTCACAATCCTAAGATCCTTTTTAAATAAGGATGGTAGAATTGTCTATTGTGAAACAATATTAAGATACGTAAAAGAGGTCTACACGTCTCTAGGTCTTCTAACTCTTATAATGTCGTATACGTGACTAAATAAATTCGAATTAAATCAAATGTATCTTTGTATAGTAGTGAAGTTAGTTTTGGAGGCAAAGTTGTGGGATATCGATGACAGACCGTAATGTTAAAGAAGTTTTGCCAGAATGGGGAATGAATGAAAATTATCAAAAATCTTGAAATTTTGTTTATAGATTTTTCTGTGGCTTAGAAAAATTTCATCCATTCCCCATTATGTATGTGACTAGCCTTTGAACTTTTAATATTTAGTCCTTAAGTATACATATTATGTATTATGGTACAGATTAGGGTAAGATTATTCTATGTACCCTATGGGCTCCATTTTTCTTACTTAACTCGTGAAAAATCAGGACATTGTGTGTGGGGGGGTTCTGCTGTCTAGAGGTTTTGTCATCCTAACTCCGTCCATAAGCACAGGAATGTCTTGGTATCACCAGGCTTCTGGAAGTAACATCAATATTTTGAAGATTGTGTCTAAATTATAATTCACTCGAATGGAATAAATAAACCTTGTCGAGGCTTTCGTTTTCTTAGCCTACAAAACTAAAATGGCGTCGAAAAGTATTACGTTAACAATTTTATCAGTTAATCGCAAAGTAAGAGGTTTTAATTATTTCTTACTGCGGCGCGCCGCAGCGGAAGCAAACAATAGCAAAACGCTGGAATGATACCAGATGATAAATTGTACGACTGCATTTTTAATCTGCCTGTTGTATATGTATATGTGGATGAGTATAATAATGTGACATGTTATTCATTTTGGATTAATATACAGAGTTCTGGCTAGAGAGAGCTAGCCAATGCTTTACTAACTAAATTTGTTGTGCCTCCTTATCTTAGATGAAAACAAAAAGAGAAATATGTTTGCAACGTCCTTAGAAAGCGCAGTAATAATAATATGATAAACATGTGGCCGATGTGTAATAACTAACTACACAATGCAGTTTGTTATCTCTGTGACGGCCGGCCGACTATTTGGAGATACTAAAGACGGGATATTTAGGGCTGTTACAGACGAACTACATGTCAGCTGCTATCTGGCTGCAAAGGTGCAGTTTGAATTTTACCTTTGCATTTGACATATGACATTTTGGATTAATATACAGAATTCTGGCTATTGCCGTTCTATAGCCGTTTGTGCAAACTGCGACACAACTGCATTACCTACAACCATGCAGCTAGTTAGCAGTTTCAATGCAGCATGGCTCTGAATGGTTTTGCTCGCAGAATCACATAAGTATTTTTTTTATCTATATTATATACTAGCTTCTGCCCGCGACTTCGTCCGCATTAAATTTGTTTATCGCGGATAAGGGTATTTTTCCGGTATAAAAAGTAGCCTATGTCCTTCCCCGAGACTCAAACTATGGAGATACTTTGAGTCTCGGGGAAGGACATAGGCTACTCATGGCAAATTTCATCCAAATCGGTTCAGCAATTTAAGCGTGAAGAGGTAACAGACAGACAGACAGACAGACAGACACTTTCGCATTTATAATATTAGTATGGATTATATATTTATTTGTGTTTTCATGGAAAGTGGTTATTGTTTTGATACATCTTGTAGTCTATAGTACATGAAATGAAAGTTCAACAATTTCAACATGTTGGCTTAGATATAATTTAACCAATAAGTACTTAATTGAGAATGACATCTTACAAGAGGTGGAAAGTTAGGCAATCAATTTCCTTAATTTTACTTTCCCCTTGGTAATAATTTAATTTGAACGGAAAAAGTGAAAATGTTAGGAGTTTAACTGTTGTTAAGTTGGTTGTTATTTATTTTGATCTTACATTATGTACCAAGTGGCTATAATTTAGCGGTCTCTGCAATTTATCTCAACTTTACTCACATTACTAGAGTTTTGTTAAAAATAATGAATGAATACCGAAGTATATGCAAATACAGCAATTTATCTGAGTTCAAAATTAAACGCACTTATATATTTAATTTCACTGTGATCTGATCTATGATTTTATTAATATGAAATCAAAGTCGTAACGTTTCGTAATAAAAATCTTAAGTAAGTACACGACTATAGTGCGGTATAAAGTCCTTTTTTGCCTATACCTTATCCAAGAGAGAAGAGTTTCTTGTGTTTTATTTCTTCAAATATTTTCCGAAGCGTTAGTATGACTCACGTATAACTTGTGAAAATGCCGATCATGAATTTTGGATTAAGTTTTTTTTTATTTGAATTTTGAATGGTGTGTTTAGGACGATGACGGCGTATAAACATAAGTCACACAAGACAATTATTTTAACGTTGTCAGGGAGTGTAAACCATAGCCACATTAGTCTTAAGGTTTTGTAATGACTTGCAGAATTAATTTGCTCCAACAACTTTTCTTCGATCTCAGATCTAATTAATTCTTTTCCCTCTATATAAGGTGACTATGTCACCATCACGCATGTCCTGAGACACGTTACTAACTTTCCAGCATCTCGGTACCTATTGTGGTGTATAGAGTAGCTCCCACTTAAATTAAATATATAAATTTATATACATTATGTACCTAAACCAAGATTTATATTTATTGTTAATCTCTCGACAACCGTGCATTTTTTCCGAGCATGAAAGGAGTGTCCTCTTTTCATGTTTACTTTGATAACATAATAAGAGGTACCACTGCACGTGATACAGTGTTTACAATCTCAAGGAACTGAGCAAAATTACTATAGCTACATATCTTTCGCTCAACTGATTAATAGTTCAACAACGGAAAAATGTGACATCCAAATATTTATCTTAAGTATATCACGACCTTATAGTTCGAGTATTTACGTATAATTTAGGGTTGGCAAGAGTAGTAGCATTGACCCAATCAATACTTACGCAAAATAGACGCACTATAAAGTGCAGCTAGGGACAATTTAGAAATTACGATTAATTTTAGTGACTCTTTATGATAAATAGTCATAGTAGATGTGCTAGTAGTCAATTTACATTGTATCAAATATTTTGTTTTCGTTTTTAACGTTCTTTACTTGAACTGAAGTGTGGCACAAAAAAACTAAACGAGACTTTTGCGCTTCGTCATCTATACGCGTATTTACGTTATGACAACTTCGAAAATACAACATATCCTAAAACACTTAGACTTTCCAACAATTTGAATATACCTACACGAAGTTTATGAACGTTAGAAACCATGTTTTTACACGACAGTATTTATGTACATAATTAAACGGGGTCAAAATGCGGCCACACGTTAAAACGCGAAACAGTCTCGGCTGGTGGTGATTGTGACTGCCGACATAACGTCGAGATTTCATAGTGTAGCTGTAGAGTGTTTGCGCACTTTGGAAAATAATAATATTCACGGTGTGTGCTTTGTGATAAAAATATGCACGACTGTGTAATAGGACTGTGCAAAAAAAATAGTTTAGACTGGTGACCTACCTACCAGCAGCGTGGCGACAGGAAAATTATAAGGGGACCCGAAGCGAATTCATTAACTTATATTCAAAGAAAACGGTGGTTATAAGCCTTTTCTTGGGCAACCCGGTGCGAATCGACTTATATGGACGCCACGCCACTGCTAACATAGGTGTTACAGATACAATTAAATAGGATTTATGAGAATTGGTGAGTTCTCTGCTGGTTGCTACAAACTTTCCGATGAATAAATGTTTTGTCATGAGTAACAAAAGAAAGTATGATAATATGAAAACAGCAAGGTTTAATTACCCTCAGCTTACTTGCAGAATCGTAAACAACAAAATTACTACGCAATTTTTATCTCCACCCAACAGACCACATTGTATTATTCATAGAAGAGTGAAATTGTTATTAGCAATTCAACGATGGTCGCATTCCGTGTAATTGTAACCTTTTTGTTACAATTATAAACGAGTTTGGGTCGCTTCATTAGATGTGACATAGATTAAGTAAGTGTAATGAACAATCAATGTTGCGTTGCAAGCAGTTTAGAGTTGGCTTTCTGTCCATTGTTTTCCTTTGCTCAAGATTCCAGTAACCTGACAGTTTTGAAATTACGGAGAACGTAACGTGGTCAATCATTCTGAAATGTGGAGCAAATTGATCTTAATGACACACATTTTAAATGCGCCCTCATGTTTTTTAATGGATTATTAATTCCATTAACTTTCCTAGCAGTAATCAGATATTTTTATGTGACAATTAGTAATTACAACATTATTGGACCTTTATTTTCAATCTATTTTTTGTAAATCAAAACATTACACATTTTTTGTTTAAGAATTTCATAAATAAATATTTTGTAATCAAATTATGTAAGTATACGGATCTGCCATCCGATCATAAGATTAAACATGAAAAGAATTTCCTTTTTTTAACAAAATACACAAAATGTAGAAATTGTAGAATTCGGTAAAATTTTAATGAATCATAGTAGAGATTTGTATACTCGTATAATAACAAGAAGTCAATTCTTCACTATTCTAGACTTATGGTAATGTATTTGATATCGCTCTCAGATATTATTACTACTTCTGTTATGATTTTAACTTATAATATCTATTTCTTATTTATTAGTATCTGAGATCCCAGTTCACGGTTATCCAGTACTATGACTTCATAATATTATGATTATTTGACTAACATTACGTCGATGTCTATATAACTAGAGTAAAAAATCAGACCAAAGACCATATGCCATTACTTCAATATTACATGTATCCAAGTTTATATTTTCGATAGCGAGAGATCAGTCAGATAATTTACGCTAAGTACTTATTACGTACATCGAGCACGGTGTTTACAATCTCAAGCAGTTACCTCCAGCACTTTGCATATCTTTCCGCTCTACTGACTAATACCACGGTTGATGTAAGTCTACGTCAAGCCAGGTATATCAGGTTTTATTGACAGCTACATTATAAACAATTTATTTGAATTACTAGCTGTGCCCGCGGCTCCGCCCGCGTGGAATTCGGTCTGTGTCAGTAAGCGGCTAATTCAACCCTCTCCCCTGGAGCCGAAACTTGAAGTAAAGTCCAGATAAAATGTTAAACAAATACCACTAAATAAAAGTATTCTCCAAATCAATAGTTTTTCACACTTATTTAAATTTTTGACGTTATTTAAAAGACATAGAGTATATACTTAGAGGTGGTGGGCTCCGAATGTGATCTTCAACGGACGGAACGATCATACATAACGTCTCTGGTAATCAAACCAGGCCGTTGGTTTCCTCCAGAAGTCCTTCTCCAACCTGAAGCTGAAGTACCTGGGCGAATTCTTGCACATGTGAGCCTCGCCTTTGTTGATACCACAAAGCCACTTATCTCGTATTTTGTTCTATTATTAAATCACTTATGCTATTAAATTTGTTAATATCCGTACCCCCACTTCTAAACTAAGAGAGAAATTTGGCAAAAAGGTATTAATTTTAGCGCCACCTGTTAGTTTCGCAAGGTACTCGATACTCGTAGGCTCGTAACATATGTTTGAGAAAAATTTGCACCTCCTTCCTAAGTAGCGCTATACGATTCAGGTGCAAACTTAATTCAATCAAGTGTAGTGGCTACCCCCCCCTTTAAAGGGTAGATTTTTTATAGCCTATAACCTGGCCGGGGATTTTCTCGACAGATTAGTAAAGCTTGTATCAAAATTTGCTCAGCTCAGTGATGCGCGTACAAATAAACAGACAAACAGATACAGACAAATTGACAAAAATTCTAAAAACTGTTGGAACGCGTTCTGTTATCGATTTTAAGTATCCCCCGGCCAATTTTTTTTCGAATATCTTCCATGTACAGACTTTTGACCCTCTTTAGCTTTATTATATGTATAGATGTATAGATAAATAAACTTAAAGATTTGAAAAAATATAGATGTTAGTATAGAAACCGTGTAAGGTATCGTCCCGAGCACGCGCGCCGTATTTCCTATTATTTCACTATATAACAGATCGGATCGGAGACGGCTTAAATAATACCTTCTAAGGCCAAAAACCCTAAGATATGCGTGTAAAAATTATAATAAATACTTTACGATATATACTTTACGATATTGGTCTCTATACAAAATAGTAGGTAAGTTGATGGAAATGCATTGGGTATTAGGTACGGAATCAAACACTTCACGTCAATTAACCATTGCATTGGTTCGGTAGATATCAAGTTTTAATTTGATCTTAAAATGCGTTCTATAATTTAAACATTGTTTGTACGTATCTTCTTGTGATCGGATTGATATGAATTTGTTGTCTTATCTTAGATTTAATGACAATGTAATAATAAATAAGATATTGACTGCACTGGATTTATAGTATAGGTACAACAGTATTGTAAATATAAATATATTGTGTACGAAATCATAGTCTATTGAAAACAATATAGATGTGATTAGACGTACAGACGGTGTATCACATAATGTACTCGTATTTTAGAGCACATTTCATAACGTATTTTGAGCTTGATGTCAGTCCAATGACATCGTTTAGGCCGCAGGGCTATCGATTACAATTAACAACTACTAGACTAAACCAGCCTAACCGTGCGCACAAATTTTATTTCTACAAATGTCTGACTTGTTTCAACATGTTATGTTAATATATCAAAATTATAAAATGAAATAACGTGAGAAAACTCTTTATAGACGTGACGAAAGGTTAAAGTATTGTTACGTTTTCACAATAAAATTATCTGTATTATTTCAAACAGAAATCATGGGAGGCACCTCAAATACGCGGGCCCTAGACAAACAACCTATTAAATGTTTTAAAGCGGCTATAGACCCTCTGTTATTTGAAGTTTAAGAGACAGGCAGACGTAACATTAACTGCTCGTTTTAAAATTATGAAGATTATTGAAATAAAAAAAAATTAACGGATTATATCGCGTATATTATCTCATTTGAGTTCCCAACGTTTCGGAAGCTTTTCAGCTTTCCATGGTCATGGTCATGGTCGGGAACTCAAATGAGATAATATACGCGATATAATCCTTTAAATTGTTTTATTTCAATGAGTAATAACGCGGAAACAAAAGAAAATAGTATTATGAAGCTAAAGGACCTTTAGTTTGCACACCACGTTTTTGAAATGCGCCGTCGAGGCGCGTTTTAGGAACACGCGTTTTTCATTCCCTAGAGCTGCATACCGACTCGCGAAAAACGCGGCGCGCAGATGCCCAAAATGTTCAGGGGCTCTGTAAACGAGCAACATCGTACACAAATCATAGAACGTATTAACGTATTCTACAGTGCAGATCAAAATAAAAACGTCAGACAAAGAGAGCCGACCCCAGATAATCAGATAAAACTAAGGAAGAAGGGCTTTTCAGTGTACCTCCTGTAATATATTCATTATGTTATCATGTCAATAAAAAATCAATACCAGTTATGTAAGCTTTATTTATTATTAGCTTCTGCCCGCGACTTCATCATTCATCTTCATCTTCACAAATTTCATCCAAATCGGTTTAGCAGTTTAAGCGTGAAGAGGACAGACAGACAGAGAGACAGACACACTTTCGCATTTGTAATATTAGTAAGGATATATTCTTCCAATGAGTTACATTCCTACAATACTATGACTTGCTGTCATCGAACAATTTCGTTATTGGAATTTTTCTCATATATACAGTACTCTGAAGTATACTTACCTACTATGAAGTTGTAAAAATAGTACATTACTGCAGACGCCGCGAAAGAAGGGCTTGCCGGGTGAGTAGGCGGCCGACCGTAGGGAGGCCGGATAGTGATACGAAGCCGGCAAGCACTTTTCACGGCCAGGGGCATTATAGTGCTTTTCTCAAACATACTTAATATGCAATGAAATAAAAAATACATTCCCTCCAATCCCTCCATAATGTTTAAGTATGTCCTCCGTATTTCGCGTTTGTAGTGTTCGAGTAGACCCTATTAGGGTCGTTAAACACAACCTGATAATAAGAATCTTAATTCCTATAATTAATAAAATAAATGCAGAGGATTTTAAATATTGTCTATGGTCTCTGGTGACTTACGTAAAGATAATATTTTAAATGTATTCATCAATATATGAACCATGCAGATTTGTGTTCTTAATGTCAGTTCGAATGGGCATTAACGCGGATATGTTTGGTCCGATAAACATTCAGCCACTAGAAAAATAAAAAATATAATTCGCCTATTTAGCCTGTTCATGAACATAGTCGTCATTTTTAAATTAAAATTAAATAAAAAAATACTTCACGGCCTAGGCCTTCAATTTTGTATGAAATTCCTGTATAGTTTTGTTAATCTATCCCGCCCGAAACGTGATACTTTGAAATCTGTTTTAACGCACGTAATGACGACATTTCATTGCATGTTTGAGAAAAAAAAGTGAAATTGCTGATGATATTTTAGTCATGGCTGAGACCCTGAAAGACATTGACAAAATGCTCAACGACCTCAGTAGAGTCTCTCAACAAGTGGGCCTTAAGAGGAACATGGAGAAAACGAAAATTCTAACATACCCTCATTCGTTAGCTTTGTAAGTGACTATATATATCTGGGACAAACGGTTCTGTAGGGTAGATTCAACTTTGAGAAAGAGGTCACTCGTTGAATCCAACTCGGATAGGCAGCTTTCGCGGTCCCAAATACCGCAGCGCCTTAAGACGAAGGTTTTTTAACCAGTGTGTGTTGCCAGTGATGACATTCGTCATTGAGACGTCGTCACTCACAATGGGCCTCAAAAAGAAGTCACTCACGAATGGCGACGATGTACAGGATGGCGCGGCGTGGGAATGCCCCAACAAGATGGACCGATGTTTCGGTGAAGATCGCGGAAAACTGTTGGATGAGGGCGGTGCACCAGCTGTAAATGTCCTTGGATGATGATGACGATATGATGATGTGAAACGGACTATTTGAAGGTCACTGAGTCGATAAAATAGTATACGATGAACGTAATAGTCAATTCTTTACTATTTTGTATTTATAGATCTACATCAACCTGATTCCAATATTAACTTTAATACTGCATAAAAATAAATATGTACAATTCAGCTAATACTAAAATAAAACAAACGTATTCTAAGCTAAATAAATCAATCCTAAAATGTACAAATCCTCCAAAAGTTAACCTAACCTTACTTAAAAGACCCCACCCTGTATTGTACCTGGCTCAAAGGTGCCCATAATGCCAGCAGCGTTTCCTCGCTGAATGGCTATGGAGACGTGTTGAGCCAGATATGACCCAGAGCGGTGATCGCCACCCCTGTTTCGTATTCGCCGGCCGAGTTCTTTAAGAAGTTCGCGAGCTTCGCAACCCCAGGGTCCCGCTGATTCAACGGCGACCGGCACGAAATCGTATGCTGACTCCAATGCAGAATATTTGGCATGTTTCATCTTTGCAGCATGTTCTGCAGCGGAGCCAGCACACCGCAAAGTTTGTCTCAAATGGGATGCAGCGAACGTGCTAACGCATGTTGCATCCCTTAAGAGGCACCGCCCTCTACGCCATGGTACTAAAGTAAGGCCATCCGGTCTCTTGCCGTCCGTGCGACTTAAACCCGGTGGCTCCAAAACACAAGGCACATTGGCTGAAACCATGGCCTGCCGGATAATATCGTTGAGTATACGATTATATATATTTATTGTATGTTCGTATGTAGATATGTGCCTTAGCGGCTTCATCACTTCTAAACGGTTGGACGGATATCAATCATATTTGTTACAAAGATTCGAGAATGGTTATAAGATAAGATACATTTTACTCGACAACGCTGAAGCTAAAAAGAGCGTTATGACTTTTTCTCCCCGAACGAAGTTGCGGGGATATTCTAGTTTTGCATAATAACATTTTTCTAGTTACTAAATTCTGCTGTCGCCTACATTATAGCATTTAACATAATTCATTTAGGCTTGTATAAACCGATAAATCACAATTCTTGAGCATGTTCACGCTTCGACACCTCTTTTATTAAATGCGAATCTTGAGTTTGCATATTGTGTAAATTTATCTCTTAGCATTTCAAAGAGTTTATTAGCAACATTTAGGGCCACTTCACACATAGTTTGTTTTAGAACTTAATTTGTTATTTGGTAGGTCAATCTAGGCCTCCTTACAAGTAATTGAATTCAGTGGGCGGAGCGCAAACGCAATAACAGGAGTGCCATCCGCAGCCATTTAGAGTATTCAAACCATCTGTAATTGTAAGTTACGTAAGTACGTTGAATCCTGTACATAGTGGTTTGACGTTTCTCTATGGGATGTTCGCTGCCAGTGCCATACGTGGTCGATGCAACAGTCCCACAGTATTACATGTCATAAGCAACTGATTTGATCAATATACGCTTACGATTTATGCAATCAATTACCTCCATTACTGAACAGGTAGCCCTTCGATAACAAATCATTGGCAATCATCTATATGGGTGGTACACGTGCCAATGATTTGTTATCGAAGGGTTACCTGTTCAGTAATGGAGGTAATTGATTGCATAAATCGTAAGCGTATATTGATCAAATCAGTTGCTTATGACATGTAATACTGTGGGACTGTTGCATCGACCACGTATGGCACTGGCAGCGAACATCCCATAGAGAAACGTCAAACCACTATGTACAGGATTCAACGTACTTACGTAACTTACAATTACAGATGGTTTGAATACTCTAAATGGCTGCGGATGGCACTCCCGTTATTGCGTTTGCGCTCCGCCCACTGAATTCAATTACTTGTAAGGAGGCCTAGATTGACCTACCAAATAACAAATTAAGTTCTAAAACAAACTATGTGTGAAGTGGCCCTAAATGTTGCTAATAAACTCTTTGAAATGCTAAGAGATAAATTTACACAATATGCAAACTCAAGATTCGCATTTAATAAAAGAGGTGTCGAAGCGTGAACATGCTCAAGAATTGTGATTTATCGGTTTATACAAGCCTAAATGAATTATGTTAAATGCTCACTGGGTTAGGCCCAATTTTCCCATGACCAGTTAGCGTTAACTACTGGTGACGTCTGACAAATCGTGGATGTTTACAAACGCAATCAGCCATTTATAGTTCACATATCATGGTTAAATTAGACCTTAAACTTGTACCATCTCTCTAATAAGATATCTCTACTAACCAAATGTCTTTACTGATGAAACAACTAAAGTTTGACGAAACCTTGCAACTTGTTTTTTTAAGTAGGTAAATATGAATTTGATCAGGTAGCTAGTCTACAAAAAGAGAGAAAGAAAAATACCTCAGAATGAGTGAGATATTTATCATACGTTGAGAAGAATTAATGTATGTGCTCATTGGAGATACTGTATTATACACACATACACGTATACACATACAATCACGCCTTTTTCCCATTACGGCAGATACTACCTCCTTCTACTTGCTACCGGTCCTGGTTTACAACTGCCGCTTCATCAACATTCATTAATTTCTTCATTTTGTGCTGTCGAAACCCTTTCGCTTTGTCTCATTCACACACAGAATATCAATATTTCTCGCATCCATCACCTGACATACTTCATCTATTTTATCATTCATGTTTACATTTAACGTAGCAAAGCGGCTCTCCATAGCCCACTCTTCGCTCTCGCTGGGACCGAGACGTGATGGATTGCGAACCACATCGCCGCCATTTGCGTTCCCACGAGCAGCTAGGGATAAAATATTTGAACCCAGCAGAGCCCCGCATACCAGGTAAGGGTTTAGCCTTATTCTGGGGTCACCAGAGCAATTCGGTAATGACTAGACTCGCCTCTAGCCACGCATCCATCGGCTCGGCATACATAATGAAACGTACCAATTATACCAATGAAAATTAATGAAATCGGCTATCTCAAAACGAGGCGTTTAGCGGCCACACCAGGACTAAGGGTCGGAATTGTACATTTTTCATATAACACGCACATACATGTTGAGTAAATTTATGTTGCGGCATACATTTTAGCATACTTAATTTTATTTTGTTATTAAGTATTGGGTACTGAAATTTATTTATTTATTTATTTAAACTTTATTGCACAAAGTAAGTACAAATGGCGAACTTAATGCGAAAAGGCATTCTCTACCAGTCAACCATAGGGCCAAACAGAGAAGCATGAAAATGGTGCAGTGGGGAAAAACATTCAGTACTGAGAGCGTTAGGATACACAAGCAAATAATGCATACATAATTGCTTATACCTATACTATATATGGTATACAATATATATATATATATTACATATAAATAATAAATACAAAATATACCAGCTACTGCATGGAAGATGGACGCTACTTGAGTTCTTGTTCCAGCAGATGCCTACGTAGCATCCGCTTGAAAACTACCTTGCTTGGGGCTTGTCTGATAGATAGAGGGAGCGAATTCCAGAGACGGCTTGCCTGAACGGCGAAAGAATTTGACATGAAACCGGTGTGGTGTGAAGGAATTGAAAGTTTGAGAATTCGGGAGGAACGTAGTTCACAGCCTGGACGGGGAGTTTGAAAAGCGAATTTGCTTTTGAGGTATCCTGGAGCGGAAGGCTCGAACAAGATAGAAATTAGGAAACAAAGGATTCTAAGAGACCTGCGACCACGTATGGGAAGCCAATTGAGCTGACGGCGAAAGAATGAAACGTGGTCATATTTACGAAGGCCGAAGATGAAACGTATGCCATTGTTAAGGAGACGATCTTGCTTATTGAGGGAGTCTTGGGTAATGTTGGTGAGGCACGCATCAGCATAATCTATGAGAGGTAACACCAGAGTCTGTACAAGTATCTTTTTGGTGTTTACTGGGAGAAATTTTTTAAACTTATAAAGACTACGCAACGTACCAGAAACCTTCCGACTTACCTCCGTAAGTTGACGATTCCATTAAAGGTTGGAGTCCAAAACTAAGCCTAGATCCTTGACCTGTTTGGAAACGGGAATGACATTACCGTCGAATAAGATCTGTGCGACGGAGCCAGCAGTGAGTTTGGATAATTGCCGCTGGCTACCCAAAAATATAGCCTGGCATTTAGTAGGATTGACACAGATGCCAAAACTACTACACCAGTCAGCAATGTGAAGTTAATCATTAATCCCCGCTCAGTGCCCTCTTTTTTGCGATGGTGGTTTAAATAATTTAACTGGTAAATTATTTTTGCAGTAAAAAACATTTCCTATTAAGTAAAAGCAATAACATACGATATATTATATACTTATTATGAGTACCCTCTGTCGATATTTGCTTAGTAAATAAAACCCGAAGAATGGCACAGACACGCGCACGAAGGGTTCTTCACGTAAACCCCGACGGAAAAAACACATTTCTTGTATTATTAAATTTTTATCTTTTTTATTTTTAATATTTAGTATTACAATAACAATACCTACCTACATATTTACAAACTTATTAGTAATAATTTTAAAGGGTACATCTGCAACGGCTTAAGAGATTTTGCAATACAAGTTATTTCGTAAATCAAACAAATTTACTTTTTAAGAAAAAATAAAACACTGAAAAGTAAATAGATAGAGCATATTTAAGATTCTTTATTTTACTTACAAGTAACCGGTTTTCTACTCAATTAGTCTTATTTTGGCGTGGATGCTATCTCAGGAATATGCAAAATGTTGAAATTGACGATTTGAACCAACACAACTCTAAAATAACATTAATTGTAGAAATTGTGCAGATTGAGTAGAAAATGGTTACTTACTTCTAAGTAAATTGGACGAACTAAATAACGCAGTTTTTTTTCATTTTTCAAAAGTTTATTTTACACTTTTTAGTTAATCGTTACTTGAAAGCATATCTCGCGACAATTCAAACAAGCCGAAACACGGCTAGAATACATTATATTATTAAGGATATCCAGTGCCTATTTTCCGGCTCCATCATCTAATCAATTCTATGGTACCAGTCTCATCAGGACCATTTCAATTTGCGACTATGAATTGGTTTAGCTATTTTAATGGAGACATACGTATCTTGTCGCTACATGTAAATCACTCGTCTTTGAGGAGTTCTAGTGACCTTCTGTCTTCGTTATCAGTTCCACTTCACCAATTTACACTTTCTAGGTGCAAATGATTGGTTGTTACTTAAAATATCAAAATAGCTATAAATATGCCTATAATATTTGAGAAGTTCCTTCAATTTTTTATGGATTTCAACATAAATATTTTCTAAAATTATATGGAACCAACTTGACTGAACCGCTTCTCAAGCTAAAACAATGTTCTAAATATGCTTATAAAAACGGAGTTCTGTAATAACAAAAATTTAAAAAAGCCACAGTAAAAAAATCAAGTGTCCACCGATTACGATTTAAAAGTAAAATCCCTGGGAGAGACACATATCGGAGGATTAGTAATTGGGTTCCGTTGGTACCTGTACAATCCTTTGGGTCCGAAACTCTAACGCAGAGGTCGTAAGTCAAGTAGTAAACAAGTCGTAAGACCGTCAGCATCGCCACTGCAGTCCTTAATGCAATTATGGAATCACTGCAGTAGCTGATACCGTATGAATGAGGGTATCTTGATCTCTTTATACTCGTAACAAGTTTATGTCATGCGTTCTCACGAAGAGTGTAAATGAATAAGTGACATTGAGACACGTAATAAATATAGGTACCTACACGAGTACGTAGGTACGTTCAAGTACAGGCTCTTTATTTTTAATGAAAACTGCATGTCACAACGTGCGTGCAAAATGAGCGAACTGAGCTTGAACGAGAGAACGAATGTTTTTCGCAGCTGTTGCGGCGTCCAAGAAACGAACGTTCGTTTATTACGCACGCAACAACTGAGATGGCTGGCCGGTACTTTTTAATCGCGGAGTTCGCCACGCTAGAATGAGGTCTAGTTTCACCATGCTCAGATGTTAGTTAAAAAATAAATTAAATTACTGTTAAGGAGAAGGCGGGGAAGAATGGATTATAGTTTATACTTTAGAGAAATAATGGATTTAAATATATACGTATTGGCACTCTTTCAATTTGTCTCATGACAAATACATAAATCTGTTATTTCTCTTAAATCCACTGTTCCGTTACCGATCCCCTGCTCCCCACCATCCCCTACGTTTATTTATTGTAGAAAAAATGGTTGTCTGTCATTTTACGATATTAGAAATGGCGGAATTGGGCCTATATTTATTCTTTTAACAACAGTCTCACCCTATGGTATACTATCAAGGTAAAATAAATTAGCGTTGATTCAACAATGTATACTCTACTCCACCCGGATTACCATAAAATACAGCTAATTATCTACTTACATATAGGCTCAATTTCAAGTAGATTTGTTAATGGTTACGGAATATTAAAGGCTGATCAACGTGCATTTGCGTCGGCTCAATACAGTACGGCGCCGCGGTATCTGCACGTCACGGTAACCTGCGTGATTCAGGAACCGCGCTTTTGCACTTTGACGGCGCATCGCCGTGGTGACGTGGTCCAGCTCCAACAGATATCAGGCATTAGAATAAAATCAATGCATAGTCGGGATTGACCGCAATCTACGCGTAATTTTTCTATGTGCTTAGGTAGTTAGAATACAAATGTTGAATAACAGTATTGACCGACACAATGAAAAATGTTACGTTCACTGTTTATACTTTTATAATATTTTATGGAACCCACAAAAACTACATTTCTATATTTGGATTTGCATCTTTGACACAGTTACGCTGCGGAATCGATACGACTTTCGTAAGAATAGACAGGCATCGCTCCTGTCGCTAATTCTCTTCCTAGCACGACACTACTTTTGAAGCACTCAGTTTGATTAAGGTACTAGTTCACAGAAGCACGTAAATGTAACGGATGATGGACTGATAATTTCCTCGGAAATGTAATAATATCATCCACAGACGGTTCAAATCGTAGAATTTGGTCCAGTCCAAAAAAGCCACAATTATTACCCAAAGGTTCTCAGCAAGATGGTTTACTAATGTTTCGGCGAAAATTATTTAGCAAATTTTTAACTCCCAAACTATTTATCCCATATTTTTATTTGGGTGAAGTTTCATTTCCCAACTCAATGTTTCGCACTGATATCATTACTCAATTAATGATTTGATAAATTATTATTAGGCAAATTATTACTTGAGATTTGTTTAAGGTGTCATTTATGTATTCGTCAAATGTATTGATCGGCATACCATACTTTTAGCAACATATTGAATGGCATTATAAAATCTAACCTAGTTCGTTAGGATGCAGGGAACAAATCACAGTATTTCATTATTTCATTATGTAGGCAGGCTGATGCACCGTATAGCTAAATTATGAGGATATTACTTTTGTTTATATACTCCGTTGCTCAATATGGCATTTCATTCCCGTGCAATCGTTGATAGTTAATGTGTGCAATCAATAATTTGTTGTTTAAAGGTAGACTATAAGTGAATGAAGGTAATGTTGGGTTTTTTTTTTCACTCGATATAGACCTGGGCGGCTCGCTCGCTTCGCTCGCTCGTTAGGGTCACAGTTCAACCTAACACTCCTCCTCGCTTCGCTCGTCGTCGTACCTAACCTAAGCCATGTCGGACCTGACTTAAGGTGAAATAGGTAATGTTAGGAACCGTAAGCCAAGTCGATGTGTATTGCAACTAACTTGAAAATATAGAACCTGTATATATATTTGCGACAATGTTATAACGAAAAATTTGTTTCTTTAAATAAACATTATTGGTACTGTTTTTTTCTTGTTTCGTTTTGAACTATCTAAATAGGTTCTCTAAAGGTTAGTAGTATAATGGTAAACACAAGCAGTTAGCATGAAATAATTCTGCAAAGTTTCTTTTTGCCCAAATGACATTTGACGATTTGTTATTTGCCTAAGTAAATCATTTGCTTCATAATAATTTGCCATATAAAAGTTTGTTTTAGTAATATTTTTCGATTTAAAAATGTTGCTAAATAAGAAAAGAGCGTAGTAAAGTTATGCCAACGGTTGGTTTACCAAATGAAACTAATGCGAAAAGTTGGTTGGGAAGTGAAATTCGGCGAAACATTTTTCGCCGAAAAGGCAGTATACCCAGCATAAGATATCACTATTATCCAATATTATACTAGTGTATTCTTCTTTTCTCTTATAGAAAGAAGACAATTAGACCCACTGGCTGGGCATATGAAAAAATCCAACAGCCCTCTTTTAGCATCGGAGCTCAAAAACAAGTGAATGTCCAGTAAATGAACCGACAGATTTAACGAAGCATTCACGAATTCGTAATTATGTATTCAAAATGTGCCTACTTAGACAAGCTGCACATATGTATTAGTTGATGTTGGTATTTAATGACTAAAATACATAAGCTATTCAACTAAACAGTCCCAGATAATGATAAACTATCGATCACAGGTAAACGACCTCTCATGCCCATTTAATTGTCATTTCACAATCCGTTTCATTCAGGTAGCATTAATGGGGTCATAATTAACGTTTATTACACCGAACCTGACTAAAAGCATCTTTATTTAGTATTTAATGGATCATAAAATACGAAATGTGGAATGCGTTTGCAGGGCGGCGCGGGATCGAGGTCAACGAACGCTCATTAAAAGTTGGGGGTGAAGTGATTTCGGTAGCCTAATTTCAAGCCGACATACAGAGTTAAGTGTTTAGCAAACTGATACATCGAACATTTCATTAAATTATTGGGGAAAAAAAATCAGATCTGTTCGATAAATTAAATCTAATTCTGTTTAGGTATACTTACCAAACAGGTTAGTACATACAAATTTTAATGCATCTCTAACACGACCCTATTTTCCCTTACCTACCGTAAATTCTACATACACTCCCACAGAAAAGCTTAATCTGATAAATAGGGCAGCCTAAACAGTAAGTAGCACTGATTGTAAGTTCTAGACGATTTTCAATAGTTTGATTGTTGTGATGTTGTAGAATGAATTTACAATTCCAGTTAACAAGTAACAAGACACTTCACGTATAAAGGTTATCACTTATAGCGCAGATAAATAAACTTTTAAACAAAAAAATAAAATCGACTCCAAAAAAACTAAAAAGTAAAAAATAACGCCATAATTCAGTTTCTTCAAATTACTTACAAGTAACCGTTTGTATACTCAATCTATACAGTATATACAATTAATCTTATTTTGGCGTCGGTGCCATATAAAGAATGTGTAAAATATTGAAAATTGACGAATTTAGTAAGTTGTGACACGATGGCACCGACTCCAAAATAACATTAATTGTATATACTGTATAGATTGCGTATACAAACGGTTACTTGTAAGTAATTTGAAGAAACTGAATTATGGCGTTATTTTTTACTTTTTAGTTTTTTTTGGAGTCGGTTTTATTTTTTTGTTTAAAAGTTTATTTATTTTACATTTTTTAGTTAATCGTTACTTAAAAGTGTATCTCGTGACAGTCGTGACGATTCGAACAAGCCCAAACACGGCTAGGATATATTATTTTATTACATAGATCTGGTGCCTACCTTCCGGCTCCATCATCAAATCAATTCGATGGTACCATTCTCATCAGGAATATTTAAATTTGTGACTATGCTTACTTACTTATTCTTAGCTAAATTAATCAAGATATTTTGTCGCCACCCGTAAATCATTTATCATTGAGGAGTTCCGATGGCATTTTGTGGTCTTCTGCATCAGTTCAACTTCACCAATTTACACTTTCTGAATGCAAATGCTTATTATATTTCTTATAATACCAAAATCGCTATATGTATGCCTACAATATTTGAGGAGTTCCTTCAATTCCTCATGGATTCCATCATCAGATCTTCACCAAAATTTAATGGGACCAACTAAAAAGTACCTTCTATAAAACAAAAAAAAAAATTTGAAATCGGTCAAATAGTCTTTGAGTAATCGGTGAACATCCATAAAAAAAAAGCATTCCGTGGAATTGAGAACCTCCTCCTTTTCTTGGAAGTCGGTTAAAAACATACCTTAGGATGCGCATAATAACCCATCAATGTGCTATTAATACAATTCTATGGACGGAGTCATAGCGACAGGTAATAAGCGTATCCAGGGTGGAACTCTTGTATGGGTTTACTAACCGGTATAAGCGCTGTAAAGGTGTGCCACGAGGATGGTTGCCATCGCGCAAAAATAACCTAACGAGACTTTCAACAACATTCAAGTGACTTAATATTAGTTCACAAAAAAGCGAATGAGACAAGCAAAAAATACAGACGGTGATAGAATTGGGTACTGGGTAAATACACCTAAATGCGTTATGGAATATTTTCTTACGCCTTCGTATTCCTTAATAAGTACCTAAAATTACGTGTTAGACTGAGACGGTACCAACTACAAAAATTTTAACACAATTACTTCTTCGTCTAAAAATTGTTTTATGTACAGATATTGTCAAAAGTTTCCTAATTGAAACTTTCAAGATTTAAACATTGCAACTTTTGTACTTTCAGTTTTTTTTTATTAAAAAGTTGCTCCACGATTTACTACTGAAGTTTTTCGAGTGCCACCCACCGACTTTTAAGCTCGTGTCCTTATTCTGGTCAAGTGCTTGTCACACTTCATACAAACGAAAGAGCGAATCATAACCAGCATACTTAATAATTAATAGAGTTGTGGCCGCTTGGTATTTAAAGGAAGCGCTCCGATCTGGGTCAATCGGTCAAAGGAACTAACTAGTTCGGTCTTTTAGTTCATTTAATTCAGGAGCAAATTTTAAGATCTGTGGACAAGTATCCATTTCAATATATGAAATACACGAAACTGATTCATATGAAGGCTTTAATTTTTAACATAAAAGGATTTAAAAAAGCATATTATGCATATTTCTCGATAAAAATTTTAGAATTTACGTTTAAAACTTTCCGTTTCTCACGTCCGTTTACCAATAGCTACTACTGAACTAAAGACCGAAGACCGATTAAGAACTAGTTCCTTTCGGTCAATGACGGGAGTTCATTCCTTTTAGTTCTTAGTTCGTGACCGATTCAAGCGTAATAAATCATCTCATTCGTCTCTTCACAGAGTGGTCGTGGGTCACACGTTGGAACGTGGTGGTCCACTTGAATGAGGCTGATATAGCTTGCCTTACGATATCTCCCTGCCTTCTCTGCAGACATTTCAGTCACGCGATAAATAAAAGACATAGCTGCCGTCACCTTCTGACACGTATGTGAGTGCGAGAGTGACAGGAGCGTTATCATATCATTTATCGCGTGATAAACGCGACCATCACAGGCCCGCAGAGCACTGTTGTACCTAACCGATCAAATAAGACTAATGGAGGACCATTAGTCTTATTTGATCGGTCCATCGTATTGGAGGCCTACGCGTTTGTAATTAAGTATTATAAGCTTATGTATTTCTAGAATGTGCCCGCAATTGGCCCGCAACTTCGTCACCGGAGGAGAAAAAAATCATAACACTGTTTTTTCTTCAGCATAGTCGAGTAAAGAGTATCCTATAACAATCCTGTGGAAGCCCAGCTACCGTGTACGAAAAATTTTTGAAATCAGTTTAGCCGTTTTGGCGTGATGAAGCCACAAAGACATACAAAAAAAAACGATTCAGTGACTTTGAAATAATCTGTATCATTTTGTTTTAATATCTTCAATGTACAGATATTTAAAAATAATAATTTGTTCGTTTTGTGGTTCGTTTCTACGTTATAAACCAGAACAGATTAAACCGAGTCTTATTAACTCGATAGTGTACATATATGTATGCAAATATAACGGTTAAGCAAACTGTAGTGGCGACGGGCAGGACACATAGCTCGAAGAACCGATGCCCTGTTGGGGCAGAATGGTTCTCCAGTGGAGACCGCGTACCGGCAAGCGCAGCTTGGCAAGGCCACCCGTAAGGTGGTCGGACGACCTGGTTAGGGTTGCGGAAACTCGCTGGATCGCCTAATATGACGTCACGGCGGCGGTTATCTTCGAATAAGCCCAATTACAAGTAAGATAAATTAAATAAGGAAAAATATTGTAATGAACCAACAGTACGATGTGTTCGGTTCGAAATATCATTATACTTACTTCAGAATATGGACGCGTCTGATATTATGAGCTTGGCGCTACCAAGCACTTTCTGAAAGTAGTAAATCTCATGGTGTTCATTAACTTAATTGAAATTCCAACTTTAATTTAAACAATCTTACTTTGATCTTGTTGCAAGTATATACGGTATCTGTAATGAAGATGATAAAACTTCAAGAGACAATGTCTAATTATCAGTTCAACGGCTTAGCCATCCAAATAGGGTCGTAGTATAAAATGATACAATTAGTAATTAGTATTGCATCCAAATTTACACATTTTTCGTAGGTAAATAATTATGCTTTCATAGCGTTTTCTGCTTGGAAATATCGATTGAAACCCTCGTTGCTAAGCAGTGATAAGATAACCAATATGAATAGATACCTAAGATAAAATTGTATGAGTTAGTGACTTCTGAATAGTACAAAATATTGCCTATTCTATATACATCTTACTGCCTAATTTACATATAAAGTTTTGAGACGTAGTATTTGATAGTAGCCGGTTGGCAACGAAGACAATTTCTAGTGGCATCTTTAACCCCACGTATGCGATGTCAAAAAGGCTATAGGTAGCTTCTATAGTACATCGGTCCTTATATTAAATTGACTTGTTGTAAAGCATCTCTTATATTAAAGATTATCAATACCAACATCCTAATTTTGACAGATTTTGACTTATCTATCAACATCCTAATTTTGTAAGATTTTGACTTATGAATTTTAATTTATTTTTTGGTTATGAAATAATATTTATTTTGATTAGCGTCAACACAACAAAAGACTAATACTGGTTGTAATAAAATGAGATAAATACAATTTTCAATATTTTTTTATATGATCCCTCCAGATTTTTCGAGATCAAAAATCAGCAATGTGTGTTTTAAAATTAATTTTATGCAATATTTTAATATTGTTCAAATAAATAAAATTAATATACTTTAAATAAATAATTAAATATCAAAACTCCATTTCATAATTAATTGATAATAAACAAATATAATTATGTGTATACGAGAACATACCAACACATATTGCTGGTCTTTGACAGGAAATATCACTTGGAAAAAAAAACACACTAATAAATAGTACGCCAATGTATGACCTAAAAAAATTGAATGTGTCGCTACTTTCAAACCACATAAAAAAAAAAAAAACAAGGTAATTCACGAATAAAAAAATAAAAAAAAACTTTCTTACACAAAAACACCAGTGGCCATTTCATGTAAGGGTCGATTTAGTATAGAAATCCGACTACATCAGCCTTTGATAATAAAACTGAAACTGTATGAAATATTAATAGGTTTTACGTATCAGTGTGTCTAAGCATATTTACGTCGGGTTAACCGCTGCACAGGCTACAAAGTCCTTATTGACAACCAGACTTTTGGTTACTTTTTGCTCTAAAACGTCCAATTTAGGTATCTATAAACATAGATCACTCACTTACAGTAATAGGATTAGACGATAATAATTTATTAGTTAAGTACTTCATTTCCACGCTTAGCTTATCTCCTGAGCGCCCATCTACTCGTACTTCACAGGGATTACTCCCATCGTGTGCACCAGGCCCAGATTAAACGTGGAAAGACTGAATATAAATATAAAAAAATAGTCTCCTCATTTGGGATTCCTCTCGGCTGCAAAATGAACTAGCGCGTTTTAAAGCACGGACTTCGTCTAGGGAAATATATTTTGTTGAAATTAAATGCTTTGCAGTGGACAACTTTATGTGAAGTGGACGGCCAGGGCCCTAACGAGAGACATTTTGAAAGGTGTTTCACACAAACCCTTACTATATTGTTTTTGTTACTAAAGAATGGAGCGCAATACAAGATTCTCAAAGTTGTCGTAAAATTGTACTTCACCCTAAGTGCTCGGGGATGAAGTGACGCTTTGAAATGTTTTTGGAATTTAGATGCGTTTATCACCACCAAGCGTTTGGTTTTTATTGGTGGTGGTGGTTGAGTATTTTTGTTATTTACGAGGCTGTAGGCTATCAATCCTCATGGAAATAATATAAATATGTGTAGTGATTTTAATGGTTCTGCCTGTCCATTCCATGCAAATACTGTCAACTTGATAATTCGTGACGTGACCTTCATCAGGTAATCAGTCCACCTTGTGGACTCTTCCGGTGCGTGGTCACCACTCAAGAACTCATCCACAACAGCGGCCATCGTCTGTTCTACGAGACATGTGCCCTGTCAATTGCCACTTAATGTTCGAACTAGCTAGCTGAGATTATTTGATCTTTTATGTGAAAAAAAAACGGGTTTCACCAATTAAATTACGTATATTTTCAATTAAAGTTACTTAGCTTTAAGGCTTGCTAAATACGCTAATAGCGACGTTACGAAGGTTGGAGTCTAGCAGTTCCTAGAAAATGCTCACAGCCGGGTTAAGCCATTAAATGGTAAAAATATTTTTCTGCTGCCCATTTCCAATACTAACTACCTTCTAACTACTCAAAGGACACATATTTTTAATCATAAACCTATGCTGCCTGTCACGTCATTAAAAGGCGTTATCTTAAGGGCCGTAACAAGTAGGCCTGAAACTGTTACAGAATGTGAACGGGAAATACATAAAACAAATATTATACGGAAACGCTGTATTAGTTTGAGTGTTAGAAGAAATAAAATACGTGATGAAAAAGACGAAGACTTTTTTTCATTATTAATCTAAAAATGTACATGATTCAGATATTTCCATATTGCAACACCTAATTTCGCGATAGCATTATTATTGTAAGTACGTACATGAAATATCCAAAGATAACAGCCACTATGGGAACACAAAAGCTTCGCTCGCCGCTAATGAAACAAAGTTTTATCAGCTCTCACATGATTATGTATGAACATAATTAAATATGGACTAAAATTGTTTAGCTGATAAATTTAATACAGCAGATATTTACTAGATTACCGAGAATTCACAATTACATATCATTAAGAGCAATGTACCTAAACGTAAATACTGATTTGTTGTTTTATTATTCGTCTCCAAAACTTTCTCGTAATTAAGATCGCAAAAGCTATGTACATTTCGTGTAAAATATAAATTTCGATTCACTTCGGGGCAAAATCATTTACGGTGATTCATGGATGACAGTCAAAAGTTGGAAATACGCTTTCGAGCCAACTGAATTTACAGCTTAACGCTTAGAATGTCAACTTTATTCGACTTAAAATAAAGATGGCCAGAAATGTAACTTGCAATTAAAAGCTTGTGAAATTTATATTTCGGCCTGTGCTTTAAGTATATTGTAAATCCGCTCCTATTTTGAAGTTATTACGTCGCACATAGTAGCATTAAAGGACAATTGAGTTGTCGCGACGGATCACAAACCGCTGACCGCGAGCACCTGCTCTGGGTTTGACACCTCTGTTACGAGAATTCGAGAAATAGTTTTACCATTTTCAATGCTTTCTCCTGTTAGAATTGTAGCGGACAATTTCGATGAACAGTCTCCACGATACGTGCGTGGAAGCTCACGGAAAGTAATAAAAGTGCAGCGAAGACTTGGTCACATGGGCGTCGGGTCGGGTCGGTTGGCGGAATTGATTTATATGGAAACCATCACAACAGCAAAACTGACTTAACTGGCAGAGGAGTTTGTTATGTACATATACATTCGCAGACTTACCATTGTCGTTGTTTGATGGTAAGTTTTATGTGAAACGAATTTTTGCACTGCATGCAGTGTGCCGTTCAACTGGTATGAAGCTTCATATCATAATTCTATAATACAAGTATAACGTATAATGTGTATTTCATTTATGTTCCAACATTCACCTAAGTTATAATACCTACCCAAAAGTTTTAAACGTTTGAAAGCTTAAACTTGCATTTACATTGTTATTGTCCATGAACTAAAACGAATATAAACTGTATTACAGTTATTTTTCAGGAGGTTGGTGTAAGGTTCAATAAGGTAGGTAATATTAAATGTCTAATAAGAAAATAATAATAAGTCTTAAACTTACACATGATTCTAATAAATCTAAGGCCATAACAACGCTCACCAATTTGTAGTCATCCAATGCTCAGATATAGGACACGCTTATTAACTTTGCAAGCGGTTATATTTTTTTGGTGTAAACAAATGATATTCGATGTCGTCTCACCAATATATGTACAGATGTACGAGTAGTGAATAATATTTAACAAACATACAAACACAATGGGTTGGAATATGTTGTGTATTAAAAATCCTCGAAGCAATACATCAAGATTACAACTGCTAATTATTAACCGGTCCGTGGTTAGCCCCGCATAGTTGCCTGTGTGGCCGGAGCTTAAACTTCTAGTAAGATTTAAGGCCAATTTTTATCAGCGTTACGTTTGCGTTTTAAGACTACATTTTTATACCGGATTAAATTTCAACTTTCTATAAGTAACAATAGAGACATTAGTACCGCCAGAATATGGTGTATTGAGTTGAAAATTGTAAAAAGATAACTTTATTCACCTTTGTACGTATGACCCATTAGGTTGGTAGGGGAAACCGAGGGGTGTTGAAACAATTTTCACATTTTATGACGTACACAAAAGTCTAACTGTCAGAATCATACGAGATTGTTATTATTCGATAGCTTATTTCTTCCACTTTCATGTAAGACCAACAAAAATAGCATGAGTATGCTGGCGAGATATCTAAACATAAATGTGTCAAGTCATTTTGTTTCAACTCCCCTAATACCGAGGTAAGATGAAACAGGGACCGAGGAGAGTTGAAACAGTTATTTGTATCAGAGAAAAAGGGTTGTGAATTAGAAAAAAAAAACATAATTTAAAAAGGGTTTTATTAAAAAATAAATTCAAAACGTAATAATCATCTTATTAAGTAATATCTGCTTAATTTAAATAAGACAAAACCTCTTTTTAAAAATAATCATTATGTTTCTGCTAATTATGCCTTAATATTTTATTGAGGATCAGACTTAAACAATATATTTTTAATTATAACAACAAACTAGTAATAACAAAGCTTTGAATATGTATCTTAGAGACGGATGTTATAATTAAATGACACCTATTAATGTAATGGCACAGGAATCAGTCTTAATTTTTCATCTTAATAAGTCTTATGCAATAAATGCAAATCCTAAACTTAGATAATCTCAAATATCAACTTTAATATACTATAATACTCAAAAGAACAAAACAAATTATTCTGATAAACAGTTGTGACAAACATAAGACAGCTCGCCACCAGTGCAAGCTTCATGAGACCATCGTCTGCATTCCATACATTGGACCCATTTCTCATTGGCTCTACTATTTGCATAGGGTTCAAAACAACAAATGCAGAAGCATTCTTCATCTTCATCATCGCTTTCATTTTTTTTCTTGTTTTTCTTGGCCTGTTTTCCACTATTCTTAGCTGCTGCCTTTGACCTTTTGGGTGTTATCTTTTCTTTGAAGTTTGGAGCCCTGACTTTCGTTTTTGCTAACCTAGCTGCTTCAATTGCAGCCAACTCATTTTTAACGGGAGTGTCCGTTAAAATGGCTGATTTCACCTTTCGTCGATTGGTCTGTTTGCCTTTTCTTGGTGGAGCTTTTGGCAAAGGTCTCAGAATTTCAGGTGAGAAAGGAGTTTCATGACAATCACGCGATGTAGAGGGTACAGGTTTCATATTAGATGACAATTGTGTAGATAAACTTGCTTCAATAGGTGGCAGCATCGCAGAAGTGTCAGGCGTAGGCTCAAATAAGTTTGCAACAGGAACTTCTTCAGGCATATTTTTCCTAGGGGTTAATTCAGTTTTCTTTCTGATTATAACAACAGTCATAGGACTGGGCGTACACTCATCACGTCTGAAATTGCCGTTCGAGGAGCTAGACGGGCCAGGATTGTTGTTAACTGCGGAACAGCTGGGTGAGCTAAAATTCTCTGCGACTGAACCTTCATATATCGCTAGATTGGAACTAGCCGGAGCAAGGTTGTCGTTAAGTGTAGAAGAAATGGATGGGCCAGGGTTTCCCGCGGCAGGATACTCAGATGTCACTATGTGTGGGCAAGATGGGCCTGGATTTTCAGTGGAAGAACTCTCGGAAGTAACTACAGGTCTATCAGTAACTTGCCTGGGTAAGTAATCATCCTCTTGAAATATCTCAGTGTTAACTGGCCAAAGTCCTGTCACAATAAATCCGGATGACATGTTATGCGATGTGACTGCTACATCAAATGCCGTTTTCACTATTCCAGGAATATCATAAATGGTCATGACCTTTCCAGGATTGGATCGCATCCAATTATCACAGGCAGTATTCACTGCTTTTTTCACTGGTCCAAATACAGCTCTATCCAGTGGCTGTAGCTTGTGAGTGCAATGAGGAGGAAAGGTCAATAGTATAATTTCATTTTCTTTACAAAAATCAATATTTTTGATTGCTGAATGTGAAGCGTGATTATCTAATAACAATAATACTTTATTTTCTGTTGATGGTCTTACTTGATTTTTGAAGAACTTGAGGAAAGTGTTAAAATCTTCTTTCTGCATCCAACCCGTCCCATTTGCAGTGCTTATTGACCCAGCAGGCCCGTCGCGGATAAAATGGTCATTGAATCTGTTCCGCTTGTATTTGTCAAGGACAGTGGTGTAGTTATGAAAGAAAAGTTCCACGTTGGTTCGATTAAAACTCATTGCTCGAGCGATACTTGTTGGCTGAGGCAGTCGGAGAGAAAGATTAGGATGAAGTTTCTTGAAATACCGAAGCCAAACCTCACCTGCCATCTCATGTTCCACCCAAGAAGAAGGACATGTTTTATTATACTCTACAGCAAGCTTATAGGCGAAACGTCTGGTTTCTTTGGTAGTTAAATCATAGTTAACAGCAGCGCAGCTTAACAGATATTCGCAGAGTATATTTTCCTCCGAGGATGTAAAAATGGTCTTCTCTGGGTATCTTACACTCGGAGGAACTGGCGTTTCTTGAGAGTCATAAGCCTTATTTCTTTTTATATACCTGTACAACGATGTATGGTTGAGATTATAGCTGGACGCAGCATCCCGAAGACTTTTGTGGCGCAATAAAACCTCTTCTGATGCTAGTTCATATATTTCTTGGCTCGCTATACCTCTGTCTGTTTTTCGTTTATAGTCCGTAGACATGCTAAAAACAAAAAAGCAAAACAAAAATAAACTTCACCGTATTAACAAAACAGAAGCCATACAAAATAGAACCGAGGAGAGTTAAAACAGTCTGTTTAAATCTCCTCAGTAGCAAAAATCGACCCATCCGTTATAAAATCACAACCTAAAACCAAACCACAACTAATAATTTCCACCAATACTATTCATCACAATCCTTAGTCAATGAGCTTTCGAAACACATATAATACATGCCAAAACACTAACACATTATTAAATAGTAAGGAGGGAAAAAAAACCAAGAAAACTTACTTTTCATATTTATTTTGACACGTGTGCTAAAACTACGCAACCGCGCGCTGTGAGCCAAGGACGCACACTGAGGGGTCTGCGGGCGGTGGAACGCCGATAAACAGCGCTGTTGCCAGCTCGACAACGCTTATAGATTCCGCGAAATTAATGTTGTTTCAACTCACCTCTGTTTCAAAACCCCTCGGTCTCCTACTTATAACATCTATTAGTCAAAAAAAATAACTTTAATTTTCGAGGACATTCAACATGAATTAATTTTATATTTTTGAGGTACATGATAAAAATAATCAACCAAAGATAGTTGGAACGAGTTAGTACTTGATATTTTTTGGGTGAACTGAAACCAATTTGTACCATGTGAACTCTAATATATATATATATATACCAAGCCTCCGCAGTTTGTGTATCATAGGGCTAACTCTTACTTTCGGTAGACACTCGTCATATTGCACAAAAGGTGTATAGTTGAATTATCGAGAAGATGGAATTGCATTTGTAGTGGTTGTACCGTTTGCAACAAAAGGAGAATAATTTTCTCTTAACTTAATAAAATGACATACCCAAGAAGTGGAATAAGTAGTAGTCCTCTGTTTTTTTCTTTTATTCGCTATCATGTTCTTCATCTGAGCTGTCACAAGTATTGATAATAAAATTGTCTGTTATTTGATCCATTTCTCCTTCCTGACATCGATATTAATTTTCTTCACTTTCGACGTGGTAACAAATATTTTCCCAGTCCTCAATTCATTCGTTCAGTTGCTAAACTCATAATGCCTTGCATGTTTAATGAAACGTTTCTTTTTGCTACATATCCTTTTACCATGGACCAAATATTTTCGATCGGATTGAATGTCGGGTGATACGGTGGCAATCGTAATACGGAGTGGCCATGTTCTTTTAAAATTGCATCTATGTGGTACTCGCGAAACCGCTCTTTATTTTGTTTAATTAATTCATACAAACTGGTTTTGTACATCAACCGGTTATACGAAATGTTGTGTTCTGTCCACCAATCCATCATTTCTTGTTTATTAGAATTTGACGTTGGAGCACGATTCAAAAGTTTGTTGTGATAGGACGCATTATCCACGATAAGTACGCTATTCGGTTTGAGGTTCGGTATTAATTTTTCTTTTAACCATTTTTCGTAGTTGACAAAGTTCATCTGGTCATGGTAATCTCCCGTTTTTTGGTTTGCCTTAAACATTAACAAAGCGTTGGGAATAAAACCATCTTTTCCTCCTGCGTGCACTATTATTAACCGCTGGCCTGTACTGATTTGTTTTTTTACACCAAATTCTGTTCCATCGGTCCAAGCTTCTCCGGACACATGTGAAGTGTGGATGTAGGTTTCATCAGTATAAACTAGTGGTCTATCTTGAGATCGATATTCCGCAATTTTGATAAGGTAATTTATTCTTAGCCGTCGTATGTTGTGTTTTTCCATTAATATTTTTCGGTTGTCCTCGGTCTTTTTCCATTTAAATCCTAATTTTTGTATTTGTTTTCGTAAGGTGGAAATGCCAAATTTGTAATCTATATCGGATTTTAACACAGAGTGGAGTCCCTTTAAGGTTGGAAATTGCTTATGAGACAGATGAAAATTGTATATAGTTCTCCGGATGACTTCCTGATCAAAATCGTCTACTGCTGATGACGGACAAGGATGCAACTTTTTATTCTTCGGGGAGGTGAATTTCTTTGTTGTTGCGAATTTCTCGCTGTTGCTCTCAGTCACAATGTTATAAACAGTAGAGAGACAAACACCTGTAGCTTTTTCAACTAACTGGGCAGCGGTGTAAGGCAAGTTAAATTTTTTCGTCAGTTCATTTTCAAAATATTTATAACAGTTGAAAATTATTTGCTTACTTTGACTCTCAATAGGACCAAAATTACTTACAGCCATATTTTTTTAAAATATAGAAATTATTCGTAGTTGTACGGGCGGACACAATAATTAATTGAGAATACAATCAAATCAGATGTAAAAATATACGCACAACGTAAATAATATTGACAATTTCACACTGACATTATTTTTGTTTTTAGTTCTTCGATATATATATATAACAACCTCTTTGTATGCTGATAGTACAAGAAAATAGAAAATTCAAATATAGAATGCCTGTAAACAAACAATACTACTACATATGCAATTCCACGCTCTCGATGATTCAACTATATCATTGTGGCCATAAGTAATAACAAATATATATTTAAAAAAAAACTAGCTACTGCCCGCGACTTCGTCCGTCTTAAATTCGTTTATCGCGGATAAAGGTATTTCTCCGGGATAAAAAGTCTATATCCTTCTCTGGGACTCAAACTATCTCCATATCAAATTTCATCTAAATCGGTTCAGCGGTTTAAGCGTGAACACGTAACAGACAGACAGACACACTTTCGCATTTTTAATATTAGTATGGATCTAATAAAATAATTAATCAAGAAAGCAATTTTCCCGTCGTGTTTTACGTATCGAACCCTTTGTGCGCGACCCCGACTCGAACTTGGTAAAGTTTATTATCTGACATATCATCGCACGCTAGATCAAAAACATAACATAACACACGGCACTTTCTCGAGGCGGCCCGGCCGCGGCCGATGCACCGCGCGGCACCGGTCGGCACATGCCGCATCACCGTTATTCCGTTGCACACCTTTGTGTGCTATGCGTATGACCTGACTTAACCGTCAACTTCGTTTTAACTACAATGATCCAATAATATACTTAGTGATAACAATATAAAGTAATAGGACCTGTTATTTTAAGTTTACCACAATCTGTATAAGAACTTATACGGTCATTATACAGGCAGTTTGAGCGTTATAAGAGCTGTATAAGCTCTAATACAGCTTGTATGCTACTTGGGGTTGAACGTTGCAAGTGGCGCTCTTAATTTTATGATCAGACCTAGCAATTTTAAGAAACGCAAGCAATTGTTTGTAGTACAGAATAGAAAATTCAACTAAGTCCTTTACACATCCAGAGTAACCCTTATCAACGGTCCCGGCAAATTAAGTAGACACTTTCCAACGAATTCGCAGAAAACTACTCATACTTGTAAAATAAGATCAGGCATTAGCAAAACCCACGTTATAAAGAAATGTGAATAGAATCCGATAAAAATTATATCAGAATTTTCAAAATAGATTAGAGTGGCCATTTGGGGCACTAGAAAAACCACCAATAGAAATCATAATCCATGTAAATATACAGATGGACTAATAACATTACATTATTTTGGCGTCAATGTACCCTTATTATAACGTTGCAAAGCTTATTAGCAGTGGAAATTATAATATTTGCTATGTCTCACCATAACAGTTAAACAATGTTAACCAAGCGTACGAGATGAAATATGCGAAAACGTATCCTATCCCAGCAGTTTCCGTTTGCTCCATTCCAAAACAGTGCAAAATTATATGAAAATAAACCGACCGTATCACTGACGAGTAAGTACATTCTCGGGGGCTTACTACTTTAAACTGCAACCCTCACGGCATGGGTGCCAGCTTTATGTAAGCGTTTCAGCATATGTATGTATACTTATACTTTACCAGGGCTCGTATATCAGTGATCATAATGTGTTGGTATCTCACAGTAACATAAATAATCAGATAAATGGATTTGACTGGGCGTGGAGGGCTCGGGTGGCAAAATGTTAAGTTTGTGTGGGGAGGGAGGAGGCTACAAGGAAAAAACAAAACCTCATAAGCCCAGGGCCTCTCACCGGGTAGGGCCAGCCGGGTTGACCTCGAATGTAGGACCAGTCCAACGCTGCATACATATGTGCACATTTAGGACATTTACCTACTTCTTATATACCGCACTAGTAGCAGGTATTCCTTCGTAATGGAATACCTGCTACCTGTGCAGTATTCCATAGGAACTCAATCTTCTAGTCACTATATAGGAACAAAGGAAGCAAAGTATTAGTACCTACTTACAACAAAATAATTTTGGATGCTCAGATTACCAAGTTACTAATTTTGGGCCTGATACCTACGTGTCTATTCCTGACTAAATGATAGTGGACCTATGCTGGTCGCATATTTATGGGCCATTCTTAATACTCTACGTTAACCACTTTACTTTGTCTAATGAATCCATACTAATATTATCTATAAAAGCGTGTCTGTCTGTTACCTCTTCACGCTTAAACCGCTTAACCGATTTGGATGAAATTTGGTATGGAGATAGTTTGAGTCCCGGAGAAGGACATAGGCTATTTTTATCTCAGAAAAAACACCCTTATCCGCGATAAACGAATTTAAGGCGGACGAAGTCGCGGATAGAAGCTAGTATTCAACGAATGATTTATAAAATTAACATGCTATGCAAAAGTTCCGTAACCGATTTATGGAATCTTATACATAAAATTTATACCTACATTAGTCATTATAGCCGTAATAAGGTGGTAACACAGCAATAAATACCCCATTTTCGTACGAAAAACTTACTACGTTACTAGAAACATTTTTAATAAAGTTTTTCAAATTAAAAACTAGATAGTGCGCGCAATTTCGTTCGCGGAGGAGAAAAAGTCATAACCCCCCTTTGTTTATTCAGCGTTGTCGGGTAAAAAGTACACTATAACACTCAAGTGCACCAAAAAATTTTTCGATTCAGTGACCTCCAATATCCGCTTACAATTTTTTTTGAAAATATCTTTACTGTAATTTTTCTTTAATGTTTCATTTTAACAACTTTATAATAGTATAGATATATTTTGACCCGACTAGGTAAAGCAAAAAAAAGAGTTAAGTGTGACTGCTGGGTCACACTTAGGACATCCATAGATGGTTATAGGATACTTTATACCCGACTGCGTTAAAGAAAAATAGGGGGGTTATGACTTTTTCTCCAAAAAACAAAAAAAAAAAAATTGCGGTATTAGTAAAAAAGTTTTCGAATGTAGGTACAAGAATTTTATATTTACAACTATATACTAGTAAAAGAAATGTTATATTACGACTTACAACAACGACTCGTACTAAACTTGCTAAAAAGGTACAATAATAAAAACTGAATTATAAAATTATTTTTATAGTACAATCCAGTTCTGTATCAGATTCACGCGAATAACATTTAAATGAACTCTTATTATTTCAATGTTGAAGGGAAATGTATCAATTAATATAATATGATCATAATAACCTAGTACCTATATACTCGTAAATGAATTCATACACTCTTGACTTGTTTTATGAAAACGTCGGGATCAAGTCATTTAGCGAGTACCTCGTCTGTCAGTCATTAAAATATTTTTTATAATTAAAACCAAAAACATTGAGTCCTTATAGGTCTACCGAAAACAATTAGTCATTTTTGTACTTTATTATTGATAACATTGTTCAAGAATGCGAGGTCGTTAGCAAATGTCTAAAAATAATTTGTTAACATGCACCCGTAATTAATGGCTCTCGTGTTATTGTAATAAAAGTAAGTGTTATTATGCAATTAAAACGAAAAGAAACAATTAGCCCAATACGGTTGAATTGTCCAATTTAATTATTACCACTACAAGGTTCAGTTACATGTTAATTTGACTAAAAAAACCACCTATCACTGCTATCATATTATTAGAGTGAACAGCAGAACGTACCATCGGCGACACACATTAGTGACCATTTGTAGACCTTATTGTCATTGACATAACGCCTACAGATCAGTAGAGTGTGTTGCTTTTTGTACCAGGCCGAAAAATTACTATTCGTTCCCCTGTTCTGAAATTAAGCATTTCATATACCTAGTAATGAGCGAACTTTATGATCATAATATTTTGTGTTTCATAAACTACTTTTTATTTATTTTTTATTCGACAGTGACCGTCAAATAATTAGCCTTATTATTTATTTACTGGCCACTTATGTCGGCGTTTACTACGCACGCTGTAAAAATTCTACAGGGGCATTTCTGTAGTTTATGTAGATATTATATAGATATTGCTAAGGGGGGCACTCCATACATGTAACCGAAACTGAAAAAAAAATTCAGCATATATCAATGTGTGGCGCATATTTCTTCTAAAAACACTTTCAGGTTTCTAAAAATTTTGATTTCGTGAATATTTTCATAAATATTCGCTCCGAAAGTAGGAAATATTCACTCCGAAATTAGCAAAAATTGTATAAATATAAAAAAAAAATACAAATTTAAAACTTAATACTTAAGTAAATACTTTTTTTTTACGTTTGTTACCTCAAAACTCGGTCATTTATAAACCAATTTAGAAAATTCTTTTTTTTAAAGCAGAGGAGAGACATCCAGGTTAATTTCATATAATTTTAGTGAACATCTGATGATGGGATCCATGAGGAATCGAAGGAACTCCTCAAATATTGTAGGCATACGTATGGCGATTTTGGTATTTTAAGAAACAAACTAAGTATTTTCATCCAAAAAGTGCAAATTGGTGAAGTGAAACTGATGTAGAAGACCACAGAAGGTCACTGGAACTTCTCAACAATAAGTGATTTACGGGTGGCGACAAGATTTGTCTCGAATGAAATAGCGTCATACCTAGTAGCCGGATGGTGGTGATGTGGGAACGTCGAAACTGCTCAAAAATATCAGAATGTACATTATTGTGAAGGGCTATTGATTAGATCATCGTATTTGAAACGAAAAAACTTCATATACAGGTTCAAAGTATACTTAGTAATTTCTGTATTAATGTCAATTCATGCATGAAATTACCTTCAATTAGCAATCACATTTATATTCCGATCGCAAACTAATCCAACACAAGAAACAAATTAAAACAATCACGAGAAATGTCATGCAAACTCGCATGGTTCCTAGAATGCGTCTATGTAGGTACATATTAGAGTTTGCAACTCGTCTCTTCAATCGGATTAATATTCCATTTGTATGGGTGGTGTCAGTTTGAAATAACCGGTTTCCGAGCAATTTACTTCGTCGTACGTAGTTACGAATATTTCTTATTAGATTACGACGAACTCCGATCAACTAACGCCAAGATGAATTGTGGTCGTCTAATTCTAAACAGTGCGTTACATCTTATAGATATCGATTATGATGTTTATTGTTAATATTGTTGGGGTTCCGTATCTCAGTCAACCCTTTGTTTCTGCACGAAATGTAAAGTTTTGATAATGTTACTGGTGTTGTATTTTAGAGCAAACGTTTGTAAGGAATTCAGATTATATTTTTTAAGGTTTTTATATTTTTATAAAAAGTGTCTAAAATACAATAAATAATGAAAACGAGTACACATTGCGTTACGAACCGGGGTCTAAATGGCCTAAACGGTGTGAAAAATAGCTTCACAACTTACCAAAACATTGGGAGCAGGGGCGTGTCGATGGTTCATCGGGATTTATGTCAAATTACCTAGCAATGGCTTGCCCATGCCCATTGACCTCGATGGCAGGCGCAGCGCAAGCTATGGAAAAAGGAAAGTCATATTTTATTCCATGAAATACGCACATTATTAGAAAGCTCTTTATTAGGGAGGGAGACAAAGACCAAGTGGTCTATACATATTAATATTGAATAGAATAGAATAGAAATTGTAAATAATTGGTATTAAGTAAACCTACATAAATGTAAGTTTAATACCAATTTTTGTCAAATTGTTTATACGAATACGTTAGATACCTATTGTAGTACTACACAAGAAGGGCCATTTTTGCATGTCTCTCGGGAACTACACATATTCTAGGATATGAGGTAGTAAAAAAGGAAAGCTGTTAATTAGAAAATTTTACTTTGTATGGAAATTCTATTGACTATGCGGCTAGCAGGGAGAGCTAGAAGGAATAGTCATACTGTCTTAGTAACATTCACTCTGATTCTGCCTTGTTTGACTGCATTATCACTCTCCATATCGTAACGGTATGACCTGAGAAACACCGACAATACTGACACATTGTAGGGTCTATTATGAAGGTTCTAGACAGGATCACTCTATTAGTGTAATACTTTCTGCATTCAGAATCTATCTCTTCGTGATATCGTTAGGCTCTTGACACAACAAGACACTTAAAACATTGGCACGTTAAGAATTAAGATGTATGTAATGTCTATCACGACAAAAGGTCCGCTGTCGAAACGAGAAGCCTAACGCTTATGCCTTGTCCCCTTAAATATGCCAAATTCCCTTTTTTCATTTATTACGAAAGGACGATGATTTATGTAATACGCCTTAGGCTTTATTGCCCCAAGTCCGAGGGAATTTCTTTTGAACAACTCAAACTTTTTTCACTTTTATCATTCTTGCTGCCGATCGCGCATAATAAAACCAGCAGAGTTAGTAACGGTAGCTAGTTATGAGGCGGAAAAAACGATTTTCGGATAGGAGTTATTCCTCCTTTTTACATTCATATTTTAGTCTACTTTAGTACACGAGTAGGTAATAAAATTTAGGTAAATCGGTCGGTATCAGTGGTCTATACATGGTTTATACGAGAATGCATTACATATTCTTTTGTGCGGCGTTTTAGTATATTTGATTCACAATAATTATTTAAATATATGACTAAAATGCTAAAATGTGATGAATGATCCTCCTTGTTGAAATAAACATTGTTTAATCTTGATAAGTTCATAGAAAAGTAACCAAAATCGAATTTCGGACATAAATCGAGTTTCAGGGAATAGTGGAGCTTGAAAGCAAAGTGGGTACCAATATCTTTTTTCTCATATATTTAATAATAGGTATATTATATTAAACTTGTATCCGTCGCAGGGAAATCGCTAAAACAGAGATTTTAACAAATCTCTAAGGGATATGACCAAATTACTTAGCCGCACAAACACTGTTTAGCGTGTTACAGTATACCTAGATACTTTTTATCATTTCACCGAACGTGTCTAGTGAAATGATAAAACCAGCTGACTTTGCGAGATCGTTTCGTCAACTCACTGACGTTTTAGGTATTTTATCAAATCATTAAACTAATTTGGTGTAATTAAAAAACAAGTTGCAGTTTTTGGCTGAAATCATCATTTCACATGATTTCACTAAACAGATTCAGCGATTTGATCAAATGTCTGCTTATTTCTAGGCTAATGATAAAATGGATTCGCCATTTTAATATCGGGCATGATTTGGTCAATTCCGTTAGAGATATGTTAAAATCTCTAATCTGGCCAATTCCCTGCGACATATCGACGCCTAATAGTTGAGTCTGTTCAGGTTGAGACTTTACCATTCTCGAAGTGAAAAGTAGGTAGTGTTCAATTTACTTCAGTATATATTGTGCTGCTACTGTGTATATCTACTACTCCAATTGTACTATAGATCAAAACTTTAAGCAAAAAACTAATATCGAATCAGTGACTGTGATATCTCTCACGTCTTATTAACTCAACTCAGATTGTACAGTCAGCATCCAGTGCAGTCTGTACAATCTAAAGTGTCAAATATATCGTCACATACTCGTATCTTTACGGCTATCGGAATAAGGATATAATATTTTGAATAATATAGGTTACATTAGCTACTTTGGATGCTGACTTAGGAACGAACGACGAACCAAGCGAAGGCAAACAGGTACCTACTGTTCGCCCTCGCTTGGTTCGCTGCTAGGTACCACCGTAAACATACCAATATAAGATTCTTGCCGCAAAGACTAATTTTAGTATCTTTTTGTTAAATCTTGAAAAAAGGATTCGGAAGATGTTAGATTATCTTAAGTATATTTCATGACAACTATGTGAAGAGAATAATAGAGGGAAAAGTAGATGGCAGCAAATAAAATAAAAATAAATTCCTCAACGAAGCGGAATGTAGAATAAGGTGGAAATAACTTCACCGACAAAGAGTCTTGCTCTTAAATAGACGATGATAATTGTTAAATCTAGCTACTATTATGTAAAACCGTTGTACGAGGTTGATAAAGTAACCAAGCAAGTTGGCACATTATCCCGAACTTGTACGGGCAGCTGCATGGGTCAACCGCACCGGGCGGGTAATATTTCCACGGCATAATTTGCCCTGTTTTATTGTGAAGGTTAATCTTAATTGAATATGCTTTTGTCGAGTGTTGTTTGTAATGTAGGAAAGAATTGCTAATGGCGAAGGATTTTTGGGATTTGGGCCGTAATTAAATGATAATTTCCGTTATAATGATTTGTCACCACAAGTATTTTGCATTATTTAATTTTAGTTGTTCTCACTTATATAATCCGCTCACCCTCTTAGTAATTAGACACATAAAGAAATAAGGTACAATTTCAGCGTTTTACCGAAAAATGTTTCATCAAATGATTTATTTTATCGAAATAATATCATGTCATAGAAAACTTTTTACTCTGAAGTCGTGAATTTGAGAATGTTCTCGTATAGAAGCCATTGAGGATATGTTAGCTTTGTTTTATTATAACCACAAATAGTTCACGGTTTAAGCGAAACATATTGTCGATGAAATGATATAGGAATCCCTATATCATTTCATCGACAATATGAATAAATAAATAAATTAGAAATTCTATGGAACGTCTGAAGATAATTTTATATAATCTAATAACATTGTTGCAACCTGCAACCGATCTAATAAACACAACAGCTGATGTTTAAAGCTCAGCTACGTATACATTTTTTTCTTTGCTGACTGTTCTTTTGCACACTAAAATGTATGCTAACGAAGACTGGCGTATCACATACCACTGGCTCCTGAAATGCGACTAGCTGGGACGTAAATTTGAATGTACTGCCTGATATGCTCCTGAAAATATACGGCTATGTCGACTCATTCATCAAGTACACTGCATATGCTTCATATACCGTAGAAAGACGGAAATGTGCAAAAGTTTATCGTATACTAGTATTAGATAAACTTTTGCATATTTCGCCTTTTGTCGTTTCAAAGAGCAAAAGTTATAATTAAAAAAATGCTATTTTATTTGGTCAGGATCTAGAGTATTGAAGCACTAAAACTGTTTTTAGGGTTCCGTTGCCAAAATCGTAAAAAAGGAACCGTTATAGTGTCGTCATATCCGTCCGTTCGTCTGTCCGTCTGTCAGTCCGTCCGTCCGTCCGTCCATATGTCACATGCTATTAACTCAAAAGCTACATGATTTATATTGATGAAATTTGGAGTATAGGTGTCATGTATCAGCCGATAATTAGTTTGATAGTTACTTAACAAGGAAATGTATTTTTAAGGGTGAACATTTTTTTTTAGAAAATATCAATGGGTGGCACTGGCACGTATTTCGACTGTTCCTGTTGTTTTAAAGAGATTGCGTCTCGAAAAAAAAAATTGATTTAGTGAATATTTTCGTAGATAATCGCTCCGAAAGTTGCATAATTTGTGTCCCTCTATTTGCTCCTCCTATTTGTCCTCTTTTTTTCTATGTCCAGAAATATATAAAAAAATAAGGATAAAACTTAATAAATAATTTCAAGGAAAATTATTTTCAACATTATCGAATTTACCGTTTTTGAGTTATTGCCAAGAAACTGCGCTTCTCAGCGGACGCAATTGCTGTGGAGATACGTTCTTTTGCTAGTGCACTTTTTCATGTAGTATTTTTTCATCTGTACTGCATTTTTTGTATGAACGGCTGCGGAACCCTGCACTGAGCATGGTCCCACGACATCCTCTTGGTCGGTTTTATGGTTATGTAAGATCTATTTAAAATGCAATATTGAAATACCTACTTGAGTGAATAATCATTTTTAAGATGAGTAAAGGTTTACAAATAACAACCGTTAATTATCTTAAAAAATAAATCACGCGATATATGATCATTATTACGTAATTATTCAGATTGTATGCTTAAGTATGAAATAATACATTCATAGAACGTATAACGATAAAACAGAAACGTACCTATTTAAATATTTTAGGTGCTTTATCATCATCCGTAAATTGCTGGTGAGTAACTTTATTGCTCCACCCGGGTGAGTGTACGTACTAGGGCTTCTAAAAGTACGGATATTTCAATTACGTAACCAGTACCGAACTTGGTTAGTTAAATTACGTAATTACGTCATTGATCTAGGATTTATTTAAAATCTGTGAAAAAAAATATTGTTTCGCCTACGGCACTATACTACGGCATTATTATCAAATTTCCATGTTTTCTGCTAATTTCTAGTCAGGAAAGGAGGAGAAAAATGTTAAATAGACTGATGAAACATGATTTGATTACAATATACGATACGACTGAATTCACCAATAGAACCCAGTACAACAACATAATAAATCGGGGATAAAAGTGCATCAAAACACTGGAACAATTCATAAAAATGCCTTAAATTACGAACTCCATAAGTACAGACAGGCACACAGAGTCTTCCCAGGGGATTCTCTGAAGTTTACCGATAACATTGTATTGATCTCTATTATTTGACGAAAAGGCCTTATTTTCGTTTGATATTTGTAATGTGAACTACTCAAATCTGTAATAAAACAGGGAGTTAGCATTCGATCAGTAAAAGCAGTTAGGTATTGTTGCCTGCTTTTGTCGAATAGTGTTATATTACAACATCTTCAATACAATATATTGCACGGATGTCACGAATATTTTTAATGCACACATAATTTATAAATATACGGTGCATAAATATTTTTTTTAAATAAAAACTTAAAACGGACTCAAAAAAAATACTAAAAGTAAAAAAAATAAGTATTCCTCGAATTTAGTTTCAGATAACTTTTTTTCAACTCAATCTATACCATATATGTTATCTTGGAATCGTCGTCACCCACAGAAATTGCAAAATTTTTAGAATTTATGATTTTACTAAGTTAATAATTGTTACACGGGTGGCATAGACTCCAAAATAACATTAATTGTATACCTATATTGTCTAAATTTTGTTGTAAAAAAGGTTAATTGAAACTAAATTTATCTTTTACGTCCCGGGGTCCTGTTTGTATGTTTTTTTTTAAATGTATTTATCAATTTTTCACTTTTTAGTGAATCGTTCCGTAAAATTTCCTCTCGTGACGACTTCGACAAGCCCAAACACGGCTAGGGTACATTATTTTATTATGGAGATCCGGTGCCTACGTTCCGACTTCACCTTCAGTACCATTCACATCAGGAGCATTTGAAATCGTGACTATGAAGTCCCTTGGCTAACTTAATTGAGATAAGTATCATATCGCCACCCGTACCGTAGATCACATTGAGGGGTGCCGGTGGCCTTCTGTAGTGTCTTCTCCATGAGTTCCACTTCACCAATTTATACTTTTTTTAATGCAAATGATTGACTTGTTTTTTAAAATACCGAAACCGACAGATATCTATAAAATTTGAGGGTTACCCTCAATATCCTTAGGATCCCATCATTAGATCCTGACTTGCTAACAACGAGACCACTTCAGGAGTATACAGTTTCACAAAATTTTGAATATCGGTCTACAATTGACAGAGTAATCGGTGAACATACAGTGGAAAATACATATAATCTCCTACTTTTTGAAGTCTGTTAAAATTACGTTATTACGGAATGGAAGCTCTAGTACGTACAGAGTAGACACGTCCAACATCGTATGGGCAGGACATTAAAACTCCATGAGCTAAAATAATTCTAATAATGCTTCTTCAGAATATTGAGTGCATCCAGTGGTGTGGCCGTCCATATAAGGTAATTCCCACTGGGTTGCCCAAAGAAAGCCTAATAACCACCTTTTTCTTTAAATATGAGTAAATGAATAAACTCCGGCTTCCCTTGTAATTTTCTTAACGCCATGCCTCTGGTGCATACCCATTAAATTATTTTTATTGCATGCTTCTTTGCAGACAAACTACCGATTATAATGAAAAAGTCGATTGCAAACTGTTGTCTATCGATATTTACCTACGTACACCTTTCAAAAAGTTCTTAAAAGTTCCCAAAGGTAACCGACGGAATTCTATACTTCTAAGCGTCTCTGTTATCTGTTTGTCACTCTTCAAGTGTCTACCAAAAGAAAAAATGTTCATAAGTGTACTTATTACAGTGGTCAATACCTACATCAACAAAAAATAAAATTTAAATATCAAAGGGAATACAAAAAACCCTTCGTGTGCGAATCAGACTATCGGCTTTTTACTCTCTAAGCACCTCCAGTTTCGCTTGAATAGAAAACGTATCTACTTTAATTATTCTACAGTAACTTTTAGAGATAATATAGTATTTAATGCAATGGTTATATAATGTATGCTTTTTCAGTCGAGCACCGCGTTTAGGGCACAAAGCTTGCTGAGTGGCCTTATTAAGGTACGAGACTTAAAAAGCTAATTATATAACTATTATATACAACACTTTTTCTTCGAGTAATCCATAAACTGGGTGCGTAACGATGCCTACGATTTTATTTTAAATAATATTAGTCGCAATAACGCTCATTCGATATAATGATTAAATCATATAACAACATTTAAGATATTGACATATGATATAATTATCCTTTTATATAATGATCATTTGATTGAATAACATTTAGTATAACATACAATAAGTATAATGCATATTTCTAATAATGAACATATGATATAACATATTTTTTACATATTAACATATAATATAATTATCATTATATATAAAGACCATTTGATTGAATGACATTTATTATAATATACAATAAATATAATGCATATTTCTTATATTTAACAAATGATATAACATACTTTTTACATATTAACATGAAATATAAGTATCTTTTAATATAATTAACATATGATATAACATACTTTTTACATAATAGCTTATAATATAATTATCATTTTATATAATGATCATTTGATTAAATTATATACTTTAAGTAAAATGCATATTTTCTATAATGAACATATGTTATAATGTAGTTTGTATTGTGAACATGTATAGCAGAGCGTCAAAATGGGTCAAAAAACTAAAACTATAGGTAAGGTTAGGTTTGTATTGTGACCATGTATAGCGGAGCGAGCGAAGAAAGCGGAGCGTCAAAATGGTTCGGATACCGAAAAATGTATCTTAGGTTAGGTTTGTATTGTGACCTGCATAGCGGAGCGAGCATAGCGAGCGGAACGTCAAAATGCTTGCTTGCATGTACACAATGGACAAAATGGAACATGGGTCAAAAACCGATAACTGTAGGTTAGGTTAGGTTTGTATTCTGACCATGTATAGCGGAGCAAGCGAACCGAGCGGAGCGTCAAAATGCTTGCTTGCATGTACACAATGGACAAAATGGAATATGGGCCAAAAACCGAAAAATGTAGGTTAGGTTAAGTTTGTATTGTGACCATATATAGCCACAATACCGTCAAAATGCTTGCATGCTTGATTTATTTTTATTTTAGACGTGGTGATCAGAAACAGGTTTATATCAAAGTAATATTTATGTCAAAGTTAAGTTAAAACTGCGACCACACAATGCGAATTCTTCTAAGAAAGTTAGGTTATATTTGCGATCCCTACACAATGCGAATTGCTACCGGAAAAAAGGTAAGGTTAGAACTGCGACCCCTACACTATAATGTGAACTGCGACCATATGATCATAATAATAAATAAGCGTTATACTATATGATCGTTATAATGAATAAGCGTTGTACCATGTGATAGTTGTAATAAATAAGCGTTATACCATACGATAGTTAAAATAAATAAGCAGTGGACAATATGATCATTATAATAAATAAGCGTTATACCGGTTTACCCTTGAAATTTCGACAAACGTTTAATCGAATTTCAGTTCAAAGTCAACGATACGCTTTTTTTCATTTGATCGAATATTCATTACATCGAACAATTAAATGGTGTATTCTTATAACATGGATTTTTACTGCGTCGAAATATTATTTAAGATATACTTTATTTCGCAGATCTTTATTTCATATTTTATTATTTTGTTTTAAATTTTACATTGTAGAAAATCGACTAAGTAATTATTTTCAACTTAGTTTTCTAGTAGAGATTTCTTTTTTGTTAGGGACGCAGTTCTAGTTATTAGGCGGAAGTTGGTTCTGGCGTTTCGCTCGCTCTTAAGGTTCGCTGTTCAACCTAACACTCCTCCTCGCTTCGCTTGTCGTCGTACCTAACCTAAGCCCAGTCGGACCTGCCTTAGAACTAGATAAATGCCGAAAACTATTTCAATACTAACTTATTTAATAGCAAAATAGGATCTGCCATAAAGTCGTATCGTAAACTAGTCGGACCTGGACGTCTCGCTCGCTTCGCTCGCTCGTTAGGGTCGCAGTTCAACCTAACACTCCTCCTCGCTTCGCTCGTCGTCGTACCTAATCTAACTGAAGTCTGACCTGCCTTAAAGTAGAATACGCAACTACTGTTCTGGGAGCGAATTACTTTTGTTAGGGACGCAGTTCTAACCAAACCTAACCTACTGTACAGGGAGCGAATCACCTTAAACTAATAGCAATAGTAATTATATTTAATTTATTTTTCAGAAGAATACAAGCTTTCAAACATAAGTTGTCTATAATGAAAAGCGTTTGTTTTTTTTTTCTTAAAATATGTAAGTAAGTATGCAATGAATTAGTTGTATAATAATACGTCGATGAAATAATAAAAATTATTTGATGTCCTGTCCTTAAAATAATCTATTAAATGTAATTTTAAGCATTTAAAATTCCTTATATCATTGCTCTAATAATTGTTATAATATGTAATGAATAGTCGATGAAGGCATAATACTCCAAGAGATAATATTTATACTGAATATTCTATGAATCGTTTTCGATGAAATGAAATTCGATGAAAAGATTGTCGAGATTTCAAGGGGCACCCGCGTTATACCATATGATCGTTATAATGAATAAGCGTTATACAATATGACTAGTATTTGCAAGGTGCGCGGGGCGCAAGCCCCGCGCGAGGCCCCCAACGACATTGTTTTTTTGTGGACAGAACTTGGACTCTTATAATTATAGACGAAAGGGTGTTTCGAGTTAAAAATTTGCTGTGGGAAGGTGAAAGGAAAGTGAAAAGGAGAAGGGGTCTGCACGCGGGTGTGTTTGCGTCGCGTTGGCTGACGGTCGCCTTCGGGCCTGTGGCCCTCAGTCGAATTAAAATCTGGGTAAGCTCGCCCTGCGGGCCCTGCGGGCCCTCGAGCTCGCGTCGTTGGGAGTCGGTCGTGACGCTCCGCACCTTCGGTACTCTACTCTACTACTACTACTCTCCGGTTAGAAATGAGTGGTAATGCAGCTTTATATAGTATAAACTAGTATTTGCATGGTGCGCGGGGCGCTAGCGCCCCGCGAGGCCCCTGTGCGCATTGTGTTTTATGCGCAGGAGTCGGACTCGTTCTAATTGTAGACGAAAAAGAGTTTCGAGTTAAAAATTTGCTGTGGGAAGGTGAAAGCAGAGTGAAAAGGAGAAGGGGTCTGCACGCGGGAGTGTTTGCGTCGCGTTGGCTGACGGCGCCTTCGGGCCTGCGGCCCTCAGTCGAGTAAAAGACCGGGTGAGCTCGCCCTGCGGGCCCTGCGGGCCCTCGAGCTCGCATCGGTGGGAGCCGGTCGTGACGCTCCGCACCTTTGGTGCTTCGCGGATGCTCGGCCTTTGGCCTCGCATCGGCTGTCGCTCGCCTTCGGGCCTGCGGCCCTCAGTCGAGTTAAAATCCTGGTAAGCTCGCCCTGCGGGCCCTGCGGGCCCTCGAGCTCGCGTCGGTGGGAGTCGGTCGTGACGCTCCGCACCTTCGGTGCTTCGCGGATGCTCGGCCTTTGGCCTCGCATCGGCTGACGCTCGCCTTCGGGCCTGCGGCCCTCAGTCGACTTATTATCCGAGTAAGCTCGCCCTGCGGACCCTGCGGGCCCTCGAGCTCGCGACGTTGGGAGTCGGTCGTGACGCTCCTCACCTTCGGTGCTACGCGGAAGCTCGGCCTTCGGCCTCGCCTCGGCTGACGCTCTCCTTCGGGACTGCGGCCCTCAGTCGAGTAATAATCCGGTTAAGCTCGCCCTGCGGGCCCTGCGGGCCCTCGGGCTCGCGCAGGTGGATATCGATCGTGACGCTCCGCACCTTCGGTGCTACGCGGAAGATCGGCCTGCGGCCTCGCGGTCGCTAACGCTCGCCGTCGGGCCTGCGGCCCTCCGTCGAGCTAAAATTACTTGGGGTATAGTATGTGTCTGGGTGGGCTCGCCCTGCGGGCCCTTCGGGCCCTCGGGCTCGCGTAGGTGGGAGCCAGTCGTGACGCTCCGCACCTTCGGTGCTACGCGGAAGCTCGGCCTGCGGCCTCGCGTTCGCTGACGCTCGCCGTCGGGCCTGCGGCCCTCCGTCGAGCTAAAATTACTTGGGGTAGAGTATCATTTTGGATGGGCTCGCCCTACGGGCCCTCCGGGCCCTCGGGCTCGCGTCACGACGTCACGCTCCGCACCTTTGGTGCTCCGCGGAAGCTGGGCCTTCGGCCTCGCCTGTTTCGACGCTCACCCTCGGGCCTACGGCCCTCGGTCGAGCTGTAACTGGGCCAATTTAAATTTTTCGTCAGCGGATGCTCGGCCTTTGGCCTCGCATCGGCTGACGCTCGCCTTCGGACCTGCGGCCCTCAGTCGAGTTAAAATCCGGGTAAGCTCGCCCTGCGGGCCCTGCGGGCCCTCGAGCTCGCATCGGTGGGAGCCGGTCGTGACGCTCCGCACCTTTGGTGCTTCGCGTATGCTCGGCCTTTGGCCTCGCATCGGCTGACGCTCGCCTTCGGGCCTGCGGCCCTCAGTCGAGTTACAAACCGGGTAAGCTCGCCCTGCGGGCCCTGCGGGCCCTCGAGCTCGCATCGGTCAGAGGGGGTCGTGACGCTCCGCACCTTCGGTGCTTCGCGGATGCTCGGCCTTCGGCCTCGCCTCGGCTAACGCTCTCCTTCGGGCCTGCGGCCCTCAGTCGAGTAATAATCCGGTAAGGCTCGACCTGCGGGCCCTCGGGCTCGCTTAGGTGGATAACGATCGTGACGCTCCGCACCTTCGGTGCTACGCGGAAGCTCGGCCTGCGGCCTCGCGGTCGCTGACGCTCGCCGTCGGGCCTGCGGCCCTCCGTCGAGCTAAAATTACTTGGGGTATAGTAAGTGTCTGGGTGGGCTCGCCCTGCGGGCCCTTCGGGCCCTTGGGCTCGCGTAGGTGGGAGCCGGTCGTGACGCTCCGCACCTTCGGTGCTACGCGGAAGCTCGGCCTGCGGCCTCGCGGTCGCTGACGCTCGCCGTCGGGCCTGCGGCCCTCCGTCGAGCTAAAATTACTTGGGGTAGAGTAACATTTTGGATGGGCTCGCCCTACGGGCCCTCCGGGCCCTCGGGCTCGCGTCACGACGTCACGCTCCGCACCTTTGGTGCTCCGCGAAAGCTCGGCCTTCGGCCTCGCCTTTTTCGACGCTCACCCTCGGGCCTGCGGCCCTCGGTTGAGCTGTATCTGGGCCAATTTTAATTTTTCGATTTTGTCCGAACTTGTCCGAATTTTCAAAATCTGATTGCAGATTCGGAATTGTAGGCACCATTACACCCCAGATACTAAATTTCAACCCCCTCCGCCCAATTTGAAAATCGGCCGCCATTTTGAAGTCGCCATCTTGAAAAAAAAACAAGTCCAATCGATAGCCATGCCCGACCCCTATGACATTTGGTCGAGCACCCCCCACCCATCTCGAACCGTTTGGCCCTGGCGGCGATTCAAAAATTTTTCCATACAAAAAAAAAAGTGGACGAAAAAAAAAAATTTTTCCAAAATTAAATTCCTGGACCCCAACAACCCCCAAATACCAAATTTCACGCCGCTAGGACCATTTTGAAAATTTTCCGCCATTTTGAGGTCGCCATTTTGAAAAAAAAATGGTGGCTCGAGAAACTGCCAAGGGTCCTCTATGACATTTGGTCAAACACCCCCCCCTCCATCTCTTACCGTTTTTCCAAACCGTTGAGCAAATTTTGAGTCTGTGACGGTAGACTCGATCTCGTATTTTTCCTGGGGTCCAGGGGCCGAGCTCTATACAACCATATAGAGAGCTATACTCCAAGTAGCTCCAGTTGGGCCACACTACTCTCCGGTTAGAAATCAGTGGTAATGCAGCTTTATATAATATAAACTAGTATTTGCATGGTGCGCGGGGCGCAAGCGCCCCGCGAGGCCCCTGTGCGCAGTGGGTTTTATGCGCAGGAGTCGGACTCAGTCTAATTGTAGACGAAAAAGAGTTTCGAGTTAAAAATTTGCTGTGGGAAGGTGAAAGGAGAGTGAAAAGGAGAAGGGGTCTGCACGCGGGTGTGTTTGCGTCGCGTTGGCTGACGGTCGCCTTCGGGCCTGCGGCCCTCAGTCGAGTTAAAGACCGGGTGAGCTCGCCCTGCGGGCCCTGCGGGCCCTCGAGCTCGCATCGGTGGGAGCCGGTCGTGACGCTCCGCACCTTTGGTGCTTCGCGGATGCTCGGCCTTTGGCCTCGCATCGGCTGACGCTCGCCTTCGGGCCTGCGGCCCTCAGTCGAGTTACAAACCGGGTAAGCTCGCCCTGCGGGCCCTGCGGGCCCTCGAGCTCGCGTCGGTGGGAGCCGGTCGTGACGCTCCGCACCTTCGGTGCTTCGCGGACGCTCGGCCTTTGGCCTCGCATCGGCTGACGCTCGCCTTCGGGCCTGCGGCCCTCAGTCGAGTTACAAACCGGGTAAGCTCGCCCTGCGGGCCCTGCGGGCCCTCGAGCTCGCGTCGGTGGGAGCCGGTCGTGACGCTCCGCACCTTCGGTGCTTCGCGGATGCTCGGCCTTTGGCCTCGCATCGGCTACTGCTCTCCTTCGGGCCTGCGGCCCTCAGTCGAGTAATAATCCGGTAAGGCTCGCCCTGCGGGCCCTGCGGGCCCTCGGGCTCGCTTAGGTGGATAACGATCGTGTCGCTCCGCACCTTCGGTGCTACGCGGAAGCTCGGCCTGCGGCCTCGCGGTCGCTGACGCTCGCCGTCGGGCCTGCGGCCCTCCGTCGAGCTAAAATTACTTGGGGTATAGTAAGTGTCTGGGTGGGCTCGCCCTGCGGGCCCTTCGGGCCCTTGGGCTCGCGTAGGTGGGAGCCGGTCGTGACGCTTTGCACCTTCGGTGCTACGCGGAAGCTCGGCCTGCGGCCTCGCGGTCGCTGACGCTCGCCGTCGGGCCTGCGGCCCTCCGTCGAGCTAAAATTACTTGGGGTAGAGTAACATTTTGGATGGGCTCGCCCTACGGGCCCTCCGGGCCCTCGGGCTCGCGTCACGACGTCACGCTCCGCACCTTTGGTGCTCCGCGAAAGCTCGGCCTTCGGCCTCGCCTTTTTCGATGCTCACCCTCGGGCCTGCGGCCCTCGGTCAAGCTGTATCTGGGCCAATTTTAATTTTTCGATTTTGTCCGAACTTGTCCGAATTTTCAAAATCTGATTGCAGATTCGGAATTGTAGGCACCATTACACCCCAGATACTAAATTTCAACCCCCTCAGCCCAATTTGAAAATCGGCTGCCATTTTGAAGTCGCCATCTTGAAAAAAAATCAAGTCCAATCGATAGCTACGCCCGGCCCCTATGACATTTGGTCGAGCACCCCCCACCCATCTAGCACCGTTTGGCCGTGGCGGCGTATCAAAAATTTTTCCATACAAAAAAAAAAGTGGACGAAAAAAAAAAAATTTTCCAAAATTAAATTCCTGGACCCCAAAAACCCCTAAATACCAAATTTCACGCCGCTAGGACCATTTTGAAAATTTTCCGCCATTTTGAGGTCGCCATTTTGAAAAAAAAATGGTGGGTCGAGAAACTGCCCAGGGTCCTCTATGACATTTGGTCGAACACCCCCCCTCCATCTGGCACCGTTTCCGAGAACCGTGCACCAGGTTTTGACTCCGAGCCAAATCTTCAAAAGTCAGATTTTTCTGGGGGTCCAGGAGCCGCCCTCTATACGAATATGTAGGCCAAACCCCCCCTCCAAACCTCCTTCCCGGAGATCAATTCTATACATGAGAAATCAGTGGTAATGCAGCTTTATATAATATAAACTAGTATTTGCATGGTGCGCGGGGCGCAAGCGCCCCGCGAGGCCCCTGTGCGCAGTGGGTTTTATGCGCAGGAGTCGGACTCAGTCTAATTGTAGACGAAAAAGAGTTTCGAGTTAAAAATTTGCTGTGGGAAGGTGAAAGGAGAGTGAAAAGGAGAAGGGGTCTGCACGCGGGTGTGTTTGCGTCGCGTTGGCTGACGGTCGCCTTCGGGCCTGCGGCCCTCAGTCGAGTTAAAGACCGGGTGAGCTCGCCCTGCGGGCCCTGCGGGCCCTCGAGCTCGCATCGGTGGGAGCCGGTCGTGACGCTCCGCACCTTTGGTGCTTCGCGGATGCTCGGCCTTTGGCCTCGCATCGGCTGACGCTCGCCTTCGGGCCTGCGGCCCTCAGTCGAGTTACAAACTGGGTAAGCTCGCCCTGCGGGCCCTGCGGGCCCTCGAGCTCGCGTCGGTGGGAGCCAGTCGTGACGCTCCGCACCTTCGGTGCTTCGCGGATGCTCGGCCTTTGGCCTCGCATCGGCTGACGCTCGCCTTCGGGCCTGCGGCCCTCAGTCGAGTACCAATACGGGTAAGCTCGCCCTGCGGGCCCTGCGGGCCCTCGAGCTCGCATCGGTCGGAAGGGGTCGTGACGCTCCGCACCTTCGGTGCTTCGCAGATGCTCGGCCTTCGGCCTCGCATTGGCTGACGCTCTCCTTCGGGCCTGCGGCCCTCAGTCGAGTAATAATCCGGTAAGGCTCGCCCTGCGGGCCCTGCGGGCCCTCGGGCTCGCTTAGGTGGATAACGATCGTGACGCTCCGCACCTTCGGTGCGTCGCAGATGCTCGGCCTTCGGCCTCGCCTCGGCTAACGCTCTCCTTCGGGCCTGCGGCCCTCAGTCAAGTAATAATCCGGTAAGGCTCGCCCTGCGGGCCCTGCGGGCCCTCGGGCTCGCTTAGGTGGATAACGATCGTGACGCTTCGCACCTTCGGTGCTACGCGGAAGCTCGGCCTGCGGCCTTGCGGTCGCTGACGCTCGCCGTCGGGCCTGCGGCCCTCCGTCGAGCTAAAATTACTTGGGGTATAGTAAGTGTCTGGGTGGGCTCGCCCTGCGGGCCCTTCGGGCCCTCGGGCTCGCGTAGGTGGGAGCCGGTCGTGACGCTCCGCACCTTCGGTGCTACGCGGAAGCTCGGCCTGCGGCCTCGCGGTCGCTGAGAGCTCGCCGTCGGGCCTGCGGCCCTCCGTCGAGCTAAAATTACTTGGGGTATAGTAAGTGTCTGGGTGGGCTCGCCCTGCCCTCAGTCGAGTAATAATCCGGTAAGGCTCGCCCTGCGGGCCCTGCGGGCCCTCGGGCTCGCGCAGGTGGATAACGGTCGTGACGGTCCGCACCTTCGGTGCTACGCGGAAGCTCGGCCTGCGGCCTCGCGGTCGCTGACGCTCGCTGTCGGGCCTGCGGCCCTCCGTCGAGCTAAAATTACTTGGGGTATAGTAAGTGTCTGGGTGGGCTCGCCCTGCGGGCCCTTCGGGCCCTTGGGCTCGCGTAGGTGGGAGCCGGTCGTGACGCTCCGCACCTTCGGTGCTACGCGGAAGCTCGGCCTGCGGCCTCGCGGTCGCTGACGCTCGCCGTCGGGCCTGCGGCCCTCCGTCGAGCTAAAATTACTTGGGGTATAGTAAGTGTCTGGGTGGGCTCGCCCTGCGGGCCCTTCGGGCCCTTGGGCTCGCGTAGGTGGGAGCCGGTCGTGACGCTCCGCACCTTCGGTGCTACGCGGAAGCTCGGCCTGCGGCCTCGCGGTCGCTGACGCTCGCCGTCGGGCCTGCGGCCCTCCGTCGAGCTAAAATTACTTGGGATATAGTAAGTTTTTGGGTGGGCTCGCCCTACGGGCCCTCCGGGCCCTCGGGCTCGCGTCACGACGTCACGCTCCGCACCTTCGGTGCTCCGCGGAAGCTCGGCCTTCGGCCTCGCCTGTTTCGACGCTCGCCCTCGGGCCTGCGGCCCTCGGTCGAGCTGTAACTGGGCCAATTTTAATTTTTCGATTTTGTCCGAACTTGTCCGAATTTTCAAAATCTAAATGCAGATTCGGAATTGTAGGCACCATTGCACCCCAGATACTAAATTTCAACCCCGTCCGCCCAATTTGAAAATCGGCCGCCATTTTGAAGTCGTCATCTTGAAAAAAAATCAAGTCCAATCGATAGCTAGGCCCGACCCCTATGACATTTGGTCGAGCACCCCCCACCCATCTCGAACCGTTTGGCCCTGGCGGCGATTCAAAAATTTTTCCATACAAAAAAAAAAGTGGACGAAAAAAAAAAATTTTTCCAAAATTAAATTCCGGGACCCCAAAAACCCCCAAATACCAAATTTCACGCCGCTAGGACCATTTTGAAAATTTTCCGCCATTTTGAGGTCGCCATTTTGAAAAAAAAATGGTGGCTCGAGAAACTGCCAAGGGTCCTCTATGACATTTGGTCAAACACCTCCCCTCCATCTCTTACCGTTTTTCCAAACCGTTGACCAAATTTTGAGTCTGTGACGGTAGACTCGATCTCGTATTTTTCCTGGGGTCCAGGGGCCGAGCTCTATACGACCATATAGAGAGCTATACCCCAAGTCGCTCCAGTTGGGCCACACTACTCTCCGGTTAGAAATGAGTCGTAATGCAGCTTTATATAATATAAACTAGTATTTGCATGGTGCGCGGGGCGCAAGCGCCCCGCGAGGCCCCTGTGCGCAGTGGGTTTTATGCGCAGGAGTCGGACTCGTTCTAATTGTAGACGGAGAGGACGTTCGAGTTAGCAAATTTGCTGTGGGAAGGTGAAAGGAGAGTGAAAAGGAGAAGGGGTCTGCACGCGGGTGTGTTTGCGTCGCGTTGGCTGACGGTCGCCTTCGGGCCTGCGGCCCTCAGTCGAGTTACGATTTGGGTGGGCTCGCCCTGCGGGCCCTGCGGGCCCTCGAGCTCGCATCGGTGGGAGCCGGTCGTGACGCTCCGCACCTTTGGTGCTTCGCGGATGCTCGGCCTTTGGCCTCGCATCGGCTGACGCTCGCCTTCGGGCCTGCGGCCCTCAGTCGAGTTACAAACCGGGTAAGCTCGCCCTGCGGGCCCTGCGGGCCCTCGAGCTCGCGTCGGTGGGAGCCGGTCGTGACGCTCCGCACCTTCGGTGCTTCGCGGATGCTCGGCCTTTGGCCTCGCATCGGCTGACGCTCGCCTTCGGGCCTGCGGCCCTCAGTCGAGTACCAATACGGGTAAGCTCGCCCTGCGGGCCCTGCGGGCCCTCGAGCTCGCATCGGTCGGAGGGGGTCGTGACGCTCCGCACCTTCGGTGCTTCGCGGATGCTCGGCCTTCGGCCTCGCCTCGGCTAACGCTCTCCTTCGGGCCTGCGGCCCTCAGTCGAGTACCAATACGGGTAAGCTCGCCCTGCGAGCCCTGCGGGCCCTCGAGCTCGCATCGGTCGGAGGGGGTCGTGACGCACCGCACCTTCGGTGCTTCGCGGATGCTCGGCCTTCGGCCTCGCATCGGCTGACGCTCGCCTTCGGGCCTGCGGCCCTCAGTCGAGTACCAATACGGGTAAGCTCGCCCTGCGGGCCCTGCGGGCCCTCGAGCTCAAATCGGTCGGAGGGGGTCGTGACGCTCCGCACCTTCGGTGCTTCGCGGATGCTCGGCCTTCGGCCTCGCCTCGGCTAACGCTCTCCTTCGGGCCTGCGGCCCTCAGTCGAGTACCAATACGGGTAAGCTCGCCCTGCGGGCCCTGCGGGCCCTCGAGCTCGCATCGGTCGGAGGGGGTCGTGACGCTCCGCACCTTCGGTGCTTCGCGGATGCTCGGCCTTCGGCCTCGCCTCGGCTAAAGCTCTCCTTCGGGCCTGCGGCCCTCAGTCGAGTAATAATCCGGTAAGTGGATAACGATCGTGACGCTCCGCACCTTCGGTGCTACGCGGAAGCTCGGCCTGCGGCCTCGCGGTCGCTGACGCTCACCGTCGGGCCTGCGGCCCTCCGTCGAGCTAAAATTACTTGGGGTATAGTAAGTGTCTGGGTGGGCTCGCCCTGCGGGCCCTTCGGGCCCTTGGGCTCGCGTAGGTGGGAGCCGGTCGTGACGCTCCGCACCTTCGGTGCTACGCGGAAGCTCGGCCTGCGGCCTCGCGGTCGCTGACGCTCGCCGTCGGGCCTGCGGCCCTCCGTCGAGCTAAAATTACTTGGGGTAGAGTAACATTTTGGATGGGCTCGCCCTGCGGGCCCTCCGGGCCCTCGGGCTCGCGTCACGACGTCACGCTCCGCACCTTTGGTGCTCCGCGAAAGCTCGGCCTTCGGCCTCGCCTTTTTCGACGCTCACCCTCGGGCCTGCGGCCCTCGGTTGAGCTGTATCTGGGCCAATTTTAATTTTTCGATTTTGTCCGAACTTGTCCGAATTTTCAAAATCTGATTGCAGATTCGGAATTGTAGGCACCATTGCACCCCAGATACTAAATTTCAACCCCCTCCGCCCAATTTGAAAATCAGCCGCCATTTTGAAGTCGCCATCTTGAAAAAAAATCAAGTCCAATCGATAGCCACGCCCGACCCCTATGACATTTGGTCGAGCACCCCCCACCCATCTCGGACCGTTTGGCCCTGGCGGCGATTCAAAAAATTTTCCATACAAAAAAAAAAGTGGACGAAAAAAAAAAATTTTTCGAAAATTAAATTCCTGGACCCCAAAAACCCCCAAATACCAAATTTCACGCCGCTAGGACCATTTTGAAAATTTTCCGCCATTTTGAGGTCGCCATTTTGAAAAAAAAATGGTGGCTCGAGAAACTGCCAAGGGTCCTCTATGACATTTGGTCGAACACCCCCCCTCCATCTGGCACCGTTTCCGAGAACCGTGCACCAGGTTTTGACTTCGAGCCAAATCTTCAAAAGTCGGATTTTTCTGGGGGTCCAGGAGCCGACCTCTATACGAATATGTAGGTTAAACCCCCCCTCCAAACCTCCTTCCCGGAGAACAACCCTATACTTAAGAAATGAGTGGTAATGCAGCTTTATATAATATAAACTAGTATTTGCATGGTGCGCGGGGCGCAAGCGCCCCGCGAGGCCCCTGTGCGCAGTGGGTTTTATGCGCAGGAGTCGGACTCGTTCTAATTGTAGACGAAAACGAGTTTCGAGTTAAAAATTTGCTGTGGGAAGGTGAAAGGAGAGTGAAAAGGAGAAGGGGTCTGCACGCGGGTGTGTTTGCGTCGCGTTGGCTGACGGTCGCCTTCGGGCCTGCGGCCCTCAGTCGAGTTAAAGACCGGTTCAGCTCGCCCTGCGGGCCCTGCGGGCCCTCGAGCTCGCATCGGTGGGAGCCGGTCGTGACACTCCGCACCTTTGGTGCTTCGCGGATGCTCGGCCTTTGGCCTCGCATCGGCTGACGCTCGCCTTCGGGCCTGCGGCCCTCAGTCGAGTTAAAATCCGGGTAAGCTCGCCCTGCGGGCCCTGCGGGCCCTCGAGCTCGCATCGGTGGGAGCCGGTCGTGACACTCCGCACCTTTGGTGCTTCGCGGATGCTCGGCCTTTGGCCTCGCATCGGCTGACGCTCGCCTTCGGGCCTGCGGCCCTCAGTCGAGTTACAAACCGGGTAAGCTCGCCCTGCGGGCCCTGCGGGCCCTCGAGCTCGCGTCGGTGGGAGCCGGTCTTGACGCTCCGCACCTTCGGTGCTTCGCGGATGCTCGGCCTTTGGCCTCGCATCGGCTGACGCTCGCCTTCGGGCCTGCGGCCCTCAGTCGAGTACCAATACGGGTAAGCTCGCCCTGCGGGCCCTGCGGGCCCTCGAGCTCGCGTCGTTGGGAGTCGGTCGTGACGCTCCGCACCTTCGGTGCTACGCGGAAGCTCGGCCTTCGGCCTCGCCTCGGCTGACGCTCTCCTTCGGGCCTGCGGCCCTCAGTCGAGTAATAATCCAGTTAGGCTCGCCCTGCGGGCCCTGCGGGCCCTCGGGCTCTTAAGTGGATAACGATCGTGACGCTCCGCACCTTCGGTGCTACGCGGAAGCTCGGCCTGCGGCCTCGCGGTCGCTGACGCTCGCCGTCGGGCCTGCGGCCCTCCGTCGAGCTAAAATTACTTGGGGTATAGTAAGTGTCTGGGTGGGCTCGCCCTGCGGGCCCTTCGGGCCCTTGGGCTCGCGTAGGTGGAAGCCGGTCGTGACGCTCCGCACCTTCGGTGCTACGCGGAAGCTCGGCCTGCGGCCTCGCGGTCGCTGACGCTCGCCGTCGGGCCTGCGGCCCTCCGTCGAGCTAAAATTACTTGGGATATAGTAAGTTTTTGGGTGGGCTCGCCCTACGGGCCCTCCGGGCCCTCGGGCTCGCGTCACGACGTCACGCTCCGCACCTTTGGTGCTCCGCGGAAGCTCGGCCTTCGGCCTCGCCTGTTTCGACGCTCAACCTCGGGCCTGCGGCCCTCGGTCGAGCTGTATCTGGGCCACTTTTAATTTTTCGATTTTGTCCGAACTTGTCCGAATTTTCAAAATCTGATTGCAGATTCAGAATTGTAGGCACCATTACACCCTATATACTAAATTTCAACCCCCTCAGCCCAATTTGAAAATCGGCCGCCATTTTGAAATCGCCATCTTGAAAAAAAATCAAGTCCAATCGATAGCCACGCCCGACCACTATGACATTTGGTCGAGCACCCCCTACCCATCTCGCACCGTTTGGCCGTGGCGGCGATTCAAAAAAAATTTCATACAAAAAAAAAAGTGGACGAAAAAAAAAAATTTTTCCAAAATTAAATTCCTGGACCCCAAAAACCCCCAAATACCAAATTTCACGCCGCTAGGACCATTTTGAAAATTTTCCGCCATTTTGAGGTCGCCATTTTGAAAAAAAAATGGTGGCTCGAGAAACTGCCCAGGGTCCTCTACGACATTTGGTCGAACACCCCCCCTCCATCTGGCACAGTTTTCGAGAACCGTGCACCAGGTTTTGACTCCGAGCCAAATCTTGAAAAGTCGGATTTTTCTGGGGGTCCAGGAGCCGACCTCTATACGAATATGTAGGCAATACCCCCCCTCCAAACCTCCTTCCCGGAGAACAACCCTATACTTAAGAAATCAGTGGTAATGCAGCTTTATATAATATAAACTAGTATTTGCATGGTGCGCGGGGCGCAAGCGCCCCGCGAGGCCCCTGTGCGCAGTGGGTTTTATGCGCAGGAGTCGGACTCGTTCTAATTGTAGACGAAAACGAGTTTCGAGTTAAAAATTTGCTGCGGGAAGGTGAAAGGAGAGTGAAAAGGAGAAGGGGTCTGCACGCGGGTGTGTTTGCGTCGCGTTGGCTGACGGTCGCCTTCGGGCCTGCGGCCCTCAGTCGAGTTAAAGACCGGGTGAGCTCGCCCTGCGGGCCCTGGGGGCCCTCGAGCTCGCATCGGTGGGAGCCGGTCGTGACGCTCCGCACCTTTGGTGCTTCGCGGATGCTCGGCCTTTGGCCTCGCATCGGCTGACGCTCGCCTTCGGGCCTGCGGCCCTCAGTCGAGTTAAAATCCGGGTAAGCTCGCCCTGCGGGCCCTGCGGGCCCTCGAGCTCGCATCGGTGGGAGCCGGTCGTGACGCTCCGCACCTTCGGTGCTTCGCGGATGCTCGGCCTTTGGCCTCGCATCGGCTGACGCTCGCCATCGGGCCTGCGGCCCTCAGTCGACTTATAATCCGAGTTAGCTCGCCCTGCGGGCCCTGCGGGCCCTCGATCTCGCATCGGTGGGTGCCAATCGTGACGCTCCGCACCTTTGGTGCTTCGCGGATGCTCGGCCTTTGACCTCGCATCGGCTGACGCTCGCCTTCGGGCCTGCGGCCCTCAGTCGATTTAAATCCGGGTGGGCTCGCCCTGCGGGCCCTGCGGGCCCTCGAGCTCGCATCGGTCGGAGGGGGTCGTGACGCTCCGCACCTTCGGTGCTTCGCGGATGCTCGGCCTTTGGCCTCGCATCGGCTGACGCTCGCCTTCGGGCCTACGGCCCTCAGTCGACTTATAATCCGAGATAGCTCGCCCTGCGGGCCCTGCGGGCCCTCGAGCTCGCGTCGTTGGGAGGGGGTCGTGACGCTCCGCACCTTCGGTGCTCCGCGGATGCTCGGCCTTCGGCCTCGCCTCGGCTTACGCTCTCCTTCGGGCCTGCGGCCCACAGTCGAGTAATAATCCGGTAAGGCTCGCCCTGTGGGCCCTCGGGCTCACTTAGGTGGATAACGATCGTGACGCTCCGCACCTTCGGTGCTACGCGGAAGCTCGGCCTGCGGCCTCGCGGTCGCTAACGCTCGCCGTCGGGCCTGCGGCCCTCCGTCGAGCTAAAATTACTTGGGGTATAGTAAGTGTCTGGGTGGGCTCGCCCTGCGGGCCCTTCGGGCCCTTGGGCTCGCGTAGGTGGGAGCCGGTCGTGACGCTCCGCACCTTCGGTGCTACGCGGAAGCTCGGCCTGCGGCCTCGCGGTCGCTGACGCTCGCCGTCGGGCCTGCGGCCCTCCGTCGAGCTAAAATTACTTGGGATATAGTAAGTTTTTGGGTGGGCTCGCCCTACGGGCCCTCCGGGCCCTCGGGCTCGCGTCACGACGTCACGCTCCGCACCTTTGGTGCTCCGCGGAAGCTCGGCCTTCGGCCTCGCCTGTTTCGACGCTCAACCTCGGGCCTGCGGCCCTCGGTCGAGCTGTATCTGGGCCACTTTTAATTTTTCGATTTTGTCAGAACTTGTCCGAATTTTCAAAATCTGATTGCAGATTCGGAATTGTAGGCACCATTGCACCCTATATACTAAATTTCAACCCCCTCAGCCCAATTTGAAAATCGGCCGCCATTTTGAAGTCGCCATCTTGAAAAAAAATCAAGTCTAATCGATAGCCACGCCCGACCGCTATGACATTTGGTCGAGCATCCCCCACCCATCTCGCACCGTTTGGCCGTCGCGGCGATTCAAAAAATTTTCCATACAAAAAAAAAAGTAGACGAAAAAAAAAAATTTTTCCAAAATTAAATTCCTGGACCCCAAAAACCCCCAAATTCAAAATTTCACGCCGCTAGGACCATTTTGAAAATTTTCCGCCATTTTGAGGTCGCCATTTTGAAAAAAAAATGGTGGCTCGAAAAACTGCCCAGGGTCCTCTATGACATTTGGTCGAACACCCCCCCTCCATCTGGCACCGTTTCCGAGAACCGTGCACCAGGTTTTGACTCTGAGCCAAATCTTCAAAAGTCGGATTTTTCTGGGGGTCCAGGAGCCGACCTCTATACGAATATGTAGGTTGAACCCCCCCTCCAAACCTCCTTCCCGGAGAACAACCCTATACTTAAGAAATGAGTGGTAATGCAGCTTTATATAATATAAAAACTAGTATTTGCATGGTGCGCGGGGCGCAAGCGCCCCGCGAGGCCCCTGTGCGCAGGGGCTTTTATGCGCAGGAGTCGGACTCGTTCTAATTGTAGACGGAGAGGACGTTCGAGTTACAAAATTTGATGTGGGAAGGTGAAAGGAGAGTGAAAAGGAGAAGGGGTCTGCACGCGGGTGTGTTTGCGTCGCGTTGGCTGACGGTCGCCTTCGGGCCTGCGGCCCTCAGTCGAGTTACAATTTGGGTGGGCTCGCCCTGCGGGCCCTGCGGGCCCTCGAGCTCGCATCGGTGGGAGCCGGTCGTGACGCTCCGCACCTTTGGTGCTTCGCGGATGCTCGGCCTTTGGCCTCGCATCGGCTGACGCTCGCCTTCGGGCCTGCGGCCCTCAGTCGAGTACTAACACGGGTAAGCTCGCCCTGCGGGCCCTGCGTGCCCTCGAGCTCGCATCGGTCGGAGGGGGTCGTAACGCTCCGCACCTTCGGTGCTTCGCGGATGCTCGGCCTTCGGCCTCGCCTCGGCTAACGCTCTCCTTCGGGCCTGCGGCCCTCAGTCGAGTACCAATACGGGTAAGCTCGCCCTGCGGGCCCTGCGGGCCCTCGAGCTCGCATCGGTCGGAGGGGGTCGTGACGCTCCGCACCTTCGGTGCTTCGCAGATGCTCGGCCTTCGGCCTCGCCTCGGCTGACGCTCTCCTTCGGGCCTGCGGCCCTCAGTCGAGTAATAATCCGGTAAGGCTCGCCCTGCGAGCCCTGCGGGCCCTCGGGCTCGCTTAGGTGGATAACGATCGTGACGCTCCGCACCTTCGGTGCTACGCGGAAGCTCGGCCTGCGGCCTCGCGGTCGCTGACGCTCGCCGTCGGGCCTGCGGCCCTCCGTCGAGCTAAAATTACTTGGGGTATAGTAAGTGTCTGGGTGGGCTCGCCCTGCGGGCCCTTCTGGCCCTTGGGCTCGCGTAGGTGAAAGCCGGTCGTGACGCTCCGCACCTTCGGTGCTACGCGGAAGCTCGGCCTGCGGCCTCGCGGTCGCTGACGCTCGCCGTCGGGCCTGCGGCCCTCCGTCGAGCTAAAATTACTTGGGATATAGTAAGTTTTTGGGTGGGCTCGCCCTACGGGCCCTCCAGGCCCTCGGGCTCAAGTCACGACGTCGCGCTCCGCACCTTTGGTGCTCCGCGGAAGCTCGGGCTTCGGCCTCGCCTGTTTCGACGCTCAACCTCGGGCCTGCGGCCCTCGGTCGAGCTGTATCTGGGCCACTTTTAATTTTTCGATTTTGTCCGAACTTGTCCGAATTTTCAAAATCTGATTGCAGATTCAGAATTGTAGGCACCATTGCACCCTATATACTAAATTTCAACCCCCTCAGTCCAATCTGAAAATCGGCCGCCATTTTGAAGTCGCCATCTTGAAAAAAAATCAAGTCTAATCGATAGCCACGCCCGACCACTACGACATTTGGTCGAGCACCCCCCACCCATCTCGCACCGTTTGGCCGTGGCGGCGATTCAAAAAAAATTTCATACAAAAAAAAAAGTGGACGAAAAAAAAAAATTTTTCCAAAATTAAATTCCTGGACCCCAAAAACCCCCAAATACCAAATTTCACGCCGCTAGGACCATTTTGAAAATTTTCCGCCATTTTGAGGTCGCCATTTTGAAAAAAAAATGGTGGCTCGAGAAACTGCCCAGGGTCCTCTATGACATTTGGTCGAACACCCCCCCTCCATCTGGCACCGTTTCCGAGAACCGTGCACCAGGTTTTGACTCTGAGCCAAATCTTCAAAAGTCGGATTTTTCTGGGGGTCCAGGAGCCGCCCTCTATACGAATATGTAGGCAATACCCCCCCTCCAAACCTCCTTCCCGGAGAACAACCCTATACTTAAGAAATGAGTGGTAATGCAGCTTTATATAATATAAACTAGTATTTGCATGGTGCGCGGGGCGCAAGCGCCCCGCGAGGCCCCTGTGCGCAGTGGGTTTTATGCGCAGGAGTCGGACTCGTTCTAATTGTAGACGAAAACGAGTTTCGAGTTAAAAATTTGCTGTGGGAAGGTGAAAGGAGAGTGAAAAGGAGAAGGGGTCTGCACGCGGGTGTGTTTGCGTCGCGTTGGCTGACGGTCGCCTTCGGGCCTGCGGCCCTCAGTCGAGTTAAAGACCGGTTCAGCTCGCCCTGCGGGCCCTGCGGGCCCTCGAGCTCGCATCGGTGGGAGCCGGTCGTGACACTCCGCACCTTTGGTGCTTCGCGGATGCTCGGCCTTTGGCCTCGCATCGGCTGACGCTCGCCTTCGGGCCTGCGGCCCTCAGTCGAGTTAAAATCCGGGTAAGCTCGCCCTGCGGGCCCTGCGGGCCCTCGAGCTCGCATCGGTGGGAGCCGGTCGTGACACTCCGCACCTTTGGTGCTTCGCGGATGCTCGGCCTTTGGCCTCGCATCGGCTGACGCTCGCCTTCGGGCCTGCGGCCCTCAGTCGAGTTACAAACCGGGTAAGCTCGCCCTGCGGGCCCTGCGGGCCCTCGAGCTCGCGTCGGTGGGAGCCGGTCTTGACGCTCCGCACCTTCGGTGCTTCGCGGATGCTCGGCCTTTGGCCTCGCATCGGCTGACGCTCGCCTTCGGGCCTGCGGCCCTCAGTCGAGTACCAATACGGGTAAGCTCGCCCTGCGGGCCCTGCGGGCCCTCGAGCTCGCGTCGTTGGGAGTCGGTCGTGACGCTCCGCACCTTCGGTGCTACGCGGAAGCTCGGCCTTCGGCCTCGCCTCGGCTGACGCTCTCCTTCGGGCCTGCGGCCCTCAGTCGAGTAATAATCCAGTTAGGCTCGCCCTGCGGGCCCTGCGGGCCCTCGGGCTCTTAAGTGGATAACGATCGTGACGCTCCGCACCTTCGGTGCTACGCGGAAGCTCGGCCTGCGGCCTCGCGGTCGCTGACGCTCGCCGTCGGGCCTGCGGCCCTCCGTCGAGCTAAAATTACTTGGGGTATAGTAAGTGTCTGGGTGGGCTCGCCCTGCGGGCCCTTCGGGCCCTTGGGCTCGCGTAGGTGGAAGCCGGTCGTGACGCTCCGCACCTTCGGTGCTACGCGGAAGCTCGGCCTGCGGCCTCGCGGTCGCTGACGCTCGCCGTCGGGCCTGCGGCCCTCCGTCGAGCTAAAATTACTTGGGATATAGTAAGTTTTTGGGTGGGCTCGCCCTACGGGCCCTCCGGGCCCTCGGGCTCGCGTCACGACGTCACGCTCCGCACCTTTGGTGCTCCGCGGAAGCTCGGCCTTCGGCCTCGCCTGTTTCGACGCTCAACCTCGGGCCTGCGGCCCTCGGTCGAGCTGTATCTGGGCCACTTTTAATTTTTCGATTTTGTCCGAACTTGTCCGAATTTTCAAAATCTGATTGCAGATTCAGAATTGTAGGCACCATTACACCCTATATACTAAATTTCAACCCCCTCAGCCCAATTTGAAAATCGGCCGCCATTTTGAAATCGCCATCTTGAAAAAAAATCAAGTCCAATCGATAGCCACGCCCGACCACTATGACATTTGGTCGAGCACCCCCTACCCATCTCGCACCGTTTGGCCGTGGCGGCGATTCAAAAAAAATTTCATACAAAAAAAAAAGTGGACGAAAAAAAAAAATTTTTCCAAAATTAAATTCCTGGACCCCAAAAACCCCCAAATACCAAATTTCACGCCGCTAGGACCATTTTGAAAATTTTCCGCCATTTTGAGGTCGCCATTTTGAAAAAAAAATGGTGGCTCGAGAAACTGCCCAGGGTCCTCTACGACATTTGGTCGAACACCCCCCCTCCATCTGGCACAGTTTTCGAGAACCGTGCACCAGGTTTTGACTCCGAGCCAAATCTTGAAAAGTCGGATTTTTCTGGGGGTCCAGGAGCCGACCTCTATACGAATATGTAGGCAATACCCCCCCTCCAAACCTCCTTCCCGGAGAACAACCCTATACTTAAGAAATCAGTGGTAATGCAGCTTTATATAATATAAACTAGTATTTGCATGGTGCGCGGGGCGCAAGCGCCCCGCGAGGCCCCTGTGCGCAGTGGGTTTTATGCGCAGGAGTCGGACTCAGTCTAATTGTAGACGAAAAAGAGTTTCGAGTTAAAAATTTGCTGTGGGAAGGTGAAAGGAGAGTGAAAAGGAGAAGGGGTCTGCACGCGGGTGTGTTTGCGTCGCGTTGGCTGACGGTCGCCTTCGGGCCTGCGGCCCTCAGTCGAGTAAAAGACCGGGTGAGCTCGCCCTGCGGGCCCTGCGGGCCCTCGAGCTCGCATCGGTGAGAGCCGGTCGTGACGCTCCGCACCTTTGGTGCTTCGCGGATGCTCGGCCTTTGGCCTCGCATCGGCTGACGCTCGCCTTCGGGCCTGCGGCCCTCAGTCGAGTTATAATCCGGGTAAGCTCGCCCTGCGGGCCCTGCGGGCCCTCGAGCTCGCATCGGTGGGAGCCGGTCGTGACGCTCCGCACCTTTGGTGCTTCGCGGATGCTCGGCCTTTGGCCTCGCATCGGCTGACGCTCGCCTTCGGGCCTGCGGCCCTCAGTCGAGTTACAAACCGGGTAAGCTCGCCCTGCGGGCCCTGCGGGCCCTCGAGCTCGCGTCGGTGGGAGCCGGTCGTGACGCTCCGCACCTTCGGTGCTTCGCGGATGCTCGGCCTTCGGCCTCGCCTCGGTTAACGCTCTCCTTCGGGCCTGCGGCCCTCAGTCGAGTAATAATCCGGTAAGGCTCGCCCTGCGGGCCCTGCGGGCCCTCGGGCTCGCTTAGGTGGATAACGATCGTGACGCTCCGCACCTTCGGTGCTACGCGGAAGCTCGGCCTGCGGCCTCGCGGTCGCTGACGCTCGCCGTCGGGCCTGCGGCCCTCCGTCGAGCTAAAATTACTTGGGGTATAGTAAGTGTCTGGGTGGGCTCGCCCTGCGGGCCCTTCGGGCCCTTGGGCTCGCGTAGGTGGGAGCCGGTCGTGACGCTCCGCACCTTCGGTGCTACGCGGAAGCTCGGCCTGCGGCCTCGCGGTCGCTGACGCTCGCCGTCGGGCCTGCGGCCCTCCGTCGAGCTAAAATTACTTGGGGTAGAGTAACATTTTGGATGGGCTCGCCCTACGGGCCCTCCGGGCCCTCGGGCTCGCGTCACGACGTCACGCTCCGCACCTTTGGTGCTCCGCGAAAGCTCGGCCTTCGGCCTCGCCTTTTTCGACGCTCACCCTCGGGCCTGCGGCCCTCGGTTGAGCTGTATCTGGGCCAATTTTAATTTTTCGATTTTGTCCGAACTTGTCCGAATTTTCAAAATCTGATTGCAGATTCGGAATTGTAGGCACCATTACACCCCAGATACTAATTTTCGACCCCCTCCGCCCAATTTGAAAATCGGCCGCCATTTTGAAGTCGCCATCTTGAAAAAAAATCAAGTCCAATCGATAGCCATGCCCGACCCCTATGACATTTGGTCGAGCACCCCCCACCCATCTCGCACCGTTTGGCCGTGGCGGCGATTCAAATATTATCCCATACAAAAAAAAAAGTGGACGAAAAAAAAAAATTTTTCCAAAATTAAATTCCTGGACCCCAAAAACCCCCAAATACCAAATTTCACGCCGCTAGGACCATTTTGAAAATTTTCCGCCATTTTGAGGTCGCCATTTTGAAAAAAAAATGGTGGCTCGAGAAACTGCCTAGGGTCTTCTATGACATTTGGTCGAACACCCCCCCTCCATCTGGCACCGTTTTCGAGAACCGTGCACCAGGTTTTGACTCTGAGCCAAATCTTCAAAAGTCGGATTTTTCTGGGGGTCCAGGAGCCGCCCTCTATACGAATATGTAGGCAATACCCCCCCTTCAAACCTCCTTCCCGGAGAACAACCCTATACTTAAGAAATCAGTCGTAATGCAGCTTTATATAATATAAACTAGTATTTGCATGGTGCGCGGGGCGCAAGCGCCCCGCGAGGCCCCTGTGCGCAGTGGGTTTTATGCGCAGGAGTCGGACTCGTTCTAATTGTAGACGGAGAGGACGTTCGAGTTAGCAAATTTGCTGTGGGAAGGTGAAAGGAGAGTGAAAAGGAGAAGGGGTCTGCACGCGGGTGTGTTTGCGTCGCGTTGGCTGACGGTCGCCTTCGGGCCTGCGGCCCTCAATCGAGTTAAAGACCGGATGAGCTCGCCCTGCGGGCCCTGCGGGCCCTCGAGCTCGCATCGGTGGGAGCCGATCGTGACGCTCCGCACCTTTGGTGCTTCGCGGATGCTCGGCCTTTGGCCTCGCATAGGCTGACGCTCGCCTTCGGGCCTGCGGCCCTCAGTCGAGTTAAAATCCGGGTAAGCTCGCCCTGCGGGCCCTGCGGGCCCTCGAGCTCGCATCGGTGGGAGCCGATCATGACGCTCCGCACCTTTGGTGCTTCGCGGATGCTCGGCCTTTGGCCTCGCATCGGCTGACGCTCGCCTTCGGGCCTGCGGCCCTCAGTCGAGTTAAAATCCGGGTAAGCTCGCCCTGCGGGCCCTGCGGGCCCTCGAGCTCGCATCGGTGGGAGCCGGTCGTGACGCTCCGCACCTTCGGTGCTTCGCGGATGCTCGGCCTTTGGCCTCGCCTCGGCTGACGCTCTCCTTCGGGCCTGCGGCCCTCAGTCGAGTAAAGATCCTGTTAGGCTCGCCCTGCGGGCCCTGAGGGCCCTCGAGCTCGCGTCGGTGGGAGCCGGTCGTGACGCTCCTCACCTTCGGTGCTTCGCGGATGCTCGGCCTTTGGCCTCGCATCGGCTGACGCTCGCCTTCGGGCCTGCGGCCCTCAGTCGATTTATAATCCGAGTTAGCTCGCCCTGCGGGCCCTGCGGGCCCTCGAGCTCGCGTCGTTGGGAGTCGGTCGTGACGCTCCGCACCTTCGGTGCTACGCGGAAGCTCGGCCTGCGGCCTCGCCTCAGCTGATGCTCTCCTTCGGGCCTGCGGCCCTCAGTCGAGTAATAATCCGGTTAGGCTCGCCCTGCGGGCCCTGCGGGCCCTCGGGCTCGCGCAGGTGGATAACGATCGTGACGCTCCGCACCTTCGGTGCTACGCGGAAGCTCGGCCTGCGGCCTCGCGGTCGCTGACGCTCGCCGTCGGGCCTGCGGCCCTCCGTCGAGCTAAAATTACTTGGGGTATAGTAAGTGTCTGGGTAGGCTCGCCCTGCGGGCCCTTCGGGCCCTTGGGCTCGCGTAGGTAGGAGCCCGTCATGACGCTCCGCACCTTCGGTGCTACGCGGAAGCTCGGCCTGCGGCCTCGCGTTCGCTGACGCTCGCCGTCGGGCCTGCGGCCCTCCGTCGAGGTAAAATTACTTGGGGTAGAGTATCATTTTGGATGGGCTCGCCCTACGGGCCCTCCGGGCCCTCGGGCTCGCGTCACGACGTCACGCTCCGCACCTTTGGTGCTCCGCGGAAGCTCGGCCTTCGGCCTCGCCTGTTTCGACGCTCACCCTCGGGCCTGCGGCCCTCGGTCGAGCTGTAACTGGGCCAATTTAAATTTTTCGATTTTGTCCGAACTTGTCCGAATTTTCAAAATCTGATTGCAGATTCGGAATTGTAGGCACCATTGCACCCCAGATACTAAATTTCAACCCCCTCCGCCCAATTTGAAAATCGGCCGCCATTTTGAAGTCGCCATCTTGAAAAAAAATCAAGTCCAATCGATAGCCATGCCCGACCCCTATGACATTTGGTCGAGCACCCCCCACCCATCTCGCACCGTTTGGCCGTGGCGGCGATTCAAAAATTTTTCCATACAAAAAAAAAAGTGGACGAAAAAAAAAAATTTTTCCAAAATTAAATTCCTGGACCCCAAAAACCCCCAAATACCAAATTTCACGCCGCTAGGACCATTTTGAAAATTTTCCGCCATTTTGAGGTCGCCATTTTGAAAAAAAAATGGTGGCTCGAGAAACTGCCCAAGGTCCTCTACGACATTTGGTCGAACACCCCCCCTCCATCTGGCACCGTTTTCGAGAACCGTGCACCAGGTTTTGACTCTGAGCCAAATCTTCAAAAGTCGGATTTTTCTGGGGGTCCAGGAGCCGCCCTCTATACGAATATGTAGGCAATACCCCCCCTCCAAACCTCCTTCCCGGAGAACAACCCTATACTTAAGAAATCAGTGGTAATGCAGCTTTATATAATATAAACTAGTATTTGCATGGTGCGCGGGGCGCAAGCGCCCCGCGAGGCCCCAGTGGTCAGTTTTTTTTATGGGCAGAACTTGGACTCATATAATTGTAGACGTAGGAGTAGCTCGAGTTGATAAATTTGCTGTGGGAAGGTGAAAGGAGAGTGAAAAGGAGAAGGGGTCTGCACGCGGGTGTGTTTGCGTCGCGTTGGCTGACGGTCGCCTTCGGGCCTGCGGCCCTCAGTCGAGTTAAAGACCGGGTGAGCTCGCCCTGCGGGCCCTGCGGGCCCTCGAGCTCGCGTCGGTGGGAGCCGGTCGTGACGCTCCGCACCTTCGGTGCTTCGCGGATGCTCGGCCTTTGGCCTCGCATCGGCTGACGCTCGCCTTCGGGCCTGCGGCCCTCAGTCGAGTACCAATACGGGTAAGCTCGCCCTGCGGGCCCTGCGGGCCCTCGAGCTCGCATCGGTCGGAGGGGGTCGTGACGCTGCGCACCTTCGGTGCTTCGCGGATGCTCGGCCTTTGGCCTCGCATCGGCTGACGCTCGCCTTCGGGCCTGCGGCCCTCAGTCGAGTACCAATACGGGTAAGCTCGCCCTGCGGGCCCTGCGGGCCCTCGAGCTCGCGTCGGTGGGAGCCGGTCGTGACGCTCCACACCTTCGGTGCTTCGCGGATGCTCGGCCTTTGGCCTCGCATCGGCTGACGCTCGCCTTCGGGCCTGCGGCCCTCAGTCGAGTACCAATACGGGTAAGCTCGCCCTGCGGGCCCTGCGGGCCCTCGAGCTCGCATCGGTCGGAGGGGGTCGTGACGCTGCGCACCTTCGGTGCTTCGCGGATGCTCGGCCTTTGGCCTCGCATCGGCTGACGCTCGCCTTCGGGCCTGCGGCCCTCAGTCGAGTACCAATACGGGTAAGCTCGCCCTGCGGGCCCTGCGGGCCCTCGAGCTCGCATCGGTCGGAGGGGGTCGTGACGCTCCGCACCTTCGGTGCTTCGCGGATGCTCGGCCTTCGGCCTCGCCTCGGCTAACGCTCTCCTTCGGGCCTGCGGCCCTCAGTCGAGTAATAATCCGGTAAGGCTCGCCCTGCGGGACCTGCGGGCCCTCGGGCTCGCTTAGGTGGATAACGATCGTGACGCTCCGCACCTTCGGTGCTACGCGGAAGCTCGGCCTGCGGCCTCGCGGTCGCTGACGCTCGCCGTCGGGCCTGCGGCCCTCCGTCGAGCTAAAATTACTTGGGGTATAGTAAGTGTCTGGGTGGGCTCGCCCTGCGGGCCCTTCGGGCCCTTGGGCTCGCGTAGGTGGGAGCCGGTCGTGACGCTCCGCACCTTCGGTGCTACGCGGAAGCTCGGCCTGCGGCCTCGCGGTCGCTGACGCTCGCCGTCGGGCCTGCGGCCCTCCGTCGAGCTAAAATTACTTGGGGTAGAGTAACATTTTGGATGGGCTCGCCCTGCGGGCCCTCCGGGCCCTCGGGCTCGCGTCACGACGTCACGCTCCGCACCTTCGGTGCTCCGCGAAAGCTCGGCCTTCGGCCTCGCCTTTTTCGACGCTCACCCTCGGGCCTGCGGCCCTCGGTTGAGCTGTATCTGGGCCAATTTTAATTTTTCGATTTTGTCCGAACTTGTCCGAATTTTCAAAATCTGATTGCAGATTCGGAATTGTAGGCACCATTGCACCCTATATACTAAATTTCATCCCCCTCAGCCCAATTTGAAAATCGGCCGCCATTTTGAAGTCGCCATCTTGAAAAAAAATCAAGTCTAATCGATAGGCACGCCCGACCACTATGACATTTGGTCGAGCACTCCCCACCCATCTCGCACCGTTTGGCCGTGGCGGCGATTCAAAAAAATTTCCATACAAAAAAAAAAGTGGACGAAAAAAAAAAATTTTTCCAAAATTAAATTCCTGGACCCCAAAAACCCCCAAATACCAAATTTCACGCCGCTAGGACCATTTTGAAAATTTTCCGCCATTTTGAGGTCGCCATTTTGAAAAAAAAATGGTGGGTCGAGAAACTGCCCAGGGTCCTCTATGACATTTGGTCGAACACCCCCCCCTCCATCTGGCACCGTTTCCGAGAACCGTGCACCAGGTTTTGACTCTGAGCCAAATCTTCAAAAGTCGGATTTTTCTGGGGGTCCAGGAGCCGCCCTCTATACGAATATGTAGGCAATACCCCCCCTCCAAACCTCCTTCCCGGAGAACAACCCTATACTTAAGAAATCAGTGGTAATGCAGCTTTATATAATATAAACTAGTATTTGCATGGTGCGCGGGGCGCAAGCGCCCCGCGAGGCCCCAGTGGTCTGTGTTTTTATGCGCAGGAGTCGGACTCGTTCTAATTGTAGACGGAGAGGATGTTCGAGTTAGAAAATTTGCTGTGGGAAGGTGAAAGGAGACTGAAAAGGAGAAGGGGTCTGCACGCGGGTGTGTTTGCGTCGCGTTGGCTGACGGTCGCCTTCGGGCCTGCGGCCCTCAGTCGAGTTACAAACCGGGTAAGCTCGCCCTGCGGGCCCTGCGGGCCCTCGAGCTCGCATCGGTCGGAGGGGGTCGTGACGCTCCGCACCTTTGGTGCTTCGCGGATGCTCGGCCTTTGGCCTCGCATCGGCTGACGCTCGCCTTCGGGCCTGCGGCCCTCAGTCGAGTTATAATCCGGGTAAGCTCGCCCTGCGGGCCCTGCGGGCCCTCGAGCTCGCATCGGTGGGAGCCGGTCGTGACGCTCCGCACCTTTGGTGCTTCGCGGATGCTCGGCCTTTGGCCTCGCATCGGCTGACGCTCGCCTTCGGGCCAGCGGCCCTCAGTCGAGTACCAATACAGGTAAGCTCGCCCTGCGGGCCCTGCGGGCCCTCGAGCTCGCATCGGTTGGAGGGGGTCGTGACGCTGCGCACCTTCGGTGCTTCGCGGATGCTCGGCCTTTGGCCTCGCATCGGCTGACGCTCGCCTTCGGGCCTGCGGCCCTCAGTCGAGTACCAATACGGGTAAGCTCGCCCTGCGGGCCCTGCGGGCCCTCGAGCTCGCATCGGTCGGAGGGGGTCGTGACGCTCCGCACCTTCGGTGCTTCGCGGATGCTCGGCCTTCGGCCTCGCCTCGGCTAACGCTCTCCTTCGGGCCTGCGGCCCTCAGTCGAGTAATAATCCGGTAAGGCTCGCCCTGCGGGACCTGCGGGCCCTCGGGCTCGCTTAGGTGGATAACGATCGTGACGCTCCGCACCTTCGGTGCTACGCGGAAGCTCGGCCTGCGGCCTCGCGGTCGCTGACGCTCGCCGTCGGGCCTGCGGCCCTCCGTCGAGCTAAAATTACTTGGGTATAGTAAGTGTCTGGGTGGGCTCGCCCTGCGGGCCCTTCGGGCCCTTGGGCTCGCGTAGGTGGGAGCCGGTCGTGACGCTCCGCACCTTCGGTGCTACGCGGAAGCTCGGCCTGCGGCCTCGCGGTCGCTGACGCTCGCCGTCGGGCCTGCGGCCCTCCGTCGAGCTAAAATTACTTGGGGTAGAGTAACATTTTGGATGGGCTCGCCCTGCGGGCCCTCCGGGCCCTCGGGCTCGCGTCACGACGTCACGCTCCGCACCTTTGGTGCTCCGCGAAAGCTCGGCCTTCGGCCTCGCCTTTTTCGACGCTCACCCTCGGGCCTGCGGCCCTCGGTTGAGCTGTATCTGGGCCAATTTTAATTTTTCGATTTTGTCCGAACTTGTCCGAATTTTCAAAATCTGATTGCAGATTCGGAATTGTAGGCACCATTACACCCCAGATACTAAATTTCAACCCCCTCCGCCCAATTTGAAAATCAGCCGCCATTTTGAAGTCGCCATCTTGAAAAAAAATCAAGTCCAATCGATAGCCACGCCCGGCCCCTATGACATTTGGTCGAGCACCCCCCACCCATCTCGCACCGTTTGGCCGTGGCGGCGATTCAAAAATTATCCCATACAAAAAAAAAAGTGGACCAAAAAAAAAAATTTTTCCAAAATTTAATTCCTGGACCCCAAAAACCCCCAAATACTAAATTTCACGCCGCTAGGACCATTTTGAAAATTTTCCGCCATTTTGAGGTCGCCATTTTGAAAAAAAAATGGTGGCTCGAGAAACTGCCCAGGGTCCTCTATGACATTTGGTCAAACACCCCCCCTCCATCTTGCACCGTTTCCGAGAACCGTGCACCAGGTTTTGACTCTGAGCCAAATCTTCAAAAGTCGGATTTTTCTGGGGGTCCAGGAGCCGCCCTCTATACGAATATGTAGGCAATACCCCCCCTCCAAACCTCCTTCCCGGAGAACAACCCTATACTTAAGAAATCAGTGGTAATGCAGCTTTATATAATATAAACTAGTATTTGCATGGTGCGCGGGGCGCAAGCGCCCCGCGAGGCCCCAGTGGTCTGTGTTTTTATGCGCAGGAGTCGGACTCGTTCTAATTGTAGACGAAAACGAGTTTCGAGTTAAAAATTTGCTGTGGGAAGGTGAAAGGAGAGTGAAAAGGAGAAGGGGTCTGCACGCGGGTGTGTTTGCGTCGCGTTGGCTGACGGTCGCCTTCGGGCCTGCGGCCCTCAGTCGAGTTACGATTTGGGTGGGCTCGCCCTGCGGGCCCTGCGGGCCCTCGAGCTCGCATCGGTGGGAGCCGGTCGTGACGCTCCGCACCTTTGGTGCTTCGCGGATGCTCGGCCTTTGGCCTCGCATCGGCTGACGTTCGCCTTCGGGCCTGCGGCCCTCAGTCGAGTACCAATACGGGTAAGCTCGCCCTGCGGGTCCTGCGGGCCCTCGAGCTCGCATCGGTCGGAGGGGGTCGTGACGCTCCGCACCTTCGGTGCTTCGCGGATGCTCGGCCTTCGGCCTCGCCTCGGCTAACGCTCTCCTTCGGGCCTGCGGCCCTCAGTCGAGTAATAATCCGGTAATGCTCGCCCTGCGGGACCTGCGGGCCCTCGAGCTCGCATCGGTGGGAGCCGGTCGTGACGCTCCGCACCTTTGGTGCTTCGCGGATGCTCGGCCTTTGGCCTCGCATCGGCTGACGCTCGCCTTCGGGCCTGCGGCCCTCAGTCGAGTTACAAACCGGGTAAGCTCGCCCTGCGGGCCCTGCGGGCCCTCGAGCTCGCGTCGGTGGGAGCCGGTCGTGACGCTCCGCACCTTCGGTGCTTCGCGGATGCTCGGCCTTTGGCCTCGCATCGGCTGACGCTCGCCTTCGGGCCAGCGGCCCTCAGTCGAGTACCAATACGGGTAAGCTCGCCCTGCGGGCCTTGCGGGCCCTCGAGCTCGCATCGGTCGGAGGGGGTCGTGACGCTCCGCACCTTCGGTGCTTCGCGGATGCTCGGCCTTCGGCCTCGCCTCGGCTAACGCTCTCCTTCGGGCCTGCGGCCCTCAGTCGAGTAATAATCCGGTAAGGCTCGCCCTGCGGGACCTGCGGGCCCTCGGGCTCGCTTAGGTGGATAACGATCGTGACGCTCCGCACCTTCGGTGCTACGCGGAAGCTCGGCCTGCGGCCTCGCGGTCGCTGACGCTCGCCGTCGGGCCTGCGGCCCTCCGTCGAGCTAAAATTACTTGGGTATAGTAAGTGTCTGGGTGGGCTCGCCCTGCGGGCCCTTCGGGCCCTTGGGCTCGCGTAGGTGGGAGCCGGTCGTGACGCTCCGCACCTTCGGTGCTACGCGGAAGCTCGGCCTGCGGCCTCGCGGTCGCTGACGCTCGCCGTCGGGCCTGCGGCCCTCCGTCGAGCTAAAATTACTTGGGGTAGAGTAACATTTTGGATGGGCTCGCCCTACGGGCCCTCCGGGCCCTCGGGCTCGCGTCACGACGTCACGCTCCGCACCTTTGGTGCTCCGCGAAAGCTCGGCCTTCGGCCTCGCCTTTTTCGACGCTCACCCTCGGGCCTGCGGCCCTCGGTTGAGCTGTATCTGGGCCAATTTTAATTTTTCGATTTTGTCCGAACTTGTCCGAATTTTCAAAATCTGATTGCAGATTCGGAATTGTAGGCACCATTACACCCCAGATACTAAATTTCAACCCCCTCCGCCCAATTTGAAAATCGGCCGCCATTTTGAAGTCGCCATCTTGAAAAAAAATCAAGTCCAATCGATAGCCATGCCCGACCCCTATGACATTTGGTCGAGCACCCCCCACCCATCTCGCACCGTTTGGCCGTGGCGGCGATTCAAAAATTATCCCATACAAAAAAAAAAGTGGACCAAAAAAAAAAATTTTTCCAAAATTAAATTCCTGGACCCCAAAAACCCCCAAATACAAAATTTCACGCCGCTAGGACCATTTTGAAAATTTTCCGCCATTTTGAGGTCGCCATTTTGAAAAAAAAATGGTGGCTCGAGAAACTGCCCAGGGTCTTCTATGACATTTGGTCGAACACCCCCCCTCCATCTGGCACCGTTTCCGAGAACCGTGCACCAGGTTTTGACTCTGAGCCAAATCTTCAAAAGTCGGATTTTTCTGGGGGTCCAGGAGCCGCCCTCTATACGAATATGTAGGCAATACCCCCCCTCCAAACCTCCTTCCCGGAGAACAACCCTATACTTAAGAAATCAGTCGTAATGCAGCTTTATATAATATAAACTAGTATTTGCATGGTGCGCGGGGCGCAAGCGCCCCGCGAGGCCCCAGTGGTCTGTGTTTTTATGCGCAGGAGTCGGACTCGTTCTAATTGTAGACGAAAACGAGTTTCGAGTTAAAAATTTGCTGTGGGAAGGTGAAAGGAGAGTGAAAAGGAGAAGGGGTCTGCACGCGGGTGTGTTTGCGTTGCGTTGGTTGACGGTCGCCTTCGGGCCTGCGGCCCTCAGTCGAGTTAAAGACCGGGTGAGCTCGCCCTGCGGGCCCTGCGGGCCCTCGAGCTCGCATCGGCGGGAGCCGGTCGTGACGCTCCGCACCTTTGGTGCTTCGCGGATGCTCGGCCTTTGGCCTCGCATCGGCTGACGCTCGCCTTCGGGCCTGCGGCCCTCAGTCGTGTTAAAATCCGGGTAAGCTCGCCCTGCGGGCCCTGCGGGCCCTCGAGCTCGCGTCGGTGGGAGCCGGTCGTGACGCTCCGCACCTTTGGTGCTTCGCGGATGCTCGGCCTTTGGCCTCGCATCGGCTGACGCTCGCCTTCGGGCCTGCGACCCTTAGTCGACTTATAATCCGATATAGCTCGCCCTGCGGGCCCTGCGGGCCCTCGAGCTCGCGTCGTTGGGAGTCGGTCGTGACGCTCCGCACCTTCGGTGCTACGCGGAAGCTCGGCCTTCGGCCTCGCATCGGCTGACGCTCTCCTTCGGGCCTGCGGACCTCAGTCGAGTAATAATCCAGTTAGGCTCGCCCTGCGGGCCCTACGGGCCCTCGGGCTCGCGTAGGTGGATAACGATCGTGACGCTCCGCACCTTCGGTGCTACGCGGAAGCTCGGCCTGCGGCCTCGCGGTCGCTGACGCTCGCCGTCGGGCCTGCGGCCCTCCGTCGAGCTAAAATTACTTGGGGTATAGTAAGTGTCTGGGTGGGCTCGCCCTGCGGGCCCTTCGGGCCCTCGGGCTCGCGTAGGTGGGAGCCGCTCGTGACGCTCCGCACCTTCGGTGCTACGCGGAAGCTCGGCCTGCGGCCTCGCTGTCGCTGACGCTCGCCGTCGGGCCTGCGGCCCTCCGTCGAGCTAAAATTACTTGGGGTAGAGTAACATTTTGGATGGGCTCGCCCTACGGGCCCTCCGGGCCCTCGGGCTCGCGTCACGACGTCACGCTCCGCACCTTTGGTGCTCCGCGGAAGCTCGGCCTTCGGCCTCGCCTGTTTTGACGCTCACCCTCGGGCCTGCGGCCCTCGGTCGAGCTGTAACTGGGCCAATTTTAATTTTTCGATTTTGTCCGAACTTGTGCGAATTTTCAAAATCTGATTGCAGATTCGGAATTGTAGGCACCATTGCACCCCAGATACTAAATTTCAACCCCCTCCGCCCAATTTGAAAATCGGCCGCCATTTTGAAGTCGCCATCTTGAAAAAAAATCAAGTCCAATCGATAGCCAGGCCCGACCCCTATGACATTTGGTCGAGCACCCCCCACCCATCTAAAACCGTTTGGCCCTGGCGGCGATTCAAAAATTTTTCCATACAAAAAAAAAATTAGACGAAAAAAAAAAATTTTTCTAAAATTAAATTCCTGGACCCCAAAAACCCCCAAATACCAAATTTCACGCCGCTAGGACCATTTTGAAAATTTTCCGCCATTTTGAGGTCGCCATTTTGAAAAAAAAATGGTGGCTCGAAAAACTGCCCAGGGTCCTCTATGACATTTGGTCAAACACCCCCCCTCCATCTGGCACCGTTTTCGAGAACCGTGCACCAGGTTTTGACTCTGAGCCAAATCTTGAAAAGTCGGATTTTTCTGGGGGTCCAGGAGCCGACCTCTATACGAATATGTAGGCCAAACCCCCCCTCCAAACCTCCTTCCCGGAGATCAATTCTATACATGAGAAATCAGTGGTAATGCAGCTTTATATAATATAAACTAGTATTTGCATGGTGCGCGGGGCGCAAGCGCCCCGCGAGGCCCCAGTGGTCAGTTTTTTTTATGAGCAGAACTTGGACTCCTATAATTGTAGATGAAAAAGAGTTTCGAGTTAAAAATTTGCTGTGGGAAGGTGAAAGGAGAGTGAAAAGGAGAAGGGATCTGCACGCGGGTGTGTTTGCGTCGCGTTGGCTGACGGTCGCCTTCGGGCCTGCGGCCCTCAGTCGAGTTAAAGACCGGGTGAGCTCGCCCTGCGGGCCCTGCGGGCCCTCGAGCTCGCATCGGTGGGAGCCGGTCGTGACGCTCCGCACCTTTGGTGCTTCGCGGATGCTCGGCCTTTGGCCTCGCATCGGCTGACGCTCGCCTTCGGGCCTGCGGCCCTCAGTCGAGTTAAAGACCGGGTGAGCTCGCCCTGCGGGCCCTGCGGGCCCTCGAGCTCGCATCGGTGGGAGCCGGTCGTGACGCTCCGCACCTTTGGTGCTTCGCGGATGCTCGGCCTTTGGCCTCGCATCGGCTGACGCTCGCCTTCGGGCCTGCGGCCCTCAGTCGAGTTAAAATCCGGGTAAGCTCGCCCTGCGGGCCCTGCGGGCCCTCGAGCTCGCATCGGTGGGAGCCGGTCGTGACGCTCCGCACCTTTGGTGCTTCGCGGATGCTCGGCCTTTGGCCTCGCATCGGCTGACGCTCGCCTTCGGGCCTGCGGCCCTCAGTCGAGTTAAAATCCGGGTAAGCTCGCCCTGCGGGCCCTGCGGGCCCTGCGGGCCCTCGAGCTCGCATCGGTGGGAGCCGGTCGTGACGCTCCGCACCTTTGGTGCTTCGCGGATGCTCGGCCTTTGGCCTCGCATCGGCTGACGCTCGCCTTCGGGCCAGCGGCCCTCAGTCGAGTACCAATACGGGTAAGCTCGCCCTGCGGGCCCTGCGGGCCCTCGAGCTCGCATCGGTCGGAGGGGGTCGTGACGCTCCGCACCTTCGGTGCTTCGCGGATGCTCGGCCTTCGGCCTCGCCTCGGCTAAAGCTCTCCTTCGGGCCTGCGGCCCTCAGTCGAGTACCAATACGGGTAAGCTCGCCCTGCGGGCCCTGCGGGCCCTCGAGCTCGCATCGGTTGGAGGGAGTCGTGCCGCTCCGCACCTTCGGTGCTTCGCGGATGCTCGGCCTTCGGCCTCGCCTCGGCTAACGCTCTCCTTCGGGCCTGCGGCCCTCAGTCGAGTAATAATCCGGTAAGGCTCGCCCTGCGGGCCCTGCGGGCCCTCGGGCTCGCTTAAGTGGATAACGGTCGTGACGCTCCGCACCTTCGGTGCTACGCGGAAGCTCGGCCTGCGGCCTCGCGGTCACTGACGCTCGCCGTCGGGCCTGCGGCCCTCCGTCGAGCTAAAATTACTTGGGGTATAGTAAGTGTCTGGGTGGGCTCGCCCTGCGGGCCCTTCGGGCCCTTGGGCTCGCGTAGGTGGGTGCCGGTCGTGACGCTCCGCACCTTCGGTGCTACGCGGAAGCTCGGCCTGCGGCCTCGCGGTCGCTGACGCTCGCCGTCGGGCCTGCGGCCCTCCGTCGAGCTAAAATTACTTGGGATATAGTAAGTTTTTGGGTGGGCTCGCCCTACGGGCCCTCCGGGCCCTCGGGCTCGCGTCACGACGTCACGCTCCGCACCTTCGGTGCTCCGCGGAAGCTCGGCCTTCGGCCTCGCCTGTTTCGACGCTCGCCCTCGGGCCTGCGGCCCTCGGTCGAGCTGTAACTGGGCCAATTTTAATTTTTCGATTTTGTCCGAACCTGTCCGAATTTTCAAAATCTGATTGCAGATTCGGAATTGTAGGCACCATTGCACCCCAGATACTAAATTTCAACCCCCTCCGCCCAATTTGAAAATCGGCCGCCATTTTGAAGTCGCCATCTTGAAAAAAAATCAAGTCCAATCGATAGCCAGGCCCAACCCCTATGACATTTGGTCGAGCACCCCCCACCCAGCTCAAACCGTTTGGCCCTGGCGGCGATTCAAAAATTTTTCCATACAAAAAAAAAAGTGGACGAAAAAAAAAAATTTTTCCAAAATTAAATTTCTGGACCCCAAAAACCCCCAAATACCAAATTTCACGCCGCTAGGACCATTTTGAAAATTTTCCGCCATTTTGAGGTCGCCATTTTGAAAAAAAAATGGTGGCTCGAGAAACTGCTCAGGGTCCTCTATGACATTTGGTCAAACACCCCCCCTCCATCTGGCACCGTTTCCGAGAACTGTGCACCAGGTTTTGACTCTGAGCCAAATCTTCAAAAGTCGGATTTTTCTGGGGGTCCAGGAGCCGCCCTCTATACGAATATGTAGGCAATACCCCCCCTCCAAACCTCCTTCCCGGAGAACAACCCTATACTTAAGAAATCAGTGGTAATGCAGCTTTATATAATATAAAAACTAGTATTTGCATGGTGCGCGGGGCGCAAGCGCCCCGCGAGGCCCCAGTGGTCAGTTTTTTTTCATGGGCAGAACTTGGACTCATATAATTGTAGACGGAGAGGAGGTTCGAGTTAGAAAATTTGCTGTGGGAAGGTGAAAGGAGAGTGAAAAGGAGAAGGGGTCTGCACGCGGGTGCGTTTGCGTCGCGTTGGCTGACGGTCGCCTTCGGGCCTGCGGCCCTCAGTCGAGTTAAAGACCGGGTGAGCTCGCCCTGCGGGCCCTGCGGGCCCTCGAGCTCGCATCGGTGGGAGCCGGTCGTGACGCTCCGCACCTTTGGTGCTTCGCGGATGCTCGGCCTTTGGCCTCGCATCGGCTGACGCTCGCCTTCGGGCCTGCGGCCCTCAGTCGAGTTAAAATCCGGGTAAGCTCGCCCTGCGGGCCCTGCGGGCCCTCGAGCTCGCATCGGTGGGAGCCGGTCGTGACGCTCCGCACCTTCGGTGCTTCGCGGATGCTCGGCCTTTGGCCTCGCATCGGCTGACGCTCGCCATCGGGCCTGCGGCCCTCAGTCGACTTATAATCCGAGTTAGCTCGCCCTGCGGGCCCTGCGGGCCCTCGATCTCGCATCGGTGGGTGCCGGTCGTGACGCTCCGCACCTTTGGTGCTTCGCGGATGCTCGGCCTTTGACCTCGCATCGGCTGACGCTCGCCTTCGGGCCTGCGGCCCTCAGTCGATTTAAATCCGGGTGGGCTCGCCCTGCGGGCCCTGCGGGCCCTCGAGCTCGCATCGGTGGGAGCCGGTCGTGACGCTCCGCACCTTTGGTGCTTCGCGGATGCTCGGCCTTTGGCCTCGCATCGGCTGACGCTCGCCTTCGGGCCTACGGCCCTCAGTCGACTTATAATCCGAGATAGCTCGCCCTGCGGGCCCTGCGGGCCCTCGAGCTCGCGTCGTTGGGAGGGGGTCGTGACGCTCCGCACCTTCGGTGCTCCGCGGATGCTCGGCCTTCGGCCTCGCCTCGGCTTACGCTCTCCTTCGGGCCTGCGGCCCACAGTCGAGTAATAATCCGGTAAGGCTCGCCCTGCGGGCCCTGCGGGCCCTCGGGCTCACTTAGGTGGATAACGATCGTGACGCTCCGCACCTTCGGTGCTACGCGGAAGCTCGGCCTGCGGCCTCGCGGTCGCTGACGCTCGCCGTCGGGCCTGCGGCCCTCTGTCGAGCTAAAATTACTTGGGGTATAGTAAGTGTCTGGGTGGGCTCGCCCTGCGGGCCCTTCGGGCCCTTGGGCTCGCGTAGGTGGGAGCCGGTCGTGACGCTCCGCACCTTCGGTGCTACGCGGAAGCTCGGCCTGCGGCCTCGCGGTCGCTGACGCTCGCCGTCGGGCCTGCGGCCCTCCGTCGAGCTAAAATTACTTGGGGTATAGTAAGTGTCTGGGTGGGCTCGCCCTGCGGGCCCTTCGGGCCCTTGGGCTCGCGTAGGTGGGAGCCGGTCGTGACGCTCCGCACCTTCAGTGCTACGCGGAAGCTCGGCCTGCGGCCTCGCGGTCGCTGACGCTCGCCGTCGGGCCTGCGGCCCTCCGTCGAGCTAAAATTACTTGGGATATAGTAAGTTTTTGGGTGGGCTCGCCCTACGGGCCCTCCGGGCCCTCGGGCTCGCGTCACGACGTCACGCTCCGCACCTTTGGTGCTCCGCGGAAGCTCGGCCTTCGGCCTCGCCTGTTTCGACGCTCAACCTCGGGCCTGCGGCCCTCGGTCGAGCTGTATCTGGGCCACTTTTAGTTTTTCGATTTTGTCCGAACTTGTCCGAATTTTCAAAATCTGATTGCAGATTCCGAATTGTAGGCACCATTGCACCCTATATACTAAATTTCAACCCCCTCAGCCCAATTTGAAAATCGGCCGCCATTTTGAAGTCGCCATCTTGAAAAAAAATCAAGTCTAATCGATAGCCACGCCCGACCGCTATGACATTTGGTCGAGCACCTCCCACCCATCTCGCACCGTTTGGCCGTGGCGGCGATTCAAAAATTATCCCATACAAAAAAAAAAGTGGACCAAAAAAAAAAATTTTTCCAAAATTAAATTCGTAGACCCCAAAAACCCCTAAATACCAAATTTCACGCCGCTAGGACCATTTTGAAAATTTTCCGCCATTTTGAGGTCGCCATTTTGAAAAAAAAATGGTGGGTCGAGAAACTGCCCAGGGTCCTCTATGACATTTGGTCGAACACCCCCTCTCCATCTGGCACCGTTTCCGAGAACCGTGCACCAGGTTTTGACTCTGAGCCAAATCTTCAAAAGTCGGATTTTTCTGCGGGTCCAGGAGCCGCCCTCTATACGAATATGTAGGCAATACCCCCCCTTCAAACCTCCTTCCCGGAGAACAACCCTATACTTAAGAAATGAGTGGTAATGCAGCTTTATATAATATAAACTAGTATTTGCATGGTGCGCGGGGCGCAAGCGCCCCGCGAGGCCCCTGTGCGCAGTGGCTTTTATGCGCAGGAGTCGGACTCGTTCTAATTGTAGACGGAGAGGACGTTCGAGTTACAAAATTTGCTGTGGGAAGGTGAAAGGAGAGTGAAAAGGAGAAGGGGTCTGCACGCGGGTGTGTTTGCGTCGCGTTGGCTGACGGTCGCCTTCGGGCCTGCGGCCCTCAGTCGAGTTAAAGACCGGGTGAGCTCGCCCTGCGGGCCCTGCGGGCCCTCGAGCTCGCATCGATGGGAGCCGGTCGTGACGCTCCGCACCTTTGGTGCTTTGCGGATGCTCGGCCTTTGGCCTCGCATCGGCTGACGCTCGCCTTCGGGCCTGCGGCCCTCAGTCGAGTTACAAACCGGGTAAGCTCGCCCTGCGGGCCCTGCGGGCCCTCGAGCTCGCGTCGGTGGGAGCCGGTCGTGACGCTCCGCACCTTCGGTGCTTCGCGGACGCTCGGCCTTTGGCCTCGCATCGGCTGACGCTCGCCTTCGGGCCTGCGGCCCTCAGTCGAGTTACAAACCGGGTAAGCTCGCCCTGCGGGCCCTGCGGGCCCTCGAGCTCGCATCGGTGGGAGCCAGTCGTTACGCTCCGCACCTTCGGTGCTTCGCGGATGCTCGGCCTTTGGCCTCGCATCGGCTGACGCTCGCCTTCGGGCCAGCGGCCCTCAGTCGAGTACCAATACGGGTAAGCTCGCCCTGCGGGCCCTGCGGGCCCTCGAGCTCGCATCGGTCGGAGGGGGTCGTGACGCTCCGCACCTTTGGTGCTTCGCGGATGCTCGGCCTTCGGCCTCGCCTCGGCTAAAGCTCTCCTTCGGGCCTGCGGCCCTCAGTCGAGTACCAATACGGGTAAGCTCGCCCTGCGGGCCCTGCGGGCCCTCGAGCTCGCATCTATCGGAGGGGGTCGTGACGCTCCGCACCTTCGGTGCTTCGCGGATGCTCGGCCTTCGGCCTCGCCTCGGCTAACGCTCTCCTTCGGGCCTGCGGCCCTCAGTCGAGTACCAATACGGGTAAGCTCGCCCTGCGGGCCCTGCGGGCCCTCGAGCTCGCATCGGTCGGAGGGGGTCGTGACGCTCCGCACCTTCGGTGCTTCGCGGATGCTCGGCCTTCGGCCTCGCCTCGGCTAACGCTCTCTTTCGGGCCTGCGGCCCTCAGTCGAGTTATAATCCGGTAAGGCTCGCCCTGCGGGCCCTGCGGGCCCTCGGGCTCGGTTAGGTGGATAACGATCGTGACGCTCCGCACCTTCGGTGCTACGCGGAAGCTCGGCCTGCGGCCTCGCGGTCGCTGACGCTCGCCGTCGGGCCTGCGGCCCTCCGTCGAGCTAAAATTACTTGGGGTATAGTAAGTGTCTGGGTGGGCTCGCCCTGCGGGCCCTTCGGGCCCTTGGGCTCGCGTAGGTGGGAGCCGGTCGTGACGCTCCGCACCTTCGGTGCTACGCGGAAGCTCGGCCTGCGGCCTCGCGGTCACTGACGCTCGCCGTCGGGCCTGCGGCCCTCCGTCGAGCTAAAATTACTTGGGGTATAGTAAGTGTCTGGGTGGGCTCGCCCTCGGGCTCGCGTAGGTGGGAGCCGGTCGTGACGCTCCGCACCTTCGGTGCTACGCGGAAGCTCGGCCTGCGGCCTCGCGGTCGCTGACGCTCGCCGTCGGGCCTGCGGCCCTCCGTCGAGCTAAAACTACTTGGGATATAGTAAGTTTTTGGGTGGGCTCGCCCTACGGGCCCTCCGGGCCCTCGGGCTCGCGTCACAACCTTACACTCCGCACCTTCGGTGCTCCGCGGAAGCTCGGCCTTCGGCCTCGCCTGTTTCGACGCTCACCCTCGGGCCTGCGGCCCTCGGTCGAGCTGTAACTGGGCCAATTTTAATTTTACGATTTTGTCCGAACTTGTCCGAATTTTCAAAATTTGATTGCAGATTCGGAATTGTAGGCACCATTGCACCGTATATACGAAATTTGAACCCCCTCTGCCCAATTTGAAAATCGGCCGCCATTTTGAAGTCGCCATCTTGAAAAAAAATCAAGCCCAATCGATAGCCAGGCCCGACCCCTATGACATTTGGTCGAGCACCCCCCACCCATCTCGAACCGTTTGGCCCTGGCGGCGATTCAAAAATTTTTCCATACAAAAAAAAAAGTGGACGAAAAAAAAAAATTTTTCCAAAATTAAATTCCTGGACCCCAAAAACTCCCAAATACCAAATTTCACGCCGCTAGGACCATTTTGAAAATTTTCCGCCATTTTGAGGTCGCCATTTTGAAAAAAAAATGAGGGCTCGAAAAACTGCCCAGGGTCCTCTATGACATTTGGTCGAACACCCCCCCTCCATCTCTTACCGTTTTTCCAAACCGTCGACCAAATTTTGAGTCTGTAACGGTAGACTCGATCTCGTATTTTTCCTGGAGTCCAGGAGCCGAGCTCTATACAACCATATAGAGACCTATACTCCAAGTAGCTCCAGTTGGGCCACACTACTCTCCGAATAGAAATGAGTGGTAATGCAGCTTTATATAGTATAAACTAGTATTTGCATGGTGCGCGGGGCGCAAGCGCCCCGCGAGGCCCCTGTGCGCAGTGGGTTTTATGCGCAGGAGTCGGACTCAGTCTAATTGTAGACGAAAAAGAGTTTCGAGTTAAAAATTTGCTGTGGGAAGGTGAAAGGAGAGTGAAAAGGAGAAGGGGTCTGCACGCGGGTGTGTTTGCGTCGCGTTGGCTGACGGTCGCCTTCGGGCCTGCGGCCCTCAGTCGAGTTAAAGACCGGGTGAGCTCGCCCTGCGGGCCCTGCGGGCCCTCGAGCTCGCATCGGTGGGAGCCGGTCGTGACGCTCCGCACCTTTGGTGCTTCGCGGATGCTCGGCCTTTGGCCTCGCATCGGCTGACGCTCGCCTTCGGGCCTGCGGCCCTCAGTCGAGTTACAAACTGGGTAAGCTCGCCCTGCGGGCCCTGCGGGCCCTCGAGCTCGCGTCGGTGGGAGCCAGTCGTGACGCTCCGCACCTTCGGTGCTTCGCGGATGCTCGGCCTTTGGCCTCGCATCGGCTGACGCTCGCCTTCGGGCCTGCGGCCCTCAGTCGAGTACCAATACGGGTAAGCTCGCCCTGCGGGCCCTGCGGGCCCTCGAGCTCGCATCGGTCGGAAGGGGTCGTGACGCTCCGCACCTTCGGTGCTTCGCAGATGCTCGGCCTTCGGCCTCGCATTGGCTGACGCTCTCCTTCGGGCCTGCGGCCCTCAGTCGAGTAATAATCCGGTAAGGCTCGCCCTGCGGGCCCTGCGGGCCCTCGGGCTCGCTTAGGTGGATAACGATCGTGACGCTCCGCACCTTCGGTGCGTCGCAGATGCTCGGCCTTCGGCCTCGCCTCGGCTAACGCTCTCCTTCGGGCCTGCGGCCCTCAGTCAAGTAATAATCCGGTAAGGCTCGCCCTGCGGGCCCTGCGGGCCCTCGGGCTCGCTTAGGTGGATAACGATCGTGACGCTTCGCACCTTCGGTGCTACGCGGAAGCTCGGCCTGCGGCCTTGCGGTCGCTGACGCTCGCCGTCGGGCCTGCGGCCCTCCGTCGAGCTAAAATTACTTGGGGTATAGTAAGTGTCTGGGTGGGCTCGCCCTGCGGGCCCTTCGGGCCCTCGGGCTCGCGTAGGTGGGAGCCGGTCGTGACGCTCCGCACCTTCGGTGCTACGCGGAAGCTCGGCCTGCGGCCTCGCGGTCGCTGAGAGCTCGCCGTCGGGCCTGCGGCCCTCCGTCGAGCTAAAATTACTTGGGGTATAGTAAGTGTCTGGGTGGGCTCGCCCTGCCCTCAGTCGAGTAATAATCCGGTAAGGCTCGCCCTGCGGGCCCTGCGGGCCCTCGGGCTCGCGCAGGTGGATAACGGTCGTGACGGTCCGCACCTTCGGTGCTACGCGGAAGCTCGGCCTGCGGCCTCGCGGTCGCTGACGCTCGCTGTCGGGCCTGCGGCCCTCCGTCGAGCTAAAATTACTTGGGGTATAGTAAGTGTCTGGGTGGGCTCGCCCTGCGGGCCCTTCGGGCCCTTGGGCTCGCGTAGGTGGGAGCCGGTCGTGACGCTCCGCACCTTCGGTGCTACGCGGAAGCTCGGCCTGCGGCCTCGCGGTCGCTGACGCTCGCCGTCGGGCCTGCGGCCCTCCGTCGAGCTAAAATTACTTGGGGTATAGTAAGTGTCTGGGTGGGCTCGCCCTGCGGGCCCTTCGGGCCCTTGGGCTCGCGTAGGTGGGAGCCGGTCGTGACGCTCCGCACCTTCGGTGCTACGCGGAAGCTCGGCCTGCGGCCTCGCGGTCGCTGACGCTCGCCGTCGGGCCTGCGGCCCTCCGTCGAGCTAAAATTACTTGGGATATAGTAAGTTTTTGGGTGGGCTCGCCCTACGGGCCCTCCGGGCCCTCGGGCTCGCGTCACGACGTCACGCTCCGCACCTTCGGTGCTCCGCGGAAGCTCGGCCTTCGGCCTCGCCTGTTTCGACGCTCGCCCTCGGGCCTGCGGCCCTCGGTCGAGCTGTAACTGGGCCAATTTTAATTTTTCGATTTTGTCCGAACTTGTCCGAATTTTCAAAATCTAAATGCAGATTCGGAATTGTAGGCACCATTGCACCCCAGATACTAAATTTCAACCCCGTCCGCCCAATTTGAAAATCGGCCGCCATTTTGAAGTCGTCATCTTGAAAAAAAATCAAGTCCAATCGATAGCTAGGCCCGACCCCTATGACATTTGGTCGAGCACCCCCCACCCATCTCGAACCGTTTGGCCCTGGCGGCGATTCAAAAATTTTTCCATACAAAAAAAAAAAGTGGACGAAAAAAAAAAATTTTTCCAAAATTAAATTCCGGGACCCCAAAAACCCCCAAATACCAAATTTCACGCCGCTAGGACCATTTTGAAAATTTTCCGCCATTTTGAGGTCGCCATTTTGAAAAAAAAATGGTGGCTCGAGAAACTGCCAAGGGTCCTCTATGACATTTGGTCAAACACCTCCCCTCCATCTCTTACCGTTTTTCCAAACCGTTGACCAAATTTTGAGTCTGTGACGGTAGACTCGATCTCGTATTTTTCCTGGGGTCCAGGGGCCGAGCTCTATACGACCATATAGAGAGCTATACCCCAAGTCGCTCCAGTTGGGCCACACTACTCTCCGGTTAGAAATGAGTCGTAATGCAGCTTTATATAATATAAACTAGTATTTGCATGGTGCGCGGGGCGCAAGCGCCCCGCGAGGCCCCTGTGAGTAGTGTTTTTTATCAGCAGAGCTTGGACTCCTATAATTGTAGACGGAGAGGACGTTCGAGTTAGCAAATTTGCTGTGGGAAGGTGAAAGGAGAGTGAAAAGGAGAAGGGGTCTGCACGCGGGTGTGTTTGCGTCGCGTTGGCTGACGGTCGCCTTCGGGCCTGCGGCCCTCAGTCGAGTTAAAGACCGGGTGAGCTCGCCCTGCGGGCCCTGCGGGCCCTCGAGCTCGCATCGGTGGGAGCCGGTCGTGACGCTCCGCACCTTTGGTGCTTCGCGGATGCTCGGCCTTTGGCCTCGCATCGGCTGACGCTCGCCTTCGGGCCTGCGGCCCTCAGTCGAGTTAAAATCCGAGTAAGCTCGCCCTGCGGGCCCTGCGGGCCCTCGAGCTCGCGTCGGTGGGAGCCGGTCGTGACGCTCCGCACCTTCGGTGCTTCGCGGACGCTCGGCCTTTGGCCTCGCATCGGCTGACGCTCGCCTTCGGGCCTGCGGCCCTCAGTCGAGTTACAAACCGGGTAAGCTCGCCCTGCGGGCCCTGCGGGCCCTCGAGCTCGCGTCGGTGGGAGCCGGTCGTGACGCTCCGCACCTTCGGTGCTTCGCGGATGCTCGGCCTTTGGCCTCGCATCGGCTACTGCTCTCCTTCGGGCCTGCGGCCCTCAGTCGAGTAATAATCCGGTAAGGCTCGCCCTGCGGGCCCTGCGGGCCCTCGGGCTCGCTTAGGTGGATAACGATCGTGTCGCTCCGCACCTTCGGTGCTACGCGGAAGCTCGGCCTGCGGCCTCGCGGTCGCTGACGCTCGCCGTCGGGCCTGCGGCCCTCCGTCGAGCTAAAATTACTTGGGATATAGTAAGTTTTTGGATGGGCTCGCCCTACGGGCCCTCCGGGCCCTCGGGCTCGCGTCACGACGTCACGCTCCGCACCTTTGGTGCTCCGCGGAAGCTCGGCCTTCGGCCTCGCCTGTTTCGACGCTCAACCTCGGGCCTGCGGCCCTCGGTCGAGCTGTATCTGGGCCACTTTTAATTTTTCGATTTTGTCCGAACTTGTCCGAATTTTCAAAATCTGATTGCAGATTCGGAATTGTAGGCACCATTGCACCCTATATACTAAATTTCAACCCCCTCTGCCCAATTTGAAATTCGGCCGCCATTTTGAAGTCGCCATCTTGAAAAAAAATCAAGTCCTATCGATAGCTACGCCCGATGCCTATGACATTTGGTCTAGCACCCCCCACCCATCTCGCACCGTTTGGCCGTGGCGGCGATTCAAAATTTTTTCCATACAAAAAAAAAAGTGGACGAAAAAAAAAATTTTTTCGAAAATTAAATTCCTGGACCCCAAAAACCCCCAGATACCAAATTTCACGCCGCTAGGACCATTTTGAAAATTTTCCGCCATTTTGAGGACGCCATTTTGAAAAAAAAATGGTGGCTCGAGAAACTGCCAAGGTTGCTCTATGACATTTGGTCGAACACCCCCCCTCCATCTGGCACCGTTTCCGAGAACCGTGCACCAGGTTTTGACTCCAAGCCAAATCTTCAAAAGTCAGATTTTTCTGGGGGTCCAGGAGCCGCCCTCTATACGAATATGTAGGCAATACCCCCCCTCCAAACCTCCTTCCCGGAGAACAACCCTATACTTAAGAAATCAGTGGTAATGCAGCTTTATATAATATAAACTAGTATTTGCATGGTGCGCGGGGCGCAAGCGCCCCGCGAGGCCCCTGTGCGCATTGTGTTTTATGCGCAGGAGTCGGACTCGTTCTAATTGTAGACGAAAACGAGTTTCGAGTTAAAAATTTGCTGTGGGAAGGTGAAAGGAGAGTGAAAAGGAGAAGGGGTCTGCACGCGGGTGTGTTTGCGTTGCGTTGGTTGACGGTCGCCTTCGGGCCTGCGGCCCTCAGTCGAGTTAAAGACCGGGTGAGCTCGCCCTGCGGGCCCTGCGGGCCCTCGAGCTCGCATCGGCGGGAGCCGGTCGTGACGCTCCGCACCTTTGGTGCTTCGCGGATGCTCGGCCTTTGGCCTCGCATCGGCTGACGCTCGCCTTCGGGCCTGCGGCCCTCAGTCGTGTTAAAATCCGGGTAAGCTCGCCCTGCGGGCCCTGCGGGCCCTCGAGCTCGCGTCGGTGGGAGCCGGTCGTGACGCTCCGCACCTTTGGTGCTTCGCGGATGCTCGGCCTTTGGCCTCGCATCGGCTGACGCTCGCCTTCGGGCCTGCGACCCTTAGTCGACTTATAATCCGATATAGCTCGCCCTGCGGGCCCTGCGGGCCCTCGAGCTCGCGTCGTTGGGAGTCGGTCGTGACGCTCCGCACCTTCGGTGCTACGCGGAAGCTCGGCCTTCGGCCTCGCCTCGGCTGACGCTCTCCTTCGGGCCTGCGGACCTCAGTCGAGTAATAATCCAGTTAGGCTCGCCCTGCGGGCCCTGCGGGCCCTCGGGCTCGCGTAGGTGGATAACGATCGTGACGCTCCGCACCTTCGGTGCTACGCGGAAGCTCGGCCTGCGGCCTCGCGGTCGCTGACGCTCGCCGTCGGGCCTGCGGCCCTCCGTCGAGCTAAAATTACTTGGGGTATAGTAAGTGTCTGGGTGGGCTCGCCCTGCGGGCCCTTCGGGCCCTCGGGCTCGCGTAGGTGGGAGCCGCTCGTGACGCTCCGCACCTTCGGTGCTACGCGGAAGCTCGGCCTGCGGCCTCGCATCGGCTGACGCTCGCCTTCGGGCCTGCGGCCCTCAGTCGAGTTAAATTCCGGGTAAGCTCGCCCTGCGGGCCCTGCGGGCCCTCGAGCTCGCATCGGTGGGAGCCGGTCGTGACACTCCGCACCTTTGGTGCTTCGCGGATGCTCGGCCTTTGGCCTCGCATCGGCTGACGCTCGCCTTCGGGCCTGCGGCCCTCAGTCGAGTTACAAACCGGGTAAGCTCGCCCTGCGGGCCCTGCGGGCCCTCGAGCTCGCGTCGGTGGCAGCCGGTCTTGACGCTCCGCACCTTCGGTGCTTCGCGGATGCTCGGCCTTTGGCCTCGCATCGGCTGACGCTCGCCTTCGGGCCTGCGGCCCTCAGTCGAGTACCAATACGGGTAAGCTTGCCCTGCGGGCCCTGCGGGCCCTCGAGCTCGCGTCGTTGGGAGTCGGTCGTGACGCTCCGCACCTTCGGTGCTACGCGGGAGCTCGGCCTTCGGCCTCGCCTCGGCTGACGCTCTCCTTCGGGCCTGCGGCCCTCAGTCGAGTAATAATCCAGTTAGGCTCGCCCTGCGGGCCCTGCGGGCCCTCGGGCTCTTAGGTGGATAACGATCGTGACGCTCCGCACCTTCGGTGCTACGCGGAAGCTCGGCCTGCGGCCTCGCGGTCGCTGACGCTCGCCGTCGGGCCTGCGGCCCTCCGTCGAGCTAAAATTACTTGGGGTATAGTAAGTGTCTGGGTGGGCTCGCCCTGCGGGCCCTTCGGGCCCTTGGGCTCGCGTAGGAGGAAGCCGGTCGTGACGCTCCGCACCTTCGGTGCTACGCGGAAGCTCGGCCTGCGGCCTCGCGGTCGCTGACGCTCGCCGTCGGGCCTGCGGCCCTCCGTCGAGCTAAAATTACTTGGGATATAGTAAGTTTTTGGGTGGGCTCGCCCTACGGGCCCTCCGGGCCCTCGGGCTCGCGTCACGACGTCACGCTCCGCACCTTTGGTGCTCCGCGGAAGCTCGGCCTTCGGCCTCGCCTGTTTCGACGCTCACCCTCGGGCCTGCGGCCCTCGGTCGAGCTGTATCTGGGCCACTTTTAATTTTTCGATTTTGTCCGAACTTGTCCGAATTTTCAAAATCTGATTGCAGATTCAGAATTGCAGGCACCATTGCACCCTATATACTAAATTTCAACCCCCTCAGCCCAATCTGAAAATCGGCCGCCATTTTGAAGTCGCCATCTTGAAAAAAAATCAAGTCTAATCGATAGCCACGCCCGACCACTATGACATTTGGTCGAGCACCCCCCACCCATCTCGCACCGTTTGGCCGTGGCGGCGATTCAAAAAAAATTTCATACAAAAAAAAAAGTGGACGAAAAAAAAAATTTTTTCCAAAATTAAATTCCTGGACCCCAAAAACCCCCAAATACCAAATTTCACGCCGCTAGGACCATTTTGAAAATTTTCCGCCATTTTGAGGTCGCCATTTTGAAAAAAAAATGGTGGCTCGAGAAACTGCCCAGGGTCCTCTATGACATTTGGTCGAACACCCCCCCTCCATCTGGCACCGTTTCCGAGAACCGTGCACCAGGTTTTGACTCCAAGCCAAATCTTCAAAAGTCAGATTTTTCTGGGGGTCCAGGAGCCGCCCTCTATACGAATATGTAGGCCAAACCCCCCCTCCAAACCTCCTTCCCGGAGATCAATTCTATACATGAGAAATCAGTCGTAATGCAGCTTTATATAATATAAACTAGTATTTGCATGGTGCGCGGGGCGCAAGCGCCCCGCGAGGCCCCTGTGAGTAGTGTTTTTTATCAGCAGAGCTTGGACTCCTATAATTGTAGACGGAGAGGACGTTCGAGTTAGCAAATTTGCTGTGGGAAGGTGAAAGGAGAGTGAAAAGGAGAAGGGGTCTGCACGCGGGTGTGTTTGCGTCGCGTTGGCTGACGGTCGCCTTCGGGCCTGCTGCCCTCAGTCGAGTTAAAGACCGGGTGAGCTCGCCCTGCGGGCCCTGCGGGCCCTCGAGCTCGCATCGGTGGGAGCCGGTCGTGACGCTCCGCACCTTTGGTGCTTCGCGGATGCTCGGCCTTTGGCCTCGCATCGGCTGACGCTCGCCTTCGGGCCTGCGGCCCTCAGTCGAGTTACAAACCGGGTAAGCTCGCCCTGCGGGCCCTGCGGGCCCTCGAGCTCGCATCGGTGGGAGCCGGTCGTGACTCTCCGCACCTTTGGTGCTTCGCGGATGCTCGGCCTTTGGCCTCGCATCGGCTGACGCTCGCCTTCGGGCCTGCGGCCCTCAGTCGAGTACCAATACGGGTAAGCTCGCCCTGCGGGCCCTGCGGGCCCTCGAGCTCGCATCGGTCGGAGGGGGTCGTGACGCTCCGCACCTTCGGTGCTTCGCGGATGCTCGGCCTTTGGCCTCGCCTCGGCTAACGCTCTCCTTCGGGCCTGCGGCCCTCAGTCGAGTAATAATCCGGTAAGGCTCGCCCTGCGGGCCCTGCGGGCCCTCGGGCTCGCTTAGGTGGATAACGATCGTGACGCTCCGCACCTTCGGTGCTACGCGGAAGCTCGGCCTGCGGCCTCGCGGTCGCTGACGCTCGCCGTCGGGCCTGCGGCCCTCCGTCGAGCTAAAATTACTTGGGGTATAGTAAGTGTCTGGGTGGGCTCACCCTGCGGCCCTCAGTCGACTTATAATCCGAGATAGCTCGCCCTGCGGGCCCTGCGGGCCCTCGAGCTCGCGTCGTTGGGAGGGGGTCGTGACGCTCCGCACCTTCGGTGCTCCGCGGATGCTCGGCCTTCGGCCTCGCCTCGGCTTACGCTCTCCTTCGGGCCTGCGGCCCACAGTCGAGTAATAATCCGGTAAGGCTCGCCCTGCGGGCCCTGCGGGCCCTCGGGCTCACTTAGGTGGATAACGATCGTGACGCTCCGCACCTTCGGTGCTACGCGGAAGCTCGGCCTGCGGCCTCGCGGTCGCTGACGCTCGCCGTCGGGCCTGCGGCCCTCCGTCGAGCTAAAATTACTTGGGATATAGTAAGTGTCTGGGTGGGCTCGCCCTGCGGGCCCTTCGGGCCCTTGGGCTCGCGTAGGTGGGAGCCGGTCGTGACGCTCCGCACCTTCGGTGCTACGCGGAAGCTCGGCCTGCGGCCTCGCGGTCGCTGACGCTCGCCGTCGGGCCTGCGGCCCTCCGTCGAGCTAAAATTACTTGGGGTATAGTAAGTGTCTGGGTGGGCTCGCCCTGCGGGCCCTTCGGGCCCTTGGGCTCGCGTAGGTGGGAGCCGGTCGTGACGCTCCGCACCTTCGGTGCTACGCGGAAGCTCGGCCTGCGGCCTCGCGGTCGCTGACGCTCGCCGTCGGGCCTGCGGCCCTCCGTCGAGCTAAAATTACTTGGGATATAGTAAGTTTTTGGGTGGGCTCGCCCTACGGGCCCTCCGGGCCCTCGGGCTCGCGTCACGACGTCACGCTCCGCACCTTCGGTGCTCTGCGGAAGCTCGGCCTTCGGCCTCGCCTGTTTCGACGCTCGCCCTCGGGCCTGCGGCCCTCGGTCGAGCTGTAACTGGGCCAATTTTAATTTTTCGATTTTGTCCGAACTTGTCCGAATTTTCAAAATCTGATTGCAGATTCGGAATTGTAGGCACCATTGCACCCCAGATACTAAATTTCAACCCCCTCCGCCCAATTTGAAAATCGGCCGCCATTTTGAAGTCGCCATCTTGAAAAAAAATCAAGTCCAATCGATAGCCAGGCACGACCCCTATGACATTTGGTCGAGCACCCCCCACCCATCTCGAACCGTTTGGCCCTGGCGGCGATTCAAAAATTTTTCCATACAAAAAAAAAAGTGGACGAAAAAAAAAAATTTTTCCAAAATTAAATTCCTGGACCCCAAAAACCCCCAAATACCAAATTTCACGCCGCTAGGACCATTTTGAAAATTTTCCGCCATTTTGAGGTCGCCATTTTGAAAAAAAAAAGGTGGCTCGAGAAACTGCCAAGGGTCCTCTATGACATTTGGTCAAACACCCCCCCTCCATCTCTTACCGTTTTTCCAAACCGTTGAGCAAATTTTGAGTCTGTGACGGTAGACTCGATCTCGTATTTTTCCTGGGGTCCAGGGGCCGAGCTCTATACAACCATATAGAGAGCTATACTCCAAGTAGCTCCAGTTGGGCCACACTACTCTCCGGTTAGAAATCAGTGGTAATGCAGCTTTATATAATATAAACTAGTATTTGCATGGTGCGCGGGGCGCAAGCGCCCCGCGAGGCCCCTGTGCGCAGTGGGTTTTATGCGCAGGAGTCGGACTCGCTATAATTGTAGACGTAGGAGTAGCTCGAGTTGATAAATTTGCTGTGGGAAGGTGAAAGGAGAGTGAAAAGGAGAAGGGGTCTGCACGCGGGTGTGTTTGCGTCGCGTTGGCTGACGGTCGCCTTCGGGCCTGCGGCCCTCAGTCGAGTTACGATTTGGGTGCGCTCGCCCTGCGGGCCCTGCGGGCCCTCGAGCTCGCATCGGTGGGAGCCGGTCGTGACGCTCCGCACCTTTGGTGCTTCGCGGATGCTCGGCCTTTGGCCTCGCATCGGCTGACGCTCGCCTTCGGGCCTGCGGCCCTCAGTCGAGTTATAATCCGGGTAAGCTCGCCCTGCGGGCCCTGCGGGCCCTCGAGCTCGCATCGGTGGGAGCCGGTCGTGACGCTCCGCACCTTTGGTGCTTCGCGGATGCTCGGCCTTTGGCCTCGCATCGGCTGACGCTCGCCTTCGGGCCTGCGGCCCTCAGTCGAGTTACAAACCGGGTAAGCTCGCCCTGCGGGCCCTGCGGGCCCTCGAGCTCGCGTCGGTGGGAGCCGGTCGTGACGCTCCGCACCTTCGGTGCTTCGCGGATGCTCGGCCTTTGGCCTCGCATCGGCTGACGCTCGCCTTCGGGCCAGCGGCACTCAGTCGAGTACCAATACGGGTAAGCTCGCCCTGCGGGCCCTGCGGGCCCTCAGGCTCGCATCGGTCGGAGGGGGTCGTGACGCTCCGCACCTTCGGTGCTTCGCGGATGCTCGGCCTTCGGCCTCGCCTCGGCTAACGCTCTCCTTCGGGCCTGCGGCCCTCAGTCGAGTAATAATCCGGTAAGGCTCGCCCTGCGGGCCCTGCGGGCCCTCGGGCTCGCTTAGGTGGATAACGATCGTGACGCTCCGCACCTTCGGTGCTACGCGGAAGCTCGGCCTGCGGCCTCGCGGTCGCTAACGCTCGCCGTCGGGCCTGCGGCCCTCCGTCGAACTAAAATTACTTGGGGTATAGTAAGTGTCTGGGTGGGCTCGCCCTGCGGGCCCTTCGGGCCCTTGGGCTCGCGTAGGTGGGAGCCGGTCGTGACGCTCCGCACCTTCGGTGCTACGCGGAAGCTCGGCCTGCGGCCTCGCGGTCGCTGACGCTCGCCGTCGGGCCTGCGGCCCTCCGTCGAGCTAAAATTACTTGGGGTAGAGTAACATTTTGGATGGGCTCGCCCTACGGGCCCTCCGGGCCCTCGGGCTCGCGTCACGACGTCACGCTCCGCACCTTTGGTGCTCCGCGAAAGCTCGGCCTTCGGCCTCGCCTTTTTCGACGCTCACCCTCGGGCCTGCGGCCCTCGGTTGAGCTGTATCTGGGCCAATTTTAATTTTTCGATTTTGTCCGAACTTGTCCGAATTTTCAAAATCTGATTGCAGATTCGGAATTGTAGGCACCATTACACCCCAGATACTAAATTTCAACCTCCTCCGCCCAATTTGAAAATCGGCCGCCATTTTGAAGTCGCCATCTTGAAAAAAAATCAAGTCCAATCGATAGCCATGCCCGACCCCTATGACATTTGGTCGAGCACCCCCCCACCCATCTTGCACCGTTTGGCCGTGGCGGCGACTCAAAAAATTTTTCATACAAAAAAAAAAGTGGACGAAAAAAAAAATTTTTTCCAAAATTAAATTCCTGGGCCCCAAAAACCCCCAAATACCAAATTTCACGCCGCTAGGACCATTTTGAAAATTTTCCGCCATTTTGAGATCGCCATTTTGAAAAAAAAATGGTGGCTCGAGAAACTGCCCAGGGTCCTCTATGACATTTGGTCGAACACCCCCCCTCCATCTGGCACCGTTTCCGAGAACCGTGCACCAGGTTTTGACTCTGAGCCAAATCTTCAAAAGTCGGATTTTTCTGGGGGTCCAGGGGCCGCCCTCTATACGAATATGTAGGCAATACCCCCCCTCCAAACCTCCTTCCCGGAGAACAACCCTATACTTAAGAAATCAGTCGTAATGCAGCTTTATATAATATAAACTAGTATTTGCATGGTGCGCGGGGCGCAAGCGCCCCGCGAGGCCCCAGTGGTCTGTGTGTTTTTATGCGCAGGAGTCGGACTCAGTCTAATTGTAGACGGAGAGGACGTTCGAGTTAGCAAATTTGCTGTGGGAAGGTGAAAGGAGAGTGAAAAGGAGAAGGGGTCTGCACGCGGGTGTGTTTGCGTCGCGTTGGCTGACGGTCGCCTTCGGGCCTGCGGCCCTCAGTCGAGTTACGATTTGGGTGAGCTCGCCCTGCGGGCCCTGCGGGCCCTCGAGCTCGCATCGGTGGGAGCCGATCGTGACGCTCCGCACCTTTGGTGCTTCGCGGATGCTCGGCCTTTGGCCTCGCATCGGCTGACGCTCGCCTTCGGGCCTGCGGCCCTCAGTCGAGTTACAAACCGGGTAAGCTCGCCCTGCGGGCCCTGCGGGCCCTCGAGCTCGCGTCGGTGGGAGCCGGTCGTGACGCTCCGCACCTTCGGTGCTTCGCGGATGCTCGGCCTTTGGCCTCGCATCGGCTGACGCTCGCCTTCGGGCCAGCGGCCCTCAGTCGAGTACCAATACGGGTAAGCTCGCCCTGCGGGCCCTGCGGGCCCTAGAGCTCGCAACGGTCGGAGGGGGTCGTGACGCTCCGCACCTTCGGTGCTTCGCGGATGCTCGGCCTTCGGCCTCGCCTCGGCTAAAGCTCTCCTTCGGGCCTGCGGCCCTCAGTCGAGTACCAATACGGGTAAGCTCGCCCTGCGGGCCCTGCGGGCCCTCGAGCTCGCATCGGTGGGAGCCGGTCGTGACGCTCCGCACCTTTGGTGCTTCGCGGATGCTCGGCCTTTGGCCTCGCATCGGCTGACGCTCGCCTTCGGGCCTGCGGCCCTCAGTCGAGTTACAAACCGGGTAAGCTCGCCCTGCGGGCCCTGCGGGCCCTCGAGCTCGCGTCGGTGGGAGCCGGTCGTGACGCTCCGCACCTTCGGTGCTTCGCGGATGCTCGGCCTTTGGCCTCGCATCGCCTGACGCTCGCCTTCGGGCCAGCGGCCCTCAGTCGAGTACCAATACGGGTAAGCTCGCCCTGCGGGCCCTGCGGGCCCTCGAGCTCGCATCGGTCGGAGGGGGTCGTGACGCTCCGCACCTTCGGTGCTTCGCGGATGCTCGGCCTTCGGCCTCGCCTCGGCTAACGCTCTCCTTCGGGCCTGCGGCCCTCAGTCGAGTAATAATCCGGTAAGGCTCGCCCTGCGGGACCTGCGGGCCCTCGGGCTCGCTTAGGTGGATAACGATCGTGACGCTCCGCACCTTCGGTGCTACGCGGAAGCTCGGCCTGCGGCCTCGCGGTCGCTGACGCTCGCCGTCGGGCCTGCGGCCCTCCGTCGAGCTAAAATTACTTGGGTATAGTAAGTGTCTGGGTGGGCTCGCCCTGCGGGCCCTTCGGGCCCTTGGGCTCGCGTAGGTGGGAGCCGGTCGTGACGCTCCGCACCTTCGGTGCTACGCGGAAGCTCGGCCTGCGGCCTCGCGGTCGCTGACGCTCGCCGTCGGGCCTGCGGCCCTCCGTCGAGCTAAAATTACTTGGGGTAGAGTAACATTTTGGATGGGCTCGCCCTGCGGGCCCTCCGGGCCCTCGGGCTCGCGTCACGACGTCACGCTCCGCACCTTTGGTGCTCCGCGAAAGCTCGGCCTTCGGCCTCGCCTTTTTCGATGTATCTGGGCCAATTTTAATTTTTCGATTTTGTCCGAACTTGTCCGAATTTTCAAAATCTGATTGCAGATTCGGAATTGTAGGCACCATTGCACCCCAGATACTAAATTTCAACCCCCTCCGCCCAATTTGAAAATCGGCCGCCATTTTGAAGTCGCCATCTTGAAAAAAAATCAAGTCCAATCGATAGCCATGCCCGACCCCTATGACATTTGGTCGAACACTCCCCACCCATCTCGAACCGTTTGGCCCTGGCGGCGATTCAAAAATTTTTCCATACAAAAAAAAAAGTGGACGAAAAAAAAAAATTTTTCCAAAATTAAATTCCTGGACCCAAAAAACCCCCAAATACCAAATTTCACGCCGCTCGGACCATTTTGAGAATTTTCCGCCATTTTGAGGTCGCCATTTTGAAAAAAAAATGGTGGTTCGAGAAACTGCCCAGGGTCCTCTATGACATTTGGTCGAACACCCCCCCTCCATCTGGCACCGTTTCCGAGAACCGTGCACCAGGTTTTGACTCTGAGCCAAATCTTCAAAAGTCAGATTTTTCTGGGGGTCCAGGAGCCGCCCTCTATACGAATATGTAGGCAATACCCCCCCTCCAAACCTCCTTCCCGGAGAACAACCCTATACTTAAGAAATCAGTGGTAATGCAGCTTTATATAATATAAACTAGTATTTGCATGGTGCGCGGGGCGCAAGCGCCCCGCGAGGCCCCTGTGCGCAGTGGGTTTTATGCGCAGGAGTCGGACTCGTTCTAATTGTAGACGAAAACGAGTTTCGAGTTAAAAATTTGCTGTGGGAAGGTGAAAGGAGAGTGAAAAGGAGAAGGGGTCTGCACGCGGGTGTGTTTGCGTCGCGTTGGCTGACGGTCGCCTTCGGGCCTGCGGCCCTCAGTCGAGTTAAAGACCGGTTCAGCTCGCCCTGCGGGCCCTGCGGGCCCTCGAGCTCGCATCGGTGGGAGCCGGTCGTGACGCTCCGCACCTTTGGTGCTTCGCGGATGCTCGGCCTTTGGCCTCGCATCGGCTGACGCTCGCCTTCGGGCCTGCGGCCCTCAGTCGAGTTAAATTCCGGGTAAGCTCGCCCTGCGGGCCCTGCGGGCCCTCGAGCTCGCATCGGTGGGAGCCGGTCGTGACACTCCGCACCTTTGGTGCTTCGCGGATGCTCGGCCTTTGGCCTCGCATCGGCTGACGCTCGCCTTCGGGCCTGCGGCCCTCAGTCGAGTTACAAACCGGGTAAGCTCGCCCTGCGGGCCCTGCGGGCCCTCGAGCTCGCGTCGGTGGGAGCCGGTCTTGACGCTCCGCACCTTCGGTGCTTCGCGGATGCTCGGCCTTTGGCCTCGCATCGGCTGACGCTCGCCTTCGGGCCTGCGGCCCTCAGTCGAGTACCAATACGGGTAAGCTTGCCCTGCGGGCCCTGCGGGCCCTCGAGCTCGCGTCGTTGGGAGTCGGTCGTGACGCTCCGCACCTTCGGTGCTACGCGGAAGCTCGGCCTTCGGCCTCGCCTCGGCTGACGCTCTCCTTCGGGCCTGCGGCCCTCAGTCGAGTAATAATCCAGTTAGGCTCGCCCTGCGGGCCCTGCGGGCCCTCGGGCTCTTAGGTGGATAACGATCGTGACGCTCCGCACCTTCGGTGCTACGCGGAAGCTCGGCCTGCGGCCTCGCGGTCGCTGACGCTCGCCGTCGGGCCTGCGGCCCTCCGTCGAGCTAAAATTACTTGGGGTATAGTAAGTGTCTGGGTGGGCTCGCCCTGCGGGCCCTTCGGGCCCTTGGGCTCGCGTAGGTGGGAGCCGGTCGTGACGCTCCGCACCTTCGGTGCTACGCGGAAGCTCGGCCTGCGGCCTCGCGGTCGCTGACGCTCGCCGTCGGGCCTGCGGCCCTCCGTCGAGCTAAAATTACTTGGGATATAGTAAGTTTTTGGGTGGGCTCGCCCTACGGGCCCTCCGGGCCCTCGGGCTCGCGTCACGACGTCACGCTCCGCACCTTCGGTGCTCCGCGGAAGCTCGGCCTTCGGCCTCGCCTGTTTCGACGCTCGCCCTCGGGCCTGCGGCCCTCGGTCGAGCTGTAACTGGGCCAATTTTAATTTTTCGATTTTGTCCGAACCTGTCCGAATTTTCAAAATCTGATTGCAGATTCGGAATTGTAGGCACCATTGCACCCCAGATACTAAATTTCAACCCCCTCCGCCCAATTTGAAAATCGGCCGCCATTTTGAAGTCGCCATCTTGAAAAAAAATCAAGTCCAATCGATAGCCAGGCCCAACCCCTATGACATTTGGTCGAGCACCCCCCACCCAGCTCGAACCGTTTGGCCCTGGCGGCGATTCAAAAATTTTTCCATACAAAAAAAAAAGTGGACGAAAAAAAAAAATTTTTCCAAAATTAAATTTCTGGACCCCAAAAACCCCCAAATACCAAATTTCACGCCGCTAGGACCATTTTGAAAATTTTCCGCCATTTTGAGGTCGCCATTTTGAAAAAAAAATGGTGGCTCGAGAAACTGCTCAGGGTCCTCTATGACATTTGGTCAAACACCCCCCCTCCATCTGGCACCGTTTCCGAGAACCGTGCACCAGGTTTTGACTCTGAGCCAAATCTTCAAAAGTCGGATTTTTCTGGGGGTCCAGGAGCCGCCCTCTATACGAATATGTAGGCAATACCCCCCCTCCAAACCTCCTTCCCGGAGAACAACCCTATACTTAAGAAATGAGTGGTAATGCAGCTTTATATAATATAAACTAGGCCCCTGTGCGCAGTGGCTTTTATGCGCAGGAGTCGGACTCGTTCTAATTGTAGACGGAGAGGACGTTCGAGTTACAAAATTTGCTGTGGGAAGGTGAAAGGAGAGTGAAAAGGAGAAGGGGTCTGCACGCGGGTGTGTTTGCGTCGCGTTGGCTGACGGTCGCCTTCGGGCCTGCGGCCCTCAGTCGAGTTAAAGACCGGGTGAGCTCGCCCTGCGGGCCCTGCGGGCCCTCGAGCTCGCATCGATGGGAGCCGGTCGTGACGCTCCGCACCTTTGGTGCTTTGCGGATGCTCGGCCTTTGGCCTCGCATCGGCTGACGCTCGCCTTCGGGCCTGCGGCCCTCAGTCGAGTTACAAACCGGGTAAGCTCGCCCTGCGGGCCCTGCGGGCCCTCGAGCTCGCGTCGGTGGGAACCGGTCGTGACGCTCCGCACCTTCGGTGCTTCGCGGACGCTCGGCCTTTGGCCTCGCATCGGCTGACGCTCGCCTTCGGGCCTGCGGCCCTCAGTCGAGTTACAAACCGGGTAAGCTCGCCCTGCGGGCCCTGCGGGCCCTGCGGGCCCTCGAGCTCGCATCGGTGGGAGCCAGTCGTTACGCTCCGCACCTTCGGTGCTTCGCGGATGCTCGGCCTTTGGCCTCGCATCGGCTGACGCTCGCCTTCGGGCCAGCGGCCCTCAGTCGAGTACCAATACGGGTAAGCTCGCCCTGCGGGCCCTGCGGGCCCTCGAGCTCGCATCGGTCGGAGGGGGTCGTGACGCTCCGCACCTTTGGTGCTTCGCGGATGCTCGGCCTTCGGCCTCGCCTCGGCTAAAGCTCTCCTTCGGGCCTGCGGCCCTCAGTCGAGTACCAATACGGGTAAGCTCGCCCTGCGGGCCCTGCGGGCCCTCGAGCTCGCATCTATCGGAGGGGGTCGTGACGCTCCGCACCTTCGGTGCTTCGCGGATGCTCGGCCTTCGGCCTCGCCTCGGCTAACGCTCTCCTTCGGGCCTGCGGCCCTCAGTCGAGTACCAATACGGGTAAGCTCGCCCTGCGGGCCCTGCGGGCCCTCGAGCTCGCATCGGTCGGAGGGGGTCGTGACGCTCCGCACCTTCGGTGCTTCGCGGATGCTCGGCCTTCGGCCTCGCCTCGGCTAACGCTCTCCTTCGGGCCTGCGGCCCTCAGTCGAGTTATAATCCGGTAAGGCTCGCCCTGCGGGCCCTGCGGGCCCTCGGGCTCGGTTAGGTGGATAACGATCGTGACGCTCCGCACCTTCGGTGCTACGCGGAAGCTCGGCCTGCGGCCTCGCGGTCGCTGACGCTCGCCGTCGGGCCTGCGGCCCTCCGTCGAGCTAAAATTACTTGGGGTATAGTAAGTGTCTGGGTGGGCTCGCCCTGCGGGCCCTTCGGGCCCTTGGGCTCGCGTAGGTGGGAGCCGGTCGTGACGCTCCGCACCTTCGGTGCTACGCGGAAGCTCGGCCTGCGGCCTCGCGGTCACTGACGCTCGCCGTCGGGCCTGCGGCCCTCCGTCGAGCTAAAATTACTTGGGGTATAGTAAGTGTCTGGGTGGGCTCGCCCTCGGGCTCGCGTAGGTGGGAGCCGGTCGTGACGCTCCGCACCTTCGGTGCTACGCGGAAGCTCGGCCTGCGGCCTCGCGGTCGCTGACGCTCGCCGTCGGGCCTGCGGCCCTCCGTCGAGCTAAAATTACTTGGGATATAGTAAGTTTTTGGGTGGGCTCGCCCTACGGGCCCTCCGGGCCCTCGGGCTCGCGTCACAACCTCACACTCCGCACCTTCGGTGCTCCGCGGAAGCTCGGCCTTCGGCCTCGCCTGTTTCGACGCTCACCCTCGGGCCTGCGGCCCTCGGTCGAGCTGTAACTGGGCCAATTTTAATTTTACGATTTTGTCCGAACTTGTCCGAATTTTCAAAATTTGATTGCAGATTCGGAATTGTAGGCACCATTGCACCGTATATACGAAATTTGAACCCCCTCTGCCCAATTTGAAAATCGGCCGCCATTTTGAAGTCGCCATCTTGAAAAAAAATCAAGCCCAATCGATAGCCAGGCCCGACCCCTATGACATTTGGTCGAGCACCCCCCACCCATCTCGAACCGTTTGGCCCTGGCGGCGATTCAAAAATTTTTCCATACAAAAAAAAAGTGGACGAAAAAAAAAAATTTTTCCAAAATTAAATTCCTGGACCCCAAAAACCCCCAAATACCAAATTTCACGCCGCTAGGACCATTTTGAAAATTTTCCGCCATTTTGAGGTCGCCATTTTGAAAAAAAAATGGTGGCTCGAGAAACTGCCAAGGGTCCTCTATGACATTTGGTCAAACACCCCCCCTCCATCTCTTACCGTTTTTCCAAACCGTTGACCAAATTTTGAGTCTGTGACGGTAGACTCGATCTCGTATTTTTCCTGGGGTCCAGGGGCCGAGCTCTATACAACCATATAGAGAGCTATACTCCAAGTAGCTCCAGTTGGGCCACACTACTCTCCGGTTAGAAATGAGTGGTAATGCAGCTTTATATAGTATAAACTAGTATTTGCATGGTGCGCGGGGCGCAAGCGCCCCGCGAGGCCCCAGTGGTCAGTTTTTTTTATGAGCAGAACTTGGACTCCTATAATTGTAGATGAAAAAGAGTTTCGAGTTAAAAATTTGCTGTGGGAAGGTGAAAGGAGAGTGAAAAGGAGAAGGGATCTGCACGCGGGTGTGTTTGCGTCGCGTTGGCTGACGGTCGCCTTCGGGCCTGCGGCCCTCAGTCGAGTTAAAGACCGGGTGAGCTCGCCCTGCGGGCCCTGCGGGCCCTCGAGCTCGCATCGGTGGGAGCCGGTCGTGACGCTCCGCACCTTTGGTGCTTCGCGGATGCTCGGCCTTTGGCCTCGCATCGGCTGACGCTCGCCTTCGGGCCTGCGGCCCTCAGTCGAGTTAAAGACCGGGTGAGCTCGCCCTGCGGGCCCTGCGGGCCCTCGAGCTCGCATCGGTGGGAGCCGGTCGTGACGCTCCGCACCTTTGGTGCTTCGCGGATGCTCGGCCTTTGGCCTCGCATCGGCTGACGCTCGCCTTCGGGCCTGCGGCCCTCAGTCGAGTTAAAATCCGGGTAAGCTCGCCCTGCGGGCCCTGCGGGCCCTCGAGCTCGCATCGGTGGGAGCCGGTCGTGACGCTCCGCACCTTTGGTGCTTCGCGGATGCTCGGCCTTTGGCCTCGCATCGGCTGACGCTCGCCTTCGGGCCTGCGGCCCTCAGTCGAGTTAAAATCCGGGTAAGCTCGCCCTGCGGGCCCTGCGGGCCCTGCGGGCCCTCGAGCTCGCATCGGTGGGAGCCGGTCGTGACGCTCCGCACCTTTGGTGCTTCGCGGATGCTCGGCCTTTGGCCTCGCATCGGCTGACGCTCGCCTTCGGGCCAGCGGCCCTCAGTCGAGTACCAATACGGGTAAGCTCGCCCTGCGGGCCCTGCGGGCCCTCGAGCTCGCATCGGTCGGAGGGGGTCGTGACGCTCCGCACCTTCGGTGCTTCGCGGATGCTCGGCCTTCGGCCTCGCCTCGGCTAAAGCTCTCCTTCGGGCCTGCGGCCCTCAGTCGAGTACCAATACGGGTAAGCTCGCCCTGCGGGCCCTGCGGGCCCTCGAGCTCGCATCGGTTGGAGGGAGTCGTGCCGCTCCGCACCTTCGGTGCTTCGCGGATGCTCGGCCTTCGGCCTCGCCTCGGCTAACGCTCTCCTTCGGGCCTGCGGCCCTCAGTCGAGTAATAATCCGGTAAGGCTCGCCCTGCGGGCCCTGCGGGCCCTCGGGCTCGCTTAAGTGGATAACGGTCGTGACGCTCCGCACCTTCGGTGCTACGCGGAAGCTCGGCCTGCGGCCTCGCGGTCACTGACGCTCGCCGTCGGGCCTGCGGCCCTCCGTCGAGCTAAAATTACTTGGGGTATAGTAAGTGTCTGGGTGGGCTCGCCCTGCGGGCCCTTCGGGCCCTTGGGCTCGCGTAGGTGGGAGCCGGTCGTGACGCTCCGCACCTTCGGTGCTACGCGGAAGCTCGGCCTGCGGCCTCGCGGTCGCTGACGCTCGCCGTCGGGCCTGCGGCCCTCCGTCGAGCTAAAATTACTTGGGATATAGTAAGTTTTTGGGTGGGCTCGCCCTACGGGCCCTCCGGGCCCTCGGGCTCGCGTCACGACGTCACGCTCCGCACCTTCGGTGCTCCGCGGAAGCTCGGCCTTCGGCCTCGCCTGTTTCGACGCTCGCCCTCGGGCCTGCGGCCCTCGGTCGAGCTGTAACTGGGCCAATTTTAATTTTTCGATTTTGTCCGAACCTGTCCGAATTTTCAAAATCTGATTGCAGATTCGGAATTGTAGGCACCATTGCACCCCAGATACTAAATTTCAACCCCCTCCGCCCAATTTGAAAATCGGCCGCCATTTTGAAGTCGCCATCTTGAAAAAAAATCAAGTCCAATCGATAGCCAGGCCCAACCCCTATGACATTTGGTCGAGCACCCCCCACCCAGCTCAAACCGTTTGGCCCTGGCGGCGATTCAAAAATTTTTCCATACAAAAAAAAAAGTGGACGAAAAAAAAAAATTTTTCCAAAATTAAATTTCTGGACCCCAAAAACCCCCAAATACCAAATTTCACGCCGCTAGGACCATTTTGAAAATTTTCCGCCATTTTGAGGTCGCCATTTTGAAAAAAAAATGGTGGCTCGAGAAACTGCTCAGGGTCCTCTATGACATTTGGTCAAACACCCCCCCTCCATCTGGCACCGTTTCCGAGAACTGTGCACCAGGTTTTGACTCTGAGCCAAATCTTCAAAAGTCGGATTTTTCTGGGGGTCCAGGAGCCGCCCTCTATACGAATATGTAGGCAATACCCCCCCTCCAAACCTCCTTCCCGGAGAACAACCCTATACTTAAGAAATCAGTGGTAATGCAGCTTTATATAATATAACTAGTATTTGCATGGTGCGCGGGGCGCAAGCGCCCCGCGAGGCCCCAGTGCTCAGTTTTTTTTTTATGGGCAGAACTTGGACTCACATAATTGTAGACGGAGAGGAGGTTCGAGTTAGAAAATTTGCTGTGGTAAGGTGAAAGGAGAGTGAAAAGGAGAAGGGGTCTGCACGCGGGTGTGTTTGCGTCGCGTTGGTTGACGGTCGCCTTCGGGCCTGCGGCCCTCAGTCGAGTTAAAGACCGGGTGAGCTCGCCCTGCGGGCCCTGCGGGCCCTCGAGCTCGCATCGGTGGGAGCCGGTCGTGACGCTCCGCACCTTTGGTGCTTCGCGGATGCTCGGCCTTTGGCCTCGCATCGGCTGACGCTCGCCTTCGGGCCTGCGGCCCTCAGTCGAGTTAAAATCCGGGTAAGCTCGCCCTGCGGGCCCTGCGGGCCCTCGAGCTCGCATCGGTGGGAGCCGGTCGTGACGCTCCGCACCTTCGGTGCTTCGCGGATGCTCGGCCTTTGGCCTCGCCTCGGCTGACGCTCTCCTTCGGGCCTGCGGCCCTCAGTCGAGTAAAGATCCGGTTAGGCTCGCCCTGCGGGCCCTGAGGGCCCTCGAGCTCGCGTCGGTGGGAGCCGGTCGTGACGCTCCGCACCTTCGGTGCTACGCGGAAGCTCGGCCTGCGGCCTCGCGGTCGCTGACGCTCGCCGTCGGGCCTGCGGCCCTCCGTCGAGCTAAAATTACTTGGGATATAGTAAGTTTTTGGGAGGGCTCGCCCTACGGGCCCTCCGGGCCCTCGGGCTCGCGTCACGACGTCACGCTCCGCACCTTTGGTGCTCCGCGGAAGCTCGGCCTTCGGCCTCGCCTGTTTCGACGCTCAACCTCGGGCCTGCGGCCCTCGGTCGAGCTGTATCTGGGCCACTTTTAATTTTTCGATTTTGTCCGAACTTGTCCGAATTTTCAAAATCTGATTGCAGATTCAGAATTGTAGGCACCATTGCACCCCAGATACTAAATTTCAACCCCCTCCGCCCAATTTGAAAATCGGCCGCCATTTTGAAGTCGCCATCTTGAAAAAAAATCAAGTCCAATCGATAGCCATGCCCGACCCCTATGACCTTTGGTCGAGCACCCCCCACCCATCTTGAACCGTTTGGCCCTGGCGGCGATTCAAAAATTTTTCCATACAAAAAAAAAAGGAGACGAAAAAAAAAAATTTTTCCAAAATTAAATTCCTGGACCCCAAAAACCCCCAAATACTAAATTTCACGCCGCTAGGACCATTTTGAAAATTTTCCGCCATTTTGAGGTCGCCATTTTGAAAAAAAAATGGTGGCTCGAGAAACTGCCCAGGGTCTTCTATGACATTTGGTCGAACACCCCCCCTCCATCTGGCACCGTTTCCGAGAACCGTGCACCAGGTTTTGACTCTGAGCCAAATCTTCAAAAGTCGGATTTTTCTGGGGGTCCAGGAGCCGCCCTCTATACGAATATGTAGGCAATACCCCCCCTCCAAACCTCCTTCCCGGAGAACAACCCTATACTTAAGAAATCAGTGGTAATGCAGCTTTATATAATATAAACTAGTATTTGCATGGTGCGCGGGGCGCAAGCGCCCCGCGAGGCCCCAGTGGTCAGTTTTTTTTTATGGGCAGAACTTGGACTCATATAATTGTAGACGTAGGAGTAGCTCGAGTTGATAAATTTGCTGTGGGAAGGTGAAAGGAGAGTGAAAAGGAGAAGGGGTCTGCACGCGGGTGTGTTTGCGTCGCGTTGGCTGACGGTCGCCTTCGGGCCTGCGGCCCTCAGTCGAGTTACGATTTGGGTGGGCTCGCCCTGCGGGCCCTGCGGGCCCTCGAGCTCGCATCGGTGGGAGCCGGTCGTGACGCTCCGCACCTTTGGTGCTTCGCGGATGCTCGGCCTTTGGCCTCGCATCGGCTGACGCTCGCCTTCGGGCCTGCGGCCCTCAGTCGAGTTACAAACCGTGTAAGCTCGCCCTGCGGGCCCTGCGGGCCCTCGAGCTCGCGTCGGTGGGAGCCGGTCGTGACGCTCCGCACCTTCGGTGCTTCGCGGATGCTCGGCCTTTGGCCTCGCATCGGCTGACGCTCGCCTTCGGGCCTGCGGCCCTCAGTCGAGTACCAATACGGGTAAGCTCGCCCTGCGGGCCCTGCGGGCCCTCGAGCTCGCATCGGTGGGAGCCGGTCGTGACGCTCCGCACCTTTGGTGCTTCGCGGATGCTCGGCCTTAGGCCTCGCATCGGCTGACGCTCGCCTTCGGGCCTGCGGCCCTCAGTCGAGTTACAAACCGTGTAAGCTCGCCCTGCGGGCCCTCGAGCTCGCGTCGGTGGGAGCCGGTCGTGACGCTCCGCACCTTCGGTGCTTCGCGGATGCTCGGCCTTTGGCCTCGCATCGGCTGACGCTCGCCTTCGGGCCTGCGGCCCTCAGTCGAGTTACAAACCGGGTAAGCTCGCCCTGCGGGCCCTGCGGGCCCTCGAGCTCGCGTCGGTGGGAGCCGGTCGTGACGCTCCGCACCTTCGGTGCTTCGCGGATGCTCGGCCTTTGGCCTCGCATCGGCTGACGCTCGCCTTCGGGCCTGCGGCCCTCAGTCGAGTACCAATACGGGTAAGCTCGCCCTGCGGGCCCTGCGGGCCCTCGAGCTCGCATCGGTCGGAGGGGGTCGTGACGCTCCGCACCTTCGGTGCTTCGCGGATGCTCGGACTTCGGCCTCGCCTCGGCTAACGCTCTCCTTCGGGCCTGCGGCCCTCAGTCGAGTACCAATACGGGTAAGCTCGCCCTGCGGGCCCTGCGGGCCCTCGAGCTCGCATCGGTCGGAGGGTGTCGTGACGCTCCGCACCTTCGGTGCTTCGCGGATGCTCGGCCTTCGGCCTCGCCTCGGCTAACGCTCTCCTTCGGGCCTGCGGCCCTCAGTCGAGTAATAATCCGGTAAGGCTCGCCCTGCGGGCCCTGCGGGCCCTCGGGCTCGCTTAGGTGGATAACGATCGTGACGCTCCGCACCTTCGGTGCTACGCGGAAGCTCGGCCTGCGGCCTCGCGGTCGCTGACGCTCGCCGTCGGGCCTGCGGCCCTCCGTCGAGCTAAAATTACTTGGGGTATAGTAAATGTCTGGGTGGGCTCGCCCTGCGGGCCCTTCGGGCCCTTGGGCTCGCGTAGGTGGGAGCCGGTCGTGACGCTCCGCACCTTCGGTGCTACGCGGAAGCTCGGCCTGCGGCCTCGCGGTCGCTGACGCTCGCCGTCGGGCCTGCGGCCCTCCGTCGAGCTAAAATTACTTGGGATATAGTAAGTATTTGGGTGGGCTCGCCCTACGGGCCCTCCGGGCCCTCGGGCTCGCGTCACGACGTCACGCTCCGCACCTTCGGTGCTCCGCGGAAGCTCGGCCTTCGGCCTCGCCTGTTTCGACGCTCGCCCTCGGGCCTGCGGCCCTCGGTCGAGCTGTAACTGGGCCAATTTAAATTTTTCGATTTTGTCCGAACTTGTCCGAATTTTCAAAATCTGATTGCAGATTCGGAATTGTAGGCACCATTGCACCCCAGATACTAAATTTCAACCCCCTCCGCCCAATTTGAAAATCGGCCGCCATTTTGAAGTCGCCATCTTGAAAAAAAATCAAGTCCAATCGATAGCCACGCCCGACCCCTATGACATTTGGTCGAGCACCCCCTACCCATCTCGCACCGTTTGGCCGTGGCGGCGATTCAAAATTTTTTCCATACAAAAAAAAAAGTGGACGGAAAAAAAAAATTTTTCCAAAATTAAATTCCTGGACCCCAAAAACCCCTAAATACCAAATTTCACGCCGCTAGGACCATTTTGAAAATTTTCCGCCATTTTGAGGTCGCCATTTTGAAAAAAAAATGGTGGCTCGAGAAACTGCCAAGAGTCCTCTATGACATTTGGTCAAACACCCCCCCTCCATCTCTTACCGTTTTTCCAAACCGTTGACCAAATTTTGAATCTGTAAAGGTAGACTCGATCTTATATTTTTCCTGGGGTCCAGGGGCCGAGCTCTATACAACCATATAGAGAGCTATACCCCAAGTCGCTCCAGTTGGGCCACACTACTCTCCGGTTAGAAATGAGTGGTAATGCAGCTTTATATAGTATAAACTAGTATTTGCATGGTGCGCGGGGCGCAAGCGCCCCGCGAGGCCCCTGTGCGCAGTGGGTTTTATGCGCAGGAGTCGGACTCGTTCTAATTGTAGACGAAAACGAGTTTCGAGTTAAAAATTTGCTGTGGGAAGGTGAAAGGAGAGTGAAAAGGAGAAGGGGTCTGCACGCGGGTGTGTTTGCGTCGCGTTGGCTGACGGTCGCCTTCGGGCCTGCGGCCCTCAGTCGAGTTAAAGACCGGTTCAGCTCGCCCTGCGGGCCCTGCGGGCCCTCGAGCTCGCATCGGTGGGAGCCGGTCGTGACACTCCGCACCTTTGGTGCTTCGCGGATGCTCGGCCTTTGGCCTCGCATCGGCTGACGCTCGCCTTCGGGCCTGCGGCCCTCAGTCGAGTTAAAGTCCGGGTAAGCTCGCCCTGCGGGCCCTGCGGGCCCTCGAGCTCGCATCGGTGGGAGCCGGTCGTGACACTCCGCACCTTTGGTGCTTCGCGGATGCTCGGCCTTTGGCCTCGCATCGGCTGACGCTCGCCTTCGGGCCTGCGGCCCTCAGTCGAGTTACAAACCGGGTAAGCTCGCCCTGCGGGCCCTGCGGGCCCTCGAGCTCGCGTCGGTGGGAGCCGGTCTTGACGCTCCGCACCTTCGGTGCTTCGCGGATGCTCGGCCTTTGGCCTCGCATCGGCTGACGCTCGCCTTCGGGCCTGCGGCCCTCAGTCGAGTACCAATACGGGTAAGCTCGCCCTGCGGGCCCTGCGGGCCCTCGAGCTCGCGTCGTTGGGAGTCGGTCGTGACGCTCCGCACCTTCGGTGCTACGCGGAAGCTCGGCCTTCGGCCTCGCCTCGGCTGACGCTCTCCTTCGGGCCTGCGGCCCTCAGTCGAGTAATAATCCAGTTAGGCTCGCCCTGCGGGCCCTGCGGGCCCTCGGGCTCTTAAGTGGATAACGATCGTGACGCTCCGCACCTTCGGTGCTACGCGGAAGCTCGGCCTGCGGCCTCGCGGTCGCTGACGCTCGCCGTCGGGCCTGCGGCCCTCCGTCGAGCTAAAATTACTTGGGGTATAGTAAGTGTCTGGGTGGGCTCGCCCTGCGGGCCCTTCGGGCCCTTGGGCTCGCGTAGGTGGAAGCCGGTCGTGACGCTCCGCACCTTCGGTGCTACGCGGAAGCTCGGCCTGCGGCCTCGCGGTCGCTGACGCTCGCCGTCGGGCCTGCGGCCCTCCGTCGAGCTAAAATTACTTGGGATATAGTAAGTTTTTGGGTGGGCTCGCCCTACGGGCCCTCCGGGCCCTCGGGCTCGCGTCACGACGTCACGCTCCGCACCTTTGGTGCTCCGCGGAAGCTCGGCCTTCGGCCTCGCCTGTTTCGACGCTCAACCTCGGGCCTGCGGCCCTCGGTCGAGCTGTATCTGGGCCACTTTTAATTTTTCGATTTTGTCCGAACTTGTCCGAATTTTCAAAATCTGATTGCAGATTCAGAATTGTAGGCACCATTACACCCTATATACTAAATTTCAACCCCCTCAGCCCAATTTGAAAATCGGCCGCCATTTTGAAATCGCCATCTTGAAAAAAAATCAAGTCCAATCGATAGCCACGCCCGACCACTATGACATTTGGTCGAGCACCCCCTACCCATCTCGCACCGTTTGGCCGTGGCGGCGATTCAAAAAAAATTTCATACAAAAAAAAAAGTGGACGAAAAAAAAAAATTTTTCCAAAATTAAATTCCTGGACCCCAAAAACCCCCAAATACCAAATTTCACGCCGCTAGGACCATTTTGAAAATTTTCCGCCATTTTGAGGTCGCCATTTTGAAAAAAAAATGGTGGCTCGAGAAACTGCCCAGGGTCCTCTACGACATTTGGTCGAACACCCCCCCTCCATCTGGCACAGTTTTCGAGAACCGTGCACCAGGTTTTGACTCCGAGCCAAATCTTGAAAAGTCGGATTTTTCTGGGGGTCCAGGAGCCGACCTCTATACGAATATGTAGGCAATACCCCCCCTCCAAACCTCCTTCCCGGAGAACAACCCTATACTTAAGAAATCAGTGGTAATGCAGCTTTATATAATATAAACTAGTATTTGCATGGTGCGCGGGGCGCAAGCGCCCCGCGAGGCCCCTGTGCGCAGTGGGTTTTATGCGCAGGAGTCGGACTCAGTCTAATTGTAGACGAAAAAGAGTTTCGAGTTAAAAATTTGCTGTGGGAAGGTGAAAGGAGAGTGAAAAGGAGAAGGGGTCTGCACGCGGGTGTGTTTGCGTCGCGTTGGCTGACGGTCGCCTTCGGGCCTGCGGCCCTCAGTCGAGTTACGATTTGGGTGGGCTCGCCCTGCGGGCCCTGCGGGCCCTCGAGCTCGCATCGGTGAGAGCCGGTCGTGACGCTCCGCACCTTTGGTGCTTCGCGGATGCTCGGCCTTTGGCCTCGCATCGGCTGACGCTCGCCTTCGGGCCTGCGGCCCTCAGTCGAGTTACAAACCGGGTAAGCTCGCCCTGCGGGCCCTGCGGGCCCTCGAGCTCGCGTCGGTGGGAGCCGGTCGTGACGCTCCGCACCTTCGGTGCTTCGCGGATGCTCGGCCTTTGGCCTCGCATCGGCTGACGCTCGCCTTCGGGCCTGCGGCCCTCAGTCGAGTACCAATACGGGTAAGCTCGCCCTGCGGGCCCTGCGGGCCCTCGAGCTCGCATCGGTCGGAGGGGGTCGTGACGCTCCGCACCTTCGGTGCTTCGCGGATGCTCGGCCTTCGGCCTCGCCTCGGCTAACGCTCTCCTTCGGGCCTGCGGCCCTCAGTCGAGTACCAATACGGGTAAGCTCGCCCTGCGAGCCCTGCGGGCCCTCGAGCTCGCATCGGTCGGAGGGGGTCGTGACGCACCGCACCTTCGGTGCTTCGCGGATGCTCGGCCTTCGGCCTCGCATCGGCTGACGCTCGCCTTCGGGCCTGCGGCCCTCAGTCGAGTACCAATACGGGTAAGCTCGCCCTGCGGGCCCTGCGGGCCCTCGAGCTCAAATCGGTCGGAGGGGGGTCGTGACGCTCCGCACCTTCGGTGCTTCGCGGATGCTCGGCCTTCGGCCTCGCCTCGGCTAACGCTCTCCTTCGGGCCTGCGGCCCTCAGTCGAGTACCAATACGGGTAAGCTCGCCCTGCGGGCCCTGCGGGCCCTCGAGCTCGCATCGGTCGGAGGGGGTCGTGACGCTCCGCACCTTCGGTGCTTCGCGGATGCTCGGCCTTCGGCCTCGCCTCGGCTAAAGCTCTCCTTCGGGCCTGCGGCCCTCAGTCGAGTAATAATCCGGTAAGTGGATAACGATCGTGACGCTCCGCACCTTCGGTGCTACGCGGAAGCTCGGCCTGCGGCCTCGCGGTCGCTGACGCTCACCGTCGGGCCTGCGGCCCTCCGTCGAGCTAAAATTACTTGGGGTATAGTAAGTGTCTGGGTGGGCTCGCCCTGCGGGCCCTTCGGGCCCTTGGGCTCGCGTAGGTGGGAGCCGGTCGTGACGCTCCGCACCTTCGGTGCTACGCGGAAGCTCGGCCTGCGGCCTCGCGGTCACTGACGCTCGCCGTCGGGCCTGCGGCCCTCCGTCGAGCTAAAATTACTTGGGGTAGAGTAACATTTTGGATGGGCTCGCCCTGCGGGCCCTCCGGGCCCTCGGGCTCGCGTCACGACGTCACGCTCCGCACCTTTGGTGCTCCGCGAAAGCTCGGCCTTCGGCCTCGCCTTTTTCGACGCTCACCCTCGGGCCTGCGGCCCTCGGTTGAGCTGTATCTGGGCCAATTTTAATTTTTCGATTTTGTCCGAACTTGTCCGAATTTTCAAAATCTGATTGCAGATTCGGAATTGTAGGCACCATTACACCCCAGATACTAAATTTCAACCCCCTCCGCCCAATTTGAAAATCGGCCGCCATTTTGAAGTCGCCATCTTGAAAAAAAATCAAGTCCAATCGATAGCCATGCCCGACCCCTATGACATTTGGTCGAGCACCCCCTACCCATCTCGCACCGTTTGGCCGTGGCGGCGATTCAAAAAAAATTTCATACAAAAAAAAAAGTGGACGAAAAAAAAAAATTTTTCCAAAATTAAATTCCTGGACCCCAAGAACCCCCAAATACCAAATTTCACGCCGCTAGGACCATTTTGAAAATTTTCCGCCATTTTGAGGTCGCCATTTTGAAAAAAAAATGGTGGCTCGAGAAACTGCCCAGGGTCCTCTATGACATTTGGTCGAACACCCCCCCTCCATCTGGCACCGTTTTCGAGAACCGTGCACCAGGTTTTTACTCTGAGCCAAATCTTCCAAAGTCGGATTTTTCTGGGGGTCCAGGAGCCGCCCTCTATACGAATATGTAGGCAATACCCCCCCTCCAAACCTCCTTCCCGGAGAACAACCCTATACTTAAGAAATCAGTGGTAATGCAGCTTTATATAATATAAACTAGTATTTGCATGGTGCGCGGGGCGCAAGCGCCCCGCGAGGCCCCAGTGCTCAGTTTTTTTTATGCGCAGGAGTCGGACTCGTTCTAATTGTAGACGGAGAGGATGTTCGAGTTAGAAAATTTGCTGTGGGAAGGTGAAAGGAGAGTGAAAAGGAGAAGGGGTCTGCACGCGGGTGTGTTTGCGTCGCGTTGGCTGACGGTCGCCTTCGGGCCTGCGGCCCTCAGTCGAGTTAAAGACCGGGTGAGCTCGCCCTGCGGGCCCTGCGGGCCCTCGAGCTCGCATCGGTGGGAGCCGGTCGTGACGCTCCGCACCTTTGGTGCTTCGCGGATGCTCGGCCTTTGGCCTCGCATCGGCTGACGCTCGCCTTCGGGCCTGCGGCCCTCAGTCGAGTTAAAATCCGGGTAAGCTAACCCTGCGGGCCCTGCGGGCCCTCGAGCTCGCATCGGTGGGAGCCGGTCGTGACGCCCCGCACCTTTGGTGCTTCGCGGATGCTCGGCCTTTGGCCTCGCATCGGCTGACGCTCGCCTTCGGGCCTGCGGCCCTCAGTCGAGTTACAAACCGGGTAAGCTCGCCCTGCGGGCCCTGCGGGCCCTCGAGCTCGCGTCGATGGGAGCCGGTCGTGACGCTCCGCACCTTTGGTGCTTCGCGGATGCTCGGCCTTTGGCCTCGCATCGGCTGACGCTCGCCTTCGGGCCTGCGGCCCTCAGTCGAGTTAAAATCCGGGTAAGCTCGCCCTGCGGGCCCTGCGGGCCCTCGAGCTCGCATCGGTGGGAGCCGGTCGTGACGCTCCGCACCTTCGGTGCTTCGCGGATGCTCGGCCTTTGGCCTCGCCTCGGCTGACGCTCTCCTTCGGGCCTGCGGCCCTCAGTCGAGTAAAGATCCAGTTAGGCTCGCCCTGCGGGCCCTGAGGGCCCTCGAGCTTGCGTCGGTGGGAGCCGGTCGTGACGCTCCGCACCTTCGGTGCTTCGCGGATGCTCGGCCTTTGGCCTCGCATCGGCTGACGCTCGCCTTCGGGCCTGCGGCCCTCAGTCGATTTATAATCCGAGTTAGCTCGCACTGCGGGCCCTGCGGGCCCTCGAGCTCGCGTCGTTGGGAGTCGGTCGTGACGCTCCGCACCTTCGGTGCTACGCGGAAGCTCGGCCTGCGGCCTCGCCTCAGCTGATGCTCTCCTTCGGGCCTGCGGCCCTCAGTCGAGTAATAATCCGGTTAGGCTCGCCCTGCGGGCCCTGCGGGCCCTCGGGCTCGCGCAGGTGGATAACGATCGTGACGCTCCGCACCTTCGGTGCTACGCGGAAGCTCGGCCTGCGGCCTCGCGGTCGCTGACGCTCGCCGTCGGGCCTGCGGCCCTCCGTCGAGCTAAAATTACTTGGGGTATAGTAAGTGTCTGCGTGGGCTCGCCCTGCGGGCCCTTCGGGCCCTTAAGCTCGCGTAGGTGGGAGCCGGTCGTGACGCTCCGCACCTTCGGTGCTACGCGGAAGCTCGGCCTGCGGCCTCGCGGTCGCTGACGCTCGCCGTCGGGCCTGCGGCCCTCCGTCAAGCTAAAATTACTTGGGGTATAGTAAGTTTTTGGGTGTGCTCGCCCTACGGGCCCTCCGGGCCCTCGGGCTCGCGTCACGACGTCACGCTCCGCACCTTTGGTGCTCCGCGGAAGCTCGGCCTTCGGCCTCGCCTGTTTCGACGCTCACCCTCGGGCCTGCGGCCCTCGGTCGAGCTGTAACTGGGCCAATTTCAATTTTTCGATTTTGTCCGAACTTGTCCGAATTTTCAAAATCTGATTGCAGATTCGGAATTGTAGGCACCATTGCACCCCAGATACTAAATTTCAACCCCCTCCGCCCAATTTGAAAATCGGCCGCCATTTTGAAGTCGCCATCTTGAAAGAAAATCAAGTCCAATCAATAGCCATGCCCGACCCCTATGACATTTGGTCGAGCACCCCCCACCCATCTCGAACCGTTTGGCCCTGGCGGCGATTCAAAAATTTTTCCATACAAAAAAAAAAAGTGGACGAAAAAAAAAAATTTTTCCAAAATTAAATTCCTGGACCCCAAAAACCCCCAAATACTAAATTTCACGCCGCTAGGACCATTTTGAAAATTTTCCGCCATTTTGAGGTCGCCATTTTGAAAAAAAAATGGTGGCTCGAGAAACTGCCCAGGGTCCTCTATGACATTTGGTCGAACACCCCCCCTCCATCTGGCACCGTTTCCGAGAACCGTGCACCAGGTTTTGACTCTGAGCCAAATCTTCAAAAGTCGGATTTTTCTGGGGGTCCAGGAGCCGCCCTCTATACGAATATGTAGGCAATACCCCCCCTCCAAACCTCCTTCCCGGAGAACAACCCTATACTTAAGAAATGAGTGGTAATGCAGCTTTATATAATATAAACTAGTATTTGCATGGTGCGCGGGGCGCAAGCGCCCCGCGAGGCCCCAGTGGTCTGTGTTTTTATGCGCAGGAGTCGGACTCGTTCTAATTGTAGACGGAGAGGACGTTCGAGTTAGCAAATTTGCTGTGGGAAGGTGAAAGGAGAGTGAAAAGGAGAAGGGGTCTGCACGCGGGTGTGTTTGCGTCGCGTTGGCTGACGGTCGCCTTCGGGCCTGCGGCCCTCAGTCGAGTTAAAGACCGGGTGAGCTCGCCCTGCGGGCCCTGCGGGCCCTCGAGCTCGCATCGGTGGGAGCCGGTCGTGACGCTCCGCACCTTTGGTGCTTCGCGGATGCTCGGCCTTTGGCCTCGCATCGGCTGACGCTCGCCTTCGGGCCTGCGGCCCTTAGTCGAGTTATAATCCGGGTAAGCTCGCCCTGCGGGCCCTGCGGGCCCTCGAGCTCGCATCGGTGGGAGCCGGTCGTGACGCTCCGCACCTTTGGTGCTTCGCGGATGCTCGGCCTTTGGCCTCGCATCGGCTGACGCTCGCCTTCGGGCCTGCGGCCCTCAGTCGAGTTACAAACCGGGTAAGCTCGCCCTGCGGGCCCTGCGGGCCCTCGAGCTCGCGTCGGTGGGAGCCGGTCGTGACGCTCCGCACCTTCGGTGCTTCGCGGATGCTCGGCCTTTGGCCTCGCATCGGCTGACGCTCGCCTTCGGGCCAGCGGCACTCAGTCGAGTACCAATACGGGTAAGCTCGCCCTGCGGGCCCTGCGGGCCCTCGGGCTCGCATCGGTCGGAGGGGGTCGTGACGCTCCGCACCTTCGGTGCTTCGCGGATGCTCGGCCTTCGGCCTCGCCTCGGCTAACGCTCTCCTTCGGGCCTGCGGCCCTCAGTCGAGTAATAATCCGGTAAGGCTCGCCCTGCGGGCCCTGCGGGCCCTCGGGCTCGCTTAGGTGGATAACGATCGTGACGCTCCGCACCTTCGGTGCTACGCGGAAGCTCGGCCTGCGGCCTCGCGGTCGCTAACGCTCGCCGTCGGGCCTGCGGCCCTCCGTCGAACTAAAATTACTTGGGGTATAGTAAGTGTCTGGGTGGGCTCGCCCTGCGGGCCCTTCGGGCCCTTGGGCTCGCGTAGGTGGGAGCCGGTCGTGACGCTCCGCACCTTCGGTGCTACGCGGAAGCTCGGCCTGCGGCCTCGCGGTCGCTGACGCTCGCCGTCGGGCCTGCGGCCCTCCGTCGAGCTAAAATTACTTGGGGTAGAGTAACATTTTGGATGGGCTCGCCCTACGGGCCCTCCGGGCCCTCGGGCTCGCGTCACGACGTCACGCTCCGCACCTTTGGTGCTCCGCGAAAGCTCGGCCTTCGGCCTCGCCTTTTTCGACGCTCACCCTCGGGCCTGCGGCCCTCGGTTGAGCTGTATCTGGGCCAATTTTAATTTTTCGATTTTGTCCGAAATTGTCCGAATTTTCAAAATCTGATTGCAGATTCGGAATTGTAGGCACCATTACACCCCAGATACTAAATTTCAACCCCCTCCGCCCAATTTGAAAATCGGCCGCCATTTTGAAGTCGCCATCTTGAAAAAAAATCAAGTCCAATCGATAGCCATGCCCGACCCCTATGACATTTGGTCGAGCACCCCCCACCCATCTCGCACCGTTTGGCCGTGGCGGCGACTCAAAAAATTTTTCATACAAAAAAAAAAGTGGACGAAAAAAAAAAATTTTTCCAAAATTAAATTCCTGGACCCCAAAAACCCCCAAATACCAAATTTCACGCCGCTAGGACCATTTTGAAAATTTTCCGCCATTTTGAGGTCGCCATTTTGAAAAAAAAATGGTGGCTCGAGAAACTGCCCAGGGTCCTCTATGACATTTGGTCGAACACCCCCCCTCCATCTGGCACCGTTTCCGAGAACCGTGCACCAGGTTTTGACTCTGAGCCAAATCTTCAAAAGTCGGATTTTTCTCGGGGTCCAGGAGCCGCCCTCTATACGAATATGTAGGCAATACCCCCCCTCCAAACCTCCTTCCCGGAGAACAACCCTATACTTAAGAAATGAGTGGTAATGCAGCTTTATATAATATAAACTAGTATTTGCATGGTGCGCGGGGCGCAAGCGCCCCGCGAGGCCCCTGTGCGCAGTGGGTTTTATGCGCAGGAGTCGGACTCGTTCTAATTGTAGACGTAGGAGTAGCTCGAGTTTATAAATTTGCTGTGGGAAGGTGAAAGGAGAGTGAAAAGGAGAAGGGGTCTGCACGCGGGTGTGTTTGCGTCGCGTTGGCTGACGGTCGCCTTCGGGCCTGCGGCCCTCAGTCGAGTTACGATTTGGGTGCGCTCGCCCTGCGGGCCCTGCGGGCCCTCGAGCTCGCATCGGTGGGAGCCGGTCGTGACGCTCCGCACCTTTGGTGCTTCGCGGATGCTCGGCCTTTGGCCTCGCATCGGCTGACGCTCGCCTTCGGGCCTGCGGCCCTCAGTCGAGTTATAATCCGGGTAAGCTCGCCCTGCGGGCCCTGCGGGCCCTCGAGCTCGCATCGGTGGGAGCCGGTCGTGACGCTCCGCACCTTTGGTGCTTCGCGGATGCTCGGCCTTTGGCCTCGCATCGGCTGACGCTCGCCTTCGGGCCTGCGGCCCTCAGTCGAGTTACAAACCGGGTAAGCTCGCCCTGCGGGCCCTGCGGGCCCTCGAGCTCGCGTCGGTGGCAGCCGGTCGTGACGCTCCGCACCTTCGGTGCTTCGCGGATGCTCGGCCTTTGGCCTCGCATCGGCTGACGGTCGCCTTCGGGCCAGCGGCCCTCAGTCGAGTACCAATACGGGTAAGCTCGCCCTGCGGGCCCTGCGGGCCCTCGAGCTCGCATCGGTCGGAGGGGGTCGTGACGCTCCGCACCTTCGGTGCTTCGCGGATGCTCGGCCTTCGGCCTCGCCTCGGCTAACGCTCTCCTTCGGGCCTGCGGCCCTCAGTCGAGTAATAATCCGGTAAGGCTCGCCCTGCGGGACCTGCGGGCCCTTGGGCTCGCGTAGGTGGGAGCCGGTCGTGACGCTCCGCACCTTCGGTGCTACGCGGAAGCTCGGCCTGCGGCCTCGCGGTCGCTGACGCTCGCCGTCGGGCCTGCGGCCCTCCGTCGAGCTAAAATTACTTGGGGTAGAGTAACATTTTGGATGGGCTCGCCCTGCGGGCCCTCCGGGCCCTCGGGCTCGCGTCACGACGTCACGCTCCGCACCTTTGGTGCTCCGCGAAAGCCCGGCCTTCGGCCTCGCCTTTTTCGACGCTCACCCTCGGGCCTGCGGCCCTCGGTTGAGCTGTATCTGGGCCAATTTTAAATTTTCGATTTTGTCCGAACTTGTCCGAATTTTCAAAATCTGATTGCAGATTCGGAATTGTAGGCACCATTACACCCCAGATACTAAATTTCAACCCCCTCCGCCCAATTTGAAAATCGGCCGCCATTTTGAAGTCGCCATCTTGAAAAAAAATCAAGTCCAATCGATAGCCATGCCCGACCCCTATGACATTTGGTCGAGCACCCCCCACCCATCTCACACCGTTTGGCCGTGGCGGCGACTCAAAAAATTTTTCATACAAAAAAAAAAGTGGACGAAAAAAAAAATTTTTTCCAAAATTAAATTCCTGGACCCCAAAAACCCCCAAATACCAAATTTCACGCCGCTAGGACCATTTTGAAAATTTTCCGCCATTTTGAGGTCGCCATTTTGAAAAAAAAGCGGTGGCTCGAGAAACTGCCCAAGGTCCTCTATGACATTTGGTCGAACACCCCCCCTCCATCTGGCACCGTTTCCGAGAACCGTGCACCAGGTTTTGACTCTGAGCCAAATCTTCAAAAGTCGGATTTTTCTGGGGGTCCAGGAGCCGCCCTCTATACGAATATGTAGGCAATACCCCCCCTCCAAACCTCCTTCCCGGAGAACAACCCTATACTTAAGAAATCAGTCGTAATGCAGCTTTATATAATATAAAAATAGTTATAATAAATAAGCGTTATACCATATGATAGTTAAAATAAATAAGCAGTGGACAATATGATCATTATAATAAATAAGCGTTATACCGGTTTACCCTTGAAATTTCGACAAACGTTTAATCGAATTTCAGTTCAAAGTCAACGATACGCTTTTTTTCATTTGATCGAATATTCATTACATCGAACAATTAAATGGTGTATTCTTATAACATGGATTTTTACTGCGTCGAAATATTATTTAAGATATACTTTATTTCGCAGATCTTTATTTCATATTTTATTATTTTGTTTTAAATTTTACATTGTAGAAAATCGACTAAGTAATTATTTTCAACTTAGTTTTCTAGTAGAGATTTCTTTTTTTTTAGGGACGCAGTTCTAGTTATTAGGCGGAAGTTGGTTCTGGCGTTTCGCTCGCTCTTAAGGGTCGCTGTTCAACCTAACACTCCTCCTCGCTTCGCTTGTCGTCGTACCTAACCTAAGCCCAGTCGGACCTGCCTTAGAACTAGATAAATGCCGAAAACTATTTCAATACTAACTTATTTAATAGCAAAATAGGATCTGCCATAAAGTCGTATCGTAAACTAGTCGGACCTGGACGTCTCGCTCGCTTCGCTCGCTCGTTAGGGTCGCAGTTCAACCTAACACTCCTCCTCGCTTCGCTCGTCGTCGTACCTAATCTAACTGAAGTCTGACCTGCCTTAAAGTAGAATACGCAACTACTGTTCTGGGAGCGAATTACTTTTGTTAGGGACGCAGTTCTAACCAAACCTAACCTACTGTACAGGGAGCGAATCACCTTAAACTAATAGCAATAGTAATTATATTTAATTTATTTTTCAGAAGAATACAAGCTTTCAAACATAAGTTGTCTATAATGAAAAGCGTTTGTTTTTTTTTTCTTAAAATATGTAAGTAAGTATGCAATGAATTAGTTGTATAATAATACGTCGATGAAATAATAAAAATTATTTTATGTCCTGTCCTTAAAATAATCTATTAAATGTAATTTTAAGCATTTAAAATTCCTTATATCATTGCTCTAATAATTGTTATAATATGTATTGAATAGTCGATGAAGGCATAATACTCCAAGAGATAATATTTATACTGAATATTCTATGAATCGTTTTCGATGAAATGAAATTCGATGAAAAGATTGTCGAGATTTCAAGGGGCACCCGCGTTATACCATATGATCGTTATAATGAATAAGCGTTATACAATATGACTAGTATTTGCAAGGTGCGCGGGGCGCAAGCCCCGCGCGAGGCCCCCAACGACATTGTTTTTTTATGGACAGAACTTGGACTCTTATAATTGTAGACGAAAGGGTGTTTCGAGTTAAAAATTTGCTGTGGGAAGGTGAAAGGAAAGTGAAAAGGAGAAGGGGTCTGCACGCGGGTGTGTTTGCGTCGCGTTGGCTGACGGTCGCCTTCGGGCCTGTGGCCCTCAGTCGAATTAAAATCTGGGTAAGCTCGCCCTGCGGGCCCTGCGGGCCCTCGAGCTCGCGTCGTTGGGAGTCGGTCGTGACGCTCCGCACCTTCGGTACTCTACTCTACTACTACTACTCTCCGGTTAGAAATGAGTGGTAATGCAGCTTTATATAGTATAAATAGTTATAATAAATAAGCGTTTTACCATATGATGGTTATAATAAATAAGCCTTAAGCCTTATTTAACCTTATGATCATTATAATAAATAATCGTTATACCATATGATCGTTATAACTTATAAGCGTTATACCATATGATAGTTATAATAAATAAGCAGTATACCATGTGATGGTTATAATAAATAAGCGTTATATTAAACGATAAATATAACAAATAAAAAGCTATATTTTTTAATTATATACCAAACGTTTATTATATGCAGTGAGTGATTATATCCTTTGAAATTATATCAAATGTTTTACACTGAATGGAAATATATATTTTATTTTTATACCGATCATTACACACCCCCATAAACTACGATATAAATGAAACACAGCTAAAATTATAATTGCAAAAAAACTGCGTTCTTTATTTGAAATTCATTATAGTTCTGCGCGGAGTTGTATAATATTTCATTATAGTTTAGTGGCATATAAAGGTGCGTCCACATTTGTATCAATTGCCCGTATCAGATCATCGTCGCGTGGCATGATCGCGTGTCACGATCACGCGTTTGGACGTTGCGCCGATCCGATCGCTTGAAATCCATGTTGCTACGCGTATCACACACTTATATCGGACGAGTGCGGCATGATCGGCGCGCCGACAGTGAGCGTCCAAGCAGCGCGATACGCAGTCATGCTACGGCACGGTGATCGGATACGAGCAAATGATACGAGTGTGGACGCACCTTAATATGTGGTATACAGTTCCAATCTATTAATAAGGCATACTTTTTGCCTTATTCACAGATTACAGAAAAACGGCGATTAGAAAACACGAGTACCTAGAACACGAGTAGAAAAAAAATCTTATGCTTCGGTCCATAAGTATCAAATACATCTCCAAGCAAAGAATAGACGACCGATTGATAATAACCAGTTACTGGTAATCGAAGTCTCTTAATGTAGTGTATAAAAGGATCATTTTAATTATGATTACGCCTAATTAAGAGCGTTCATACCCGCTTAGCTGGCAACGTCGCATATTTTGTCTTCTTACTTCATTATTTTGTGGTATTTGAATGAAACTTAAAGATATGTTCAATACATACCCTACATTTTTAGCATTTATATTGTGTTTAATTCATGTACTCATCGATTTTGCCTTAATTTTCTTACAAAACAAGATATAGACCTAAATTCATTTTTAGAGCTTTGGTTGTGGCAATATCATGAAATTTTGCACTGTGAGCTTATCTACCGAAAACGTAATGAATGAATTGAAAACATGTTCAAGTTACATACAAATTTCTCAAAATAATCAAGAAAAACCAAAAAATATGCGACGTTGCCAGTTAAGCAGGTATAAACCCTCTTAAGCCAAATTATTGTATCTTAAGATACGTGACATTGGCGTCACACGGCAGAATAAAACTAACAAATAGACTTTCGCATTTACTATACCTATGTCATTATTATCAGTCGAAAGTCGTCCACTGCTGGACATAGGCCTCTCCCAAAAACCACTACCTAAACTAGTCCTGTGCCGCAATTATTCAGCGGACTCTCACGAGCTCGCAACTCCAGGTCAATAGGTGTTAATTTGGCTAAGGATTGTAATACTCGTAGTTACCTACATTTGAATACCTAATAAAACCACACAGTAGTTTACTTTTACTGACTCTTTTAAACAGTGCCATTAATTTAAATATATTTGTCTATTAAAACATTCCTCGTGCGAAGTTCTCCAAACAAAGGTAAACCTCGGTAGGCTCGACACGCAGCGAAGACTCGAAAATTAGTTTAGTTCTAATTGCTTTCGAAAAGTTCATTCGTTTACTTTAGAAGGCTCAAGAAAAGCCATTGTTTGTCTAATCGCGCCGGTATGTTGAAGTGGGACTAATTTAATTGAACCTTTAATTGTATAAACCTTAATGGTAATTTGGTCAGAGAGAGTAGAAAAATACTCGTACTCCATACATTGCGTACCTACTAACTAAAACAATAACAGTTGCAATTAAACAAACCTCTTCATGTTTAACAACATTATACCCACAGCAGGAAAAAAAATATCTTTCTTTTTATCTTTCATCAACTAAGCTTAGTGCGTCGACCTTGAGCGTCTGCATAGGTGTACACAAACTACTAAGCTCGCTCGATCCCAACACCGTGATTGTACGCCTAAGCTTAAACACGCTTGAGAATTTAGAATGGACAAATAACCCCAAACAATGGGAATACATAAGTGCTTTGGGTCGTCCCTTCCTGGTAAAGTGTCCAGACAGCAAACAGATCCGTGTTTCCCATAGATATTATCGCCTTTTCTATCAATTTCCCTGGAATGCTGTGCTCGGCAAAAATAACTGTGCTCTCTTTACGTTGGACGAGTAACTACACATATTTTACAAATACAATACAATAACTCTTTATTGCACACCTCACAAAACAGAGTAAAGGAAAAAACAATACATTTAAGGAGAGGTAGATAACAGGCTTTCGTATCGCTAAACAGCGGTTTCTTCTTCTATTAATTAGGGATTTGCGTCGATCTTTACTGGCAAAGTGAGAACTATACCACCGTAGAATGCAAGCATCGCACATTTCACGTGTCAGCTCTATAAATAATATAATGTTAATAATGTCTACTTCATATAAATATCTAAATGAAAAACTATGATTTAGTCTTAAATACACAGTTGGAATTAATTAAAACTGTTCATCATTGCGACGGGATCATATGAAATCTATGATTCAATAAATATCATTTCATTTTAAAATCTAAATGTTACAAACTTTTTTTTTAATAGCCTGTATTTGTATCCACAGGTCCCTGTTTGATGCCTGTTCCGGCCAGTTGTTGAGGAATGCGTCTAGGTCATCCCGCCATCTCCGTTTGGGTCTGCTGCCCCGTCTGCGTCGTCCATCTTTACGCACCCACTTAGTGGCTATGCTGGCCCATCTTTCCGGATGCATACGGCATACGTGGCCTGCCCAATCCCAATTATAACTGTCTTGCTACCTACGTTAGCTATGCGTGTTTCGGAGCGCAGCATGGCGTTTAGGACGCGGTCCGTCCTTTTCACCCCTAGAATGCTGCGCTCCATGGCCCGTTGGCAAACCTTCAACTTGGACTTTTGGGTGTCAGTAAGCGACCATGTTTGGGCACCGTAGGTTAGGACAGGCAAAATACACATGTCGATGAGTTTCCGCTTCAGTGACAGAGGAAAGTTTCCCTTCATGAACTCTTTCATGGACCAGTAGCTCTTCCAGGCATTTTCAACGCGGCGTTCGACGTCTTTGTCCTGTCTGTTGCTAAAAGAGACTAGCTGGCCCAAGTAAATGTACTCATCAACATTGTGTATTATCTGCCCGTCTACCTCAACCCTACGTTTTGTGCTGTTGGTCATTACTTGGGTCCTAGCACGATTCATTCTAAGTCCAACTTGAAGGCTTGCGTTGCTGAGATCTTTAAGCATTAGCTGTAACTCTTCTGCAGAAGAAGCAAAGAGAACAATGTCGTCGGAAAATCGAAGGTTTGAAAGCCTTCTATCACCAACTACTACTCCCCTTGCCTCCCAGGAAACTGCCAGGCTCTTAAAAACTTCCTGTAGTGTGCTTGTGAATAGTTTTGGAGATAGCGGGTCCCCTTGTTTGGCACAACGCTGTACCTGGAATGATTGGCCGGAAGACTGAAGCTTGATGTCTGCTGTACTATTGTTATAGATACTTTTCATGATAATAATATAAATTGGATGATGACAATGTCTTGATTTTGAAGTGCGGTTATTATGGCGGAATGTGTGATGCTGTCAAAAGCTTTGGCGTAATCCACGAATGCTAGGTATAAGGGAGAGTTAAATTCGGCGAATTTTTCTACGATCTGGTTTAATGTGTGGAGGTGGTCGTTGGTGGAGAATCCAGGACGAAAGCCAATCTGATTGGGTGGTTGATGTAGATCGAGCTGCCCAGCAATGCGAGTCTCAATTACCTTGTTAAACGCCTTAAAGATGTGAGATACTTAGGCTGATGGGTCGATAATTACAAGTGACAAACATTAAGAGAATATTATTTATTCATGTAATCATGACCTAAAGGCATCCTCTAACATGCAACATGCAACCTTAGGGTTGTTAAAAATTACCTTTACGATGTCGTTATTTATTACATTATGTAAACAATGTTCCCCATACCCATTTTTGTTAAAAAATAAGTTTGCTATATGCAGTTACCCAGTGTAAACAGAGCATTGCCGATAACATCACATACCCTATCCTGCCCTCTGATGAGTTTTAAAAAATGTAGAATAAACCATTTTTGTAGTCCACTGGCTGTTTTGTGCAGGCTTAAAAAAATCCGTCATGTTCGGAAGGTAATGTAAAGTACCCATTATAACCGTGCTTGTTTGAAACGTTGCGATGCGGTTACTCGGTAGAAGGTAAAGCTGTAAGATACGTAGAAGCTTTAGGGTGCATATTTGATCGTTTCTGATGAAAGTGATTTCGTTGGCTGTGAGATCTAAATCCATATAACACCATACGAAATCCCGTTTAGAAACCTTACCGGTTGCCAAACAGGATTCGAATGGGTTCAAGTTTCTAAATAAATTTCATTAGGGTAGCTGTTAATGTTAAAATATTAAATACTCGTCTAGAAATGCCTAGTTTGAATTGGGTACTCGTATGTATAATGTAATCGAAGAATTAGGATTAAATCGATACATTACATACATTGTGAAAGTTCATTATAAATACTATGATAAGAAATGAGGAAAGCTATATGAGGGAAAATTAAAAAAAAACGACATTTTCACATTATTAGAGCATTTTAAATATCTCAGCAGGCTATTGATTACTAGAATGACTGCGCCTGAACTCTGAAAATTCGTTTGTAGTTTGAGTTAAGCACCGACTGTCCTGTTCTCTGTGTTTAAATATTCACACGGAAATGAGAAACGCAGACATTAAGTTAATTTATGAGGTAATAGAGCGTTAATATCGAAGTTGTTGTAAATATTCCCTTGACTTATGTATGAATCTTTTTATCGTAACACCACGTGGCCACATAAAGAAACACGGATAATGAGTCGGATAGAACACTGAAAGGAGTTTTATTTTTATTCAAAATTGATCAGTGAGTGATTGACCACAGAACATCTGACCATAAGCGACTATAGTTCTGTAGCTCGCTGGTTCAACTTCTCTCACTGGCCTCTTCCCTCAATCTCATCATTATTTGTAGTTATATGCTGGTCACATTAATACAAGTTTTTCCTTCGACATCTGGTTACATTTCTGATATAAACGAGAAAATATATCGTCCGTCTGTCAAGACACTTTTTCTCAGGAACGCGTGAAGGTATCAAGCTGAAGTTAATATCAAATACTAGTCTGCAATCCCTTCAACTTCTGAAAAAATCAAACTTCGAAGTTAATGCAATCAAAAGATAGTCATTAAAAAGGTGTTTCCATACAACTTGCCGTCAACTGAAAACCCATAGGGTACTTACAAAATGTTTGTTCGTCTATGCCAAAAATCAAAATAAAAAATCCCACACTTAGCGTACATTTCGGTTAGGGTCAGGTTATTTTCATAGATACGGCGGTTTTTTGCGTGTATTATGTACCAAACCGTCTGTGCGCGAGTACGACTCGTACTTGGCCGGCCTTTTGACATAAGAATTCTTAGCGGACATTGATGTTTGTAATAATTAGGCGCTAATGCGAATATGTAACGTAAATAGCACGTGTGTTTAATAGGGCGAATAACGGCCGCAACGAGGGTATAAAGGACCCATTTACGAGCATTTTAGTTGAAAAAGTAATTATATTATTTAATCCATTATGTATGCAGTTCTATGTAATTTGAGTTTGTCGTATGTGTTTCTTTCTAAGTGTAAATATAAATGTCATCTTGTACAATTTCAAACCAGTTAAATAATGATCTCCACCAAAATAAGGGTAACTGTTACTTTGTTGAAATTCAACCATTTATTGTTTGTAAATTCTCCTTTGCGTATAATTGGCTATGTCCAACACAATGATAACAAAGTTGCCTTTATGTGACGCTTGATTTTTCGACCTTGTATAATTCAATAAATTATATTTTTAGATATTAACGGTGCAGTGTGAAGGCCTAGCTACTAACAAACTTATAACCAGTAAAGAGGAATAAGCCCAAATGTCATTTATTCTAATCTCTTTTGAGTTTTTACTTATTAGGTAGTCACAGAAACGAAGAAAAAACTTAGTACTTAATACAAAGAGATAACTTAAAACCTTTGTGGATTCAGGTGAAACAAAGTAGATTTTATCAGTCCCAATCCCAAAGGATCCTGATGAAGTTAAGGTTAACTATGACCAACCTCCTCATCAGAGAACCTATTATGTATTCAGTGCTACCCAATCGTGGCCAACCCTCTTCTCAAATAGTGTCATAAAGCGGGTAAGGTCAATACATGCGGGCTCAATTACTTACACAGCGCGTTAGTTACAACGAGCGCGGCGAATAAACAGGACCTTTTAGTGCCGTTACACTTGGCCTGCGGTGGCAAAGAGGTGTTGCAGCCCTAGTGCAAGCGATGGTCGCTTCTGATTATGCTCTGGTCTGTGACATAGTCCGAATAAGGCCACACAGATAACTGATTTAATTCTAAGTGAAAAACCAAAAAGGTATTTCGGTACTTATTCGGTTTACATACCTTTGGAGACGACCGGCTAAAGTGAGTCTTCTTAGTGACGCTAAGTGCACTGTTTTTTGCAAAACGCTAATATGAATAAAATCCAACCACCGCTGTATACAAGAAAAACATATGTTTATGATTTATATATTGATTCTAAAATCGTCGCGTACAATTTCTCCTGTTTTTTTTTTTCGATGGTAATTACTCCGATTAATTGAAATAAATTAAGTAAATAATTTACGTTAGTGTAAATCACTTATGCGATGTACTGCGACCCAAAACTCGAACTCTAAAAGTAAAACAGAATCATAACAATGTGCATTCAAAAGATTTAGACTTCCCGCTAACACTGGATCCCGAAAACGCAATAGTGGTGGCAAAGAGAGAAAACCGTAGTAATTTACGATGTAGTTTGTTGCGCCTAAGGAAACACTTTATTACGGAGGGGCTCGTGGAAAACTGAACATTTATACAACTCATATTTTTAAAGAATGTGAATAAGGGGTACGAGTCTGAATGTGAAATTGTACAACGTGCACACATTTATCTTTTGCAAATATTTCAGTAGCCGTCCGAGATATGTACAGTCGACCAGCTGAGCTAGGATAATTGGCCGCTGCCAATTATAGACTATGCTTGTCGCGTGGCATCGTCACCTATTCTCCTCGCTCTGTACTGGATAGACGGTGATGTAATATTTGTTGCACGTCAAAAAACCGCATGGCGTCGTTGTGTTGGAGGTGAGTAGCCGCACGCTCATTACGTCATTGCATGAACAAATTTTTTCCGACTAGACCAGTGGGCGGTAAACTCATTAGTTAATGGAGCCAAATATCGATAATATAATGATTCAGGTTTCTTTTGAGAGCCAATATTTTGTGTCTAGACTGTTTTAATTTATGGATGAATAAAGCAAAAAATCACTCAACTAAGTTGCCAATCGCTATACTTTGAATGCATGGGACTTTCTTGTTTTAAAAGGAGACGCATGTATTAGAAGAAGGAGCTTTAAAACTAAGTATGTTATAATTCAATTTAGAAACAGTATAGTTAGAACGAAGCCGTTTGTAAACAGCAACAATACATAGCAAATCATTGTGTTATGGTACATTAGTTTAATTTTGCGTCACGTTAGCAAATTTGAATGGCTGCAAATAAAAATTCTTACTCATAGACGGCTAAGACGGCATTGTAAATGACGGGGTTTAGTTTTTGTACGGCGATTGGTAGTCATCTTGTTTTATTCAAATCATTCTCTTAGGATCCATTCATTAGATCCATGATGTATCTAATGATATTTTTTTTCTAACTAGATCCATTATTCGAAAGTGTGGATCAAATAACTTTTTTTTTCTCTGCTGATACATTTTGGTACCCTGTCGCAAGAAATGGATCTATGGAGAATGATTTTCTCAGTAGATCTTACAAGTTGTTATGGATCTAATGAGAAGTTGTACAAAATGTACTCGAGGATAATACAGAATTTTAAATCTGTTTAGCTATAAATTGTTCATTAATTAAATTTAGTGAAATGAGTTAATAGACATTATTATATTCAATCATTGGCGTCATAATCATAACCAATCTACCTATTAAATACGAATTACTTTATTTACATTGAATTATTACAATAATAAAGAATTCACACTAAACATTAAAACTATTACTATAAATTAAAACTATACTATAGAATATCTATAGGTAATATTATAAAGTTATAAAAATGAAATGTCGGTACATTGAAGATATTTTCAAAAAAATGATTGTAACGGACTATTCAGAGGTCACTAAAACGAAAAATGTGTTTATTTGGATTTTTTGTATGTTTGTATGTGTCGGTATGGATTCATCAAGCAAAATCGACTCAACCGATTTTAACAATTTTTGGTACACGAGTAGCTGGGTATCTCCAGGTGGTTATAAGATACTTTTTACCCGACTACGCTGAAGAAATAAAGGGGCTATGACTTTTTCTCTTCCGCGAATGAAATTGCGAGCACCTTCTAGTTATTAATATTATTTTACCATTTTCTTTTTAATTTTACGTAAACAAACGTTTTTGTAAAAAAAACTTTATTAAAACAAGCTTATTAATTTTCATTTAACTTTTTTTGTTTTCATAGCCTTAGCCAAAAGTATTGACTACCCCAATTTTTCCTTTGTATACCTAACTAGCCCCTTTCTTGTATTTTACATGGGCATGCAACCTATGCCCTCAAACAAGAGAACGTCCCACGTCCACTCTTAATGAATTTTAATTCATGTATTATTCAGTTTAGTTTACAGTCCTAAGTAAATAGATATCTGTATGACAAGTAGCAGCGACAAGTTCCGGTTTTTATTGTCATGATTATTGTATAAGTGGCCAATTCAACATTATATCAAAAGAGAATTGACGACGTAGTCTATGAGACACGTAGATCTAGTCAGAGAAAAGTCTTATTAGATCCATAACGAATCAGAGTAAATGGATGTAGTGGGAAAATATTCTCAGGAGATCCATTATCAAGCGAACTAATGGATCTAGTCAGAAAAAAGTCTCACCAGATCCATAATGGATCTCATAAAATGTATCTTGTGAGAAAAGTGATCTCGTTACATACATGGAAAACTGAATAAATGGATCTATTGAGAAATTACTCTCCCTAGATCTATTCCAGTGATGGGCAATGTATCTACTGAGAGAAATATTCTCTGTAGATCCATTTCTCGCAGCTGGGTACAAAGACGTATCAGGTGCGAAATAATGTTTCATTAGATCCATACTTACGAGTAATGGATCTAGTTAGAAAATAAAAATCATTAGATACATCGTGGATCTAATGAATGGATCTTAAGAGATAGAAGGTTTTATTCGTTACCTAATCCGTAACTCTTTTATTTTATTTTACTCTGTAACACTGAACTACCTTGTTAAGAAATAAGTAAGATACATTTATTCACAGAGCCACGGTTCGCCGACTATTGGACTAGGCTGCTCACTGCAAATTTGCATTGTACCTTTTTGGCGGTTCCTGGGCTGGTGCATCAATATCAATCCATTTATTTTTAGGTACCTGTATTAAAGCTAACATACATATCACATATTATATAATAAAACTAAAAACAATCACTAACATGTTAAATAGGCAAGGTGTGACGGGACTGCTGGCTGTTAACTGGCCGCGAAAATGGCGGAAAACGTAACCAGAAAACCTATTTGAAGCGATATACGACCAAATAAATATTTTATCGCAATTTGAAATAATTTATCATCGTATGGACACAGTCATCTCTGGAATATATCAAACATTTATACCTGGTTTATCTAAACTTAACGTAGGTATGACATAATATATTTACTAGACTAACAGGCAACCACAAAGGTTACTTTGTTATACTTATCGCAACTTTTCTCTCGTTTGTCAGTGCTCATTAAAATCGACCTTGGCATTATCAAGCTACCTGCCCACGTTATCAAAGGTCGCAGGGACAGTTTTCAATTATTGATCATGATTTATGTGCTACTTGAAAATATTTACGTATAGCTCAGCAACACAATGTTTACCGCATGACATACATTTACCATAGAAAATTATCAACAAGTAAGGTATTTGTTGCCCGGCATTGTCCTATTAGTTGAGACGTTAAACCTTAATTCATTGCAAAAGAGGTGTCAGAATCTGAAAGGATGTCAATTATTGAATTGTGAAACATTGGGACGTTTATCTTAATTGCTCAAACGATGAAAAACTTAGTAGGGCGAGGGCGTGATTTACATAATGGAGGGTTAGGTAAGTATTTACACATGCTACTAATTTTGTCACCTGAGCGAGGCCGCAGGAAAAAGCAAGTGGTTAGATGACTATGGAATTATCTCACACAACTAACCTCTCGTTATCGCACCATGACCCTGACGATCACCATGATTTAATGTTATCACATATCACCGCTTACTTATAAATATTATGTAGATGTTTTAAAAATACCTCTTATGTCAATATTCACTTTTTGATAAAAAAATATGCCATAAGTTATCTTAAGACATCTTTTCTTTATTATTCTTTTCATTGTCTTTTCTTGGAATTATTTTTTTTAGATTTCTGAATGTTTTCAAATGTATATCTACATTTATGTTTGTTACTTTGCATTAAAATGACTAGACGAATTGCACTATTTTTGTTGAGTATTTCACTTGGGTTCCAGCTGTCTCTGCTATTTATTTAATCTGTATAAATTCTTTTATTCGAGGGATCTCGATCGATCTCGGATATTAATCAATACTATTATAAAATCTTAAATGCCTTACCACGGTCATGATTCCAGGAATCATCTTAACAGTGTAATGTACGATTTGCTTATAAAATTGACAAGCTTTATGAGGGTCGCCACCATAACGCGATCTCTCGAACAAAATATCGTTGATTCCATTACACCAGAACGGCTGGACAAATTTTAGAATTTTTTGATACATCTGTAATGCTTGCCTGGATTTAGTTGTCCTAAATGGGAGAGGGAAGTTAAAGCGTCTCACTTCAACGTATTGCTGTTAACCTGTTGTCAGTGACCGAATTCAGGATAGTGTAATAATCATTTAAGGGGATGATTGACAAAATTTAAGACATTTCGAACTTTCAAGTGATATTAAATCGATATCCATTTCGTTAATTTTTTAGCAAGGAACCCAAAACTTTTTTTATGGCTACTAATTTTGAAGATGTGAAAAAAGTGTACCATCCTCTAAATTACTTCATTAGTAAAATTGTGAGAGTGACAGCGAACAGGAAGAACAGCAGTGCAATTTCTATAGTAAAATCGTTTCAGTGATAGTGTTTTTGTATGATTTTCTACGCTAAAATTGTCACCTATGCTCTATTTGCCGTATACGCTTTTAAGAAGGAGAGCAAACTTATGAAATTGATTATTTTAATATGAGATCAGTTTTTGTCTAAAACGTATAAATGTGGTTATACTCATTTTTATATCCTCTATTTGATGTCATCGAAAAAAAGCTAGTTAAAAAAAATATCCAACAATAATTGTAGTGATTACTACATCGTGCTCGCAACTGCGCGAAGGAGGCATAACCCAATTGAATATTTAAGTCATGATAATGAATGAATAATGTTGATATATGTCGTGTTTAAATATGCATGTGTATCTGTAGCGTGTAAAATAATTAAAAGTGCCCTCTGAAACTGATATTGCTGTGCCCTTGCAGGGTGTCACATGTCTCTACCTACTTATATTTCCATCTGTATTTTATAATGTGATTGCAATAAATGATTATGATTATGATTCTGACAACATATATTATCTGATATTTGGCAATATCAATTCCTTTAGTTAATTTGTATACATTAGTCAACATTAAATGGTAGTCATAACTAAAATTGAAAATTAGGGAACATTATTACTCAAATTGAGCTCCTCCCAAATCAAGCACAGGTAGCGATAGGTACCTATCGGCATTAGAGTTAAGGTGAATGATTGATTACACACCAGTTACACAGAGTGTGTTAAAACAAGAAATAAATGAATGAATACGATTTACGTATACTATTGATATAAATGTACCTATATTATTCTGTTTCGTTTCCCGGTTACTGTCTATTCATTTCGACGGCCCTAAGGTATGTAAACCATCGGAAATCAGTTATTATATTACAGTAGTATTCTTTTCTGACGTTTCACATTAAGCTTATTAGTAGTTCTGACTTAAGTACATTTTTTATAATTTGTTATTGAATTTCGATTTTAGTTATATTCCAGTAATTTTACAGACAGCTAGTAGGTATGGTGAAATCGAAACAATTGATAATAAATAGCTGAGTTTCCAGTGTAAAGGGTTCATATTAATTTGAACAATTAGTTATGTACGTATATTAACAGGTCAACACAATATGAGTCAATTATGTATTTAAATATATTTTTTTAATCCCGAAAATTTGGAATAAATATAATTGGTTTTTTTTTCTTCATTATGATAAACGAATATTTGCCCTATAACATAGATAATGAATCGCTTGAATAATAATTATGTATATTAAATATAATGGTAACTAAGGACCTAAAAATGACAAATAGTTAAGTCAAGTAGGAATTCCCGATAAGGACTGGCGTCAGGCAGGCGGCCGGCTGTAAAACACTGCCAAATCATTTTACCCCCGAATGCCACTTCGGCTCAGGGGCAAAATCTATAAAAGCATTGTAGAGTGTTGGACTGTAAAGGGAACGGATGAAATGAGAATGCATGTTGGTGAAGTGAGAATGTTACAATGGGTGTGAAGTGTAACATGTGGATAATGAATAGAAAAAGGAATGATTATATACAAGGAAGTCTGAAAGTAGCACCAATCACAGATATTAGTTGCGCTAACCGACCAGCGTGGTAGGGGCACTTGATGCTAAAAGATGAGAGCCACGTGACAATACAAGTTGAGTTTGAATGTGGAAGGTTGTAGAAGAAAAGGAAAGTCAAAGAAAAGATGGATGGATTGTGCGATTACATGAATAAAATGGAGTTAAGCGTAAAGATAATGGGTGATAGGAAAGTATGGAAGGAGAAAACATGCTGCGCCGATCCCAATAAATGGGATGAGGGCAGAAGTACATAGTGGAGTTGTAGGAATACACTCTTCAGTATAGAAAACAGAATTTCGAGGAAGACATACGAGCTCTCGGAGTGGGCTCTGTAACGTTAACTCAATGAAAAAAATGAAGTAACGTAACAATGTCTCGGGAGTGGATCACCGAGAAAACGTGAATAATCTTATTTATAACTAATCAAACGATAGAATTTCGTGTATTACAATATTTATTGTTACTACGTTGACTTGTTGTTGAAATAGTTTTATTTATAAATAACTAAATTTGTAGACTCAACCCGTAAATAACCAAATCTAAGAAAAATAAAATAATTGATGACTTAAACCGTAAATTACCGGATTCTGGTCTATAGTGTTAGGAGTCAAATTTATTTAAACAAAACTAAACCGTGGTCTAGTAAGAGACTTATTTTCCTAGTTGCTAGAATAAATAGGGAAACGAATTTATCATTTTGTTTTGCCTAAATACATAATTATCAAAATTAACTAATTGCCGTCAATTGCGGGCCAAGAACAAAAAATGACACCGAAGTAAAAAAAACCTTAATTCTAATGAAATAGAAAACCTTATTTCTTCCTACCTCACTTTGACCTGCGCAGGATAATTACAACAATTCCGTTCAGGTTATTACAATACATTCACAAAACTTGTAGTGTCACATTTAGATGGGTACACGCAAAATAAGTGGGAATACGTTTGGACAAACAAACATAAAGAGTAATTTCCAGATTCTTACAAAACTTATAAAAAAAAGATTTAAGATATGTATAGATTTAGAAAGTCAAGCCGGATACCGCACAAAAAAAAAATCTGTTGCCCGATTTCAAAACTCACTGCTTGCGCCACCGAATCGAACGGTCCTGTAAAATACCTCCGACTCCTCAAGACTTGCCTCTGTCAAAAGCACAATCTATTTTTCTGACACTCACGCTCACGGAAAAATTCAAGTTGTCAAAATTTAAAAACCTGCCATTTGGAATACAAGCTAAGCGGCCTGTATCCAAGATTTGTCATGAAGGTGTGAACACATTATTTAATTCAAAGCACTACGCTTAATTAATAACATTATTTATCACTAGAAGGTGCCCGCAACTTCGTTCGCGGAGGAGATAAAAAGTCAGAACCCTCTTTGATCTCAGAAGCCAAGCTACACATAAATTCAAACCCACTCGCCATAACAGTTCTTATCATTGTTTACCTATTTGAACTTATATCTTTTAACGTTAACAATAACATGTCTTATCATCTCCATGGGTGTTATAAAATGGTGCCAATCATCGGTTTTAGACATTCTCAGGGATTGAGTGAATCAAGATGGCCAAGAAACTTCACTACTTGAACCTAAACGGCATTGCCGAATCTATCAGGTACATTCTCCATTATGGAGAACAGAAGTTCGAGGACGTCAGATACGAACTCTCGGAGTGGCCTATTAAGACTGTGAAAGACTGTAAGTATCTACTTGAACTAACTTGCCTTGCTTTAACAACTTTTAATTATTGTTTTGTAATTTAATTTTAAAGCTCGTCATACTTGTGCTTTAAAATTAATCTCATCGTTTTTAACGTTCCGTTCTCCAAAAAATAAAAACTGATTCGGCTCCGCCAGTCTATAAGAATTGGAAGGATGTGAAAATTCGGTTATCATTATACTTTTGAGTTAGCAGTAAACAATGTTATAATATAAAAAGAGGTAGATAGGTTGCCTACACGATAATCCACGTATAAAAATTGCCAGGCTTATGCATACATAAATCTTATAATATTGCAATAACACACTAATCATAAATGCTTTTAGACGTTTTTATTGAGTAATTAGTGTAAAATCTTATTATGCTATGCATGACGGCATTTTTGTTTATTTGACGCATAATCCAATATATAACAAAGTACTCTGTGCGCGGGACTGAGTTAAGGTTTGCCAACTGGCGTAGTTTTGGTGTGTCATTTTCGGAGCCCGTATATCCTATCTACCTCTTTTTATGATGTATCATTGGTAGTAAGTATAGCGTTGATTATTTTTTGGTAAAGTTTTTATAAGTTGTTTAACTTCTTAGTAATAAAAGACCTGAAGTCAAGCCTATTCAGTGCAACATAGTTACATTTAAAATGTTTAATTCCTATTTTTCCTTTTAAAATGCTACGAGGTTTGCATATATATTCGCGGGGGCTCCGTACATTTTATACGCAGTATAAATATCTACTAAATGTGAAATAAGAAAAAGAAACAGCTAGCTAACTAGCCGGTAACGTTAAGTTAGCACCTGGTAGGCGTCAGATAACAAAATCAAATAAGGTTTTCGCTCGTTAAACTCCGGAGATGAATTGAGGGCGCTGTTTAATAGACTGTTTGCTTCCTAAATAGAAATTAAAAAAATGTCCCAGGACGTGCAATTCAAGTCCTTTTAAATGGTCATTTCTTTTATCGTAGCTACGAATACTTTCAATCCTTGCTCCCCGCCCTAACACGAGGTAATATTCATAAAATATAAAACAGTTTTTTTTTTTCAATTGCAATATTAAAACTGTTCCTAATTTCAAATAGCTTAAGTTATTCCTTAGATACAGCGCAATTATAACAGATGGATAGTTCAAACAATACAGTTCTTTTTTACCGTTTTGGTACGGAACCCTAAAATACACAGCCAACTTAAATACAGAACATTTTTCTTTAAAAAAATGGTTCCAATTGGTTACATAATTTCCTTTCAGCTCTCCCGTACGGCCAGCTGCCTGTGTACCAGGAAGGCAACAGGACTCTCAACCAGTCGTTGGCGATCGCTCGCTATGTGGCCAGCCAGGTCAGGCTCCTGCCCACCGACCCCTGGGAACAGGCGGTACTGGATGCCATCGTCTTCAACATCTATGACTTCTGGAGCAGTAAGTGTGGAGTAACACGGGGACTTCTTATGCTTTTAAACAAAATTTCATTCGATGCCAATTTTTGCCACGTTAAAAATATATTTATAAATATGTTTTTCAAATTATTCAACTTCAACTGGGATGATGATGGTTTTATTTCAAGGTGAAAATCGATTTTGATTTTCATATGGATTTAATGTCTATACGGGACTAGATACAAACAGAGTACACCTACTCTAAAAATCTAAAAGTTAGAAATTATAGTGAGAGTTTAACATTTCTACTGAGCACTGAAAAGGCTCCATACTAATTCCTACTCAAGTGTGTTAAAATCTTGAGTTGGTGTACCAAATGTATATGGGGAAAAAGTATTTAGGTATTTTGGTTATGAAAAATAGCGTTTGACCACATGATTGTATTATTTCATAACAAGGATTCTGGAAAAAAATGATTTAGAATTTTTAAAAAGCACAAAATTTGTAAACTGTGTACTTTTCTATTTCAAAGGATTTTTTTTTCTTTATTTCAAGATGCATTGATATTTTGAACAGACTCCCAAGAAAGGAGGAGGTTCTCATTTCGTCGGAACCTTTAACATGCAGCATGCAACCTGTAAAATCTGTAAAATATATCATACAGCATCATCCCTATTGACTTAACTTTCTTTCAAAACTAGAGCTGAATACAAACCCTACTGTTAAAAAAAGTAACAATATCCATTGGGAATGAGAAGGAAAAGTTCAGTATCATCAAAAAATTGATTTATGTAATTGGAACATAAATCCATTTTTTGATGATACTGAACTTTTCATATACCATTTCTTGTTGTATTATTATAGTAGGTAAATAATAATTTTACAAATATTAAAGTACCTAAGTCAAATTACAACTCGTGAAACCTTGTTATTAGAAACAAGTAGTTAGCAAAATAATTTCAATGACTAACTTAATCCAAAACTTTAAATTTTTTATGTAAATTTGACGACTGGTTTAACTGAGCGGGAGTGATGTTGCCAGCAAACCTGACGGTCTTGGGTTCAAATCCCAGTAAGGGCAAATATTTGTGTTATGAGCATAAACATTAGTTCCTGAACCACGGATGATTTCTATGTATTAAGTTGATATAATATCGGTCATATAAAAAACCGGCCAATTGCGAGTCGGACTCGCGCACCGAGGGTTCCCTACAAATTTTTACTTACCCTAACTTTATTACCCGGTACCGGTTGAGTTAAGTTTGCACCTGATATGGTGCAAACTTAACGCAACCGGGTTGCTCAATTAGGTTTTTGCAAATTAAAAAAAATTAGCTAGTTAGAGACATGGCTATAATTTTCGTGTAATATTTATGTTAATTAATACAAAATATGAAAATTTCAAAATTTTCAATTGGTAAACTTCGGAGATAAACGGGGGGAATGGCGTTTTTTTCACATTTTGCTTAATAAAAGAAAAACTAATCACAATAAAAAAAAAAAAAATACACTTTAAATTTTTACCCCTCCTCATATTGGTCTTTTTTTTCGAAAATAAAATTATATTTTTAAATATTTCCTGTGCAATACATGTGGGCTGACCATGTTTATAAATATTCCAAATGTCAAATAGTTAGTATAAGTAGTTTTTGAGATATGGCGCTTTAATAGTCGGACAGACAGACAGACAGACAGACAGACAGAGTCGCACCATAAGGGTTCCTTTTGTACCTTTTTCATAACACAAACCTTATTTAGCTACCATGGGAATAGTTCGATATGTGTACCTATGAATTGTCCCGTAATATTGATTAAATACAGTAATTGCTATGTTTACATAAAAATATGTAATTTTCTAGAGATGGCGAGCTTCATCAAAGAGACCGACGCGACCAAGAAGGAGGCCATTAAGAAGGAGATCCTCACCGAAACGATAGATTTCTTCTTCTCCCGTTTCGAACAGGAACTGAAAGCCAACAAGGGTTTCTTCAATGGAAAGGTAAGGCAAAAATAACTTACTATCTGAAGTGATTAGGTTAGATTTCACCTAAAAAAATATTTCAGGTGTCATCGAATTTCGGAATTTTAAAGGGGCTAAGCTCGGGATAACCTTCGATACAGAGCTCTTCACTTATCCGTGTTGTATATGTCTCATCGTGTTGACCACTACTACCGTCTTTAGCAATAGGTATAGTATTTCAGTTTATCTTCAGTGGTCACCGAAACCAAAACTTTGTTATTTTTACGACGAATATCCAGTTTTGCTATACTTTCCTTAAAAACACATGTTTTTTTAAAGAAAAGACTTGCTTAGCGTGTTAGCTGTTTCCATAATGAACTATTAGGCATAGTTTTTAAGTCTATTAAAGACCTCTCCGTAAACATTTATAATGAAATCCATAAAAATATATTCAAATAGGTATCAGAATGTGTTTAATAGAAACTACTTATACCATTTTTGGATGGTTATTTTCACCATTACAGGGACTAGATAAACAATAAAAACCTTTCGCTTAAACGTAAATAGATATAATAAAAATATTAAAATAGTGCAGTTAATAAACTTGATTGGGTACATGATTTTTAAAATTCAGTGGGGCGAGCACAAACACTCCATGTAAATAAAAAAAACTTAAGGTATTTCATGAACAATAACAATTTTACATGTAATGTGCAAAACATGCCTGAGCTCAATTTTTACTACTTTTGCTACTAGCCTCATAAGACGTGGTGATTCTTGTAGCGTTTGTTATTGCCATGAGACTTCTAGACATCGCAACCGCTCTAAACCTATGCCTGTATTAACTTCATAGTGAGTATTCTTATAGTAATAACATGGAAACCATACTAAGCGTGATTTTCCCTTCTAGTTGAGCTGGGCTGACTTCATCCTGGTGGGTATTGTCGAGAGCGCCAACCTGTTCCTTGGCACCGAGATTGAAAAGAAGTACCCTGCCGTACTTGCGCTGGTGCATAAGGTCCGCACGCTTCCGGGCGTTAAAGAGTACATCGCGTCCAGGAAGCCATATACCGTTTGAAAACGTTATTTTATATGTAAATTAAACTATTTACTTTACTTTGACTACGGTTTGAAATTATCCCTCTATAAATCCCTTTTTTTGTTGCGAATATTACGGCCGAATAAAGGGTGGCAAATCCCTTTCCCATCATATTAAATGTGGGTACATATCACTTACAGACTATTTAATCCAACGCATGATACATACTATACTATTATGTCAAATATAAAATGTCAAGAAATAAACAATAACTTGCATTATTAACACACATAACCTCTACTTACTTCATACACAAGACAAATGATTTACGACCATCTTTGTGAACTCAGTCAAGTTTATAGTTTCGTCATGTCCGTCCGTCCGTATGTAATCCGTATTTTAATCAAAAAGTATAAGACGTATATTGATGACTTGAAACATAGGTGTCTTGTGTAAGTCGCTACTTAGTTTTATCGTTAAATACAAAATATATATATTTCTAGAGGGGGGCACTATCTATCCAAAACTGAAAAAAAAAATTATTTTTGCAACATCATTCGACAGATTTTCCAAAAACACTTTGGCGAGATGAAGCCACAACGCATACACACATACAAAAAAAAAACGATTTAGGGACCTCCAAAAAGTCTGTTACAATCATTTTCAAATGATCGTTCTCCTTACTCCCTTTTTGTTGTCAAGAGGAGCCGCCTGAGAGTACAACCTATGTATACTTATTTAGGTACCGTCGTGGGTATTATTACGTTCTACTTTGACGATTAATGTGCATGTTACCTGAAAACAGTGAAAACGTCACAATTATTCGTTTATGTTTCATGTATCCATTAGCTAATCTTAGGATTGAGTAAATAAAAAATTAAGTTCGGAGGTCCTTTACAAAAAAAAAAACAATGGAACATTGTTTTTGAATTGTACGAAATTCCGAAGAATGACGGTTTCAGTGAAGTATCCACTTTATATGGTATAATACACAATGAAAACTACTAGTAAATGCTTTAAATCCCTAGAAATAATACAAGGTTTTATTTCACAAGGTTTTTCTAGACTAGACTATTTAGTTAGCGTCGACTTAAACGGCTTCCGTTTATGAAACACTGTTACCGGGAGATGAAACTGGCTTAATAAGCAATCTAGTTAAGGAGAAATACTCTTTCAGGTAAAAAAACACGGCGCTCGTTTTATGTTTAAAACCGTATTGTATGTAAATGTAAACAGATTAAATAATTGCATTTAAAAATTGAGTTATTGCACACGAAAATGCAAGTTGTAACTAATACAACTACACGAAAATTTTAACTAGGTATGTAAGATATAGGAACATAAATAAAATGCACTTAGAAAATTTCAGTCGAAGTAATCTTACATTTATAACGTGATTTTACGACTTTTACGCTCGCTTGGTTAACTAGCTACCTTTCGTTTCATATCCAGCAAACACATAATTGATTATTTGTTGGGCGCATATGATTATATGTTTAAGTTTTATTTGCCGCGGTAAAATTATACTACAACTATACAATGGAGGATACATTGCAGTTTAGATAAAAAATGGACTGCACCACTTTCAGAATAACGTAAATGTATCTCGGCCACGCCTCAAGTCGCGCCACGTCGGCTAAAGACGCAAACCTCGTAATTCCATTTTTTGTTTCAAAATATTGTTTTGGTATTTATAAATAGTTAGTCTGAATGCATATAATGGCAAAACTCTTAAATGCTAGGAAATAATCGTTTAAGTTAAAAAACCGAAATAGAAAACCTCGCAATACCCGACTGTCATATTGTTAAAGTTATTTTTCTTGTGCCCCCTGTAAAATTTGATCCGATGGAGTTTTGCGACTTAGGCCGACGTGATATGAGTAGACTTAGGAGGTACCCAACCCCCCCTTACGCCCCATAACCCACACGTTTGAGGAAGTTTAGAAATTAATACAAAAGAACATGATTGACATCGTGCATATTAACTTGTTGGTTTGTCTATCTGCGTTGATGTTTATTCTTGTCTCTCATTTGCTCTAAGGTTAACTGGAAGAGATCCCTTAAAGTGATAAGTTTGCCTTTGTACAAATGTGTTACTTTACTTTCTTTGTTTTATTGATTTTATGTACAATAAAGTGTTGACAATACAATACAATACAACATGATCTAAAAACGTTTGTTTTGTAAGATTATTAGTAATATGAATTTTGTTTGTAAGGTTCCGTATCCGAAAAGTTCCGAACCCTATTGAGTACTAATCCTCCACTGTCTGACTGTCATGATGCTCTAAATCTTGAATAGTAGGTAGACGCTTGAAAATTTCACAGAATATGTACCTATTACTGTGGTGACTGTAGCAACAAATAATAACATACAAGAAACATGTTTTTTGCTTCCGATTTTGAATCGTGATAATGTTTTGTACCGTAACGGATTTATACTTGAAATATATTAAAACAAATAAAAGTTTAAATGAGTGGTTCGAAACCGGTTCTCTTATTTTTCGCAGAAAATTGTTACGCCGATTATCACTTCCCAACTCCCGTTTCGCGGAATTTTATTTCGCCGACCTTTCATTTCCCAACTTATTATTTGCCAACCTCACCGTTACCAACTTAACTTTTGGTCTGTGTTTTATTACGTAAATTTTTAAAATGCCACCTTTCATGTAGCAGAATGTTTTAGTTGGCATAATATACACTTAGTTCTTTATTGTTTACCAAATGTTCTATAATTTTTTTTTTTTTGTAATACTTGCAAGCATTTTAATATTACCTTCATGCAAGCAAGCAATCTGACGCTCCGCTCGCTTCGCTCGCTCCGCTATCCATGGTCATAAAACAAACCTAACCTAACCTACAGTTTTTGGGTTTTGACCCATATTCCATTTTGTCGCAGTTACTCTTCCTTGCTTCGGTAGTTTCGGCCAACCAAAAAATATGTAAGCATTGGTATGTATCTTTTTCTTATTTGTAACTTGCCTAATGTATGAAAAGGGAACTGTTCCATCAACGAAACGTTAATCGTCCAATAGTTGTTCGACCAAGTGAAAGATTTGACTAATGATTAGTCTGCCAAAAGTTTAGAGGCATAATAATAATCTGCTTTACAAAGTGAAAAGTTGTCATACAAAAATTTGGTAATCGTTAGTTGTCAAAGTGAAAAGTCGGCGAAACGTTAGTTGGCAAATGAAATTCGGCCGAAAATAGTTCTGCGAAAAGGCAGAAAGAAAGAGAGCAACAAGTGTTCAATGCGCCTTAACTGCTTATTACGCATACGCTTTTTCATATTTAACAAATGGAATAATACTTTGGGGCAATAGCACTGACATAGACGATTTATTTATTTTACAAAAAAAATGCATACGGATTTTAGTTAATATTAAAAACAGAGATAGCTGCAGATCATATTTTGTCAAACACAAAATTTTGACAGTAACCTCAATATATATCTTAGAAATGTGCAAGTTTGTAAGAAAGTATCCACAGTTGTTTACTAAACTAGCAGAGCAAAATCGGCGATATGAAACCAGATTCAAATATAACCTGGCACCAATCACCAGCTCCAAACTTAAACTCCATCAAGCAAGTCCAAACATGATGGCAGTCAAAATATATAATAAAATTAATGATGACCTTAAAATGATTATAAATGACAAGCAGTTCAATAAACAATTAAAGACTTTCTTAATAGATAAATGTTATTATAGCCTTAAGGACTTTTTAATGACCAATTGTAATATTCATAGTGTATTATTAGTATATTATTATTTAATTATTGTTATTGTCTTACATTGTACATCTTAAATTATTTTTATTTCTTAAATTATTACTATTGTCTTATATTGCTCAATTACCCAATTATCATTCAGATACAATTTAATTATTTAATTAATTTAAATTCAATATTAGACTTAAGACTTTGAATTGCTGTGCCCTACCAGGGCCCATGAGAAACCTATTAACTACTGTAACAGCCAAATGTAAACCATGGATGCAATAAATAAATAAAAAGAACACCTTCGAAACCGTTCTACGTGAACTCGCACTCGACTGATTTTTTATCCAGACCGCGGAACCCCGTTTCTTTTAAATATGGTTATAACATTTGAAAACGCAATTTTTATTAGTTTTCGCATGGCTTCAAGATCATTGAAAACCTGTGTATGGCCAGTTTTTTCCTCGGCTTCCGAATGTATTTCGCATGTCGCTTTTCGTCCTCACACCAACACTAAGAACAAAGCCACAAGCCAAAGGTAGTTAGAAACTTAGAAATTGTTGGCCACTATATACTTATAGTTGTTTAATTTGAGTTGGCACGTTTTGCTGGAACTTGTGAAGCATAAAGTCATGACTTGATTACACAACTCCAGTATGCAGACCGCATCCACCGACTCCCAGCGACCCTTACGAGGTCATCCTTCCATCTAGTCAGGGGCCGTCCTACGCTGAGATTTCCTATGCGTGGTCGCCACTCCGGGACTTTACTGCCCCAACGGCCAGTCCGTTTCATGAAAAATAACCCAGTGCTTGATGACGAAGGTCTTCGAACAGTGCGTATTGCCGCCAGTGATGACTGAAACATCCCAAATAGCACACAAACTGAAAAGAAGCAAGCTAACACAGCCATTATACAGCCAGTGTGAGCGTTAAAAGGGCTGTATAAGCTATAATACTGCTTGTGTGCTACTTGAGATGGTCGTTCACAATGGGACACATAAGGCGGCTCAGAGTGACGCAATGTACAATGGAAAAAAAAAGTAGGTGCATACACTGGCGACCTAATACCAATTGAGACGAGCCAATTTTTCACATTATGGTCATTCAAAAACCATTCGAGGAGTAGGTTTAAGAAACCATCATCAAATTTCAAAAATATTATTTCAAAGATTCGTGTTTTTAATTTTGACTTTTATTCTTCCTTCCCAAACCCTACAATAGACGCCAGTCAGTAGTGAATTCATTCGGAATACCTCCAAGGCAAATGTGAAACGCGTGAAATTTGTATCTTAGAATAGCCTATTTTAACGAATAAATAAATAAAAACATGGACTTTTTGGCTCATCTAAATTGGTCCCTCGAAGCCCATTTTTCAACCACTTGCTACACCTGTAATACGTCTTATTGAAGGTGCTATTTGGTATATCCATTCTTCCATGAGAAAGTACCTACTTGAGTAAAACTAGTACGCAAATAATTATTTTTTTTAGAAGTTATAGTAATCCGATACCAAGTGCAACTAAAGATCGATTTTTCAGTTGTGCCAATTAAGTTCACAGTTTTGACACGTAATAACCTCATAATATTAAAAATAAATATATATTACGGGACAATTTTACACAAATCGAGCTAGCCCCATGGTAAGCTCAATAAGGCTTGTGTTATGGGTACTAGACGACGATATATTACTTATATACATAGAAAACATCCAAGACTCAGGAACAAATATTTATGCTCATCATTGGCCCTTACCAGGATTTGAACCCAGAACCTCAGCTTCGCAGGCAACGTTACTCCCACTGAGCCAAACCGGTCGTCAACCTCATGCTTTCTGTATTAGAGTCAAATGTTATTTTATGTCACCTGTGGTGAAAATTTTGAACGCACATAAAAGTATGAAGGATGTAGCTTCATCTTAACAAAGTCCTTTATTAATAAAAGTGAATGTCTGCGTAAGGGGATTCAATATTTCAACCCCCCGGCGAGATTATCAACAGGTGCGCCATTCGCGCTGTCCAGTATCACGCAAGGGCCAATAGAGAGCCGCCATTAGAGAGTTGACTTAGTTTTTAACAGAAAGGCCCTATTTTACTCTGTTAACGTTAAAAGCTGATCAACTGTTAACTGGTCAGTCTTGACAAGCGTAGTAAGATAATTTATTTCACTATAAAAATGAATTGTTAAGTCAGGCCTAAGGTATAAATGTATTTTGAGAACTAATTAAAACCATTTACAATCCATATAAATATAATAAGTACCAAGAGTGCATTCATCGATTTATCTTCCTTTCAAGTTCCTGAATAGAGCTAAGGACCAGTAAGATTTCTTGCACCGACATAGGCCACTCCTTATTATTGCTAACATAGTTTATAGGCACGCATCGCAAAAATAGGGACGCCGAGCAGGCGTTTCAGTAATAATAACTTTTTTTTGGTATCATAAAGTGCCCGATCGGTGGCTAATTTTTTGCGATGTATTTATAAGTATTACTAGAAGGCGCCTTCGTTAACATAGGAGAAAAAGTCATAAACCCCCATTTTTTTCTTTAGCATAGTCAAGTAAAAAGTATCCTATAACCATCTAGAGATACCCAGCTACCCATGTACTAAAGATAGTTGAAATCCGTTTAGCCGATTTAGCGTGATGAACCCACAACGATACAAACAAACATTTCATTTGTACAACTTTATAATAGTACTAGAAGGCGCCCGCAACTTCGTCCGCGGATGAGAAAAAGTCATAACCCCTCTTTTTTTCTTAAGCATAGTCGGGTAAAAAGTATCCTATAACCATCTGGAGGTAACCGTGTACTAAAAATAGTTGAAATCCGTTTAGCCGATTTAGCGTGATGAAGCCACAACGACACATACAAACATTTCATTTGTACAACTTTATAATAGTACCAGCGGCCGCCTGCGACTTTGTTCGCCTTAGATTCGTTTGTCGCGGGTAAAGTGTATTTATCGAGGATAAAAAGTAACTTATGTCTTTCCCCAAAACTTGATGTTTTACTAATTTAAATGTGAAGCATATTACCAAGATTTCAAGTTCCTCGCGTAAAAAAATATTTCCTGTCCATACAAATTTTCAACCCCTTTTTCGCCCCTAAAAGGGATGAAATTCGACATACATTATAGCCTATGTCCTATTCTGATATACTAGGCACATAACTGGGAAGTTTCATAAGAAATCGTCCAGTCGTTTTTGATATTAAGTGGAACGTACATACATATGTGAATCTAATGTGTTTCTTTGCTAATCCGCAAAATAGTGTCTTGGTAAGATGTGACAGTAATATATGTTGCATTCACATAATAATCCTTCTACATTCTTATTGAATTGAATGTTCACAGAATACATATATTTTAAGTTAAATACTCACCGATTTTCATTGGTTATTGAAACGCAAAGAACATTACAACCGTTGAACCGTTTAACTGAGTCCTCTCCCACGGCAAGAAGGAGGCGCTGAGGAAAAGTGACAAACCGCCAAAGTGGATTGCAGGGTTCTGCTAGCTCAGCCTATAGTAGACAGTCTGCTTAGATTAGACTTAATAAAATCGGCACTATACAGTTTTATATACTTGATGAAAGTATAAGCGTGTTTATTGGTTTACCATTCTTTCTCGTATCACTCGAGAAACTGATTGATTTATTTTTGCACACAGATTATAGTAATAATAAAAATACCCGGATAGTGACCTAAGCTACTACTAAATGAAAACAATGATATCCGGAAGTTAGTTTTCATTATTAGTACCCGGACGAAGTCACCAGCAAACCCTAGTACAAGTATGTAGGTAAAAGTCGGATTTGTATCTCCTAGGCCAAAACATTAAACTTATTTTTTTTCTAATTAATTTCATAGTTATGAAATTACGAGCACGAAATCCGTCCTTTATAAAACTTGATATATCTATTTTTATGTTTTGTGATGCACTCGTGAAATTATTAATATTTTTTTAATAAAATTTGTTTAGGTAAAACACTTTGGTAGGTAAGTATCTGTTTTGCAGAGAAACTTGACCGGTGCCATCTATGTTTGTATGGCAGAGGGGTCAGTTTACTCTGCAGCTGACTATATAACCTAACTACTTTATAAAATTGTATTCTAGATATTACTTAAACGACATACTGTATTGTTAAATTTAAATTACCAGTACAACAACGTGAATAATGAAATATTTAAATATTTGTGTATTTATATATTCTTAAGTTTTTTACAGTTAAATTTAATGAAAAGTAGGTATGTACACTCCGCCCGGAGTCTCATGCAGTATGCGCATAAGATCCAATTAGGAACAATGGTGCAGCTGCAATGCGGTGAAATAAATTTAATAGTTAAGTTTTATTTAGTAGCGTATTTTTTTTTCAGATATCCTAATATTGTTCTTGCTTGATTTTTTAAGATCATTATTGCCTTTTTTTAGGAACTTATATAGTGTCCTCATTTATTTAGTTATTTAAAAAGCGGATCATAACTTTGAACATGATCGTTTAAAAAAACAAATCTGAATACTGTCGTCATGTCCGTCCGTCTGTAGGTCACAGGTATATTTTACTTAAAAATTTGAAGAAACAAAACAAAACTAAATCTAAAAATGACGAATTGGCAAACTTGGCTAACTCTCCCTACCTATCAGCTAACGGTAGGTACTATAGATAAATACGAGTATCATTATACATTATCGATTGTAAACTTCAACCCAACCTTGTACGAAAGAGGGAATACCATCTAATACAAATGTCATACTCAATAGGACGATTCGACATAATAACTATAGTTGCAAATAATATATATAGTTATTTTGATTATTTTGAATATAATTATAGTATCTTATGATCATTTATGCTGCTACATTTCTTTTAAATGAAACAAATATTTAATTAGGGATTGATGGAAGTTAAAAAAAAAACATCAATCACCCCAGTAGAAAACGGCTATTCCTTGTTAAATAATTCATTCCTTTAACATCTTACACGTTGCGCACAGCGTCCCAACTCTTAGTAGCCACGGATGGTATACCTCTTTGTGGCTTTGCGCTCCCCCCACTCAATCTGATTACCGATACCTGTAAGGAGGTCTAGCCAGACTTACCCAATTTAAAGTCAAATAAAAAAAAGTGCATCTCACTTCTTCTGCATCTCCTGATAATGCCTCGTTGAGAGGCGAAACACGGTTCGAGGATTATATTGCTTGATAGTGGTTTGTTATATTTGCATGCGTTTTTGTGAAAACTGCATGAAAATACGCGCATTTGCGAACAAAATACTGTCACACTATTTCGCGGAATAGCAAAGCTACTATAAATCCATTTAACTGATCTATACTCGGATTCTTGTTGTTGTCAGAATTCTTGCTTCTTTATCATTAACGGTTAAACTGAACATTCATTACAATATCAATCACTACTCTGAGAAAAACAAAATCTACTGAAAAAAACACGAATTTTCAACTTCTTCGGGCATTAACTCTAAAGCGTTTGTGACAACTATAAAAAAAGTTTTAAGATGCAAACTTCCTGGAACTCGAACCCTGGCCATTTGGAAAAATATTCGAAGAATGTTAATGTCGAACTTCAGTGAACTAGTTGGGAAACTTCTGGAACAGTTTACAAGGAGAGTTCATTAAGAACGTCGTTGGTTTTGTTATTGGCCCAATGTGGGGAGGGAAGCGGCTGTGGTCATTAATTTTAACTCAATAAAGTATGGATAATACCACTAACTGTTACTTCCGCGTGAGAATTCGTATGGTTGTAGACATTGAATAATCTTTATAATTTTAGGTTTCTATTGTAGCGTTAGATTATATGTTTTTTCTTAAAACTGAGTGTAGAGAGTGACATTCCGTTCATCATGAGTAGAGTTACCGATTTCATGTGTAAAATTGATTCTCAATCGCAATAAAACGCATGACCGCAATTCGAGCGCAGGATTACTTTAAGTAGGTACTTATGGTACGTATAGCATAGCATAGTAAATAGTTGTTATAAGTTTATAACTCTTCCGGGCAGGAATAGCAAGCAATGTCTGCTCGCAGATGAGATGTAACTAAAAAAACCGTGAGCGTAAAAAAAAACAGCTTTAACTAAGATTAAAATAAGAGCCTTCTCTATTCATTCTACTACCTATTCAATGATAATGATCTGATCCTTCGTCCCCGCTTACCGCTTATTTCCACACCAATCTACAGAAGAAATACTCCACTTTCTATAAAGTAAGGAAATGAAGTTTTACCCACTCGGGACTCGTTTAGACTCTGCTGTAATTGGACTTGACTTGGCATTGTTTGACGTCAGTTTTGAAGCGGCCTCCGGTTGGGACAGTTTTGTTTGCGACTTCATTCGAACTTGTGATTGGATGAAATATTAAATTGATTTTTCATTAGTCAGATGAAGATGGAATGAGTTCTGGAATTGAGAATTGCTTTTGAAAGTTTATTTGTCTTTGGACTTATACCTGTATTACTAGCATTTACGTCGCCCGGGTTACTGAGTTCCGAGTAGCTTACTTTTTAATGATTAAATCCCCATACACACTTCCACCACCTCTTTTACCCCTTTAAGTGATGATTTTCGGGATCCTCCTAGGGGTGCGTCTTAGGGACTCAAACTTCCCATACCTACCATATTTCATAGTATGTCCTTGATCTTTATTTGTTGTAACCGCGAATGCTACTTTCAGGGAAAACTGGACTCTTTTAAACTGGAATAGTAAATTAGTCAGTATTAGAAATCTGTCTCCGAAGTTGAAACCTACAAATACCTTGGTATATCACAGGCATTGAGAATCGCGAACAGGCATATTAGGTAAGCTGTGAAGGAGCGTTTTTTTTGCCGCCTGAAAAAGTACTTCAAAGTCTTATATCGGGTGGTAACAAGGCGCTTGGGTGATGCCCCTGCTTACTTACTCCTCAGGTGGACCCAGAATCAGAAGACGCTCTGGATAGGAGGTCCGTATGCTGCTCACTACACACCGCATGCTACACCCACGCTCGTCGGTTGATGATACTACTTGACATTCCGCGTAAGTGTGGATATGGAAGTCCGTGGCTTTTTAAACGCCTTTTTAATTGTGAGGTGTGGAGTCTCAGGGAGTATTTCCGAAATAACGAGTGTGGGAATGTGGGATACATTGCGATGTAGTGGCAGTAGACAAGGGCCTCACCTCTCTATCCTTGGCAAACGAGAACTGGCGCAGATCAACGGTGCTTGGCACGTTTACCGCAAGGACGAATGAAAGAGTAAGGAGCTTACACGAGCGGCCCTACTAGGCCATTACAGGGTCCGATGTTGATCTGCTCGCATCGGCAAACTGGACATGTTTCGATGATCACTTCGGGGAAAATGAAAATCGATCCACAATAGACAGAGAAATCGGTGAACATAAGTAAAAAATACAAACAGTGGAACATATATAACCTCTTTCTTTTAGAAGTCGGTTAAAAAAGTGATGTTTGCCATCTGGAAATCCAAAATGACATCGACTACCCAAGCAGCACATTAGTGAATTTTACAGCTTATCTTATAACTTTATGTTCTAAATGAGCGGTATAACAGTGTTCGATAAAACTTATAGCTTTAAACACACCCCAAAATTGTATATGAGTTCATTCTGTCACTTCTAGTTGCTTAGGAACGTTTTTTGTTTTTACTTTATAATTTATGGAGTAAAAACAAAAAGTCGGGTAAAGTCGATTTTGCTACTTAAAGTTGCATGTAGGTTTTAATTGACACTGAATAAGAAGCAATAGTGCTATATAAGGCCCTAAAGTCACTTATAAGCAACTTTTACAAATAAGTGGGAACATACCCTTATTTGGAACTTTTAATTCCAAATGACTAGTACAATGGAGTAGTATATCACCAATAGTGGCTAAAGAGATAATTTTGCGCCCCTTTTGGAACCTAAAAATATTGCACTTTTAAGGCCTAGAAGTACCTTATTGCCACTCCAACGCATAATTAAGTCTCAATAGGAGGTTCTTGAAACCAAAAGCAGTTATTTTCACTTATTCAAACCACTAACGATCTAACAGTTCCAAAATTAGGACATTTAATATTTTATGTTCCTATTGCCTCTGTCAAAATATTATTCGTCGTGCGTCACTCTATTGATACAAATTTGTTTTGTACATTTGTTTTTGTTGATATATAGTCCCAGACATTAAACTCATCACAAATTAATACAAAAGAGCAAATAATTAGTATTAGTTGGTATTGTAATAGCATTTAGTGCTTTGCCACTCGCAAGATACAAATAGGTGATTTTCAGACCTAATAGTTCCAAATAGAGAACAAATAAGTGAAAATAAACACTGTAAAATCTTTCTTGTTCCGCCATGTTTACAAAATGGAGTCCTTGAAAATAAATTATTTTAAACAAAATTTTATTACACGCATAATCACAGACTTTTGATAGTTGTGTCGATGTTATTTTACAATTGTACGTAACCTACAATCATTCGGTCAGGTTTTTAACATATTTATTTCTTACCAGTATCAATTCCTTATTTAATTTAGCAGTCTCTTTTTAAATATTCCTGATCAAATTAAAAGCGCATCAAAATTTATAAAGAATCCATACTCTAGTTTCACGGTAACTAAACATTCGCAAGAATTTTGTGCTTATTTTAATGTTTAACGTGAAGTTTAAATCATTTACCAAACAGATGTTATCCAATATTAAAATGGCAGATCACATTAAAAAACCCAACTTGTTGCCGCACCACTCAAAGGAACTTTGACGTTTTGCATTTATTTATTCGGTCAATGAGTGAATGAATCGTTGAATGAATGAATGCAATTTTTCTCCTTTTTGTTCTATATTGGTTGCTTAAGGGTTCTTTCCACCTATATAGAACCTAGTAATGGATATATATTTCACTTAAGTATCTAAATAAATATGATATACGAGCTATTTAACCTAAGTTGTGCTACTTGGGTAAGAAACCTACATCCAAATCCAAAGGAACAAAGTAACTATCTAATAAATTACACATTGTCATTGGTCAATTTGTGACCACTCAGGTCGACCTCGTCTTGTTTAAACTAGATCTTTTTCTAACTCGTCTCTTTCCTAACTCGTCACCTTTTCAACTTGTTATCAATTTTTACTGGTCTCTTTTTCATACTTGACACTTTCCTAACTCGTCATACTCATACTCATTTATTAATAATGAATAGATACATTATATGTAAATTTTTACAATATAATAATTAATAATAACAGAATTTGTGATGTATGCACATTAGAATTACAGATTACAATTATTTTGGTGGTCATCTTTTGGTAAAGTCGAAAATGGTTACGGGGCACATTTTTTATATCAAAGGTTGGTAAGCAGGCATAATCATAACAAAACTTCGAAAGTAAAATTATGCGTAGCGTCTACTACCGTTTTACAAAAAACAGGAGATCCAAGGACATAACTTAACGTGAACTATAAAAAAATATATGAAATTAAACCATAAATTCGTTCTAATATAAAGCTTTCGGGCCCGGAGGTTAGATTACTTATATTTAATTATAACTTTTACGTTAGAACGTTATAGGATTTATTTGGTTCTATGTATGTGTTTATATTATTATTACAGCAGGGGTAGTTACTGCCACAGGAGCCATAAATATTTGCAAGTACCAATAGCTTCAGTATTATTGGAACCTAGCAGTGGAAAGTACCAATAGTCCGGAAGGTCACACAAAGTGTCCCGTAACCAATTTCGGCTTTATAAAAAGATGACGGGTTAAGAAAGTGTCAAGTGTGAAAAAGAGACCAGTGAAAAAGGTGACAAGTTAAAAAGGTGACGAATTAGGATAGTGATAAGTTAAAGAATGGTCAAGCTTAAGAAAATGACGAGGCCGTCCTGAGGGTTTGTAACACCCTTGTGATTGGTCCAGCTATTGTTCCAAACAAAACCATATATTATATTAGTTTGTCGGCCAGGTTGCTAGACTCATAGAAGTCTTGTTACAATTTTACATCTTTACGCAATGTTCTGATCTTTATTTAATTTAGACCATAACCGATAAATAAATAACTGTCCAAAAAAATTACGAATTTGTCACTTTTAGTCAGCTGACCGAATAACAGTAATTGTACAAAATGAGTTGAAAAACGTAAAGAAAATTGCATTACGGAGTTATTTTCTTAGTTTGTAATACATTTTTATAAATTTAGTTTGGATTGGCTATAGATTTTGAAAAAAAAAGTCTTAAAATATGATCAACGTTTAACAAAAATTTTTACAACTTTAAATAGTAAAGATAAATGGCGGGAGAAATAAGTGATTTATGAGTTGGCCTGCAAAAATATAAATCTTACTCTTCAGTAAATATTCGTCATAAACTTTATCCCACCAAAACATTACTTGTAAAAAAAAAAACAAGTGTCGCAACTCAGTTCTTCTACCGTTAAAATATGTGAGATCCATGTAATACCAAGTCAGTTAATTTCTTCAGTCCCTTTAAGGGTCCTTCTGTCTTAAGTAATTACGTTATTAGCTAACCTAACAACATCTTATAGTGACCATATCAAATTTGAAAATCTTTTATGTTTTAAATAAATACATTGACTTGGCCATCGCATGAAAACACAATGTATCTCACAAGTAATACATATTGTATTAAATTAGGTAGATTGTTTAGTGCGATGGCCAAGATTGTATATCTGGAAAACTAGACTGAAATTGCAGAATGATTTGGTTTTTAATAGATTAAACACTAAAAGGGTTCAAAATTTAGAGCTTGTGGGCCTGCTAGAAGTACCTTAGATTTTTGATAATCGGTGAATCAGTGAGTCAGTCAGTGACAAAATTAAGGAACTTTGAGTTGTAATAATGCTTAAACTACGTATTCAAAATTATTGTAATTTGGAAATATATCTAGCTATGTAATGCCCTCTTGGTCACTTAAAATAAAGGCTTTTTCTTCAACGAAGTTAGAGGGGGTCGAAAATGACACAAATATCTGCGAGAAAGAACGGCCGTGCCTTTTTTCCCTTTTGCTCGACTTGGCGAAGGCACTGGCATGCCCCCAATATAATAAAGCATTGCAAATCGGTGTTCGTTATTGTAACAAGGCAGGCAGGGAACCAATTAAAAAGTAACTTTAGATTTCAACCTCGTTATTTTTTATTGAAAGGCTTTCTCAACAAAATCTTAGTTACTATACGAATAAAAGAGCACTAGACTTGAATAGGAACTTCCTATTATACTCGTACGTATAATAATAGACTCCCAAGTCTAGTATTGAAAATGAAAGGTTCCCCCTGTTATGGCATAATTTTTTTAGTCATAATTTTGCATGGCATAATCAATGTAGGCATAATTGACTTTTCGCATAAACTGTTTTGGCATAATCAAGGTTCGCATAGTTTGATAACGCAGATATTAATTTGTCATAATTTGTTTGCGCATATTTTTGTTTGTCCGAATCATGTCTACGCATAAAATTAATAGGCATAATTTTATCAGACCGAAAGTTATTTGGTCATAATTTTGATTACGTTTTTGTTAAATATACTTAATGTTAAAAATAAAATTATGTTATTTATATCTTCATATGTTTAATTTTCTTGTGAAATAGGTAATGTTAGCATTTTGCCGCTCCGCTCGCTTCGCTCGCTCCGCTATACAAGGTCATAATAGAAACCTAACCTAACCCACAATTTTCGGTTTTTGACCCATTTAGGCGCTCCGCTAAACATGGTCATAATACAAACCTAACCTAACCTACAATTTTCGGTTTATGACCCATTTTGACGCTCCGTTTTAATAATAATAATTAAGTAGCATGTAATAATTTTGCAACTTATGTTTTTGTTAAATATACTTAATATTAAAAATAAAACCATGTTATTTATATCTTCATATGTTACATTTTCTTGTGAAATAGGTAATGTTAGCATTTTGCCGTTGCTATACATGGTCATAATACTAACCTAACCTACAGCTTTCGGTTTTTCACCCATTTTGACGCTACGCTCGCTTCGCTCGCTCCGCTAAACATGGTCATAATACAAACCAAACCTAACCTACAGTTTTCGGGTTTTGACCCATTTTGACGCTCCGCTTTTCTGCTAGCAGATGGTTTTTGCGAAGGACGGAATTCTAACCTAACCTACTTTTCTGCTAGCAGTTCCCCTTTGCGAGGGATGCAGTTCAAACCTAACTTAACCCGCTTTTCTTGTAGCAATTTAAGTATGCCATGATAGATTCGGACAATAGATAATATGCCAAGTACCATTATGCTAAACCAAATTATTCGTAAATATAATCGGCCTAAACAATAGTATGCGAATACAATTTCGGACAAATACATTTTCGGTAAGTTAGAACTTATGCCAAATAAGGTTTCTACCACATTACCATTCGTCGAAAACTGAATATGCCTAGTTTGTTATGCTAAAACAGTTTCGGACAAACAAAAGTATGCGACATGGAGGGAACCCAAAATGAAAATATCGGTTCTTTCAAATAAATTCCAAGGAATGATTTTATGTACCATTTTTTCTATTGTCAGGGAAGTTAATTTTTCTATATCATAATCCTCTGTTTCACTTCACCGTCGTCGCTTAAAAAATACCAACCATGTTATTTTTACAACTTTATAATAGTAGGTATTAGTACTTACCCACAGCGTCGCCCGTGCTACCAAGACCTGAGTAGCCTGTGTTTTGACGATTGATTCCCGATACAAACCAACCCCATTTTACCCATTCATTACCGTTTAAAAATAATGATTTCCGGAATAAAAACTATCCTTTATCCTTCCTAGTATCTCTATCTCCATACCAAAATTTAATGTAAATCGGTTGAGCGGCTTAAGTTTAGTCGTGCATTACGTGAATTGTAAAATCGATCCCCTTTGTATAATTACACCCGGCTTTTATAAAACGACACGGTTTAAAATAAAATAGTGTTTTGGTTGCTTGAAATTCTAATTTAACTCTTAGAAAATGCATTCTCTCTTCTCTTCTTATGCGTATGCTCTTGGCAGAGCAGTCGTGATCACTCGTGCGGTTTGGTGGTAGCGCGTTGCACAATCTTCCTCTAATTCCCTCTGGCTTGAGCGCTATGAGCGCATTCGTTAAGGGAAGCACTAGTCAGTGTCTTTATCTGGTCAGTCCATCGCATAGGTGAACGGTCTCAAGATCTAGAGCCGTTGACTCTGCCTTGCATAACCAGTCTCTCCACAGATTCTGGTCCTCTGCGGGCCACGTGTCCGAAGTAGGTGAGGATTTTCTTTGTACGACAGCAGATAGTCTTTCTTTGATCTGGAGTTCTTCAAGGACATTGGTGCGGTGTTGGGTCCAGGATATTTGGGGCATTCTCCTCCAACACCACATTTCCAAAGTATCTATCCGCTGTCGTTCTCTTTCCTTCACTGTCCACGTCTCCGCCGCATAAAGGAAAATTGGAAATATCAAAGATCTCACCAATTTCATGTTGGTGCTGCGGGTTATGTTGTGGTCTTTCCATATTTTCCTCATCTGTTCCATGGCTGTTCTAGTTATAGCGATTCTTCGCTTTATCTCGTCTTCCGAACCTCCGGTGTTGACAACTAGTGACCCCAAGTAGTTATATGATTGGACAATTTCGCAATTCGCTATTTCCGAACGACTTTCTTGGACGAGAGCTTTGTCCACAATCATAATTTTGGTCTTCTGGCGATTGAGTTTCAGGCCAAAGCGCAAGCTCACGCTCTCAACTCGACGAATCAAGTCAGCGATGTTTTTCTCACTTGTAGCAAGCAGGGCAGTGTCATTCGCATATCGGAGATTAGATATGTTTTCCCGCCAACGTGCACACCATCTGTCTAACCATCCAAAGCAATTCTCATGATCATCTCAGTGAAGAAAGCCAGAAGCAAAGACTTCTCTCATTGTAACTGACAATTCGAAAGTGCTTGTATCTAAGCCTACTTGTATAAAGGATATTTTGATTTGATTTGATTTGATGAGTGTACAAATTGAAGAGAAGTGGCGACAATATACACCCTTGTCTCACCCCTGCACTTGGGTGGAATGGTGCAGATTTCACGTTGTCCATTCTGACAGAGGCTGTGTTTTTCTCGTACAAACATATGATCAGACAAACTAGATGACGTGGGGCTCCCGTCTCTAAGAGAGTGCTCCATAATTGTGGCCATCTAACAGAAAATGCATTACGTATGGTTTAATTGTTAGGTAACAACGCTAGCGACTAAAATTACACTCCGACTCGAGCGACGCTATGATGAATTATTTTTTTAACATTGAATGTGAAAAATTATTTGTCTTAGTACGAGAGTATTTATTTTTTGAAGTCGAATTATTGTACTTTTATCATAAAATTCGTGCTACTAAAGTTTTCTTTCATCTCTGCTTTGATGTACTTAGTTATGAGCCTTTTCCAGGCGTGGTAAAATACAATTTATCGACGACATAGACGCTATTAATATTTGAACCTTAATCCACTGGTTGAAGGTTTAAACTGGATTGAATTTTCGCGAAAAGTTAGTTTCGTCGAAATTCTTAACTATTCTGAATGTTCGTTTTGTTTTTTGTAAAGGTATGTGGATAGCTGCGACTTTGAAAAGAGTTAAAGGGGCCTCAAATATGAGGTCTTGTTCCGTTATTTAATTTCGCTCTGTTGTACACGACTTTAAATAACTAACATACGATAAAAAAAACCTTAATATCTGTACTACCTATATACAATTGCATAAATGAAATATAGGTATTGACATAACAATATGTGAAACGGGTTTTTGAAAGGTTATTGAATCAAGAATATAATCATATTTTTTAATATGTATGTGTGTATGTATATTACTACTTTGACTTCTTTCTCATCCGTAAGCGAAGGCACCTTCTGGTTAAGTACATAGATGCTTAAATTACTGAATACAAATTAGGAAAACGAGTGAAAAATCAATTAAAAACCAATTTTACACTTATTGTTGGATAGTTTTGCATAATCTTTTAGTACGGGCTGCGAACAGGAAAATGGTTGGAAAAGTTTTTATTTTGTTCTTCTGCTGCTGGTGTTTTGTCGGTGCAACTAAAGAAAGTAGGTTAACATTAGTTAATGATATGCATTTAACAAGTATTTATTATGATGAATGCATAATATGAAATTATGAAAATAGACTCACTTAATATTTCATTTAGACATAAATGAAATATTAAGTGAGTCTATTTTTCTGGACTTAAACTTAAAACTAGATCGAATGATGCAGATTTCAGTGCAGATTAATTACAGTTTAATTACAAGTTGAAGTGTGTTGAAATGTAATTTAAATTTTATAACATTATTATCTATTGTATATTTTGTTATAACGGTCCTCTCTTGTATATTTTTAACCGACTTCCAAAAAAAGGAGGAGGTTCTCAATTCGACGGAATGTTTTTGTTATGTGTTCTTATAACGCTCTCAAATTTTTATGAATATATATATACGAGCAAATGCTTTAAACTCACAAGTTCAATTATGTGAATTTTACTTTGACAACATATTTTAAATATTCCCAGTTGATGTTGACTACTATTTTGGCTCTCTTCGAACTGCCGACTGCAACAGTAAACAAGGTCTTCTGAACTGTAAAAGGTCCTGCAAGGGGGTACCTGCACTATGTCGCAAAGATGAGTGTTACTGTCATCAAAGTATAGTGGATATCATTCAATCATCAGACATACTAGTACCATCAAGAAGTAAGTGTTCTACAATCCAAATATATATATTTTGATCAAGTAAATTAGTAACATAACGAGAATTTAAATTGTTATGTAATTAGATGGTTTTGTTTTAGCCTCTAAACAAGAAGTTCAAATAAAAATGTTGCCACATAATATTCCGACCGAAAGCGACGAAGACGATAAAGGTAATATTTTATTATATCCTCTTTTTTTACTGAGCCTAAATAGTATTCTTAAATATATACAATATGTATTTCTTTCTCCTATCTTAACTGCAAGCAATTCATTGAATGGTAAACAAAATACAATAATAGTGACTCTTTCTATAAACGTGATTTTAAAATAAAGATTTTAACCATGACGTAGACTAGTTAAAGTAAGCGAAAATAAAAAAAATATTAAGCGTACATTTATTTATGCACAGAATTCATGCTGAAAAGTGAAACTCTGCGCCCTACTCTAAGACATCACATAGCCCACTTCTGTTCGAGCCTCGACAAGGCAAGGGAATGTATCAGAAAGTGTGCGCAGACAGGCAAACCCGCGTTTTGCGGGAAGGATCACGTATGCTACTGTGGTCACAAGTACGGACCCCAGGATTCTGAAAATGAAAATGACGTATTAAAAACTTATAAGGAATTCGCAGACATGTATGCTAAATACTTAGGAGTTTCTGGACGTGAAGTCAGTGACGAAAATTAACCTGATAGTACTGATGAAAATGAAACCAGATACCGTTTAAGAAACAAAAAAAAACCAAAAGCTCTTGGAAGAAGAACATGTCATGAACCTAAATAAAATGACACAGCTAAACGTATCGAGTTTTCTTTATTTGCATTTGGTCTAATTCAAATGACCACAAGATTAACTTATTTTTGGTGGATGCCCCGAGCAATTACTTAATTTTACAGGCCTTTTCATTTGACAGCCCTGTTTACATTTAAATATGCTAGCGTTTCCTTACCAATCTCCAGCAATCGGATAAGGTAAGTTATAACTGAAATAGCAATTTTTCTATATACACGAGGCACTTGTGTCTTTTTGCCATTGTTAATTACGTCCAAAATCTTCTTTAACAAACAACGTACGATCTAGATTCAATTTGGAAAATTCTGTTATCCGACTAAAGCGACAGAAATTGCTTACGCACGTAATCCCGGTATCGATTCGTCGAGACTGCCACGTTGTCTTGTCTCTGATTTATATGCCGCGAACAGAGTCTGACCTCGCTTGAATTTTAATTATCACAACCCTTTTGGAGTTTGCCAAAGATATAAATACCAGGAATTGAACTTGTTTTTATTCATAAACGTAACGCTGTCAGAATAATCAAATTTATTGACAGAATTCATCATCATTTGATTTACCGTTTCACCAAAAAAGGGTGTCATCAGAGCCTTAAAAAATAATCTAACTGCGAAATGTTTTTAGTCGAATCTAACGACACCTAATACGTTAAATCCATGCAGCCGTATAGGCTACGGAGAATGCCAAAGCAAAACACATAGGTACACACCAGAGGCGAGGCGACAGGAAAATTACAAGGGAAGCCGAAGCGTATTCATTTACTAATATTTAAAGAGAAAAGCGGATATAAGCCTTATCTTGGTCAACCCAGTGGGAATCAGCTTATATGGGCACAACGTCACTGGTACATACATCGAAAAACATAACCCATAACTTTGACATTTGTGTTTTTAACGAAACAGACATAGATCTCACGTAAACCGATGTATTGGCCCGAAATGCCGCGACATGTACTTTAATATATATGTATTTTTTAATTGATTAGAGATACCTTAAAATCGGTATATTTTCCCTGTTAATAAGTAACGTTTTTACTACCAAAAGAAACATATTCAAGACTTAGAAATTTTCACGCATTGGCCATTGCCTGCATGACTCTTGCCCGCCTCACACTACGTGCCCCATAGCTCAGACAGCCCAGTTTCTCGCAGCAGGCGCAGGCGCGGGTGGCGAACGCACCAAACTACCGTCCTTTTCGTTGTCATTTATATTGTCAATAGTATAGGGTTGCATACGACATCAGACTCTAATGCGGCGTTCACTCCCGAAGGCAGCACCCAACACTGTTTTCCAACAAGGGGGCACCGTCACCATCCACCATCACGATTGAAATTCCGAGTACTCGGCTTTTACGATGTAAGTAGCCGCTAATGTAATCTGTTTTCCTAAATTAGGATACTAAAATCGGCAGTAGTTTGTAAAATTGAGATGTACTTAACTGACGAAATTACTATTACCCAATAAGCCGTTACCTGTCCAGCGGCCCCATGATGGTTGCATTTGTCACGCGATAAATAAGCGACATAGCTGCCGTCACCTTCTGACAAGTATGTGAATGCGAGAGTTAGAGACGCGTTATCATATTATTTATCTCGTGATAAACGCGACCAGCATAGGCCCGCAGAACTGCGTTGTGCAAATAGACGTATCCAGTACAATATATAGCTTCATAAATTCGTAAAATGCCTTCATAGAAGTTTGGAATTATGTTTATAGTCAAAAGTATATTTAGATTAACTTTATTAAACCATTGAAATAAAACAATTTAACGGATTATATCGCGTATATTATCTCATTTTAGTTCCCGACGTTTCGGAAGCTTTCCAGCTTTCCATGGTCACGGGAGGACTGAGAAAAGATGTTTTTCCTCTGTCAAAGTTACAATTTGTGCAAACTACCCATTTTTTTTTTTTTTTGAAAAAACACAAATAAAGGTGTACATACATGCCAGATGGGCCTAAGCTGTAAAGACAGTTACACATGTGCCAGAAGGGCTTAATTATTTTATTCTAATAATTTACCAAGCAGCATTTCACCAATGAGGCGTACTGAGGAGAAAAGAAACGCTGCAAAGAAAAACTCCCAGGCTACCTCATTACTAATTATAATATTTTAAAAAACAGAGACTATTAAACTACTTTAAACAGATAAGATATTTTACACCGTTCGGAAATTAAGGTTTTGCAGTCCTGTGTCTCGCTTGTTCCTTGATGAGATGTATTACAGGATCCCAAGCAGGTGGTAGTGACAATCCATCTTCTCTATTGAAATTAGGATGCTTTTTAATCTCAATAGCCTCGCGTAGCATCCTGGGAAAATATCTTTTTTCTTTGGCAAGGATAGAAGGTTTATCAAACTTAATTGAGTGGTTTGGTTTGTCAATGACATGTTCACAGACTGCAGACCTATTACACCGACGGTGCTTGACATCTGCTATGTGCTCCTTCACCCGGGTTGATACACTGCGTTTCGTTTGACCAATGTATGAAAGACCACACTCGCAGTCTAGCTTATAAATGCCTGCACTCTGCAAAGGGGTGCTACTCTTCACGGGTCTAAGGTATTGAGACACCTTCTTCAACGGCTTGAAATATGTTTTTATAGAAGCACGCTTCAAGATGTTTCCGATCTTGTCTGTGACCCCTTTCACATATGGTAATACGGCAGGTTTACGCTCGACTGTTGGTTTCTTCATACTGGGATTCTGCTTGGAACGTGGTATCTGGAGCTCGTTGGCTCGAAGCGCACGTTTGACATTCTGCAACTCAGCAGTCAGATGTTGATCGTCGCAGATACCCCTGGCTCTCTGAAACAAAGATTTACCCACTGTAGCAAGTTGACAGGGATGGTGGTGAGATTTGCCATTCAAATACCTATCTGTATGCGTAGGTTTCCTATATACAGTATGACCTATGTCATTGTTAGGACCTCTAATTACTAGCACATCTAAGAATGCAAGTGAATTTTGATTTTCCAACTCCATAGTGAATTTAATTTTACTATGCATGGAGTTCAGATGGTCTAAGAAAGCTGAAACACTAGATCTAGGTAAAATAGTAAAGGTATCATCTACGTATCTTTTAAAGATCCTCGGCTTGACAGGTGCCAATGAAAGCGCTCTCTCCTCGAAGTCTTCCATGAAAATATCGGCGACAACAGGAGACACCGGAGACCCCATTGCCACACCATCAACTTGCCCGTAGAATTCACCATTCCATAGCATATAGCCAGATGTAAGGCAGTGTTGTAATAACTCAGCATATTCTATTGCCATCTGTTGTTCACCCAATCTTCTTTTCACAATTTCGATACATTCTTGAACTGGTAGGCATGTGAAGAGAGACTGGACATCAAAACTGACCATAACTTCATCATCAGTTAGTCTCAAATCCTTAATCTCACTGACAAAATGGTACGAATCCCTTGTGTATGCTTCCGTCTTCCCTCGCAGTAAAGAAAGCACACCTGCTAAGTGCCGAGCTAATCGATAGGTAGGAGCATCGATTTGACTCACTATAGGGCGTAACGGAGCACCAGGTTTATGTATCTTTGGTAACCCGTACAACTTTGGTGGCACCGGGCAAGAAGGCACTAAACTTTTCACATCCAGATTAAGATTTTCAGAGTGCTTACTTATCAGCTCGGCTGTCGTTTTTATTACTTTCGCCGTTGGATCTCGCTTAACAAGCTTGTATGTTGTAGTGTCTGACAAAAGTACTTCCACTTTCTGGTTGTAATCACTAGTATCCATAACAACCGTCGCATTTCCCTTGTCAGCTCGAAGAATGGTGATGTCTGGGTCTTCACGCAAGCTCTTCAAAGCGTTGAATTCAGTTCTGGGTAAGTTAACTTTAGGAGACTTCGCTCGTCTTAAAATTGAAGACACATCCTGGCGTACGGCCTCCAAATCCTCCTTACGCATATGATTTTGGACCAAACAATCTTCCACACCGACTATAATCTGTTCAAAAGGGATATTCCGTGGAGTAACAACATAATTAAGCCCTTTTTTAAGAAGCAAGGTTTGTGAGTCCGACAGATCTTTCGAGCTAATATTCACTACAGGTGCAACGGCATTTGACGTTGACGTTTGATTACCTCCACGGAGCGTTTCATTCCTAGTGCGTTTTGATTTCAACTTGTCAAACTTAGCATTTTTCTTACATGTACAGCTTTTAAATTTTGATGCGTAACGTCTGTCGCCTTGTTCAACAATACTTTTGAAGTCATCATCTGTCAATATCAACTGCAATTCGTCACTCTTTTCTTTAATCTGTTGTTCAAACTTGTGAGCTGAATAACGGGTATTGTGGATAAGTTTGCACAGTAACTTTACACTAGCTTGGCGGAGAATGCGTTCACTACCGAAAATGTCCTTCTTCGGTGCTATTTTCACGCATGTAGGAATGAGATCTTCATCACGGCATTCTTTAAGGAAATTCAATGAACTTCGAGCTCGTGCGAGTCCCGTCCTGAGGTCTTCATACCGCCTGATTTGGTTAGCAACATCCAGTCCGTACTGGTGTACATAATATTTTCTTCTGTTTCCGCGATTATTACTCATTGAAATAAAACAATTTAACGGATTATATCGCGTATATTATCTCATTTTAGTTCCCGACGTTTCGGAAGCTTTCCAGCTTTCCATGGTCACGGGAGGACTGAGAAAAGATGTTTTTCCTCTGTCAAAGTTACAATTTGTGCAAACTACCCATTTTTTTTTTTTTTTTTTTGAAAAAACACAAATAAAGGTGTACATACATGCCAGATGGGCCTAAGCTGTAAAGACAGTTACACATGTGCCAGAAGGGCTTAATTATTTTATTCTAATAATTTACCAAGCAGCATTTCACCAATGAGGCGTACTGAGGAGAAAAGAAACGCTGCAAAGAAAAACTCCCAGGCTACCTCATTACTAATTATAATATTTTAAAAAACAGAGACTATTAAACTACTTTAAACAGATAAGATATTTTACACCGTTCGGAAATTAAGGTTTTGCAGTCCTGTGTCTCGCTTGTTCCTTGATGAGATGTATTACAGGATCCCAAGCAGGTGGTAGTGACAATCCATCTTCTCTATTGAAATTAGGATGCTTTTTAATCTCAATAGCCTCGCGTAGCATCCTGGGAAAATATCTTTTTTCTTTGGCAAGGATAGAAGGTTTATCAAACTTAATTGAGTGGTTTGGTTTGTCAATGACATGTTCACAGACTGCAGACCTATTACACCGACGGTGCTTGACATCTGCTATGTGCTCCTTCACCCGGGTTGATACACTGCGTTTCGTTTGACCAATGTATGAAAGACCACACTCGCAGTCTAGCTTATAAATGCCTGCACTCTGCAAAGGGGTGCTACTCTTCACGGGTCTAAGGTATTGAGACACCTTCTTCAACGGCTTGAAATATGTTTTTATAGAAGCACGCTTCAAGATGTTTCCGATCTTGTCTGTGACCCCTTTCACATATGGTAATACGGCAGGTTTACGCTCGACTGTTGGTTTCTTCATACTGGGATTCTGCTTGGAACGTGGTATCTGGAGCTCGTTGGCTCGAAGCGCACGTTTGACATTCTGCAACTCAGCAGTCAGATGTTGATCGTCGCAGATACCCCTGGCTCTCTGAAACAAAGATTTACCCACTGTAGCAAGTTGACAGGGATGGTGGTGAGATTTGCCATTCAAATACCTATCTGTATGCGTAGGTTTCCTATATACAGTATGACCTATGTCATTGTTAGGACCTCTAATTACTAGCACATCTAAGAATGCAAGTGAATTTTGATTTTCCAACTCCATAGTGAATTTAATTTTACTATGCATGGAGTTCAGATGGTCTAAGAAAGCTGAAACACTAGATCTAGGTAAAATAGTAAAGGTATCATCTACGTATCTTTTAAAGATCCTCGGCTTGACAGGTGCCAATGAAAGCGCTCTCTCCTCGAAGTCTTCCATGAAAATATCGGCGACAACAGGAGACACCGGAGACCCCATTGCCACACCATCAACTTGCCCGTAGAATTCACCATTCCATAGCATATAGCCAGATGTAAGGCAGTGTTGTAATAACTCAGCATATTCTATTGCCATCTGTTGTTCACCCAATCTTCTTTTCACAATTTCGATACATTCTTGAACTGGTAGGCATGTGAAGAGAGACTGGACATCAAAACTGACCATAACTTCATCATCAGTTAGTCTCAAATCCTTAATCTCACTGACAAAATGGTACGAATCCCTTGTGTATGCTTCCGTCTTCCCTCGCAGTAAAGAAAGCACACCTGCTAAGTGCCGAGCTAATCGATAGGTAGGAGCATCGATTTGACTCACTATAGGGCGTAACGGAGCACCAGGTTTATGTATCTTTGGTAACCCGTACAACTTTGGTGGCACCGGGCAAGAAGGCACTAAACTTTTCACATCCAGATTAAGATTTTCAGAGTGCTTACTTATCAGCTCGGCTGTCGTTTTTATTACTTTCGCCGTTGGATCTCGCTTAACAAGCTTGTATGTTGTAGTGTCTGACAAAAGTACTTCCACTTTCTGGTTGTAATCACTAGTATCCATAACAACCGTCGCATTTCCCTTGTCAGCTCGAAGAATGGTGATGTCTGGGTCTTCACGCAAGCTCTTCAAAGCGTTGAATTCAGTTCTGGGTAAGTTAACTTTAGGAGACTTCGCTCGTCTTAAAATTGAAGACACATCCTGGCGTACGGCCTCCAAATCCTCCTTACGCATATGATTTTGGACCAAACAATCTTCCACACCGACTATAATCTGTTCAAAAGGGATATTCCGTGGAGTAACAACATAATTAAGCCCTTTTTTAAGAAGCAAGGTTTGTGAGTCCGACAGATCTTTCGAGCTAATATTCACTACAGGTGCAACGGCATTTGACGTTGACGTTTGATTACCTCCACGGAGCGTTTCATTCCTAGTGCGTTTTGATTTCAACTTGTCAAACTTAGCATTTTTCTTACATGTACAGCTTTTAAATTTTGATGCGTAACGTCTGTCGCCTTGTTCAACAATACTTTTGAAGTCATCATCTGTCAATATCAACTGCAATTCGTCACTCTTTTCTTTAATCTGTTGTTCAAACTTGTGAGCTGAATAACGGGTATTGTGGATAAGTTTGCACAGTAACTTTACACTAGCTTGGCGGAGAATGCGTTCACTACCGAAAATGTCCTTCTTCGGTGCTATTTTCACGCATGTAGGAATGAGATCTTCATCACGGCATTCTTTAAGGAAATTCAATGAACTTCGAGCTCGTGCGAGTCCCGTCCTGAGGTCTTCATACCGCCTGATTTGGTTAGCAACATCCAGTCCGTACTGGTGTACATAATATTTTCTTCTGTTTCCGCGATTATTACTCATTGAAATAAAACAATTTAACGGATTATATCGCGTATATTATCTCATTTTAGTTCCCGACGTTTCGGAAGCTTTCCAGCTTTCCATGGTCACGGGAGGACTGAGAAAAGATGTTTTTCCTCTGTCAAAGTTACAATTTGTGCAAACTACCCATTTTTTTTTTTTTTTTTTTTAAAAAACACAAATAAAGGTGTACATACATGCCAGATGGGCCTAAGCTGTAAAGACAGTTACACATGTGCCAGAAGGGCTTAATTATTTTATTCTAATAATTTACCAAGCAGCATTTCACCAATGAGGCGTACTGAGGAGAAAAGAAACGCTGCAAAGAAAAACTCCCAGGCTACCTCATTACTAATTATAATATTTTAAAAAACAGAGACTATTAAACTACTTTAAACAGATAAGATATTTTTTTTTTTTATTAAACCATCAAAAACATTCAAATTCGCTCAGAATGTTTATTACTTATTTGGTATTTGTATCTACGAAATAGGAATTTTGTTTTTCTGGCACATACGAATAATGTATAGTGTAATTTATGTCCACATCTGACTGTATATTTATTGTAATAGTTACTTTCTACATACATTTTTTTAGGAAAAAAAATGTTTTACCGTCTACTCGCAGCTGTCCCTGTTGCAAGCAGACATATATATTCCGATACAAAATAAGCTCATTATACCCTAAGAATGCCCGTGGCTCCACGGCGCAATGTATCCAGCACATAAATCAGGGTTCTCGGCATCCAGTTACTCTCGGCAGTTATTTTTTAAAGCCACAGCCTCGTCTAATCGTCGAGCGGCAGATGTGCTCGTGAGAAATGACGTGGGATAAGTTTAATTTATAAACAACGATGAATAATTTGATGCTGTCCGTTTAATGCGGGTGGAATCGGAGCCAACAATGCTCATGTACTGTAGAGCAATTTGAATCTGAGGCAGGTGCGACGCACTCTACGATTACGTCACGCAACATAAAGTGCCTGCCAACGGCCTCAGTTCTGAGGCTATATTTCTACATTAGCGCGCATCTGGTGAATAAACAAACGTTCACTTTTGGAGCGCCTCAATGGTTGCAAATTATTTGGCTTATAAATTAGAAACGGGTCCATATAGGACGACGATAACTGAAGAATGAGTTATAAAATCCCACAGTACAGTACAAGCGAAGTTTGAAAAAATGTTGTCTATTGGAGTTCCACCGTGTAGAGGGAAGCGGTTGTCATACGCGTCGTCGCGCCCGGCGCGCGCGTATCACGAACCGCTTAGCTTATACCTATGCGACTTGACTTGTTTTGAATGCAGTGTTATTTCTTATTTTATTACAATGTATTATTTACAGGTGTTATGATTTTATTTTTCCATAGGCATGGTTAGATTACATTCCAACAACTACTAACCCGTTACCTACTAGATTATCCGTAGGTAGGTATTTCGGTAGGTATTATTAACTCTCACGTGAGTTCGGTTTTATAGGTAGGTTAGGTTAGATGATAAAAAGAGATTGACAGTGTATTACAGCATTACACTCAACATATAAATGGAAAAAAGTCATCAGCAGATTATACAGCAAAAAGAAAAATAATGTTAAAAAAACCGGCCAAGAGCATGTCGGACCATGCTCAATGTAGGGTTCCGCAGCCGTTTATACAAAAAAATGCACTACAGATGAAAAAAATACGATACGAAAAAAAACCCTAACAATGGAGCGTATCTCCCCGGTACTTATGTCATTTTGCTGAGAAGCGCAGTTTTTTGGGATGGGGGGCACAAAAAATTTTTTTTTCATTTTCGGTTACATGTATGGAGTGCCCCCCCCCCCCCCCTAGAAATGTATATATTTCTTATTGAACTATCAAACTAAGTAGCGGCTTACACAAGACACCTATTTTAAATCAAATCACAGATTAGGGTAGTATGGTAGGGGCTAATGGATATCTGTGGGGACAGTGGATCATTGCCTACATTTTAGAGAAATCGTAGGTTTATATTTTTGTCGTGGCACGAATTGAAAGTATCCTTAATACGTTATCAGAGTGCAAAATAACAGGTATGTAAATCTCCTGTTCCTCATCCTTCTAGAACTAGATACTATACATTTTCCATGTGCCATTTAACACGAGACTGTAAGGTAATCCTTACAAAAGTAGTCACAAATAAAACGTATGGCCTTTCGGAATTCTCGTTAAATATAGGCAGTGGTAAAAAGGATCACCTCGGTTTGGCAACAAATTTCTTAAGAATTGGTATGTTGTACGTTGAGAAAGAACAAACCTCTACTTCAGACTCGAAGTCAATAGAGACCAGATCAAAATGATGACCGCGGACCAAGTTGAACTAAATCACCGGATATCTCCATGATTGGCAACTGTGAGGTCGTCAAGACCTAGGTGTACCTGTACCTCAGTTCCACAAACACGAACACTGAGGGGTGTGAGATCGAGATTTGCAAGAGGCCTGCCCTTGGTAAGCTTTGATTAGAGTTTGACGTAACTGCAACATTATACCAAACCGACGAAAGTCCGCTTGATAAGAAGTTTAGTCACTAAATACCTCTTTTAGTTTTGGACTTTCCCATGCCGACCCATTTGGACTGCTTACCAATATTGCATTAGATTAGTCAAACAACAGGATTTTTTTGAAACAGTCAATACGAAGTGGAATTTTTGTGTTCTTTAGAACTTACTTGGATTTATCTCAGCTGCAAAATTTCAGGACAAGAGTTAACTAATTTCAAATGTCAATTATTCAAAATACCATATGAAAAAAAATAACAGATGTGAAAATTACTATACTAGAACATTTTTAGAAATAACCATCACTGAACGGAATTTCCGATATCTTAATTCCAGTCGCAAAATATCATCTTAATAAGTGTCCGAAATAAAATCTTTGAAATAAGGTTTTAAACCTTAGTTCAAAGATTTTATTTCATCAATTTTATCAATTGAATTACGTCGACTACGAATGGTTGCAAAGAGAATTTAAACGTGTGAAGATTATTCTAAATTCCTCCGTCGAATTTTAAAAATAACGGATCTCAGAGGAATTCCTGAGACCTAAATTTCAGTCACAAAATCTCAGGGCAAGGGTTAACTGATTTTAATCCACCAACTTCCTGGACAATGACTGCTGAAATTGCCCGAGAAGACATTCACAAGTCGCGATTTAAGATTAGATGGTCGGAGGGACGCTTTGGGCGTCATTCCGACCCCTGATATCAATTTGTCTGCTTCAGTCTAGCTGTGTGTGAGGAAGAGGGAAAAGAGATTGAAATGTTGGGTGTTATGGATGAATCTATCGTTGAAAGTAAGTGTTACGGATCCTTAAATATATTACTTATACAGTTCTAGTTGTTCTTGAAGTTTTCAAAAGAAAGCAGTATAATTCGTGAAGCATGTTTCCGAGCAGACTGGTTGGTGTTGTATTGGGCATGCATAATTGATAAGGTTTATACGAACACAGAGGCACAGTATAAACTATTTTTTTTTATTCAAGGCTGGTCGTTTGAAACCGTCTGTACTTAATCGCAAGTTTCACACGTGGGAATACCGTTCTATGACAAGACTTTTTTCAATGGGATGAGAATTGCAGCTGTATACGATTTAAATTGCCTTGTCTTGTGAACCGCTAGGCATTTTATACGAAAGCTATATAGGGAATCCATTATGCATCATAAGGGTAGTTTTGGGACCAAATGTAAGCTAAATCACGTAGCTTAAGTAAAAAAAACCTTACCTACACTTACATGGTCGTCGTATAGAGCACACTTTATATATTATATAGTTAAACATGCGCGATAAACTAAATATAATCAACACACGTCAATCAACAAATATCATATTGAACATCATGAAAATATAATCGTAAATTGTAGTTTGAAGATCTCAGAAATCGCTAAAAAACAAGTAGGACAAGGAAATCCGAGAGCCTGCGGTCCCTCAATATTAGCATTAACATGGTACTCATACCGAAGGGATCTATTGTTTCACCATACACGCGAACTAATATAATCCGACATCCGCACTAGCTCTTGGCACCTCGGCGTATGATTTCATTTGTTTTGACCGCCCTAAGAATAAGCTGGTGCAAATATACTCGAAATGTGAAAGCAAGTTGATTTGATTATGCATTCCTTTCTCTATTTGCCGGTCCTTTGTTCTTTTCACTCATTGTGTATCAAACTTGCAAACGCGGTGTTAGTTAAGACACTGAAATAACGATTAAATAGGATTTGCTGTTTATTATTGAACAACAAATTGTCGGGTCCTAAAAATTTTAGAATATAGCCGTATTTTCTTTGGATAATACAATCGTTCATGGCCTAAATATTGGACGTGTTCACAGGAAAGGCGCATAAAGTTGATTCATATAAAAAAATCTGAATGACCCTGCCGCAGAAAATGATTTAATAGAGAAGATGCAATGCGCTTATTGTTAATAATTACTGTATTGAACCAACGTAGAAATATCAAATTGAGCCTAAAAAGGTCTCTTCTTTTATATATTGCGACGCAAAATTACACCACCTATTCATGAAAGTAACTTCATAGTTACTGCACTAGGCGGCGCTAACGGCTAAAGAGTCGGATGCACCATACAGAGGTCCATAAGCAAGAACAGATGACAAAATTCGTCGACTGCTGGTGTGGACGATTAGCTCAGATGGTAGAGCGTGCTGCCCCGGTCTGGCTCAAGGCACTGGTTCAAGTCCAGTATCGTCGAAAAATTTTTTCATTTGTTTCTGATCTTTGTTCATAATAATTACACCACCTATTGTTTTTCTTGCCCGTAAAATAATTAAACGTTACTTTGTAATTCTTTATGGTTCAATGCAGGAAAAAATGTAGACAAAAATACACTTAAACACAATTTTTAACGGCCACTAAAAGAAAATCGTACACACCTCACGCCTCTATACTTGTGACTTGAGTATTGTCGCGTTTGTTAGGTTTATTTGAACGCCCAGGCGCTATGCCCGACTTTGAATGTCGATTTTAACCTTTCTATTGTTGAATTTTCTATGGGGATCATATGTATGTTACAGTCAAAGCTACTTTCAATTAATTCCTGGTTAAAACTACTTTTCACTGACAAAGTTGGTCTAAAGTACTATTGACTGAAATTTCCGCCAAAACTAGTTTTGACCGAGGCCTGTAGTCACAAGGACTTTTGACTTTCCTAGTTAATTTAAAACTTTATCCACTAGGTTGAGTACGATATCATACGGAAGGGCTTAATCTGCACTATCTATCTATCAGCCACGGGCGTCTCACTGCTGAATATAGGCCTTCCCTATAACTCGCCACAGGGTGAGATCTTGCGCAGACTGCATCCGCTGACTCCCCGCGACCCTTACGAGGGCATCCGTCCACCTAGTCGGGGGCCGTCCCACGCTGTGTTTTCATATGCGTGATTGCCACTCCAGGACTTTACAGCACCAACAGCCATCCGTTCTCCGGGCTACATAGCCCGCCCATTGCCACTTCAACGATGCAATCATGTGAGCTATGTCGGTTACTTTGGTTCTTCTAATCTGTACATTTCCGAACAATTTAGTTATTGTACTTAAAAATTTTTACAATCTGTATAAATAAACATAAATATTAAGTACACCAAAATTATAACTTTCTAACTAGCAATTTTATTTAAATTTTCCAAAAAACCTATTTGAATAAATATTATAAATTAGTCTAAAATAACACAAATTTCGAAAAGAAATGAATAAATGAATGAATTAATTTATAATATTTATTGATACAATATTGATACAAAGATCTAAGTAGAAAAGAAAAATTAATTGCGATCCACTGCAGTCTAAGCCGGAATCGAACCAGCGTCTCTGTTATACCGGAACAGCGTCCTATCCGTTAGACCATCAGACCGCTTGTGATTCACAACGAATTAATCCTCTACCTTCGGTAACGATACGTTACTCACGACCTTATGTACCATTTATTTTTGAAAGGTATAATATTTATTTCAGACTAAAAAATGCAATCCATATTTTGGTTAGTACACAACATTCCGTCCGAGCCTCCGCAAACATCCCTGATGCACTGCAATGTTTCCTCAACCCCATCAGCACCATGAAAACATTGTTTTACGAGGCTCTGAGAGTCTGATAAGATTTTTGCTTATATCCACAGGGTACATGGACTGTGGTGCGTGTGTGGTGTACATGGACTGACAGTATGAATTGAACAACGTAATTTTTACGTCCGTAGTACACCTAGCGAGCCTGCGTGCCACACACGCAAGTTTTTGTGCGCAGGTAGGGCAATCCGCTCCCTCACTATGTCCAGATTATCTGTGAGATCGTCCGTGACCCAGTGACTTACGCTGTGTGTAAAATACTAACAGTATGAATGTACCATGGTAAGTAGTTTTTAAAATAAGGCAGATGCAAAAAACTGCTCCTAAAGAGAATCTATGTACCCAAGGACTGTTTGTACTGGCCACCGAATCAATTCATATTTCTAAATTAGTATAAAATATCACAAATTTCGAAAACTACATTCCATATAAATAACAGTGTCTTAAAATTGTCTTTATTTTTGAGCCACCGTGGAGCCACCCACCATATAAAGAAATTTAGCAGTGGAATTTGAATCAAAAGTGTAGGAAATTCGGCCTTTGTGTTAAATTCGAACGACTAAAAGTAATACAACTTTATTCTGATAGAAAATGACTCAAAGTTCATTGAATAGGAGAAGGCCTTTGGGCGGCTAGAGGTTATTACATTGCTGTTTTCGAACCTGAATGCACTTTATTGTTAACTCATTCCACGATTATAACTAAAATCTGAAGTCACATTTACATCTTGACACTGCTATTATTTTGCACACACAACTGTAAGTACCTAAACTTTTGGGCACTTAAAAGCGGCTTGCCATTGAGTGTGACTTGTAGCACTCTAGGGTACACCTTATTTCCAGCCTTGATTATTTGAACAACCCGGTTGCGTTAAGTTTGCACCTCATTTGTATGATATCAGGTGCAAACTTAACCGGAGGCATAATAATGTCAAGGTAAATGCAAGTTTGTACGAAACCCTCAGTGCGCGAGTCCGACTCGCCTTGGCCGGTTTTTTTTACATTTTTCAAAGGAATAACTAATCTACCTAACCTAACCATATTTTTGGTCAAAAGCAATTTTAACTACCTACCAGTCTTGGACAAAATTATTTTAACAGATATTTTCTTGTCAAAATGTATAATAGCCAAAGTACAGTATTATTTTTAACCAAGCGCTTTAGTCAAAAACACTCTTGACAGATTTTATTAGTCGAAAGTAGTTTGAACCGGGAAAGAGTTTTGACTGTGACATATAGGGTAGCCAGGCCAAAAGCGGGTAGGCTGCCCAAAGCGGGTAGGCATTTGTATATCGTTGTATGAAACATAGTCGTGAATGTGTGCGTGCGCCGCGTGAGACCGAACGCCAACGAGTTTCAACTAGTCCCGAGCGAGCGGCGGTGTGAAGAGGATGAGTTTCAGTGTGCAGTCAAAGTTTTTTGGTGTTTTTACTAAAAAATTTAAGGTAAGTGTTATTTGATTAGTCGAATACCTGTCCATAATGCTAGTTAATAGTTTTACTATGTATTTTCATCTGGGTTTAGCATTACAATGAGATCGAAAGTATTCAAGTCCCCGCTCGTATTTCAAGGTTATATTTTGTCAATTGTAACGAGTGTTTTTAGGCAAAGCGGGTAGGGCAAAGTGGGTAGCCACCCCGCTTTACCCTGGTGACTACCTGCTTTGCCCGAGCAACAGATTGTATACTAACATTTTATTTTCTTTTAGATGGTGAACAATTACAAGCGCAAGACCAATCAAGCATCATAGGACGAGGACACAATGAAGCAGGCAATGGAAGAAGCACGTACAACGTCGGTATCTAGTGCTGCCAAAAAATTTGGAATAACGTTATCAACCTTGCAAAGACATATAAAAAAAGGAAGCTCTGTGAAAAAATTGGGAAGATTTCAAACGGTTTTTAAAGACGATGAAGAACTTGAACTTTTAGAATATGTATTTCGTTTGGATAACCTCTTCCATGGTTTAACTAAAATGGAATTTTTGGCGCTTACTTTTCAATATGCCGAAAAAAATAAAATACCGCATCCTTTTACAAATCAAATCGCCGGAGAAGATTGGTTTAAGGGTTTTAAAAGACGACATCCAGATTTGACACTTAGGCGACCTGAACCGGATTATGCGATCGACTACACAAACGTGATTCTACCTATGCGTAATTCTACACAATATGGGTTCAACACAACAGCAGTTTACTACATTCGTGATTCCACACTGCCACTATTTTAACGCAATCGGGATTCAACCTATTCGTGATTCTACACAATATGGGTTCAACGCAACAGCAGTTTACTACATTCGTAATTCCGCTCAGTTTTTATTTTTACACAATAATAGCGTAAGTATAGACTAAGACTGGAAAAAAGGATGTTGGTGTTATATCCAGCGTAGAGAGAGGGAAATTAACTACAGCCATTTGCTGTTGTAATGCTGCTGGAATGTTTGTGCCCCCATTCCTTATTTATAGAAGAAAGAGAATAGTTGGCAGATTGCTAGACGGAGCTCCACCTGGCACCAGTGCTACCTGTACCGATAACGATTGGATAAATGGACCCAAATTTTTAGAGTGGCTTCAGCACTTTGTTGGTAGTACCCGCCCAACTCCAAAACGAAAAATTATGCTGATTCTAAGATCTAAAATAACTCTAAAGACTGTATATGAGACTATAATTAATAATATGTCTTGGTAATATTTAAGAAAGTTACTTAATTTTGTTGATGATACATGTTCAAATTCCAAAGTAATGAAAAATTTTAAAAGTACAGGTTAGTACATTCAATTCTTGTTAAACTTTATATACAAGTACTGTTTTGTGAAGATTGTAATAGAATATGGTTTCTGTAACATTTTTGACAATAAATATTTGCTTTAATTATAACTGTTTTATATTTAATTTTGCAAAACCCGCTTTACCCAAGGAACCACCCGATTTGCCCAAAGCACCTACCCACTTTAGGCCCATGTCTGGGCAAAGCGGGTATTTGGAGACCCTTTGTTTTTTCATTATTGTATAAAAATCTCACTACTAATCTTTAAGAATGATGTTTTATATTCAAGCCAAATAAATATCCTTTCTAATGACGTACAATTTGTTACTGTACTTCAATAAAATTGTGGTTTTTAGGACGTTCGTCGTTAGCATACCCGCGTTGGGCCCGCTTACCGTTTCTTAGACATAAGAAACCGGATCGACATGGTATTATTGAAAAAAAAAAATGCATCTTCTCTATTTGGTAATTGTTACTGGATTTTGTTAGCTAAACAAACGAGCCGGACCGATTTAAGAAAACAATTACATTTTGGTTTTACTCTTAATTTCACCCAGTGTCTGTTAAAGTAAAAAACATGTTTATAGTCACTTTGCCCAGACATAGGCAAACAATACATTCTCGTTAATTTTTAGGGTACCGTGCGAAAAGGTAAAAAAGGAACCCTTGTGGTGCGATTCTGTCTGTCTGTCCGACTATTAGAGCGCCATATTTCAAAAACTATTTATGCTATCTATTTGAAATTTGGAATATCTAAAAATGGTCAGCCCACATGTATTGCGAAGGAAACATTATAAAATATATTTCTATATTCTAAAAAAAAACGACCAATATGAGGGGGAGCAAAAATTAAAAGTCTAGTCACTAGGTCAAGTAGGGTGTCAAATAAAAGTAATCTGCATACATTTACGAACAATTTTTGTAAATTTATTTATTGTGCTTAAATTTCGTTCTATTAAGGAAAAAGTGGAAAAAAATACCATCCCCCCCCCTTCATCGCCGAAGTTTACCAAACGAAAATCTGGAATTTTCTGGAATTATGTAATTTAATTATGAATATTACACGAAAATTATAACCGCATATCTATCTGGCTTACTTTTTTTTTAATCATCAGAAATCATTTTTGAATAACGTGGTTTGGTTAAGTTTGCCCCTCATTTGTATGTGACGCCATAGAAGCAAACTTAACTCAAGTGGTAAATGAAGTTTAGTCGGAATAAGTGAAAGTTTGTACGAAATCCTCGGAGCGGGAGTTAGACTCGCACTTGACCGGTTTTTTTTGTATTGTTACTCGTATTGACAAAACATATAAAGCACAAGCCAACAAGATTTGCGAAAATAAAATGGTAAATATAATACATACTAATATTATAAATGCGAAAGTGTGTCTGTCTGTCTGTCTGTCTGTCTGTCACCTCTTCACGCTTAAAACGCTGAACCGATTTGGATAAAATTTGGTATGGAGATAGTTTGAGTTCCGAGGAAGGACATAGGCTACTTTTTATCCCGGAAAAATACCCTTATCCGCGATAAACGAATTTAAGGCGGACGAAGTCGCGGGCAGAAGCTAGTAAAATATAAAAGTCCAAAAGTAAAGTTAGAATAAAATAATAATAATAATAACATAATTATTACTCCCATCTTTAAATACCAATTTAAAGAAGTTTACTAGAACATTTTACACACTAAGCGCATTTTTCTAACTGTAAATACACAACTGTATAAATTAATGGCATACCCACATAAACAAGTATGATTCTAATGATTCTCTGTAGTATTGCGACTTTGCGGCTTAATTTAGTCGACTAAACATAGAAAGAACATTGCAAACCCATAATTACTTGAAGAAACGTAGCCTCCTACGTGGGTAGTAAAAACAACTGACAATCGATGAGGTCGGCTTGTAATTCTATCCCGAGCCCCCGCGTATTAGCAGCTGTCTATTGCAGATGTTTTGTGATGTATTTGAGTTATGCTATGTAGGGCTGCCACTTGTTTCGGTCCTTGGTTATAGCAGTGTTCAGACATCATTTGAATGATCGATTCTTATAAAATAGGCGTGGTTGCACATCGTTGAATTATTTGTGGGATTGTTACTACAAGTCTTAAGTTCGGATTCTGCGTCTTTACGTAAGTTTATGAATGAAACGGTATTCTTCCAAAACAAACACTACAAACTGTTTTCAATTTAATAAATAGGTATGAAAAAAAAAATCTTATTCACTCTCTTTAGGTATTTACAATTAATGAATATCTAATTTTATAGTTTCTTGTTCAAGTGAATCACAGTAATTTGTTTGTAAATTTCGCCTAATCACGCTATCGCGCTTAACATAAATCAGTGAACATACACTGTGACATTAAAATGTACACAAATATTATTTAACTATTTCTGTTGTATTGTTAAACCTTAACCAATTCCAGCTTACTACGTTAGATACACTTAATCTCATTGCAGCCTGATATTAATTGCTGTAATTAGTCGTAAAAATAGACAGAGCATTTTGGCTTTGTCACGACCAAACTTGACGACATAAATGCGTATGTAGCAAAAACTTACGACTAGCTGAACGCTTAGCTAGCAGGTTCCCGGTAGTGAAAGTGTTAAATGACAGAGTGTTTATTACACCTTCTACAACTACTTGAATGTCGGACCTAGCTAAGATTCTTACGTACTGTTCTTAGCTGGGTTGAGTTTCATGAACCGAACAAAAGCTCCCATTATCTCAAACAATACACGCAAAGGGCTACGTTCGAACCGTTTTAACCAACTCTATGTGTTTTGTTAGGTATATTGTAGGGCCCTCCAATCTTTTGCGACGGAAGAGCCAAAAGTAACAATGTATAGGAAAGAATATTCATGTTTTCTTTGTTTTTGTATTAATGTTTTTTTTTAATACTTGAAACATAGTTTGTTTATAATTTAGGCTATTTCTATTAAGTTTTAGTTATTAAAAGTAGGCCGAAATCTCATTATCTAATCCAGTTGTTTTACTAAACTTAAAGTATATTTTCTGGTTTGATTTTTATTTGATTCGTTTGCGGAGGAAGTAGAACTCATTACCCTCTTTTTTGTTTCAGCTTATTCGGGTTAAAAGGTATCCTATAACCATCTGTGGATGGCCAGCGATCTGTGTATCAAGAATAATTGATAGCCGTTAAGCTGTTTTGGAAGCCTCAAAGACATATAATACACTAGCTTTTGCCCGCGACTTCGTCCGCGTATAGCTCGAATTTCAAAAAATCCTTCTTTAGTGTGCCTCTACATACATTTCTAACGGAATATGTGTTTCAATTCTCGTATTCCTACCGTCGGCAGTTTAGGCTATGCATTCTCTGTCAATAGTTATAAGCCACGTTACTTTGTTATACTCGTATACCTGTAATTAAAAAACAGATGCATTTGGACAGTTGAGATTGAAGTTTTGATTATATTGAACATTAGGTTGGTTTTGCAGTATTTCTTTTTATACCACATTCAGACCCAACTAAGCTGTGTGGAGAGCTTGCGCTCGAGCAACCCACGTAAGATTTTGCGGGTTGGAGTCACTCGCGTCCGTAGGTTTACCCTCGAGACCCTAAGATTTATATAATTAACATAAGATTTTTATATTTTACCCCTAAGATTTTGGGGGTTGAAGTCACTCGCGTCCGTAGGCTTACCCTCGAGACCCTACACGTGACCCCTGGGTGGTGCCAAACGGGTGACATATTTCCGGTGGTAGGCTTCGGCCGTGGCTGGTAACCACCCTCCAGGCAAAGCCGCGTCGCCAAGCGGCTTTAACTGTGTTCCGGCGCGATGCCTGGAGTAGTAAATGAGGGAAAGTCAATGAGGGAAAGCACGGTGCCGCCGCTGGCCAACCGTAGGAAGTTGGGGGCCCAATTAGCTGCCTAGCCGACAGTGAAAGGCTGCCCCGCCACCTCACGAAAAATCCCAGAATGCAATACCTTGCCGGTTGGCGACCGGAAGGGAGGACCAGGTAGCCATTCTGGGGGGGTTCGGGCGTCCCCGCGGTCTCCGCGTCAGGCTCCTTCACGTGCGGCCGTGTCCAGTTTGCCTCCCGGTAGCTGACGGACCACCGCCTCGCCCAACTGCCATTCCCCCCAGCCTACACTCCCTTCCACTATTTATGGCTAAGTCAAAAATAAGTATCAAGGTTAAACAGCGGCTGCACGTCCTTCCATTTAAAGTGCACCTCTCTAACATCCGAGGTCTGCACTCAAATCTAGTTCCAGTCCACCACCACCTTGAGACTGAAAAACCGCAGCTGCTGTTCCTCACTGAGACACAGATCAGATGTCCAGATGACGTAGCGTACCCAAATTACCCTGGGTATACTCTAGAGCATCGGTTTAAACCGCGTGCAGGGGTCTGTGTGTACTCCCGTGATGACATCTGCATCAGGCGTCTCAAAAACCTTGAGGACCCGAGTTTCCCCCTCTTGTGGCTCATGGTGGAAGCAGGATATGAACAAATTTTGTATGGCTGTGTCTACCGCTTGCACAGTGGAGACGAGGAGACAACTCGCTTATGTGAACATCTCTGTCAGACGGCGGATGAGGCTAGGGAAAGGTACCCTTCAGCTCAGCTAGTCATCTTGGGGGACTTTAACGCACACCATCAGGAGTGGTTGTACCCATACCAGGAGACCGACTACGCTGGATCTCACCCAGCTGGTAAGCTGTGCCACGAGGGTGCCCGACGTTGACTCCCACACTGCCAATTGCCTTGACCTTCTGCTGACTACTGAACAAGACAGATGCTCGGTAACGGTCTCTGCACCGCTGGGTACCTCCGATCACTGTCTGGTGAAATCTGTATCCGTATATTCCCCACCTGAGAGCAACCCAAGTGGTCCTCGAAGGCTGTGGCGATACAAGTCAGCAGATTGGGACGAGATGCGTCACTTTTTTGCATCTTACCCTTGGCGTGAGGTCTGCTTTTCTTCAGGTGACCCGTCGAGCTGTGCCGAAGCCATGACCGCGGTAATACTTCAGGGAATGGAATATTATATACCATACTCTGATGTAGCGTCGAATGGCCAAGCTCGTCCTTGGTTCGGAGCTGATTGCAGTCGTGCCGAGGCACACAAACAGTCGGCTTTTTCCGCATGGGCTGAAGCTCGAGCACGTAAGTCTCCGGATACACCGAAACTGAAGAAAGCCTTTAACCAAGCCGCCAAAGCATGGAAAAAAACGTTGCGCAGGGCTCGATTCAACCACATAAGCTCTAAGCCTGCTGGGAGTAAGGCGTTTCGGTCCTTGGCGAAAGCGGTTGAATCCAATTTTGCACGGCCATCGCTTCCGCCATTGCTGAACCAGACGGTACTCTGGCACATGCTGCGGAAGAGAAGGCAAATTTATTTGTGACTCTTTTTGCCCAAAATTCGCGTCTGGATACTGCGGGTTAAACTCCACCCATCTTACCACGTGCTGACTGCGCCATGGCTGAAGTACGTATACATCAAAAAGAGATTTTAAAAATCCTGCAGTCTCTGGACGTGAATAAAGCCAGTGGACCTGATGGTATACCAGCGATAGACCTGCGGGCCTGTGCACCCGAGTTGTCTCCACCACTGACACGCCTGTATCGCCTCTCACTAGAGACTGGGGTAGTACCTAAATCGTGGAAGCTTGCAAATGTGCAACCTGTGCCCAAAAAAGGCAGCCGCGCTGATCCTGTCAATTACCGTCCCATCTCTGTCACCTCCATATTCTGCAAGTCTATGGAACGCGCACTGAACAACAAACTCCTGGCTTACCTAGAAGGTAACGATCTTCTCAGTAACCATCAGTACGGATTTCGCCGAGGCCGGTCAACTGGGGACCTACTAGTGTATGCCACCCACTTATGGAGTGAGGCCATTGAAAACACGGCGAAGCTCTTGCCGTGTTTCTGGATATCTCTAAGGCCTTTGACAGGGTCTGGCATGCTGGCCTTATATCCAAGCTTCTTGCATACGGTGTTCCTGATGGTCTTTGTACTTGGATATCTGACTTCTTGTGTAACCGGTCGATACGAGTAGTCATCGATGGCTACTCATCAGACCACCAAGCCATCGATGCCGGAGTTCCACAGGGGTCGGTCCTGTCCGCAACTCTATTCTTGCTGCATATAAACGATCTGCTTATGCCCGGTATCATTGGGTACGCAGATGACAGCACAGTTGCGGACAGATATCTACCGGATGCGAAGGCCAGCAGGGATACAATCCAGTCTTGTCGAGAAGCTATGGTAGACCATGTGGACGCGTCCCTTCATGCAGTCTCCACTTGGGGTGATGCTAATCTGGTGACGTTCAACGCTACCAAGACGCAGGCGTGTCTGTTCTCCACCAAACGGAGCCCATTCGAGCTGGCTCCGACTTTCCGGAATGTGCCTGTAAAATTGACTGGCAGCCTTGAGCTTCTTGGTGTTCAATTGACTGCCAATCTCAACTTTGGTCAATATATCGAGTCCAAAGCAAAGACTGCAGCCAAAAAACTCGGAATCCCCTCCAAGGTTAGGCGGTATTTCACTCCAGGACAGCTTTTAATGCTTTACCAAGCACAAGTCCAGTCATGTATGGAGTACTGCTGTCACCTTTGGGACGGATCAGCTAAATACCAACTGGCCACTTTGGACTCGATTGACCAACGAGCTAGGCGGCTTATTGGCGACCCTACTCTAAGTGACACTAAGCTGCAGAGCCTTGAGCATCGACGTAGGGTCGCTCGTCTGTCGGTCTTTTACAGGTTACATTTCGGTGAGTGTGCGGGGGAATTACATGATTTAATTCCACCAGCCCCTTTCCATCATCGGGACACACGACGCGTGCGTTCATTCCATCCGCACGTGGTCAATATTCCGCGAATCCGCATGAAGCGCTATGGTGCAACTTTTATCATGCGTACCGCAAAAGAGTGGAACTCGTTGCCTGCGAGTGTGTTCCCCGACCATTATAATTTGGGCGTGTTCAAGACAAGAGTGAATAGGCTGTTTCTAGATGGGCATGATACATCCTTGACCACATCGTCACTTAACAACAGGTGAGATTGCGGTCAAATGCCCATCTATTTTATAATAAAAAAAAAAGATCTATTCGTGTTGTTTTCAGTGACAGACTCTGAGACTTATTGATCGTCATCGCGAAACAGATCTTAAGGGGGAGCTGCAGCCTTTTAAATTCAAATGGGTGTTCCGAGGTTATAAATGGTATCCGGGGTATGTACATAGATTAACCTTGAGCACAGCCAGTAATTATGATGGTTTCTATAACGTTTTTATGTAAGGCTTTCACACGCAGCCTGGTTTCCTTGCACAACTTCGCCTGATTGAAATTTAACAAACATTACTCGAGCACCAACTTTTAAGGTTAAGTGCATTTAAAAACTACGCGATAGTTTATGGCATCATCCGTGTTGACTACAGATCGAGTCTACAGACTTGCATTCGTATTCTGAACCTTAGAACGACTTCAATAAATGTTATTAATAACGGAAGCCTGGTCGTTCATAGTTCTCAGAATCACTCGTTCACACAACCACTCCATGGACTTGCTGTGTAGATTTTGAACATCTGGGTAAATTTGAGAGATTAGGTCGTCAACGGTCGTATATATATATATATATATATATATATATATAATTGTAATCCTTCCCTCAGTTTTGGGATATTCTCCATTTCCTATTTAAAGAATCGAAGAATTCTCCAGCCCAAATATCGCTCTTAACGTGCACTCGGTATATCGCTCTTATGGTTGAGTTTTTTGATTATAGGCCAAATATTTGAAGCCTTAATGCAAGTTTTAACTTCATCAGCTCGAGTTCCCCTCGGAAATACTAAGTCTGACGAAAGTCTCCAGCTAACAACATAGTGACTCCAACCATCATAACTTCGTTCCCTCTAATATCTTTCAAAGTTCTATTCAGCGCTTCACAACACCCTTTATGCGCCATTGTACTTTCGTCCCAGACTGTTACCCCCTTATTTCACTCCTTTCAGGGATGAATTTCCAAAAATGCTAAAATTAGTTTTGTTAGATAAATTGAACGTAACGCCATCCAGTTACGCAAACAGTTAGTAACGTGTCATATTGGTATCAAAGCAATTATTAATTTATAATTATTTGCATTAAAAATTTCAGGGTTAACAAAAAGTGATGATTATCCATTTATTGTTAAAAAGAACTCGTTTTATGTATTTATAAAACATACTTTTGTAACAACATGTTTATCATTCAGAGATGATCGCAAGTCCAAAATGTACAACGAGCTATTATCCGGCTAAATTAAGAAATACTCTTATTTGTATGATACGTCATATACGGAAGGTGTGTTCTTTGATTAATCGTGAAGGTAGTATTACTGTTGCTAGGTTACCAATTGTTTATTATTATTTAGCACGAAAATGTCACAATGAACAAAAGGTCATATTTTACCGTTTATTGTTAAAAAAAACCCTTTTATGAATGAATACCCTTAAAAGTTGTAGCCTATGTCCGATTCTGATATCAAAGCTATATTACTGCAGAATTTTACGCAAATCTGTTATGTAGTTTTTGCGTACCAGCATAACTTACGACTTCGTCGGCCTTATATTCATTACTCGCGGATAAGGGCATTTTCCGGGATAAAAAATAGCCTATGTCCTTCCCCTGGACTCAAACTATCTCCATACCAAATTGCATTCCAATCGGTGAAGCGATTTAAGCGTGAAGAGGTAACAAACAGACAGACAAACAGACAGACAGACAGAGAGACAGATACACTTTCACATTTATAATATTAAGTGTTGATTTTAAAAAAATCTGTGACCTCCAAAGAGCCCGTTTTACTTTTTTTTTATATCTCAATGTGTATCAATTTTTTTAAAGGTGTTCAAACGAATTACGCTGGAATGGTTTCTAGTTCACTCTAAAATACAGAAATAAATAATTTTTAATCAATAAATTATGAGTGCAAAGTTATTTTGACCGTCCATATATAATTAACTATTTTTATATTAAGTTTCCAGGAATTTGCGTTCAGTTCCATCATTCAACTGCGAACGTTTCTCAATTTCTTCTTTAATGGTAATAAATGTGTCTGAAATTTTCGAATGTGAATTAATTATCAGGCAGAATAAATTGGGCTTACAGCCGAAGTCAATTAACAAAATAAAACATTATTCATTTCAATAATTCACAGAAGAAACTTTGTCTTTTTTGCCCGTCCCGCTCTGCGTATAGTTGTCCCGCAACGAAGGAACGAGCTAATTGTGTCGTCTCGCTCTAACACGTGCGTCGGATTGCCTAACTTTGCTTGTTATCTCATTTCTGTACGTCTCTTTTCGTTTGATGCGGAATTAGGCTCTACTTCAAAATATAATTTAAAATGTATGTTCAATAAAAAGGAATGTAGATACATAATGACATAATGTTCGGTCATTAGAAATAAAAATATCCTGTCTTGTACCTACTTTACTGTTTCCTATTATTATGACTACAGGCTCAATACGTATAATGGTTGTTTAACACTCAAAATAGAAATAAAAATTACAAACAATCAATAAAAAATGAAACTAGAATAATACAAAACATTAGTCCTATGTTTTGTATTATTTAAGTTTCATTTTAAATTAGTTTTCAGATCACTCACTATGTGATGTTCACTTAATTTAGTTCTTGTTCAAATAGATGAATTGCTAATAAAGAATGGTTTTAAAGTGGAATACATAATTATGTTGTCGAAACAGAGTGGCTGTAGAACGGACATTCAGTCATGCTTTCTTATATATTCGCTATAATTTTAGCATAAATAATATTTATTGAACGTAGAGCATACATCCATATAGCGCAGCCTCACTTCGATTGGCCACGGATCTCCCCGCGTAGCTCGTAGCAACGTGAGCCTCTCGTACGGGAGACGGGCTACGGAGCGGACGTCTACGGCGTAGCGTGCTGTCGTAGCAACCTTGACACGTTTCACACTTCAGACCCCGCCTGAGGCACCCGCGAATTACAAAATCTAGTGCTCTTTGACAATTATGCACTTGAGTGTACTGTGACATTGAGTTTCGTACTGGTGTGTTTGTGTTGTGGACACTGAAGCCCACGTGAAAAAAAAGTGGTGAGTAAGCGTATGATTAATTTAGCGACAATGTTTTCCTTTATATTTTTCTTTAGTTGAATAACTAATTTCATTTTCGAATTCAGGTAATTTAATGGTTTCCATTTAACCGGGATGATATTTTTGTCAACTTTGCTGTTACTGCAGTGCAGTGTTGACGTCTTCATGTTATGTATTTATTTATAGTATTCGTTTAGTTTTACACTTTTTTTAGTCGCTGTATTGTGTTTAAACACGTTCATTAAATATTACAGATTATATTGTGTACCACCAATATTTGACTGTATATTTCTCTAATTCAACGTTGCTTTGTCATAAGACGTCAAGCGGGTAAAATAAAAATTCAATGTATCGAGTATCGGTTAAAGAATAACATACAAAAAAATATTTTTTAAAATCGGTCCACAATTGGCGGAGTAATCGGTGAACATACATTAATAAAATACAAACAGTCGAACATAGAACCTCCTCCTTTTTTGGTAGTCGGTTGAAAAGTAGCAACCATAGATTCACATCTCAGACAGTCAATCACCTATTGTGCGTATTTAACTCTCAAAGGAATATAACTTTAATGCTTTTAACTTTACTATTCTTATACTCGTAGTTTCGGGTGACGCTACGTTAACGGAGCGTCAATGATTTGACAATTGAGTTACTTGAAAAAAATGCACCAATATAAAAAATATATATATATTAGTTTTATCAGTTCTGTATCGATTCGAGGTATAAAACGTTTGGCTGGGTCATTCGGAGCATATTTCAGTTAGTTCATTTTTAAACGGCCTTCAAATGACATTTATATCCAGCGCAGGGGCCAGAACTGCACAGTAATTTTACTTGATTTGTTTTTCGGTGACTATTTCCGAGACAAAGAGTATTTCCGTCTGTTCTCGACCAAATAACCACTTATATAGATAAATGCCATAATCAGCAAGAATAGACATACTACACACAGTCAATGCTTATTTTAACGTAAATTCTTATTCAAGTCTAAAAAAACCTTTAAATAGTTCTACTGGCACGAATCATACTGCGCCTGATTGCGCTATCCTATTTAGGGAAATCCATACTTCTCCATTTTCGTCATACTTTTATCAGTAGCTGGTTGATTCACCTCGTTCACTGCTACCGCGACGCACGCGCTTTTCTCGCTCGGCTGGCGCACTTGGCGCGCTGTTGAACGGCAGAAGAACTAGAACTGAACTGATTTAATTCCACGAAGCCGCGCTCATAATTTTAGTATACAAATGATTATGGGAATGGTTACGATTTAATTTAAATACGGTTCGGTACATCGGCCGGTTTTGTTGCCACGCCTTTATAGTCATAGATAATAAAGCCTCCGTCGCCTTCCGCCAATTCTAACCATATTTAAGTGGAAGAGACCTATATGTGGCTTATTCCTCGACGATATTTTTTAATGTAAAACTGCAATCTGTATAATGTGGACAGCTCTTGTTAAGTTGCAAACGTATAATAAGTTTGTATGTTTAGTGTTAATAATTTGTAAACTTCTAGTTTGTAATTTGTTGCTGTTCCTAAATAATATAAAATAAAAATAAAATAAAAATAAAATAATCTTGATGATGAGAATAAATAATCAGGGGCAATTTCAACTAAGTCCCGAACCAAGCAAAGCTTGTACTATGGGTATTAGGCGACGATATACATAATCCATCCATACTAGTATTATAAATCCGAAAGTGTGTCTGTCTGTATGTTACTTCTTCACGCTTAAACCGCTGAACCGATTTGAAATGAAATTTGGTATGGAGATAGTTTGACTCCCGGGGAAGGACATAGGCTACTTTTTATCCCGGAAAAATACCATCATCCGCGATAAACGAATTTAAGGCGGACAAAGTCGCGGGCAGAAGCTGGTACTTAATATTATAAATGCAAAAGTGTGTCTGTCTGTCTGTTACCGCTTGACGCTTAAACCGCTGAACCAATTTAGATGAAATTTGATACGGAGATAGTTTGAGTCCCGGGGAAGGACATAGGCTATTTTTTAACCCGGAAAAATATTTTATCCGCGATAAAGGAATTTAAGGCGGACAAAGTCGCGGGCAGAAGCTAGTATATAGATACATTTTAATACTTAAATACATAGAAAACATACAAGACCCAGGAGCAAACATTCGTACTCATCACACAAACACTTGCCCTGGCCGGGATGCAAACCCCGGACCGCCAGCTTCGTAGGCCGTTGTGTAACCCATTGTTTGTCTCAGTGGGTTGCACGTGTCGTCCCATGACACCTTTTCCTCCCTGTCTTCCTCTTATCTGCGGGCAAATTTTGTCTCTTTTTTTGCATTTTTTTCCTATTCAGCTCGACCTCTTGTTTAGCTTGCCCCTGTTTTGTTATGGTCATTAAAAAATCGTGGTTAAACTGCTAAGTGTAACCATTGTGAGTGGGTCTCACTAGTGTGACATACTTAATATGTGGCAGCAGGTTTTAACGGCTTAATTTACTTTTACAGCTCCGCTAGCTCCTGGATACAGCTTTTTATTATGAAAGAAGCAATTGTTTCGGCATTGTACGTGCATGCCTTAAATAAGAAAAGGCCGAAAGGAAATCTTAGTTTTCGTAGAAAACAGGCTACATGATAAAGTTTGGCCGTAATCTAACGAAATTACTTGAAGCGAGCGGTGTTTTCCTTGCTATTGGCAGGAGAATGGCTAATTTATTTCGTTGCTTATTGAGTAAAGGTCAAATTTTTTCGATTGATCTGCGCAAAGTATGTACCCTCATTTTCTACTACGAGAAAAGTATTTATAATTATCAAATTGAATTGTCCAAAGGAGTCCAATTTAGTTTAACTTAACTTGGGCGACCAAAGTTCTGTTCACTCAATAAAACATGATATTTAATATCGCATAGCGGAAGATGCAGCGTAGAAAGGTTTTCAAGAAAGTGGTCTCGCGATGTGGTCAAGATAACAAAAAAAAACGTTAGATGAGGGCAGTGCACGACCCTTCGCTGCGTGAGGCTTTTGAGCAGAGGTGTACGTTTTCTTCGAAGATAATATAAAAAAATACAGTAACTAAAAGTACATTCAATAACACACAACCAGTTTGTCAATCGGGCTAAATCATATGTACAGTATTTTCACACTAAAAAATATAAGTAGAATAATTGACAATTCTGGAACGGGATTTGACAGAGACAAAGTTACCGACGTAGCTCAACGGTATAACAAGCTGAAGCAGCAGTGCTCATATCTATCATATAACATAGAACCGTTGTTGAAGTAAGCAGATTTCAGAGTAGATACCGCAAATCACCAAGCGTGTGTAGTGATACTAAGTAATATAGGGTGGGCCATAAATTTTTGCAAAAAGCAACACTAATTTTTCGGAAACTGACAGAGTGAAAAGCGGGAAATTGGCGGGAAACTATAGGTCAGTTCGTGCAGTTTTATTTATAATGGATCTTTTTACGGAAAAACAACGGGCTTTATAAGATAAATAGTATTATAAAAAAATCGTGAGATAGCCGCGAGCCCTCGAAGTATGTGTCAGCGTGTTTTCCAAATTTTTACCATACGAGTAACGTCTACAGGTGTCATAAATCGTCACAATAATAATTGCTTGCCGTGTGACTAACAACGTCATTAAAATATGAAAGCGACCAAAAGGTTCATGTCGACGTTACATACATATATCAATAACTTTGTTTTATTCCTAGCTCAGCCAATAGGTAATATTATACTGCCGGCCAAGTATTCCTCTGATTTTTCAACTTATAACTCAGTTTTAGTATTCCACTATTTTTTCCTTTAGCGTGACTGCGGGTTGTAGTTTACTACAAAGTATGTTATTTTTAATTGCGGCATTCACTTGGCTTTGTTAATCAGCTACTCAAGGCTCCGCTACTCCCCCCGTTAGTATTTACTAACAGGTTCATTTCTTTGTGCAATCAGTCTTTTCATTTTGATAAAGGCTAAAGGAGTGGCTGATTAAAAATTCAAAAGGCTGTATAAAAGGGGGGTTGGTTGTAGTTGCACTTTATGGTTTACGTAGGGGAGGCTCTCGGGTTTTATAACCCTACATGATGGTCTATGAAGGGAGACGTTTTGAATAAGTAATATATTTAATAACTAGCTGATTTTTTTGAGTATGTAGATGCATTTAAAAGTTTATAACAGCAACTGATTTAATTGCTAAATGGTGGTACAAGAGAACAAAAGATAATCAAACAGAATATCAACGTGGTATTCTCATAATGTCACAAACATTATTTCTACACAATTTAGCAAAGTTCTTAGGTTATCGAAACTCTGAAATCTTTAAATTTGCAAGGCCTCACTTTCTATGGACGACCGCATTGGGTCGACTCGCCGTTAAAAAATTCAAAAGGTACCATGAATATAAACTTCCACGGAGGACTATAAAACTGGGTGAGTTTCGGCCGAAGCCGCTAGCTTCCTATAGGGGCACAAGTGATAAACTGTTTGAAAATCTTGAGCAATATCGAGATTCATTTTAAATTTTATTAACTTTATCACTAGTTGTTATGTTTACTTACGTTGGGAATTTCACTAAGCACCGTATTTCTTAATAGTCTCTTATTAGGTCGATTTATGGAATATAAAACATCCATGTTTATTAATAATATTTTTATACAACTCGAAATTAAATTGCTACATCACATATTAAGCGCAGCAAAACGATACTGCAGGATTTTACGATGTGAACAATACAATGTGAACAATTGCTGTCGCAATTGTTTGGAGCAGGTATTGGAGTCCTGACTGATGCTATAATCAAAAATATTATTGGTGAATATAAAACTTAAGTTTATCGTTTAATATCGTTTGAAGTATCTGCCTCTGCCGCATGGATATTGTACCTCGGAAATTTAGGGCATCATTTAAAATTTACAGTTATGCTTTCAGCTACTTTCAATGAGGTTAACAATTATCGGGGAATATAGAGATTTAAGAAATTTATAGCTAGCTAATAATAGCCTTTTACTGTGCCGGGTAAAAGCCTATTTTTTTATTATATCCCCAGGCATTACTTACTAGCCATCCAAATCTTGATCGCATTTGGGATATCAGACTCTGATTGCCTGGGCCTTCTTTGCTACGACTGATACTATAGTACCTTATAACCATAAGTACCTTATAAACCAAGTGAATAAATACCCAAGTAGCACATAAGCAGTATTAGAGCTTTTACAGCCCTTATTACTCTTAAACTGGCTGTATAATGGCCGTATAAGCTCTTCTATAGTTCGCGTGCTACCTCGGTAAGCACTTGAACTTCAGGAGTTGAAAGAATTAATAATATAAAAATGTTGTGCTCTAGGATAGTTTTCCTTTGTAAATTCAAACAAACTTTAGACTACTATTTCTGATTCAATTTATTTAACAATATAAAAAATAAACGTTTTGAAGTTTAAATTAATATACTGACGAAGGTTATATACCCGCTTAGTATATCACTGTCGTCAGGTATAGAGTGGCCTGAAATGCACTGAAATGATGAAGTCTCCGATGAGAAATTCCCCCGAAAAAAAAAACATTTTATTAAGCACACTACCTTTGATTGTTTTTTTAACTTTCTAAAAAACAATGATAAAACACGTTATTCACTTAACGCTATCGCTGCCCCTTATAACTTATTGACGTTCCTGAGTGCTCCCCCGGGTCCAAGCAGCCGTGCTCATAAGATTTCAGAACGCCCGGCGGCGTAAGGGTTATCGGTCTGCCCGAGGCGTGATTATCACCAGAAGTGTGCCCTTTTTTAGGGTTTCATAATGAAAAGGTGGACGGAAACCCTTGTGTGGGTTGGCTGTTTGCTACTCGTAATCTGCTTCTGGGCGTTAATGATATTTATTGTAAAAATAAACAAATAAGAAATACTTTCTCTTTATTTCGTATAGTCAGCATCAAATACTCTGTAGCATGAAGCATCCAAAAATATATCGCAACAAATCTTTATTGTTTTGGGCATAAAGATACGTGACAATATTATATGGTGCTTGGGATGCTATAGCTATCAAACAGTTATTTAGGTAGACAGTACAGACTGTATGTACATACATCTTTGACTCTTGATGGTTATGTATTTGATGAGTATCGATTAATTTATATTAAGAAGCAATTTAAAATTAAGTATATTCATACCACATACGTATTAAAATCAGGCTCACGTTTGGTAATATTCAAAACCTTCTGGTATCGCACTAGTTTTAAATAAATGTATGTCTCGCTTATTTAGAAAAATAATCGACGACGAGGTTTTCATAGATTTTTCGACATTTTCCGATTTAAAGAGACAGTTTCTTAGAAATCGTTTAATTATGACGATGGATGATTCAGCATTTAGATGCCCTATGATGTCGATGCCGTTATATTTATAGTCCTTTACCGCGTTGTTGTATGCCTTCGTTTGCCTAATGATGTCACTGGTAGACAAAAAAAACACGATTAAGGTTAGTCAACCTTCTCAGTTACTACAGAAACCTTGGAAGCATGTGCCCAGTTATACAATTTATGTTTGAAAAGTGTCAAGTAAATGTTTTATCTCAACGACTTTAACGACGGAACTCTGTACCGATCCCGTTTTCTAAAGGGTTTCCGTAAAAGCTATCGGCCGTATTCAGCCCACAGTTCCGACTAAAGTGAGTCCCGCTCTTATTTTTTATGCCAAGTCCATGACTTACATGGCATGTTGCTAGCCCAGGTTGCGTCGTTAAAAAAAAAAAGCGCTTTGAAAACGTGCAATGTAGCCATTATAATCATCATCTGAGGCTCTACTGCCCTGATCTTGGCCTGGTTGAGTTCTCCATTGTAATTTATTCTTGGCTTTTTCTCTCTTGTCACCTTACACCTTTTTTGTTCTCTTGTGTGAATACAGGTCTTTCTCGACGCCGTCCAACAACCGAAGCTTAAGCCTACCGCAGGTGCGCTGACTATTCGGTTTGCCATCAAGTAACTTAGTGGAACTCTATTCTCATTCATTCGCACTACGTGTCAAGCCCAGCGTAAGCGGCCGAGCTTGATAACTTTTATGACCTTCCCTGAAGAGGTTGTAAAGCTCGCGGTCGTACCTCATTCGCCACTGTCCCTCTTTCAGCATTTCACCAAAGATTATCCCTTTCAAACACCAACAGGCAGCTTGCTAATCCATAAGTTAGTATTGGTCTCGGTAACGTCTTTTACATCCACTACCCTACATACTACTACATAATATACATGGGGAGTGTTTTCTTTAGTGAACTTATGACACCGAGGGAAAGATAGAGTTTTAGCTTACTTAAGAGTCCTCGGTAAGCTCGGTTCTCCATACAAAGGTAGTTACGCTCTTATTTTAAAACGACTGGCTAGTTTGCTCCAAAACTTTGTACTTCGAATAAATTAAGGTATATGCAGACCTGTAATTAGTTTATGTAGCTTCAGATACCATAGTAAAAAAAAACAGCGTTTTTAAGATTTTCATACAAAACTTGTTTTTGCTTTAATTCGTTTGTTTTATGAACTGGAGCCATATATACTAATTTCAAGCCTAGATATACCTCATGTCATTGTATATCCAAAGTTTCGTTACAACCCAAAACGTAGTTTTAAAATGAGAACGAAACTCCGTTTGTATGGGAAGGTGAAATTCGGCCGAGCTTGCTGGGGACTCTCAAAGGAGGTGAGGGAAAACAGTTTGGAAAACCTTCTAGCGCAACTGTCTTTACTCCGATTCTACTATCCCTGATCCCAAGTACTGACGCATGTGTCTTTAAGCACCACGCTGAATGTGAGTGGTTTTCAGCTTGTGCCCCGGGCGTTAAACCACTATAATTCTAAATACAAATTTAGTATGCATATTATTATGTTACAATAATTTGTTGAATTTATAGTTGTCTTGAATGTGACCAAATTACATAATTTTGTTCAAAAACTTTTTAAGTAGTAGTTGTTTTGTTTCATATTTTACATTATTAATTTGCCTGACATATTATGTCACAATTACAGGTTTTTTCGTAAAATCTTTATACATATTTATAGTTTGGTAAGTGGTGGTTTGTAAGGTTTTTTACAGTATCTCCACTGTAATAGAGAAGTTCACAGATATAAAACATTATTTCGTTTGATTATGCAACTCAAAGGAAAATGGATTATGTCGTTTTTAGTGGATGCCGTTAAGAGCAATAATTGAATTTGAAAAAAAAAATACTAAAGGAACCTACTTTTCCCTTAATTAATGAGATAAGAAAGTTTATTGTTATTCCATGCGCTGTCTATTCAGAAGCACATGTTTATTCTCTCACCGAAAATGGGGAAACGTGGCCAAATTGGAGCATGCAGAGCGACAGTGGGGAAAAATGCCACGTCATCCAATCATGCCGCGACGCGTGGCGCGCGCGGAATTTAGGTTAGTGAGCGTACGCTTAAATAATAAATTCCCGGATAAACAAAATAAAAATAGAGTGCACGTATACAAGAATTTTCGACGCTATTTTTGTAAAAGGCTTTTACAAAAAATTTTAACAATACGGATACTCCGACTTCTGTTTTGCTTATTTTTCTGTAAAAGTTTAATTAACTTTTATTTATTTATTTATTTAAACTTTATTGCACAATACAAACTGTTACAAATGGCACTTAATGCCTTAAGGCATTCTCTACCAGTCAACCATAGGGCCAAACAGCACTAACTAGTAGTTAGTGCAGGATCATTAATGTTGAGAATACAAAAAAAAGTAAAGAAAAGAGACACAAATCAACAAGTCAATATGGGGATATATACGTATAAATATTTATATACATACACACATATTATATTAAAATACAGATAGGTATGGAGAACTCAGAAACTATGAGAGATAGCGAAATCTGTTTTTAGGAACCATGGCGTCGATTTTAAATTTAATGGCATGAATTTTTTTAACTCATGCTTTAACCGGGAATCGAACCTGGTCAAAATTTCTGTTAACAATGTTATAACATTGTTATAATTAAATTTTTATTTAAATTAAATTCTTCAAGAGTTTTGTTGTTATTTTTTTCATTTGGATTGATCACATTGTATATTTTTTTACGAATATTTTACGTATATTACGTGCAGTTATTTTTTATGAACAGTAAAAAAAATCAGTTTGTAAAAATATTCATGGAAATGCTCCCATGAAACCATTAAGTGGATTACACAAGTAAAAGCGAATTGAAAGAAACCCACTTCAAACAAGTAGATCTACTGATGAAGAAAATAATTACAGCCGACAAAAATAACAACTAATCCGCGTTTAGAAGCAAACCTCTCTCAACAAAGGGAAAAAACAAAAAAACCTCACACAGATGCGTACAAAACGGCACTCAAAGCGAACAATAGCACTTAATTAATTTTGTTTTAGGATAACATAAAGACGCACGAAAGAAAGGGACAGTGTACTGACTACAAACATGAGAAAAGCGGATGAAGTTTTACAAAACTGCCTCGTTAACAAACAAAGGAGATTGTCCCTTATCCTCATCAAGATAAGGTTGGTGTCACTTGCATTACTGCGCTGGTGAATCTCATAAAGCAAATGGTAAGCTTAGACCACTACATTGAGGATAAATGTCAGGAATGCCCCTAGGGATGTGGTGCGGTGTAATTATGAAGGTGGATAAGATAATTTCTCGAGGATTTGATAGGGTGTCTTACCAAGGTGATTAATAATTAAAAAGAAGGTAAAGTAAAGCGTCAGATAAAATAAGTGAGATGAAAAAACTTGTGGCTTCGTTAAGGGGCTCCCAGCTATGAGTGACCTTCACTTTTCTATGTTGTATAACTCATCGTGCTGATAACGACCGTCTATATCAATATACTGTTTCTGTTTATCTTCACGAATCGCCGAAACCAAGATGAACGCCTTGAAACTTTGTTAATTTTAGACCAGTTTTAGCTACTTTTCTTAAAAAAATATACATTTATTAAAGAAAAGGCTTCCTTAGCGAGTTGGGTGTTTTCATAATGTACAATTAAGCATAGGTCTTGAGTGTAATATGCAATGTTTATTTTTATAGAACTCTGTAAAAATATATAAATTATTTTTTTTATGCATAAAAATGTGTTCAAATTTCTGGAAGCCAGGAAATTTTGAATAGAAACTCAATTGAAATAAAACAGAAGAAAATATTAGAAACTCAATTATTATTTTATTGTTTACCATGTTTTAAAGGTTATTATCAACATTCCGGGGACTAGATACACAACAAACCTCGGATAGCCGTACATTTTCGCTTGGAGTCCCTTAAAGTGAATTCTCATGACAGATTATTTATTTATGTTTTACCTTTGGTCACTGTAGACGATATATATATTTAGTAAATAAGTAGTTAACGTTGTTTATTTGTTATTTGGAATAGAAAAATCAACCTGTATGTATTTTTCTTCATAATAAGTTAATTTAACGAAGGCCTAGGCTCTTGTCATGTCATGTTTATTTAATTTGTACGGCAGCATGTTTGCTGTTACCGTCGTCCTTTGTGCTAGGCGGCAGGATGCCACGACATCCTCGGCACCTAGCGTGTGGGGCTGCCGCGCGCGGGCGCTACGAGCAGAAATAGTGTTCCTAGTCTACACAATATTTTGTTGTTGCGTCAGTCTGTATGTCGGTTGTTTGTCGGCCTATGCTTGTCTCTACGGTCTTGTGGTTATTCTGTTGTTTCCCCGCCGGTGGAGACGTTGGCGTGCAAGTAAAGTGTGCGGTTGGTTACGTCGTCGTGCCTGGTTACGCAGGCGTCGTTCCTGTCGTCTGGCGTCACGTTCCATACAAAAGTCAGCGGTATGGTTAACGTCTCTGTAGATGTCGTCGTCAGTGTCGGATGAGTCACCAGGGTACCATTGTTTAATGGTGGCCGTGATGACATCATCCGGGTCAGTCAGTAGGTGTCTAGGTCTTCTGACATGCCTGCGCTTTGCCCTTTTAAATGCGCGGACATCCAGGGCTTGGGTCATCAGGTCGTGTAAAGCTCTGATTCTGTCGGCGAGTTCGTCAGAGTCAGAGTCGTCATCGTCAGGGTTTATGGTTAAAAGGGGTATGTCTTGGCTGAGTATGAGTCGTTGCGTCGTCATGTAATCCGCCTCCTTAGGAGACGGGGGTGGGTCGTAGGTAATTGCGTCAGTGAACAGCTTGTTCGGATGGTCGTCGGCCTTGTCATAGTAATAGGGAATATGCATCATCTTTTCTTTTTGCTGTATTAAAAACTCATTCATGTAACAAACAGTGGTGAAAAATTTTTTTTCGAATAAGTATAAAAATAACCATGATATAAGCTATCAAACATTTCATTCTATCTCTTTCTAGCAAAACAGAATTTAATATGGAGTTTATATGACCGTCGTAGACTGTGACGTAACAGTACATGTCGGACCTCTATGTCAAGTCGCTGTCTAATTAGTAGTTTAAAATGCCTATATCATGCGTATTTCTTGGCCGATTTTAATTTTAATTTCACTTTTTGGAATAGTTTTTACGGTATTTTGATATTTTGTTAAGAAAAGCGATGAAAAAATTTCATGCATGTTCCCTATTCTGTGCTAAATCACGTATGTGTTCATGTATCGTCGGTATGCCGGCGGCTATATGTAGGTCTAGGTTGGCAACCCGTCGGGGAGCGTCAAGTGCTCGTCGTAAAAAGTTGTTTTGCACAACTGCTGCTGCTGCTTCTGTCCCACGTGACCAAAGACAGTACACCCGTACGTCAGTATTGGCCTCACGCAGGCGTTGAAAAGAGCTAGTTTATTACTAAACCGCATCTTACTACGCCTGCCGATCATTGGCCCAGTGCCTAGGCTCTTGTGTAAAAAGAGTAGAAATTAAATGAGGGCGCCACTTTCTACGGGCTAGTCACATTTTTGACGCAAAATGCTTAAACATGGAAACAGTATGGAATTTTTCCAGTTCAATTTTATTTATTTTCTACTCGTTTATATCGCACTATATAAATTCACTAAAATGGGAAGTTACTCTTCCTTGGTAGGTACCTTTTTAAATAAAAAATATTTTCTTTTACGTGACAAATGAGTTTATCAAATAAAGAAAGTGACAGACGGTGTGTTTTATACATTAGCGACACATGAATTATCCATCTGACATTTGAAACAAACTTTATTTATTTCACCTTTTTCAACAGACACAACATTGTACTGTAGGATATGAGAATTGGTTACGGCGCAAAATAATCTTTGTCCCTTTGATATAGGTCCATTATTAATTGTCAGTTTAATTAAAATATAGGTACAATTTATCAAACAATCCTTCCTTGTTATAATAATTGGCAGTTTTGTAAGGTATACCTACTTATAATTTTTAGAGAATGGATAGCATTCCTTTGTAGCCAAGAACTACATGAAACAAAGGCAGTTTCATTCCAGCCGGTGTTTGCTTGAAGTTTTAAATCTCGATTGCGAGTTACAAATGTTGGGAGTTACGCAGCAAACAGCACAGTTTTGTATCAAGTAAGTAGGGATGGAGTTTGCTTTGGTTCAAACTGTGGTGGTGTGGTTGCAAAAGTGGCTGGACAAGTTAGTGTTAGAACTATTTAGGCTACATTGAAACTTGCATTTTACGAAATATAGGTTCAGGGTTCCATACTCTAAGGATAATAACTATTACTAAGCCTATTAATAAAAAATGCCCATTATTTAAATTACCTTGTAATTTTATTTACCACACATACATACAATTTCTCGTTTTGATGTTAAACGCAATAACAATAATTGATCCATGGGTTTATCAAACTCCATGCACCATCCAGTTTTTCTACAAGACGGCGGCTGCGGGTCTGATTAATTAGTGAAAAGAACTAAAAAAAAATAGCTACCTATCTGTACACGTAACTTATTTATTTAAATGTATACTTACTCATATATCAGTGTACATTTTATCAATTCCAAATACAAAAACTGAAACAAGTTATTAGAGGCATCCTAAGGTACAGTCGATTACAACGAGATGTATCCGCCTTTGGACTTTTTTACAATACAAAAAAGTCCGAAAGCAGATACATCTCATTTTTATCGACTGTACTTTAGAAAGCCTTCAATAACTTGTTTGAGTTTTTGCATTTGGAATTGATAAAATGTACATATTTTTTGTACTATGACAAGCTCAGCAGCTGCTGACCCATTAAACGTTTTACCTTGTATAGTATTAGTTTATTCGCTGAGGAGGCCTTGCCTATCTCTGACAACAATGAAACCATAACCTAGCACACAATTCTCCTGAAGACTTTGTTGCGAAAGCTTTGTACGCGGGACGCTGTTACTCAGTAGTTTGTATCAATGTTGCCAGTTTGTTGCAATGTTGCCAGCATCAAAATATAAGATGACAAAGGAAAAGTTTTAAAGTGGCGACACTAGAAGATTGAGATGATAAGGTTGTTTATACACAATTGCAACAAGGTTTAAGAAAGACGGTGTATGTAACTTTCTTTATTTTCGTTAGTATATCTATATGTATACGTTTTACCTTGCGTATGAATCTAATCATTTATACAATTATAAAGTTGTAAGAATTAATTGTCTGTACATTGAAGATATCAAAAAAAATTGTAACAGACTACTTGAAGGATACTGAATCGATTTATTTTTATTTTTTGTATGTTTGTATCTAACGCTAAATCGGCTTAACGGATTTTAACTATTTCTGGTACACGGATAAATGGAAGTCACAGATCGTTATAGAATACTTTTTAATACGATTACGCTAAAAAAAATGGCTATTTCTCTTCCGCGAACGTAGTTGCACCTTCCAAACAAAGAAACACCTTACAAACGAAAACTTTCTAAAACTTACACGATTTTCACTAATTATTAAAACACAATAAGATGAAGCTGTTAAATATGTGCGGATAAATATGAATCATAATTGCCTAATTTGTTCCTTCGAGACTTTGAATGTAATGCAACGTCAAAAACGCCTTTTTTAATCTCGCAATTAAATCTCTTGAAATGTAAGTCATCATCATCAACTGAGAGATGTCCACTGCTAGAAAAGGTCTATATTATCCTAAAGAACGCCAATATGATCGGCACTGCACGTCCCGCATTCAAGGGCCTCCCTTGACGTTCATTAGGCCAACAGTCTAGCTTGTGGAATACCTACCGAGTGACAAAGAAATGAAATTGTTAATATAATAGACATATGTAGCAGAATAGCAAAAATATGCGCCACTATAACATTTCAGAGCTACATAAATCCGTGGGGGAAGTGAAATATAAATTATAGTTATCATCAATCCATTCACATTTAGTAGTTTGCCGTTTACTAACCGATATTTTTTTTTTATACTAACTGTATTTAATCGATATGTTCCAAACTTTTAAAGAGTCTCATGACATTTTATTGGCAAACTATGTCATTCTCATTGTCGGTATGCACTCGACAGATAGATTATGATTTACTCTGCGTTGATTGTTTTGTATTTCTTCTACATATGTACATATATTTTTAGCTGACTTTATGCTAATTTTTATGATAGCCATATCATACAAATTAGCATAAAGTCAATAAAAACTATGATTTGTTACACATATTTTTAACTTAAGTAAAAATTAAGATTTTTTAAAGCGTTGAAGATATATCACAACATAATATTAAAGCGATTAGAAAAGACCAAAGAATCTCTAAAGCTTTGTTATTATCTCGTGGTACTTTCTTATTAAAAAACAGTTTTTGTCACGCACTCTCACCGCAATTCGCGTTTAAAATATTCAAAACTCTATCAAAAATCCAATAGCCAATACCAATATCCCGGCTCATTGTCCCGGATTTTAATATTTCCTTTTTCTTCCCGGGATTGCCTCTCCCGTGACGGCTCGCGAAATGTTATGGAAGAATTCTGATTGGGCAACCGTTTTCCTTTGTGAAATATTTCGATTGTGGATAATCTTTTCTTTATTTTCTTGTGGCTGTGAGATAATGGGTATCTTGTTATTGAGCAGGGAATATAATTATTGAAAGTACTCGTATTTTGTTTTAGCAATGGAGCTTTAAAATTTTGTGATATAAAACAAATACAATATTGATAGTTATTGCTAGTGCTTAGTGTTGTGAGTTGATCAAAAAGATTGACAACGTTTAATTTTTTTAACCAGGCTTTTTTAAGAATGAATCAAATAGAGGATTAAATATTGCGTAAATATCCCGATTTCATAAAAAAAAACAATGTAAATCTTATCTTACCTCATTCTTAAAGAAATGCTTTCCCCGAATATCTTCAAAAGTTTAATTGCAATAAAATGATACAAAAATAATTTTCGTTTCCTTGATAAGTAATTAACAAAATGTGTGTCGATTTAATATTACTTATGGAAATTTGAAATTTTGTAAATTGCAGGGGTCTGTTAGGCGTTCACAGCATCGATCAACGTATAGTATAATTTAAATGCATGTTACAATTAATCACTGTATAAGAATAATCATTTAGTCGAAAATCACGTCACATATTTTCATTTATCATAACAACAATTGGCATGTCGTATTTCGTATACTCTATAACTATTATAATGAACATTGAATAAAGTTATCAAAAGGCATAGTATTCAGATGGTATACGATTCGGCACACCAACATTATTGACGGCGGATATTTACGCTCTCAGGGGCGCGACGGAAGGTAACGAATGAACCGAACTCGGTTGTAATATATTTTTTTTTTTATACTACTAAGGTGACAAACAAGCGTACCGCCTGCCTGATGTTAAGCAGTCACCGCAGCCTATGAGCGCTTGCAACGCCAGGGGCATTTCGAGCGTGTTGCCAACCCTTTAAGAACCTATTCACTCCCCTCTTGAAGAACCCCATATTTTTTCAATTTAGTATTAGTTAACGGTGCCTAACACGATTTATATATGCTAAAAGTGCATTACCTATATTAATGTTATTTGAAATTACTTTATTACTAAAGGTGCTTCTACAAAACAACGATATATGAAGCAAACATTCTAAGAAACGTATGATTTCAAAATTCTACCAAAAATATGTTCGGACATATGAAAATATTTTAATATATTTTTTACGAAATTAAGGGCACTCCTATTGCATAGAACATTTGAGACGGCACTAGTCACGTGTTCAAAAATATTTTTTTTTAGTCACTACATTTTTTACCTCACCTTAGCAAATCTTCACACCATTCTTCTATGTCCGACAATCTTGTAACATTTGCATACAGTTACGACCGACATCAATGTGACGTCTTCTCTCTTTCTACACTTGAAAACTCCCGTTCAATGCACTTTGATTTTAAGCACAACAAGTATCAACCACTAGCTGTCAAACAAGTACCTATAACTATCAACGTTTTCATTATTTTGTTATGATACTTCAATAAATTCTTCAAAGCGATGAAATCTGGCCCTCATATTTGACATCAAAAGGAATCTGACAAAGCATTTAGCCCTCACTTCCTTTCGGCATGTTTTTGTGTTATAAACAGCTTGTGCCCCACCTGTCACCAACTAATTGGATTCTTTACGTGAAAACGTTGTCCCTGTACTGGTACCAGTAACAACCAGCGTAATTTGATCCATCCACCTTCCCCGATTAGATCATGTAAACAACAAAAAAAGGGAAATCAAATTGGGCGTTGAGTGTCAGGGTAATCTGGCGGCGAGCGCCCTGGCTGACCCTTTGCTTACCTTGATTAACGTACTAACCTTTGTGTACACCCTTAACAAGGATAAATGCTGTAAAGGAAGTCTTCTCAAAATGATTAAAGGTACGCAAAAGATCAGTAAAGACGATTCAGAAAGTGAACCACCCTAGAGTTTCACTTTAAGCCTATTATTTTCTAGGCAAGTCCCCAAAGGTTAACTGGAAGAAATTTAATTTATTGTTAGAGATAACAGAAGCTAGTTTACTTCCAACTATAAGCTTCATTCTTTTTACAGGTATTTCGTGTTTATTTTAGGTAATTATCTAGGATGTAATGAAATAGTGGTCTCTTTAAGTATGCGCAAGGACACTTTTACAGGTCTGAGTCATTTTGAAAGCGGAGACCACTGTTGAGAAGAAAACCGATACAAACTCAACAGTCAGTATTTTAGTTATTTATTTTTAACCATTTGAGTATTAGTACCTATTTAGCCTATATCTGAATATATCTTTTCTCTTCTCTTGAATATATCTTTTTAAGTATAAACTCTATGCGTAGTTCTCATAAAAAAATATCAAAACTTATATAAGTAAAATTATAGTATGAAAAAGAAAAGAAAAATATGTTTTTTTTTTAAACAATATACGTATGCCTTCTTATAAGAACTGTGTCTCAGTAAAAGTAAATTATTTGGTCTGTGGTTTGGGTCATAAATTTTGATCTGTTAACATGAGGATTCCATTTTAAAACATACCTATTAAGTGGCAATACTGCATGTGTTGCCACTCTGCGTGTGTGCGTGCCGTCTGCGAGAGAGGCCCTGGATTTAGCTTTCTACTGCAAATAAAATCAAATAAACGCAACATACTCGTGAATTATTGATATGCAAACACCATTTGTGCCTTTTTAAAATAAACTCAAAGCAAAATACAAATATAACCTTAAAAGTGTAATTAATGTGCATGACGACCGGTTTGGCTCAGCGGGAGTAACGTTGCCAACGAAGCTGAAGGTCTTGGGTTCAAATCCCTGTAAGGGCAAATATTTGCGTGATGAGAATTAATATTTTGTTCTGAATCTTGGGTGTTTTCTATGTATATAAGTAAATATATCTATTAAATAAATTGCCGTTTAGTACCCATAACAAGCCTTATTAAATACCGTGGGACTAGTTCAATTTGTGTAAAATTGTCTCCTAATATTTATTTTATGAATTTATTTTCTTACCTACCTTTCAATTTATCACACATTTTTAACTGCTAAAAGTGACTAAATATGGCCGATAGCTTGTGATTAAATTACGTCCCATCATGATTTAGTTTGCTCGACATTAAGCTAGGTGCTCGATCTAGATCTAGATTGCAACATCACCGCGGGAAATGTAGTGACTGATTGTTACATACAACGTATTCCTTCTTATTAAACACTATGGGATGCCTATGTGTTATTCTAACATCTAAACAACATTACCGGAAAGTTTTGTTCAGATCCGTTCATGAGCACAAAATTTCAGGTAATATTATTAGGATTAGGATTATTATTTACATTATTTTCATCTCTCCTCATTTGGTTCTGGTCCAATGTGACAGACGCTGTGATAGCTGGTTCCAATAAGTAATTTGACAAAGTAATTGGATTATGCATTAGCAATTTGTGGTATATTATTCCAAATTAGGTGTATACCTACACCTAATTTGTAATATATATACCACGTGATACCAGCGGCATACTTACAAATATTTCCCCGATAAAGCGAATAAAATATTGTTCAAATTGAATTTTCGCTACACGGCAAAATGTTGATTTAAAACAGACTTCATGTTATTCTGTCATTCGCGCTCGTTATTATTTACACATTTGGTTAACGCATTACTGTCCCGCTTACAAAGTTTATGAAAGCTTTAACGTCGAAATAATTTTAGGTTGAACATGTTGGACGTGTATTACGTCGAAATGAATTCTTAAATTTGAAATATTCATCCGAGTAAAATCATAATTTATTATTTGATAGGTCTGATAGGTTTGATAAGACCAAAACTGTAATTCATAAATATACGTCGTGTTATCTTTACACAAAACTTTATATTCCTGTCAATCTTTCATGTCCAATGCGTACGTGGTTAGATATGTAAGAAAACAAAGATCAGAAGAAAGTAAGAGTTATATAATAAATAGTACTGTTGACTAAGTTAGCAGCAATATTATACGTGAGAAAATGAGGGTATATTCTTAACACACTTTTATGCCCTTTAACAATGTGTAGTGGAATGTATGTAACCTGCATTAAGCTCATATTGATACAGTCAAACAATAGTATTTTATGCAACTGTTGTATAATAGGGGCCAAAAAAGACGAGTGGCGTGGGTTGCGATGCGAGCCTTGGCGAGCATCGCAAATAAAGACGCCACGAGTGTTTTTTGACACAATTATACAACGTTACATGCAATAGTTTTTCTACGAGTAAGGGGGCGTTCACTAATTACGTAAGGACAACAGCGAGTATCGCAAAGAAAGACGCCAAGAGCGTTTTAGACCGAATTATACAACGTTGCAAACAACAGTTTTTCTACGACTAAAGGGCCATTCTGTAATTACGTAAGGACAATCGCAAGTATCGCAAAGGAAGACGCCACGAGCGTTTTTTACCCGAATTATACAACATTGTATATAGTCTTTGGTTTTTAAACTGAGCGAATCGACCATTGTATTCTTTAAGCCGATTAGCTCAGTTTAAAACAAAAGTCTATACAATTGTTTTTCTACAACTAAGGGGCCATTAATTAATTACGACAGATTTTTCAAACCCTTCCCCCCTGGGATCCCTACGTAATTCATGAATGACCCCTAAGCACTTTTTAATAAAACCTAAAAAGTAAATATTTATATGTGCACTGAAATTTTTCTAGCAGCAAATTGTTTGATACTTCTTGCGCCACGACACAAATTTCTTCGGTAATAAGTACAATTAGGCTCGTCTTCCTACATTTTTCTCACTTTCCACAGTTTATAACAAGACAACAGCCAACAACTTCAAGATGAATAAAATTGAGCGCCACGAAGAAAATTAAAAAGCGAACTGTCAATCAATATCAATGGCTTTCTTGTTTTTTAATTTCGCGCCAGTGATGAAAACAAGTTATGATTTGAAAAAAAAATAGGCAATAAAATATGTGTACGTAAATTTTAATCTTTTTTTTAAGTTGGCAGCAATGCATTTACGTACATTATTATTTTTTTAATTTAAAACTGTATGAATTCGGCGGTTTGTTAAGTAAGTAATATAAATTATTTCATATAACATTTGTTTAAAATTCACTGAATAAAAATTATTAGATTGAAATTTTGTACTCTGTGGCACCAAATTCATCATTTAAATGACAGAAAGAAGTACAGGAGTGGAAAAAATACAGATTGTCTTAAGCTAAATAATTGTTAACTTATTACTATATTTCATAGAATCTCGTTTACGGTGTATACGAAACCATAATTGTAATTATTTTTTTAGTGTGTGTTAAGGGAAGAGATTTTTATGTCATTTGAAATTTTATTTGATATTTAAATACAGACATAAAATACTCTACGATTGGTCTGTCTTAGGTGAACCTCAGATAGACACCATTTTTTTGATATACCTACCATTAATTTTTACGGACAAATAAATGTACAAAGGAGGTAAAGTCAGAAGCTTGTTTGTTTGACAAATGCTGGCATGTCAATCGAGTTTCCCCAAACAGTTAAATAACGCTCCATTCACTTACATTTGCATGTGTTGGCCGATAAGGTGTTATGCTAAATATCCTTACCGTAGCAGTAACGCTATACTAAATACGTAACATTAAACCAACTCAGTGCCTCTGTGACCAAACTTTTCTCAACACTAATTCTCGTATTAACTAGCCAGAAAAGTTACTAACAAGTAAGGTTTGCTTTTATTTAAATTTGCACGTTGGATACGACAAATAGTGTTGTTTCCAAAGTTTCCTAGCGAGTAAGTATAGGAACCGCGCCGCTCAATATCGCCACAAAATGTTTTCTTCTCTTATATTGTTTTCGTTTGTTCCTGGCCGCTTTTATTCTTGGCTCAACTTACAGCTTCGGAAACTAATTTTGACTGGTTAACCGGAAATTGCAGGTATTTGTTGTTTTTCAGAACCAAACCCCACTTATACGCACGATTGATGATGTAATTTTTTTTATTAAGGCTTGTTGGATTGCGAGGCGTGTCTATACATTTTTAAGTATGTGGTATGCTTTAAGTATAGAAAATTATATACGTGAATATTGTTTTTTTGTCAAGAATATTTATGAAAGTAAGGTAAAAATTGAGTAAAAGTTTATCGGTGGCTATCTATTTATTAACAACTGGTAGTATGTTGGTTCATGGTAGCATTATTATATGGTAAATTTATTGGCGTCTAATGTAGCTTTACATTAGGCGCCAATAAATTTTGCGACAAATGATTTATCCCAGCCAATTTTCCATATTTTGATGTAGCTTCGGGTTTGAAAAGTGAAACGAATCTCGTAAACAAACTGTCGCGTAAAATATCCCCTTCTGATTGGATGATTTCAAAAATGCTCGTTCGCCCGACCAGCTCTCCGGAATTAGGGATGACTTTAAGCCCATTCCGAAATTGAAAAGTGGGACAGTAATCCGTTATTTTTAATCCTGCCACATACGTGAATTGCTAATGGAAAACTCAAATCCCTGGATTTATTTTCAATCGAGATTTCATTTCATTCTGACTTTGGGTTATTTGAGAAGTAAAGTATGTTAACCATGGCATGGCAATATTTTTGAGGCATTTTCGGTGAATATTAACCCAGGTATCACACAAGCTGTATAAGAGCTTATACTGCCATTATACAGCCAGGTTCAGCATTACAAGGGCTGTATAAACTCTAATACAGCTTGTGTGCTACTTGGGTTGATATGTTTAAATGATCCATATATTTTATGCGTAGTTAAAGTAGGACCTACTCAAAATTATTGAATAAAGCACAACAAAATAACTAAAGCGCCACAAAAGCAAATAGTAGTTCTAACTCAGTGTCGGTCCTTGTTACAGTTTAACATTGTAGTGTAAAAAAGAAATATGTTGGTGACATTTCCCCACTAGCGAAATAATATTGTGAATATAGTTTTTTTATGCCCAACGCCAAAACGTTCAGCTCTGTGACCCACTTTAGCGAAGCAAAATATATTGTTTCATATGTAAGGCGTGATGTGCGAGGTTTTTTGGTAGTTCGTATTGTTGATAAATAGTGGATTACTTACATCAAAAACAAAAACAATTTCACATGATTAGTAATATTCCTACAATATTCATTAAAATATCAGTGCTTGACAAAATAAACAAATTACAATTGTGTTTCCTAATATGAAAGTTGAAACTGGTATAAATCAAACATTTCACTCAAAATTCAAGTCAATTTAGATATACGTAGTTAGCTTTGATTTGGATCTCGTTTTAAAAATAAATAACTCTAACTACCACATTGTTGCTTTCTCGGAACCTTATTCGCGTATCTTTACTGCGGCTAAAAGCCACCAACTTCAAATAGAAAACGCAAATTTATTTAGTCAAATGCTACTCAGACCATTTCGGTTTTTGCCTCTGTAATTCGCTGGATGATGATTTTATTCACGTAATTGGTTAGGGCGAGCGTTTTGTGTGGCAATGGTTCTTTAGCTTATTCAAAATGGGAGGTTAATTTACATTTCTGGATATTAATGATTATGTCATATGTACTATATTTTTGAGTAAGATAATTTCACGTCCTGTCATAATGTAAGTGTATGTCTTGTTACTGTATGAGGATTGCTTATTAAATTTAAGTTTAGCATTTAAGCTGATTAGGTATCTGAGGCGTATCGTCAGGAAAATTACTAGTTAAGCCGAAGCGTATACATTTATTCATGTTTAAAGAAAAAGGTGGTTGTAAGCCTTTTTTTTAAACCCGGTCGGAATCGGCTTATATGGACGCCACGCCACTGTAAGGTATACAAACTACAGAAACAGATTTTAAATGACAAACAGAAATATGTGTATATTTTAGAAAATGTAAGTCCTTACGATAGTTTTCTTATGAAAAGATTGCCTGCTACTTAAAGAAAATGTTTTTTCATCGTCAATTAATCATGAAATTGTCAATATTAGTGCTGTTTCAGAAATTGATCATCAAACTAGATAGCAGTTATCTGTAGTTACTATATAATTATATATATATATATTCAACATATACGTGGGTTAGGTCCGGTTTGGTATATGCAGTTGGTATTCTTTAATAACATTAAAGCCTTGCTGACAAATTATGACAAGCCTAATCTACTAATGAAATCCACTCCAAAGGAACCTCAAAAAGTTAATCCAAAGACTTACGCGATTAAGATCGTCCCGCTTGTCGGATTGAAAAATGGCAAAGAACCTTGCGTTTCTCTCACTTATTGCGACAGCATTGTCTTTATTTTCCGAGCGGTATTCAGGGAGGTAATTTTCTATGCTAGATCTATTTACATTTTTTTCTTTTTTATACACGCCGGCGTAGTGTAACAAAGGTAACATGAGTGGTCTAATTAGTATAGGGTTTGGGTTATCATTTGATTACCTACTTATGTGGGCATGGTTTTCAGTGCCTGACTTCGTTTTCTGCAATTCACTCTTGGCAACGCAGTCGTGGTCATCATAAGTTCGTTTAAATTATACTATTGCATACTAACGTTTCAATGATGCAGTAATCTGAAAAAAAAAGTTAGATTATTATCACTTACAAAATTCAATTTTAATTGGTGACCGCATTCATAATTATTGACCACTGCCACGTGTACAGTCAGTCTGCTAAAAGATATACACGATAAGTCCGTTCAAAAATATATTCGCTAGACTTCATTACCTGGCGGATGGAACGGAATAATCGTGTATATTTTTTTCAACTCAACGAAATAAATGTATGCATCAGTTGAATACAAATTCAGTTATTATGTTTGCAAATTTTCTTGATTTCTGTTCTCAGTTTTTTATGTACAATAAATTTACTTTTCTCCAACTTGCTCGGAAATGTTCCCATAAATGTAGTAAAAACACACCGCAAAGTCCATCATAATATATACATACTTTGATACGATAATTAATAAAAAAAAAGTGGCATTTTTGCCCTACAAAAGGTGGCGTAGAAAATGTTTTAATTTTTATTGCTTAAGTACGAGTATAGGCTAGTCATGAAAAATGTAAGTTTTTGACCTCATAGGGTCACAGCGTTCGCTACCATCTTGAAGTGAAGGGGCTTTTGGTTCTTTTTTACATAATGCTTCAACTGTTGACTTTATGTCAAAAATGTCTATGAGAGGTATATACAATTTCAATTATTTTTCGTGCTTATATTTGTATTAATTCTGTACGTCGTATAGATAAAAAGTTACAAACGGTGGAAAAAATAAATTTACCAAAAAATATATAATTTCTGCTCGAGATCTATCTACAAGATCGAATCAAGAGATAGACGAACCAAGGTCACCGACCTAGCAAACAGGGTAAGCAATCTGAAGTGGCACTGGGCAAGGCACATAGTTCGAAGAGCCGATGTCCGTTGGGGCAGAAAGTTTCTCGAGTGGAGACTGCGTACCGGCAAGTGCAGGGAGGGAAGGCCACCTACAAGGTGGTCGAACGACCTGGTTAGGGTTGCGGGGACTCGCTGGATGCGGGTCGCCTCTATCCGGCCCATATGGAAATTTATTGAGGAGGCCTGTGTCCAGCAATGGAGAGGAAGGAGACGGAAAATGCCAGCGCGGATAATGAATTTATCGACGTTTAACCTACCGGAAATCTCAAAACGATTTGAAAATAACTTAGCTTTAAAAATCAATCTTAACAATGCTGATGATTTTTGTTATATGATATTTTCGCCCCTTTGTAACTTTGTATTTATCAGACGTACAAAATAAATACAAATACAAAAAAAATGAAATTGTATTGTCTTTATACTTCTCATAGATTTTTTTGACATAGAGTCAACTGTTGAAGCATTGTGTAAAAAACAACCAATTTTGGCCTCTTCAATTCAAAATGGCGGCTAACGCTATTTTTTAAATGCTATGCGTTTAGGAACCATATTCATCCAAGAAATGACTTTTCCCGCCCTCTGCAGTAATATACTATTATTTTTCAGAAAATTGATATATTAGATTGGAAATGTCAACCGCAGAACAAAAATACATGTATATTAAAAATATAAAATAGGCGCTGAAAGAAAGCAAAGATAATTTATCTCTTCCGAGCGGAAATTGAAATTTTAACCCTCTGACCTATACGTAACCAAAATACTTTACAGAAACTTTTTATCACAAAAACAAGACTCGTATTACCTTACAGCGCGTGATCAATCTACCCAAAAGGAATGTGGTCATTCTGTGACGTACCCGGTCATTTTAACACCTTTTTATACTACACGGGTGAGTGTGCTGGGCGATCTTTCAGCCGGGTCATTCTTTTTTTACCTTTATGGCTGTTTTCAGTGTCTTCCTAGCAATTATAAAATTATCTTAATTCAAAAGGCAACATCTCTGCAATGACAGATATACCGTTATTCATTACTTAGTCTCTGGTTTTAAGCTAACTTCGAATTTAAGTCAATCCTGAGACAAAGCATAGCGTAACTTTGCTGCGGGGAGAATATAACTCAAAGCAAAGAGCTAGCTGAGCTCCTTCGTCAATAGACCGATAACGCTGAAAGATTTATTCATAGCAACAGTGAGACCGCAATATATTCGCTCGTTCAGCTGAATCCGGTCACTCGCATCGCATTAGCATAACTAAGGGTACGATACAAAAATTCACCCCCCTATACGATTGCGTGGACATGGTTCAAATCAAGAGCGCCATGCGAGATACGTTTCCAACTCTAAGTGCCCGAAGATGGCATTCCTTTTGAGGGTTCACGCTCCCTCCACCATATGGGAGGTCGCATATGTGTGTACAATTTGTAATTTGACGTATTTTGTATAAGTCACTACGCTAAAGATATTGTAGAATAAAACCATGAATATATAGTGCTACCACACCACTAGACTCTGCGTACTTTCCTTTACAATAAATCCGATTACTGGTCAGGAGGTCTAACCAAACCTTTCTAGTTCAAAGTCAGGTTGGTTCTATAAAAAAAAGCCGTTATACCTATAAAGGATTTCTGCTTTTCACGACGAATTAGGTACATGGGTTCTAAATTAAATTAAATATTTTTAAGACTCACATACCTACTTTCATACTAATTATGAATTAAGACGAATAGTGGTAGCCACGAATAGATAAGTGAAAACCTGGAAGAGTATATCTAGCATACCAATGCATTGTCTTTTTTAAATGCTCTGTTTACACAATTTAAATGAAAAATTAGTTCAACTTTAAAATTGCTATATGTGCCATGCCAAAAAATACTGAAGATATTCGTCGATGCTTAGGTATCATGTTGCCTTCTTGCATTGCAAGTGAAATCGCTTACGCTCATTCCTTGCTGCCCCGTTTTGTGGCTTAGTTGACCTCTGACAGGATCGAATGGGAGATTTATAGGGGTCACCATCCAGCCTTTACTTTACACAAAGGGCAGGGCAAAGTAAGCCGATCGGAAATGCTTGGGTATTTATTATATTTACACCGTTCTATTGGTCTACGCATTATGTACCTACCGACAAGGCCATACATGTCGGCCAAAGTTAAGAGATATGTATCGTACTACACATTAACATGTATGGAATTGGTAGGAAGTACGTCCTTTGCAGCTGACTGTACTTATATATTAGATTACAAGAGTTGCTGAATGACTGCAAAAACCGTAATGCTGCGAGTTTCTGTAAAGGATCAATCATCGATCCATATACAGAATTTTTTCCAAGCTGAAGTGTATTAGATTGGATATCTTCTAAAATAACGGCATGAATGAAACTAATTTGATACTTACTTCTACCTTTGCTTCTTAAAAAGCTGGAATCTTTCGGCATTCGCGGGATCGCCCTGGATTGGTTTGCCAGCTACCTGTCAGACAGAAGTCAGCGTGTAAGGATTGGTGATGGAGTGAGTGACCAAACGCCTGTGTCGTTTGGTGTACCACAAGGAAGTATTTTGGGCCCCACGCTTTTTATCATTTACATAAATGATATTATGAATCTGGAAATTGATAAAAGTGACATCCTGTGTTACGCTGATGACACAGCTTTACTGGTCCACGGTGACACTTGGAAAGAGGTTGGCGATGCGGCGACCAGGGGCTTGCAAAGAGTTGCTAACTGGCTAAACTACAACCTTCTAACTGTAAACATAAGTAAAACGCAATTTTTATGCTTTCATAAGACCGCTTCGTCTCGCCCTACAGTTTCGCTAAGTTGCCTTAAAATACATGCAGCCAACTGTTTTGCCTCCACTGTGGCGGATGATCTGGGGTGTGGTTGCGATACAATCAGCAGAACTGACTCGCTCAAGTATCTGGGCGTTACTCTAGATGAACATCTTAGTTTCAAAAGGCATATTGCAGATATAACAAGTAAAGTGCGCAAATTCATATACATAGTAAAAATTTTAAGAATTTGTGCTGATGAGAGCTTGCTGAGACTTGTTTACCTTGCGCTGTGTCAGTCCGTCCTGGATTACTGTATTTTAGCGTGGGGCGGTTGCGCCAAAACCTCTCTGTTGCCCTTAGAAAGAGCCCAGAGGGCGGTACTGAAGGTCGGACTTCGTAAACCCCGGCGTTACCCCACAGTGGACCTTTATAGGGAGGCAAAACTTTTAAGTGTTCGTCGATTATTTTTGCTACGAGATACAATCACCATGCACAAGAGTATTTTGCAACTCCCATCGTATCCTGACCTACTAAAGAAAAGATTATTTAAAACTCCCCTCCCTACCGTAAAAACTTCATTCGCAAAACGCTAAAGAGTATTTATTCTGCCCTTAGTATATAACAATATTGTTAAAGTATGCGACATCAAACTCTGCCGAGTTGCTACGGCCAAAACGCGAGTACTGGAGCTCCTTCTGTCCTAGACATATGATCAGGCTGAAGAAGCTTTGAGATAAATTACTCATTATGATCCTTTCCTCTCCTACTCACACTACACTCACCTACACCTACAATTTAACTTAGCCGCACTTCTTCGACTTAACTCATTCTATACTGCATGCTAAATTGTTTGATTAGCTTTGTTTTAACTGCTCCGTAAAGTTACCTTATGTTATTGCTATTTTCTTTTGTAAATTATGTATTGCTTTGATTTTGTGCATCATACGCTTTATAAACTAGCCGCATTAAACTCTGTTGTAAACTCGTGGATGGTACGACTTCCACGATACAGGCTGAGCCTAGTGTGGAAGTCACTGTATGTGTTTTTAAATGTAGCAATCTTTATATGGCAATAGATTATTATTATTATTATTATATTAATATTATTATTATTACTAAAACAACACCAAATGTTGGACACGTTATTCGTTTATTTACACTCAAGAGCAAAAATTTCGGGTTTCCCAAATCTAAATATCAGCAATATATTTTTATAAACAAAGATCAGAAACAAATGAAAAAAAAAAATCGACGATACTGGACTAGAACCAAAAAAGAGCAATATATTTCTTAAATAATTTGATACTACTTTTATGTACACAATATACCTACTATTTTTCGGAATACTCAACTAAGTATATTAGCAATATCCGTGATACTACCATAAAAAGTTCAACATAGAAAAATGACGATTTTTGCAATATCTCGCTTCGTTAAGTTTTTTATATTTCATGAGTTTTTACGAGTCTGATTTAGCTCTGAAACATATTTTTTTTACTGTTAGTTTTGCAGTTAAGATATAACATTAAAGAAAGATCATGACAGGACTAAAAAACTTTGCAACCGCAACAATTTTTCCGTTGAAAAATTAAAAGACGTTACCTTAGATCGGATACCATAGAAAAACTAACTTTAAAGCTTAATTAATACTTCGTATTGCCTCCACGGGCTCTTTTTTCACCCACAAGATGATTGTTGTTTATTATGTTTCTTATTTTGCGGAATATCGGTCTATTCTTTCACTAACATATGTTTCAGAGCTCTATAAGTGTAGCTGGGCTGGGGTTCCCATATCTTTTACACCTCCCAAGCTCGTTCCAAGCGTGCTCAATCGGATTGAAGTCCCGGCTTCTCGAGGGTTTTCAGTCCATGCAGTTGATGCCCAGGACCTGAAAATACTTATTTACAATTAGAGCTGTATTTGGCCTAGCGTTCTCATGCATGAATATGGATTTTTTACCCATATTCAATTAAGTATAGGCCAACTTAAGGATTTCTTCTACATATTTTGCACTAGTTAGCGTACCATTTTATATCAGCACTGACTCCGTGCAACTCTCTGAAGATATTCCAGCCCAAACCATATCAGATCCCCCACCGAACGATATTTTTCCTCAAAACAAGCTGGAATAAAACGTTTCCCTGACCACCTGCCTGACTGTTGCCTTTTTCTAGCTTAGTGACGATTCGTGTATATTAATGTCGTGTTAGCGACACATGATAGTAATTAAGTAATGATCGTGAAAAACTACAATTACTGTCTTTTATCATTTAGATTTGAAAGATTGAAAACCAAAGTGAGAAAACTAGCACAAGTAAAACAAGCGTGATTTGAATTTATTACCAAATTCGAGCTTTGTTAAAAAAAACTGGTTGTCTGTAAAGTCGGTTGACGGACGATAGATAATTTTACGTGATCTATTTTACAATGAATTTTTGATTACCTACGTCAAAAATACATTGTATATTTTTAAAGCTTTAATATCACACGACATTAAAATTCTCTTTAATATAGAGTTAGTTTCATGCATGCGCCATTATTGATTTGCAAGATACAAGGGATTTTGTCACTGACCCGTATTATTTGACCGCTAGCAGCACTCTGGATCGGTAATTCCAGTATATGGCGCGCTCAGACTGCGTAGTGACGATCTGTTTCTACGTGAGCACTGGCAAAAGCTGAATTAAATTGATCTTAGAACAAACTTAGTGGCGTAAAATTGGAGATGACTAAAGTTCAGCGTGAATACAACAGGCTGATACTTTTTTTTTTATGGTCACCAATAATATGACAAGTATGGTAAACCGTTTGCGGTTTCTCACTGATGAACACTTTATTCATTTTGAATTGAATCACCAATCAAATGCAAGTGCTTTTAACGCAATCCGAAATAAAGGGTTTAATTTATTTCAAACTAATTGTGTTCTGTTAATGAATGCACACAAATAAACGGCACGTAATTACGTTGTCTTTCTGATAACTGCTATTGTACTTAAATCACAGAATAAGTAACTGTACAAGGACAGAAGGCACTCTCTTTTGGTATACAGTAGCCGCTTTTTTATGCGTATACTTATCTATAAGTAGTAAAGAAACCGCACTCGGGTAGGCGATAATGAGGTATACTCGTATTGATAAGATCGTAGGTCGTCATTACTCTGCGTCTTCTTAAAATAGGACTGTCAATGAATGAAAAAAATAAATTAATACTTATTTTATTATTAGCTATAAGTCCTACTACCTAAACAAACTTTTGTTAAAACGGCAATATAATATAAATAAATAAATATTAGGGACAATCTTACACAACTCAACCTAGTCCCAAACTAAGCAAAGCTTGTACCTACTGTGGGTACTAGGCGACGATATACATAAAATATAAAGATTCCGAAGAATCTCTTTCTTTTTTAAGTCAGTTAAATATAGCGTTATATATGAAAAAATGAGGCTTGGTGTGTTTTATTTTGTTTTGTTGGTACCTTTGTCTCGGCATTAGTCTTGAGTGACCATTTTAGTTAGAGGTGTTGAAATTGTGTCTCAGAAGTTATTGACGCTAGCTGGTAGGTACTTTTTGCGGGCTGGTGTAATCGCGAAGTGTTCTACACGTGCTTAAGTTTTGTTTTTTTTCTTTGACCGTCAAGTTTAACTCAATTAATAAAACGAATTGTTTGCATTAGGAACACTACATACTGTTATCAAAATATTAAAGAAATGGTCTGGCTCATAACTTCGAATTATAATTATTGTCAAACCAACTTGACAGAGAATGTAATAATGCCAAAAAACTTTTGCTGTATTTCACTCTTCTACTAGCAACAGTAGCATAATAATTTAATAAATCATCTATCTCTCAAAATTATTACAATTTCTTCATAATATTCAAAAATTTACAAACGAATAGCATTAATATTTGCATTACATTGTTGAACAAGTTTCAGCGCAAATGGCGATGGTCAACTTGCATTAGTGAATTAGTAGATGAACGAGTACGTTCATGAATGGCTATGTTCGGGCCGCTCTGCCGCCAGCCAGGCCCTTTAGAACCGTGATTTCACAGCGTTATTTATAAGACAGCAAAGCTTTGCATAGTTCTCATGCAGACTTGAATATTTTATCGGTTATGTTTAAAATATATATAATACTAGAAGGCGCTCGCAACTTCGTTCGCGGAGAAGAAGTAGTCATAACCCCTCTTTTTTTCTTTAGCATAATCGGGTAAAAAATATCCTATAACCATTTGGAGATACCCAGCTACCCGTGTACCAAAAATAGTTGAGATCCGTTTAGCCGATTTAGCGTCATGAAGCCACAACGACACATACAAACATACAAGCATTTTATATTTACAACTTTATAATAGTATAGATAGATTTTATTTGATGACAAATCATGATTTGATTATCAAAGAAACACTAGGTACAGACAAACACCTTCAGCTTCTCTAGAATTACACAGTCTTAATGTTTTTCTCTAAAATTAAATAACTGTAATGGCATTACATTACAATGAAACCTACTTATTGACATCCTACTATCTTCCCACTGACTCATTCAAATAAGTTCTCTGAATAACGGAATAATTCATATTTCCATTAATAGTCTAATGAATATTAGTCTAGACTGAACGCGACGGAATGCCCGGTTTTTTAATATATATGGGTTATATTTACTATCTTTCGATGAATTCTTCCTGCGGCTTTCAAAACGTAGATTTTGTTGGTTTATTATTATTCAGATATGAGTTGTGTAAACGTATTATTTATATAAATATTAAAAGATAAAGAAATATTAGAACACAGCAGAAGTAAATGCAAAATCATAATTTGCCATTTCAATTTTAGCTTTGTGCTTCCATTCGTTCCAATTTATTTGCATAATGTAGTTTCGACACACAAAAGGGAAATACTCGTATATTAAAATTTTAATTAAAATATCCCCAGGGTATACAACAATACGCAACAATTTTCCGGGCTAACGATCGTATTCCGTAAAGACATGAATTTCCACAGTACCCCAATTATGTGACCCCAAAATGGATTATTACCCCACATGAGCGCTCAAGCGTATTTTCAAGTTAAAGTACATTTACATTTTTCGTGCGAGTGAAGTATTTTCAGGGCGGTTATGTCAAAGAAGTGGGAAAAGGTGGAGATTCCGGGGTAAGGTAAGGCTGATGAGGTAAAAGTAGCATTACGTGGCTAGAGTTTATTCATTACTCTATGTAGGTCACGGTTAAAAACATGTTAACTTAGCAAAGTCCCGCAATATTTATTTATTTGTGTTAATAAACAAGCGCACCAACGTTAAAATGTTTACCTAGTAAACGGTGTAAGTATAACATGATATGTACTACATCACGTTGACGTAATATGGACTAGTAAGGAGAATTCTGCAGAGATATATTGCATGGAGATGGGACATTAGGCTGCCTGCAGATGCGCTGTGGGGATCAAATGGGCCGTGAGTTCTCGTTAGGGACAATGTGTGGTGACTAGCTCAGTTAGTATGTTCTTTACTTATCTTTTCCCAGTTTTGGAGTCAGCAAGTGAACTGTGACACGGCTCAAGCTTTTTCTTGAAATGATACTTTAAGCATAAATAAGACGTTTAAGCTTTTTTCGTACGAGAAAGTGAAATAAAAACAACGTAAATTGGTCCACCAAAAAGAGATTGTTTTTGAGTACAGAAAAAAGAGATATTTGCTAAAGGAAATTTAACAAACCACACAATTACCAGCCCTCAAATTAGACTCATTGTTCTGAAGTCGACTGCGTATACTTAGGTTTAAATTACTGGGTTAAAGACTGAAGACGTCATTATCATCATGAATCCACTTTTAAATTGCCACTTGAACATTGAAAGTTCCCTTCGTACATTTTTATATACATAGTTCTAGTTAAACGTTCTAGGTCCGGAAACAAAGTCACAGTTAAAGCCATAATTACTGAATCCTGTTTTTTCTATTCCATTCCTGTTAAAGTGTTTTAAACAAAGTAAAGCACACAATTACACGTTTATATCAAAATCATCAAATTTGCTTAATGCGGATTACGTTCATGCCTTTATGATGTCATAATGTTATTTAATGTGCCGAGGAATCGTTAAATCCGACTAAGTAAAATTTCAACGTGATAACATTTAGTACATTCGTGATATCATGTTTACCCTGCGTAAAATATTCTGTTTTCTCAAATGTTGGAATATGTTTTCATTTGGTTATGATCAGAGTTATTATTTGAAAATTTTAAATGCTTTCCTGCTTTCTTCTTTTAATCTAGCACTGTCTTTTAGTTTACGGTTTCAACCCTTTTAAGCTTTATGCATTAGTGTACAAGTTGTTGCTGCTCGGGTTTCTAACTTAAAGTAACCTCAAAATAATTTCCGTAGTTCTATTATGCGAACTTAAGGATATCTCAGTAGTAGGTACTATTGGCAAAGGACTAAAAATGACGGATATTCCCTTTGATCGTGCGATCCCAAATAATACTTCGTGTCATGATCTTAGGACATATACCAACAATCGTGGGAATCAAAATACTTAATATTTAACATAAATAACCATAACTTTTAGCAGCGACGACCACGAACTTGAGTTTTTATGTATCAATGGGACTTTATGGGACCATAGATATAAACATTCGTCCGTCTGTACCTATAGTTATAACAAAAAATATAGGTACAGACGGACGTCATAATATCTAATCTTTTTCACTTCTCATGCTCGAAAATTGTCTCATTTTAGCTTCTCGTAGCGGGCCTAAAGCAATAGTTTTACGTAGCACGTAGGATTTAAAATAAAACTGTATGTGGCTAGCTTATATTTAAAAACACAACTGACTTTTCTCAAAAAGGCTGCTTCATAAACTTTAAATTTTAATATAACCAAGAATGTTGGGTGATAAAAAACCGTAATTCGTAAGGATTTATAATAAGGTTGAGCCATACAGATTGTACAACACAGCCGTCTTTCCTCTGGACTATATTGTTAATTTAATGGTTTGGATACATATATATAACTTATATTTTATCGTATAGGTCTTGAGTAATAGAGAATTTGTACATACCTATAAGGTCACGCGAGAAAAAATAGAATTGAAAGCACTTAGCTTTAGGATGTCCACAGGAAAGCGCATAACGCTAACATATATTCAAAAAACTTATGACCCCGTTTACTGAGCATTTCGAAGCGCCACCGAGCAATGGCATTTTTTGATGTACTTACAATGGGCAGTACAATAGGCATGATAGCTGGGTATAAAAATCAAAAATTCTAATTAGCCCGACGTTAGATAATAAAACAATATTGGACACGTATGTTTTGCTTTTACAAAATAATAAAAGTAAAAATCTCATCAATCGCATTAAACTTCGGGAGAGGGGGCTCGCGTTGTCACTTCTAGGTACAATGTGTACCTAGGAGTGCTATCACGCGACATTTTTTCGGAATGTATCGCCTTTATTTTTTGATTACATAAAAAATACGTGTGCAATATTTTTTATTAATCTAAATGACGGTCTTATAATTAAAAGTTAGTCATCATCCCTATGGCATGGATAGAGTTCAACCGTTATTTTTGAGTATTAGGGTCCAAATCTACCGATTAAATTTTGCTGCCTTGAGTGCATATGCGTAAGTATCTTCGCGTATTTAAGTCTTTGCTAATATTCCAATTAAAAAATAAAAATAAACTATAGGTGGGTACTAATAACTTGGGTAATTTGGAGGTTATGTGAACAATCATTTTTTTGTAATTAATATGTTACTTATTGTTGGTACGTAACTACATATTTAAATAAAATGTAGTGTATTTAAGTAAGAACATTTTTTATTGAATGACTTGAAGATTTAAGAGGTAATGTGTATAGATAATTGATGTCGACTATTTCTCTATGTTTTATTTAGCCCCTTTGTCATAAAATCTTCTATGTTTCGTTTTCGAAGTACGGAGCTCTAATTTTTACGCCTTAAGCTAACAAACTCTTGTGATATTCGTGTAAAAAAAATATATTTACCATGGACACATGTTCCATATAGCTAATAAGTTCACTGCAAAAGGTATATCGAACATTAACCACTAATGGGGTGAAATGGGGTGATGTGAAATTCACTAGAGCAAAATTTCGAAGCAGAAGCTCTAGTTTTCGAAAGCTACATATGCCCACCAGGGTTGTCAGTGGAATTGTATTTGCATCCAACGTTCAACAACGGTATTACGAGCAATTTAATTTACGAAGGTTGCGTGCCTATCTTGTTATTTCAATTTTGCTCTTTGAACAATTACGAAAATATTCATTATTACAGTGTTGCTTTGCAAATTCCATTTATTACAGGTAATTCATAACTGAATATTTTGTATCTTACACAGATAATTGTATTACGCACGCTATTATATTTATTTATAGTCTATTTCTAAATGGTTTTATAGTTTGGGAGATATTATTTGGCAGTCTATTATCTACGATTATAGTGCTACCTATCTTAGCTTATATCCTAAGATGGTGTAAGTGGTTGTCAACATATTTAGATCATGTTTTGGCCTCGACATGTTTTGGTCTAATACGAAGACCTTAGTCATGACCGACTTGTGAGAATTTGTGGCTTTTACAACGCGATTAACTACTAGTCTAATTTAAATGTATCAGATGATTCTCACAGTAGTTTTCTAGTTATGGTGGTCATCATTTCATCATTTACACGAGTGCGAAATTAAGTAGCCCTTTAACTTAAACGCCCTTTGAAGACGCGTTTGCTCTATATCAGCAAAAAGAGATCAGTATAAAAACTACAGAGGGCCGAATAGGTAATATTTGCTAAACTATTTCATGACAAATTTTACACGTCAGCTTAAATTAAATACATGCATCCTTACAAAAATGTTTCCCGTGTGATACCTATTTACTTAACTACAGGACTAAAAATACAATCCAGCCCTACATTTGGCATCTTAGCTCCGTCTAGGAGCTAAGATGCCAAAGGCAAACACACACAGACAGAACGTCACATACATACTTAAGTACGTTAAACATATAACACCCTGCTTTTTTTCCTCGGGGGTTGAAATTGTTTATTTACGACCATTTTGACACAGTGGATATGCTTTTAGAAGTTTTAACTATTTTAAATGCCTATCAATTTATTTATAATTTATTTTTAAATTTGGTTTTTACTAATTTCTGGGTAACATTTTAAAACCCCAAATAGCATAGATAAAATTGCATAGGGATATATATCAGCACGTCATGTAATTACTTTTTGAATTACATTTATTCTTCACATGCCCGTCTCACTACTATCAATCTCAGTAAAACGTACCAATAAAATCTAAGATTTTCCACTTCCATTTTCAAGACAGCCGAGACCCGAACTTATTTCATATGCTTTTAAATTAGACCAATTTATATTCTCTTGGCGGACGTAAACATTCCGCAAAGCCACAACTCGGGGCCACTTTTATTATTTACACTGTGGAACGCCCCCTTTTGAATTTCGGATAGATTTCACACAAAGAAGGAGGTACTGGAGTGATGCCGAAGCGAAGGGAATGCAATGATTAGATTATTTTTTCACTAAATGAAACTCGGGCTGTTTTGGTTATATAAAGCAGGTACTTTTACATGAGGTACATCTAAGATGTAAACTTTAGAGAGAGTGACCATAAAGAAGCCTTAACGCTTCTTTATGGTCACTCTCTCAAAAGTTTACTTGAGGCAAATGATTGCAAAATCATAAAATTATATTTTTATGGAACAAAAATACCTATATGGTTTCGATTTATCATAAGCAGTATTTATAAAATTACGGATTTGGTTATCTGATATGTTATTAACAAACATATCGCAAATATCCGCATTAAAATATTCCGAACAGCGATAAGAGTAGACACAGGTGTTCACAAACTTTCCAAGAGTAGAAGCTTACTCAAAGTTGAAATCCGAAAGGAGCGTTATGCTAATTTATATCGTGCCTATTTCACAATGTGTATTTAAGTTTATCAGAGCTTAATGTTGATAAACAAAGATAACTCTTGCACTGAATGTTAATAAAATAAAAGGTGATAATTTTATGAGCTTGAATAAATATACATTATGTATTTACGTTTAATAAAATTTCCGGTGTTATACGCTATTTTACGCAGGTTCCTGCTCCTAATACTATCTGTCCCCTCCTTAGTAAATTGCACAATCAATTCGTTATTTGCAATAAAACATACTTAAATGCATGCAACGAACGCTTGCCTTTCATACACTTTGTTACAGATAATATTATTCGCCATCCCGTTAACAAGCCGTCTGTAACACTCCTTGTATTGCAGAAAAATATAAGGTTACAAAATTCTTACCCGGATTTTTTTTTATTGAAGATCTTATTGCATATTCTAATGCTATCCTATCAAAAACGCGACCTTAAGTGTTGATGACTGAGCATCATCATCAGACATAGTAAAATAAGAATCTAATTACTGTACCTAATTACTTGTAATTACTCGAATACCTCAAATCAGAATCAGAATACTACTATCTACTACTATCAGGACTTCCCTCATAATATTTTTTCCCGCTTAAGGCGCGTTTTACCCTGGTCTCTTCAGTATAGTCTTAACGCGGTTTTATTGTATGTATTGTGAAGTGAACGAGTATAGAATTTGGTTGAATTTCATAAACCGAATTAACCTACGGAAACTTTAAAATAATTAATTGCTATCCTACGTAAACCTGCGTTTCGCCTGAAGTTAGTTTGCCAATTTGTTTCCGAAGTGAAATTTGGCTGGGTCTCCGGACGTTTGCCCCAATTATAGCAGAAGCAACGGTGGTAGCATTTGCTAAGTATAAAATGGGGTATAGAAAGTTTTTGATTTGATGCAACAACGTTTACTTGGTTATGCGCAAAATTGAAATATAAAAAAAATTGCCCATCGACAATGCTATGACTCACGTCTAATCACACTCCACTAGCGTGTCTCACTTAGGTCGTTGCCATATGCATTCACTGGGTAACAATTTATCCATGAACAGAACATGCTAGTGCGTTTTTTAAGGTATTTTATTATATTTGCGTTATTTATTCCAAAGATTACGCAGTCTTTTTGCAGCGACACGATTCAAATACTAAGTTAAAATTAGATAACTTAAAAACTTACATAATATTTATATAAAGCCTCAGCAAATATTTAACAAATAAAATAAATCAAAAAGATAAGTTCTAACACGAAATAATAACTTTTGAATAAGGCTAGACGTTCCTAATGTAGCTAAGGGTTCAACGATACTTGAATTCTCACCTTTCCATGACACCTTCAAAGGTTACTTTAACAATAATCTAATTATCGCAAGCCTGGTTGATAAGTTCGACGTCATGTAACCGATATTGAGTGATTGGTTGACATGTATCATGTTGATGGCATTAACTGGGTGACTGGAAACTTCGCTGATATCGAGAGGTATAACCTGATCATGACGAAATTTAAACGATAAATATGTATTTGGAAAAGAAAATATTGAACATCAGTTTCTACAGTAAAAACACTCGATCAAATATTGAAATTGATGCTTGCTTCGATTTATTTTTTATTTTAATTTATGCACCTAAGCGATCATTTGTTCGGTTATAAACCTACCGCTTATTTGGGATGTTGACTGCACTCCAGTAAAAAATATATTTTTTAAATGTAAAATGGCAGTTACTATGATAGGAATCTTAAAAAAAATTGAGTTCTATACGATGCATGTAAGACTTTAAGACTTTAAAGTTGGATGGGAAAGTGCATTTTTAGGGTTCCGTAGCCAAAATGGCAAAATCGGAACCCTTATAGTTTCGTCATGTCCGTCCGTCCGTCCGTATGTCACAGGCATTTTACTCTTAAACTACTAGATGTATATTGATGAAATGTGGAGAGTAGGTGTCTTGTGTAAGCCGCTACTTAGTTTGATAGTTAAATAATAATAAAATTTATTTCTAGTGGGGGCACTCCATATATGTAGCCGAAACCGAAAAAAAATGTTTTCTGCAAATATCAATGTGTGGGGCGTATTTCAACAGTTCTTTTAAAAAAACTGAGGTTTCTAAAAAAAAAATTGATTTAGTGGATATTTTTGGAAATAATCGCTCCGAAAGTTGCATAAATTGTGTCGCCCCCCTTTATTTTCTAAACGGTATGTCCAAAAAATGAAAAAAAAATGACCAAGATAAAGTTTAATTAATACTTTCAACAAAAGTTATTATCATCATGATCGAATATACCATTTTTGAGTTATTGCCAAAAAACTGCGCTTCTCAGCTAAAGGACCCGTACCGTGGAGATACGCTCTTTTGCTAGTGCTTTTTTCGTATCGTATGTTTTTCATCTCTAGTGCATTTTTTTGTATAAACGGCTGCGGAATCCGACACTGAGCATGGTCCGACATGCTCCTGGCCGATTTTTAAAGTATGAAAATATTAATAAGTAACAATACCATTGAATAACACATGAAATTTATGGTAACTTTTGTTTTGAAACCGTTTTGATAAACGTAGGTTTAAACATACCTACTGCCTGCAGAACAAAGTTCTTATTTTCCCCACACAAGGTAGGAACGTTCCTAAGGCTTTAGCGTGGAGCGTTTTGTGGAAAAGTCCAAAACTGATCATTTGTATTTATTTACAAATACAGAAAAAATATACATTTTCGCCATGCCAGCGGAAGAATCATATAAATTTAACTGGCGCTGAGTTAAATATTAAAAACATTTTACTAGACTAAGGCAAAAGCCCCAGCGTTCGACACTGATCCCATTGCTGATTACCAAAATGTGATTTGAACATTGTTGCATCTTGGTGAGATTTTATGAGATTGAAGAAGTCTTTTCACCAATGTTTTGATATTGAGGGGACGTTCTATAACATAACACAGAAAGAAGTTGTCAAAAATTTACAACACTCCAATTTTTAAGTCAAATGAAAACACATAGATAGCTAGTACTTTTATTTGAGTTATATTAGTTGTAAACAAACTGTAAGTATTCTATTACTATGTACCTACATTATAAACCCGAAACTCCCTTGTAAGATATTCATTGTCAATGAGAAAATATTTTGCAAAAACCGATGTTATTGGTTCCATAAATTAAATAAACGACAGTCATGATGGCATAAAGTCCATCAGGATTCTTCCCCCTCATATACCGTTCAATTGAGGCGTGCCAAGCAAATCTCTCGGAAGAAATCCCCATGTATAGGCATGCACGCATTGACTTAAGTTCTCCAATTTTAAGGCTTTACAATGGTGCAAGTGATAGAATATTGGATGTATTGGTAATTTTTACGATAATTCTAATATTTTCATTAGTTTACATTATTAAGGTACTCATTTGAGATTTGGAATTCATATAAATGTTTCTCTGCGAGATAAAATCACTAGAAAATCCGTAGAGGAACCAGAGTCATAGCTCATACATAGACATTAAACATAGCTTGAATTAAAGGAAAAATAAAGTAGTAATGGGTGTGCACATTCTGCCGTACTAGTGAAAAAAGACGTAAAATATTTGGAAACTCCTATCAAAAGGCGGCCTTTTAAACTAGCACGGCAGCATTGCTCGTAGAACCGACGGCCGCTGGGGCCCAGAAGTTCTTGAGTGACAACCACGCACCGGAAGACGCTGCGTGGGAGGGCCGCTACAAGGTGGTAGTGGTAAAGCGAATAGCACAGAAACGGTGATGGTAATGTTGTTTAAGGGAGGCCTATGTACAGGAATGAACGTTTTTTGACTGATGTTGAAAAGTAATGTGGTGAGAAGAGTCGGAATATTACGAATTTTCTTTTACGTTGATTTGTATTCGGAAATCAAATTGCTAGGAGGGCGCTTAAACTTGATTATGTACGTTACGACCAACATGAAAATGTTCTGGCTTGCAACTTTGAACACTTTTGACCCTGAGTATAAATCACCTTATTTATGAATCTCAACTTTTTAAATACAATCACAGTATTTTTGATTTCGTAGCTGGTGGCGATATGCAATTCCAGTATGGCCGCGGATGAAGCGCGGATAAACTCACCCCAAAACGTTTCTCCGCTAGCAGCCTCCCGCCGAACTAGCTTAGCGCCAGTATTGTTTGGTGCGGGACAAATCCCGAGGGCTTAGAGCGCTGCATATGCCGAGACGCTGCGTAGAGCGTGGCGAGTAAATCTATTGGAACTAAATGCATTCATGTAACGCTGCCATGGCTATTCAAACTATTGTACCTGTAAATCTTTATCGTGTTCATTGAGGTGGATCGTTCTGCTTCACCTTTCATTTTATATCCCATACGTATCGGCACATTTCAATGTTTGGACTTAATATACAGTTTTCGAAATACGGTGGTGACCATTTTAACGACATAATAAAATGAATGTTGGTATCCGGAAGCGAACTTTGATTCCGCTAAGGCAATACATAAATAAATTAAAAATAATTAGGTATAGTTTTAAATCTATAGATTGACAAAGATGTAACACGCAAAGCAAACCAGATTTGTGTTCAGTGTGTGTACGTCAGTCTTTAACTAAGAAGAGTAATTTTTGACCGAGCGAGCGTAGCGTCTCCGTTTCAGCTTGGGCAAAAATGGTTTTGTGTGTCCGTTGGATACCCTTTTCTATTGGTCGCTTTTTACAACCAAATTTCGTTAAATTTTGTGAGCAGTTTCGATAATAACATTTTTTAAGTAGATTCAGTTTTTGTTTTCTTTTTTCAAAACGGTGGAGTAGTACCTTGCGAGTAGAGTCTTTCAACCCCCATGGGTCGAAAGACTCGCAAGGTCTACCTACAGCTCACAAAACCGAGTAATATCATTGTGGTGCTGGTGCTTTGTGAACGTGCACTGTGTTGTTTCAAGTACAAGATTAAACGGAATCAAGGTTATATTCTAGTTTCAATTTGTCTGGTAAAATAAATTGTACTTTATTTGTCTTAAGGAGCTGCAATTAACATATTTTGACGAGTAACAAGAAATGGTCTGTGGTCGCCGACGCAGCTACAAAAAGTTTGTTATAACACTCAATTACATTTATTATTAGGTTGTTATGGAACAATGCATGTAGTTATAGTATTATGCGTAACTTTACCCTGTTTATAATATTTTGTTCTATTTCCGCGATAATTACTCATTGAAATAAAACCATGACCATGACCATGGAAAATATGATATTAACGCATTCCGAAACGTCGGGAACTAAAATGAGATAATATACGCGATATAATCCGTTAAATTGTTTTACCCTGTTTATTATATTTTTTTAAGTAAAGCTAATGCTGAATAATGACTAGTAAACCCGCTTAAATCTAAAGGAAGCGCAAGGGCCGAATAAATGGAACGATAAAAATAAATAATATCCTGAAATTAGTAGTCAATATATTCTTAAGAGGACAAAAGGGCTCAAGGAAGGGTCCTTTCCATATTTTTATATTAGCCCTCGAATATTGGTCGAACGAAATTGGGACTCCGAACTGAAGTCCTCGTAAAAGAAAAATATCAACGAAAATTGGGGTAAAAGATTGAAAATTTACAGAGGCCGCTTCGGAGGAGGGCCGTTGACGTCGTTACCTAACCTTACCTTTGTATAAGTTTCTTAATGTGACGGATGTATTGTTCTTTGCTATTATTTATGGGTTTATTACGAAAAATATACGGAAAAAGGTTGTTACACTGATTCGTATCTAACACAATTGACATCTATGTAAGCAATTGACAACAACAACAGGCACTTGCTTTCGTTTAATATTGCTGGTATATTCTTCCTAACAACACTTAAGATTATGGTGATTATCTACTTAGTGTTACCATATTTGTCAAACTGACTGCGTTTGTGCCTCCATTAGTACCTACGCTGGCCAAGACAAAGCCTGTTAATATCATATTTTATTTCAGGTCGTCTAAAGTCTCTTATGTACTGTTCAGAATGTGTGGTAATTGTTGCGTATGTTAACAACATCCTCAACACTGTGGGATACATTGATGAGCACACTTCTACCAACGCTCAAAATACTAAGCCTCAGCGTACAATTTTCGTTTTCACCCTGTAGAAGCTTTTCTGTACGAAATTCTCACTTGACTGCGTTAATTTCATCGCAACCCACGCACTTTTTCCTTCCTTTGAAGTTTTAAAACCGCGAGCAAAATAACTTCTAAATTGCTCTCATAAGAAAAAAATACAATTTAAGGGGAACATTCCAGTGATGAATCTTTTTTAAAAGACCTTCAAGTGAAAAAGTTGAAGTTCCTTAATACTTAGCTTATTTCATTACAACGTTGCACACGTAGCATCATTGCTTACTCTGAAAAAAAACAGGTGCAATTATTCATGTAGGGAATGTTTTCATGTACAAGTGAAAGAAATAATCTCTAAAAAATAAATATAACGATAAACCTAGAAACTGACTGATATATTTTGTTTTGAATTATATCTAAGAACTCTCTCACCTCACTCACCTTCCAGCCAGACAATAAAACTAAATGAAAATAGTTTAGTAGCTACAATGCAGACAGCACCTTAAACTTAATAACACCCCTCTGCTTTCACTGGGTGTTGAAGTAATGTTTAGTATATTACAAAAGATTGTCACTTTGCAGGTAAATTCAATTTAGAATACTTGGAATACGAATTAAGTAAACCAAAGAATCAAGTTTAATGAGTAGTTAGAAAACTGTGTATAAAATCAAAATTACTCTCATCTTATTGTTGTAACAATGTCTTATAATACCTATAATTAATTTTGTAACTTATGTACTCTCATAGTCACTGTAAAGCACCAAAACCCTGTCGTAGTTTGTTGTTAGAAAACGCTACTATCTCCACCATCCACACAAAATAAGTTTTACATCACGGAAACTTATTACCTTCGTAATTTCAGCTTTGTCCCTCCGTGATAAGGGTCTTTACTATAAAACCAGTTGTTTATGCTGGCGAATTTGTTTTCGTTAACGCGAGAGACGGCGATAGAAAAAGATTTAGAAGGGTAGACTCTTTAAGACTGAAAACAAGTGGTTAGGAAAAACAGACCGTTCAATTTAAAACCAAAATAATTACAGTAACCGTAATAACACATGTATACGTATATCTTCTGCTACAATCTTATCATTCAATGCAGTAACAATTTACGGACGATGCACCGCCGAAACCACCAAAAGATAGGAGGAAGAAGTTTGACACAGATGTTCTTTAGGCGGTTCAAAAGACGCGCTAAGAAAATATTTGCCGAAAAATTAATCTTAAGGGGATTAATTTATTTAAACGGAATGTGAGAAGTTGCATGATCAAGTTGAAAAACATGTTTAATCCACTTCAGTTTTCCAGACTTTGCGCGAAGTAGAATCTAGTCTTAGAACCAACACTGAGACCGGGAGAGACCGAGTTGAGGAACGGCCAACAATACGTGCAATATTTTACACTTTACAGCTCTGGCATAAACGGGCGGTAACAGCACAGACTCCTCAGATGAATTATTCAGATTGTCCTCGGGAGAATCCTGGAATGCCAAGTTTTACTTCCATTACGATGTTTAGAAGGAATCCTAAGCATGCGGCAAGTAATGCACGGTACTAAAGATAATCAGGATATTCAGGCATCTTGGAACCAATAACTGATAACACCTGATTTTGTTATCCCTGTACAGGGCTGTATTATAATATTTATAATATCTACATACTGTTAAAAAGTAACGCCACTGTAAGTAAATGATGGTAGAAAATCGGTTAGGATGAAGCTCTGTTTCTAAACCTAGCAGATTAATAAAAAAAATCTTATTGTAAAATGATTTGCCAGGGATGTTGACGACCGGTAAGGTCAAAATAAAGTTTCAAATCTTTTTTTACAACTATTCAAGCGTAGTTATTTATTTTAAGTTAACAATACAAACTAGATGGGTAGGTACCTATTTTTTTATTAGATCTATTCATAATTTATCGCTATTAAATAATATTCTAAGTGATAATATTTCTCAATTACTAGACACTATTCAAATGATATGATTTGATTAGGTAACGTTGTGATGCTATTTAATAAATTGTGTCATACCACAAAATAGGTGTTTTCCACCATTGACCCCGAAAAGATTTTTGGAAGCCATTTTCACGATCTCACCGGTACTTAATTCCATTTCCAGTGTATATAATGCCATACGATAAATAAATATAAATAAATACTCTTCAATTACTGCAGAGTTTTCAGGCGTTATTATGAATTTTATGACACTTTCTAATTAAATTATGTAATCGCACAACAAAGTCTATTTCTACCGTTGAGCATGAAGAGAATTTGTTTTTTTTGTAAGCATTTCTCACGATTTCAACTCTTCATTGCACGAACAACACATGCGGGTTGCTTGCCAGAATCAATATCGCGGGAAGTGCAAACTTCTTGTTCTTGCATTATGGATTAGTTCATTTTAAGAATAAACTTGGATATCAATTGCAGTCTATAGCACCTAAGTTTATGTATAGATGAATCGTATGAGTGAAAATAAAAACAATATTCTGCATGTATTTTTTTTGAAATAGTTGAAAATATATCTAAAGTTGTTACTTAGATAATGCACTACTTTGTTCCTTAACCCCTTTAAAGGGTAGGGGGAATGAGGGTACATTGATACAAGGGGCACGTAGATACAGCGGTCATAGCGTTCAAACAAAAGTTGTTTGAAGCTTATCCATTACATAAAGAAGCCACCAACATAACCAATAGGCTGACCTAATCTCATACTTATTCGCTTAATGACCACTTCACACATAACAGGTATAAATGTGTTTTGTGCGGTAAGTCGGGGAAAAATCTCAGTTGTTCGGAGAAAAAAAAAATTAAATAAAAAAAGAACCGACTTCAAAATAAACTAAAACGCCAAAAAGTTTCTTTTATGTACAGTACGGATCACATTTGAATCACCTTTTGAATTCGGTGCCAAACCATTCATATATTACTATTAACACAAATGACACGCAAGAACCGCGGCGGCGAGCCTTTAGTTATTACCTAAATTTAGTTGTAGTAATTTGTGTTTTTTTGGATAAAGGACTTTACTTCAGGTTTGGCACCGTCTTCAATAGGTGATTCACATGTGATCCGTATTGTAAATAAAAGATTATTTTTGGCTTTTTAGTTTATTTTGAAGTCGGTTCTTCTTTTATTTTAAATTTTTTTTTTGCTTTTTAGTGATGGATTTTAGTGGTGTGAAGTATTTTTAGAGCTGAAAATGGGAAGATTGAGGAGGCCCTACTGTAAATAAATAAGACCAATTGTAGATAAGACTATTGTAAATAAAATCTAAATTATAAGAATTGGCTAGTTTAAAACGGTTAAGTCCAGTAGCTTGCTGGTTAAAAAGAATACGACTAACAGTCTCAACTGACCCATAATATTTAAAGAATTATCTCGCAACTCAAATTGGCGTAGAATCTCGAGTGATGTGGAGACGGAATATTTCCGTCTCTGATGGACTAGTGAATGGAGCTATGGGCATATAAAAAAAATGGCCGGCCCTAAGACGAGATTAGCTGGAGGACGGGGAGCTCCCGGAAGCTGTGTACGTAAAAACACGTACGTAAAAATTTGACGATGAAACTGTTGGTCTTAGGTTAAAAGATAGTGACGGTTGCATACCCATACCTCCATCATGTACTACGTTTCAGTGACAAGGGGATACGGAGATGTGGAGCCTCGTATGTTACCTTTAATATTAAGTTGGGCTGTTACTGTTTATAAGCTACAAGGTACCACCCTCGAGAAAGCTGTGATAGACCTTGATAAAAAGAATTTCGCGATAGGGCAAATGTATATTGCACTAAGCCGTGTAAAACTTTGGAAGGCATAACGTTGTTAGATTTGGACGCCAACAAATTATTAAATCGACCACATGATGAGAGATCATTAACGGAAATAACAAGACTACGAAATCTGCCTTCTGACGATCGAAGCCACACATAATACACGACTTTTATGACTTCTACGACTTTTATACGGCACTTACAGCCATATTGCATTCTAATATCAATTGCTCACGACCTTTAGCTGAACGTTGCTATTTCAGAATCAGGGCCGTTAACCGTTGAGGAGTTCTCTGGTTCTCCACTTTGCTACCCTGATCTTAACCAATTCCTGCCTCTAAGCAAAATATGATAAATAATTATATTGCGATTAGTGAATTAAATAACATTGGTTGAGCCCTAATTAGTGACTGGTGGCTTGTGTCTTCATCATCAGTTTTTCTTCACCAAATCATGATTTTCGAGTGTAAATGGTTGTTCTACTTTAATAAACACCAAAATCGCCATAGATGTGCCCATAACATTTGAGGAATTCCTTCGATTCCTCATCGATCTCATCATCAGATCTTCACCAAAATTTTATGGGATCAACTTGGAGATTCCTACTCTTAGCCGAAAAAATAATTTTCTAAATCGACTTGCGATCCGAACACTGGTAGAGCCCTGAGTGGTAACTGATGGCTTGTGTCTTCATCATCGGTTCCTCTTCACCAAATGGTGATTTTCAAATGTAAATGCTTAAACTACTGTAATAAATACTGAAATCGCCATAGATGTTCTCATAATATTCGAGGAATTCCTTCGATTCCTCACAAAATTTTATGGGACCAATTTGGATATACCTACTCAAGAACAAAAAAAAAATTCCAAATCGTCGTGTCCAAATGACGGAGTTCTGAGGTAACAAACATAAAAAAAAAACAACTGAATTGAGAACCCCCTCCTTTTTTGAAGTCGGTTAAAAACAAAATAAATCATATACTACATTTGTCTTTGGAATCTGATAAAACATTTTTTTCGTTTTCAACTGGTGTTCACTTTAGCACTGAATTCAATAATCTCCGCCTGTCCATAAAGACTATACTAAAGTAAAGTAAAAATATTATCGGTTATCGCATCGTTTAAGACTCTGTAAGTTCGATTATTATCAATTAAATAAAATAAACCAATAAACCCAAGTTATTTTCGAAACCTCGAAAATACAATCAAAAATAATATAAACATTATTAGAATGAAATATAATTATAACATTATTCCTGCTCTACGATTTAGTATTAATTCGTTCTAAATATAGATTTTCGATCTCAATGTCCCAAAATATTGGGGTACAAGAGAAAAACTTGTCACGGGTATTTGTAAACCATAAATAATTATAATAAAAAACTTCCGAAACTGTACGATTTAAAGTAACCATTTCTTTACCCGACTATTTAGGTACTGCCGAAAACTTTGGTGTTATTTATGTACAGACATTCATGAGAATATTTAGTATACTCATGTATAGTAAATATTCTCATGAATGTGTAAAGTAACATTATGCAGCCAGTATATATGTACAAAATGCGAAAAACAAGTAATAATTTTTAATCATTTTTTAACCTTGGGACACTTTAATAAGAAGGGAAAAGGACACATAGATAAGTCATTGAATGTATGAAATTAATAAGAGCCAAAAACCTATGGATATTTATGCCTAGATTTCAATAAGACTGAAAACTACAATACATGTACATATAATAAATAATAAATTATTTCATAACTGTCATTGCATTCTAACGTCTTTTATCTGCATTACGAAAAAAGTATCGATGTGCCCTAACTCCTTCGAGTACGGTGGTACGGAATCCTTCTGGCGCAAGTACGACTCGGACCTAATTGGTTTTTCTAGTCTTAAAGCTTATCAAAATTTTAAGCATTACCGATGTAAATTAAAATGTATGCTGAACATATTTACATAATAATTATAAAATTCAAAATTGTACGCATGTAATTACATAGGGCTCATATAAGTTGCGAAGTAATTTTAATATTCAAGCAGGGTGTTAACAAAGCATTAAATTTATTCCCTGAGTGCCAACAATGGATTCGGCATTGGATTAAATTTTACAGTTTATCGTACTTACTAAACGGTTGTAATGTTATATTTATCTTCTTGTAAACTTTCTGAAAGTGTCTTCTCATATATTATTGACACAAATTCGTGAGACAAAGTGAACAAAATACCATAGAAATTCATTTTGTCTAAATGCATTTTTAAGTAGCTTTTTTTAACGAGTTCAATAAGCGCATTTCAAAAATGTGCTCCAAACACATATACATTCTTGACGGTGCGTTTCGTAGAGTTATCTTGTCAATTTGGATTTTTCTCGTCACTAGTATTTTATTCGTTCAAGAAACGCGAACTATGCAGGATGACAAGGTTTTGGATTGAGGAATCCTTCGTTAACCGTGCTAGCAGTAGCAAGCACGTAAAGGCAAATGATGTCAATTTTAATTATCTGTTGCCTTTAGGATTTACAGCGGACATTTATATGAATTATTAAGTATTTGTGTCTAGGTATGTGATGGTTTCTATTTATAAATTAGTCGTCCAAGCTAAGCAGAATACTTACACTATCTTAAAAGAAATATTAATGTCGAGAATTCCTATATCCATAAGCAATATATATTTATCAAATAAATCGTCGTCTAGTACAGATAGCGATTTGTTTGCTGATGGCCCACTTCGCATTTCGACGTTCGTCTAAATACTACTATTTAATTCGTCCATTTTGTGAATCGTCATTACATAGTGCGTCCATTTCGAGATTCGTCAGTATAACCTGACTGCGGCTTTCAATGCCCAAGTGTCATTATCAACAGTGTTATGCTGTTGCAATTTCAACCTTGTGACTTAGAGAAGATGTTTCTGAGTCTTATCTGATCGGAGGATTTGCGGTGGCCTTATACAAAAGAAAACACTGAGATTGTTCACAAGATAAGCCTTCAATTGCTAAACGGACAGCCTTACTTTACTTCTTAAACCGTGTACTATTTGAAATTCATAATCATCATCACGAGCATGTCTCACAGCTGGGCACAGACATCCTCTCTTAAGCGATTCTAATGAAATAAATAAATATTAGGGGCACATAACGCACAAATTGACCTATTCCCAGAGTAGTAAGCTTGTGTTATGGGTGGGTGCACCAAAGCTCACATATTTTTTCAAAATATGTCTCATACAATTTTCCATCATAATAGTCTTTATTCAAACTTAGTCACCATTACTACCGATCATAACTCCGAACCATTTAAAACCATAATGTCAGTTATCATAAATATCTCTTATATACTTTTTATACTCATACATGATTTTGATTCTATTTTTCACTATCATATTTTTTTTAAGTAGACTGATTTAGTAGGACTACTGCACCTATAATCTTCACTATGATTCAGTTTTGAGGTAGACTTGTTTGACCTTGGTTTTTTAAGCAGACTTATTTGTCCTTTAGACTAGTTAGGTGCGTTAGTTTCCTTGCTGTTTGTCCCTCAGACACGCTCACGTCCATTAATTTTAATACAAATAAAGTCTTCAGATATTTTCGACTCACCGGATGTTTTGTAAATGTTATGATTGACAATGTTATTCAAATGTATGGTTATGACTGAAAGCAATATATAAACCAGTATTATGAGTACGAACAATATGGAAAAAACTATATAGATTGCATGAAATTGGAGCAAATACGTGTTGGTCAAATAGAAGTTCGACGCAATGCGTGTTAGACTATATACGAGTTGAAAGAAATGAGAATTTAAATACTATTTGGACAAAAGAACTCCGTATTGGACCATCAGGTAACAAATCCTCATAACTCAAGTCTTATCGAATTTATCATGGGATTAACAAGTTAGATTTGTGTAAAATGTACCCCTCATATTTTTTTTATGTTATAAATTACCTATTCATATGTACTCAGCTAAATATGCGATATGCACACGGTTAGGCTTAGTCTTTAACAAGTACGAATCCATTTCAATGCTTCGAGACTATTCCGCTACTAAGCATTAGAATTATTTATTCATTAGCATTTGTTCAATCTCCAGAACGCTTTAGCTAAAATCTCTAGCGTTAAAAGAAAGTAATGGAAAAGAATGTCGATGGGAATAAAATGTTGAAACGCATTAGGATAATGTTTTTGACCCATTTTGGAGGAAATCGAACTTAGAGAGGTCATAAAAGCGGCGTAAAAAGCTGCATAATGCTAGGATTTTTTATCCGTCGACTTTGATTTGATCAGTGAAGTTATTCAAACTTAAATTTAGTGAAGTTGTTCCTAGAAGGGGTAAAGATCTGCAAAAAATATTTTTTCGGGAGTACCTTAACAAATACTGTTCTTTTTCAATTGAAACCGTAAAAGTAAGTATACTCTCTCTGGTGATGTGATAGATCTTATTTACTGTATATATTATTTAATACTGTTCTATATGTTGTCAAACTCGAGATGAACGATGGTGATACCAAGAATTACGTTACTATTAAGAAGTTTAGAAACTTGATTAAATAATCAAATCATTCCTTATGTATGATATTATTAAGTTGTACCAACGAAATGTCTGTAGATTGAAGATATTTTCTAAAAAGCAATTGATAAGCACTATTTTAAGGTCACTGAATCGTTTTTTTTGTACATTTGTATGTCATTGTAGCTTCATCGCGCTAAAACGGCTAAACAGGTTATAACTATTTTGGTACGGGGATAGCTATAGGCATCCACAGATGGTTATAGGATACTTTTTATCCGATCACGCTAAATTAGAAAGAGGGTTATGACTTTTTTCTCCTTTGGCACCTTATAGTTTATACTAAAACTAGAAGGTGTACGTACAAAACATTATTTTAGTTTTTAATAGTCAATGTCACTTATTTATTTGTAAATATCTTAAATGTACAGACTATATTCGAATTTAGCCCATGAATATAAATCCAGCACAGAACTTAATACTATACAAAAAATGCAATTGTGGAAGTTATTATAACAAAATTAACTTTTTATGATAATCCAATAAGCGTTTAAAGAATATACATATTGTGAAATACACAGTTTGGCAGATATCGTAACGTGTAAAATTTATGTTTTTTTTGAAATAAATTATTTAAAAAAAACTACAAGATGTATATTTATGAGATTTGAAGGATATAAAAAAAAAACATTTTTGGGCTGGGAGGGGTTGTACTCCATACATCTAAATGAAACTGAAAAAAAAAATGATTTAGTTGATATTTTCGGAAATAATCGCTCCGAAAATAGTAATAAATTGCGTCCCCCCCCCCCTCCTAATAAATACTTGCAATGAAAATTATTTTCAACACGATCGGATATAATCGTTTTAAGCTATTGCCGAAAAACAGCACTTGTTAACAAAACGACGTAAATGATACGCTCTATTGCTAGCGCACTTTTTTCAATTTCCACTGCATATTTTCGTATGAACAGCTACAGAACCCAACACTGATCATTGTCCGACATGCCCTTGGCCAGTTTTTGATATTCGACAACTATGTCGTCAAGTCAAAAGATAAACTGGGTGAAGTAAAAAACAGTGTGTGCTACTTCCTAACAATATTTCATTCGACTACTTCAATAGTATTTTAATAAGTATTCCGTAAATCTTGAAGAGTTGTTTATATATTGAGTCCATGTTTTGAACACGGCATAAGACAAATGTTTCCTCATGTTTGTTTACCTGAAAAAGTGTATCCATAAAACTACGGTGGAAAGAGGTAAGAGGGGTTACTTTTGCCCTGTTTTATTGCCTTCTTCTTGATCAACGAGTCGCAACGAGTGTCATAAAACACCTACGGGTTTTCGGCGTTGTTTTTGCTTAGGGAAGACCGGGTAAGATTGTCTTACAAGTTGCTTGTCACACGACGGCCATAACAGAAAACTGAACGGACGAATAAGTTCATCGATTGCTATCGAAAGATCGCGAGAGCTTTATCTGGGAGGGAGATATAGTTCTAACAATCTTTCGAGACTGGTTCATAATTAATAATGGCCGTTGTGACAACCGACCCGTGGTACAAACTTTCCCCTACATGTTTATCAACTACTGAGTAAGTACTAGTCTCATTTAAATTCTTGAAAGATTCAGCAGCAGAATTATTTTAATTTGTTAGAGTTGCATTATGTTACCTTTTCTACCACGCGTGAAAGAGATAGTAGTAAAAAGTAAATTCGGCCTAGCCAGCTATATCAGAGTCCACAATAGACGACATCCATAAAATGAGTGTAAGGTCGCCGTCATCGAAATCGATGAGGATGAACTATGATAATATAATTTTTATCTTTAAAGCACACTAGAAGGTGCCCGCAACTTCTCTTCGGCAGCGTAGTAGGGTAAAAAGTACCCTATAATATAATCTGTTGGTACCCAGCTACCCGCGTAACAGAAATAGTTGAAATGTGTTTAGCCGATTTAGCATGATGAAGCCACAACGGCACATACGAACATACACACATGCAAAATAAAAATAAAAAACGATTTCGTGACCTACAAATAGACCACCACAATTTTTTTTTGAAAACATCTTCAATGCAGAGACATTTCATTTTTACAACTTTATAATAGTATAGATGTATACCGACCGTTTAACAGAGTCGTCGCCTGCGGTAAAAAGGTGACGAGGGGGTTTGCCGGGTAGCGGGTGAAAGTCGTTCGACAAAGGGTAGGACGTAGGGTAGTTTTATCCTGGATATTCATTCCTTAAGGCGGTGAAAAGGGGGGTGAACACTTGTGTGCGGAATCTAGTTAATGCAAGTAGTTAATTTATTCTGAATTGTTATTTAGCGTTCGAAAAAATACTGGAGTAAACCATACAGTCCAATACGATATATTTATTTTATTTTGCTGAACGAGCTCAGTTACTTGTACGGGAATTGAATAAACTGCAATAGCCATGAGATTATCCGCCACCGGACTGCCGTGGCCGCAGTGATTCCTGCACCGGCTACAATCAATTTGACTCGATTCCATCGATCTGACTCGATACTATCAGTTCCGGACTCTGATCCGTTTAGGCTTACTCCCCAAGCTAGAGTAATACCAAACTGAATTTAAATTTTTCACTCGATGCCTAAATCTTTATCGGCTTAGCTTAAGCCGGCATTGATGTTTTTCAACTCTTGTTTGTTTTCTTAACCGTCTACAGAAAAGCACCATCGGAACTCGATCCATTGCTATTTGTTTCGAAAAGTTTGAATCTTTTTTTTTGTCGGCCAACGAATCTGATGGTCCAGGGCTCGAATCCCAGCTAGAGCAAGTATTTGCGTGATGAACATGTTTTTTCGTGGGTCTTGGATGTTTTCTATGTAATTATAATTTATCTATATCTTATGTATATCATCAGCTAGTACCCATAATACAAGCTTTGCTTGTAAGCGAACGTTGTGTGCGATATTAATTACCTTCTCATTTGTGACTCGATCCTTTCACGAGAATTTTAAAATGCGTCGGAGGCAACGCACCGTCTACGTTGGCTTGGGCAAGTGTTAAAGGATGAATTCCTATCATTTGCCACGAATTAATCTTCTGAGCCGATTGGACAATCTATGTTACAAATTAATATTATAACACAGTGTACGATTTACAGGAAAAAAATAATGCGGCCTACTAAATAACAAGCAGGGCCTATGTTACGCTTCAAGGATAGCGCAAAGCGAATATGCTAAATATGATTTTGGCCTTTGCCGGTGAATATGAAAAATAAGTCTGAAGATTGTGACCATAGGAGGAAGACTATGTGCCAGGGTGTGGTTGCACATGATGAATCCTGGTTTGCTTCTCTTTGCCAAAGGCATGAACTGCGACGTCATCGGCGGATGCAACTTTTAACACTTATGCGACTATAGCTGTCGCTTTCGTATCGTCCTTTCGAGTAATATATTGTAAAGGTTGCAAATCACATTGATAGTATTTTAACCTCTACGCTAGTATACGAGACCGACAAGCAAGAAGTTTAAAAGTAGGTGATGTATTTAAATTAAGAATAAAGCCTGTCTCGTTCTAACTATTGTTAATAGGATTTTAGTCTTAAGTCAGCTTCCGAATAGAAGATATCCCAAAGGTCAAATAGTATTCGATTCCATTCCTGGAGCCCTATCCTTCATATGTGGTGAGCAACACTCTCACATGAATGGTGGAGCTGCGGTGCTCCCTTATCACATATGGCAGAGATGCGGTTGGTGTACAGCCTATCAAAGTATATATGTGCCTAGTATAATGGCTGCTGTTTTAAATCATCTCTTGTAATGATGATGGTGGATATGGATTGTTCTATGATCATTAAGTATTAAAATTACAAGTAAAAAAGGAAGAAATAAAATTGCACCACAATAATTAGTAGACAATAGTTTTTATATAGGTATAATTTGAAGATAAAGATCTGTTAACAGGGATAGCATGGTAAATCTTGATTCAGGCCAGCCTCTAATCGTTCTTTATTTCTATCGCGAAGTACCTATGTTATACCCGCAATAATTATCACAAACTCCCACGCGGAAAAAATAACCAAACAGTATTTCATCGGTATTGAAAACTCGTTTCAAAATTAACAGTCCGGGGTGCATAATAAAACGAGTGGGGGATAATCGTGCCTTTAATCAAGCGCGGTGATTACATCATAAAACAGATATCGACTCGTTCGATTCGCTATCGCCGTCTCTCACTACTCCCTCACGTTAAAGCAAGAGGAATGTCGCATGACAAAAATGTCGAATGGCTTAATGGGAGGGGGCCAGGGAGGTATGCATAATTCATAATAGGCTCTGTAGAATCACCGTTCACTTACGCTTCAAGTGATGATGTGGATGGTAATTTATAAGTTTTTATGATGCGAGATAAACAAGTTTCCGGAAAGCTTCTTAGCGATATCTAAAAAGCACTTAGGTTGGGACTGTCTTAAAAGATACTTTGAGTGGTAACAGTGAGAATAAGTGCGTTATTTAGCTTTTAGTAGAAATCTTTGAGGCTTAAAGGTGGGCCCAAAGCAGCTTTGGTTTGTATGAGTGTTGTGTGAATAGAGGTGGTTTCCTGGTATCTACGAGTAATTCCATTAAGCTTCCTACACAAATTTCAATAGAATACCTTTATATTAGATAAAAAATATATTCAAATTTTCACTTTAGTATATATAATAAATACCTACATCGAAGTTGTATAGGTACAGCTGGTCAAGAAAGTGGTGTAGAACTTTTGTACTTAAAAACACATGAATAGAGGCAAAAATTGGTAAACTAATTTCTCAGCCAACCGTACAAATTGATAACATCGTTTCATTACATACTTATTCAAGAACTCAAGACGTGAACGGTACTGGCACATGTTTAATACATTCCCTTCACTTTTCTGAAGCGAAATTCCCAGTGAAGTACAGTCAGTTGCATAAAAGATATACACGTTAAGTCACTTGTGTATATATATACATAAGTGACTTAACGTGTATATCTTTTGCAGCTGACTGTACCTCCGTGAATTTGTTGTATATTTCCAATACTTTCATTTTTGTACCTTCAACGCTTCTAAGAACAACTCGTTGGACATAAAACTTCGGCGACTACCTCTGTCAAGTATACTTTCAGCTTCTAACTGAACAATGTTATTCCCTTTCAGGTAAGTACTAAGACAATATTCAAGATGATCGAAACGCTGTTACTAGTTACTAGCCAAGTAAGTACCAATCGTTTAAGTAGACATGAGATTGTGTTCCTCTGCCTGTTTATTGATATTACTCGCTACTACTCTCAGTAAGTGCTTGTTATGTCGAATCATTAAGCGTTAGTGCTTGATTATGCACGCGCAGTTGAACCACATCTATCTATACTATTATAAAGTTGTAGAAATGAAATGTCTGTACATTGAAAATATTTTCAGAAATATAAGTGATACGGAGTATTCAAAGGTCACTGAAACTTTATTTTGCATTTTACGACGGCTGGCGGGAGTATGCGGTAAATAGAGAGGCCTTTGCCCAGCAGCGGGTCACTTCAACATGCTAATATACATGCAACAGCATATTGCAAGTTATAATGATCTAGTATTTTATCTTAAATCTGTCAGTAACATGATTTTGCATTTATTATAGGGTATACGGCTGCTAATCCAAACGCACAAAGCAATCAATATATTCAGAATTAGTAGCTTTCTCGTTTCTACAAAAAAAAATCTTAGTTTAACTACAAGATAAAGAGAATTACATTTTCGTAACTTGACAACCACGGATACTTTATCATTGGATATGATAAGGATTCCAAAACTGGCCGTATGACTATTCTTAATTTAAACACTGCAACAAAGATTTTCTTACCTATTTACTATTATTTTTAGGAATGAAAAGACTATAATGAATTGTCCACAGTAATGATGATATGATTAATCATGAATTGACGGTATCAAAAAAATTCTTGATAATCACTAAGAGTAGTTCACGCATTTGTGAAGCCAGTAATAACATTATGTCCAACAAGCTACGTTCACGTGACAAAGTGCTATAAATAAAATAAACTCCGGTATTTACTAAACCCTATCCCATGTCCAGAACTTGCCGGCTGCAGGCAATCCGCCAAATAGATAGAAGTTAGTAATTGCTTAGGAACCCACTTAACGGATATGTAGCATGACGTCAGTCCTGTTTATGGCTCAGCAGTATAATTTTAATAGCAGCATCGTTGCTGTTAGCAGATTTAATGGAGTATAGCAATGTTAAAAGGAAATGCGAGCACCCATTTTTGAATAGCCATACATCTTATAAAATCTTCGATGCGAGTTATATTTCACTAAAGTAATTATTAATATGCTTGCAATATTTTTTTGTTTATGAAAAGCAATCACTATTGTATCTGCAACCATAAAAACAATCCTCTTCATCTGCAAAGGTTTCTATAGACAAAGCAACCTATGTTAATTACATGTTTCTTTGTCTTCCTGTGTGTATCTGTAGACGCTCCCTCTGTCTACAGATACTAAGATCTATTCATAATTGCTATATTTCACAATTTCTACGTTAAAAGTTTACTAGGTAGTCACCTCGTATAAATATGATAGAAATTAAACGATTCTATTCAATATACGGTGAACAATTTTTCACAAACATTACCAAGAATACAATCAAGGCACCGGGCACATTGTTTAATATGTAAAACGCGTTGCGATTCGAAGGCGCCTCGAATTTGTTACGCGAACGTGTTAACGGTTTTAAGCAATTTGTGGAAGGAAATCCTCGATTTTCACGGAAAAAAAATGGTTTATTTAAAGTCGAGATAAGTTTGAATCAGCTTTGAATATTTTTTTGAATATTTTTCCTATTACTTTAAACGAGCAATCATGGTATAGCTAGTGACTCGTATTAATAATTGTAATTGGTTTTTCGGAAACGGCTCTAACAATTTTTGGATGATATTTGATATGTGGATTCAGTTTGGCTTTTAAAGTTTATAACCTATTTGGATAGGATTTATCCGCAAAAAACAAGAAAAAACTGGCCAAGAGCATGTCCGACCATGCTTAGTACAGAGTTCTGTGGCCGCAATAAGATGTCAAAAAGTGCACTAGCAAAAGAATGTATCTTCATTGCACTTACGTATTTTTGTTAAAAAACGCAGTTTTACGGCAACAATTTATATTTTTTGTGGTTTTTCACATTTTTTGGACATAATTTTAGACTCAATTTATGCTAATTTCGGAGCGATTAAATTCCTTTATCAAAAAAATTGCCTTGGAACCTTACAACTGTGTAAAATGCCTGTGATATTCGGATTCGGACGGACAGATGGATGGACATGACGAAACTGTAAGGGTTACTTTTGGCTATGGCCATTTTGGCTACTGCTCGCTAAGGTACTTATAAATGCTTGTTTGTAAAGATGTTGGTATGTTTGTAGGGTCAATAAGGTGGAAATTGACCAGCGGATGTCGGTTAGATTAAACTTGGCACACATTTATAAGATAGAATAAACAAAGAAAACCAAATTCACAGGTGGAAATGCGGAGAAATGCTTATGTTTAATGCATTCTCATTAATTTACTACGTGGTAAAATAATCGAACTTACGTTATATTGTTGCAATATATATATATTACAGCAATTTCAACATTTCAAGGATAAACGTCACGTGCCTTATTAAATTGTTTAGAAATGTTACGAGTATATATAATTGATTCATAGTAGTTATTTAAGCTAATAAGTTGTTCCAAGAAGATACTTTTTTCCAGTGATTATTAGAAAATCTGAGCTGTTGTGTTCTTCTAATAGTAGGTAGATTCTGTTGTAGAAATACTTATGAAAAATATAATTTCCGTCTGACTAACTTGCCGTCAAAAATACCTAAAACATGTAGAGGTTATCTATCCCTCCCGGTTTTATTGCCCAAAGGGATAAAAAGAGGAAACCTTACATAAAATACAGGATTATGTTGAGAAAGATATTCGATATTATATCTGACTTATTCTATTTATCATATTTACTTAGGTACTAAAAGGTGCCCTTTCGAGGAGGACAATAAAGTCATAACCTTTTTTGATTAACCCTTTTTTGCTTCAGCGTTGTCAAGTGAAAATTATCATATAACTATCTCTAAAAATAATTAAAATCTGTCGATCAATTTGGCGTGATGATGGCCCAAATAGCAATATGCAATTAACAAGAAATACTATTGACTCAGTGGTCTTCAAATAGTTTTCACTTAGTAATAGGGTCGGGACCCTATTACTAAGACTCTGCTGTCGGTCTGTCTGTCTGTCTGTTCAGGTCTCCGTTTGTCGCCAGGCTGTATCTCATGCACCGTGATAACTAGGCAGTTGAAATTTTTACAAGTCTGTCAGTAACCAATATAAAATGATCGAACACTGCATATATTTTATTTATTTATTTATTCATTAATTGCATACATGTCTATGACTAATTACATAATTTAAGCACAAACATGGTGCAACACTTACAAAATATGAGACTTACACTATAGTTTTATTCCAACATTTCCACATATCATACAGGTTCAAGAGGTTAAAAGTTTTTCTTAGGAGTAGAGCTCTGCTAACACTCGATTTTCATAGATGGAACCCTCGGTGCGCCAGTCCAACCCGCACTTGGCCTGTTTTTAGGGTTCCGTACCAGAAAGGTACGAAAGGAACCCTTATGGTGCGACTCTGTCTGTCTGTCTGTCTGTCTGTCTGTCTGTGTCTCAAAAACGACTTATGCTAACTATTTGAAATTTGGAATATTTATAAACATGGTCAGCCCACATGTATTGCAGAGGACATATTTAAAAATATATTTTAATTTTCTAAAAAAACGACGAATATGAGGGGGGAGGGGGGGAATTACAAATCTAGCTAATGTGCTGCACATTTACGAACAGTTTTTTTAATAATGTGATTAGTTTTGGTTTTATTAAGAAAAATGTGAAAAAAAACACCATCGGTAGCGTTAAGTTTGCACCTGATTTGTATGCAATGCATTAGACATTAGGTGCAAACTTAACTCAACCGGTACCTGGTAATAAAGTAGTAAAAATGTGTACAGAAGCCTCGGTGCGCGAGTCCGACTCTTACTTGGCCGGTTCTATTTTCCTTTATTTAATTTTTACAACATCATAACAATATTGGAGACCGCATCTTTGTGTGAACGTAGTGTAGAGGTGCGTCCACACTTGTATCATTTGCTCGTATCCGATCACCGTGCCGTAGCATGACTGCGTATCGCGCTGCTTGGACGCTTACTGTCGGTGCGCCGATCATGCTGTACTCGTCCGATATAACTGTGTGATACGCGTAGCAAAATGGATTTCGAGCGATCCGATCGGTGCAACGTCCAAACGCGTGATCGTGACACACGATCATGCCACGCGACAATGATCTGATACGGGCAAATGATACAAATGTGGACGCATCTTAGGCCGCTCTCCAGCCAGGGTGGAACGCCGACATACATATGAAAGGTGGGACTGGCAGCAGTTAGAAACCAAAACTCATGACATGAACTCAAGATTTATGAGCTCAGTGGCATGCCATGGGAGGGGCCTATTTCCAGCAGTGGGCGTAGATTAGGTTAAGAAAGTAAAAAAAATTGTCACTAAATACGCAAGTTAATATTAAAATAAATTAAGATATGTATTAAGGCTATCCAACAAAAGGCGTGATGACGGGGTGCAAAATCAAAATTCTAATTAAGTAGTCCATCAGTAAAATAGTATTATGTTCAGTGAATTAATGTTATGTTATTTCTTTGATCTATAAACCGAGAGAATTAAAAATATTGGACAGGTATATTTGCTTTTCTAATGAAATAAAATAAACCTGATAAATTGGATTAAAGTTTAGGAGTTGACTTCAATGTATCGCCTTTATTTTTACATTACGTAAAGAAACAAAGAATAAGTCTGCAAAGTTCTTTCACACTCTGAAAAGATCACAAAGGTCAATTGAAATCTGCAACTTGTGATGAAAAGAAAAACTCTGCATATGCTCTGCATGGTATACCTTTGCGGGCCTTTGGCCCTTTGGTTCCTAACTTTCGGATTTAAAAGCTCCGCACCTTCGACGCTATGAGGAAAGCTTTTCCTTCAGCGCCGGGTTTTTCGCGCTCACGCTAAAGACACTGGGAGGTGAAGGTGGGTCTGTCTGAGAGACTGGAAGGGTTGGCCCTGCGGCATAGTAGGCCTTGAGCGATTGGGCTAACTTGGTGAATACGTCGGGCTGTGGCTATCTCATTAATCACTGTGCCTCCGATAGACTAAAGCGCTGAGAGGTAATGAGTGTCTGGGTGGGCTCGCCATGTGCGAGTTTGCGTATGAGGCACTTTTGGACACCCCGAACCTTCGACTCTGGCCTTGAAGTGCTGATTTTTACATGGTCACTTGGCCGAGTTTAAGATACTTAGGAGATAAGTAAGTGAATGTTTGCAGGTACAGATATCGAAAGATTACTGTTCCTCGGAGTGTAGTTTACTTATATTATGATGAATTTAAGAGATTTCGACGAATTGAGAGCTTCCTTTTTGGGGAGTCGGTTAAAAAGCAACTTCCACTTGTAGTACATGTTACAAGCTGTAGGAAAACGGGCGCTTGAGCGTCATATATAGTTACATCCAGCATTAGACGTTAACCCGACGTTGCTATTTTTTATAAATGTCTTAGCCGGTGTCCCTTCATATTCCTTCTTCTATCTGTTATATGTGATAGGTAGGGTCTAGGGTTTATCCTATAGGTACACTAGTTAATATGGTGTGGGTTGAAATTTATATTTTAAAACTCCTTTTTATAAATATGTACGAGTAAATTACCACAAAGCTACCCTCAATGTAAGATTATGTTTTCTTGTATCTTGATTTTTTTTAATCGTATCAATTGAACGTTCCTGCAGGAAACGAACTTTATATTATATATTACTTATTTAGAAATAAGTAATTATATAATATTATATAAAAGGAAATAGAAAATGGCCCAAAAATAAATCCTTTATCACAAATTTAAGAAGGAAACCAATAATTATTTTTTTCACAAAAACGTTTCCTCTCGACATAACAATGATTTCGGCAACCCTTCGATTGGCTGCGAGACATTTTTATTATTATATAACCAAATTTACCAGGAAACCATTTTCCAATTAAATTTGGTACACAGTAGGCGCAGGGAATCTTAAAGGGATTCCGTCTTTATTGTTTCATTAAAAGCTTTCTCTCTCCATGATTCCCCCGTAACAGTATTAACTTCGTAACGAGAATAAATAAGTATAATTATACTTTTTATGGTGACCGCCAGTCAGTAAATATACCAATTTTATTTGCCTTTAGCACGAAATGTTCAGTAGCTGATAAAAGGGTACTAAACTTGGCTTCAATCATCAAATGGAAAACGTTTTAATTTTACATGTAGGTACATATCGCGTTGCGTCCATACGTGTTCCTTTGGATCGGGGCTTAATCGCGTATAAATATGATTTATTTAATTACCCATAATTGTTATTATTGCTAATGAGTGAAGAACTTGTAAGTTTCAATCATCGTGTTCCTTCGAGACTATGGAACTAACGCAACGTCCGATACGTCGAAGAATTATCTCTGTAGTTTTGTTGAGTTGTGATAATGAGTGAAGATCGTGTATTATTAAATCAATAATTCAATATGATTTTTACCAAGAAACGTAAAGAAACATTAACGTCGTTGTATAAGAATGAATTTATTTTATTTTTATTTTATTTTATTTATTTGGCACACTAAACAGATAACATTCAAAATAACATATAACAATACATAGAACAGGCTTTGTACAAAAATGCCATCCAAAACAAGTATGCACAACATGATTAAAACAATACAGTAACATCGTAAAATACCCTAAATTAAAAAATAACTATGATCAACATGGCCAAACTGTTAAATATAACATAATAATTATTTTCTGAGCATCTCAGAACAGAATTAATTTGCATTATTGTTACGAGTAATAATTAACAATATTAATAATATTAACAGGTGTTTAACGCGAAAGCACTTCTACAATCTGCCTCCTGAATACCAGAAATCGTGGATTGAAAATGTCAATATTCTTGTCTTTTGCCACTAGGTCATTGTACTGACGGTACATTCTTACAATGGGATTGTAATAGGAAGTATTGTTTTTGTATCCCTGCAGAGCGAAAACTTTAGGGGCACGCGATCTGAATCGTGGTGTATTAAAGGTGACATGTGACAGGATATAGGGTGAGTCAATTTTAGAGTGAAGGACCTTGTGTAGAAATAGCATGTCATGCAAAATACGACTGAATGAATGAATGAGCTATGAATGAATGAGAATGAATGAATGAGCTTTATTTACGCAAATATGATACACGGATACAAGATGTTAATTATAACTTAGTGTCACATATTTGGCTGCTGACGCGACGTGTAAATTTTAAAATTTATTACACTATAAAAAATTGAATCACCGAAATGTCAGTAATAAACATAAATTACAAAATTATTAAACTATAAAAAAATTAATCACTAAAATGTCAGTAATAAACATAGATTACACAATTATTAAACTATACAAAATTAAAACACCAATACTCAATAATAATAAATAAATATCTAGTTCCATACAATAACAATAACGTTTAAATTATAAACTCTATTATTCAGGTACTCTTGAACTGAATAAAAACAATTATTCATTAAAAAGTAATCAATTTTCTGCTTGAACTCATGGATTTCACATTGCTTTAAGAGGTATAAAGATGACTATTTCATCATCGTCGCAATATTAAAATTATTCATTTATTCGCGTGTTTCTTGATTTGATATGTTTTCACACAAAGTGCGTTCACCTTTTTTCGTTTAACTTTAAATGTTTTTTTTTGCGGGGAATTCGTTATCGGATAATGCTATTCAAAATTATTCTTAAAGAATGCGCTGTTTTCGTGAAATATACTACAGAACTACACATGCAATTATGCGCATGTATAAAGTTGGTATTATATGTCTAGTTTGATATGTTTACAATGACGATCATAGGACGTTTGCTTGTCAATGTAAAGAGTCTGTGTCAATTTATGTCTTATAATATTCACTAAAATTATCTTAAAAGGCCTTTGCTTACGTAAGGGCTTCATTCACTTCATGTTTTAACGCTTCGCCGACGCGCAATACCGCGCATGCAAGTTAAAATGCAGTACTGCTCTGTGAAATGAAAAACGCGCTATAGATGCGCGTTCCTAAAACGCGGTTTGTATACAAAATACAAACCGCGGTTTGTATATAAAATTTCCCGCAAATCTACTACAGATTTTTCCATACTACTCATTAAAAAATACATAGTTTTCTAGCTCTAATTTATTACGAGTATGTTAGTTGTAGTCGTAAGACCGAAGTGAAGTGTGACAGAGGAGAGTTGTGACATCGTTGATTCTTTGAAATCTATTAAATGATAGCGAACTCGCTATAGCACGCGTTTGTTAATTCAAGCTTCGAGCTAATAGTTTTTAGGGTACAAAAAATCGATGCTTACACAACTCTGCTTTTTCACAACTGAGGGTCTAAAAATCAATATGATCGATATCACATTGATTTTTAGACCCTCTACTCGAATGAGATGAGGAATATAACATATAAACATTTTGGGATTTCCTATAATAGGTACTATAGCTTTCACTGTATTTTGCTTCTTTCCTGGGAATTTAAACCAGGATGACAGGGAATGACAGGAGTAATTTGCCTTCACTCCGGTCCATATTGTATAATGTAATAGTGAATACAAGAAACCAACAACAAAGTTCGCATTGACAATATTGATATTCCTACGGTAGTTCAGAAAGCCTACAGTAAAAATCCTTTGACAAACAATTAAATTGACAAGCCCACAAAAACCGGTCATGTCTATATTTAACAAGGGGTAACCCTACTGTTAATGCCAGTCCTATCGGACTTCAAAGGGCTTTGTTTACGCATTCAACCCAAGTATCAATATCGATATGCGTAAAATATATTTGACAAAGCTTAGGGTTGCCACTTGCTTTGATCTCACCCAGCCATCATATTCTTTTTGGAGTTGTATAATATTTTAGCCTGTTTTACGATACAATACGCTATTAAAATTTTGTGCAAGAAAGAAAGTGTGTACCGTACATATTATTATAGACATTTTAGTCAGATCAGCAATGGTTACTGCCAAAAGTACTCTTTTAATTTTTAGTTTTACGAGTATTATTACATCGCGCCCCAACGTTTTAATTTTAATTTCAGGGATAATAACATGTAAGTTACCACTTACATGTTATTATCAATTAAAATAATTATAGTTATTTATATTAATGGCATATACCAGGTACAATTGAAATATTTAAATCAATTCCCTTTAATAATGTCAGCATCAACAGGAAACTCGTGAACAAAAGCCTCATCTAGCTGAGTAACGAGCGGATGTCCCGGCTATTGACTGGTAACCCTGTGCGTCCTTTGGGAGGAATGTCGATAAATATGTATGTATTGGGTCGACAGCCCTGTGTCACCTGGGATATCGTAATTGCATTCTGGTCCCAAATTATACATACAATTTATTCGTAGTTTGACTAGTTGGATAACTCGTTGATGGACGTGGTGTCGTGGTGGGAAGTTTATTAATATTGTCAATGGTAGGGACAATGTGTTTGACATGGCGGATGAGTGACGGTAACAACTTTGTTAGGGATGATAGAGATGGGTATGTGGTTAAAGTCCGCTAAAGTCTATAAGGATGGTAGCACGTGTAATCTATACAACCCAGTGGTGACATCGCTATGTGTTATTTTAAAAGATCTACTCGTAGTTTCGAGGAATAGGCTTTATCACCATTAATTATTCTCAGTTGTGAACACCCAGTTACGGATATTGCCCAAAATATATGTTTGCCCTTTTTTAAGGTTCCGTAGCCAATATGACAAAAACGGAACCCTTATATGTAGTGTCGTCATTTTCGTTCGTCCGTCCGTACGTCCGTATTTTACTCAAAAACCACAAGATGATATTGAGGAAATTTGGCGTATAGGTGTCTTGAATATGTCGGTACTTAGTTTGGTAGTTGAATAACAAAAATTTTAGGTTACTTAGTATTTTTAGTAAGTAAGTAAATAGTTTCTGAAATAATCCCTTCGAAATAGCATAATGTGTCCACCTGCCCTTATCTTTTAAAGAATATATTATATGTCTAAAAAATATGAAAAAAATCATGAAGACAATGATTATTAAATACTTTCAACGATTTCTTTTCAACATGGTAAGAAGTACCGTGTTACATGTTAAGTGTTAGTACCTACCTACATATAGTTATGGCTGAAAAACTGTAAAACTGTTAAGTGCCATGAAGATATACATACTCTTTTGCTGTTGCACTTTTTTACATCGAATGTTTTGAATCTGTAGTGCATTTCGTTGTAGTAAGGGCTAAACTGAGCATGGTCCGGCAAGACATGTTCTTGGCCAGTTTTTGTATATTTATTTAGTAAATGGCGTACTGAATTTTAATACTCGTACTCGTAACTTACGATGGCTAACGTAGGTATGTAAAAAGTAGGTACGTCTCTATGCTCGGCTATGACGTAAAAGATAAAGAATACAGTAAATGCACCTTCTCAATTTTAATATTATGGCAACGACTCAAGCACCTTATGTATTTTAATCAGATTAATGATGGCTTGATCATAACGTAATCTCATAACGCAATTATGTTTTAATATAATAAAATTAATTCTCTGCCATGTAATTTCCTCTCTTAAGAACATAAATTAGCATCGTATGAGGTAATCTCACCCGTGAAACGGGGCAAAGCACGTGATTTTATTACGACGTGTATGAAATTTATGATTTAATTCGCGTGTTCTGATTTATGATAATTTCTTTCCTAAACGGGTAATTAGGATACACGAATTGCAAGAAAATTTACTTTTTACCTTCTCGAAAATAATTTTATTGCACTTTAGACAACATCGAAGCGGCACGCGAATCGCGGCGGGATTATTTTGTCTCCTAGGCTATCGTAACTCACCGCGATTTCGCTTGTTGTGTGACACAGCATCACTCACTTTTTTGCACTGTATTGAAAAGAAAAAAACTGACAATGTTTGGTGTGTGAAAATGAGTCGTGTATCTATCTTATCGTATTAAGTATTAAAGCATGATTTTTAGAACCAGTAACAGTATAGTAAGACATTTAATCAGAGTAGATGCAAAACTAGCGCACATACCCGATTTTTACCACTATCTTAACGTATCTGTGCGCGATTACTAGAAACATACCTCAATGTCAACTGCCTATTTGAAAACTTCTAAAACAATGCAAGTCAAACACTCGTTAACCTAAATAAGAATAGTTTCCACTTAAATTGAAAAGCTCCGGCAGACAAAAGCCACCACGTGTCGCATCAGCATTTCCATTTCAGTCCCCGCTAGTTATTCGACATACGATCAAAAAGTTCCGAAACGGCCAACGGAAGTCGACTAAGCAGAAATTCAGTCCAATTTCCTGGTATGTCATATTTATTGGCCCTTCGCCGGTTCGTTCGGAAATGCTGAGTGTAGGCATCCAGAGCGATCGACATCCTTATTCTGACCATTGGATTTCGGTATGAATTTATTGGCATTGTAAATTTACGTTCTTATTGATACATTGTTGATTGGATGTGTTTCATGAGCTTCAGATATGAATACTTCTTCATTACATTCAATGTGGTCCTGATTCACATCATATCCCTCATCCTCCTCCTTACCGCAGGCGACGTCTCAGCTAAAAAGTGGGCCTGTAACAGTTTAGGCTTTAGGGTCAAGATATAACTAGTATCGCAGTTACACTACTTGTCTTGTACGGTGATTGTATTACCCCAGCTGATCTTATTAAATGTTCTTAACAAATAAATTATTTTCATATTGATGTTGTAATACGAATTGTTTATATGGTAACAAATTTGCATATAAAAATCAGACAAGTGCAAGTCAGACTAGTGCCAAAGTGTTCCGTAACATAGTATGTACCCAAAAAAAACCAGCCAAGTGCGAATCCGACTCGCACAATGAGGGTTCCGTACAAAATATAAGCTACAAACGGCCGTATCAATGAAAATGTTGTGTTAGCAGAGGCCTACTCGTTAGCAAAATGGTGTTCGGTCATTAACACGCTTTTATAAGGTCGACCTGTATGTAACTATGTAATGGAATCTAAGGTAAGGTAATTTAACCATCTTCCAAGGATCGTAGCGTCGTGAAAATTGGCAGCTGTATGTAGTTTTGATGACAATACAATAATATGGTACTGTCGAACTGATCTGATGATGGAGCCGGAAGATATGAACTGGAACTTCATGATGGAACATCGTATCATAGCTGTGTTTGGATTTGTTAGAAAAGTCTTGTAAAGCATGTTTTTCTAGTGTTTTTTAAACTATTAATTTATTTTATATTGGTTTGACATAGACAGACCGAGATAAAACTATACTGTTTTTAGTATTTATTAATATGGCAGCAAAAGAAATACATCATTTGAAAAAATTTCAACTGTCTAGCTGTCACGGTTCATGAGATACAGCCCGGTGACAAACGGACAGACAGACAGACGGACGGAGAGACAGATAGACAGATAGACAGACGGACAGCGGAGTCTTAGTAATAGGGTCCCGTTTTATCGTTTGGGTACGGAACCATAACAACGATAAAAACAAATTTACGAGTGTGGGATTCCCGATCCGTTATATTCCTAATTTAGTTTAATTTAATTATTGTTGTTATGTATTGTGCCTTTTGTATAAAAGGTGCCCACGAGCAACCTGAAAGATTTTATCTACTCTTTCCTTAGGTTATTAGTAGCAAAAGATGTCATACGAACGCCAGCCAAATCCAGTTTTTAAAATATTATTAATTTCCATGTAAACGATTTATTGTGATTACTATAGTGCAGTAATCTTTTTTGATCCCGACGCTGCGGCGTATGTTACCAAATTTTGCGACGCTATTGATAGACATCAAAGAGGCAGCTACCACTCATAAAAATCATTATTTTTGTACAGTTCCCCGTGTATGAATTCTTTGATCTACATAGATTAGTAAGAAAAAATATTAGTTAGATTGTTTTATTTCAATTAGTTAGCTGTCAAAGTCATGTTTATTTTTATTTTTTCTTACTAATCTATGTAGATTCTGAGTTTACTTAATGGAATGATATCCGGAAAAAAATATATAAAATGTTCCCAATTTTCATGTATAATACTCGACAAAACTAGATTTTTTTTTGCTGAATTTGACTGGGGTTTATATAACATTTTTTACTCAATTAATGACCTCAGCAAAGCATGGTTACTTTCGGATTCCCGGCGAGTGGCGTGTATATAAGTATATAATATACATTTTTCGAAAATTTCAAGTATCTACCTAATACGATTCAAGAGATAGAGCCTTGTGACAGAGAGACTACGGAGGTTTAGCAATAGGGTTCTGTAGGTTCCCTTCGGGCATGGACCCTAAAAATTACATTTGTTCCATGTCAATTATATACCTACAGTGCTGCACACAAGAAGTGCCTTTTATTCAATTTCGATGTTGTAATTGGTTTCATTTAAATATAAAGTTTTGTTACAATTCTGTGTCAGAATTAGATGACAGTGCCGAGTTAACGAACTGACAACCTTGCGGAGTTTATGTTCAGAAGACATATGCTTTTCGAATTACGAATGATCTTTAGGAGCAGCACCGTATATTGATTTTTGAACACACGGTTTTGTGGACTTAGAATTGAAGAAATGTTTTACCTATAATAATATTTTATTTGTGTGTACGGTCTGATGGCAATATTAAATACGCTTATTACTTGTATTATCGTAAGAGATACCGTTTTCCATGTTAGGGATATATTACTATTATTATTTGTTGGGAAAGATGTTAGAAAGCAAGCAATATTAATAACATATTTCTCTTTCAGAAGTTGCTTGGACAATATAATGATCTTCATCGTATAGGAGAAAGAAAGCTACTCTTGCTAGAGTAGAACGTTTATAAACATGTATTCTTGTTTAGTAAACAAAACACAATTTTAAAAACGAGGTGTTTCCGCGTTAGAAAAACCATTAAAATCATAAAGAACCAGAATGATATACTTAAAAATGATGAGTTTTCTTCATTAATAGTTTAGATTTAGGAGTTAATCCCATCAAAGCTAAGTTAATCAAGAGTTCAAAAAGTTTACCACCGAACATAAATTGGAAACAAATAACGAAGCATTCAAATTGATGAATGCATGGTATTTATACGTTTATTTAATTTTACTGCACAGTTTTATATTAATTTCATCCGATACTTCCGCCTTTAAGAACATATGGGCCTGGCTAATGAATAGAAAATGAACAGGGACGGTCAAAATCTTTTTTTTATGAGGTACGAGTAATATGGAAACCCATCAATCAGAAGCAAAAACAACAATACGAGATAACCGTACTTAAAATTTACAGGTAAATCGTTCGTAGGTATATTATGTATATATTGAATCAGGACCGCCGGCGTTATTATTATAACTATAAATATTGAATTATAATTTATTTACATCTCTGTAAATTCACAGAAGTTAAATACAGTTTTTATATTCGATTTTCGCGTAAGTATTCATTGCTTTAATCACACCAAGCCGTATTTCGTGGAAATCTTATCCAACACAGCCTATTCAGAATCCTTATCTAAGGCGTCTTTTAACTTGAGCCACAGGTTTATACCACCAAAGATTCCGCCTGGAGCTATTGGCAATTATGACGGCCTATCGCACCTCAAAGCGAGGGCGGCTAGATGAGACGCTTTTCACGCGCCTGCGACGTCGACTCGCTAAATGACGTCGCTGTAAGGGACCTTCAAAGACGGTTTTCCACTGTTTTACACAATTACGTACTCTATGTTTTTGTTGATTGCACATAGCAACCATGTACCAGGATATTTTAGGACCAATAATTAATCCAACCCAAGCCAGGTTATAATCAAGAGCACCTACTATCAATCCTGATTGTTAATAAAAGTGTCGTAATCTTACACCAAAATATTTTTTGTGGCAATGTTCCTGTAAAATGTTTTTTGAGTGTCGCAAAACTGAAAATCAGATTTTTGTAACAATTTCTCGGGTATTTTTTTTACTCGTAAAATTGATAGAGCTCTTGATTCTAAGTACATAAAACGAGCCCAAAAAGTCCATAATCTGAGACAACAAGTCGGTTAAACAAGATGGTTCACTTTTTGGAAAATGCCCTCAATAAACTTATTCAATCCTCTTACCGCCATCAAACGATGGTTCTACTTTTGTTCAAATGCTAAAAAAACCATTGGTCTACTCTAAAGGTTTTATCTGAGCGAAATGTCAGACATAGGTCGTACACGGGCACCTTTAAGCTTATCTTACTGCCAGTGTAAGTGCACGCTTTAAAGCTCTTTTGTTTTCAAGATCACATCTCTTTTAACTTGATAAGGCGACCGTATAATGATTTTAACGGGGTCTTATTAAAATGTTACTAGTCTTTTGTTACATTATTAAGTTGATTTTAAAGTAGAGTTCAGAATTACGCGAACTGCATTAACAGCTGAAAATGTTTAGTACTTGGTTAAGTGGAATAAAAAATCACAATAGTGCAACGTGGCAGGAAGCAGGAATCAAAATTCCTCGTCGTTCGACATGTCAGACCATGTTTTCGGCCGGAGGGTTAGTTGCGATAGGGTTACCTATGTTTTTTCAAAAAAATATTGCCAAATTATCACAACCCAAAAAAAAAACGAAGAATTTCATTTGCCAAATAATCGTTTGACACATGAACTTTTCGCAAATAATTCTTACGCAAACCTAATGGCACATTAATGTTTAGGCAATGACTCGTTTACCAAATCGTACTATGACCAAATTTCACTTTGTCAAATGTTTTAGTTGGCATAATATTTTTTAAGCAAAACCATATTAGGCAAATGATTTGTATCGTCAATATTCAAATTATTATTTCTTAGTTCTAACCTAACCTACTATTCTGGTAACAGTTTGTTTTTGTTAGGGGTAGAACTGTCACCCCTAACAAAAGGCAAGACTCGACATAGGCCTTCGCGGCTCGCTCGCTTCGCTCGATCGTTCGGGTCGCAGTTCAACCTAACACTCCTCCTCGCTTCGCTCGTCGTCGTACCTAACCTAACGCAAGTCGGACCAGCCTTAAGGTGAAATAGATAAGTTGAAATTATGGTTAATGAAAGAAATATCAAATAATTATTAGCCTTAACAATAATATGTCAACAACCGAACTTATCTACTTCCCGTAAGCAAAATGTACATACTTTATTACGATCAAAAGTCATAAGACGATTGAGGGTAAAATTCATTGAAAATTGATTTGTTCTTGAAATGTTCCTTTTTTGTTATCTACTTACATCTATCGTGGTTTATATTTGTTGTAATAACATTCAACAGATGGTCATTGCTTCGCTTCTTGACGGTGGGGTCATCGTGTTATTTGGAATTTTATTTATTTCCGACCTATATCTAGTCCGTAGATAAAAACACTCATATTTTTTCACAAATAAATGGTGTGTTGTGAATAGCTGCAGAGGTTAATATTATAAACTGAAATATTCGCATTTATAATGTCTTATACTTGTATATATTAATTAAAAAATTAGAAATAAATACCAGTATGTTTAAAATATATATGATCCTAAATAATATTGCTTGAAATCGTTATGTTGGAAAAATATATAAACACAAATATTAATAATAGAGATGTTTATGTTGTTTTGGAAAAAAAAATACCACCCGAGATAAATCCGATTTTGGTTGTTTTATGTTTTGTCATAACAATTCATTTGACTAAATGTTTTTTGTGTAATGTTTTTCTGCCTTAATAAAGCATTTGCTAAAAGATCAAATGTCTAAATGTCAGTTTTCGTAGTAATATTCTGCTGAACGAAAATGTAACCAAATAAAAATTTGCGTAGTGTAATTATGCCACAGATTGCATTGACAAAAAAGACAGTTGCTAAAATTTGTTTGGGTAATGAAATTTGATGAAAATAATTTTGTTAAAACGGCAGGATCCCGTTGCGATACACTTCAAGTATTCGAAAAATAAAAGAAAATAAATTAGGTAGGTACTTAAAATGTAGTTAATAGTTCACTAATAGTAGTTGGATATCCGACATTTGAATAAACACATAATCTGGGTTTTGTATATTATGCAAATAGGTAACTATAATGAAACGCTTCGAAATAATTCCCAAGTTGTGATTTAGAACTATCGATATTCATAAGCTTAATCTTAAAGTTAACTAGTTCCAATTATCGCAAGCACTACTACAACCTAGTACGTGCCTTTGTCTTGTATTTAATAACTCGCTAGTCAGTCCTTCAAAGCTTTGTCAAAGTTCCAATCGTTTAATGAACCCAGTGAGCGTTTAACTACATAGATAAACTACTAACTGTGATAGTCCTCAGACTGCAGTCTCAGGGGAGCCAATCAAATGTCTGGCCCAAGTTTGCTGTTCGCAGCCGCGAACTGAGCCCTCTAGGGATTTAATAAGCTTATTAGCCGTGGTTTTCCAAAAAAAGAAAAACTGCGGTTTTATCTCGAATTCAATACTGTTTTCGCTAATGAAGTCCCTGTCGAGAAATAAATGTCGCAGGGAAATAGCTAAAACAGAAATTTGATCAAATCCGTAAGGGATATGACCAAATCACGCAGGATGTTAAAATAGCGAATCAATTTATCATTTGTCTAGAAAAAGTCAGTCATTTGATTGAATCCCTGAATCAGTTTAGTGAAATGACGAAATCAGCCAAAAAAGGCAACTTGTTTTGTCAATTCACCAGATTTGTTTAGTGATTTGATAAATCCCTGAAACACACCAGTGATTTGACGAAACGAACTCGCAAAGTCAACTCGTTTTATCATTTCTCTAGACACGTTCAGTGATATGTCAAAATCTTTATCATATCACTAAACGTGAGACATAAGAGACTTTATAATATCACTGAACTTGTCTAGTGAAATGATAAAACGAATTGACTTTGCAAGTTCGTTTTGTCAACTCACTGACGTGTTTCAGGGATTTTATCAAGACACTAAACAAATCTGGTGAAATGATAAAACGAGTTGTCTTTTTTGGCTGATTTTGTCATTTCACTAAACTGATTCAGAGATTTAATCAAATGACTGACTTTTTCTAGACAAATGATTCGCCATTTTAACATCCTGCGTGATTTGGTCATATTCCTTAGGGATTTTATTAAATCTCTGTTTTGGGCTATTTCCCTGCGACATAAATATTTAATAAAAAACTGCGAACGCCGTTTATACGCTAAATTTACGCTAGGAACGTAATATTTAGGTACATATAGTTCTGATTAAATACTTAATATACCTACAAGCACAAACCTTACCCCAAGGTTTGCGAGATGCAGTTGTTTCGCATTAAAAGCACCTGTTGTTTGCCTACACATGTTACTATTATTACATGTTTTATGGAATGTATAAATAATAGTAATGCAGAAGTTATTTTTTGTATTGAACTTTAATTGCAGCCTTCTCTAAGTCGCATAAATACGACTAGATGCCAAAATACGAGTAGGTACTCCGATATCACCCGGTTTCCCGATCTGCGGTAAACGTTCACACATCACCACATTCTGAAGCTCGTATTTTCGGTTTGCTCCCCGTATCGTATCGGGGTAGAAGACCACCATTGCAATTAAATATATTCGTCTCAAATCTACGTTCAAATGTGTTTACATTTCCCGAGCGTTGCCGTCACGGGCGGAGCGAACAATCGGCGGCTAACGAACCCTAATTAGAACCCAACGAGTATATAGAGCTATAAAATCGTAAGACAAGCAGCTAGTTAAGAAACACGGCTTCCTTGGATAAATTAATAAATGTGACAACATTATGAAAAGGACTGCCTAAATAAATGTGTATTTGCAAAACAAACAAACCTGAATACACCTTATTGTCGAGTTTACTGATGAGATGAGAAGGAACGGTCCTCGTGCGGGCTCGGTGTGAAACATAATATCCACTTCAAAAATTCGTAGAAAGTGATTTTAATTTGAATTCGAGTTTATTTTACCGAAAGAGTTATATATCTTTAACGCAATTGATGTACATTTAATTTACTTCATTTTTCAGTTATATCATTAGTTTGTGGAAAAAATGCGGCAGGTACAACTTTCAATTACGTGCTGTTTATTAAAGTTATTAATATTATTGAAGTAAATGCACTTTATTCTGTAAGTAGGCCTCAAAGGCACTTTTACAAGAGTGAATCGACCAGTACCAATGCATATCATAGAAATAATAGTACTGTTAGTAACTACAAACAATACTAATCAACACAATACACTAATTAACACTGCGTTCAGACAGATTCTGATATTGCAACTGTCTCATGTCAAGCTACTACATAATGTGGTCTCAGCAAACAACTCAAGGCAATCAAACACGGTAAGGGTTTTCTATTGACCCTCAGCGGTTAACCGACCCTCAATGCCGCCTTTGTGTAGATTCGGTAAATGACTGTCTGTAATGACGTGCAATATCCAATGACATAGGGTAAATCAAGGAAAATTCAATGACTTATGTTCACAGTCCATAATTTTTTTTGTCAAGGTAAGTACTTATTCGATAAATTGTATCGTATTTTGATATTTTTATATATGTACAAGAATTGATCGCTTAAAGTAATATGATACAAAAGAAAACGAGTTCCAAAAATTGGAATCGAAAAATATATTTCCACTGCGCCAAGCTTATGCATACAAAAATGTGACGGAATGGAATGGACAATCTAGGGCACATTTTTATGATACTAGGTAAGGTAAAAATACAAAAGTCAGTATTCTGGAAAAAGAAGTTAATGTACGCTTAGTTTAGAAGAAGCTCATAAGAAATATACGCGGGTGCAGCCGCGCAACAACCTGTAGTGTGCTGAAATAAACTTTTGACAGGAATAAATAAGTGAGGTTATGAATTGCATCGGCTTTTTCATAGGCAGTGCGAAGCTCAGCGAATAGCTACAGTTTCACAGGTTGCGCTGGTGTTGATTACACAGGTCCCTGCAACGGTAGCTCACTCGGGAATCGCGCTTAATTGCCGCCATGTCGAGCCAGTTTAAACAAGACCGCTCTAGTCAAACCGAGATCCATTTCTGTAACAAAGCCAACGCATCCATCAATTAAAATATGATTACAGAACGAAAAACCTTTTCGAGAAATTAATTCCACAGGCGCACCCAAACCTTGTTGATATAATCTATCACTTCGTTCATTTAAATGGAGGTTTATGAGGGCACAGTTCATCTAGGCGGCAGGACGGGCTTAATATACACGTATTTGGACCTTAACTTTCCTAATTGGATCATGTGTACTACCAATGTGGATTCGAGTAGGATTGGGAGAGATGAAATGTTACAGGGTAACTAACTATTCATATGAGTCCTTGAATATGTTGGGGTTATTCAATTGAAATCACAAAACCAGCGTAATTCGTTTTGACATACCTAATGAGGATGATATGAGATTACAGATGTCATCGCCCATTTTGTAATAATGAAAAACTTATCTTCTAAAACGGCGTAACCGCTTATCTGGTTTTATTTGTGGCAACGTTATTAATGCCGCAAACATGAAGTCATGCTTTTCGAATGAGGAGTTCAATAATACCCAAGTCTGTCCTACCACACGCAGTTTCATCATTCATCAGCAACACTAATATCAGCACGAAGCTAAAATTCTATCCCGAACGCATCAATACGTTATCCGTTTGACGTGAAACAGATAGTAACGAAATTTATGACTTGATAAGGGAAAGCTATTCTCTTAATGGATTGCCGCGTTATACCAGAATGGCGCCGAAATAAAATAGGGGGGACGGAAATGCCTTTTTTTAGTGACAGGAAGTCAGGTTATTAATTTTTTCCAATTCGCTTTTGATGTAGTCTTTTATTGGTTATTTAGACGTTGACTGATGAATTTAGGGAAGATTCAGGGATGAATTCATTCGGATTTGTAAAATATTGCTTAATGGTTGAAATTACACTTGAAAAAGAATTTAAGAATTTAAAGGTACTTAAATTTCTTAAATAAAAATAACGAAAAATATTTTTTTTTATATCCAAACAGAATTTTGAATATATAATTGTATAAGTGAAACAGTCATGAGCCGTGAGCTCTTAAATTGGTAGGTAGATGCTAAGTTTTTAGTGTGGCAAGTGCATCAGAGAAATCACTAAAAATCGCGGTGACTCAATGTGATTTGAAATGAAACAATTAAACGGATTATATCGCGTATATTATCTCATTTTAGTTCCCGACGTTTTGGAAGTCCACCCGTGACCATGGAAAGCTGAAGAGCTTCCGAAACGACGGGAACTAAAATGAGATAATATACGCGATATAATCCGTTAAATTGTTTTATTTCAATGAGTAATAATCGCGGAAACAGAAGAAAATTAAAGACAATCTCCATATGCTTCACTGTTCAAGAGGATAGGACGCTGGATCAATAATCTAGAGGTAGAGGAAAAGAAACAAATTATTACTATTATAAAATTAAAAAAAAAAAAAATATATATATATATATATATATTTGTGTTTGTAGTTGTGGCTTCATAGCGCTAAATCGGCTCAACAGATTTCAACTATTTTTGGTACACGGGTAGCTAGGTATATCCAGATAGTTATAGGATATTTTTTATCCGTCTATTTTTAAGAAAAAAAGAGGGGTTATGACTCTTTCTCCTCCGTGAACAAAGTCGCAGGCGCCTTCTAATAATGAATAAAAATCAATGGAATATTCACACACGGTATCTGCCGCACCGTAAACGCAGTATCGTGTCTTATGCGTCACGATTTTTGGAATACCTTCCATATCCGGACGTCTTGAGAAAAAGTGAATATGCGTTTACGCTGCTCAACGTGTGGAGAAAGGCGACTTATTCGCGTATATGCATCTAATCTAATAAATACAATTACTGCATCATCGCCGGTTCTCAACTTTATACTATTAACTAGAAGACGCCCGCAACTTCGTTTGCGGAGGAGAAAAAGTCTTAAAACCCGTCGTTTTTTCTTCAGCGTAGTCGGGTAAAAAGTATCTGGAGATACCCAGCTACCCGTGTACCAAAAATTGTGGAAATCTGTTTAGCCGATTTTGCGTTATGAAGCCACAACGACACATACAAACATACATAAAATCCAAAAAAATATATTTTTCGTTTTAGTGACCTCCAAATAGTCCGTAACAATCAATTTTTTGAAAATATCTTCAATGAACAGACATTTCATTTTTACAACTTTATAATAGTATCGATAACAATTTTTATAGCTTTTTTAACCGACTTCAAAAAAGGAGGAGTTTCTCAATTCGGTTGTATGTTTTTTTTTATCTTAATTATTATGTTGTGCAGAGACACAAGTCGCGACTTGATCATGGGTGAACTATGAGCTTAGGACAACTTTCCGTGACTTCTCTTGTCTCGCGACATAGCATCACACGTCTTTCTCGCACTGTATTGAAAGGAAAAAGACATCCAATCTTAGTCACGCGACAAAGAGTCGCGTATCACAGTTGTGCTAGGGGTGCTGGAATGAGAGTGCACGCATCGAAGCGGCGAGGCGCGTACTTACTCAGTTAATCGAGTTATAGACGCGCCCGCTTTGTTCCGCGCGCTAGTGACGAATGCATAATATCGATACTTTTTTTTATCGATAGATACCTTAAGGTCAAATGGGACAAATGCGGCTACGCAACAAATGCGTCTTTTGGCATAAAACGCATCATTATACAACTATCCCTGGTCGATTTTTTGATACGTATACTGCCAAATTTTAGGCAGAGAGGGTATGGTTAGATTCAAATTTTTCGGAATTTAAAAAAAATCTTAAGAAACGCCCCGGTTGATCTTACTAATTCTTACACTTTTTTAATTACAAATGTTTGTGGTTTTTTTAGTTCAGTTTTCACGCCGCATCCCCGAAAAAAATGCTAAGTTCCTTTAGTATAAAGCCAAATATATTACTATCATTGCCGTTGTCCAAGTTGCAGAAAACAAGAAATCATCCTGCTTTTATATTGAAAATCCTATTATTGCATTGACAACCATAATAGTAGGTAGTATCCTACACTCCTAGGACAGAAAAATATATAATATCCCATATATACATAAATTGCGATCTGATGCATTCTTTATCGCTGCCAGCAGTGTGTACACAATTTTACGTCTTCCTAGGGCCAGGAAGTAGGTAAAAGTTTCTGTTTGCCACGCGAACCATGCGCAAAAACTAGTTGATTTAATATTGGAGACCTGAACGGCTACTAAAAAAGCATATTGGTCACAAGTTTTTTTCGCCTTTACTCGTACCGTAAGTTGCTGTCGTATAATTAAATTTTAATTTAGTATATTTGATAAATTTACGTGACATATTATTATGCATAACAATCTAGACTTTAGGCGTATGGGCTGAAAAACTCGCATTTACTTTGCTGTTTACTTACACCTACGACATGGTTTGTTCAGTTTTACGAGTTCTTACCATAAACCATTAACAATGACACACGTATCAGGCATCTTTATCGACATATCTCCTTCCCTCGCCACCCCTACATTTCGGTGCAGGTGAGTGGTTGTAAACATGCCCCCGATAACTGATATTAGCCTGCCGTGTCGCGTTGCCTACAATGCGGCATAACGTTGTGAAAGAATAACGGGGCTGCATTGTGGAATAAATTTCATATGCACACTGTACATGGTACCTACATATACATTTTACAGTTTACGGCTTTACTTTACTTATTGGACTGTACGTTTAGGGCTAATACATTTTAGATATTGCTTCTTCGTGAAAGAGCTGTCAGTAGTTTCAAAGCAAATGTAATGTTTTTTACTAAATTTAGAGTCACTTAAATGGAAGAAGTTGAATTAAGAGTGCTTGTCTTGGCGTATCTTGTAGAAACGCGGATTTCAATTCCAGCCAACAAATACAATTATTTATTTTCAATTAGTATTTCTATCCACCCCATACCTACATAAATACCATAAAACAGAATGTATAAAATTTATAAATGCAGTGACGTGTTTGTCAGTTATTTATTTTTCAACCAAAAACGAATGACGGAAACATTTTTTTGCATAGAGATATCTATCTATCCTAAAATATAATGTTATGGATTCCCACGAACACCTAATTAAAATGGAATGTAAAACTGCGTGAGAAACACAGTAGTAACATATTAATAATTGGTAAAAATAATAAATCGGTTAATTGGAGATAGATTTCGCGTGTAGTTTATAATTTCGTATAGCTAATCCGGGAGTCCTATTTTATGAGAGAGGTGGCCACACCGCTACTATTCAATAAAATTGGAAATGCAACGAATAACTGAAATCCTTTTACACTTCGCACATTCATTTAGCTTATCCCGCCTATTATTTCTCTGCAAAATAAAAATAAATCGATAACGTTGCGCAGCAAAATTTGATTATTAAATGTTGTTTTACGCCGTAGCCGGCCAAGACCAGCCAAACTTCTTTTTATGCGTTGAATTTCAACCGAGAAAAATTCAATTCTGTAAGCAAACATTGGGATGTGGATTGCCAAATCCAACAGTGGGCGGGGTCGATTCAGACTGGCTGGCAAACAACTGCACTCCAATATCGAGTAAGTAACAATAGAGGACACTGTAGTTCAAGTGAAATTGTTTTTAGTATTTCTGTTTAGAATGTGTACTTACTAAATATGCAATAATAGAGGATGTTATGATTGTAAACACACATAGCTTTCAAGGTGTTATAGTTGAGGAAAATTTCACAACACGGTGAAAGTGAATAAAGTTTCACAGCACCATTTTTTTGTAGGAAAGCATACGCATCGTATCGAAGTGAATTGTGGAGAGACGTATTTTTTTTATGATACCTGCATAATTTCGACGTGCCTTTGACTAACTTATTAGTTGAATTATATGGGTACACTTGTACATGTACTATGTATTTACATGTATAGAATGCATGATACGGTTCAAATCAGTTTGTTTTTCGAATGTGAAAAACTTCTTTAGTATGAGATTTTCAGGAAAATGCAGATGTGTGACGTCACAGTCCAACTGCGTTCCCTTTTCAGTTTTTGTGAAATTAAAAATACTTTAGTGCAAGAATTAGTGACCTTTCTTTTACATCCATATTTTAAGCGTTTCAATTAGTTTCTATAAAATAAACATTTATATTTAATACTACTGAAAAATACCCTATTGGGTATTGATTTACGAGAACTTCTCATATTACGATAAATTATACAAAAGAGATGCATTAGATACTATGAGAACCCTTTCCAACTCTTCACCTACTATAATGTATGAAGCTAATCTTATTGCTATTTACCTATCATCGAGCGTCGGTGCTATGTTGGTTCTACTAATTAGATGAGGTAGTAATCTGGACGAGATCGCTGTTTAGCGATAAGACAGTCTGTTGTTAACCTCTCCTTGAAAGTAGTGTTTCCTATACTCTGTTTTGTGAGGTTCATACCTCACAAAACAGAGTATAGGAAACACTAATAAAGAGTTACTATATTGTATTAAATTTAAATGAAATAATTACCTTTTTTTTATGATATAGGAGGCAAACGGACAGACGGGTTGCCTGATGGTAAGCGATCACCGTCGCCCATAGACACTTGCATCACCCGAGGAGTCACAAGTGCGTAGCCGGCCTTTCAGGTGGGAATACGCTCTTTTGAAGGTTTGAAGGTCGCATCGGTCCGGAAATACTGCAGGCAGCACTACTATATTCGCTTTCAGTGTGTTATGCAACCTAGCAACTATAATTGGCTACAAATTTTACTCTAATAGATTAAAAATGAACTAACCATGGTTTCTCGCAATATCACAGTAATATTTAAATAATAATATTCTTAGTAACATCAGCGGCCAGCTTTACAAACACAGTCATTTTGACTGAAAAGCCGACTAAACACAACCTTGGCTCACCTCTAATGAAACTTCAGTACACCGCATGTTACACACATTGCCGCCATTAAATCAGACGTCGACAAAAGTTAGCAGTACTCATAACAATAATATCGTCGGGTACGGCATAAAGCTCTTGGGTTTATGTGCGTATAACTTCTACCGTGAGCGGCACGAGTGACGGGCGAAAGAGTGGCGACCAAGTTTTATTAAGTATGTCGTTCGCACTGAGATTGACTACATGTGTAAGGTTGAGTCGACGAATATTTTATTCCGCTGATTTCAATGTAAGTTTTGTCACAAGATGACAAGTTTTGACGAAGTGACAACATTTAATAATGGTTTGCACAAACGGGTTGTATTTCAACTGCAACTTGTATGGGTACTGAACGCTGACTGCGTTGACTGAGGCTTAAGATAACTTGAAGCATTACTTACAATATACAATACAATGCTCTTCACTGCATACCTCGCAAAATAAATTTATAAAGAAATTAGATGTAGAGACAGGCCAGTTTTATCTTGTTTTATTTCCTCCAGTCAGCCATAAGGTCGAAACTAGAGATACCTTTATAGGAATACGGATAGCGGGTGGTATTCGTATCGCATAATCAAATATACTCTTATTAACCCCCGACAAAAAAGAGGGTCGTGACTCTGTGACTCTGTGTATCTGTGTATCTGTCTGTGGCATCGTAGCGCCCATACGGATAGACCGATTTGAGTGCGGTTTTTTTTGTGTCATAGATAATTTAATCCCGTGTGTTCTTAGCTTTATTTGATGAAAGTCGGTGCACTCGTCCCCAAGACATTCAGTTTTTAGTGGAAGAAGTCGGGAGGTTGTAATATATAAAAAATGTATAATTTTCCATAGTTATATTATTAGATTAGATGATTAATGATGCCTACTTGAGATCTTTATTCTATCTAAACTTTTCTTATCGTTACTTATTTGTGTGCTCAACAAGTTAGATAATAAACAAAATCAGTGCTGCATCAATACCTATGGACTCATTATATGCAAATTTAGTACGTTAAGAGTGGTCAGACCTAATTTTCATTATCGAGCAGGATATAAATTGGCCAATCAGGTGTTTTCCGCATGGCATGTATTTATATATTTTTTATTTACGCCATACCGCAAGGCCTTCCAGTAATTGGGTACATCCTGATACCCTTGCAAAAAATGTAGACAGAACTCCAAATGGCCCCACTGAAAAATTTATGCGGCCACGCTTCACGCGGGCCATGTCTCGCGACTCCCATTTTTCCCTCCCAAATTAATGGCGGGGTATGCAATAAAAATCTTTCATCCATTTTACAATGGAATTGGACTTTTGATAACACGGAAAAGGAGTGAAGTCTGCAGTGATGTATGAGCTTATTCCTGGAATGGAATGCTCTAGATTGCTTGTTACCTTGGGAGTTGGTTCTGATGCGATTTTTAACCCGGCGTGTTTTCGAGATACCTACTCGTACAAGTAAATTTTGGAATGAACCAAAAATATTTACACCATAGTTTTCTATGGAAATTTAAAAAACTAGAAGGCAACAACTTCGATTACAACTTCGTTCTCGGAGGCAAAAAAGTCATATCCCCTCTTTTTCTCATTAGCCTAGTCGGGTAAAAAGTATTCTATTACCATCTGGAGATACCCAGCTACCCGTGTACAAAAAGTAGTTGTAATCCATTTAGCCAATTTAGCGTGATGAAGCCACAACGACACATACAAACATTTCATTTTTACAACTTTATAATAGTATAGATATGACAATTTAAGATATTCATAATCGTCCCTACTCGTATCTGATTATACTTTAAGTAAAAACGCAGTAAGTGCATATGTATATGGATGTTGCGTCGTTTTTTGTGAAGTTGTTTAGAGTTATAAGTTTTTTTTCTAAATAGGAAAGTTGCTTAGAGATCTTAGTTTATTTCAAAGCAGTAACATAATGTCGCACGGCTGAACTATGAAATAAATTGTCGCCATCAGTATTTACGGGCCGACGCAAACTTTAAGTCTTCAAGAAAAGAGTGTACACCCACCTGAAATGCCGGCAACGCACTTGTCTCCTCTGGTGTTTCATTGTTTACCATCAGGTGATCCGATTGCTCGTTTACACCATATAACATAAAAAAAATTAAAAAAGTTTTAGATCAGTAACAATACTGAACTTAATTGATGTTGAAGGCAATCGAAATAACCAAACTGAATACTTATATTTCTATAACTAATTATAACACTGTTGATTACTATTTGTTATCTATTTCGGGAAACGTTTTGTAAAGAAATAAAACAAAATAAAATGTTTGTTATATATGCGCGCAATCTATTCAAACTCGGAAAAAACGCAGCAGGATTTCGTCTTATATAAATATTGAACATCAACATTTGCATTTTCCACCGACTGTTGTAACTGAAATTTCCAACCGATTGCCCTTTAAAAGCAATCCAGCGCTAAACCCGGAACACCAGTAAAACAATATTTGTCGCTAAACGATCCCGAATCTTTTTTCAAAAAACCCCAACTAGGATTTAATCATGCGTCAACCTATACGGGTCATAGGTCCCTCATACCTAATCGGGGTAATCCATTTGGTAGACAAGTTTCACATCATGACCATTTTATCATGAGCTTCTTCGAGTCTCCCGGCGATACGAATTACCAACTGCTATGGGTGACGCGATATCCCACGATGGCTCAACTATATGTGGTGATGTTTTATCAGGTCGTAAATTGTACGGGTATCTGGCGAACCGTCAAACCGTCCGACTGACTTAGTAGAAAATTTTAGTAGAAAAACCTTTTGCAGCTTCGTGACTAGTAATATTTCTATTCGTGTCCTCTGAAATGAATATTCATGTCTGCGGGAACGATGAGCGTATGTAACAGATTGAGTTTGCGCTTTGTAACAAATGCAATGACAACGTGACGTTTTTGAAATTTGGAACGAAAGTACATTCTGACGACAGATATAAATGTGGTACCTTTTTATGGTTAGGGTTTGTACTCAAAGGGTACAGGCGGAACCCTATTACGAAAGATTCGCTGTCTGCTTGTCTGTCCGTCTGTCTGTAACCTCTAACTGTTAAAGATACTTGATTTTTTTACAAAATATGCGCCGTAACAACAAATAACAAATAAATAAAAAATTGTTAGGGATCCCCATACATTTTTATTTATTTGTAATATATTGAAGCATATATAATATCTCTTGAACTGTAATATATTAACAGCCGAAATTTTGACAAAGTGTATACTTCCGACGTTTCGGAAGCTTTTCAGCTTTCCATGGTCACGGGTGGTCTCTGAAATGGAAAGCTGAAAAGCTTCCAAAACGTCGGGAACTAAAATGAGATAATATACGCGATATAATCCGTTAAATTGTTTTATTTCAATAACTAATAATCGCGGAAACAGAAGAAAATATTAAAGTGTATAATTACTATAGTCGCTATGACAAAAATAATACAAAATTAAATAAATAGTGGCACTGAACTTTCTATGTGTGACTTAGACTCGCACTTGACATACATACTATACGTCAGTTGTCATAGTTCTCGTTTAGGACAGGCTTGTGCCTACTGCGAAGCTCCAAATTAACACAATTAGGTACAAATTGAAAAGATGTTTACAAAAACGAAAAACGCCAGTGAAAAGTTTATTATTTTTGTCGCGACAATTTTATTGTTTATTTTTGATTTCCGTAATTTCGTGTACCTATTCGAAAAAAAAAGTAGTTTTTTAAAGTACGGCTTAAAGATACTTTATAGAAATAAATAGGTATTACGGTCTCTATTATATAATTTTTTCGCGTACTTTGCCATAAGAAAATAAACATAAGCATATTGGATAAAAAAATATGGTTCGCCGGTTTAACCCTAAGCAGTTTCGATACTACAAAGTCGGTGCGTCAAATATCGTGTAGCTTAAAGGCCATATCCCTATGACACTGTTTTTTCCTATCTGATAAATGCATGGAAACGGTTCAATGCGAAGAGATTTAATTTTAATGAATCAAAAAATCAAAGATATAATTTCATACTTATGAAATATTCGGTAGTAATATAATTTTATTACATTGTGCTACTGATGTAGCAAAACTACGTCAATCGTAGACGCGTAGTACGTAGTGCACATCATCAAATTATCGTCTAGTATACTCAACAAAGGCCCCTAATCATGTACAGTCTATTTTCTGTATAAGAGGCATCCAGTTACTACACGTTTCAGATCCATTGCTTTGTCTCTTATATGAAAATGATAATAATACCTTGTGACACTTATCGCAATAAGGTTGGGTCTTCATAATAAGCATTAACTACCTGTAAACGGGATTCTCGCCCTTCCATAATACTTCAGTGATAGTGTATTCTTTTGTATTTATATTGTAACATCTGTAACCGCAAGGTGACGCAAGTGTGACGCTTCTAGATAATCTGTACAGAGAATTTCTTTTACGCTCCACCTGACTCAGGAACCCGAGCAATCAATATGTTACAAAGTCCCGCTACCGAAGCGTTTAGTTCCCAGCTCAAACTCGCATTGCTGCCTTCTACCGTTCCGTTCCAAGAATACTTCCGAACATAAATTTAACAACAACAATTTCCTCAACTGTATTTTATATTTGACGGATGACTTGAATTTATAGCGAGATAAACGTCTCACAATGATTGTGTAGCTTCTAATTCCTGCTTTACGGTGATCGTTTTCCGCTGACTGAATTCCATTTAAATTAATTTTCATTAATGTCGTGGATTTAGATGTATTAGTACAGGCACATTGTGGCTTTTCATATATTTGATAAATAATATTAATGAACAGTTTAGTTACTACTGAAAGTAAGATATATTATAATTATATTACAATCGCCATCAGCTTTCAGTATTTATTAAAAAAATAAAAAAACTCTTCTTCTTTATGTGCAAACGTTGGTGTATTTTTATTTCACATCATAACTAATGACAAATTTTATTAGAACCACATCATAAGAATAATATTGAAATATTATATATCTAGATACTCGTAATTAAATTTATTGTTATAAGGACCTTTATTCAAACGTACACATCCTCCCTACTAAAGTCCATATCAAAACACAATAAAACGGGGCTTAATCGCAAATAAATATAACGTTCGTCTTTGACAATGAGTGAAAATCATTTATAGTCTAAATCAAAGAAAATACCATGTCTAAAATATTGATTACGATTATACGTAAAAAATATATCCATAAAATTTCACGTTAAACGCTACGCTCGTTGAATTGACACCAAAAATTCCAACATACTTACCCAAAATAAAATTCGACATATTTTTACTAAAGAGCTGTGTAATGTTTTAATTACTTGGCTCTTTCTGGCTCCTGTGCGTTGTAACCCAGAGGATACTGTTCAGGTATTCCATCCTTCAAAAGGGTGTGAAAATTAGTTTGTTTCACCGCACTAGACGGAGTCTAAAGTGGTACTTATTTTCAGAAAAGTGTTCTAGGGACAAAGTGGAGTTTTGAATATACGGGATCTTATTGTGGGCAGGTCGACCGTCGATGTTAATACAGCTCAATTTATTTTATTTTCGTTACGTTTGAAGCGTAGAATTTGATAAGTAACGAGGTACTTACGTTGAGTAATATGTGTTAAATTGAAGTATAGAATAACCACTTGATACAATGATCTACCTTACACGAATCGTCTGATGGTAAGCGATCATCGTCGCCCATAGACACCAGACAATTTTGATGTTATTACTAAATTGATATTCTAATACCCTAGACGACACGTTTGGCTCAGTAGGTTGTACAACGGCCTACGAAGCTGGCGGTCCCGGGTTCGAATCCCAGCTAGGGCAAGTGTTTGTGTGATGAGCACGAATGTTTGTTCCTGGGTCGTGGATGTTTTCTATGTATTTAAGTATTATAATTTATCTATATATTATGAATATAGTCGCCTAGTACCCATAGTACAAGCTTTGCTTAGTTTGGGACTAGGGTGATTTGTGTAAGATTGTCCCTGATATTTATTTATTTATGTAATATACATAAACTGGTAATGTAATGTAAAATGCTATGAGTATGCATAAATTCTAAATTTACCAAAAAATAATGTCTGTTTATTTAAACAACAAACTATATAAATAATATTTTAAGGCGAAAATCTCAAACAAAATCTGGTAGATGGTACCTAACAGCCCAACAAACATCAAATAAATAAATAAATAATCAGGGCCAATCTTACACAAATTGACCTAGTCCCAAAGTAAGCAAAGCTTGTACTATGGGGAGCAAGCGTGCTCATCACAGCAACGCTTGCCCCTCGACCGCCGGCTTCATAGGCCGTTGTGCAACCCATTGAGCCAAACGTGTCGTCGACATTTTGGCGTGATTAAGGATCTTATTTAGAACTTAACGAGATAAAAAGGTGCTACAGCAGCAGCTCTTATTATTTTTGGCGAGAAAAGCGTACAAATGCAAATATTTCACTTAGAGTTACACTACAGGGTTATAAGGGCAATAACAGGCTATGTTTAGAGGTTTAAGACATATAGCAATATGGGCTAAGCAGCTTATGTTATAGGTTTAAGTGAATTTTACAAATATAAGATTTAAATAAGAAGTAGGCATTAACTACTACTCTCCAGGTTGCTATGAGAGCGGTAATAATCTCTAGCCAAAAACCAAAAGTATCACAAAGGCAATGATTATCGCTTCCCGTTCTACAATGGTCCTCATTAACTCTTTTATTTGCACCAAATGCGTAAAGATGTGCAAATCTCTCCTATGTTACTCGTACTTAAAGTCGAACAGTAGCGACATTTTTCGCTATCATAGAACTTCTACTGCTTAATGTGACTTTAGTATAACTGTAGGTGAAGTAATAGAGCTTAATATCCCTATTGTACGAGTACCCCTTATTTCTCAACTTGTTGCTGATATCAATATAGCGACAAAATAGCGAAACAATTATTCACTATGTTTAAGTTACGAATTGATTTGACTGAACTAGGTCAGAAAAACAGAGGAAAGCACGGTTTAATTAAAGAATTTAGCTTCATTGTGTTCTAAGACTACTAGCACGATACCTTAAAACTAGAATAGGGAAAAATTTATGTCACCTTCAGTTTCCATCAATTTCAAACTAAATGTACCAATTACTTTTACATTTATTTTAGCAAAACGAATAGCGGCGTTGTGGATTCGACAAATACATACAAATGAAAAGTTAATATGCTGATCGTGAATGAACGAAAAATATCCTTAAATGTTAAAATGTTTGCACCTGAGGCCGCTTTTATAGCCTTTGTGGATCCCTACTCGAGCTCAAAGCGTCATTAAGCACCTGTTTGCCACCATTTTATCAGCTTAAGATAGTGAGCGACATTTTTGTTCTAGTGTACACCTTAGTTAGTTAGTTTTGACCTATTTGCTGCCTTCTTAGCACCCGCGCACTTAAGGAGGTAATTTTCGTCTATTTACCATGTTATAATCACTTGTCGTTTCAGAAATTGCTATCATAGATCTCTCACTTCTCTATCATACCTCCTAACCCATTCTGTAGCTCTACTTTGCTGCCATTAAACAACCTAAGGTGATAAGACTGTGTGCCTGTTTCGGGGGTATAGTTATATATAGCGCGCTCTAAATGCGTAACACTTATTTAAAACTCTAGGATCTGGTTAGCGCATAATACATCTACTATATATAACTCTTGTCTTTTAAAACTCAATCACTTTACAAGCAACTCTTACGAAGTTTGAAATACGAAAGCACTAAAAAATCTTTCAAAAGCTGCATCGCGTGGGTTGTCGTGAGAAAAGCTTTCCGTATATCCCCAGCATAAGTGTAAAACTTGGAGCGTCGTGTCAGGGGCGTATTAGCGTCGGATCCCGTGTGTGCCCCACTTTTTACACCCTGTATCACATCACTGAGTTTTGAACAGTATAAGTATATTTTTGAACTAATACATTGAACGTCATGAAAGGCAAAGCGGGGGAATTTTTTAGTTTTACAAACTGACAAAGAAAGTTAATGATTATGAAACACACCTTATTTTTTATTTCTTTATCATTTAATTCTATTATCTGCAGTGATTGATTGAGGTATGCTAAAGTATACAAAAACAAGTTTCGAAAGTGCAAAAAAATTATACATGTATTTTTTTCACTCTTTCCTTAATAAACCTAAATTTTATGTGAGAGATGCAATTAATGTTCTCTTCTATTTCCGCGATTATCACTCAAATTTAATGTTTTAAACGGATTACTTATATCGCGTATATTATCTCAGCTATACAGCTGTTGACCCCGTGAACACGAAAGCTGTAAAGCTTCCGAAACGTACGGGAACTCAAATGAGATAATATACTCGATATAATACTTTAAATTGTTTTATTAAGATGCCAATTAATTAACACTTCCTCTACTATATTACTTTAAAACAAAAACGAAAAGTTTTTGCACGAAAAGTATTATTGAATTACTTTTTTTTTATACTGCATTTGAGTTTTAATAATAATATTTAAATATACTGTTTTGAATATAGTCTCAACTACTCTATCAACCGTCCGCTTCGTTAATCCTAACCCACCACTTTTGTAATTTGTTTCAAAAGGGTTCCCAGAAATTTATGTTTCACCTGTCTCCAGCAGCTGAGGGAGGACCCTAATTCAAGCCCATATGGCGTTGAGAGCCAACCCTAACTGTTTAGCACCTTTGTGTGCTAAGGTTTATATAAGGGCCCTCGAGTGAAGGGTGCCTTGTAGACGGGAAATTCGGTGTTCAAGTGTTTGATGGAAATTTAGGTTTGTGGGAAAAATACTGTTCTAGGAATCGAGTTAGTTGGATTTATGTTCAAATATAAACACTTCTTTACTCATCGAAATTAACGTAAAGGTTTCGTGGATGTGCAGTGGATTAATATATACATAGAACCAAGTTAGAATAAGTTCATTATGTTACATTTTCTATAGGTAGGCATACGGATTTGGACTTTGTAAGGAATTCCAGCTTGAAAAATTATGCTTACGATCTCATTTGGCAGAAAATAAGAAACTAAAGTAATCAGGCAACTTAATGTCGAGAAATAATTGTCATTTTCTCTATCCCTTCTAAATGTTTAGAGCTTCAACCTTATACATGAAAATGCCATGTACAGTGGTGACTCGAAATTCATCATGAGTAAATGAAATGGTATAATATTTTCACTCGGATCGAAATACCAATTAAAGCTACATGTATACATGTGGCATACGCCAAGCTTCATTATATTAATATTGATACTACTATTGCTACTGTAAAGCACCCGCAGCTTCATTTGAAGAGGAGAAAAATATCCTATAATCATTCTTGGATAAAAGCCATCCTCGTGTCAAAAATGGTTGAAATCGGTGGTGTTACGACACTTACATACACACGTACAAAAAATCTTATTTAACATTGAAATAGCCAGTTTTAGTTTTCTTAAGTAATTTAAATGTACAGAGATTTCAATGTAACGGGGAAAACCTTCCTGGTGCAGTACTGGCCGGTAATAAATTAAATAGAAAAAAAATGTTTGACGATTGCGTTTTGTTTATCGCAGAAACGTTCTTGTTTATTTTAGTTTGAACCCGTGCTACACCGATGAAAACCCATTTGAAAATGTAAGCATTTTATTAATCATTATTCTTTTTATCTTGAAATTGTAACAAACTGTTTTAGTACTTAATGTGTACAATACCTACTGTGTCAGGCTAAATATTTATAGGGCTGCTGCTTCGCAGATACATTTTGCATGCATTTTGCAAATGCTTTTTTTACACTTTTTGTGATAGTGTTGGTCTGTTGCTGTTGATTCGTGTACCACGTTTTGTTTATTAATCCGGGCGCCTCGCCCAAAACATTATTTTTTTACAACAATACAATTAACATTTTCTTCTGTTTCCGCGATAATCACTCATTTTTAAATAAAACAATTTCAACGGATTATATAGCGTATATCATTTCATTTGATTTCCGGACATTTCGGAAGCGTTTAAGCTTTCATGTTCATGGGTCGACTGAGAAAAAGAATATTTTTCTCTGTCAAAGTTACAATTTGTCCAAACTTAACCACTTCCGAGAAAACAAATAAAGGTGTACAGACATGCCAAATGGGCCTAATTTGTAAAGATAGTTTATACATGTGCCAGAAGGGCTTAATTATTTTATTTTCATAATTTACCTGCACCATTTCACAAAATGAGGCTTACTGAAGGGAAAACAAACGCTGCAAAGAAAATCTCCCAGACTACCTCGTTACTAATTATAATATTTTAAAAGACAAAGACTACTAAACTACTTTTGAACAGTAGTAGCGACAAATCATCTTCTGTATTGAAATTAGGATGCTTTTAAATCTGGGAAAATAATATATCTTTGCATAGATTTATAAGTCATGGTCATGGGGCCGTATTTTATTTTTGTTTCAATAAATTCTAGAAACTGTTCAGATATTAAGGCAATAGACACAAACATAACAGTTCCCGTATAACATTGTTACGTACAATAGTATTGTAGGGGATCCATTGTTATTCTGCTAATTGAGCTGGGCTGAGCATCAAAGCACTGATGAATGGCTTCAAGCCCCCAGTGTGCTCAATGACAGGCTTACTAGTCAAATAACGATTAGTATCTAAATAGGAGTATAATGTGGCTTTAGTCTACAATATAAACAATTAAATGGAAACATAAAATCTGCTCAAAAACATTTTCAAACAATATTTAACATATATATTGCCTACTAGAAGATGTACGCAACTTCGCGGAGGAGAAAAAGTCATAACCTACCATTTTTTTCTACAGCGTAGTCGGTTCAAAAGCACTCTATAACCATCTGTGGATACTCAGCTACCCGTGTATCAAAAATAGTAGGAATTGGTTTAGCCGATTTAGCGTGATGAAGCCACAACGACATACAAAATACAATAAATCCAAAAAAAAGATTTTTTCGATTTAGTGACCTAAATAGTCCGTTACCAGTGGCGTGGCGTCCATATAAGCTGACCCCACCGGGTTGCCCAAGGAAAGGCTTATAACCACCATTTTCTTAAAATATGAGTATAAATGAATACTCTTCGGCTTCTCTCGTAATTTTCCTGACGCCACGCCTCTGATAGGTACAAATTATTATCTAGATGGTTGGAAAGTGTTCTAGTTTAAAAGTGGCATACAATTAAAACAAAACTTAAAATTTCAATGGTGGACATGTTTTTATTTTAAGGTTCATTAATGTTGTTTAGCCAAAAAATATTTAGCAAATGCACGTTTTACAAGAATTTCCAAATAAAAAAAATGCGTAGTAAACATTTGATAAATCGTTCAAATGTTTACTACGCATTTTTTTTATTTGGAAGCTGTGAGCGAGTCGACGAAGGCTTGTATTTTTCTGCATTGACGGACCAAAGGCACCTAACGAACCAGGTTAAAGTAGAGGTACCTAATCTCATTTGTTTTTAAATGCGGGGTTCGCTCATTATTTACAAAATTATTTATATTGCTCAAATCGCTCTCCTTTGGCCCAGAAGAGGGTACTCCCAATCCTGCTTAGCATGTATCTTTATATCGAAAAGTCGAATGGATTTAAGCCTGACGAAGATGCAGGCCATTATCTTACCAAAGTATAAAATTTGTCGAATTTGTTCGACACCAGTCATGTGTTCGTTTAGTTTTGTGAGACGGGGCACTTGGTATGGTTGAAAGCAATAATAGTCATTTCCATACAATTTTTGGATATTTTTTTGCATATCCGCTTGCAACACATTCTGAATACTGACTCTGGAAAAATTAAACAGCAGTGGTAGTTTGCTCCTAGGTGATATCGCACCCCATTCCATGACAGCCGACGCCCTTTGAAACCGTTGTACAGCTAATTTGTCTACTGGAATATCCCTCAATGAAGCACCATTTTTTTTATTGTGGTTATCTTGCAGTGGCCTTGCGTTTAAATAGGTACTTAAGCAGATTACCACCGGGTTGCCCAAGGAAAGAAAATAACCGCGTTTTTCTTTAAATTTGAGTAAATGAATACGCTTCGGCTTCCCTTCTAATTTTCTTGACGCCACGCTTCTGTCTGTTACATTTTTTTTAATATCTTCAATGTACAGATATTTTTACAACTTTATAATAGTAAAGATCAAAAACTCATAAACTTGGGATGTTAAAGAAATAGTAAATGTATGTATGTGTCTTTATGGTTCCATCAAGACGCAAAACTGCTAGATGGATTTCAACTATAGGCGCTCCCAACTCGGTTCGCGGAGGAGCAAAAAGTCATAGCCCTTGTTTTTGCTTCAGCATAGGCGAGTAAAAAATGACAAATAACCGTTTTCGGATACCCTGCTATCTTTATACCAACAATAGTTGATATCCCTCTAGCCGTCTTGACGTTTCGATGAGATTTTTCATGAGTCCTCAAAGGCATAATACATACGTTTACACTTACAAGAAAGAGAAAAGATATATTTACTAACCTCCAAATAGCCGTCAGCTACCCTATTTTACACAGAAACATACTATGGCGTCGTATACAGTAGCGCTATTTATAGATATTTGATATCAGCCATATACGTCAGCCGCATTCTCTAGCAGGCACTAAAATGTCAAAGGTCATAAAAACGTTATCTCCTACAGCTACAATTCGCGGACCTTATTATTATTTCGCAACGAGACCTACTACGTGACGAGTATAATAACGACTCATAGACTCTTAAAGCACGAGAGCAATTTGTAAGAGATCTTTGAGACCTCCAACATTTAACAGGGAAAGTTTCCGAGGTGCTGAGTGCTAGCGTAATTATTATGAGGTCGTATTGACATGTTTAGGTGATATTACGTCAAACTTAGTAAACACTCACAAGTCATTTATTAAATAATTAAAACTGATTCTTGATTTAGTACCTAATGCGATATGGTGCAGAAAAAGACTATACGTAAATTTTCATGATAGAAGCTTAATTTTCAATATGGTTTGATATTTTTTTGTTATTTAGCGAAACGATAATTTCGGTTAAAATAATAAATGTAAAAGCGTTACTGTCACAGTAAGTTGAAACGGTTAGCCAGGAAATTGGTCTACCACTTTTCGACTTTCGCAACCGACATTTTCAAGCGCTACGCTCGTAGCAAATGAATTATTTAAAAAAAAATCAAAAATGTTTATTTCTTTTAAATATACAGGTTAAGCCATAACTGGGTAAAACCGTATGTAGCGAAAACTTGCCATGAGCAGAGCGCTCGCCAAGCGGGCTAATGGCTTAAGGTTCAAAAGTGGTAGATCAATTTTTGGGCCGACCGTACTTGTCGGTTAACGTAATGTGGCGTGATCCGGCCTTGCTCGGCAGTAAAATTTTAATAAGTATATTATGAATACTTAAATAATTAAAACGGTAAATACTATATAATATTATGATGGATTAAGTTTTGATACTATGTCGGTGGCTTTGGTTCGTCTACCGACATAGTATCAAAACTAAACGTACCAAAGCCACCGACTTAGCATACAGGGTAAGCAAACTGAAGTGGCAATGGGCAGGGCACATAGTTCAAAGAACCGACGGCCACTGGGGCAGAAAATTTCTAGACTAGAGACCACGTACTGGCAAGCGCAGCGTGGAAAGGCCACTCGTAAGGTGGTCCGACGACCTGATTAGGGTTGCGGGGGCTCGTTGGATGCGGGTCGCCTCTATACGGCCCATGTGGAAATCTATTGAGGAGGCCTGTGTCCAGCAGTGGACGTCCTACGGCTGAAATGATGATGATGAAGTTTTGATAATAAAGCATTCAAACATGATGGGTTCTTGGCGAAACAAGTTGTAGTTGTAACGTACCTATTTCGCTCTTGTACGAGGCCACGGTAAATTGCCCTTCGGTCATCGGGCTTCAGAAGTTGTAAAACGTCATAAGTACAACTTTAACAAGTTGGCTGAGCTGGCTCAGATTCGTATCTCAATTTAATTGGACAAGTCTTACACGAGTGCTAAAATTAGGATATACCATTAGGTATGTACGATGTTATATTATGTTTCAAGTGTTATGTGTATAATAGTCTCTGTTTGTGTAGTGCTTGAATGAATAGACATAATTTGATAACAAAAAATGTGTTTGAAAGGTGACTTCATTGAGAGTGTTCAGCCGTTTAAAAGTTATGAGCATTTTTCTATGTAGGGTTTTTTAGCGGTTCACCCCGTTCACCGATCAGGCGAGCGGAGGGCTGTTTTATTAGAAATTAAAAGAAGGCATGATGCTCTGTGTCTACTATAATTCTCGGTTCCATAATGGTTTGAGATTACAATATTTAAATTATTAAATGAATGTCGCATGCGAGGTCGGATAGAAAGAGCGGGGATCGCGGTGGTGACGGCGCGGAGGTAGCTGCGGTCTGCAGGCCTATGATGGTTGCGTTTGTCACGCGATAAATAAGTGACATAGCTGCCGTCACCTTCTGACACGTATGTGAGTGCGAGAGTGACAGGCGCGTTATCATATCATTTATCGCGTGATAAACGCACCATTTTCATGCTTCTCTGTTTGGCCTTATGGTTGACTGGTAGAGAATGCCTTTTGGCATTAAGTTCGCCATTTGTACTTACTTTTGTTTTGTGCAATAAAGTTTAAATAAATAAATAAATAAATAAACGCGATCATCATAGGCCCGCTGGACGCCAAAACTACTTAGGTTGTTCTGTTTGAAATCAAAACTCTATGCATGCCTACAGATGATATGCCCACTGAAAATAACTTCGTACAACTTTACTCAGTGGAAATACCCCCTAGAGGCAAATGGCAAAACAATCAAATGTCTTTTACAGCGGGGAGTCACATCTGGTATACGGATGGATCCAAGAAAGGAGAAGATGTGGAATGTGGTGTCTATGGACAGAGACCAAAACTCAATGTCAGCGTCAGCATGGGTACAGAGGCCTCAATCTTTCAAGGGGAAGTCTTTGCCATAAATAAATGCGCGGAGATAAACCTTGACAAGAACCTAAAACACCATCACATTTACATCAACTCGGACAGTCAAGCTGCCCTGATTGCACTAGAATCCCTAGAGACTAACTCTAGGCTAGTGCAAACCTGCAAAAATAACCTAAAAGGACTTGGCTAATTCCAATAAAGTTTTACTTAGATGGGTAACAGGACACTCCGATATTGACGGAAACGAACGAGCAGACAAACTTGCCAATAAGGGCGCGGACAAGCCCCAAGTCGGCCCAGACAGAACCCTTTTGTGGGATCACAAAACGAAAGGCATACGTTCTGCTCAACGACTTATATAGATCTCAGGCAATCGAGGAATGGAGGCTTGTAAAAGGACAAAACCACTCGAAAACCTTAATTAAGGGATTTAAGCAAAAGTTGTCGAAAGAGATACTACAGCTCAAAAGACCAAAAACCTGCGCAATAACAAGAATCCTGACAGGTTACTGCAAACTAAACGAGCACCTGTTTCAAATGGGTATGAAACAGGACGCAGTATGCAGATTCTGCCAAGAGACAGAGGAGTTTGCAATGCATATCCTCTGCTTCTGTAGACCACTCATGAGGAAAAGAAGTATCTACCTAGGGCAACATGTCGTGCCCCCGGAAGAGATACAACATTTTACTGCCCAAAGAATTTGGGAATTCCTAGACTCAACGGGCCTCAGTAGTGAACTCTAATAAAGGGCTGCCACAATAGATCAAATCTGGTCGAGGCGGCATACAGAAGGCCCACAAATCAACAATAATAATAATAATAGGTTCTTCTGACCCCCGCTTACCCTGCCTCTGTAGTTGCCTAGGGCTGCGACACACAGTATTTAATTACATAAACCACGTAATTACAAAAACATTACCAGCAAGAAATAAAAAAACTTCTGAACATCTTACACACGTTCAAATTTACTAGTAAATGATAGCTATCATTAAAGTAAGTAAAGTAGGAAGTAAGTTAGGCAACAAAAGGGAATAAAGAAAGGTGATAATCAGACAAAGAAAGTTTAGGTTTTTTTTGTTACTTATTCAATTACTTGTCAATAATGAAATAATGATCTTTATTCTGTAAGTAGGCCGTAAGGGCATTTTTACAAGTCTGACTCTACGGCGTTTCCCACGAGGAGAATATTAATGTAGCTAATTAAAATGTTTTCTTTTGTTTCAGTTTGAGCTGAAATGCGCTGACGTCACGGCTGTCCGCAAAATGGCCGCCGCAGTGCTGATGTTTGCGCTGCAGCTGGCGGTCGTCAGCGCTGGCAAGTGTACCACGTAAGTTTAAATTTTAATTAAGCTCGTAGCAATGATAGTGTGTTACCATAGAAAATGGGTCTATAAAGCCTGTCGTCCACAGGGTGGTAGAATTGTTGGAAGCCGGGCGTTATAGGTCCGTTGAATCGTGTGACAATTATTTACGGCGTTTGACTGGAGTGAAATGTAATATTCATTTCTCATTTATGTATTGCAATAAAATTGGATATTGAGATATACATACAAGTCAAAGCGCAAAGAAAAATACGATTGTTCTTGAGTGACCTCTCGATTACACGTCGAGCGTGTCACCCCTTCACCAGCGAGCACTGTGCCATCCGCTTCGAATTTATCCATCCGCTTTGACACAGACCTATTTTATTTTTGAAGGTATTATAACCTTACCGCCATCTATGGGACAATCGTAATACACCTGTTTACATTCCCATTGTCCTTCTGGCGCTGTTGTACGTATTTCTAAATATGAAACACAAATTGTTGTGTTTTTCTGTGTTTTTAATGTGGAAAAATGAACACCGAGGCGACTCGTAATCGAGAGGTACCGGGTTCGAGTCCTGGTGTGACCACAACGTGCAAGAGCAATCATATTTTTCTTCGCGCTTTGACTTGTATCTATATCACAATAGATAATAATGTGGCGTTACTTCTATACTATTAAACATTTTCAAAAAAAAAATTGTAACGGAGGTCACTTAATCGAAAAATATATATTTTTTTATTTTGTGTCGTTGCGGTGTCACGCGAAATCGGCTAAACGGATTTCAATTAATTTTGGTGCACGGGTAGCTGGGTATCTCCAGATGGTTACTTATAGGATACTTTTTACCCCACTACGCTGAAGAAAAAAAAGGCGTTGTGCTTTTTTCTCCTCCGCGGAGGAAGTTGCGACCTTCTAGTTAAGAAATAAAACAGGATGTTATGATATTGGTTAGGAGATTGACCTGCCAGCCCGACCAGTCCATCTCCTACGTACGATTCTCTTCTCTTTGAACGATTATTTCGCTTTGTCATTTTATTTATTTATTTATTATTAAAGTACAGCCACATTGTATATATTATAACATTCACATTAATTATATTATTATAGGTATCTACATCTGATATACACAACAATAACGGTGTACATAACGCGTTTTAAACATATTTATGCAGTGAGATTAAAAAAGTTAATAATAATAACAATTTAAGAATTTTAAATATGCAAACAAAACTTAGGAACACACGGAAAAGAAGAAAGAAATAAATATTAACATCGAATTTAACTTTAAAGTTAACACAACATAGCGAGGTAGGTACCACAACCATTACCTCTTGCTTGGCAATACTTTAGATTTAAACACGGCCAAACGGTCGTGAAAAATGTCAAGGTAATGATTATTTTTATTGATATAAGCATTATAGCTTGAGCAGATTCGTACCAAAGGTCACGCTATAAGAGGATATACTAGCGGCCGTTCCTCCATACAAACGTAATCCCCCGTTTCTTCCCTGGATAATTGTTTTAGAGCAGATTTTTTTTATAACTTAATCTATACTTACCTGTGCCATGCCCCTATGTTTTATTTTTCTTAATAATTTGTTTATTTTATCAAGTAGAGGTCCCTCTAACACTGCAAAAATAGCCATCATCTAGCGCCATAAGCACACGTTCAGTAAACAAATATAACGAATATAAAATAAAAACAGAAAACATAGAAGCATAGCCGAAGCCCTCGTTATAATATATGTGAAAGAAAAACTAAAATTAGTCCAGTTTTGGAAGAGGAAATAGGGTACTACGAAACCCTGTTTTCGCCAATTCTTTGTAGGTTAGATCGTTCCGAGCTGCAGGTGCCCCTTTTGCACTGTAATACGGGGGATTTGAGGCGATGCGATAGCAATAGTTTTTAAAAGTAAGTACCTAATTTCTAAAAGGCCTTTTGCTAGTATATCCCCTTAAGTCGGATTGAACCGATTCAGCCTACCTTCGCAGTTCTTGTGACTTGCGTACCGCGACCTCACCCTGCTCCAAGGGTCGCGGATGGCATTCTTGTATGTGAGTTTGAGCTCCCCCCACTAAAGCTGATTATTGGTACGGAGGCCTAGCCGGACCTAGCTAGTTCAAAAAGGATTAGGAGATGTAAATAAAAGGATTAGGAGATTACCACCGGCTTGTCCATTTGAAAAGATTGGATTATATTGATCGTGATAAAAAAGGTAAGCCAATAATACCTACAGCCATGTTCAAACTTGAATTGTTTTGGTTAATTTGATCCGTTTCTATTTTAAAGGGTACCTAGTTGGCCGTCAATACCTAACACAGCGGGTGTGAAATAAGGCATGAATAGAGAAATAATAATTAGGGTTCCGTAGCCAAAATGGTAAAAACGGAACCCTTATAGTTTCTTCAAGTCCGTCCGCGTCACAGGCATAAATAATATATAACAATAAACTACTACAAGATGTATATTGATGAAATTTGGAGTATAAGTGTCTTGTCGCTACTTAGTTTGATAGATACTTAAATAATAAAAAATATTTCTAGTGGGTCACTACTTCTACTACTAAACTGAAAAAAAAAGGTTTCTAAAAAAAATTGATTAAGTGAGTATTCTCAGAAATAAGTGCTCCGAAAGTAGCGTAAATTGTGTCCCCCCTCCTAGTATTTGTAAGTAAGTAGTAAGTGCCGCAGAGATACGCTCTTTTGGTAGTCCACTTATTCATTTAGAATTTTTTCATCTGTAGTGCATTTTTTTGTATGAACAGCTGCGGAATCCTACACAGAGCATGGTCCGACATGCTCTACAATGGTTAGTTTTAGAAGGATTTGGTGGCCGTTAGATTCAAACAGTTTTGATATCGTTAGTGCTAAAATTAGAATTGAGGTAAATTTAAGAGCAAACATTTTGTTAAAAAATATATAAGGTGCCCGCGAGGAATCCAAAAGATTTTTAACTGCGCATCACATATACAAACTTTTATCTTTATGGAATATAATATGAACAGTGACAAAAAGTTACCAAACTACATACTAAAACAAATCTATCTTTACCTGAACCACTGCAAATATTACTCACTTTCGGACTGCTTCATTACTAACGTTAGCATTAAATCAATAATCTCTCATTGGTAAACGTCAACTTATAAAGGTAGTTATATTGTCATACGAGTATCAAGATCGTAAGGTAACTTAAGTAACTTTACGCAAGCAATCTCTTTTACATTTCCACGTCACGTGACTCACAAGTTACAGAGCTAAGCACTTACAAGGAGAATTTACACAAAAACGAAACCCGACGATTGACCTTCTCAAAGCAAAACCGTGCTAGAAAAAATGAAAGCCGAGCTCCACTCATGTGTGCGAAAGGCGCGGTTTTATTTCAATTCTGGGGCACTGCCACTGGGGCGAAAGTGAAAACGTGTCTAGCACTGACTTTAAATACTGTACCTATTAGTGATGTTTTTACTATTGCTAAGAAGTTTAACTCGATAGTTGAAGAAAAATAACACCAAGACCAAAATATTTTTACTTAGACATCTCTATGTCTAAAAGTGAAATAAAAAGTATGAGTAATTATAACCAGGGGGGTTATAGCCCAACGAAATTTTGACACTTGGTATCCGAATCAAGTGTCATAGCCCATACTAAATTATGACACTTGATTCAAGGCAATAGGGGGGCTGGTAAATAAACTAATTGGCTTCTAAAAATTCTCAGGGTGCTCAACACAACAAGGCACTTCACACCGCGTCACAGGCTTTCGCTACACAGGGTTATTTTTTTAAGTTGCTTTTCTTTAAGTCTCATTTCAATATTATAAATATATATTGAATGCATTAAAAAATATTTAAATGTTATTGAACTCACCGGCCATTTCTGTACTAATTTTGAATAAAATAGGCCAAAACGAGAAATAAGTGACGGCAAATCCCATATACCTAAGTACAATTGATTTCAAATAAGTTCTTCTATACTATTATAATAATGAAATGTCTGTACATTGAAGATATTTACAAAAAAAATGATTGTAACGGACTATTTGGAGGTCACTAAAACGAAAAAATTTTTTTTTGGTTTATATGTATGTTTGTATGTGTCGTTGTGGCTTCATCACGCAAAATCGGCTAAACAGATTTCCACAATTTTTGGTACTCAGAAAGCTGGGTATCTCCAGATGGTTATAGAATACTTTTTACCCGACTACGCTGAAGAAAAAACGACGGGTTATGACTTTTTCTCCTCTGCGAACGAAGTTGCGGGCAACTTCTAAGTACTTAATAATGCAATCAGTGTTTGTTGCATTAAAATCAACAAAATTTATTTTCAAAATGACATAGACAGTTAGCAGTAATAGCATGTAGTGATACCTAAAATATACTATTTTTTTAGGGTACTTACATTCACGGTTTAGTTGTTGAATAAATACCTGTTTTAGTTATGTATCAAAAATGATATTCACGTCGTATACATCGGTATACGACAAAAAACTGCTTACCTTGGCCAACAACCCTATGGACGCCCACTGGCACCGGCCGGCATGGACGTTCAGGGCTTCACAGTTGTCAGTTTCTCTGTGCCTATATGGAACCATAGTCGTTCAGGGTAGGCTGTGCATTAAATTGTGCTTATACGGACCGCACGCCACTGCCTAATGCAGTCTTATCTAAACTTTAAATATTTAAACAGAATTCACTCGCAACTCCACATTTTAAGTAACAAATAACAAAAGTTAAATTAAGTCTGCCCATGACATTTCCCGTTACGGAAATTAGCTCTGGGTTAGTTAGCATCTTGGCTACAATAAAGTGTATAATTATTATCCTTACGAAGCGGAAACGTCAAATAGACTTATCATAACGAGGGTGGTGGAGCCATTGAGTTCTTGTCTCGCAATCATTAGGGAAGCGGCCGTCACGGGAAACGCTGACTAAGGACGTAACAAAAAGTCAAGCATGCTCCGAAATACGAGCATTTTTAGAGTTCTGTATCCTAATCGAATCCTAATACTAAGTCTCCGCCGTCTGTCACAGAGATCCTGCACATTGGACCGTAACCGTTTGAAACGCAGACACTGGCAATTGCCAGTGTTACATATAGTGGCCACAGTAAAACACTATTCTATGAAATTTCACAGAATATGCATTACAGTGACCGCTGTAGCTATAAATAATAAAAAAAAAATTAAAACATTAAGGGAGTCTCTATAAGGAACCGACTGATTTCTTATCTATTTATTCAAACTTTGAAATAAAACCAGTTGTTGTGCTGTATCTATGTTATATTTTATGTAATTTCCTTGTAATTTCTTCGATGTGGTTAAAAAGCGTCATAACATGTTTTGATTATCTGTAAGTTTTCTTTTTATGTTAACTGTTCGCCATTCGACAAGAAACTAGTCAAACTCTAAGAAAAAAAATGATTTCAATATACTTATAATTAAAGCTTTCCAAATGTAGCCTCCCTAAGGTAAAGGAAATCTTAATCAATCACTTATTATAGGTACAAAAATATTGATAACTTATTTAAAATCTCATAAAAAGACAAACGCTGGTTGCCTTTACTTGGTTGGCTAATTTAAATAAATTATGATGTACGTATATTCATCATCAACCCTGGAAATCTGTCTACTACAAATTCAGGATAAAAATTATAAGCTAAATTTAATGATACTACTGATGCTCTGAGTTAAGCGACATTTGAGATTTTTCTTATGCTTCTATTTGTATAGAGTTGAGAGGTTGTTTGTCATCTGATTCACGCCACCCCTCGACACCAAAAATCAATTAATCATTTTCTCTTGGTAATAAAATTTACTACTCGACATCACTTCAGCGCGGCTTAGAAAACTCGATTTATTTTCGAAAGTCATCTATTTAATTGAAACAAGTTCGCGAGTTTGCTTACAAAGGGGACTTAGGGCTGAGCAGGATTTTCCCGAGTTTCAGGGTTCTGCGGAACTGTGAGTGTACAGTTTATTAGAATATTTACGGGAGTTTAAAATAGTTATTTGTTAAGCAAGAGTGCAAAGTTGTATTTTACCTGCGACTGTGGAATTGAAACAAGAGCAAGCGAAAAGATTCTATAGTTGAACCACGAGAGAAGCGAGTGGTTCTAAAATAGAATCATGAGCGTAGTGTGTGAGTGTTTCAACGCACGAGAAGTAAAATACAACTTTGCACCCGTGTGTAACATAAAACTTTTCACCTCACTATATTGAGGAAAGTGCAACATGCAAAAAAACAGGTCATAAAAATTATGTCTTAATTTGTACACATCATAATCATCATCAGGTTATTTAGTCATCAATAGAAAAGTTTTTTTGAGTAAAATTGCTGACAATGTTGATATTTCTGACGATGCGATTTGTAATTGCATCGATTCAACTTATGCGTTCAGAATTATATTTAAAGTAAATAAACTGTTTCATATGGAATTTTAAGGTTTATGACTTAAAATTATTAACCCTTAACTACCTACCTACTACTTTATTCACACAAGCACCTTACCTTCCGTCCCCAGGACGGCTATATAATATCGGCCTTATATATTATTATTTTTGGATGAGATGGCTAATTTAAGGTAATAATGGCAATATACACTAATTAAATTATTTATTAATAATAATAATAATCCTAAAACATAATAAAATATAATTTTACTTTAAACATATGGCATAATTCCTTATTTTTGCTTTAGGAACTATATATCCCTTCGAATGTGAGATCTACAAAAAATATAACCTTATATGAAGATCTGTGTAATTATGTCTAATTATTCTATAATCAACAAAGCTTATTTTTTAATCAAAAATTGCAGACCACTAAGTTATAGTTGTTCACGGCAGTAAATGCACAATTTGTTCGAAGTGTGTGTGTCTTTGATGCTTCATCACGCAAAATTGGCTCAACAGATTTCAATTATTTTTGGTACACGGTTAGCTGGATTCACAGATGGTTCTAGAATACCTATTACCCGACTATGCTGAAGAAAAAAAAGAGAAGTTGTGACTTTTTCTCCTCCGTGAACGAAGTTGTGGACACTGTCTATTACTTATTAAATAAAATACTGACAATGTCACTCAAATCCAAGTGCTTTAGGTGCTAAACGAAGATATAACTACTTATTTAGATGGATCAATAGGTACTTATATACATAAAAAGGTCAAGGGTCAAGGTCACTCTCACTACCTGCTAGACTAAGCGGTCAGCTTACTAAAGAAAATAAGTATGCATAATCACGCACACACAACCCGTCTCCGAGACCCTTAAGAAAAAATACGTATGCACCTACCACCCGTCTCAGAGACGGTCGGAGACAGTAATATACTCACCAAAACTAAATGCGTGCACGACCGACCTTGTCGAGCGTTGACGCGGTACTGAGGCAGGAGGGAAGAAGGTACAAGGACACGGACGTTTGTAGGATGATTGCACATAGGTATTTTAACAATTTTAAGTATAAATGAGTCTGTGAGATGGGAGGTAGGTGGTTAAGGGTTAAATGAATCTAAATACCAATTTTTATTAAATTCTTATGGCATTTATTGAATGATAATTCATATCTAACGAACCATTATTATGAGCGTTTTACGTTTCGTTATCTGTCATTAAGCTACTTAAACACGCTCTAAGGTGAAATTACTTTCCCCACTAGCGGATACAATGCGTTTTTACCTACTTATCTTAAAGGATAAAGGGCGGCTTTCCGAGCTAGTAAGCGGAAAAAATATTTTGCACCATATTGTGACTTTTTAAAAAAGAGTTTTATATAAGTTTTCCACACTTATATTTTTTGTGTAATGTTGAGTCGTGGTACTACTAACATAGTTAAATGTACAAAACAAAGCGATAATAATCGCAGATACCACGTAGTTGACTAAACTTTCTCGAACTAAGCACAAACAGCGAGCATACCAGTATTCAAAAATGAAAGTACTCAACTGGCACCCTGCTGCTGTAATTTAACTTTTAAAACCTCAACGGAACCGTCTGACCGTTTCGTCCCCTCGTGTTTTTTTGCTACAAGGGTTGGCAGTGACTTTGACTGGGTTAATGATGGCTATACTTTGCGCCGTAAAAGTTTTTTCATAGCAGTTTCCTCACAAATTGATCGTGGTAAACATTGTACAACTTACGTAAGGGAAAAGCAACGGGGATAAAATGAACTCATGTTACTAAGTCTGAGATGTAATAAACATGAAATTATTATGTCAAAGGATGATCCTGTTTAAAATATCCAACATAATCCATCACTGAAATAAAACAATTTAACGGATTATATCGCGTATATTATCTCATTTTAGTTCCCAGAGTTTGACAGAGGAGAATACATCTTTTCTCAGCCCACCCGTGACCATGGAAAGCTGGAAAGCTTCCGAAACGTCGGGAACTAAAATGAGATAATATACGCGATATAATCCGTTAAATTGTTTTATTTCAATGAGTAATAATCGCGGAAACAGAAGAAAATATTATAATCCATCATATACGTTAAATCATAACATCCATGATATACATTAAATGATCCTCTCCGAGATAATTACATGACTCCGATAGAATTACATGAAAAATAACAAAACGGAAAAAACCTTTTTTCTTATGAGTTTCAATCTTCTTCGAAACTTACAGTCCGTGAACTTTGAAAAAAAATCTTCGGGATTTATAAATATGCTTCGACTATTGACTGATACCGTACTGCTCTGTATAATAGGTTACTGGACTTTTTTAATTTACGGTAAACAAAAAGTATCTATTATGATACGACTAGAAAGTGTCTGCAACTTCGTTCGCAGAGAAGAAAAGTCAGTACCCCTATTTTTTTCTTTAGCGTAGTGGGGTAAAAAGTAGCCTATAACCATCTGTATACTTTTCCGATACCCTGCTATCCGTGTACCAATAACAGTTTAAATCCTTTTACCCGATTTGCCATAGTGTCTTCCAAATAGTCAGCTACAATATATATTTTTTAATATCTTCCAGGTTCAGACATTTCATATTTAAACTTTATAATAAGGTAGTATAGATATTGTGTAATAATTAAGATACCTACAAGGAATCAGTCAAAGAAAATTATTAAATTAACGTTTCATTAAAGCCAATGACGGAGAGTTTGTGAATCTTTCGGATTGTGTACCAGTAGATGACATACCACATGAAATAAAATGAAAAATCACTAAGTATTTCATTAAAACTTATCACCAGTGAACAATCCGTTTATGGAGATCTTGATCAAATCTCTAGAGCGAGGACCTGTCTTGGCACTAAGAAGTAACTTTTTTGTTATTTACATGGTGCCCGGTATATTTTGTGGTATTCGATGAGATAGGGCTACCGTCGGTCACATCTCATTCTAAGGGGTAAAATTTGTTATATAAACGGAGAAGAATAAAGTCATAATAATGTATTTTACTTCCCCCCCGTAATCGAGTAAAACCTCGTTTACCCATCGTCGGAATCCAGTTATCCTTGTAATAATTTACGTAATAATAAATTGCTGTATATTTAACCGACTTCCAAAAAAGGAGGAGGTTCTATGTTCAATAGATTTTTTTTGTATTTTTTTTTTTATGTATGTTCACCGATTATTCCGCGAATTGTGGACCGTTTTTAAAAATTCTTTTTTTATTTGAAAGCATATACTCCGGAGGTGGTCCGATTGCCACCACGTTGGGATCTGATGATTGGATCCCAGGGATATCGAGGGCAACCCTCAAATTTTATAGGCACTTATAACGTTTTTCATATATTTTCTTAAGCTATTTAAGTATTTGCATATGGTAGTCAAGATCTCATCATGCTGAGCTAATGACGAAAGGTACAACTCCTTAATAGTTACGAGTTAGAGGATAATTCTTGAAAAAAAAAACATCTATTATAGGTAGATGATGGAATGCCAGGGAAATCGAGAGAAACCCTCAAATATTATAGGCACTAACAATGTTTTGGATATATTTTTCTAAAGTTATCAGTTGTTTTTCTCATCCTGGTTGTCATCATTTCATGCTGAGCTGATGATGGAAGGTACAATGAACTAACCAAATTTTACATTTCTTACTTCCAAAGACTCGAGATGCGTGCACAGTGCCTCCTCAATCTTCCCATTCTGGGCTCTAAAAAATACTTTATATCAGTACTAAAATTCATCACTAAAAAGCAAAAAATATATTTTTTTAAATTTAAAAGAACCGACTTCAATTTAAACTAAAAAGCCATAAATAATCTTTTATATACGGTACGGATCACATTTGAATTACCTTTTGAAGTTAGTTATAAGTTAGGTATTAGTTAGTTATTAGTTTTAGAATTTTTTTATTACCATATGTCATGCACAAAAGTTAGCCCACATTGGTCTTTGTATTAAAACAATAATTTAAACGTAGTGAAACAACGGCAAACAATAACGTTCAGTCACGGAGTGAAAAGGTTGACCAGTTTTTAAACAGATTAATTTACGCGTTGCAAGTACATGTTACTTTTTTCAACTGTGTAACATACGAGAGTGCATCATTGCAAATTATGTTTAACTGTTTGACAAAAAAGTTCAATTTTGATTAGGCACACTTTCCTGAGTATTTATAGTTGAACGGAAACCTTTTATTAGATTGATCTTGCCATTACGCTGTGACAAGTTTGATGAGTGTAATGATTACATCCTCTTCGCTTATAATGATTAAAACTATTAAATGTGAATAACAGTTCCTGTCAATGTCATCATTTATATTTCTTGTATTCGTGTTAATATTTAGTTTATTCGATGCTATAATTTATTTCCGTAAAATGTATACCTTGCTGTTTTCAAAACTTGACTCCGAGCAGTATCAAAACGAAAACAACCTACTTCCTAATAACTGACTGAACTGAATTCGGAAAACTGACATTGGCACAAGCTGCGAGCTGCCATTTTTGAAAATAATAATAATAATAATGATCAAGAGCGAGTTCCAGCAGAAGTACAGTCACAGCAAACTTCTCGAAAGGGCCTCTACGTGTTGGATCCATATCCCCACGCAAGCCTCTCAAAAATCCGGGACGTACGAGCCCGTAACTCAATGCGAGATACAAATAATAATAATAATATTTAGTTCGAATATGTGCGGTCCTCTTTTCTCCTTCCTAAAATGACTGAAGAATTAAAAAGATAAATAGTTTAATTTTAATTCGGCTTTGCAAAAAGCAAAGAGGTCAATGTCAGTGCACTATGTGCGCACTATGTATGTAGTGAAATGACATTCATTATGACGAAATGTGTCATACCTACTCGGTTGATAAAGCAGTTACTGATAACTTATACTGAGCAAACAAAAACAGATCTTAAGGTGGTCAACCTGTTCATTCCGCGACTGTACATACAATTAAAGCAGTATTTGTTTACTCAATCTATATTAATTATCGATGTATTCATATTTATAATATCCAAGATTACATAATTAGAAATAATACGACTTCCAAACAATAAACTGAAGATAGTAAATATAAGCGTTAGTGGCGTTACTCATAATACTATCATCGATGTTGCCACGAATTTACATAATTACAAGCAAATACCGCATAGATATCACATTTCGGAGCTATTAACGATATGCTTTCAGCATTTGAAACCAAATCGATTACAGATATAATATCGATGTTAACCAGAAATAACAATCCTTGTCGTCCTATTGCAAGAAATTTTGTTAGCACAATGAAAACGATCCTAACCCATTTCAAAGTTTAACCTTTGATATATCGAGATACCTTAAGCATTAATATACCAGACGCTGAATATAACTGGTACCTAAATTACATTCTTAATAAACTATTAATTTACTCGTTTCATTGCAAGAATTCTTGACAGATATGACAGTAATCATTACCATATTTTCGAATGATAGTTCTAAGTAAAACTATAAATAATCTCTAACTTTCATTCGTCCAGTCGTCAGTTTTGTATAGACAGAGCAACTTAAATTACATGTACCTAAGTTTAGTAACACCTGTGATATTGAAACATTACCTAAATTGGCAGATTATGGTAAAAGAAATAGAAACATGATATAATGCCAGCAGAAATATAAAATAGATATTTATGTACCTATATCATCTAGCTTTCGTGCGTCTGGGAAATACACCCCATCGCAAAAACTACAGGTACAGGTTATATGGATTTTTTTATTTATGCATGATACTTACGAATATGTTGCCAGATCAAACTGGCGGGACAAGGGAGCGTCCAGAAACTGTTTTATTTGGCGCCTAAATAAAGACCAATGAACCCACATCCAGTCAAGTTATTCTACTTAAGCTTGGCGGGGTTTGAGGACGTACCGCTTTGATTACACGTAGACCTAGTGTATGGTAATTACCTGACTAGGAAATTAATTATTAAGAAATTAACTCATCGACGTGGAAATGGCATAAAAGTATCCAGTTCCATGTAAAGTAATGGAACTGTGATAAATGTCAATGGAAATGCAAAAAACCTTTTTGAGTTAAGCGGTGGTAGAAAAGTGTCGTCGAAAAGGAACCGAATAAGATGGTAATAGATGGATTCGGATATTTCACTTTTGGTAAATTGTGTTAATTACAAAGTTTTATTTAACAGAGAAAAGTGAAATGCTTAAAATGTGTCTGTACATTGCTGCTGACATATTAAGTAATAATTATGACAAGGATGGATTTTAAACACTGTATTAGAAGGTGCGCGCAACTTCGTCATCCGAGGAGAAAAAAATATAACCCTTTTAAAAATATAATATCCTATAATGTTAGAGTTGGTTGTATAAACCAAACAATTTGAGTATGTCACTTTAATGTTAAAAAAATCGTGTGATGGCGCCACTGCTTACGTCACTATTTGGTCGGTTAATCTTCACGATCACCTTATTAAAACTGCTTTCTGCGTAATTTGTTTGTTCCTATACAATAAATCTTATTTGTTTAATTTAATCCTGTGTGTTTTGATCCGAAACCCATCATATAAGCATCTGTGGGTGCCCAGCTACTGTACCAAAATCAGTTGAAATCTGTTTAGTCGTTTTGGCTTACTGAAGCCACACAATACATACAAAGACTTTTATTTTTTCGAATCAGTGACACAGTTAAAGATTCAGTACATATTTACATATCATTTTTACAACTTTATACGGGTACAGTAATATAGATTAATTATTGTGTGTTACAGTACGTCAGATGGGGTAATGGACTAATGGGTATTCCTATGTTATTTTATAGGGTAATTGTAATGAGCAATGATGTTGTTAGTAGTTAAATTAATAACACATTGACATAGATTCGATATACATTTATTTTTAGGGTTCCGTAGCCAAAATGGCGAAAACGGAACCCTTATAGATTCGTCATGTCTGTCTGTCTGTCTGTCTGTCTGTCTGTCTGTCTGTCCGTCCGTATGTCACAGGAATTTTACTCAAAAATTATAAGATGTAAATTGATGAAATTTGGAGCATAAGTATCGTGTGTAAACCGCTACTTAGTTTGATAGTTAAATAAAAGATATATATATTTCTAGGGGGGGCACTCCATACATGTAACCGAAACTGAAAAGATTTTTTTTCAGCAAATATCAATGTGTGGCATATATTTCGACAGTTCTTCTAAAAACACTTTGAGGTTTCTAGATTTTTTTTGATTTAGTGAACATTTTCCGAAATATTCGCTCCGAAAGTAGCAAAAATTGTGTCCCCCCCCTTCTATTTTCTAAACGGTATGTTCAAAAAATGTCAATACATTTACAAATATAAAGCTTAATAAATACTTTTAACGAAAATTATTTTCAACATGTTCGAACATACCGTTTTTAAGTTATTGCCAAAAAACTGCGCTTCTCAGTACAAAGACGTAAGTGCCGGGGAGATACGCTCTTTTGTTTGTGTTTTTTTTTCATATCGTATTTTTTTTCATCTGTAGCGCATTTTTTTTGTATAATACCCTTCATGGGCGAGTCCGACTCGCACTTGGCCGTTTTTTTTAAATAAATATTCCGAATAACATTTAAAGTGAAAGATACATTTTAAGGCATAGTAAGGCATGTCAATAGCTCTCTTGATCTAACACCTTCAGGTCACTGGGCTTACTAGAAAAGTGGGTGGTGGGGGGATGCCGCGAGAAAACTTCAGTGCGCCAGTTCGTGGTGTGATTTAATGGATTGTTCGAAGTTCCACCAAGTTAATATGTTGAAGTCAGCTGCTAAAATTACCCCACCACTTAAGAGCATTTAGTAAAAAAAAACTTCATTCTGAATTCTGCCTCAAGTACGTAGATTTACTTTAATTGTCAATTGGTCGCAACTTCATATATAGATAGATATATTTGTGTTGTAGTAAGTTAAAGTAGATTCAAAAACATTTTATTATTGTGGTACAGTACCTAAGTAGGTACATTATGGCGACTTAAGAATACCGTAAAACGATTTCGAAAAGTCGACCTACTATAAGTACTACTCTCCAGAAAGAGGCGGGTTGCCAGGGCTGGCAGCACATGAATAATTCAATACGGCGTAATGAGCCGCGGGCACGTCTTCAGTCATACTGTGAAGGAAATCTATGGAAGCGGCTGAGCATGGCTCAGCCCTAATGATTTTAACAAAAAGTGTCCGCGCAAAATGGAACGTTAACGGTTGGTTAAGCCAGGTTTGCTTGGCTGGCTTTTTGCTTTTGGTTTTTACGACTTTTTCGTGGAAAAATAGTCGTATTTATTTTTATTTTCAATTTTGTGAATTAGAGTCCAACTCAGAATGGAAGTGGATAAGATATAATAATATAAGGAATTCGTTACATATTTTCTGCTTGAGCTTTATGAAAATACAGTGAAATCTCATTATTATTGAAACTGTATATAAGTTCTATTAAGTTATTTTGTAGATTAATGCGCTTACGTTATCTGTAACCTCGCGTGTAAATTGGATAGTATAATTTGACCAAAAGTAAAATCATACAAGAATATTATTGTTGCATCTCTCATTCTCTCATATTCAATTACCCATACGATCCCGGAAATAAAGACGTAGAAAAAGCGAGCCAATCTTAATCACCTGACCTCAAAATACTACTACTATATCCAATCCCCATAACGCTCCGCCCCGATAGGCACAGGGCTTAATGAATTCTGCACTAAATTGTCGACACTGGAGTGTCATTTGATCCGCAAAAACCCTGGAAACAAACCAGATGTTGCTGAAACCATTTCCCGTTTGTATTCAAGCATCGCCATAGTTTCTGTTGCGTGTTCGTTACATTATTTTGTATTGTTTTTATTTCAATTCATATTCCGCTTCTTTCGTTTTTATTTCATTAAATAAAGTAGGTAGTAGTGTTAATAAGGTTTCCTTTATGAACAGTGTTGATAGTCTTGTCTTGAGTCTATTGTTTTGTCGTTCTTACTGCTTAGACTTCTATTATGTTCGTGATGGACAGCTTTGCAATGGTCCTTTTAGACATTATGATTGATGTAACCTTCCGATATTCTTTTACTACTTCCTTTGCAAAATGTACTCTCAAATCGTTTAAAACTCGTATTTGCATTTATCAACCCCTTTCTTTCCCCAAACCCAGGCGTGCTTGTTCGCCCCATTAGCGGCACGTTTTGGACGAACGCATAAACAGCCAGCAATACTGCATTAAACTCGGCTAACAGAAGCCAATCCCGGTTTCGGCTCTCACGTATCAGCCATTACCATTTTCTATTTATTTGTTGCTTGGCCCGCCCAGCCGAGGGCTCCAGGACAATGAAGTCACGCGCCTACACCACTTTACTGCCATTCAACCACAGGAAATGCAAAGGATTGCCTTAAAATATATCGGAAAAGGTGCTACAAATACCTTTAAGATACCTATTGCTTGGGAATTGCAATGCGAATAATAATTTATATATGTGTCTGAGCTACCGAGCCAACATAATGCGATTACTAAACCGATCCACTGAATAACAAGATTCGTACTCGTAAGTCAGTACATAATATGCTTGATCAGATAAGTCACTCATTAATAAATTAATACTTTAAAAAACACTAAAAAAACACGCTTTACAAGACTTTTCTTTTAACAAATCCAAACACAGCTATGATACGATGTTCCATCATAAAGTTCCAGTTCATATCTTTCGGCTCCATCATCAGATCAGTTCGACAATACCATATTATTGTATTGTCATCAGAACTGCATACAGCTGCCAATTTTCATGACGCTACGATACTTGGAAGATAGTAACTAATTTAAGTTACCTTAGATTCCATTACATAGTTACATACAAGTCGACGGTGTGATGCGGACACCTTCTAAGTTGCCCGCATCACACCTTATTTGGCGGAAGTAAAAATAGTTATAACGGATCCGTTTCACTTTTTTTTTGCAAAACATCTTTAATGTACAGACATTAAATTTTTACAACTTTGTAATAGTATACATGTAGTTCTTATACGTTTATTTATCTTTCGTCCTAAATATTTGTAATAATCAAATGAAAGTGGATGGTGTAATGATTAATGTTAAAGTATTGTTATAAAAACGAATGATTTAATTCAATAAGTAATAGTCGATATAATAATACGTATATGAGTATGAAATAGACAGAGACAGTTGTAAGAATGTAGCAATGAGGTAATCATCAACAAAACGTTCAATTTTTATAAATTCCATTCAAATAAGTTCAGAACAGCAGAAAATCTATGTATCAAGGCGTCCTTAGATATAAATTAAACCCACAGCTGAAACGCAATCACATCTCAAGAGTTTATCGATCAGCGGACGCCACGAGTCCACTCGTAAGCTTTTGTTGCCTGAATTTGTTCCGACGTACAATAATGTCAGCCGCTTTCCGAGTGGAAAGGATGTGGACGACCTCATTATAAAATCGAGCATTTGATATTATTATGGGAGTTTTTAAAGAACTTTTAAGACTGACTCTCCGGCGAGAGGATGAATTCTCCTTGTATCTTTTTTAATGTTGCTCGGAATTGTTTTTCTATACATATATATGCTAATGATGCCCAATCGCTGCCTGCAGCCGCCGGGAAGAATTTATAAGCACCCGCGAAGAAGTACACGATGAAAAAGGTATACACTTCCAACGTTATAAAAAAACGAGGACCTATCTATCTTAATTTACTGAGTATTGTGATGATAGCCGTTTTTGTTTGGGCAAAAATACTTTTGTATGTCCGGCTAGCTGTTCTCCCCTACAAGTTTACATGTTTTATTAAACTATTCTTTTTTAATTTTCTTTTTTAGTTTTTTTTTGTAAAGAGTTCGCGAGGTCTAAAGCACACAGAGCCTCTTACTTAGCCAGTTGATGTTGCGGTCGCGAGTTATAGAGATTTTACATTTAACAAGGACTGAAATTCACCTTACGGCCAATTGCCCACTGATCACGTATCCATAACTGGCATTTATTTGTGGCATTGTTAAAAAAGGAACACTTTAATTGTTTTCTGCATTTATTTCTTGTAGGTACTTGAATAGCTCGGCTACTGTTAAGTTTTCAATTTATTTTTTAGGGGGCAAATATTTTTAATCGTAATATTGAATAAGTGTATGTAAAATTATAAAATGAAATAGTGATCGCGTCTGAGTCAAAATAAAGCATAAAATAAAATACGAGGGTTGCTACTTATATATCCGGAAACAAAAAAACAAACAAACGTACACGGCTGAAAATAGTTTTATTGTTTTTCAAAGTATTCCCCTTGATGATCTATGCACTTTTGCATTCGCGTGAACCAATTTTTAAAGCACTTCTGCCACTCCGCCTGAGGTACCTCCATAACGTGTTGTTTGAATGCGTCGACAGCATCTTCAGCGGTCGAAAATCGTTGACCGCGTAATTTATTCTTTATATTTGGAAATAAATAAAAATCGTTGGGTGCCAAGTCAGGGCTGTACGGCGGATGACCCGTTAATTCCACATTTTGACCCTCCAAAAATAGAGTTGTTTCGCGTGACGTATGACAGCTGGCATTGTCATGATGAAGAATGATTCTTCGTCGCTGGTTAGTTTTACGAATTTGTTCAAATACTTCCGGTAAGCAAATGGTCGTGTACCACTCTGAATTAACCGTTCTACGGTTTTCTAGTGGCACTGTAGCTACATGGCCATTAATACCGAAGAAGCAGGCCTCCATTTGTTTCAATGTACTTTTTGCACGAGTAACTTTCGTAGGGTTCGGCTCATTTTGAAACACCCATACCGTTGATTGTTGCTTCGTTTCGGGATCGTATGCATAGATCCAGGATTCGTCACCTGTATAGATGTTATAAACGGCTTTTGAGTCACCACGGTTATATTTTTTTAACATTTTATTGCACCATTCGACGCGAGCATGTTTTTGCTCATTTGTTAAGTTGTGGGGTATCCAACGCGAACAAATTTTTTTTACAGCCAAATAATTATGTAATATGCTATTAATGCTGGTCATAGAAATACCCAGAGTCGCCTCTATCTCGCGGTACGTAACATGTCGGTCGTCCATTATAAGTTTTCGCACAGCCTCGATATTTTGTTGTACAACGACCGATTTCGGGCGACCTGCCTTAACTTCGTCCGTAAGCATACTACGTCCACGATTGAACTCACTAAACCAGTGATACACAGTAGTTTTAGATGGGGCTTCATCACCAAAAGTTGAAGTTAGTTGATCTATGCACTGTTGTTGCGTTAAACCACGCCGAAAATCATAATAAATCATAGCACGAATATTTTCACGAGTGAGTTCCATTCTTGCTGCGAGATGACATTTAAAACCCGTCAAAAACAAAACACGAGCGTTAATAAGGAAGAAAAAATATACCTTATATACTTAAAAAAGTTCAAATTTTACCATGGCGGTCAAATATGCTATTTAAGAAGATTGTAATCCCGGTTTCCGGATATATAAATAGCAGCCCTCGTAATTTACGAACTTCTGCGACTGTTAATTAGTTATTTTTTAGAAAAAGATTACGTTATGTAAACAAGTGTTTGGTGTTTATTATTTCCTCGCATTTTGTATCAATCGAAGGCAGGTATTCATAAATCTTCTAAATTACACGCTATTTCTAGAATGTTTTAAAACTATATTTAGTAGAAGACAAAATATCTTTGGAAACACCTGATTCAAGCTCTAGAATTTTATAAAATATACGGAAATCTCGTAATTGAACGAGAAACCGGTTATTTTGTATGAAGAGAATACCGGTTTTCGAGCCCTGATCGAAGGACAAGGAAGAGACGAATTTAATTAAACTCATCCACGATTGTGCTTTCCCGGCCTCTGCAGTAATGTACTGTCAGGTTCAGATCTTTACAAAATCATTTGCGTGTATTTGACAAGTAGTGTATTGGTATTCCGCAATCTTTTGCTTGACAGAACAGTGGGTAGCCAAGGTTTCGGAATGGAAATGCACTGCAACTGGAGTCAGACCATCGGCTTGATGGCCAGACGACATTCGTTTAAGCCCGGTGCGGCTGCGGTTGGCAGTTGCTCTGGCCACAAAAAAACATAAGCATAGATATTTCAATTAGGGATTAAAAAACCGTACTGTATTCGTACAAAATAACCGATATTTCAGTTAGGTACCTCGCTTATTTGTAGATTTATTCAAGAACCAAGTCTTTAAATTACTAGATAGTGACAGGTTTGTATTGCAACTTACCTACACTTACGTAGGTATTTGTATTGCCCATACACTAAATTGAGTCTCTTATACAAGAAAAAACGTAAGAGAAATCGACAGGATCATTGCGTAATTATATCAAAAAAATAGGGCAAAGGCGGGTTTGACTCGCGCACCAATGGTTCCGTACAAACTTCCATTCATCCCAACTTAACTGGCAGTTAAGTTTGCGCCTGGTATCTATGGCGTCGCGTACAAATAAATACCTAAAAACTAACCGGGATACATCAGTATAAGTGTGCTTGAACAGTTCGAAATAATTAGGTCCAACAATAAAGGTTTGATTAGTAATGAACAACATAATTCCATCTTTTCTAGCAGGGTATAAATAGGGCCGACCGTTTTGGACATCTCACTTCTCGTCAGAATCTATCAATTATTTAAAACCAGATGCCGGTTTAATACTGAAAGGTTTCTTCTTTACCTTTTTAGTATGGAACCCTAAAACGTTATTCTATCTTAATTAAGATTTAAATGAAAATGTAACAGTTTGATGACGTTCAGTGGCTTATCATTAGAATAAAGTACATTGCTTAATTGCATAAAAATATTATCGTTTTAAAATGTAGTGGTATTTGCGAAGTTCGAAAATACAAAAACGGAACTTTTTGCGAGTCCTAAATAGCGATGGTATCATTTGTCAACTGTCTGACGCATCGCTAGCAATAAGAACCTGTCACGGGAAAACAATGTCCTCACTACGCAAGTATCCAATATCATATACATTTCGATGTATATTTGGCAAATAAATAAACAGCTTGTCTCAAAGTAGGAATTCTCAGCTAGATGTGTGTTCGACATATCGACTTGCAACCCTTATCAAACAAAGACATTATGGGGCCATTCGTCTCAGAGATACATTTTTGCTTAAAGTAAAAACTTGGTCCCACATTTTTAAGGATTGTGGTAACATAATAGAAGTATGTTTTGTAATATTTCACGGAACATATTGTGATACACTATATCGAATACAAAAATATATACAGAAAGCATAGTGATTATGATGTTCGTAGAATAAATCTTAAACCACTTTGATCTATCTCAATATTTCCTATATTTTACCGCCTGGAAAATTATTCTCACCATGCATATTAAGTTTCCTTTACTATCGATACTAGTAGCATTATTAAGTTGTAAAAATGGAATATCTGTACATTGAACATATTTTCAAAAACATGATTGTAACGGGTTATTTGCAGGTCACTGAAACTAATATTTTTTTTGATAATTTGTATGTACGTGTGTATGTCCAGATAGGTATAGGTATAGGATACTATTTACCTGATTGAAATGAAGGCAAAAAGACGGGTTATGACTTTTTCTCCTCTGCGAAAGAACCTTCTAGTCTGCAGTAAATCTATTGCGGTAGTTAGGTAGGATTAAAAGGCATACCCGATATAGGGTTAAATCTCAGACTACATAATCATACACCGTGAGTCTATAAACCGTCAAGATTCCGAGTTAAACCTCCAAGATTTTCCTGCATTATTAGCTCTCACCGTCTCATTATTATCATAAGCTCCACCGCAAACTAAACGCAAATAGCGCTCGAGCCACAAAGCACACTTTATAAATGGCTCTTGAGCTCTTTCAGGACTAAAGAGGCAAACGGAGACACTTGCAAACAAAACAAAGCGATAGTTTCAAATGGGAATTCTAATGAAGATCCCGCTTCAATCCACTGTTTATAACTAACAAAACAGTATCAGGAAACGCAAACACGCGCCGTTTCGCGAAGAGACACGTTCAAACAGGAAGGAGCGTTAGTGGAGCACAACTATATGTTCGTTCTTCTGCAAACATAAAGGGAAATACAGTCACACTCGCCCGTGTTCACGCATTTTGTTCACTGAATTTTGGTCACTTTTTTCACGGTTTAGTTTGCTTTGCTATCCGTTGCTGAACAGTTTGTTCCATTCTTTATTGATTGAATTCAATTTGAGCTTGGCACGGCCTAATCTAACGTTTGTTCATAAAATTAATAACGAAACCACAATTAACATAATGCATACTGCCTATATACTCGTATAGCATGTATACTCTCAAAGTATAATATTTGTAAATTAAAAAAAAACATCTTATAAAAAATCACTGAAGAGTAATTATTTTTTACAAGTTGAAATTGGCACTAGATATACTTTTGTAGAATGATTCACTAAAATAAATAAAAGCTTATAACCGTCTCCAAGAAAATCACTAAAAAGTTAAAAAAATAACTGCGTTAAAGGCAGAGATAAATACGCATCATAAGTTTCAAAAGCATGTACACGCTAACTCTAATGTTTGGATATATATTTATGAGTTTTTGTGGTGTTTACTTAGCTTTGTTTTTGCCTGTACAATTAACCTTGTTTTAACTCAATCTATACAATATTATATTTAATATATACAATATAATATTATACAATAACTGTTTATATTATATATTAAAATAAACCAAAGTTACTTTGTCCGTCGTGTAAAGCCTTGCAAGTGTGTAATTTTAAAATTATTCAACCAGTATGTATAGTCCCCTTACTATCGCAATCATATCTAATCGAATAATTGGTGAAAAATACTCATATTCCGATTCGAAAAAAAAATTGCTGTTTAACCTACTCAGGCACACATCTTTATGTCGGTTAAGACAATTAGTTTATTGTTTGGAACCACATCTCATTTTAACACAGACACAGACACTCGTACACTTTATTTGTGTACCAGACTCTGTGTAAACTTAATCCCATTTTCTCCTTTCACAGTGGTTTCTCGGTGGTTGCTCCAGAGGTGGCAGTTCCTGGCAAGACCACGGCTATTCTGGTTACTCTGCATGGGAGAGCTGGCGATGAGCTGGACCCCCTTAACGTCACCGTCAGGCTGGAGACCCAAGACGATGACAACGTGGTCAAACTTCTTACGACGGCCAGTCAAATGATAACAGGTATGAGATTAAAATAGCGCTTTAGGTTGTAGTTAAGAAATAAATAATAAACCACAAAAAAAAAATAGATCACAATTCAGTAACTGTGGGTAGGTATTAAAATAAGCTGATATTTATTTTTATCTCCAAATCTCACAGACGCAAGCCCAGGCACGTGTCGAAATACAACGTGCATCAAAAATGACATTGAGCGGATGAAAGTCTTTAAAGTGTTCACAAGGCATCTGTTTATTGGACAAAGCCAGTGACTAAGCTGAAAACCGATTGTAGCAATATTGTCTCGGCTGAAATAAAAATTTTGAAAGAGATCGAAAGGTTGTATGTATGGTCAGTAACACACCTCAGCACAAAAGCCCGTTAAGAGTCTCAATTCAAATCCAAAATCGACCCGACATTATACCGAAGATATCTCTGAAACAGCTTCAGAAAAATAAGGCACCGCCTGATGCATTACGATTGAACTTCTGGAAGCGGGTGGAAAACCAGTACTCAAAGCTCTCTAGAACTTGTTCGGTTCGGTTATACTCAAAGACCGCTTGAAGCATGGTGACATTGTTCGTTAAGAAAGGTGACAAAACCTTATTGAAGAATTACAGGCCCATTTCGTTCTTGAGCCATGTTTATAAGCTGTTCTTCAGAGTCATTACAAATTGTCTCGTGCACAGAGTTAATGAGTGCTGTGTTTCTACAGAAACGCCACTAAGTCCGAATCCAAGACCAGTGGCCCGTTTCACAAAAACTTTTTACTTGTATTACAAGCGGAAATCCCTTTCCAAGGATATGTATTAAAAAGAGACTTGCATTTGTAATACACGTAATAACCTTTTGTGAAATGGGCCCCAAAGATTCAAAGCCTATCTAAATGCAGTGTTTTTTCACATTTGAATCACCTTTTGAAGTCGGTGCCAAACTATTAATTTATTACTATTAAGAACCGCGGCGGCGAGCCTTTAGTTATTATCTACCTACATATATATTACGTCATAGTAATTCGTATTTATTTGTTAAATAAAGAACTTTATTTACTTCAAATTTGGCACCGACTTCAAAAGGTGATTCAAATGTGATCCATACCGTACATAAAAGATTATTTTTGGCTTTTTAGTTTATTCTGAAGTCGGTTCTTTTTTTATTTTATTTTTTTTATTTTTTGCTTATTAGTGATGGATTTTAGTAGTGATATTAAGTATTTTGTAGAGCCCAGAATGGGAAGATTGAGGAGGCACTTTGCACGCATCTCGAGTCTTTGGAAGTAAGAAATGTAAAAGTTGGTTAGTTCATTGTACCTTCCATCATCAGCTCAGCATGAAATTATGACAACCAGAGGAAAAGAACTGACATCTTTAGAAAAATTTATACAAAACATTGTTAGTGCCTATAATATTTGAGGGTTCCTCTCGATTTCCCTGGTATTCCATCATCTGATCCTGACTTGGTGATAAGGAGTCTACTTCAGGGACACACTATAAAGAATATGACTAACAGTCTCACCGTATCTACCTATAATAGATGTTTTTTTAAGAATTATCCTCCAACTCTTGACTATTAAGGAGTTGTACCTTCCGTCATCAGCTTAGCATGATGCGATGATGTCTACCATATGCAAATACTTAAATAGCTTAAGAAAATGTAAGAACAACGTTATAAGTGCCTATAAAACTTGAGGATTGCCCTCGATTTCCCTAGGATACCATCATCAAATCCCAATTTGGTAGCAATGGGACCACCTCAGGAGTATATCCTTTCAAATAAAAAAAGATTTTTTAAAATCGGTCCTCAATTGGCGGAGTAATCGGTGAACATACATAAAAAAAAATACAAACTATCGAATATATAACCTCCTCCTTTTTTGGTAGTCGGTTAAAAAGGAGGTCAATCGTCGAATCCAACTCAGTTGGGCAGCGATCGAAAAGATGTGTCATATTATCGTGTCGTCGAAAATAGCCTAATGCTTGAAAATGAAGGTCTTCGAATAGTGCGTACTGAGCGGTCGTTCACAATTGGGCTCATAATAAGGCGGTTCAGAGTCACGCAATTTGCAATGCAAAGGGCTATGCTCAAAGTTTATCTGCATGATAGATCCGCCGAAGAACCAAAGTAACCGACATAGCTTGCATGATTGCACTGTTGAACTGGCAGTGGACGGGCCATGCCGCCCGAGAACGAATGGCCGTTAGTGCAGTAAAGTCCCGTGAGTGACGACCACGCATGGGAAACTTCAAAGTGGGACAGCTCCCGACTAGGTGGACAGTTGACCTCGTGACGGTTGCGGGAAGTTGGTGGATGCGGTCTGCATAGGATTTTCAGCAGCGTCAGTACGTCGCTGGTAGATTGATAGATTCGATATCTTACAGGATTTTAGAATTTGTATAAATTTTCTGAATTTAACTTAGATTATTTGTATTTATTTATCTCTAACTCTTGGTATTTAAGTCTGACCTTTGTGACTGGCCTCCAACCTTTACATCTTAAAATGAAGAACAATGCAGGGAAATATCTTTATTATTCACTATTTATTCGACTTCACAAGATATATAACTTTATTTTGGCCGTAGACCAAGTTCTGTTAGTTGAAAATTACTGCTTTTCTAAGCAGAAACTTTCTCCTCGTATCGTCAGTCGATTGATTTATTGGCAGACGGACCAAGAGGCTGAGGGGCTTCGCGTATATGTTTCCGTTGACGACGTGCCAAGTTCTTAATGGATTGCGAAATATATGATTATGTCTACGATGTATCACGTACGATATCTTGATAATAAATTTACTGTCGATTTTTTCTAATGGATATTATATATTGGTGATATGGAATTCGAACAAAAAGTTAGTTTTCAATCTTTGGTTTTAAGATGGTTAATATAGGTACTGTTTGTACACATTTATTCCGCACGGCGCAATGCTTTCCATAAAATCCAGAACCCGAAAAAGATGCAATCGATGTGTATTAATATCATAAATACTCAAATATTAACCTTGTGCATGCAGCACGTCAAAGGTCTTTTAAAGCTTTGAAAATCAATGCTTTTAAAACATCCTTGTATGTCCTCAAAACTTCCATTGTTAAGTAAATGAACATAAATTCGCACAGAGATAGTAATAATAATACCAGTTAGTTCGAATTTAATGGTTAGTCATATTCACATGATTTACATGGGTTAATCTCCACTTGGTAAAGCAGTAAATTTGGGAGCGGATGTAGACAATGTGCCGGCGTGTACGGGCCGAATGCAAAGCAGCGCGAACAAATAGCAGAAACTAAACGCGAACCTGTCGACCACTGGGAGTTAGTTTTGATATTTCCCCGTTTGTTAACACGGATTCATCCCACTGACTCAGTGGCGCAAGAAACTAGGACAGTCCTCGAGAATTTCTAAGTTTTTGTCACTTTCAGAAAAATCACTGGAAAAAAATATAACGTTCAGGCTGTCAACGTAAATCCCTCCAATGACACCCCTATAAAAGCTAAAAAGCCGAATAACAGCACTAAAACTAAACTTCAAACTTGTAAAGTGTAGGAAAGGATACTGAATAAATATCAATTTAGTACTCTCCATCCCATAAAGACGATTTACGCCAACACGCCACCAAAGTTCTACAAGCACATAACAGTATTCAAACCCAGAAGTAATAAAACTTTTTAAACTGAAAAGAACTTTAGATCGTTGTTCTTAATAAAAATGTATGTTACATACAGTTAATGCGCCTAGCTTTGCTCGAGTGACATTGAACGGGTTTAAATATAATGAAATAATGCAATAATGACAATATATTCTGTAAAACGCACTTTTACAAGTATGACTATACGGAATTTCCCAAGAGGAGAACACTGTTGAGAAAAAAAGCCGAAACAAACTCCACAGTCAGTCATTTGCCATTATAACTTAATATAAAGTTGAAAAAATAAAACGTCTGTCTGTACATTTTTTTCAAAAAAAATATTGTTATGGACTATTTGGTCACTAAATCGAAAATCACTGACAATACCACGTGCGACGCCATTTCACCCCGCTCCTCTCGCCAGTTTGTAGTAACCGCTCAGTCGTATTAAGTCGTATGTTACGTTAAAAAAAAAGTGTCGTTTTTTTACTACATTTAAGGGATCCAGGCTTCAATAAGCCAGGTTTTTGGTGAGTGATTTGGTGTTATATTATTGTTGAAATCAATTAATGGAAAGTTTATACGACGGCTCGGCTTGTTTATAAAAAGTTGGCGTACGTAGGCTGTGAACGGAGATCCGATCTTTCACTTCTTGGTCAAAGATTGAATTATACCGGAAAACGCCACTGGTTGTCAATCTTTTCTACGTGGCACATTATTGTATGTCTTTTGCGTCAAGTTCAACATAAGTAAGTAAATACGTGATAAATTAATTGAAGTGATTTATTACATTAAATTAAATTACGGTAAAAGTAATCCAAATAAATATGAAAGCAACAATAAGTAACCATTTAAGTATTGAAATAAAACAATTTAACGGATTATATCGCGTATATTATCTCATTTTAGTTCCCGACGTTTCGGAAGCTTTCCAGCTTTCCATGGTCACGGGAGTCCTCCCGTGTTAAATTGTTTTATTTCAATGAGTAATAATCGCGGAAACAGAAGAAAATATTAACCATTTAAGTACTTATTTTCTTAATATATGTTTTGTAGCGTTAAGTCCCGCTGTCCTGTCGTTTGACCAAAATCGTTCGCCTATTTTTTTTGCCTATTTCATTTGGTATAATTGATTTCGAATATTTTTTTTCTCATAATAATACAGTCGCATAGTAATAATTTGACATATTACGCTGTTACATTAATTTTAGTTGTACGAATTTATATTTGATGAATATACATAATTTATATTGTTGTTAGGGCTAATAATTATTTTATATATTTTTCAGTAACCATAATTTTAGCTTATAGGTTTCACTTTAAGCAGGTCCAACTTGGGTTAGGTTAGAAACGACGACGAGCGCAGCGAGGAGGAGTTTTAGGTAGCCTGTTGACTGTTGGCCTGTAGTCCATAAAGAAGTAAGATTTAGATAAGTTGTTTTAATTTTCATTATGTTTAAATTATTATGATACTTAAGTGGAAGATACATTGAGAGAACATTGAATGAATCTCTACTTCAACTGATCAAATAATAAAAGTTTTTAACGTAAAAAACAATTAATTGATACACTACGGCATCTTCCTGCATTCTCATTCCCACTTACTCAAATAGTTCTTAGACATAAAATAGGTAACACTATAGGATTCGTCCTGCATGTAATTTTACTAAGAAAACTTTGAGAACCACAAAATCTCCTCAAGTTGTAGTCAAGAGTAAGTAAGGGCAAGATCGCATCAAAAACTGACAACAAAAATTTTGAAGTTAGTTCCTCCAATAATCTTAGTAATAATCTTAATATTTTTTTATGATAAGAAAACAGACGTTTTCAACGTTTGCACTTTTGCTCCTAGCTTTACAGTTGGAACTAGCTATTAGTCCGATCTTAGACCAACAACGTTTTTCGGTTTGGTGTCTTGAAAAAATATTAATTAAACTTTGAGTGTAGATTACTCCTAAGCTATTTTATAAAGGGGCAATAAGATGATATACTAGCAAAAGGCCTTGCGGAAATTAGGTACTTTTAAAAACTATTGCTATCACATCGCCTCAAATCCCCCGTATTACAGTGCAAAAGGGACACCTGCAGCTCGGAACGAACTGACCTAGAAAAAATAGGCGAAAACAGGGTTTCGTAGTACCCTATTTCCTCTTCCAAAACTAGACTATTTTAGTTTTTTTTTCACATATATTATAAGGAGGGCTTCGGCTATGCTTCTATGTTTTCTGTTTTTTTTTTATATTCGTAAAATTTATTAACTGAACGTGTGCTTATGGCGCCGGATGGTGGCATCTTTTGCAGTTTTAGAGGGCCTCTAATTCTTACAAAAACAAATTATTAAGAAAAATAAAACAAAGGGGCATGATACAGGTAGGAAACGGGGGATTACGTTTGTATGGAGGAACTACCACTAGTATATCCTCTTAAGTAAATTGATAATAAAAGCTTGTTTTTTATCATTCGCATTCAAAATTTTGAAATAAAAGTTAGTGAGAATTAAGTTTTTTTTTGTTACGTTCTTCCAAGTCGCTGAAAAATTTTCCGGGCTTACCCGGGTATACCTTATATGTCGTTGAGGCTTCATCATGCCAAATTGGCTGAACGTATTTCAGCTATTTTTGGTACACAGGTAACTGGGTATCCACAGATGGTTATAGGATACTTTTTATCTGACTACGCTGTTAAAAAATTGGGTTATGACTCTTTCTCCTTCGCGAACGAAGTTGTGTTGTGAGCGTCTAATAGATAAAGATTTATTTTGAAACTAGAAAGTTTCAAAATAAATCTTTATCTATTACAATATTTGTACTTAGCCTATCTTAAATAAATGTTTTTAAGTATAACCTTAATGCGTAGTTTTCCAAGAAAACAGATCAAAACTTTTAAAAGTAAAAACATAATAGAAGGAGAAAAGCAAAATATATATTTTTTAAACACACGTACGTTTGATATATTATAAGAACTGCGTCCCGGTAAAAGTAAACGATTTGGTTTCTGTTTTGGTCCATGCATTCTTATCTGTTCAATAGTCCTTGTTCTAAAATAAAATCTTGTTCTAAATGTACTGCCAGAAATTGGGACCCTTTGGCAGAGTGCCCATGACACAGGCAGCATTCCCGCGCTGGATAGCAATTGCTACCCTGCGCGAGAAAGCTGCCTGCGCGAGGGTCGCCTGCCGCCTCCCGCAGGCGCTTGCTAAGGGCATTGTGGAGCCCGTGTGCACGCCGGCCCCATGGGCCGAGTGTCTCGACGCCGAATGCCACAAACTCATACTGGGCGCCAAGACAACTATATTTGGCCGCCTTAGACCTCTCACGGGCATCCGCCGCCGCACCGGCCGTTTTGCTGGTCGCTGGGAGGTAGGACGCCGCCAGCGTATCAGCGCAGGTAGCGTTCCACACTAACGCGCGGCCCAACCGCCACGGGATCAATGACATCCCCTAAGGGCGCTTTCCATCGTCCCGGCTAATCTGGGGTTCCAGAACCGCGGGGACGTTGGCACTGACGAGGGCCCTTCGTAGAATGTCATTGATTGCGGCATGGCGCGAGTGGCGGCCTGCCCCCGAAGAGCACAGAAGACCATGATGGCCACGGTGGTCCACGGAGGCCCCACAAGAAGCGCAACAATGGCTCGCACAAATCTCAGCCCCTAATCTGAGGCCTATTGCAATGCGGAGCGTGTTGGGGTCAATGAAGGTGCCGGTTTTAGGTGAGGGGTAGGCGTGAAGCCAGTGCCCAGCTTCTAGTCTCGACACTGCCAAAAGCCTCGCACGTTCTTTGCCTGTAGCATCATTGGCCAGTGCTGTTAAGATCGAGACAGAAGTTATGGTGTCCCAGGCCCTTTGCAATTTGGGTTTGGATGGAATTATATTTGTACTCGGTCCAGCTAACCAGGCGTTTGTGGCTTCAACCAAGCACGCGATCTCGCAGTTTGTACCCGTTGGCGCTTTGAGGATTTTCCCTGCGAGATCGGAGGTGCTGTGGATTGAAGACAGGAATGCCGGTAGAGCGACACTCGAAATTTTTCGAGTTCCCAGACCACCATGCCGTATCGGTAAGGAGGCTTGAGTCCATACCTGCTCGCTGATTTTAATGTTAACTATGGATTCAATTTGGGATTTTAGGAGTGAGTTAATAGGTTTCGTCAGGTTGGGGAATTTCCAAATAGGGCAGCAGCGGAGTAGATAGGTAAATTTAGGAACGAGTAGACAGAATTTTAGAATGAATAAAGCAGAGTGACTACTAATTTTAGTTAGGTGGTCCGAATACTCACTGAATTTTGAAACCGAATTACTGAGCAGGGGGGTATGGCCTCATCAAAGATGGGTGAACCAAGAAGATGCAGGCTATCCTTAGGCAAGATTTTGATACTCGGAGCAACGTTATTAAAATTTTGTAAGATTTGTGTAGACAAAGCAGCGTTCACTTTGTCTGATATATAACTCGCATTTGTTAAAATTGAGTTCTAAGCCGATTGCGCTGAATTTAGTTTTGATTACTGATAAGTCAGCCAGGACAGTCTGAAAGTCTCCGCCCAGAGTGCCATCGTCGAGATACCACACGTTTAATTTTGAATTTAAGTTTCGAATTATTGAATTGATAGCCAAACTGAATATAGCTGGACCGAGAGGATCACCTTGCTGACATCCCACAGATGAAAGAATTTCATTATTTTTATGCGATAATTTAGAAGGGGAGTGATAACACTGAAGCAAAAAGTTATAAATTTCGGGAACGTATAATTTAACTTCGTTCAGCAAGGTGTCCCGGTTGACTGTATTAAACGCGTTTTTGACATCCAATTTTAGAATAACCTCACACAGGTCGTCTTGGACAAAGGTGCGCACTGCATGAACTGCCGCCTCACAGCCTCCCCGAGTGCCAAAGCCAACCTTTATGGGTTCAAAAAGAGACTGTAATCTAGTGCGTGTAAGCCGGACACATACTTTAGCTGCTAAACGCCGTAGCGTGGAACCCACGGCAATAGGGCGCACACTGGCATCTTTTTTTCTTAGGGCTATTAAATTAGCACCATAAAGCACCGGCGTCACGTCCTGACAAACATCTCCCTTCAGCATCAAATTCACCAACTTAGTTAGGCTAGTGATGAGAAGCTCACCGGATACTCCTGTGCCGTGGCTAGTAAGGTCTGTCAGGTGCTGCGGGGAGATCCCATCCAGGCCGGCAGCCGATCCCTTTGGAAAAGATGTCAGAGCAGCTATTATATCCCTTTCTGTAGCTCGGAGGCACTCCGCAGGGTCAGAGGGCGGATTGGCGAAGATGGGGGTGGAAGGGCCTGGGGGGTGTTTAGTCTGTAGTGCGGCCATGGTCTCTGACGTGTCGGGGGCGATGATGTCATCAGAAAATAAGAGACGCGTAGCGCCTTTAAGGTCTCCATCGTGAATCTTTTCCTCAACCTTCGCAAACAGATCATACTTTTTCTGACGGGATTTAGAGGGTGCGGTGGAGGTTGGTACTGCCTGGATCAAGGTATTATTTTTTTATTTTTTGTGTTAGGGAGATATTTTTAGTGCCATTTTCGGTGATGTGAAATATTTTGTATGCGAAGGTTAAGAGGTCATGCCACGATTCCGTGTTATTGTTCCGGACGCAACCGGTGATAGCCTGCGACAATGCCTCGGCTGCTGTGGGCCTGGCGCCACGGGGTATACGTTTTATTAGTGGCGTTGTCTGTTTGAGCTGGCCGAGGAGGGTTTGGAGTGGAATGGCGTTATAATGATTTGATGGTGAAGATGAGGGGTTGGGACTTTGTGAATTAGAAAGAGAGAGAGTGGGTAGAATACGAACCTGGTGTACACGGGCTTGGTGAATGTGCAAGCCTCTTGTAGATGTAATTTTTTTTTGGCACACTACACAACATTGCATTTGGAAAAAAAAAAGTTGAAAACTGTAAATAGACTTAATTAAAATATTGTTAAACGTATTAGTAATAAAGAATTAAAAATAATCGTACAAATAAAGCTAAATTAGGAATATTTGACACCAAATGTCTAAAAATGAAATCATTGGTCGACTTGACACGCAGCCTGCGAGATGAGCGCGTTGCCTGGCTCGTTGCCGTGGGAGACGTCGTCGTCTACCAATGGGTGATCGTTGCCCTGGGAAACGTGAGGCTCATGTCGTGTCACTTTAAAAAATGTCGGTCTTTCTAAAACTGCTTCTTTGTTATTGAAAATCAGCTGATTTCACATATGTCATGCGCTGCCTTCAATTGCACAGCCGTGTTGTTTATGTAGGAAAATCTTGTAAAGGTTCCGTAGATAATCGTTTTGCTTGATTAATTTTACAGTTTATTTTATGAAAAGGTCACTCTTGACACGTTGAGTTTGACGTTTGTTTTTTGTTTGTATTATAAAATTCATAAATGGTTTAAATTCAAATATAAATCGATAACGCGGGCTTGATGCGTATTCATTAATGTAGCGATAATGCGAAATCATTACCACAGAAACGAACACAATAAATAAATAAAAGTATCTCAATGCTTTTATACAAAAAAAAGAATATTTACTGCTAAACCATAGTATCGGTTTGTTATCATAATAAAATAAAAGTAAATGGTACCTGCATTTTTCTTAGAAGTAATCAATAAGTTGTCGACTGAAAAACTATGAAACTGGCCCGGCAAAGAGCTCGGTATTTTCAAATCTAACCGAGGTATCTGTCTATATAGATCTAATAATTAATGTCGACGATCTATAAACCGCTAACAATCTGATTAGCAGACGAAGCCAACGAGCAGTTAATATACCTCAAAGCATTTCAGCCCTTTCTCGTCCTTAATGAATCACGATCACCGATAGGTAACTAGTGAACCAGACTGCTAAGCTGCTCCGATATCGTTAAGCGGAATCTGTATTTGCTAAAGGAATGTTTATTTTGGCAACGTTCGACTAATTAACGCTGTATCCCATTAATTGATGTTTATTCTCCGAAATGAGAAATGTTGGCAGTTTTATTTAACGCTGTTGTTTGAGTTAAGGAAAGGATTGCCGTTTTAAATGGTATTAAAACTACAGCTATTAGGTATATTCGATATTGAGTATTCTTCACATTTCTCAACATACTTTAATGTGGGAACACCGCAGTTCCATTAAATTTAAGGGGGATGGTTTCAGACACAATTGTATAAAATACTTGGCTATGTATTCTCATCGAAAACCGATTTCAGACTGAATTCTATTAATAAATGTTATGGCGAGACAAGCGATATTATACATCATCTATTTTTAAAATATCTACTTGCCCGTCTCGTACTTACTAGTGTAGAGGTTGATATACTATCAATGTGATTTGCAGCCTCTGCAATACCTGTCGGTAAAAACACCTCTGGTTGATTAGAAAAATATATACCCACGAATAAAAAAACTCACAAAAACCTCTCTAATGATTTACACGTACACGCGTTTTATCTAAACCACAAAAACTCTCTCCCAATATCTTCCGATCTGCCGTTTCAATATTCAGCATCAGGTGTTAACGAGTCAAAGCGATTGCTAATTCCGTCTCAAAGAAATCGGATTTGCTGCAGCGACTAACGAACCGGTGTCAGCTGCGCGTCGTCTGATGAAACGGAAAAATTAGATCTTGCCTGGCCTGCCTTTTAGTACGATGGATATTTAACAACTTAGGCCGAAAGTGACATTATCAGTTTTGTTTATGAAGGATTATTTTCGATGTTTATTTCTGAATGGAAACTGAATATATATCTGAATGGAATACGCGCACACACCTGCACTGAGAAGTAACATGTTCCGTATCTGGTAAAGTTTTCAGTACTCATTACGTATTTTTAACGCGCCTACCACGTGCCACTACAAGTTTCATGTGTCCGATAGAGTTCTTTTACAGTCTTATTTAGTTATTATCCATTAACGCCATAATTCAAACTGTTATAGGTAAAGATACATTAGTTAGGTACTACACCCTGCGTACATGTTTTGTTCAGTTGTTTATTTGTAAAACATAAGAACCAGACATAATAACTTTTTGAAAGCTTTATTATTCACATTTGTGTGTAATATTTTATCAATAAATTTATTTTTACTTAAAAGGTGTTGATATAGAGTAAGCTTAGAGCATTTAACTACCTACTGGAGATGACAAGCCGTGTCATTTCTATAAACGCACACATACCGACAAAAAATACCCAAACACAATTTACCGTATTCACTGACTGACGATTTTGCAATTACTTTGGCGGAGAAGAATGAATTGGTATACACGTATTCGTCCGGTGGTTAAATGCTCTAAGAGAATAGCAGATTTATTTTCATATAAAAAGTGAAACTCAAAATTGTCAGTTTATGAAATATTACAAGTTTTAAACTTCCGTCGATTGCAAAATCCAATGCTTTTGAATACAAACTTTTGTGTATTTGATCGTTCACATAAAGGCAAAATCCAAAAATTCCCATGCAAAAGACTTCTCGTGAACAAAATATTATATTGTACTCGTATAATAATATTGCGCTTTGTGCTTATGGAAATTTTATGTCGCTCGCCACCGAAGTAGGAATACTAAGCAGTCAATTTAGAAATTCGTTGTCTTTTTAAAAGTGGTCTTGGCACCCTCGAAGTTTCGTGTAATCCTCACTTTGACAACTTATTTTGCATGATAGATTTTAATGTATAATAAAAAGGAATTGAAACGTCCGTAAAAGTCTCCCTCTTTTACTTTAACTCTTTATTTAAATCGTATCTTTAGTATGGTATAATCAAAAATGTAGGAGTTGATGAGTAAACTTCATCACAACATAAAAACAATCGTCTCTCGAATAATAACTGGCTGTTAACTTATTAATATCACAAAAACCTCGTAAAATACAGAAATAACATGTACTATAGTACAAACAGTTAGTAGTTTGAAGCATATATGCGTTCTCACTATTTAAATAAAAACAAATTTAAACCATTCAAAATATCGATTAGGAAGATAACGGAATTTGTAACACTCGGTATTAAAATATTTTACATGTACCTATGCAATACATTTTACACTCGCATTCGGCGCCAAACTTGCATCGGAGGCTGTGAATCGAACATGCTAAATAATGTTCCCTGCAAAAGGTTCCAATTTTCCGGGCACAGACAGATTTTCGTTGCATTCACAGAATTGGCAAGCATCAAAGACTAGCAAATAATATTTTTCAAGAAATGGCGTTACTGTAATGTCAATTCTATTACAAAAAGTACTCGTACTGTGAAAAATGCAATTTAAATCATAGCCACTCACGCAAGGTGACACCCTAAGCATGTAGAATTTATAAGGCTATGCGATTATAGTCACGTCTCAGTAAGTTTTGAAGTACCACAAAATATGCGTATTTCAGATATGCGTTATAATTTACCACTGCAAAATAATCCATTCCTTAAAAAATGGCGCTGCTAATACTAATTTGAAATAAGAATAAGAATAATTTATTTTGTAAAACATGGGTGTTTCATAAATCGCTTAGTAACACTATGCTTTGCCGAAAGGCATACAAAATTAGAGAGTGTAGCATGCATGATATAAAAAAAAATCGAAATTCATTAATATTCATTATTATCCATTAAAAATTCTTGAGTAGAATAGTACGCCTTTTTAACTAAGAATTTAAACAACGATTGCTTAAACATTTGAATATCCTACAAATTTTTAATAGTAGTTTGTAGTTTATTGAATATTTTAGGCTCCATTCCAAATATACTTTTATCAAACAGAGCAGTTTTATGCGGTTCGTGGTTTATCTTACTGGTTTATCCTACGCTGCATAGGGGGCAAACGAGCAGACGGGTCGCCTGATGGTAAGCGATCATCGTCGCCCATAGACACTTGCATCACTAGAGGAGTCACAAGTGTGTTGCCGGCCTTTCAGGTGGGAGTACGCTCTTTTCTTGAAGGTTTGAAGATCGCATCGGTCCGGAAATACTGCATGCGGCAATTTATTCCACAGTTCAGTCGTGCAAGGCAGGAAATTTCTAGAAAAATGCACAGTTGTGGACTGCCAACCATCTAAGTGGTGAGGATGGAAATATTGTCGCGTAGGACGATGGCGGAAAGATGCAGCTGGGATCAACCCGAACAATTCCTCGGAACACTCCCCGTTATACAAGCGATAAAAAATGCAGAGCGAGGCTACATCTCTACGCAGTGCCAAGGAGTCAAGCTGATCTGAAATACGCTGGCAACCGACGATACGAGTCGCTCTCCGTTGAATGCGGTCTAGAGGGAGAAGCTGGTACTGTGGAGCCCCAGCCCAGAGATGAGAACAGTATTCAATGTGCGGGCGGACCTGGGCCTTGTAAAGCTGTAGGAGGTGGGGCGGAGTAAAATACTGTCTCGATCTGTTGAGCACGCCGAGCTTCTTAGAGGCTAATTTGGCCTTACCCTCTAGATGGCCGCGGAACTGGACTTCACTCGATATATCGACGCCAAGGATTCCGATAGTGGCTGTTGCAGTTAGGGGAGTATTCTCAAAACGAGGTGATGCAACAAACGCAGACTTTTTAGCGGTGAAAGCGCAAACTTGTGTCTTTGTAGTGTTAAAACGGACTAAATTAAGTCGACCCCATTCTAAAACTTCTCTTAGGGAAGTTTCAACTTCAGACACAAGTTTGTTACGGCTCTCGATGACGTTATCCCGAGAAATATTGGCACGCCAGTGTAGGAGGCATCACCCGTGCTATCATCCGCATAACAGTGAATGCCACAAATTTGCAGCATATCGTTGATATGCAGAAGGAACAGCGTGGGCGATAACACACAGCCTTGAGGAACACCAGCATTCACAGACATGGATTCGGAGTACGCACCGTCAACTACGACCTTTATGCATCTGTCTGCTAGAAAGCTACTGACCCATTCGCATAATTTCTCGGGAAGCCCATAAGATGGAAGCTTCGAAAGAAGTGCTTTGTGCCAAACCCGATCAAAAGCCTTCGCCATGTCCAAGCTAACCGCCAATGCTTCGCCCTTAGTCTCGATCGCCTGTGCCCAACGATGTGTCAGGTAAACCAGAAGGTCACCAGCTGAGCGACCTCTATGGAAACCATATTGTTGGTCACTAAGCAGTTGGTGGTCCTCTAGGTACTGAAGGAGCTGGCTGTTGATAATGGACTCCATTATCTTCGAGAACAGGGAGGTTATAGCAATCGGCCTGTAGTTGGATGGGTTTGAGCGGTCACCTTTTTTAGGGATCGGGTGCACCAAAGCTGACTTCCATGAGATCGGGACTACGCCAGAAGAGTAAGAGAGCCGAAAAAGACGCGTTAAAACCTGTGCCAACTCTAGAGCGCACGTCTTCAACACAATAGGGGGAATTCCATCGGACCCACTCGACTTATGAACATCGAGGGAAAGAAGTGCTTTACGCACTGACCTATGGTGGAACCGGACATCCAGCGTATTGTCGGCGGCTCGTGTCCCCCATCATCCAAAGTCGAGCTGGACGCAAATACGAGTAGTTTGCCCAAGAGATCGGCTTTCTCCATTGCGTCGTGGGCCAACGAATCGTTTCCCATATCTAAAGGTGGAAAAGACGGCGTGCAGAAATTTCCCTGGACAGCCTTGGCAAGAGACCAGAACGCATGAGTTCCCGAAGGGAGGCGCTCTAGTTTCTCGCCAATTCTGCCAATGTGCAACGACTTTGCTCTGGCAATATCCTTTTTGAAGGATCTGGAGGCAAAGTTAAACTGCATACGAACACTGTTAAATTTTGCGAACTGATTCAAATTGCTCTTTACATATAAAGCTGTCTCGTATATATATGTAAAGAGATGGAAATGTCAATACACTTAGTCTAGCGAGATGAGATGTACATGATTCTGTGGGCTTTTAGACCACAGACGGCTGGAATACTTTTTTTTTTGCATTTAAATACTAAATCTTTGTGTGTAAAAAATAACGCCGTATCGTAATGTAGATGTGACGTATGCGTGATAAGAAGTCAGAACTGTGGATTGGTTAACTACTTTACTAAGATGCTATGAAGCATATGAGTACTTATTTAGTTTTTTGCATATTATGTCACATTGATTTTTCCAATTTAATTTACTATCTAAGCTTAACCCTAAGAATTTTGTGATGTCCGTTTCATCAATAGTATGATCCTTATATGCTACTTTTAAGTTTGTGATTTTGTCAACTCTCTGTTAAAAATTCATTATTTTGGTTTTTCCTACATTCATTCATCCTACAGTCATTGTATGAGAGATTTTAGCGTGGTATTAATTTTATCTTCATATGCATGTAAGTGTTCTCCAGTAAATATAGCTGTACTATCATCGGCAAAGAGAACCATAGATTCATCTATCACTTGTGGTAGGTCATTACATTAATATTAAAAATAAATGAGAAAAAGCAGCGGACCTAAGACACTACCCTGTGGAACCCCAAATTTATATCCCCCCAAATATTATCGGAAGAGTAAGTGATCTGCTTCCTGGTTTTTACACATACGTAATCTAACTGAGTAATTTGTTCTCGGCCTGTCAGGTAAGATTCAAGTAAACTGTGCACATTACCACGAACTAGGTATCTGTACAGTTTGGATATCAATATACGATGGTACAAAATCAAAAGCCCTAGTCATGTCCATATAGAGAGCAGTTACAGGGATTTTTTGTCTATGTTGGTCATAATGATGCGGAGTAGGTTGAAAATCGCCATGTTTATTGACCTGCCCTTTCGGAAACCTTTTTGTTCTTGAGCAAAGAGATTAAATGACTCAAAATAACTGTTTAGATTATAATGAATTACTTTTTCAATTATTTTTGAAAACACAAATAATAAAGCGATAGGTCTATAATTATTTAAGCAAGTTTTGTTGCCTTTTTATGGAGTGGTCGAAGAATAGCTACCTTTAGGTTTTCAGGAAAGGACCCATGTTCTATGCATACATTTACTATATAGCTAATTGGCGATGAAACCACATCAGCGACTTTTTTTATTACCTCTGTGCTGATACCGTGGTAACCCGTGCTATTGGAATTTTTTAGTGAAATAATTATTGCTCTTATGTCATCAGCACCTATGATGGTTGCGTTTGTCACGTGATAAATAAATGACATAGCTGCCGTCACTTTCTGACACGTATGCGAGTGCGACCATCATAGGCCCGCTGGAGTAGTTGGTCTCATGAATATAGAATTTGGGGAATTATATGTCATTGTGAAATTATTATCATTATTAATAGGTACATTACACGAAAGATTATTAATGAAACTGTGATTATTGGTATCATCATTAGATTTGTTTAAAACGGTTATGTCAGTGAAGTAATCATTAAATATAAGTGTAATAACAATATCTATTTAATATCTGTAAGAAAATTTATATACGATCACAAGGTTCTAAGATTTCAAAATTTATAAAAAAACTCATTATGATTGATGTTGATGCTGACTTAGAAAGAAGAGAAGGTTAAGTTAAAATCAACCAAGGGTTTCTGTAGTTCCAAACTAATTAATTCAAAAACTTTATTTTACCAAAAACGCCTAAAAACATCATCCGCTGACTACAGTACTGCGATACACATCTCAAACAAACAATATTTTGAGAAAACGCATGTCAAATTATAGAGAGTTCAGTGCACTTTCGCATTGGGCAGATACGTTGTAATTTAGCATATTTAGTTCTCCATTACAATACATACTGAAGATGTAAATTTATTGAAAACATGCACAATTTTTAAGCTTAAAAGGCCATCACTAAAGTTACTAAGAATTGTGGCCGTATTGAAGAAGGATGTTTTTTTTTAATTCAAATGTTGTATGGGGAGAATATAACAATAATATGCACTTTGTATGTCAAAAACCGATTTACAATGATAGTATTAATCAATCCCTTATTTTGATGAAGCCGCAACGGCACATAAACACATACAAAGATTATTTTGTTTCTGCCATCGTATTTTAGTAGATAATCATCAATCCGAGAGTTATTCCAAAAATCACTTTTCCGCTCGACACCGTTCACAAAGCCGAGTCCGGTACAATGTTCTCGTTATCGACTTGCGTTTTTCGAATGTTCTTTTTTTATGCAATAAAAACTTTAAAACCAGACCCCTCTTTGGTTGGCTGGCAAGCGGTCTGCTCGTTTTACTCTTTAGTTTTTTTCTAGATTCAAGTTGTACAATCTTCAAAAGCGTAATGGTTTTCTTATGCCAGTTCTTTAAGGGCCTTACCAGTTTGTGTTGTAATTGATTTGAGGATCATTACTACGATGACTAGCCCATCCATTTTTTAGTCCATCAGAAATACAGGTTTGTAAAGTGAGTATTAATTAGACTAGAAACTATCAATTCATTTGTAAAATGACCTTTGGAAAATGTCAATTGGGAACATTTAGTTTCCCAAACGTGTTCATATTATATTTTTTCCCGATAGTATACATTATGTAGACTCAGAATCTACTAAGACGGTTTATTTTTATGCCGTGTTGGTTATTAGATATAATTGTATAAATCCTCGATGTGACATTTGTTCAATCCAGTCGAAATTATACATTTTTACTTTGGTCCATAGTAAAAAGAAAAAAAAGAACTTAAAAAAATAAATTGTGACACTGTCATTGTCAAACGAATTAACAGATATGTTTATTAGTTACGTTTGCTTTTGTGTCTGTGGTTTTCTGGAGTTTTTAAAGACAATTTAGGCCTAATCTCTGGATTCCAACTTACCTGCACTTCACGACGACCCCGCGCTGTTTATTGGACTACGACTGGATGCTATCTATACTGACGACTCACGCACGTTTTTTGGACAACGATTCTTCTCTCTTTTAATGACCGCTGGGTTTGTGATTATTGGTGTAAATCATATACAATGACTGATGAAACAGGAAATAGCAAAGCCAACCCTCACAAATTGTATGACAAGGGCATTTTTCCGTGATTAAGTGCACTGTTTTGTGCCCTCTTGTAAAAAATATATGAGGGACATTTTTAAAGGTACCGGACGTTTTAAAAGCTACGTGGTGTCAAGCTGTGGAAAGGCATTGCCCGAAGAGGAATTTACACGTCTGTGCAGAGCACTTTGATGTATCAATAAATTTCATTCTTAAGACAATGTCTCTTTAATTAACATTTCATACCATTGGTACAAAAATTGTGCAGTGTAAATTAAATATATGTGTAATTAATTATCACCTAACTCATGCCTACATGACAACTCTTGCAGCCGAAAAGTCAGTGTTATGAATATATTTTGACTATGTTTAATCCGAAGAGTGTGTGAGTTTAGGTTTGTGAAGCCTCATTCGGTAGTAAACCACAGTCATATCAAATATTTAGATGAGAGCGTTATCATTGCTTGTGCCTTGATGAACCTACAAGGTGATTTAATAAAAATACAATGAGCATATCTGCTGTTTTATTTAATTTGCATAAAAATAACTGTAAAGTCTGCCTTTATTATTGTATTTATTATTTTCAGGATCTCTTGGTCCTAATGTCCTCTCTTTCTTTGTTGTCTTTACGGCATCCTTGATCAGTATTGGATTAGTGCCTTCACTTGTCAATCGGGGTTTCTTCTAGTAATAGTTCTAGTAATAGTGATGGTTCAGTAATTATTTTCTCCAGCCAAAATAATAGCACCAATGTGTGTTTACATCCACCTTAATATAAAAAGACGTTTCATTTTGAATTTGTAAATAAAATATACACATACTTATACTATACATCACATCCGTCTTTAAAATGGTAGCAATATGGCAAAACAAATAAAATTGACTGAGACTAAATAAGAACTTGTAATTACCTGCACATGCTTATCACTAGTCTGGAAGTATTCTAAAATAACTGCCATATCAGGCAAATTTGTAGAATCTGCTCGCACAAAGTCAACTGATGCGCTCAGTTTTTGAAGCCACAAGGGTCGTCAGGGTAAGCAGAACCGTTGTCCAAAATACGTGCGTGAGTCGTCAGTAAAGCTTCCAGTCGTAGTCCAATAAACAGCGTGGGGTCGTCGTGAAGTGCAGGTAAGTCGGAATCCAGAGATCAGGCCCAAATCGTCGTTAAAAACTCCAGAAAACCGCAGACACAAAAGCAAACGTAACTAATAAACTAATCTATTAATTCGTTTGACAATGACAGTGACATAATTTATTTTTTTAAGTTCTGTTTTTTCTTTTTTTCTGGTCCACAGGGACCAAAGTAAAAATGTATAAGTTCGACTGGATTTAACAAATGTCACATCGAGGATTTATAAAATTATATCTAATAACCAACACGGCATAAAAATAAACCATCTTTAGATTCTGAGTCTACATAACGTATACTATCGGGAAAAAATATAATATGAACACGTTTGGGAAACTTAATGTTCCCAATTCCATGTTTTTTCTGCTTATGTAATCACGCTTGAATAAGTGCATAATAAAGTACAGTATAATTTAATAACCATCAAACTTTGCATTAAATTTGCGTTATCAAATAGCAGCAGAATAAGAAAGGTATACAAAATCCTGTGAATAATGTTTAGCTTCACACATTTAAATACTGACAAACGTATCAACTAACAAGAGTTTGAAATATGGAAAGTACAAATGAGTGCAACATTGCGTACATAAAAAAACATAGGCATCCACAAAGTGCAAAGTTTCAACATATTTTCACTATTGCAGTTTTATTTTATTTGAACGTTCACGGGCGGCGCGCGCTAACCAAAGCGGACACCGCAGTTTTATCTATTAAACAAACCGGGTGACGGAAACAAGACCTACTTCGTTGATCAATCGCACGATTTTATCTAGGACCGAGGCGTGTATGAACGCTGGGTTAGGTGCGTTTAACTTTATCATAAATAAAAAGAAATATCTGGGACAATCTTATCTAAATCGACCTAGTCCCAAACTAAGCAAGGCTTCTACTATGAGTACTAGGCGACGATATACATTAAATATTATAGATAAATTATAATACCTATAATACATATAAAATATCCAAGACCCAGGAACAGACATTCGTGCTCATCCCAAAAAAATACTTGCCCTGGTCGGGATTCGAACCCGGGACCACCAGCTTCGTAAGCCGTAGAACCCACTAAGCCAAACGTGTCGTCGTTGAAATTTAAAGAAAATTAATGAAATGAAATTTTTATTGGAAGTTTATTGTTGATTTCTGTACAAATGTCCCTGATTCTTATTAATTAATATTATTATGCAAATATACAGAATATTTATCTTCTAAGATGTTTCACTCTTTGTGCAGTTTTGCAGGAAACTATTTTAGGTACAAGAGTTATGTACCTTTTGCGATATAGATACAAATAAAAGCGCAAAGAAAAATACGATTGCTCTCGCACATGGTCACACCACGACTCGAACCCGTTACTTCCTGATTACGCGTCAGGTGTGTTTCCCTTTCACTAGCGAGCACTGTGACGTACGCATCGAATTTATCCATCCGCCTTGACCCCTGTACCTATTTGTATTGAAAGGTATATAACCTTACACAGAATCCCAATAAACTTGCGGGTCATATAAAAAGAAGCAGTTATGTACCTTGTTTAAAAAATAAAAAATAAATAAAAAATGTGCTTTCACTCGTGATCAATACCACCAATGTTACCAGAAGCAGATATTATTTTATGCAGTATTTTAGGCTGTCATTCTGAATGCGAAGATTCTCCGGTAATTTAATCTGGTCATTCCATCGCATAGGTGACCTAAAGTACTGTGGCACTTTAGACGCAATATGACATGTTTGTTTGGGACGTGCCCGAAAAACTTGAGCATAAAAGTCTGCACTAGAGCGAATAGATGCTGCTTTACACGGAGTTCTTGAAGGCTAAAGACATTTTTCAAAGACACGGATTTTTTTTTTTCTTTATCACTATTTTTTAAGAGTACAAAAACCCTTATAATCGATATAAATCTACGCGAAAAAGACATATTTTTTGTTAGCTTCAAATATTTTATTGATGTTGTTTTAACTACTTATAGTTAATAATAGACAAACTTTAAACAACAGAAATGAAATCTTACCCTTTCTTTGAAGCAATGAAAATGTCTAATTACACTTCGAAGCGAAATATCAAATGCAAAGGACTTGTCCAATTATATTTATTGTTAGTAAAGTAATGTGAACCAAGTCAGTAAATGTCTTTAAATAGTCATTAGATAAGCAAGGCGATACCCTCCGCGGAAGTTTAAATTGAATTTACCTGAAACTGAGCTTCGGATACTTTTCTAATTATTTCGAGGGAGAAACAGATTCACGTGCCGTGAGAGTAGTCGAGACAAATTGCCAGGGAAGTTTGGGAAATGGGGTATTTGAACGAATTATAAGAAATTTACGCAGAGCCTGTGAACCGTTCGCCTAGCAGAGAGGTTTGTTGATGGCTGGGGCGTAAGGTCACCCTTATACAAACATATGCATGACTAGCGGCCGCCCGCAACTTCGTCCGCCTAAGATTCGTTTATCGCGGATAAAAAGTATTATTCCGGGATTAAATTAAAAGCTTATGTCTTTCCCCAAAACTCGATATTTTACTAATTTAAATGTGAAGCATATTACCAAGATTTCAAGTTCCTAGATTAAAAAAAAAATTTACTGTCCATACAAAAGCGTAAAAAAAATAATTACTGTACATAATTTGACGTACATTATAGCCTATGTCCTATTCTGATATATAAGGTACATAACTGGATAGTTTTATAAAAAATCGTCCAGTAGTTTTTGAGATTAAGTGGAACGTACATACATACTTTCACGTTTATATTATAGTAAGGAAAGGATAATATAGTAAGGATAACGACGACACGTTTGGCTAAGTTATTTGCAGAACGGCTTACGAAACTGCCGGTTCTGGGTTCGAATCCTGGCCAGGGCAAGTATTTGTGTGATGAGCAGGAATGCTTTTTCCTGGGTCTTGGATATTTTATATTTATATAAGTATTATATTTACCTGTAATAAGTATGTATAATTTCGCCCTGGTAAACAACTTTACTTAGTATGAGACTACATAGGTTGATTTGTGTAATAGTGCCCCTGATATTTTATTTAGTTACTAGCTTCTGCCCACGACTTCGTCCGCCTTAAATTCATTTATCGCGGATAAGGGTATTTTTCCGGGATAAAAAGTGGCCTATGTCCTTCTTCAGGACTCAATAATCTCCATACCAAATTTCATCCAAATCGGTGTAACGGTTTAAGCGTGAAGAGGTAACAGACAGACAGACAGACACACTTTCGTATTTGTAATATTAGTATGGATTTTTATTAATTTACCATGGAAAGGTACACCTTGTGTAAACCATTTTTCTCAAATATGCAATTAAATGTCGTCATTACGCGCTTTATAATATAACAGGCTTCAAAGTATCACGTTTCGGGCGGAACAACTCGAGAGAACTGTAAAGGAATTTCATACTAAATTGAAGGTTTAAGCCGGAAATTATTTCTTTTTAATTTTAATGTAAACATGGCATCTGTATTCATGAACAGGCTAAACAGCTAAACTTTTTTTTTCTAGCGGCTGAATGGTTATTGGACCAAAAATATCCACGTTAATGCGTATTACAAACGAACTGATATTAAGTATATAAATCTGATAATGAATGATTCAATAAGTTGCTAAATAAATTTTAAATATTGTATATACATGAGTCATCAGAGACCATAGACGATATTTGAAAATCCTCTGCATTTATTTTATTTATTATAGAAATTAAGATTCTCATTATTAAGTTGTGTTTAACGGCCCTAATAGGGTCTACTCGAACACTACACACGTAAAATACGGACGAATTCCGTAAAAAAAAAACACTATGGAGGGATAGGTGAGAAAATTTGAAAAACTTTAGTCGTGTAGTTCTTTGAGTGGTGTATTAGTTTTATATTATTATAGTATTAGTACTATACATGCCTCTGACCTTGAAAAGTGCTTGCCGGCTTCGTATCACTATCTGGCCTCCCATCGGTCGGGCGTCTATACCTACTCACCCGGCAAGCCCTTCTTTCCCAGCGTCTGCAGTAATGTACTATTACTAAACCAAAAAAGATTCCTCGATGTAGCTTCACACTAACTAAGAAACATTGTCTTAGAAATTCTATGCCCTATCTATAACTTAGCCCTTCTATAGGTACCTACATAGTTAACATTTCTACCTCTTGTCTCAATTGCTACATATATGCGGTAAAATATTGTGTGTCGCCATCATATTAACTTGAGAGTTAATAATATGCTATATTTATGGTTGGTGAACATAATCATTTAATAAATAACTTTGTGATTCATTACAACCTCACAAATAATTCGTTACCTAACAAACGGGCTTGTGAATAAAGTTTCTGCGGTTAAATAATTAGTTTTTTTTTCGTTAAATAATTGTGGAAATGTCATGTGAATAGCTGTACGAGTACAAAGAGGTGTCCCGAAATTGCTAGCTAACTAAATCATCTGCTTCCAGCCCAAACATACTCGAACGTTGATAACTGGCAGTTTAGATTGAGGTATATTTCTAGTGTACCTAAATTAAGAGTACGGTAAAGAGGTTTTTGTGAAAGGAGTTTGGGGATTTGCACCAACTGCGGAAAATGGGAGTTACAATATATCAACATAGACATATCTATTTTAATGGCGTCATACTCAACGGCAAAACGTGATAGGCACAGCACAAAAACTAGGTAGATTTCTTTAAAAGGATGATAAGATTCTGATAACTCCCAGACCTCTATGAGCTGTTTTCAAGAGACATCACGAATCGTCTCACACGCAGGTTTGATGAAATCCAGCCTCCTGAACAAGCCTATTTCCGCTATGCTTTCAGTACCGAAGACCACATTGGCAGTGGGTTAGATACATTGCTCGTAAAACCGATGGCTGCTGAGACAGAAGGGTCCTTGAGTAGTAACTGTGTATAGGACAATGCAGCGAGGAGAAATGGCCCACTAGATAGTCCGACAATCTGGTCAGGATTTCGCGAAGCCATTGGACGAGTGCGACGCCAGCAGTAGACTTCCTCTTTGGGCTAATGAGACATATTTTAGTTTGTAAAAACTATTTCATTTCGATATTAGAATGCGATGAAGGTTGAATGAATATACTATTGATTTATTTTTTACTTACCGAGCGGAAATCGCGTTAAACAACTATTAATTGGGTTGCCTTTACGAAAAATTTAGTGTAGGTTTACATTAAAGTAGAAAGTTGCAAAAAAATGCTCTAAAAGTAAGTCGATACCATCACTACTATATTAATATGTATGCGTTTATTATAAATGCGAAAGTAACTGACTGTCTCTCACGTTTTTAAACTTAAACAGCAGAACTTATATTAAAACTAGCTTCTGCCCGCGACTTCGTCCGCCTTAAATTCGTTTAGCGCGGATACGGGTATTTTTCCGGGATAAAAAGTAGCTTATGTCCTTCCCCGGAACTCAAACTATCTCCATACCAAATTTCATCTAAATCGGTTCAGCGGTTTAAGCGTGAAGAGGTAACAGACAGACAGACAGACAGACAGACAGACAGACAGACAGACACACTTTCGCATTTATAATATTAGTATGGATAAAACTTTATATATAGATATAACTCAAAACTCTGGAAAGTTCATAAGATAGTTATTATCCCAGAAAACATCCCTTAAGGCGAAGGGGTGGCCAAATTACTAAAATCGAGGTGTTTTTGTGCAATTTTTTTGATATTATATGTAGCATGTAGAGATCTGAAAAGTAACTATCCAGGACACATATATACTTAATTATGAGTTGATAGAGTAAGTTCGTTCGTATCTGATGTAACTAGGCCTAGAAACTATATTTAAAAGCAGCAGGTCTTTTTTTCCGCCTGTGAGCAATTCTACATTACCGAATTTTGCACATGTACTTTAAAAACCTTGGTCTACTAAATGATAGGAAAAAACATAGTCTAATTTGTGTAACACGGAGTTTAGACCCAAAATCAACTTTCACCTACGCCATTTCTACGAAGTCAACGTACTAAATATTTGATCAGTGTAAAAGCGTTACGCCACGGCGGCGCGGCGTGCGCTTACGCTGTTGCCAGCTCTCTTCCATCTATCCATAGCGATAATGTTTTTGAATTCATTCCGTCAACTGATTGCGTTTGTTTTGTTTTGATGTGTTCTATTCTACGATTTAGTACCAGTGTAATAGGGATGATGACTTAATTTTAAAAATTAGTCCGTCTTGTAGATTAATAAAAATATTGGACACGTATTTTTTATTTTTTTACTTACTCGAAAAATAAAGGCACATTGAGTCAAAATGTCACTCTTAAGTACAAATTTTACTTAGGAGTGACGTCATGAGCCCCCACTCCTAAACTTAAACGCGATTTATCTGAGTATTTTATTATTATGTAAAAACAAAAAAATACGTGCCCAATATTTTTGTATTATCTAACTGACGGACTAATTAGAATGTAGACTTTCATACCCAGTCATCATGCCTTTATATCAAGGTACTCTGTGTTTATTATTATTACGAACCGGTAGTCTTTGAGGCGTTGTTTATTTCGAGGATTTGTTATGTTGTTTTGTATGTTATTGTTTGCGTTATTTGACATTGATCTCGGTATTTTGTGCGGCGTGAGTCGCTCCGTGCGACGTAGTTACTTGGAAATTCTTGAGTCCCTAAAACTGGGGAGCAAGAACGGCGGCGGTGGTGGTAATGGTAGTAATGGTGGTGATGATGGCGGTGGTGGGGATGGTGGTGGTGGTGATGGTGGTGGTAACGGTGTTGGTGATGATGGTGGTGATGGTGCTGATGGTGATGGTGGTGGATGGTAGTGGATGATGGTGGTGGTGGTGATGGTGATGGCGGTGAATATGATAGTGATGGTTGTGGTGGTGGTGGTGATGGTGATGATAGTGATGGTGGTGGATGCTAGTGGTACCATCACCATCACTATCACCATAACCATTACCATCGCCACCATTATCACCACCATCACCACCACCACCACCATCATCCACTACCATTCACCACTGTCACCAACATCACCATCACCACCATCATCACCACCACCACCAACACCACCATCTTTGACACCTTTGATACCATGACTTTGGGTTTGACCATCATCACCATCAACGCCACCACCACCACCACCACCATAATCATCATCACCAGCGTCACCACCACCACCATCATCCACTACCATCCACCAACGTCACTATCATCACCATCACCAGCATTCCAATCATCACCATCACCACCATCATCACCATCATCCTAATCATCACCATTACCACCACCACCATCAACACCACCATCACCACCATCACCACCACCATCCACCACCACCATACACCAATGATCATCTAATCCTGAATACCAGTAGATACTCCCAGGGTCCATCAGAATCTGGAAAATGGTTGACAGTCCGGAAGGTCTTTATATCCTTCCGAATCCATAATTTAAAATAGGCACCAACAAAAATCTTTCTATTGACACAACACATACTCGTAATTTCAGCAAGCAGCAACGTCAAAAAAACAATCTGGAATAAAGTAGCCTCAAAACAAGCGCCACCATACTGCAAAAGGAGTCGATAGTTCACAACTAGTCAATGCACGATACGACGAGTCGAGAGAGAGCATCTAATATATACTAGATGGCGCGCGCGCTCGAAGTATTACGATCGGGCCGAACAAGCAAGGTCATTTCCCCATCTCTTCGCCTTAAGACGGTGCCAAGGAGGGTGGAATAGTTACGACAAAGGCGGCCCAGTAACGAGGGCGAAGCCGTGGGAAAAATGCTATAATATTACTCGGAGTATATGTTTCTTCTCAAATAATTATATTTTATTTAATGCCGTTCGACTCAAATTACAGACCATTATTTTCATTAATAATAAAGGTGTACGCAATATATAATATTATCCATTAAAACAACGAGGTCAACGTTTCAAATAGGTCAGAGACTAAAATGCTTGTCTAATGCAGTTGCAATTTAAAACCTGCAGCCAGGGGAAGTATTTTCATCTAGTTGAAACAGTTTGCTCCACTTATTCATGCCGACATATTCCAAACGGCTTTACTTAAGTTTCAAATTAAATATTGAAAAACCGTATACACCTTCGTGTATACGCTTCGTGCTGATTGTTGTGTGGGCAAAGTTGCCGCTTATCAAGTTCGGTATGTATGTTATGTGAATATTTCTGAAAGGCTTGTTGCGTTTGACAGCATAAATGCGTTTACCCCAATAAATGCTAAATGGCGTAGTGCAGGATGCAAGTTTTGACGCTCGTCATTGCGCCACACAAAAACTACGTTAAATGTTTGGGATGCAAACCGCCCTTTCCTCAGTAAACTAAAAACTCTTGGCCAAAATCATGCTTACGAAATGGGTTTGCCAATTCCCTGAAACCACTCGTTCCATCATCGTTTTATATATTTCCCCCAGTCTCTTTCTGCAATTTTCTGATTAGACAGAATAAAACATGGCAGGATTTGACTCCCGGCCGCTTACAATTCTATTAGCGTATTAGCACTATAATACATGTACTATTATTTATTCTGTGCTATTAGGTAAATTTTCCAGCTAACATCAACAGAAACTTTGTAACAAATTTTCAAAGTATTTACTCGGAACATTTTATTTCAAAACATTTTGAATTGGCTTAAAGTTCAACATCTTATTTTATTCTTCAAACTACAGTTTATTCCATAGTTTACCATAAAGTAGATGAGGATTTTTTTTGCTACTATGGGGTCTTTATACAATTTTCTAATCTAACCATCCCATTTCAGCTCAGTGCCGTAAGCGTTTTCACGATAAAAAGTAGTAGTATTTCCATACTTCAAATTAGCTACTCTCAAAATTCGTTACTAAAATAAGGTGTCGGAAAGCCGTCTGAAATATCTGTTATTTTGAAATAGATAGCGAAATGACAAAATTATATTTTTATACCAATTTATATAAGCTCAACTTATTTGTGTTCTCCATGTGCATACTTTCCCCCTTTGGGTATTTAAAAAAAGTTGAACTAAAGCCACGTGATTGCGTTGTTTGGCCAATCAAAGTCATCTTTCGTATTTGAGGTACATTAACATTGATTGATCAAAATTACGGGTTTTTAAATTATTTTTTTAAATTTTCTAAAGGGAAGATATATAGCAATTGACGTATTTTGGCTATAATATTACCTATATAAGTTTATTTTTTCTTCCTCGTTACCCGATACTTTTTGACTGTAGTAATTTCTTACGTGCTCGAGAACTCAATTATGTTCACATTTCTGCTCTAGCGTTATGCGATTAAAGCGTAAGCGCAATGGCCCGAGTTGCTACAGTAATCAAATTACCCATGCACGGAATTAGCGCAGCTTCCTTTGTGATACGTAGATACCAGGATTTAATATAATGATCACTTGCATTCTTCATAATGTATGAGCCATTTTATAAGAGATTGGAATTTTCGTGGCACTTTTGAATTGTCGTAGCTATTATCTATCGACTGCCGATATACACCCCAGGCCAAAAATATGGAAACAAGCTTATTTGAAAATAAAAACCTATAATTTTTATTTGTTTTAAGTATCATTGCAATTAAATATTATTCAAAAGTAACAAATATTATTAGCTTTTTGGTAAGATCCCTATTAATATTCCTATTAACTTTGATCGATCCTTTGACGACTATGGTCCCACATTTTTTATTTTATTTTAAAATACAACATATTAAAGAAGATTAGCAGTAGAGGCAAACAAGACGCGGTCTTATTGCCAAAGAGATATTTTTTGAGAAGGTGAATGCGAAATAGACATATGCAATGAAAACAGTGAAAGCAATGAAAATTATATAATTCATAAATAATATACTTAATTTATTAACAATGAACAAAAAAAAATTGGACGTCAAATATAGACTTATGTGATTTGATCTAAAATTCTAGTCTAAATTTGTTTGTTTTCTAAAATCAGAAAGGTTATAATAATGTTATTTTCAATAGTAATTCCGCAACTCTGCAGAGCAAACAGGAAAATAATTGGCCCCAGATTCGCATCGCAAGAGTATCAATTCAAGCTCCGGTGATTTTGAGGAAGCGTGAGGAAATGGTTCATCTTGCAACAAACAGTTGGATACAGCTAATTCACAATGTAATTTCGGTTTATAAGTCTACTGAGCTTAAGAATTTATAATTAAACTGATGTCAGAGATTTATAAGACCAATAAGAGCCCCATGGTATGTACTAATTTAAAAAATACATAAATAAACTAAACCGGCCAAGTGCTTAGGTATGGAACCCAAAAGAAACTGCGATCACCAACTGCGTGTTAAAGTTAGTGATTTTTTTAGCAGATCACCAACAAAAGTCAGCCTTACTTTCTGCTGTGGCAATACGCTGTGCTCTTTCTAAGTCAGTTTTATTATTTAGTGTTTGCATAGTATTGCATGTACTTAAGTACATTAAATAAATGAGTTTTCTTTCGATAAATATGATATTGGTAAAAAAACGACGTGTATGTAATTTAGCGCTGTTTAAAATTTTACAGTCATCAACGCCCGGCTTTTGAGCCGGGCGTACACAAAAACTCACACAAATTCAGCTTTCCTTTCTTGGTTTGGGGGTTTGCCCCCAACACAAGAAAGCTAAATTTTTGTCTAGAGATTGTTTTTATTATATAATCTAAGAATAGGGAAGGTTTTTTGGAACTAAAATAGGAGCGAAGTCATAGGAAAAAACTAAATTACGCTTGAGCCGTTTAAAATGAACCAACCCTTCTTATCTATTCCCGCTTCTAAGATCCAGGTAATTTACTGCCTAATGACTGGATTCCGCAGTAATACTTTTGTCACTACGACGCTGCGTTTAATTTAGTGGGGATTTAGTTTGATTTGAATTAGATTTCGGGGTTCCATGTGCGTTTGGGGTGATGGTGGCGCTGGGTTTACGACCGATGTGGTTCGAATGGTACAATTAACAAAAGTTCATAATTTACAACATTGTGTTTATTTAAAAACAGGGTTAAATAGCGTATAATAAAGCTATACGCCACTAAGCGACGTTTTATATTGTTGTGAAAAAATGGTGTTTATTTGGATAGTATTCTTACATTTGAAAATTGAGCAGAATACATATAAAAATTCTAAAATTACAACACTAGGATGGTGTTAAATTACCAAAGTTTAATAAAATTATTAAATACAGCCTTTATTTTTTTTGAAAACGATCTCAAATTAATACTTAGTTGGTTACTAAGTTCTGTTATAAGGTTTTTTATAAAATTACAGTGTTTTTTGTATTTTACCCATACATTTATTTAAAGCTTAGTTTTTACCAGGTAGGAATTTGTGATTTTTTTTAAGCTTTGCGCCACTATTTTTTTTACCAGCCTCTACACTTTGAGACAAACATACTATAAAAATATGCACAAGAGTCTAGTGTATAATCACTCCCTAAATTGAAATTCGATAAAATAAACGACTTTAAACAGATCATCAACTTTAATTTAAGGTGCAATTTATTTAAGCCAAGGCGGCACAATCGCCATGTATTCGTGTTTTACATACTTTGTTTAGTTGCGCGCTAGCGAAATTACTGTATTTTGTGCTATGCTGAAAAACTACTTTAAGCTCTTGATCGGAATATTTTGTGCAGGGACGAATACAAAAAAATATTGCTATTGCAAAATAAACCCTAACATAGAGGTTTCAGAAAACTATAACATTTCCTTTCTTGACTATCTTAAACACTGGTTCTAGATCACTCGTTACAAGAGATTCTCATCAAATATTGTGCATAATTAGCGGTGCGAAGAAAGTAGAGAAGCAAAATTTTAGTAAATTGTATGTTTTCTTAGTTGGCAAAAACAAGGCATTAAATTGATGTACAGTAATGATATAAAAAAAATACCGTAATTTTATTTTATTTGCAAAAAACACTAGTAACAGAACTTATTAACCAAACAAATATATAAAGGACTGCCATAATAAGAAGATTAGATAGGTATATGTACTTTTATTAAAAAAAGGTTTGACTGCTTAACACTCAAGAGGCATGAGTTAAGTAAAATTAACTCAACCTTATTCAACTGATAAGAAGCAATTTCACCATGCTTACACGTCTAACACCAACATGTACGAGTACAAATTATTATTCGGGCTGTTAATGCATTAAAAATCATAATTTTTAGATCCCAACTTGATAATACAAAAAGTGTCTAAGTATACTTGAGAAGGCGGTGTATTCAGGCAAAACACGATTTAACTTTGAAAGCGATTGAAAATGAGGTACAGTTCGTTTGAGTAGCGATTGTGGCTATTCGATGGGAATAATAAAACCACTTGGTGCATCTGTGAATGGAAAAAAGGTTGAAAGGTCTGGTCGATCTTGCAGCACTTAACTGAGCTAGACGCTTTTAGAGGCAAGAGTTATTATTTTGTGAAAAGAAGCGAAAGACTATGGACTAATTAAACTAGGAATGTATTCTCAAGCATTTTTTTTCATCTCGCGTCGTTTGAGTATAAGTTATCATTCGCGAAGAAACTAGCATTCCAAAAGATTCGAGACTTGTGACCTTTTTCTAAACTTGGTTCTTCTTGATGCCTAGAAATCAAAAACTCCAAAGCCTAGTTTCATTAAAGAACTTCAACGTCTCAAATTATAACCTTATACAAATTACGTTATGAAACACTTTAACCCGTGTTTTAAGACCAGAATAAAATCTGAGCTTCGGCAATAAAATCAGGCTTTAAATAAGTCTTTAAAATCCAGCTTTATCGTTTTCAGACTAAGGGCTCGGCCATCACTACGCCCGGCCGGCGGCACGGCAAGCGAATCCCTAAGTACATGGAATAACACTCAATGTATTTAGGCCAATCAACAGCTGTTTGGTGAAAGTCTCAACCGCGCAATGAAGAGAAAATCCGCGTTGCTAGTCGCGCGTTGTCGTGATTGAACCGTAAAGCTTTTTTGTAGTAAACATTTTTTTTATTAATTGCCCCGTGTTTTGGGACTGGAACTTTGTGCACTTGGGTGACATACCGGTCATATGTAATAGTAGCCAAAGCCTGGTCAAATAAATAACATTCTTTTTTTTTTTTTGTGAGTTATTTTTTATTTAAACTTTATTGCACTAAACAAACTGTTACAAATGGTGGACTTAATGCCTTAAAGCATTCCCTACCAGTCAACCATATAACTAAACAGAAAGTACTAGTTAGTGCAGGTCATTAATGTTGAGAATACAAAAAAAAGGCAAAGAAAATTATGGTTATTTTAAAGGGTATGATTTTTATTATAATTTAAGTAATCATAATAAAAATCATACCAAATTAGAATGTTTTTACTTTGTTTTTTATAATTTTACTGATAATACTTTTTGTTTTACAAATATCATGATAATAATCACAATTTTTGCAATTTATTAGTGGATCACTCCACTAGTGTTATTATTATAAACAAAGATCAGAAACAAATGAAAAAAAATTTCGACGATACTTGATTTGAACCAGTGCCTTGAGCCAGACCGGGGCAGCACGCTCTACCATCTGAGCTAATCGTCCACACCAGTAGTCGACGAATTTTGTCATCTGTTCTTGCTTATGGATCTCTGTATGGTGCATCCGACTCTTTAGCCGTTAGCGCCGCCTAGTGAAGAACTATGAAGTTACTTTTACTGATAATGTTGTTTCAAGTATGTACCATATCCCGATAAAATAAGATTTATTGTATGACTAGCAATCTCTGGACCCTGGTCTGCAATAAAAACCTTGAATTTGGATTAAGACTTAGGTCTTCTTAAAAGTATTCCTTTCCTATGTTACTTATACAATATAATTTTCTAACTACTGACTCCGTATTTGATTATCAAAATTTGCTCTCCATGATGTTAAATTGAAATTCATCTTTACAAATAAATGTTTACGTTTAATGTCACAGTTAATTACTTATTGTGAGATTGAATAAATTTAAATCATCTTGACATGAGAATATAAAGTGACATTAAATATAATTGTATGTAATAATGTAGCTTGTTGTTTCGAATATGATTGTAAACATTACATTATTCATACACCTAATAGAAATCGGCAATATGTGATTGAATATTTTTTTACCTAACAAACGTGAAACTTAAGTATAGGACTTGAATATAATTTACCTGTAACCTACTTTACCGTAACATTCGTAAATTTTGCAATTACGAATGCAAACATGAACGCTGCTATTTATCTAATAGAAACTTACAGCGTGTATCAATATTGTTTTTAAAACAAGAAACAAGTGAAAAATTAAAAGGCATTTTCAGGTGGCGTTCTAATATAATTTTGCTACAAACAAAGTCCGTGCTCAACCAAAAGAAACAAGATTTTTGGCCGGAACCAAAACCAAATATCGACTTTGGATGCAGTTTCGGCTGAAACTGGAACTTTTAAAGACACGTTAAATAATTAGTTTAATGTCTCCTTATTGGCCGTTATGTATGTACAGTCAGCAGCAAAAGTCGCTATACGCTCCAGGTGCTCAAAGAGAGGTCAGCGTTTAAACCATCAAAAAATTGGTAACTATCATGGCTGTATTTATCCGTGAGCACTTATCGTGTCACAAATATTATCATGATGCTTAGTTACCTTGGAAATAACAACTGCTTAGCAACTTGTGGCACCCTGGCTGCTGACGTACGTATTTGAGTGCTTAGTTACCACTGACGTTCTAAACGTTAATGTCATTGTGGTTAAATAAAGGTGTATGTATTAAAGAACAACCCAAAAGTTAAGACATATGTCACGAACTGAAAGCCTACGTGAAAATGACATCTTGGATGTTCATATTTTTCTGACGATTGAAGTGTGTATGTTTTATTGGGTACCCTGCCCGCTCAGGTATATCTGCTGCTGACTGTATGCAGAAACATAAAACAGACTATGTTTTCCTGTTAAACGAAATGAAATGATTATAGTAATAAAATAAAGCTTCTAAAAATTTTGAGTAAAATTTTAATTTTAGTATATCAGAATTCGTCATATTTGTATTTTTCTTTAAAAATGCCGAATTAAAATAATATAAGCTTCAGCAATTTTTGGCCGAAACCGAAACTTCGGGCGGAGCCATTTCTTTTGGTCCAAAATGGCCGAAATCAAATCTTTGGTCGGTCACTAGATGAAGGTCAAAGGTGCATCGCCACCCCACATAATATTAATAAGTTTCTGTCAAAAAACTCATTTTTGTGACAAGCTTTTATTGCCGACTGTAATTTTCTTTGAATATCCATCAACTACTCACCGAGACGATTCTAAAGAGCCTACACTCGGTAGGATTGAGTTATTTTATTACAGAGTTCCTATGATCATAATATTATTGCATTGTCACCAAACTGACATAAGTATGCCAAATTTTAGCTCAACTGGAATCCGGAAAGTAGGTCAAATTTAACTTGCAAGATTCCAACCGAACAAATATATTTATTACATACATACATACATTGCAAGTTAAATAAAAGCTTGTAAAAAGTAATGCAGTTATCTGGGTGGTGTGGAATTAGAATAACATTATCAGACCTGTTTTCAGTAACCGAACTGGATGAATTTCAATACTTTTTTCAATCTATTTCAGAGTTGGGAGCTCATATTGTGTAGTAATTTCGTCATTCACTTTATAAATATGATAAAGCATTTAGTTGTGTCCTTCTAGGTCTTCTTCTTTTATTTAGTGTATATTTACCAAATGCTTGTTTGTTCCAGGTTACGGCATCATCCCCTTGAAGATCCCGTCGTCACCAGCTACCCACTGCACCCTGCATACTACCGTGGGGTGTGTTGGGAACGACGATTGTACCGCCAAGAGCCACAGCGTTATCAGGCTATTGGGGCCGGTTAGGGACGTCATCGTGAGACCCGCGAGACACCATTATAGGCCTGGAGAGACAAGTAAGTTTATTTAATAGAAAGACATGAAAGAACACAACACTATAGTTTTCAGAACTAATGTGTGCTTTATAGGCTGCATTGCCAAGTCCTAGGCCAAACTCATCTAGACTTTGTTACACATTGTATATTATTTAAGACCTAGTAGGCACTGCGATCAATGTCTGTTTACTGTTTATATCTAAACCTGGTATGTTTTATATGCGCGTTTTCTGGAATGTAAAAACCGTATGGAAAAATACCAGGCATGAGTAGCAGAGGAATAGATAAAGACAATATTAAATACCTACCTATGTATTTATTCCCGATTGATTCAGTTTGAATATACAACGTGTAAATCCAATACGGGCAAATTTCAAACCAGCGTTTAACACTTTCGCAACCGACATTTTCGTAGCGCTACGCTCGTAGGCAACATGGAAAAAATCGTATGTAGCGAAAACTTGGTACGAGCGGAGCGACCGCCGTGCGGGGGTAAAAATCTTAAAATAAGTCGCCTTAATAGAATGGTGGGAAGGATGGTGGGAGGTTTGGGGGGAGAAGGGGACCCCCCCTCAACAACTTTCCCCCCGCGGAGATGCTTAGTTTCTGAATTATTCATGGTTATAATTTGATGTTATAACAGTGCCAAAGATTGTAATGCAGAGTGGGAGGAGGATGATGTGGATACCGTGGTGGCTGCGACGCTGCGGGAAGTTTTCGGTTTTTGACCCATTTTGACGCTCCGCTATTCATCGTCACAATACAAACCTAACCTTACCTACAGTTTTCGGTTTTAGACCCATTTTGACGCTCCGCTGGCTTAGCTCGCTCCGCTATTCATGGTCACAATACAAACCTAATCTTACCTACAGTTTTCGGTCTTAGACCCATTTTGACGCTCCGCTATACATGGTCACATCACAATACGAACCTAACCTACAGTTTTCGGTTTTTGACCCATTTTGACGTTTTGCTATGCATGGTCACAATACAAACCTAACCTAACCTACAGTTTTCGGTATAATTCAGTAAAAAAAAAAACACATCTTCGGCGGCTAAAATTGCTTTAAATCATTTAAAAACAACCCAAATAAACCCCACACAGCGTCAATTGTCCTCAAAGAAGGCGGCTTATTTTAAGATCTAACCCGACGCCGCAGTGTACACGGAGCAATGCGATTAAAACAAGTACCCTCAATGACAGTTTATGAATCTAACGAGATTAATGATAAACACAACTAGAAATAATAGGTTATTTACATACATTGCCAAAAAACTCAGTCAAAATAAATTAAAGAAACACTTTCTAACTCGTCGCTTTACATTCACGTCTAAGTAATTTTCACATGTTGCCCTTGTAATGAAACGCAGGTTTCATATCGTCGTTTGATTGAATCGCTTACATGAGATAAATCATTTGTATCTCTCAGCATTTGGAAAATTTCAGTAATTTTATTTATCAGGTGCTCCATAGATGTCCAGGGTTGTGAGCACACCTCGTTCTTTATTGCCCCATAAAGAAACGTGTTAAGTTAGAAGAGCGAGCAGGCCTCAGACGAGGACCATTTGTTGTGCTTTGCCTTAATCTAAAAGCATATCTACCAATTTTGAGGCAATGAAAATGGTCGTACGCGGCATTCACTTTCACTTGACTTTTCTGAATGACAGTTTATGTCATACTTACAAACACAATATAATATAATAACTACATTAAGTTTTTCCAAATAGTTTGCTCCACAGGTTTTATAAGTGATCTTGTTGGAATTTAGTTAAAACCTGATAAAAGTTATGAAAAAAGGTAAAACTAACGAAGTTTTCTTTCTGGTCAGCATAAAGTGTTTACTGCAGTTTACTGCTATCATGACTGGTTAAAATGTCATTAAGTAATAAATATCAATTATTAAAAGTAACGGAATTAGTTGCCAAAAAATATAATGTAACAACAAGCGTGGTTACGAGTATATGTGATGTTCATTATCAAAATGAATGATAAGGATGGATGAGGAATCGCCAAACAGTTTTTTTAAGTGGAGGCAATTCGACATGCAGGTAACTAATTGCTTGTGACTCATCAACAAAGTAGGCAAATTGATGCATACTTAGATATTTTTTACAAATAACTAAACTGCGATTGCTAATTCTCTTTAGCTGCAACTACTTAGCATTAGGCAGGTCGTACGCTTGTTTGCCACCTTATATAGTAGTATAAAAAACCTTAACTACTTATAAACTAGTTATCGTCAATAAGATGTGTTGATGATACTCGTAATGTGTCAATTTTAATTTTGCATTTCTTTGATGCTCGAGAACATATTTGAAAAATACTTACAACGAGTTAATTAAATTAAATTAAAAATAAAACGCAAATATCGTTTATAACACTATAATCAAAGTTTGGTTTAAGTATTTGATCGTGTTCCGCTTAGGCTGTACATGTACATAGACAGGGGCAAAATATAATCGAGTAATGAATAAAAAATAAGCATGACTTATTTAAACGCGAATGGCGATTAAAAATATCCATTACCTAATATTTTTTAGTAACTTTGTAATCGTAATATTCATTGAACAATAAAATGATCATTTAAATAAAATAATTTAACGGATTATATCGCGTATATTATCTCATTTGGCTTGCTTTTCAGCTTTCCATGGTCACATATTTAAATAAGTAATAATCGCGGAAACAGACGAAAAGAATAAAATGATCGTCGATTAAGTCGATGGCAAATAAATTTCAATTAAGACGATTAACTAGATTCATCGTGAGCTCCTCTAAGAAAATCATACTAAGAACAAATAAGACAGAACATATCTTTTGTAAATCTAACCGTAGAATAAGGTATGTTGACATCTCCTAAAAACTGTAATAACAATATGAAATATCCGATTATTATTTACTGTTCTAAGTAAAGTAATACAGGTAAACTTGTTTTCCTAGTTTTATGCAGATTCTTAATTTCTACTTAAATAACAAACTTCAGCAATTAGAATTTTTGCACTAAAATTATAATATAAAATGTGTAGCAAGCAGAAAGTATGGAATTCATCGAGAATTTGGATAAGGCCCAAAAAGTTGGACCACCATTAGCCGTTGTTAACCATACAAACCCGATAAAAGTGAAATATTCAATACAATTGTCTTGACGAAGTCTGCGGTGGATATATTTTGTATCGTAACACCTTATTTTTGCACCATATATTTTGTGATTGAATGATTATAATTATATTTTTTGTGAATGGTTTTATTAAATGCATTACTACTTAAAAAAAAAACAAAAAAAAATACAGTTGTATGGTTCATTTTATTCATCGCACAACGGATGTATCATAGAAAATTTTATTACGTGCGCTAACGTGCCCAACTTTTTGAACTCCGCCCAATTACATTCTGACAAGGAAGTGTTCCTTAAAACGCAAACATTAATGGCGTTACTGCCGTCAGTCAGTTGTTGTTACTCTTACTTGTTACTCCATTCATTTATTTTATTCATTTTATTAACAACTACCCTGGATAATAGTGCCAGCTAATAGGCTTGTCAATTAAACAAAAAATGATAAAGATATTAGCCCGTTAAAGTTCCCCGTGACGTCTCGCCGTGCAACCGTTTTTCGCACAGCGTGACGTCATGCGCCCCCACTCCCAAACTTTGACAAGCTTTATCTTTGACTTTTTTTGTTTGATTGACAAAAGAAAAAATACGTGTCCAATATTTTTTGATAATCTGACTGATATTATTTTTATTTTTACTCATAATATTATTTTTACCCAGGAAACTACGCTATGGAGTATTAATTTAAGTTTAGCACTATTGCCTTATACCATTTTCACTTGATGTAGTGCCCACAGGCTCGGTGTAAATAAACAAAATGTCATAATTTTTAGAGCATTTCAAGTAAACCAATTTAGCCGGCGTGGCGGCCAGGTTAATTTTCGTTGTCGACCACCGTTAGTCTTACTGAATACCTCGTTAACTCGCATGCAAAAACGTTATCGCGCTGAAATTCCCATAATCGTTACGTACAAACTTGGACCTTGAGAACTTTCTGTTTATTGTCCAACTTGGGCACTGGTAACTTTGTATAATTAATTATACCCTACATTACGGGAACTGCTTTTGTACCGTTTAGTTATGAATTGTGCGACAAACGATCCGCATTTGGTATTGTTTTTGGTGGTTGTAAATTATACGTAGCTGTGTTAAAAATATACTGGTAACTTTGAACCAACATTCAGTTTCGCTGAAATACAGAGAAGGATAATTATGAATGTCACTACAAACCTGTGAAAGAAAATATCGTACAGAGAAAAATATTTATCACATAGTTAATAATTAAGTAACTTTGTATGTACCTACACTGTGTAGTAATAATAGAGTCGTGCTGCTTTTTACGCCATCTGAGTCATTAATTTTTGTTTCGCTTTATGTTGGTTTTACGATCTCTTTTATGTCTGATGCAGCTTAGCTGTTTATGGGAATTCTTAAATTAATGAGAGAAGAAAGCTTCTCGTTGATCAAATATTTGTTCAACGAGAAGCTCGTATATAAATATACAAGTACGACTTGAAATAATATATAATAAACAGGTGTTTTTTTTATTACGTTAGTTAATTCAATATTTAAATTAATAAAAAGAGATATATATTGTATAAACCAAGTTATTTAATCTACATACAAACATTTTTCATATCGTTGCCGCCTCAGTGAATAAAGCCGCGCAGTCGCGTTAGTTCTTGTTTTAATGGTTTATTTCATGTATCCCATTGTTAGTATAAAATTCAAAAATACGAGTATTACTTATGAAACGTCTTAATTTAGAAATAAACAGTTTGTTCACAAAATCATATCTTGTTAGTACCTATAGATAATTACGGCAACCAAAGTGACGGTCATTAAAACTCTCGAAATAGATCACACAAAGCGCCTTTTTTCGAACAAAATTGCGAACTTTTAGTTTGTTACGATATTGTGTTCTACCTATTAACAAAAATAAAAAACTGACTAAAAAAATCACAAAAAGCAAAAATAAAGTAATTTAGTTCCTTCAATATATATACTTTATATCATTCAGTATACTTTCAATGTAACTTTTTACACGTATTACGTTTTGGCCTGTCATCCAATGTAGTGGTCGCCATTTTGCACAGAATGGATTTCCTTGACACAGTTGTATATTGGGTTGATCAGATCTGAGCTGATTCAGCCTGGTGGCCAAGGTTCTTCCCCTGGTGGGCAGGAAGGGGAGGCTCCGAAATGGTCGCTCTACCTTACGTCGGGCGAAAATGAATATTGTCTTCAAATTACTTGTCATGTTGTGTGTGGCATACCACCAACATTATCGTACAAATCAAAGGCGATTCAATTTTCAAATTCATTTTTGAAATTATTTAGTATGAAGTTTTATACAACAATGTCGGTTCATGATATTGAAAATTAATCTTATTTTAACAGTTACGTTCTGGATTCTGGCCCTCGACCACGACTTGCGTCTGGTTCAAGGTGAGCTGGCTTATGTGGCGCTACGAGATCCCGCGGGCACCAAAGTGGCCATATGGGACCAGCTTTCCATGGATGAAGGTGAGTGATCTATTGTAAGGCATACTAATACTTTAATTTATAATACTGTTGTACTTACGTTATTAATGCAGTTACAAAATAGTATTAACGTTTATGTATGTTTTCGTGTTTCTTTTTCTCGTAAATATATAGGTAAATAAAGTAAAGGTGGTGCTACAGTATTTACCCATACCGGGTTTTCAACCCGAGACCGTTAGCCGCGCAGGCAGCGTCACTACCGCTGCGCTGAACTGAACTGATGGTGAAGAAAAGAGAAATCGATACGGATATTTAGATTTTTTTTAGGATCTTAGCATTCAAAGCGTACATTGAGTTAACAAAGATGAATTGTAATTACGAGTAACATTTGGTTGTCTGTACAATTCAACGTGCTATGTTCCTCCGATATCTTAAGCCTGCCTGGTCTGTATTACGTACTGAAAACCTATGAACTTGACTCACAATTTAGCAGTTTGCTGAAGTCAAACGTGCCATGCGTATTGTAGCCCAGGCTTAGTAAGATGACACAGTGTTCTGAAATTACACGGATAAACTTTGGCTAGTGATTTTAGTTTACGTTCTGATTCAATGAGTCACGATCACAATCGTCTGCCTCGGTATGAATCGAAAAAGATAATCACGATCTGCCACTGTTTTGAAGAAATGAATGGAGCTTATAGATTAATCCATTAGTTTGCCTTATAGCCTTTTTTATCACACATAATTAATGAAACTTAGGAATATGTATTTATCTAAGATCCACAAATATTGAGGACACAAAATCGTGTCAGCAACTATCAAATGCTATTGTTGCTGATGAAGGAGTTGCACATTTTAAGGTACCGTAAATAACTTTACGGGTTTAGGAAACTCTTAAATAATACAAACGGGGAATGAATAAAAAGTGTCATGACTAGCATGATATTCAGTACTTGATAAGATTTACAATGAAAACCGAGACTGTTTCTTGTACGAGAAGAATACTAATAATTAACTCCAGGAAAATTATAAATGTTGCGTGTAAATTTTTCAGTGCCGTGTGATTGTATCCATTTTAAACATTTACAATTCTAGAATATCCTACAATAGCCTGATTTTTAAATCGGGACATAAAATGTTTCTGACATCACATTAACACCTAGAGGTGATCTTTCTCGTACTAAAAGCCTTTCCTTGTTATACCCTCGACAGCTCTTACACCGACTTTGACCGATTCGATTTCCAAACGTAAAGTTGCCGGGACCAATCTACCATAACTGTTAGTTACAAATTTTAAATCCAATTTGAAATTATGGTGATGGGAGGTAAATAGTGTAGCAGGCAAATGAGTGTGTTTAATTCTAGCTAGGATTTTATAAATCAAACGTAGGTATAAGGTATAAAGTAAGTACAGTAAGTACAGTGGGCATTACTGGGATTTTTTAAGAGAGTAAAATACTTCTATTACGTACATATATTTACACTAGCTTCTGCCCGCGACTTCGTCCGCCTTAAATTCGTTTATCGCGGATAAGGGACCGAAATACAAAATTGGTATTGTGTGCCGTTCATAGCACGTTTGGTAAGGCTGTAGACACGTCGTACTTAATAAAAAAAAAACTGAGGGTCTGTCATATGTATTGAAATAATGGTATCAATAATAAATGTGACGCATGAATAGAAAGAGAACTACTAAAAACTTTCGGAAGAGCCCTCCTACCTATCATGACAAAAGTTGTTTAAGCAAATGGAATTCAACTAAGTAATGAATATGTAATATTTTCTTCTGTTTCCGCGATTATTACTCATTGAAATAAAACAATTTAAGGGATTATATCGCGTATACAGTTACAGAATGTCAAACGTGCGCTTCGAGCCAACGAGCTCCAGATACCAAGTTCCAAGCAGAATCCCAGTATGAAGAAACCAACAGTCGAGCGTAAACCTGCCGTATTACCATATGTGAAAGGGGTCACAGACAAGATCGGAAACATCTTGAAGCGTGCTTCTATAAAAACATATTTCAAGCCGTTGAAGAAGGTGTCTCAATACCTTAGACCCGTGAAGAGTAGCACCCCTTTGCAGAGTGCAGGCATTTATAAGCTGGACTGCGAGTGTGGTCTTTCATATATTGGTCAAACGAAACGCAGTGTATCAACCCGGGTGAAGGAGCACATGGCAGATGTCAAGCACCTTCGGTGTAATAGTTCTGCAGTCTGTGAACATGTCATTGACAAACCAAACCACTCAATTAAGTTTGATAAATCTTCTATCCTTGCCAAAGAAAAAAGATATTTTCCCAGGATGCTACGCGAGGCTATTGAGATTAAAAAGCATCCTAATTTCAATAGAGAAGATGGATTGTCACTACCACCAGCTTGGGATCCTGTAATACATCTCATCAAGGAACAAACGAGACACAGGACTGCAAAACCTTAATTTCCGAACGGTGTAAAATATCTTATCTGTTTAAAAGTAGTTTAATAGTCTCTGTTTTTTAAATATTATAATTAGTAATGAGGTAGCCTGGGAGTTTTTCTTTGCAGCGTTTCTTTTCTCCTCAGTACGCCTCATTTGTGAAATGCTGCTTGGTAAATTATAAGAATAAAATAATTAAGCCCTTCTGGCACATGTGTAATTGTCTTTACAGCTTAGGTCCATCTGGCATGTATGTACACCTTTATTTGTGTTTTTTTCAAAAAATGGGTAGTTTGCACAAATTGTAACTTTGACAGAGGAAAATACATCTTTTCTCAGTCCTCCCGTGACCATGGAAAGCTGGAAAGCTTCCGAAACGTCGGGAACTAAAATGAGATAATATACGCGATATAATCCGTTAAATTGTTTTATTTCAATGTATATGTATTTACGTCAATCCATACTTAATATTATAAATGCGAAAGTGTGTTTGTCTGTCTGTCTGTCTGTCTGTTACCTCTTCACGCTTATACCGCTGAACCGATTTGGATGAAATTTGGTATGGAAATAGTTTGAGTCCCGGGGAAGGACATAGGCTACTTTTTATCCCGGAAAAATACCCTTATCTGCGATAAACGAATTTAAGGCGGACGGAGTCGCGGGCAGAAGCTAGTATAGTATAAGTATTGAAATTACCCACATTATGGTATCAATAAAAATATATATCGCTTGAATAGAGTGAGATCAGCTAAAAACTTTCGAAACAGCCCTCGTACCTATACGCATGTGAGTTAATCATTTGTGTATTTAAGAAAGATATAAAAAGATTTAAACTGAAAATGTTCAGTAAAAGTGTCTTAAAGATACCTAATTAAGGCCAGAAAAATTCTTTAACCAGCTAGCAGACCACTTTTGAATGATTCTTATCTCAGACTTAATTAACTTTGCTTCCACAAATTAGCTAGCGAAGTCCTAAGTAACTATTCAAAGTAAATAGTTTTGTGTCATGTTGCAAGCAAACTTTTGTGAATGGGTCTTGTGTGGATACGCTTGGCGGTATTGCTAGTTATATCAAATTCCACAAATACTTTGTTACGAAATTATAATTTATTTTCATATAATATAAAACTTTTCTTTAAGTTTTCTAGACGGAGAAATTTTACAGGTAAGGAATATTTTTTTTACAGTTGCTAAAAAATGGGGCTTTTTGTAGCTATATAGTACAGTCGGTTTCAAACAGACAGCGTAACGTGTGTTTTAGAGATGTGAATCTGGGAACTTGATTTGACGACAAAGGTAGCAACTAACATGATTTTAAGCATTTAATTTGGACTTCAAATGAATCGCCTGAAGACTCAGTTGAGTTCAGGTTGTGATATATGGGCACGTAATGCATTATGTCGACGAGAATATTTACTTGGGCCAGATAGTCTTTCAACTACAGGCAAAATGAAGAAGTCGAAAAACGTATTGCAAATGCCTGGAAGAGCTACTGCTTCTTGAAGACGCTAATAAAGGGTAACCTTCCACTGACACTGAAGTAAAAGCTCGTCATCATGTATATTCTGCCAATTGTAACTTACAGTGCTCAAACATGGTCCCTCACGGAGGGTCAATAGTCCAAAAAAACCGATTATTTTTTCATTTATTAAAATTTTGATTTCTACTAATTAGCATGCAACAAAGTTTATCTGCAACAAGCATCGTCAAATATAAAAATAAACAAAAAGAAAATCTGCAATATGCGTCGTCAAGAAAATATTACGCTATCCAATTCTCCCTCAGCGCCATGCCCGGTCCAAAGGTCCCCATTATGCTAGCAGCATTGCCCCGCTGAATGGCAATGGAGACCTGCTGAATCGACCATGACCCTCAGCGAGAATCGTTGCCCCTTTCTCTCAATCGCCTAGGGCGGCTTGAAAAGCTCACGAGCCTCATCACCCCAAGGTTCAGCCGTTTCCACACATACATTGATTCCAAAGCAGAATACTTGGCGTGTTTCAACTTAGCGGCCGTTTCCGCCGCTGAACCCGCCGATCTTACGCTTTGCCTTAAATGGGAAGCAGCAAAAGTACTGACACATGTTGCATCCCATAATAGATAACGCCCTCTCCGCCACGGAACCAATGTAAGTCCGTCCGGTCGCTTGCCATCCGTCCTAGATAAACCTGGCGGTTCCAAAACACATGGGATATTCACTGACACCACGGCCCGACGGACAATCTCATTGATGGAATGGTGCCGCAGAAAACGCCCCGCACATCTCTGGCAGCTTAATCCATGATGTCCATTCTCCTCCACCATCACCCCACAAATGCAGCGATGTACCTCACACACCTTTCCCCCCAGTCTGAAGGCCACTGCTATTTTTAACGAGTCGTTAGTCCAAATTAGTTTTGCCAATGTGCAATGGAGCGTAGCATTCTAGGAGTTAAAAGAACTGCTCGCGTGAGGATTACCACGCATCACTCTAAAACATGCATAGCAGATGTTGGAAAAAAAAACCCGAGGCTCAAGTGGGAAGCGACCGGCCACGCACACCGCATGCACTCGGACAGAGGGGTCCATGTAGTGACAAAGTAAGTGGGTGCCGCAAGATTGGTGAAACTGGCCCGATTCTGCAAAGAATAGGGAGCTGCGGAAATCCAGAGACGGTATTTGCCCCAAAGTGGGACACACATTTATGGTAATGAAAAACAAAATGCGCAAACGTACAACCTTTGGCGCAATTAAAACTCATGACCTTTTGTCACACAAATATTTTATATACGTTCAGTTATTATTTATTAATCGTATGGCATAAACAGTTCATTTAAATCAATTGAAGTATACAACAGGAAAGTCACAAATTGATATCCAAGGTTCTAAGCCATTTCGCCGCGTCTGTAGTGATATACTTATACGTTTCAGTTTGTGTTAGAGGAATGATGTTAATATCGGAGGACATGTGAATTTGCGGGCATTTGCCATTTCAGTCTTCAATAAAGACTATTCCTATCCCTATTTTGCCTTGTTTTTTTAATATCATCCCTTTTTTGCAAAATGGAAAAAAATGCTGCTTGGAATCTTTATTGCTATCAATAAATCATCCTTGACAATTGAATTTTCACGTACACAGCAATATCAAAATCGCCACGTAATCCTCAACGGTCTCCATTTTAACTTGATCTGTACAAGTCGTATAAAGCATTGGTTTGGTAACAGTTCAATGTACTTCGGTTGTAATTTTGAACAATTCTTTCTAATTGCTTGCGAACTTTTGTTATTTGTTGCTGACACAGTTGAAGTTATTTAGAGATCGCAAAATGTGTTTGTTTTTTACGTGTAAATTGGTCTTTTATTGTGTAGGTACGATGTGCAAAATGTAATTTAGAGTCTAAGGTAATATCTTATTTCCATAAAGAAAACAATTCTGGCAAGGAACTTTCAATGGCCCTTTTTCATTTACAACATACTTAGAGGTACGCCAGGTTTTCCAAATTCATTTATAGTTTCCCCAATATACATAAATCTAGTTTTCTTTAACAAGTTTATCATCTAAAATTTCTTCTTTGAAAAACTAATTAAAGTTCATTGTTTTATCATTTATTTTTTATTATGTTGGGATTTTGCCTCGTTAATTTCTCTAGATACTATTAGGCCACATCATCATTGGTCCCTTGATGAAGTGTTGATATCATGCTTATGCCTGTAAAGGTTATAATTGATTTGCAAGTCTCAACACCGCCTGGGACATTCACAAATTGAACTATGTCGTAATACCAAGGTTTTCAGTTACAAAAATTGTATTTATTAATATTAGAAGGATTAAAATATATCTTACATATTTACCTTATAACGGCCAAACGTTCGCATAAGTAGTGCCCGGTGCGATTCCATAACATATTTCATTTAACTAGAGCCTTGTATATATAAAAGCCTTTCGCTGTCACCCGCACCTACCCCTGTCAAATTTTGATAGATTGGATTATACCTTGACACACGATTGACTTGTTATTCGCAAAAGCCGTAGACAGGCAAAATCTGATTTATTTATTTACATTTTCTGCGGTAACCACCGCGTCATTAATTACATATTTGCTATGTACAAATTGCACAGTGGGGGTAAAGCGATCGCAGCGCAAATTCGCAACAATTCGGGATATCCTAACAAACAGAATATATAACATTTTTGTGCCGGGAAACGAACACTTTGATATTTCCCATAATTTGTATTTTTATATTATAATTGCTTTTGTGTTGTTAGCTGTACAAATAATGGCACAAAAAATGTTTTTTAGCCTTTCCAAATCGTCTTTTATTTATATATATATACAATTTAAGCTACTTTCGGAGCAGCTATTTCCGAACCTTAAAGTGTTTTTAAGAGCATTGTCGAAATATGCTGCACACGTTGAAGTTTGGTTAAAAAAAAACAGCCTCTGTTACAGGTATGGAGTTTTTAACAGACATGTGGGAAGAGTTAGTGAAGATTATAAAAGGGTATATGAGGGATTTGGGCTATGGAAATCGAAGCAAGAAGGGAGAAATCTTGCTGCCACTACTTCAGCCTTTGACTTGGGCATTGCCAATACATGACCTAAAAATAAAGACGAACATCTTATCACCCGTATAAGTGGCCAGCATGCGACACCGATTAACTACTTCCATGTGAAAAGAGGGAAAATCAGCTGTGTTAATGACTGCAAAATAATACCCAATGACCATTTAATGCGATGTTTTACTATATGTTCAAAAGGCTGCTAGTTATAGACGTAAGTCAGAGAGGAAAAATGAATAGTCTCCTGCCAAAATAAAGTGGCATATGTTAGAGAAGAATATGCGCAAGTAAGTTTAAAGAAAAAGTGGTGGATAAAATTATAAAAATGATGGATATGGAAAACTTAAATGTGAATGAATTTTGGAAAACGATGGTTAATTATATAAGGAAGGTGGCGAAACATATCTTGGGAGAATCCAAAGTGAAATGCGTGTTAGATAAGGAAAGGTGGTGGTGGTGGAATAATAAGGTGAAGGGAACGTAAAAAAAGAAGAAGCAAGCATTTAAGGAATGGCAGAGTGTTCGACATGGAAATGAAAGTGAGAAGGAAGCTAAAGAGGATTGAGTTAAAAGAGTGTAAGAAGATAGTTAAGCGAACAGTTGCTATTGCCAGATCAGCAGGCCAGGGCAAATAACAATTACTAGAAGGCGCCCGCAACTTCGTTCGCGGAGGAGAAAAAGGCATAATCCGCCGTTTTTTCTTCAACGTAGTCGGGTAAAAAGTATCCTTTAACCATCTGGAGATACCCAGCTACCCGTGTACCAAAAATTGTGGAAATCTGTTTAGCCGATTTTGAGTGATGACGCCACAACGACACATACAAACATACAAACATACATAAAATCCAAAAAAAATATTTTTCTTTTTAGTGACTTCCAAATAGTCGGTAACGATCAATTTTTTTAAAATATTTTTAATGTACAGACATTTCATTTTTACAACTTTATAAAGTATAGATATAGGTGAGGCTTTGGAAAGACCTACGGGTAAAAACCACTGTATCGCTTAGCAAAAGCAAGAGAAAGGAATGCTAGAGTTGTATACCATGTAAAATGCGTGAAAGACGATGCCGGAAAGGTGTAGAAAGTATTCCAACATACTTCAAATTTTTTGTTTAACATTATTTGACAATGGTGATTCAATACAATACAATTGTTGTATTGACTTTTAAACAAGGTGTTTTACGATTTTTAGAATATCATTTGATCAAGTTACATTAAGGTGCGTCCACACTTGTATCATTTGCTCGTATCCGATCACCGTGCCGTGGCATGACTGCGTATCGCGCTGCTTGGACGCTTACTGTTGGCGCGCCGATCCTGCCGTACTTGTCCGATATCACTGTGTGATACGCGTAGCAAAATGGATTTCGAGCGATCCGATCGGCGCAACGTCCAAACGCGTGATCGTGACACGCGATCATGCCACGCGACGATGATCTGATACGGGCAAATGATACAAATATGGACGCACCTTTAGCTGACTCATTTCGACTCAGGGTAGCCAGCAAGACTGTCCACTTCGAGCATTGAAAGTGGAGTTTGTATGGAAGGCTATTAAGTGTCAAATATCAGTCAAAATCAAATAGACTAAAGTAGTGAATATCCTCCAACTGTCCCAAAGAGAAGACAATAAAATAATGTTGGTTATTGTGAAAAGACAATTTAATAAATCATAAAAAAACTCATCGAATTCTTACAAAAACCTTATATATCAATAATTTAGAGGCAAGAACGTACCACAAACTCTCAGAAAATGCTGGACAAAAAATAATGAATATGTTGGGATAAAGGATGAAAGCAAAAATCTCACACATAATCATACATTTTAATAATTATGATTGTACTTTTATTGTAGAGTGTTGCATCCATGAATTATTTAAAAAAAAGTGCTGTTTCCAAACGAGCAGTTGATAAAAAATTATACCAGATCAGGCATAAATATACCAGATATTATCGTGTACAGTCTTTACATTATTTATATTGAAATTACATAATGAACATAATATTTAATAACTAAATCTCGTAAACTCACATCTTTTAATACCTATTTCAGTTCTTCGTACTGCAACTTTCATTTCCTTGTTTATGAAAAAATATATATTTTTAGTAGTTCATCACTGACAAGTGGACGCAAATTTATAAAATGTTGTTTTATTTTCACATTATCCTTAATAAATAAAATCTAACAGCAATAAAAAATTAAAAAATGTTCGAGAATGTGCAGGTCAAGCCCTTAACTTAATAAGCCCTTACTTGATCCAGTAGCTAGACGTTTAACTTTTTTTAATCTTGGGCTGGTCACACTTTGTGTAGTAGAAATTATAGTTTTGGTACTAAAAAATATTTTTAATTTTGTGTGCACACGTAAGACACCTAAAACCTAAGGAAATAGGTTAATACGTTGACGTGCACTCAAAGTCAGCTCACATACTTTCTACCACTATATGTATAGTACAGTGAACGACAAACACATATGCTTACACTTTCTCACCATAATATAAACCTATATAATAAGGCGAAAAATAAATAAGATCTAGCTCGATAATACGATAATATTAATCCATTACCAAGTCTGTGCTTAGGTTAAGTAGGTATAGACATGGGTTAGGTTAGAGTAATGTTGCACCTGCACGATGGGCCAACTGCGGGATTCCATCGATACGCTCGTCGCTCATATATAGAAATTTTTAGCCAAGATATTTTAATATCAAATTACTACTGACCAGTCCGCAGATTTCTTCCAAATATTGATTTTCAGTAATTTCTTGCATTCCGATGTTTTGATCTTATTGATATTTTTAAGAACTTCTACTTTATCCGTTCCTTTGTCCTGTTTATAAGATTCAGGTATTAATAAATTCACGTACCTAATCATAGTTATAGGCAAATTTTAGAACTAGTACACAAAGTATCAACATATTTATAGAGCACCAACCTACTAAATTGTTTACGAATTGTAAACATTGCAATTTTTCGTTGTACAACGCTTCACGTCGGCTTTTCACATTGTCGTAATAATTTAGGAGCTTAAATAATAGTTTGCTGACCTCACTTGGTATAATTTTTTTAATATTACTTATTTATATTCTCCTTTTGCATATAAATAAACCGCGGAACATTTGAATGAATGACATAAATTGACAACATACATTTAACTGTTTTTTAAATCATAGACATTTGGTGATACCACAAGGAAATATCTATCAACAATATTTGGCTAGCCAGACTCTAGTCTTATACAACAGTTGAATAACAGCAGTGGCGTAGCTACCGAAGGGCTAGCCTTCCGTCGCTGAACATCATATTCGCAAAACATGATATTCACAAAACATGATATTCGCAAAACATGATATTCGCAAATCATCATAATCGCAAATCATCACATTCGCAAAACATGATATTCTCAAAATCTAAATTACGATTATCGATAATTATAACCCATTACCCCATTTTTAAGTTTGAGCACCTCACCACTCGTAATGACGTCAGTATTAATGACCAGAGTAGAAGAGCTATCACGGGGATGACATACTTGGTTTTCTTCTACCGTGGGTTATGTGAGGATTACATTTCCACTAACCTAACCTACCTTTCTTGTGATGACTCGTTTTTGTGGGGATAGCGATACCCTCTTGGCCTAAAAGGGCAAGTATTAAATTCATAAATTTAGAAGTGTCCAACCGAAACAGGATTTTCAGCCGGAACCGAAACTGAGCTTTTAGCCTTGCTCTCAGTTTCCAAAATAGAGACATTTTCGTTCGCGTAAGAGAAAATGTCATGAGCCCTCTTCATTTTTAGCTGAGCGTTGATATGTCAGTCCCTTCTCCTTGCGTCGGTTTCCTCATTGCTGAGGGTCGTGGTCATCTTCTCGGAACAGTCTCTCTCGGATGCTACGCCGCCATCTGTTTCTGTCAGTCGCCGTGTGTAGAGCATCGTGTACTGTGGTGCCAAGTGTTGTGCGAATCTGGTCTGTCCAGCGTGTCGGGCTCCTGCATCTTGGTCGCCGATATGTCAGTCAGGACTCCTTATATATAGATTATTAAACAGACCGACAGAAGCGCCAGGGGTCTGGTCTAACTTGAACGCGAACCGGTGTTAAAAAAACAGTATTTATTTTATTTTATTTAAATAAAACCGTACAATGCTTTGCCAATATGATGTTTTGCGAATATGATGTTTTGCGAACATGATGTCTTGTGAATATGATGTTTTACAAATATCATGTTTTGCAAATATGATGTTTTGCGAATATGATGTTTTGCGAATATGATGTTTTGCGAATATGATGTTTTGCGAATATGATGTTTTACGAAAATCATGTTTTGCGAATATCATGTTTTGCGAATATCATGTTTTGTGAATATCATGTTTTGCAAATATCATGTTTTGCGAATAGCATGTTTTGCGAATATCATATTTTGCGAATATGATGTTCAGCGACGGAAGGCTTTTCTTGTACACATGGGCCCTTGTTGACCTAGCTACACCACTGTATAAGAGGGTTAAAAACGTAAGTACCACGGGAAACGATATGAGCCACAGGCGAATATCGCAAAGGAAAACGCCATGAGCGTTTTTTCGACTAAATTTTACAACGTTCTATACAATACTTCTGTTTAATTTATTCAACACGATTTTCACTAATTATCACAACTCAACAAACAGTGTTTAATGGCGTATAAATATAATTTATTTAATTACCTTTCATTGGTAATACTTCGACGTTTCGGACGTCGCGTTACGTCCATGGACTCGAAGGAAGTTCCTATCATTAAATGTAAAACATTCGTGTGTCATTATTTGACATACTTAATCTCGAATAGTTTTGCATTCTAGGTGGTGCTATTGTCGTGAACATAGTCAATAGTTAGAATTATTTTACAAAATCTTACTTTACGCTACTTGAATATTATTATTTATCTTTGTACACTTGGCAGAATTCGAAATCACGCTATTTTTACTCCAGTCTCAGAATAAATCTGAGTCATAAACAACCGTGTGTGACCACAGTGGACAAAAAATACGTATAACCACTGCGCAAGTTTTAACCGTCCATTATTATGGCTCTTGACTTTTGAGAGGGTTTGCAAACGTAATTAATCAAACCTTACGCGACGGGGCCCATTTCACTTGGTGACAGGCTGCCATGGAACTTCTTGCGAAACGTGCTTAGCGCCATAATTTTGAGCAACTTTATCGAGAGGTTGTTCATAACATCAATGATAGTATTTTTCCTTAAAATTAGATATTCTGATGTAGACGAGGTTATGTATCATGTAAAAATCTTGTTTTAAAATCTCAAACTTGCCCTAGAACAGGGATGTGGGAAAGGCTGAACTCAATTGATATAACACAAAAAGTTATTAAGATCATAAGTAGTTCCTGAGATATAGGGCTGTAATAGTCGGACAAGAAGACAGACAGAGTTGCACCATATGAACTAGTTCCTGTTATACCTTTTTAGTACGGAACCCTAAAAACCTAAACAAGGGTGCCAGCGTTAATGGGGCAGGGCTCATGCTACCGGTGGTTAGCGCTGAACTATTATTATAACTAGAAAGATAAGCCTGTCTTTTGATGATTAAGCACCAACTTTTATACTCGCACGAAACCCTATGATTAATAATCTCGGAGCAATAGTCCTTCGACCGGAATCACTTTCCGTAATCATAACAAAGTAGGATTGATTTTGATAACAATCTCCATACATATAATACCAATAACTCTATTGGTAGCTGTATGATAATAGAGAATAAAGGAAATTGAATAGTAAAGGAAAATCCGAAAAAAGGTCAACCTCGAGAGATAACAGGGGTTGTATATTTTATTCGGGTAAATTTAACGACACAACAATAGAAATATTGTACGATGAGTTTCAGTCGTTCTCGAGTGGCTCTTGGGCTAGCTTGATACTTGTGTTATTGTTGACTATGAACTAAAGTGCGGAATGTTGACCTATTTCTATTTTATATTTACCTTTCATCCTCACAAGTTGGATATTCTCTGACAAAAAAAATTGCTTATTTCAAGGGTTCATGTAGGTAGGTAATCAATAGGTACCTAAGAATTACTTAAATAATCTAAATCTTTTAGCTTAGTTGTGGTCATCTGCGTAACTACTGCTTTGTACTTTTTAGGGTTCCGTACCAAGAAGATGAGGGACCCGTATGGTGTGACTATCTCAGGAACTACTTAAACTATCTATTTGAAATTCAGAAGAATATTTATTTATTTTCTATTCTATTAAAAATTATCAATGTAAGGGGAGGGGGATAAATTAAAAGTCTAGGTACTATATTAAGTAGAGTATCATATGAAAAGGCTTGAATTACAAACCCTCAAACGTTTTTTACATACATACATACAATCACGCCTTTTTCCCAACGGGGTAGGCAGAGACTACCTCCTTCCACTTGCTACGGTCCTAGCATACAACTGCCGCTTCATCAACATTCATTAATCTCTTCATGCATGTTCGCCAGTTTAGAGTACCTTTCCTTTGGCCTTTTTTCAGATTGTCTCCAATCTGATCGCGAAACATTCGTCCAGGCCTTCCTCTTCCAACATTTTCACTTACATTCGCCTTGTAGATTTTTCCAGTCAATCTTCTTTTATGCATCCTCTCTACATGCCCAAACCACCTTAGCATCCCATTCACAGTTACTACATCTTCTGTCTAACCACAACAATCCCTTATCACGCTATTTCTGATACTGTCACCAAATTTCACCAATCATGCCTCTCAATGCTCTCATTTCTACTGCATTTATTCTACTTTCTTGCTTCTTCTGCCACACCCAACTTTCACTTCCGTACATAAGTGCTGGAACCAACACACTTCTATGCACAGCCAGACGAGCCTTTTTAGAGATTTCCTGGCTACCCATAAAGGCGTGCAAAGCACCATTTAAGGTGTTACCAGTATTAACTCGCCTTTCAATATCACTTTCACACTTTCCGTCCCTTGTAATCATCGATCCAAGGTAAACAAACTCATTCACTTGCTCTAATCTCTCATTCCCAATCCGCACGCACACTTCTGTTACACTATCTCCTTTCTCAAATACCATGACTTTCGTCTTTTTATAATCCACTTTCATTCCTTTTCTTTCCAAAGCTGCACTCATAATTGTCATAATCTCCTGTAATTCTTCAGCCGACGATGCAAGCAATACTTGGTCATCGTAACTCGTCCATTCTCAAACCAGAGTCACTCTCTTTTAAAACCGTCAGACAGTTATCCATGAATAAGTTGAACAGCCATGGAGAGGCTACACATCCCTGTCGAACACCTTTTTGGATGTCAAACCATTCAGTGTATGCTCCATTGATTCTGACACAAGCACTGGAATTCTTGTAAACAGATTTCAATGCTTGTAAACAGTTCACTGCTCACCCCATGCACAGACAACGCCAACCACAACTCATTCCTCACCACTTTGTCATAGGCCTTCTCCAAATCTAAAAACGCGCAATAGACTTTTTGGCTTTTTGCCAAGCATTTTTCAGCTATGCAGTGTAGAGATAAGACCTGATCCGTAAATCCAATTCCCTTTCTTAATCCCGCTTGCACATGCCAAATCTCTTCATCTGTTTCTTTTATAACTCTTTCAATAATCACCTTAGCATACAGTTCGCCGACTACACTGACGAGGCTAATTCCGTGATAGTTTTTACAGTCTTGCACCAGTCTCCTGGCACTTGGCCATTTCTCTAACAAGTTAAAAACGCCTTTTTGTACCGCCATACAACTGACTAGCTACTACACCCTGGCCAGCCCTCAGCATCTCAACGGATACCCTGTCATATTCTGCAGCTTTACCTAATTTCATACTTTTCAACGCTCTTACAATCTCGTCCATACCAATATCACTGTCAGAATCCGTTTGATTTACTTCAAAAGAGGGCCCATGTTCCTGTGCTAGTGCCTCTTCTCTTTCGAACTAACTGTCAAAGTAATCCTTCCAATCTTTCAACACATATTCTTCACCTTTTACAATACCTCCATCAAGGCCCCTGATTTTCGATAGCTCGGAAGTATCTATTTTTCCTCGAGCTAACCTTATTCTTTTCCAAAATATTTTTATGTTTGATTGGAAATTATCAGACAACCTTCTATCAAATTCATACTTTCTTTCCTTCTTTTTTTATGCATAACTTCTTTAACTAATTCAAAACTTTGTAATTCTTTCTTGCCTTATCCACATCCTCGCTTGACGCCTTTTGCATTATTTGGTTAGCTTTCCTTGCTTACCAATCCAACCATGCTGTTCGGTGCAATATGCACCTAACACGTGACGCGCCCCTGCGTACGTATGCGTTTTAGCTACATTGAGGTCAACACTAATTTCAATTTATTAATTTAATGCAATTACGGATACCGTCGCGACCGGGTGCATTCGAACACAGTTTTATAACATTTTAACATTTAGAAACATTTTAAACTAACTTAGCCTTTAGTGTTTAGCAGTAGTTTTTTAGACATTAAACATTTTCTTCTCTTCTCCGGACTTTTAACATTTACTCACAACCCTCACCCACCACATTGGTCCTTCGAACCGGATCTCTCGCGTCGTGAGCTTTGTGGTTGACTGGCGTGTGAGGTGAAAGAACGGGTGAACATCATCAGCGGCGTGGGGGTTGGAGCGATTGAAGGAGTAGAGAAGCAGCAACAGTAGCGGTGTTATTGGCAGTAAACAGTAACAGCACTAAGGAGATATTCAAGTAAGATCTTTCCTTATTTTACTAACACGAAACCAGTCAAGATGGCATACATTCAACGTCAAGGAGAAATTCAGCGTAACATTGAATATGCTTTAGCTAATTTCAAGAAGGATGGGGCGGATAGAAAGTCGAAAATTGAATACTTTAAAAGTCGTTTGGACACTTTAAACGCTTTTTGGACTGAATTTCAGTTCAACCATGAACAAATTTGTATGGTAGCAACCGAAAATGATCCTTATTTTACTAATCGTATCTTTGAAAGCACGAAGGCAGTTTATTTAACATTTAACTCCAAGCTGGTTGAGGGCTTTAAGAAGCTACGTGAGGAACCCTATGATCCGAAAATTGAACCAGGGACTTCAGGGTTGGGACAGATGGAGACACAAGATAGTGAAACAGAGGAACGGTCGGACAATGCAGCACTTCCTCCGCTTCCTCCGCCACCTAGGCAAACAGATTACACTCAACAGAAGCAGAAGGATAAGGGATTAGAGAGCAAGATGGATGAAATGTTACGGAAGCAGGCAGCTAATATGAAAGCTTTTGTGCGAACCGTCAACAGTATCGATATTGAGTTATTAACAGATAAGTGGGAGCTGGAGGACGCTCTTAAATCGTTGGGAACGCGTTGGTCAGTTGTAGATTCTCTGCATTGGGAGATCGAAAGCGAGGGTACTCAAAATAACTCAACTTATGAGGGGACATTCAATCAACATGAGAAAACATATAACATGCTAAAGAAAAACATTAATAAAAAGATTTGGTCAGTGGCTCACCGGGAGAAATCAACCCCGGTTTTAGACATACCTACTTTTCATGGCAATTATAATGCGTGGGTCTCCTTTAAGGACTTGTTTAACGAGGCAATTCATAATAACACTGCGCTATCGAACGCTCAGAAAATGCAGTTCTTAAAGGCAAAAATAAAGGGAGAAGCTGAGAGGCTGATTCAACATTTGTCAATTAGCTCTGACAATTATTTAGTTTGCTGGGAGATTCTCAATAACCGTTACAATAACACTAAGCTTATATTTACATCTCACATGAACATCTTATTTGGGCTGCCAAACATGCAACAACAATCGATAGCTCAAATAAAGAAAATGCATGACACAGCGACTGAATGCTTTCATGCTATTAAGAATCTCGGAGTAGATATCAACACCTGGGATCCAATAATAGTCCATATTCTAACTCAAAAACTGGACTCTGAAACACACAAGGACTACATAGAATCCTTAAAAAAATCTCGGGAACTACCCATACTACAGGAGTTCTTTGATTTCTTGGAGGGAAAATTCACAAGCTTGGAATCATCCCGCCGCAAACAGGAGCCCGTGTATTCTAGAACTCATCTCCAGCAAGCATCGAACACTAACTACGTTAAGAAACCAGGTCAAACATTCAACAATCGCCCTTATTACAATAACAATCAGAACATTAACGGAACAAGCCGAAATAATGGAAATATAACTATTGCGAAAACAATGCACGTAGCCGGTATCAAATGTCCGTTGTGCAAGAATCCGCACGGCATTTACAGTTGTCGTCAATTTCTGCAAATGCCTATGGAAAAAAGGCAGTATACGGTCAATAAACTTGCATTATGCATAAATTGTTTGTTTAGTCATAATGGCAATGCATGCAATTCGAATAAAACATGTCAGAAGTGCTCAGGTCAACATAACACTTTATTACACGAGGCATGTGTAAAATCTGCTGCACCAGCACAGTCGTCGACCGCAACACACACGTCGAATGCAGCTATTACGAAAAAACATTCAGAACACGTGACTAACACTTCACAGACATTGCATTCTGAAATCTTATTGGCTACAGCACAACTGAAAGTCAAAGCAGCAGATGGCACTTATCATTTCCTTAGGGCCTTGATCGACCAAGGAAGTCAAATTTCGCTAATTACCGAACAAGCAGCTCAACTACTCAATTTGAAAAGAGAAAAATGTAAAGGAGTTATTTACGGTGTGGGTCAAAAAGAAAATAACTGCAAGGGTAAATTAAACATAGCTTGCTCTTCTATTTATAATGATTTTGCGTTTAACGCGGAAGTTATTATCATGAACAATCTTATAAAGAGCCTGCCAAACAGAACATTCACGAAACCCTCCTGGTCCATGATTCAAAACATTAACCTTGCTGACCCCGACTTTAACATCAGTCGCCCGGTAGATTTACTTCTGGGGGCAGACATTTATTCCCTTATACTCCTGAGCGGAATGATAAAAGGAGATGACTCTTCACAACCTATGGCGCAACAAACTCACCTGGGATGGCTGTTATGTGGCAATGCGCAAACATATCACTGCAACGTAGTGATCAACAATTTGGAAGAAATACAACAGTTTTGGGAGGTAGAAGATATATCAGAAGATGGAGATCTATCTCGAGATGATATTAAGTGCATACAGCATTTCGAGGCAAACACTAAACGCAACAATGACGGCAGATACGAGGTGCGTCTTCCCATGAAGCCTAACTTTGAACAGAAATTGGGTGAATCTAGAACAAAAGCCATAGCTCAGTTCAGGAACATGGAGACGAAGTTCGAGCGACAACAGAAACTAGCGGAGGCTTATAAAGATTTCATGAAGGAATACAGTGACCTCGGGCACATGAAACCGGTAAGAGAGAGTCATGAAATCGAATGTTACTTACCACATCATGGGGTGGTACGTGAAGAGTCCACATCCACCAAATACAGGGTAGTCTTCAACGCATCCTCCAAGACCTCAACAGGATATTCATTAAACGATCTTATGTATACTGGGCCTAACTTACAAAATGATTTACAAACATTGCTGTTAAAATGGAGGCAATACGAATTCGCATTTTCCGCGGACATTGAGAAAATGTATCGCCAGATACTTATCCACGAGGAAGATCAAGCATTACAGAAGATCATTTGGAGGGAAGGTAATGGACCACTACAATCATTTTTGCTAACAACGGTCTCATTCGGTACAAAGCCTGCCCCTTTCTTGGCCATGATGGCGCTAAGAAAACTAGCATCGGACGAAAGAGACAGGTACCCTGAAGCAGCCAAAGTATTGGAAGAATCCTTTTACATGGACGACTTAGTACACGGAGCGCATTCCATGGTGCAGGCCAAAACATTAATCGCGGATCTAATCGCTATTCTAAAATCAGCAGGATTTAACTTGCGTAAATGGTCTACAAACAGAGAAGAGGTATTGGAAAACATTCAAGACAAATCCAACAACAAAAACCTACTCGTCAACTTCAAACAGAATAACATTTCAAAAACACTCGGACTGTGCTGGAATCCAGAAGAAGATAACTTCATTTTTCAATGCAAAATAACAAAACAAATAGGCATACCAACAAAAAGAACACTGCTGTCAGAGATCTCCAAACTTTTTGATCCCTTGGGCTGGCTAGCCCCTCTGAGCACGAAGCTTAAAATTCTATTCCAAAAAGTTTGGGAACAAAACATTAATTGGGACGAACAAATAACACAAGAAATATACACAGAGTGGTCCCAAATACAGGAAGACATACACGTCATCAATGAATGCAAAATAAGGCGCTGGCTGTCATGTAAGGAAAATGACGTCATCCAGCTACACGGCTTCTGTGACTCGTCCTTAGCTGCCTACGCTGCTACTATATACGCGCGAATCAACAATCAAGCAGAACCTATACTGGTCGCCGCTAAAACAAAACTCGTACCACACAAAAAACAATTGACTCTGCCAAAACTAGAATTGTGTGGCGCACATCTTCTTGCCAAATTAATGGCAAAAGTCAAAGCATCCTTACCGTTACGTAAAACAGAAATATTCTGCTGGACTGATTCGAAGATCGTACTAGGCTGGTTGCAAGGCGAACCAAGCCGATGGAAACCGTTCGTGGCGAACCGCGTCGAACAAATAACTCCAGTGATACCAGAAGAGCAATGGCGCTACGTAAAATCAGCGGAAAATCCAGCAGATGCTGCCAGCCGAGGTCAAACTGCATCTCAACTAAAAGAAAATACGTTATGGTGGACAGGCCCGACTTGGCTAACAACTTTTCAGCCAGACCTAGAAAAATCAGGGAAACTGAAATTTATAACAAGCGAAGAACAGAAAAGATCGTATAAATCAAATGCGATTCAAAACAATAAGAACCAAGGTGCTATAAATAGATTATTAGAAAAACATAGCTCTATAACTAAAGTAATACGAATCGTTGCATACATTTTACGGGCATTGACACCGAAGCGCAGCGCGTTACCTACATATCTCACATTACCCGAGCTACAAAGAGCAAAATTAATTATAATTAAACATGTACAGAACAGCGAACTGGGCACGGACATAGAATATTTACGCAGACAGAACAAAGTTGATTCAAGTAGTGCACTTTTCAAGTTGAGACCCTTTATTGACCGTGACGACATTCTACGCGTTGGGGGTCGACTCGAGGAAGCGCATTTGTCCTACGACATGAAACATCCGAAAATTATTCCGAAAGATTCCCGGCTAACTACGCTACTTATCGACCAGGCTCACCAGTTAACACTTCACGGGGGTGTCAAACTGACCCTGAACAATTTACGAGAAGAATATTGGATTATTGGTGGAAATAACAGAGTTAAAAAACAAGTTGGGAATTGCGTGAAATGTTGGAAAATCGACGGGAAAACACAACAACAGCTTATGGGAGATCTTCCAACCGCTCGTGTAAATGAAGCAAAGCCGTTTTATCATACGGGAGTGGACTATACTGGATTTGTAACCTTAAGGGCAAGCAAAGGTCGAGGAAGCAGAACATTGAAGGGCTATATAGTCATATTTGTCTGTATGGTTACAAAAGCGGTGCATTTGGATCTCGTAACAGATTTAACGAGTTCAGCATTCCTAGCTGCTTTGAGGCGAATGGCAGCCAGGAAGGGAGCCCCACATCATATTTACAGTGATAATGGCACGAACCTCCGGGGATCAGACAACAGATTGCAAGGACAATGGCAGGAACTTCAAAAAATTTTCACTGACAGCTTTATGACGGAAGTAGCTGAGATGAAGATCCAATGGCACTTCACAGCACCATCCTGGCCCAGCTCAGGAGGATTATGGGAAAGGGGAGTCAGAAGTTTAAAGGGGCACTTAAAACGAGTAGTGGGGGACCAAAAACTCACTTACGAAGAATATAGCACCGTCCTAGCCCAGATAGAGGCGTGTCTAAACTCGCGCCCACTCTGCCCGTTAAAGGAAAGCATTGATGATTTAGACGCTCTCACCCCAGCACACTTCTTCCCCGGAAGGGCTGGCGTAACAGTCATAGAAACAGAAGAAGATGCGCGGACAAGGTGGCACTTGACCCAAAAAATATTCAGTGATATCTGGAAGAGATGGAAGGCTGAGTATTTAACCCAAATGACCGCGAGACAAAAATGGAACAAACCTCAGAAAAACGTTGAAATTGGAGATCTTGTGATCATACATGAAGATAACCTACCAGCAGGGAAGTGGGCAATGGGACGAGTCCTAGAAGTACATCCAGGGAAAGATGGACTAGTAAGAGTAGTGACACTCAAAACAAAAAATGGGGTAATGAAAAGGCCGGTAGTGAAGCTCTCGGTCCTACCCTTAGCAAAACAAAAAACATTAGAAGAAACAAAACAAACAAAAACACAAACACCAAAACAGAAAAGAAGAGGATGTTTTGCAACAATCATCGCAATATTGGTGTATTTTCTTACATTGTCAACCGCCGGAAGTTGCGTGAAAATTACCCCTATAAACGACAGGCAAGGATTGTATTTTGATAAACTAGGAAACATGGAATTAGTAAGGGACGATTGGAAACTAGTTGCATACTACGACATGAGCCCCTACTGGGAAGGCGTGTCTGCGTATAAAAAGTACAATGATCAATTAGAAACCATTTGTAAACAAATAACAACCTTATCCCATTGTGACGTCGTCATGTTACAACTGCGTCACACGTACGAGGAACTGCAACACTATAATAACATTTTATTACGAAATCAGCTGAAACGGCAGACTCGCAGGCGACGGGGATTAATTAACGGCGTTGGAAACCTTGCGAACACGTTATTCGGAGTCCTGGATGACCGCTTCGCTGAACAATACCAGAAAGACATAGGTCTTCTTCGAGATAATGAAAAACACCTCGTGACAATGTGGAAAAATCAGACGTCTATTGTTGAAGCCGAATACAACATGCTATTGAGAACCCGAGAAACAATTCAAAAACAACATAAACTAATACATCAACATTTACTTAACTTGGAAAAGGACACAGGCGTAATGGCAAAGGAAATTACCGCCGCAGAATGCCTTTCTCAATTTACAATAATCAGCATGGCTGCAAACAATTTATTAAATCACCTCAAGACAATACAAGATACCTTAATTGATACCATAACTAACACATATAATGAAAAAATGAACATACATATTATGAGTCCTCAGCAACTACAACGAGAACTAAGCGTTATTTCCAGTCAGCTTACTAATGACCTGACTCTCCCGATAGAAAACATACAAACAAATCTACACAGTATTTACCAGGTGTTAAAAGTGAAAGCAAGAATCACTGACCTATATATGATATTTGAGATTCGCATTCCTTTAATAACTCGTGATCGTTACGATCTTTACACAATTATTCCAGTTCCGCAAAGCTCAGCAAAGAACATGATATCTGTCCTTCCTATAGCAAAACATATAGCCATGAACTTACAAAAGGATGCATTTATGCCTTTACGAGAACAGGACCTAGAAAATTGCCTTCGGCAAGATTCGTTTTCCTACTTATGCTATCTTAAGGTTCCGATTTACAAAATGAACAATGATAAGGATCTATGCATTAAGGACGAGACCGAAAATCATAAATGTAAAACAAGTATCGCTGCGTGCCAGAACATGTGGATAAGTTTATCAAAGCCAAACCATTACTTATATTTTTGTTGTGATCACTGTCCGCTGAGAACAATATGCACGGATCGAGTTACCGCTCAATCGGTAACCCGAACTAACATTATTTATATTGAAGGAAACTGCATCGTAAAAACGGATAACTTTGCAGTTCACACGCATATGAATATGCAAAGTAAATTGAATTTAAAATATGAGATTCTAACTCCAGAAATAGACCCAATAAACCATATAATTAACATAACAATGTATGAAAATGAAAACTATAATTTGACCTTGACAAACGAAGACAAAGAACAGAAGAACATTGAACAGAAGTTAAAAAATTTAAAAGAGACTCAATCTCCAATAGATCAGTACTCGGCACATGACGTGCACCATTACGCTGCCATATACTGCCTCTGGGCTGCGATGATCATCGTGGTCTCAGTGCTCGTATGTCGCAGAACACGCTGTCAGTGGCGACTGAACAGGTTATCTGCTCCCACCCCAACAAATCCAGAGGATACGAGTTCACAATCAGCGCACGAAGTGCCAGCAAGCCGCCGAGTGGAGCGACCGACCCCAGCGCCGAAGCGGGCGACGCCCGCCCCGCGGGCTGCCCGATGCATCAGCCTGCATGATATTGGTGATAGTGATCAGTGTAGTCCTAGTGCGCGAAGCATAGTGAGAAGTGTAAGTGAAAACCAAATTAACGATGCGCGAGTGGAAGCCATAGAGCTTCAAGAAATAAGTAGATCGCAAAAGATGGACAGGGGAAGCTCCCCAATTTTAAGAAAAATATCTTTTAATTAATATGTACTTAATATCATGTTTATTACATTGTTCTATCACCTTGTATCATCCTTTCAAAGTTATCTCATCTCACCGTTTGCCCCCGGCAAGATGTTCGGTGCAATATGCACCTAACACGTGACGCGCCCCTGCGTACGTATGCGTTTTAGCTACATTGAGGTCAACACTAATTTCAATTTATTAATTTAATGCAATTACGGATACCGTCGCGACCGGGTGCATTCGAACACAGTTTTATAACATTTTAACATTTAGAAACATTTTAAACTAACTTAGCCTTTAGTAACAGTGTGTTTAGCAGTAGTTTTTTAGACATTAAACATTTTCTTCTCTTCTCCGGACTTTTAACATTTACTCAAAACCCTCGCCCACCACACATGCCCTCTTTTTCTTACTCACAGCTTCTTGTACCTCTTTATCCATCCGGACATTCTTCTGCCTTCTTTCTTTTCTCCTTTTAGAAACCCCGCATATTTTAACAGCAACGTTGATTAATTCTTCCTTAAACATGTCCCATAATTTTTATTGTGGTTAAATTTCGATGTATGAAACCTACTTGGACAAATACCACCCTCTCCCATTAGTTCCAACTATTGCCAAGATAGCATACATGTCACGGGAAAAATCATAACGATATATCTATGGGATATATTTATTTTCATTCCGAAAAATATTTTTGAATATCCTGGTTAAGGTTAAGTTTGCACCTCATTTGTATTCGAGTTCAAATATACCAGCTAAAGCCTAACTTATCCGGCCAGTTAAACTGGTAAGTTTGTACTGAACCCTCGGTGCGCCAGTCAGACTTTCGACACCTTTTTTCGCGGAGACTTCGTTTGCGGTGAAAAAAAAGTCATAACCTCTTTTGCCCTTCAGCATAGTCAGCGTAAACATATTCCTATAACATCTTAGGAGCTCCAGCTATGGCAGCAAAAACGGATGATACAAATAATCATCACGTATTTTTTATTTCGACCATCTTCAAATAATCCGTTACATTTATGTTTTTGAAAATATTTTACTTTACAATAGTATAACAACTAAAATTTTACTGTTATTTTATTCATAAAATGTAGTTAAATTGCGAATATTCCAAGTAATATAATTGCTTCGGCAGTACATATACTACAATTGGAATAATATCTACAGTTATTATTTTATTCCTTAAAGGCAGTCAAATTACAAATAAAAGCAATCAATAAACAATTTTTCATTAAATTTCAATAAATATTACTATTTTGTAGTAATACATTTTATACCACAATCTTTAGCTCCCGACTGTGGAAATCTAGAAAAAAAGGCAATATATTAAGCCAAATCATAAAAACCGGCCAAGAGCATGTCGGACCATGCGAGATGTGCAATTTTTTGGCAATAACTCAAAAACTGCATAATCGGCCTTGAAAACAATTTTCGTTGAAAGTATTTATTAACCTTTATCTTTTTAGTTTTTTTTTCATATTTTTTAGACAAACCGTTTAGAAAATAGAGGGGGAGGGGCACAATTTATACAACTTTCGGAGCTATTATATCCGAAAATATTCACTAAATAAAAAAAAACAATTTTCTTCTATTTCCGCGATTATTACTCATTGAAATAAAACAATTTAACAGATTATATCGCGTATATTATCTCATTTTAGTTCCCGAATTTTCGGAAGCTTTCCAGCTTTCCATGGTCACGAGTGGACTGAGAAAAGATGTATTTTCCTCTGTAAAAGTTACAATTTGTGCAAACTACCCATTTTTTGAAAAACACAAATAAAGGTGTACATACATGCCAGATGGGCCTAAGCTGTAAAGACAGTTACACATGTGCCAGAAGGGCTTAATTATTTTATTCTAATAACTCTCACTCTCTCTTCTTTTCTTTCTGTTATCTGCAATCATTCGCCAGACAATAATCAGATGTGTTGTACGGACAATAGCGGTTTGTAGATTAGAGGCCAATGCATCATTCACTACCTAGATAATGTGGTTACGTTTGAGCCTTGTAATGAAAATGAAATGAAAATAATTTATTCCAGAACTGGTCCATTGTTATAAATAAATAATAATAATAATAATCATTTTACACAATAAGCAATCTAAATTTTAAAAATAACAACAAATAAATAAAAACCGATTATCTCGGATGACCCCGTCCCCGCGGTTACCGGTTTGTGGTAGCCCTTCCTACGCTGGTGAAGTGGGCTGGCATCCCACTTTCACCGCCGTGAGCAGGGTGTTCGAAGAGGTGTAGATGGCCTTCCTGGGGTTCGCTGTCCTCGTGTGCAGCAGTGCGGCCCAGCACGGCGCGCGGCCCTCGGCGAACATGGCGCTCGCGCTGCACCAGCGCGGCAGTCGGAACATGGCGCGCCACGCCACGCGTCATTATACTGCACTCGCATATCCCTCACCGCAGCACAAGTGTAGTGTAACCACAATTCTACTGTGTAGACAATGGTGCAATAGCTAAGGAAAAGCTGTCTTGACATCTTCGCTGCATTTAGCGAACCTTCTGGCCAGCATATTGGCTCGTGCCGCGGTAGCTCTTCTTCGCCACCCTATATCTTTGTCGTCTTTCATGTTACACAGTAGAATGAGCCCCAGGTATTTGACCTCGTGTACTCGCCGCAACTGTTAAACTAAGTAGCGGTTTATACAAGATCAAGATACCTATCCTCCAAATTTCATCAATACAAATGTAGTTTATTTCAAAGAATTCAGTCTTAATTGTTACCTCTTTTAAAGACCACTTGTGTTTGAGTTCACATAAAAAGTGTTCTAGAAATTCACATTATGCACTAATGGGTCTAACTTATAGATACCTCTTTATCCAAGAGCTTATCAGTGTACAATGTTATTTGTTTCAATTTTTTATTGAATTTAAAACAATAGTCAAACAATTAAATTTTTAGCTTTCTCTTGGTAAATATTAGAGGTAGATTTAGTCAAAATATGATCAGTATCTTTCGTAGATGCGTTGGGATAAGACCAAAGTATGGGAAAGACTAAAACTTTACCCAAAATGCTCTTAAAGACTATTTTTACAATTAAATCACATCTCAATCTAAGTTTGTTTGGCTCAGAAGATCGGGTCAATAATTTTGACATTTCTATCCAGGTGTCCGCAAGCTCAACGCCGCTCTAGCTAGCGGTGCACGCGCCGGAACGTGGCGTATCGAAGCCCGCTGTGGCGGCAGTTCAGCGCGTGTTGACCTGACTGTCGGCGCAGGAGTCGGCAACACTGCGCCAGCTGCACCGGCCGCTGAGCAGCATTACGTGGAGCTGCGGTTCGCTGATAGCATGCGGAGGAGATACAAGCCTGGGCTACCGTTTGTTGGACGGGTAAGTGACTTTGATTTTGGTTTTACGACTCGGATTATTTAATAGTTTCAATCCAAACCTACTACGGCGGCCGTTCCATCTTGAAATCCAAACTGAATACTATTTGATAAATTTACATCCTCAAAACCTGAAAAACAACACCCACGTTTCTTTATTAAAGTGGTATCCGTCACCTTGAAATCGTTTGGCCTAATTGGTTCCAAACAAGCCATTTATATACTTTGTCGGGCCTGCTTTGCTAGATTTAAAGAAGGCATGTTCCAATTCTGCATCCGTAAGTAATTTTGCGACCTGGAATTTGACCATCAATAGCCACATTTCGAGCAGTGCTGTGAAATAATATGTTTTTATGCCTACTGCCAGCAATTCTCATGACTGTGTTATATACATCTCACAACAAAACACTAAAACATGTTCAGCGGTAGTGATACGTTGACCTATTCGAAGCCCTATGTGGATCTATGTGTATTTCGCTGCATAGCAGAAAAAACACTGCTAAAGGGTCCGGGGTATTTAGCACACGTAGCGTTGCAGGGTCTTGAAACGGGTTAAGATACTGGATTGTTATTAGAAACATACTACCTAAATGTTTATAGATGTAGCAGTTGAATATTTTCAACTTACTAATGGTTCAAAGTTTCATTCTTATGAAATGTATTGCTAAACTTAACTTTGCATCTGTTTCAACAAAATGTTTAAAGCACCAAGCATCTTTTTCAACGAATTGTTTAAAACAACAGAGATAAATAAAACAAACTCTTAAAAAAGAGAATATCTTTGTAACTGAAGAATATTTGAACTTCAAAACTTAGCAAAAAAACCTTCTTTACCGAGAGCAGAGTTTTTTTTTGCATTGTTTCTGGCAGTAAACAAGCTTTACGATGCCAATTCATGGCTGAACTGTTCTAACCAAATAACAGTGTTACAGCTTGCTACAGTATTAATCTACATCAGCGGATTCTGTCACATGTCATGTACCAGACTATTCGCTGAATGCAGCCTCCGTTGAGAGGCGTAATTATCACTGTTACATGTCGGACAACATGGAAAGTATAATAAGTTTAGCACTATGCGGCAAAACCTGGTTATTACTATGAACTAAATGGCGCTTGCGGTGAATAAAAAAATCATAATCCTCTTTTTTATTTAACCGCTGTCGAATAAAAAGTATCCTTTAACTATTTGTGGATTTTCAGATACTCCTGTACCAAAAATGAATTAATCCGATCAGCCGTTTTGACGTGTGCTTTTCGTAGCGCTACGAACTTTACTTTACATGGTATCGGCTATATACGCGTCAACGAGCAAAGCACGGTTCCTGGCAGCGAATGTGTTAACAAATTATATATCTATTACTTATCTACATACAAAACATCCAAGATTCAGGAACGAATACATAATTTGCTCTTACCGAGATTTGAATCCTTGACTTCTGGATCGCCGGTAAATATACATACCATACAAAAAATTAGTGTTTCTCCTGTGGACAATAGACTTCTTGAGAATTCCATTTAGCGTTTTGTTCACTGAATTGTAGGTACATTTATTCTGCCTTTGTAAAAAACCTGCAAAAAAAAATTTTTTTGTATGTTTGTATTCGTTTTGACTTCATTACGAAGACGGATTTTAACTCTTTGGTACACGGGTAGCTGGGTGCCCACACATAGGTAGATGATACCTTTAACATTACCATGTTGAAAAAAAACAGAGGGCTTATGACTTTTTCTCCTCCGCGAACGAAGTTACGGGCACTTTCTAGTGTGCAATAAAGTTACATAAATAAAGCCAATATTATTAAATCCATCTATAAAATTCGTATTCGTTGCCTCATTACGCAAAAATGTGGGGTTTGATAAAGAAGTCATTTTTTTTTTACACCCATGGGATTATGGTTCAACTCTCTTTAGTAAAAAAATATGATTGCAATAATTAGTTACATCAAAGATAATGTTGTAGAAATTTTAATCGAAAGATAAATGCTATTCACGAGGAGCCCCGGCGACCCTTGCCAGACTCCCATTTGAATTACAAATGTTCAGTGCTGATGAATTAATCTTTTCGATAACAACAAGCGGAGTATTGAGACGTTTACGTTGAAGCAATATATTTTTATTTGTTGTTTTTTCGAGAGATTTACTGAAGTGCAATTTGAATATTACCGATTGTTTTTTATTTGTAATTAAAGGTTGCTTTTGTAGAGAGAACAAACAACCCTTTCGCATTAATGAATCAACAGTTTAAACAATGTTATGCAATATTTAACGTTAATAAAACACAATTAAAATGATGACAAAGAAAAAAGATATTATTTATATAGTTATAGGTACAGTATTACACTTTGTTAAAACTAGACAAAACTTTAGTCTTAAAAGTTTTACATTTAAACCCGTTTAAAATCTTACATTCCTACTGTACGCCCCCCAAGGCACCATTTTCATGGTGACATTACATTTTCAAATGGCTCTAAACTCGTTAAGTCCCGCCGTAGCTTAATGTCAGACTTTTTTAAAGATTACCTTCCGCGTAACGTTCGTTGTTCGGGGAACGACTCTGATAGGGTTGTCACTGATATTGATCAACATTTGTAACTGCGGCTTTGAATGTCTTACGGCGATATCTATTTATATTTAATCCGTCTTATTTAAATGGTGATTAATAAAAAAATGCTTGATTATGTTATTACACTACACGGTTAAAGATTTTCATGAAAATTTTACTTTTTTCCCCGCAGCTTCAGAATACCATATTAAAATTGTGCTATTTGGTATATCATTTAAAAAACAGAATAAATATCTAGGTATTAGTAATTATTTTTACCAGTAAGTAGGTGTTATACTTAGGATATATTTGTTTATGAAAGTTGTTGAAATAAAACAATTTAACGGATTATACGCGATATAATCCGTTAAATTATTTTATTTCAATGAGTAATAATCGCGGAAACAGAAGAAAATATTATGAAAGTTGTATTTGTATCTTTGGTTCCTTACAACAGACGCGACCATCAAACCTTCAAGAAAAGAGCGTACTCCAACCTGAAAGGCCAGCAACTCACTCGTAACTTTTCTGGTGGTGCAGGTGTCTGTAGGCGACGGTAAACGCTTGCCATCAGGCGATCCGTCCGCTCGTTTAACCCCTATAAAAAAATGTATCTGTTTTGTTTTCCAAGACTGATTGAGCCTTAATGGTTTTAAGTTAGGCATTTCCGAATTATTCGCATTACAATAGTATCTTCAAGCTTTATTCAACAACCCTAGTGCTGATGTATAGAACAAAATGATAACAAATGTCGACTCGTTAGCCTCGGCTTCGTTCAGTGGAACTTTTGAGGGTAACTCTTCGGCCGAGCTTGAGACAATACCCCCGTTGTGGTTAGCGTTGATGCGTTCTGAACATTATTATGATTCCGATACAATTTCGTGACATGTTAAAAATATACTTCAGTTTAGAAACTTAAAGCAGCGTTTACGAGAACATAAATATTTCTTATATGATGTACATTTTTAGATAATAAACATCATTATGCAATACCTATAGCAGTTCAATGGTGAATATAGGCCTGCCCTGGCATGCCAAGGCACCACCTTGGGTTTTCTCCGTGTGTATATTTGGCATAAGACCTACCTTCTAAATGTGCCCGTGCGTGGTATTCTTTTTAGAATATATTTGCTATGCTACATAGTTATTCATAAATTCACTATCCAACTGTCACTCTAGCCTAATTTTGTTTACGTAAACACAGTTAAACTTTCCGAGCCTTAACAAAAGTGTTTTCTTTTCAAGCTCTTAAGAATTCCATCCTCGCTTTCTAGAAGAACACGTACTAAAACAATTTAATTTCTGTAAGTGTAATCTATATTCCTCTTGCTCGTTCCACATCATTCTTTTCCACGTCTTGGCAGCCGCACAATGTAATAAATTACTAAAGTCTAACGAAGAGCTTTTATATCGATGTGATTTTCTCTGCGCCCCGCATTATATCGTCCTCCCATTTTTGAATTAGTGTTACTGCGGTATTATGTCTTTGAATAGTGTTTTGATTGATTGTATTGATATTGTTGTTCCTCTTTGGCAGTGAAAGTCGTTTACGATCAAACGATTCTAACTTCATTGAGATTTTTAATTTTACTATCTAAGAATTTAGGGAAAGATTCATCCAAAACAGGTGCTCCAAGGAGGTGAAGTGAGTTTTTTCTGTAATTTTAATATTTAATCATTCGTATCTTTAGAAGTTTTTTTCAATTTAGGTAATTTAATTTAATGTTTTTTAATGGGTACCACGTACATTTTATTATGTAAGTATATCAATAATAATGAACAGCCAAATGTATTTATTTCAACTCTAATTGTTGTATTTTTGAAAATACGGTTAGATAATTTGACTTACAAGGATAGATCAAAATTATCGACCGTGTCATTTACTCTCGTAGTCTTAGACGCTCCGATTCAACTTCAAGTTACCTGCAATTTATTTAGTTTTTTATTAATTATAATAAATTCATTTAGTTTATAGGTACGTGATTTAAATAAAACTTTTTAATCCCATTTTCTCTATTTAAACCAAGTAATAAATAATTATGAAACGCTTCTGGTACTTTATTTTTAAAATATAATAATTAAGCCCTTCTGGCACATGTGTAACTGTCTTGACACATTAAGACATGTATGTACACTTTTATTTGTTATCTCAAAGTAGGTAGTTTGCACACAGTTTTTATTCTCTCAGAGTTCAGTTTGTTACCTTAACTTAATGGAATAATAGCCTTCACAATGAGTAGCTACGTTAAAACACCGTTGCTATCGATTTATTTCACGAATATTGTTTAATATAATTCACATGAATTTATTAAATTAAATATCTGAGTTAATTATTGAGTTCTATGTACAATAATTTAAACTTTCATCTAATTAACAAGTATAAAGTAAATTCTGCGCCCATAGCCGTTTTCCGAGATAACTTAATTACCGCTGTATTTTATATCGGAATCTGTCGCCGCTGGTTTTGGGTGAGAGCCAGGCGGGTTGACTTAACCTAATGACTTAATTAAGATCTGACTTGTCGACACAGTTTCACAGCGCCTTACTTGCACAAGATTGGAATTTGCTTAGCTTTAAGTCGCAGGTGAATTAGTTTTCCTTTCACGCCTTTTCAAACTGCGGCGAAAAAAGAGGGGTCTTATACGTTTAACGTTAACGTGTAGACCGTGTGGAATCCTCGTTGTTAAATGGATGAAAGGATATTTATATTTTATTTTATTTTTATTTTAAAGGTGACTTCGTCAAGAGTGTTCTCAAGTATGATTTAAGATTTAAGCCGATTCAAGGTTTTTAAAAATACGAGTTGGTTTCTTTTTATTGCTTCCGAGTGCGAATTACTTTTTCGGGTTTTTTTTAAATTAGGTAATTGGTAAATAATTTAACTTGCAAGCTACATAACTGTATAAAAAGCACTTAAATATGCCTATATACAAAAGGACAAAATCAAAAACTTTTTGAAATTGAAAATATTTTGCCATTTGAGAAAATAATAAAAATGAGAAAATTGTAACAGTCGTTTTTTTTATGAGGTAAATATTTGTTGAATCTACAATGGCTAATTATATAAGTATTACGCCTTTATATATAACAATTTTCCTTATATTGGTGAACCAGTCGATATAAAACCAAAACGACCTCCACTTTTGTAAAAAAAGTATATAATAGATTAATATTAAATATAATATAATAATTAAGTGATCTGTAATTTTAAATATAATATAATAATTAAGTATTGCATGCCTGTATCAGGTAACTGTTGGCACGATTTTTATTTTTACCACCTATAGATATACACAGTTCGCAATAAATTATTCTTATTCTTATTCTTATTCTTATAATAGTATTACTAAGTACACACAAAAATGGTTGTCCCAAGTAATAGAAAATTAAATTTTAGTGTCATTTTAATGAACAAGTTAAAAACAATTAACGACGTCTATCTTAGGCGAGTCTCAAATTAAGCTCGAGACATTCAATGTACCTACAGCTCGAGACGTTCAATGTACCTTACTAACAAGTGTTGAGATGTAAGAAGACAAAGAGATTACTTTCTGACTTTTATCTCCAACTGACTGTACTCATTGTGCGAGATTTTGAAGCATTTTTTGTTGCAGGTTGAAGCAATGAGCACAGAGAAGCGGGTTCGTGTCCGAGTGAAACTTTATGACGACAAAACTGACATCTATAGTCAAGACATCGACATGTCGACGGGCGAGGGCGGTTTTATTGTGCCAACTGTGATGGCCGACGCTCCTTTTGTCAATTTACAGGTATTATAGACAACATATTCCTATTTAATTCTCACTTTTCAGAGTTTTGAACCTGTATTTAATTATTAACGTTTTAAGGACATAGCAATGGCAGAGGCAAGTAACAAAAATATAGAAATAAATAAATATAGTTGATGGCAGTCAGTACCGAATGGTACTTAGGCTTCCGTAACAGAGCGGGCAAAAATATCTGACACATCCTCACGGCCTTAGAGATAGAGTCGTGTCAGATATTTACGCATGCTTTGTTGTGGCAGATATTAATACTGATGATTGTACATGGACATGTAAATCAATCGATTATTTGGATGTTACATTGCGTGCTCAATAGTGCCTTGGCCGGAGAATGGAGTGTTTTCGTTTCGAATACGATGAAAGCAAACAAAAGCCAGATAATATTTTTTATTTGCACTGATCTTACCTTCCCGTGTTTTTTTTTCAAATTTAATCCGCATTAAATTTAAAATGTCAGTGTCGGCCAGTTTTTTGTCGCGGATTTGCAGCGGTTTAATCGGTGCCTTAAATTAACGTCATAATATTTAATTGTGAAAAAAAAAGCTGCGCGTAAAACAAATTATTATTACTGCAAATATACATACATATACATACTATATGATAATTATAATTCAAATAATATATTCCTATTAATTTTGATAAATTAATTATTAAAATAATATTTATCTAAGTATGGTTGTATAAGTATACTCTGCCGTAACCTAACGATTATACGAAGTTTTTTTAAATACTTTTTAGCCATTATAGCCGAAATTCATCACTTTCAAACGTCTCCTTAGATAAGAAATGATCCGTTTTCAGAGTATGAGTAATGAAAACATACCGTGCAGGCTTCGCTGGTTTGGTCACCTCCAGAGAATGGTGGAAGATCAAGCCAGCTTACTTGGGACGACCGACTGGTCGCCGCCCAGTCGGTCGACATGAGAATACTTGGTAGACGCGGATCTGCGTCAGCTTCAAGTCAATAAGTGGCATTAGCATTTTTCAATTGGCTTTGGTCATATTTTTACAATGTGGTCTAACTTTGCAAAACTCACAAGAAATAGGCTTTATTAATTTTATTTTTAGGCATTCTTAGTTGTGTTTACTAAGATTACGGATATTTCTCAAAATATACGTTTAACCTTTGTTCGATATTTATTCAAGTCAAGTTAGTGTCATATTGTGTCAGTTCCCATGACGAAAAAAATCGTCTTGTTTGTCTATGGAATACTGTGTCAGTGTGGCTGTCACTGATGTCACAAAATCGTCCCCTTGCATCATGCTTAAATCAGAGATCTAATTCTATTACCTATGAAGATGTACCGTACCGGTATTTCGGCGGCATTCATCTACTTGAATTTGACAGTGACATCCGAGGACAATAGGACATTGGCAATGTGTATTTATTTTTTCTAAAGAGGCAACGACTGTACTTTTATGACACCAAACCACGGATTCTTGCAGTATAAGCTATTTAATTTTAAAATTCCATTAATAATTTATAACGCATTTATATCGCAAATCCTCAAAATTAGTATCTTAAATTCGTCTATTTTACTAAATAAAAATGTTTAAAAAAACATTGCTTTTTTGTGATCAATGCCAATTCCACTACCACGTTAAAATTTGTTTTTTATTTGTTTTAGGTATATAATTTAATTTATGGATCTATGCGTAACTCGATACCTGCCATAAGGACCCTTTTGCTATGGATCGTAACATATAGGATAGCTACACAGGATCGGGTTCAGTTGCGAAAATTACGGAGGCCATGACCCTGTTTGGCTCACTGTGCCAAAATAGCTAACTATTATAAGGAGATGTAGGTAAATACGTTCTGTAGGAGCTATATATCATTTCTGAATTTTATTACAAGAATAATACTTTTCCTAACCTGTGTACTACGTACTCTGGTTTTTATGGCCAGGCTCCAAGTTTAGCTTTCAACTTGGCACATTCCTTCACGTAACAATATCTTGTACGGCAGCCAAAATAAGAAACTATGAAATAAATGTAACTTTATGTTGTGCCCGGCCGTTACTTTTTGGGAATAAGCAATATGACCTTTGATTTTCTGCCTCCATGTTTTCTTACGAGTATTAACTGATTACAAGTTTTATTAGAATTCAAGCAAAGCCAATTTGTACCAGTCATTTTGTTTCTTAAACCGGATAACATCATAAAAGTGGAACAAAGAGATTCTAGTTAAATATTAAATGGATTCAGTGCACGAGCGAAATGCTTTTATGGCAAGATTTAGACAAAGCCTCCATAAATGTGAGCATAACGTGCGTTAAAATAAACGAATGGGATGCTAATCTTAAGCCAGTGGTGTGTTGGTATTATATGAGTCATAACTGTTTGTCCTCATTTGACTGACAAAATGGCTGAACATTTCTAAGTTTCAATACTGAATGTTTGTGTCATATTATTTGTAACCATAATCATAACCATAATATTTATTTCAATGAGTAATAATCGCGGAAACAGAAGAAAATATTAACCATAATCAGGTTCATATAATTTAAAAATAAATGTTAGTTATGTAAAATTCAAAGATGAAGTAATGCCACATTTTGAGGAGTCACGAGATTTGCGCCAAACATCCAAAATCGAATGACTCCATATCGATAGATTGTATTCAATCTGACCACAATTACATTATTTGAATATAAGTCTAGGTATGTTAAAATAAACTTCACCCTTTTATGCGGTATGAGCGGTTTAACAATTTGCATCACAAATTCTTAAGCCGACCGCAACTATTCTTTCCCACCCAAAACTACGGCATCAAACACAACCCTCAACCCAACAATATGTCAACAGGCGCACGAGTAATACGGCTCAGCCGTCCAAACAGACCGTTCGCGCCTCAAACCTAATTTAGTTTAATCGGCTCATTAATTGGCCCTCTAGAAACTTGTGAAACTTCAATACCCCCGGGATACTCGGAACACAGAATACAAATGGCCAGATTTAGAGCTCGCTTTGGCTCGTAGACCTTGTGTTAATCCGTACCAAAGATTCGGGCGGCCGATGATAAGATTTGCCTTTATCAAGTAGGGGAAAATGCATGCTGGAATGTTACTAAATAAACCTTTCCAACAGTTCAAATTGCTATAAAAGTCTTTGTGCTGTAAAAGTTATAATATTTAAGCAATACCGCCCAAAGGTACGAAGAGTAACTCTACATTTACTGATAGTTTCTCTGAATACCGTCCCAATTTGTGCAAATATTGTCAGGAACTAAAGTCATTGATATCGTGATTTCCGGGCAAGCGCATTCTCAGTTCTCTCATTACGATTAATTGATTTGAATAATGCAACACTCAATCTATAACCAACTTCAGTAATAGAATAATAAATCAGACCTGTATTTTATTATGCGCTATCCTAACATCGTTGAGCAGCAATTTCGTAGAGTTGAAAATGGTTATGACGTCATCATGCAAATACATCACGATGTTGAACGGGATTGGCAATCCAGCTAAAGTGCTTTTAGGCTCTGATAACTATCTTATGAATTATTATGCGAGCACACGTGACAGACGCCACATTTCCGAGCGGATTGGTAAACAATTCTATATGTGGTTTGGTAATTTCCGGCAATTTTGGGATTACAATTTCATATATTATAATTTAAAGGTGAATAACACGTCCTTGTTAATTAATCTCGAGTTATATGTAGCCGTACTACGGAATTCAAGTATACATCTAATTAATTCTAAACTTCGTACATACTTCCTGTACATTAGGTATTCAGGAAAGTCTCATAGCAGACAAAAAAATCTGCATTATAATAGCTTTAGACAAATGCTTTTGAATGCAAGATATCTTGTTGTTGTTCGTATCCTGATGATGATTCAAATTGGTAACAAGTTTGTCTGTATAGCAACTCATGTCATGTCGTGACTAATAGACTATATATACTTTTTTAGGGGACCGTAGCTAAAATGGCAAATAACGCAACCCTTATATTTTCGTCATGTAGTCCGCCCGAAAGTCACAGGCACTTTACTCAATAACTATAAGATGTAGATTGATGAAATTTGGAGTATAGGTGTCTTGTTGGTTGTTGGCGCTACTTGGTTTAATAGTTAAATGACACAAAAAAAAATTAGGAGGGCACTTCATATATGTAACAGAAGCTGAATGTATCTTTTTTTCCGCAAACATTAATAAGTGGCACATATTTCGACTGTTCTTTTAAAACTTAAAGCATATTTTCGGAAATAATCGCTCCGAAAGTTGCATAAATTGTGTCCCCATCCTTTATCTTTTAAGCCGTAAGTCCAAAAAATATAAAAAAAAATGCAATAGGAACGCTCAATAAATACTTTCGGCGAAAATTATTTTCAACATGTTCGTCACCGTTTTTGAGTCATTGCTGAAAAACTATGCGTCTCAACAAAAGGGTGTAAGTACCGTGGAGATTTGCTCTTTTGCTATAGCTTGACCACAACCGCTGTGCCGCTCCTGAGGTATGTGCGGGGAGGCGGGGTGCGGGCAGGAAAGATCACGGACACACAAGAGTCTGTCGTCGTGTTGGATAGATCTGAAGATACCGAAGTACAATATTTTGACTCTGTATAGGTACATACTTATTATATCCAATTTTTAGTATGGTACAATACGATTTTTAGGTAAGCACAAATAACAATATAAGTCAAATTAATGTGTAATTATCGGAAAAATAAATAGTTCCGAGAGTTAAAACAGGATCAGTTCGAAAAACAAAAAATCATAAGCTTCTAGGTAATGAATACAGTGACTATTCTGACATAGATTCACTTTTATCTTCATCTTCCATTTCGCTACCGGAACTTGAATCATTGTCATCCTGCAAATTTATTATTATGTGGTCAATAATATTGTCGAAACGGTGGTCGCGATCCCAGTAATCATTTTCATTTTTTTGGACATGGTCATCACACCTCTGCCATTTCTCTGCCGTGAACTCCGAAAATAATAAATTCAGTGCGTTTATCTTTTCATCTAGAGAAGAATGAATATGGTTTTGCGCTATATTGTTTTTAACATCAGCCCATACCAACTCGATGGGGTTCAGATCTGGATGGTATGGCGGTAAACGCAGGACTGTGTGCCCATGTAAGAAATCATCGATTCTGTAAACGGGCTCTTTTTGAGTGGCATTTATAAGAATTTGCAGTTGATTCTTTTTCATATTTTCCGGAAATTCAACATTGTGACGCCGCAGCCAGTTCTGCATTTCACTTTTGAGGTTTGTCATGGTCGGTTTCTTATCAACTTGAGACGCGTTGTTCATCACAATTACAGAATTCGGCAGCAGTTTATCTTTCAACTTTTCATCCACCCACTTATAAAAAGTATTTTCTTCATGTCTCCATGGCAGTCGCCAGTCTTAGCGTCGGATTTAAATATAGTCAATGCACCTTCGACCAAGCCATTTCGACTTCCAGCGTGAACGATTACCAAGCGTTGTCCTTTCCCGATGTCAGTGTGAATTCCAAGTTCCGACTATGATTGCCAACATTTGCTAACATTGTGACTGGCGTTAATATATGTCTCATCTAGGAAATATATGTTGCGGTTTTCACTTCTATATTTTTTATTTCTGTCAAATATTTCCTCCGCCACTCTGTAATATTAGGCTGCTCTATAAGAAGATGTCTTTTCGATCTACATTTTTTGAAGCGGTAACCCATTGTGTAAAAGTTTTCTTAAATATTCTCGTCCACAATTCAAAACACCATCTTGTCTCAAACTTGACAGTAACTTACGAATACTTGGCACTGTTTTTTCGATCTCATAAAATTGATGAATCTTTCTCCTGATCACTCCCAAGTCAAAATCATCAATTACATATTCTGTCTTTATAACTTTCGGTTTTTTGGCCGAATTAAATTTCGGTTGGCCCTCATTTTCAATTGATGAATTTCCTACCGATATTACATTTCTTACGGTTTTTTGGCAGTACCCAGTAGCTTCGGCCACAAGTTTGGCGATATTTGCGTCACTTTTATGTTCGAAGCTATTTTTGTCTGCTTTTCTTTTCCTAAAATATTTGGCCACTTTGAAAATGACAGCTTTAACATCTCAAGATAAAGCACGACCCATTTTTGCATATTCTATCGACTATCACTTCATGTGCGACATAGACAGCCCGCAACAGATACTCGTAACACTACACGCCGCCACGAGCGACGACGGCGGAATGACATAGTGCACTTTTTCATATCGTATTTTTTTCCTCTGTAGTGCATTTTTTTGTATGAACGGCAGCGGAACCCTACACTGAGCACGGTCCGACATGCTCTTGACGGGCTTTTAAAATAATACTTTTAATCCATGTGAGAACCTTTGTGTACACTCGTATTTGAGTTATACTTACTTCTTTATACGATTTTTAATTTGATTGAAGTTCAAACGTTGAAATTGGATGTTCGATGCAAGTAAAAAAACACCCACAAAAGAATACAAAAGCCCTGTTAGTCTCGTTAAGGACAGTGCCGTCGATATGTACGGAATCCGTTTGACATTCAATAGCTGGATTGCGTAAAGAGGGTGCATCGAAAATTTAAGCAATTTTTAGTGAGATTTTTGTCAAATTTACTGTATTAAACAGGCTGGATTTCAGATATTTGTTTTTTGACTATTTAACCTATTCAGCGCCTAACGCGGAAACGTGTTTGTTTAAAATTTCGTCAATAGGAAAGAATTCCGAAAACGCGTCTTCATTTTCCATTTTTTGTCTAGTCTGTAAAAACGACAGATTAATAAACGGCTAATTTATGTAAACAAATTATTCTTCCCTTTATCTCTTACGTCACGTCACTAATTTAAATGTTAACAAAACATAATAATATCTTAGATTTCATTGTACTTATACATCAGGCGTTTTTGATTCTTATATCCAGCCCAAACATTTTACTCTCTTGATAAAACATAATTAATTGATATTATTATAAAAGCAGACGTATTTCCTGATAAGCATATGTAAAAAATATATGTTTGACGTTTGTTACATCACTGTGTCGCGCACTCCTACTTCGTAGCTAATGGCTTTACTCATCTCAAATTAGTCGGGTTATTGTTGACCGAACACGAGCGTGTGGCAGGTTTTAGTCGGGATTCAATTATAGTTCAGTTTAAAGGGATCAGCTGGAATAATTCGATAAATTACAGAAACTTCATATGCGAGTTAAACACGGGGAAACGTGTCGCTAATGGATTGTAATTGGGTTGCAAGTTATCGAGTGATTTAATTTTTGGGGTTTAGGTTGAAGGCGGATCCGATTGGGTCAACCTTCTCCTTCATTGACCCTGAACTGACTCCAAATATATTATATTTCAGAAAAACAAACTATCATTCCTATTAGGTACTTATGCTTATAATACCTACACCTTATTATAAATTTAATCTTATCAGTAGGAAAGGCTTAAAACTAACTTAAGTTGATGATAGTGCCCATTTCCTCTTAATTTGAAAACATCCAGGTATTTTTCTTACAAAAGGTTTAATAGCACAAAGAGAAGATGAACTCCAAAGGAGAAAACTAGATAATAACTTTGGGTGGGTCAGTGGTATGTAAGTATGTAACTAAACGGTATTATTGTTTATTTTCTGTCTCGCAAACATTCATCGGAAACTCGCTACTTTGTATTTTTCTCGTAATTATATGATATTTTATTTTTTGCAATTGCTGCCATCAGATCCATCTCTTTTATAAACCAGTGTCTTAAGATTTATGCCTTATTTTATCGGGGAAATGGCTGAGATTTTCCATCCCACACTTAATTCTTCCAGATAAATTATGCCAAGATAGAGACAAATAATCCACCACTCCATTAAATCTGTAAAAAGCGAATGCTTTTAAGAAATTAGCTAACTAATCTTTGTCTCAAGTTAAAAGGGGATTATGTCCAAAAAAATTCCTCGGCCCTTTTTTAGTCTCCTACTTTCTGCGTTTATATTTACAGATCTATGCAGCGGCTAACATTGAGGATTTCTCGGCATTGGTTGATCAAATCAACATTGACTTGGAATCTATTCGGTCTTGGGCATTTAATTTCGGTCTGAAAGTGAATGCAAGGAAATCGCAGGCGATTGTCATTGGCAGTTCCCATTATATAGCCAAGTTGTCTGATATGGTGGTTCCCGAAATTGTTTTTGATGGAATTTCTATTCCTTATTCCTGTACTGTTAGAAATTTGGGTATCACCTTAGATCAGACACTCCCTTGGTCGGCTCATATTGCTGGAGTCAGTCAGAGGCTCTTTGCATCTCTTCATTCTCTGAGGCATCTGCAGATTTTTCTCCCTCTTCCTACCAAGCTCGCTCTGGCTCGATCTCTCTTACTACCTCTCTTAGATTACGGTGACATTGCGTTTCTGGATCTCAGAGAAGAGCTGCTTGATAGGCTTGAGCGTTTACAAAATGTCTGTATCAGGTACGTATTTGGTCTGCGGAAGTATGACCATGTTTCAAATTATCGCGCACAGCTCGGATGGTTGCCGATCCGCCGGCGCAGAGACGTACATATCCTGTCATTGCTCTTTAAAATACTTTATTATCCGGCTTCTCCTCCTTACCTCTCTGAGAGATTTAATTATATGGCTGTTGGCAGTGGACATCGCTTGCGGTCAAGCACCAACCTGAAACTTGCTATACCATCCAACAAGACGCGAACATATTTCAGGTCTTTCACGGTACACGCGGTTAAGTTGTGGAATGAGCTGCCGTTATCTTTCAGACAGTCGCAGTCTGTGGCATCACTCAAGAGTAAATTGAATAAGTTGTGGCTTTCCAGTGATTTGTAAAATGGTTGAATATAATTTATATTTATTAAATATTATTGTTATATTTTATGTTGTTATATATTATGTAGATATATATCTATTTATTTATATTTTTTAGTCATATACATATAATTTGTACAGGGTGTTAGTTTGTCTATCTTCCTTAAGAGATCCCTAATAGGGATAATTTTGCCTTTGTACTTATATCTTTTAAGTTTATTGCTTTTGTAACTGGTTACTATGTACAATAAAGTGTTTACATGCATACATCCATACATATATTGCTTAGAAATTAGAACAGCACTAAGGTAACTTCCATGATCCTCCAGACTGTTAATTATCTTCATGAGTAAAATATTTTGTATGTTCCTAAACTTGCTGTTTGTATTCAAAAGTTCATGTTAAGAAACAAGCAATAGTTTGTTATTATACCGTCGGGGCAGACTTCTTGTGTAAACATGTAACTTGTTCTATGTAAACTCGGTATATTGAGAAGTTTTAATGTAAGGAAACAACAGAATACTCGCTAATAATATTAAACATCTTACTACTTGCAATTAATCGAGTTGCATAGCTCCTCCAGCTACTCAAGAGTAACTTCTACAATCTCACAAATAATTAATTTCTTACTTAAGTGGCATTGGGCAAGGCACATTTTTCGTAGAACCGATGGCCCCTGGGGCTAACGAGTTCTTGAGTGGCGACCATGCACCGGAAGACCCAGCGTGGTAAGCCCCTCACAAGGTAGACTGATGACCTAAGTCCACTCTGAGTGCAAGAGTAACTGATGCTTATATGCAGTTATTTACTATTTTTTGGTAATTTCAACCTCTAGCTCCGTTCAGTCTGCTATATGTACTAATTCTAAACTGTATAATTAGCACAAAGGGTTAAAACAGACAGTTTAGTACCTACAAATAGCAAGTTCCGAGTTTAAAGACTTTAACCATTACGTTCTACTGTTAATAGCTAACAACCACCTTAAGCTAAACTCCCAGCTAATTATGTTACACAGCTTAGTTATTACAGTACTAGCATTTTCTCGCGGCTTCGCTCGCGTGGCCTACTATTTTGTATGCCCCTCAGGAACCATGCATTTTTCTGAGATAAAAAGTAACCCATGTCACTCGCAAGCCTTTATAATGCCCCGTTCTCGGGTTAACTTAAAGAAGTGCAAACCAACAAACACACTTTTGAATTTATAATATAAGTAAGGTCACACGTACAATTATTAGTGATCACTAGATTATGACTACTGCTAGGTACCTATACATGTTGTAGCTATGTATGCATGTATGTATGTTGTGGTACCGGGGTCTGAAACCTCAGACAAAAGGAGAGGTGTTATAAAATAAATCAACGTGTGTATGTGTATCTGTCTGTGGCATCATGTAGCTGTATCGGTTTTTTTTAATCTATTAAGCTATTAATTGTTAGATTGCTGCACAGCTGCTTTTTAGATTCTATAGTTACAAAGATTGTATTAAGAAAATCAATTTTTACCTTAGTTACATTCTTAAAGCATTTTAGGTACACTGTCGTTGCTGTTTGCAGCTGTTACGCCAGACCAGTGAAATTTGCATCTCTGTGCAATTACATATAAATATTCCAATTAGTCTCATCCATTTGCTTGCAGACATACTTATACCAAAAAAATAATCACTTGCTGTTTGTACTAGAAGTTGCCTTGAATATTTATTTATCCATATTGATTATAGTCAATGTACAGTCAGTTGCAAAAGTATGTAAGTAGTTAACGCATTCATGAATATCTCGGCACTGACTTTAATGTTGTAGGATCAGAGTTTGTGTTCTTGTTTATGAATGCATTGTTTACTGATAAAAAGGGATTAATTTAATATTGTACAAAAAGGTATGATTAATAAAACATTAGGTAGGTACGAGTACTATAGATTCCGGGAAAATGTCCATTCGTGGATTAGTAGTTATAATTTTGATTCAATGAAATTTTCTTTTCTATCTTTTTTGTTGTTTAATAAATACGGTGGAGTCGTATTTATTAAACAACGAATTGAACTGAATGAACTCTTAAGGCTTGTATAGTGCCCTTCTCCAGAAATGCGACGGCATAATAAACACCATTACGTGTATAACTGTGACCTTACTTTTGTTGAAAAACTGTGTATCAGTCGGAGAAGTTCGTCAGTCAATGAATAGGCATATTGTCGGGGTACGAAAATCAAAATTCTGTTTATTACCACAGTTGGATAATAAGAAATATATTGGACATAAATATTTTTTGCATTTTAAAATTAATAAAAAAAACACAGAAATTACATTACATTTTAGAAGTGGGGGCTCGTGATGTTTTTCATATTACTAAAAAAACTCTGCTTAAACTGTGCAGAGGCGTATATTTTTGATTAAGTATGTGAATTCGTCTCCAATATTTTTTATTAATCTATACGACGGACTGAACATTTAAATTTAGTCAATAACCCTATTCGCATTTTCATTTTGACACAATTACTATTGAATTCTTAAGTTTCATTAACATTTTGTTACACTAATTCAATCTTTTTTTATCGTATTCCGTAATTATTACTTAGACTGCTCCATTTACTCCCCAACATGCCCTTTTGAGATGTCAACGCGACAAGATCGCGAAGTTTCTGATGGATCAAACCATAGATTACTTATTTCTCGGTAAAGCAGGTGAAGCTGCAGGTAAATGCTTGTTCAATCATATTTTTAAATTTAGCCGACAAGTATTTCACATTTCTAAATGTTTAAACAATGGGCTGGAATGTTAAGTAGGTAAGGAAGACCGGGGCAAGACGAGGTTCGGGGCAAAACGGGAAATGTGTAAGGATGCGTGACTTTCATACGACAAAAAGCTACGTCATCGACATCCAATCGCCATTCGCCAACCAGCAGGCCTATGATGGTTGCGTTTGTCACGCGATAAATAAGTGACATAGCTGCCGTCACCTTCTGACACGTATGTGAGTGCGAGAGTGACAGGCGCGGTATCATATAATTTATCGCGTGATAAACGCGACCATCATAGGCCCGCAGTAGAGATAAACGTATCTCTGCTTATTTTGGCTACCCTGCGCGGAACTTAGTTATTGCCAATTATATTACGAACGGTTTTGACAAATATGTGCTATGAGTAAATAAACAATTTTTTACAATACTTTGCAACTGAATAACCTAACAACAACATTAATTTTTTTATTAGGTACTGTTTATAACCATCACTGGTTTAGGTCAGGAATGCTTGCTATTCTAAAAATAAATATTTGTCGGGGCAAAACGTTCGGGGCCTAACGGGTAACTAATCTTACAGAGGGGCTACTCCGAAACCCGAAAAACGAAGTTCGTATGGTGCCATCCCGCTCACTCAAATACAGCTTAACATGAGAGCGATAGGGATGGCAGGTTACGAACTTCGAATTTATAGTTTCGAAGTACCGTCTCAGGTTGAATGTTATTAAGACGAGAAAAGGAAGTAGGGAGAGGTAGCCATCTTAATAGTTACCATTTTTTTTTACCATAGTCTGAGGTGACATTTAAACCCCTACCTCCCAGTTAGGCGCCGGTTTCTTTGCCTTTTAAGTTACCTTGGGTAGATATTTTTATTCCATCAATTTCAGGTCATAATGTTGGTATAGGTTAGGAGGACAAGGAAGAAGATTTTTGTGAGCTATCAGCGATTACAGGATGTGCTGTTGTTGGTTTATGCCATTTCCCATTATTTCCGGCCACGGGGCAAAATGGGAAAATTAAGCTCCTTATTGTTGCTCCTATCCAGCTACCAAATAACGAAATGCATCAGAGTGTAAAATAGTTTATTTACACAAAATTTATTTATAAATGTTGCCATCTATGTAAAAGTTATTTTATCAACTTTAAAAATTATTCCAACAACTTAACTTTCTTACTTTTCTTAGATATACCGGTTTGCCCCGGTGTCCAGCACACTTTTCTTTTTTTTCATATGTTGGTTTTATTACAAAAATATTAATGAAACTGATAATTTAACATTCGCACCACTGAAAATCAATTTATCTACCTTATTGGATTGGACAAGTTCACAGCTCCTGGCTGTCAGAGCGTCCCTTGAGAGTTAGCGTAGCCAAAATTGACTTCGAAATCAATTCATTTACCAGATTTGTAGGCTGCGGTCAGGCTTAAAGATCATTACTTGGAGTTGAAATATCAATCTGTGAAATTTAAGCGCTTAATAGGGGAGATTATTCGTGATAGCGTTTAGATTTTACTGACTTTAAAATGTTTTAATAATGACTTTTTTAAACGTTTCCTACATTTGCTTTTGTGAATAAATCAATTTACATATTCGGTATGCAAAGTTCAGGACACTTGAAATTTCTATACCGGCAATGCAGAGAATCCTGGCATTATCTAATCACTGCAATGATAAAAAACCGAAACGTGTAGAAAAATGATGATCTGACGACTGAACAAATTATATTGAATCGTAGCTGAGAACACCCTCGATTAAGTTATTATTCAAACTGAAGTACTGAATCGAAATCGGTTTATAGCTGAAGAGCAACGATACCACAGACAGACATACTGACATACATGTTTAGCTTACAGCATCCCCCTTATTTTGCAGTATGTTAAAAATATAATAATCGTATGTTAACATATATCATAATAATATGAGGAAAAATAAATTCATGAAATCACTTATGAAAGCGAAAATATACAATAACTTACTAGAAGTTAGGGAACTCTCAGTTAAGGGTAAATCAAATTTGACTTTAAATCCCTAAACTGGTTTATGGTACGTATGGCTACTACACCATTCGCTTATTTTATCTGAAGCAAAGATAGCATTGCCTCAACTAGTTGATTTAGACTAAATGGGTACTAATTCGTTAGCAAAAGACGTAATCCGCCGGAGCTGGGGAACTCGGTAAACCCCTCGTACGTATACGGAGATGAAAAGAATTAATGGTGGAACCGAGCTTTTCTGCATCACAGGGAATCAAATCACAAGTTGCGACGCATTAACTCTTTAGAGTATCAAATGATTTAACCTGTGAATATTATTTAACATGGTTTTAACTTTTCTATTTACCAACTCATCCCTACATCCCTCTATATTTATAAAACAAAGTCCCCGCTGCGTCTGTTGTCTACCTATCTGTTAGCGATAAACTTAAAAACTTCTCGACGGTTTTTCATACACGTTTCACCAATGGACGGAGTGATTTATGAGGAAGGTATAGGTTTATAATTTGAGGTTTTGTGTAAATTGGCTGAAATTTGATGATAATAGTAAAAAAAGTCGTTAGAGTTACACAAATATAACGTATGATGGGATTGTTACCCTTAAATAGGTCGAAAAAAAGTATGTCTGCTATTTAGGCGAAAGCCGTAATTGGCAAAAGAGTGACCCACTAATACACATTAAGCTCTATTTATAATGCACATATTTGTAGTATTTAATTTATTCTTATCAAAATAAACACTTTTATCGTTTATGGTATTAAATTAAATAAACGTTTTCCTTTGCAAACTTAACTTTGATAAAAATATTAAGCTATGTTCAAACGCGATGCTATATCGTGACGGTGCACGTTTTGCCTAGGCTGATACGATATTATGTCAAAAAAAAAGGGATATATGCTCTGCTCCCCGTGCCAAGTCGGGGCGGGATGCTAGTATTTTATAAGGGCTGTCACTAAAAACAAACTACCTCTGATACCCGACAACTGTGTGGGACCTTGTTTCGACAACGCTTGCATTGTACAGATGGCTGGACTTGAATCTATTAGCTTTAACTCGTTTATCTGAAAGAAAACTCAATTTAATTTATACCAATTTTGTATCTTAGTTACGATTAGTTAGTTGTATCATGTGGCACTTGGCTTACCATTAATATGACAAAAAATCAAAACTACGAGGTAAATGAAATATTCTTAGCTATCGTTAAAAAACGAATAAAATAAGTATTTAAAATCTAAATTTTTGATTTCACCAAAAAAAAAATTGTTATGTAGAATACATACACTTCACCTAATTTAAATTTATATTTTGCTTGCAGAGTAGAGAAATACAGATAAGTTTTACATGCTACATTTAAATTTATTGAAATGATTCGTATGCCAGTGTTTTGACATCTGAATACCGAATTCAGAAAATAAAAAGTTGTGTTTTTAGAAGGGGGTGCTATCTGGCTAATACTTTGTGACATTACATATAATAACAGCGTGTCTATCTACTCGTATATTTTTTATATATACTCGGATAATTTAAAAGAGCTAAGCTCGTTAGATGTTCAATAGAGTTCAAAATGTATAGTTTGCTTTTTTATTCATTACCCTCTTAAAGCGAGAGCAAAGTTTAACGCAAAGCCAACATGGCTACCGCTCTAGCTCGGCAAATCCAATCAATGATAGGATTAATGAAATTAGTCTAGGGGCTGTCTGAGCGCCGCTGCCTGCGGCTCTTCTAAACTAACAGCTCGTATTAGCCGAGATTACATGTTACATCACTTGAACTTTGCTGAATTTTGAAGAATAAGAAATACTCAACCTTAAGTTTGTAACTTTTTTTATGAGTCACCGCGTAGGCGTGTAGTATCTGGGATAGAACTGGTTTTGAACAATTTTCACTGAGCTGCGTTGACAACAAATGCTTTAGGTGGTAGTAATTCTGTACCCGGGTGCGCACTTCAACTTTATAGGTGTATTTTAGACTAGATTAGAAGTTGCCCGCAACATCGTCAGCGGAGGAGAAAAAATATTATAGCCCTATTTCATCTTGAGCGAAGTCAGATGATAAGGATCCTATAACCATCTGTGAATTACCAGCTACCGGTGTACCAAAAATAGTTGAAATCCGTATAGCTGTTTTGGCGTGATGAAGCCACAAGGACTCATATATAACTAATTAATACAAAACATCCAATATACACAATTTTCGATTCAGTTACCTTCAAATATTTATTTAGAAAATATTTTCAGTGTATAGTCATTTTATTTTTACTACTTTATAAGTATATAGAGTTTTGACGACCGGTTTGGCTCAGTGGGAGTAACGTTGCCTGCGAAGCTGAGGTCCTGGGTTCAAATCCCGGTAAGGGCAAATATTTGTGTGATGAGCATAAATATTTGTGCCTGAGTCTTGGATGTTTTCTATGTATATAAGTAACATAACACAAGCCTTATTGAGCTTACCATGGGACTAGTTCGATTTGTGTAAAATTGTCCCGTAATATTTATTTATTTATTATTTATTTATTTATATAGATGTGTTATCTCTACATGATGTGATGTGTATCTACGAATAGTCCACTTCTACTTAACCTAATTTAAATCAGGTATGAAGAAATAGGTAAACACTGTTTTCTAAACAATAAGATAAAACTGTTCTCACCAAAAGGCCCAACCAACATTCAAAATTTGTAACGTAAAATGAATATTGAGTGTGCAGAAGTTTAACTTTGAGGCGGGTGCCGTATCAATCAAGTGCGGAGCGAGTACCTACCGATCAGCACAATACGTTAATCTTTCCCTGTGTCATCAATCTTTCATTTCTATTGATTTTGTTGGGATACACCGCTTCGTACCTATGTTTTGAAGAAGGAATGGATTGATAAAGTGTAAAAACCGGTCAAGTGCGAATCTGACTCGCGCACTGAGGGTTTCGTACATAACCCCCAGGGGGATGGCACTTTTTTACACATTTTCCTTAACGAAATGAAAATTTGAAAAATATTTTTGAGAATATGGAAATCAAGCTCTTTTATATGATCCCCTAGTTGTACTATTAGCTAGATTTTGAATTTTCGGCCACGGTCGTATTAGTTATTTTTCATAGAAAATATAAAGATATAATTTCAATTTTCCATTTGCAACATATTTGGGGAGGTCGTGTTCCAAATAGATAGTATAAGTAGGTCCTGAGATATAACACTGCCGCTACTCGGACAGACAGACAGAGTTGCACCATACATATTCCTTTTTGGTACGGAACCCTAAAACCCATTTTTATGCAATAAGCGGCAAATGAGAGCCATCTGATGGTAAGAAGTCGTTGACCATGTGCAACACCAGAAATCCGCCCACGATGACGTAAGGCCCGCACTGCTCTGTTTTATCGCTAGGTACTTGCAGAACCGCATATGTTACACAGTCACAGCCCTTGGTAAATACCTCAAAGGGAAGCTCATTCCACAGTTAGCAAAATCGTGGTAAAAATTAATCTTCGGGTGTTTTTGTCACTTGATAGTTTCCTGAGAGTGCAACTGTTAAATTAATTGGCAATTTTGGTCACATTGCTAATAGCCGTCGAGGGGCGATCTATCTCCGGCTTATGGGCTAACCTAAAAAATATATTTATTGAACTAGAAAACTAGGTACCACGAGACTTAGACATATTTAGGTTACATCAGAACAGCGAGGTTAGTAGGCGGATGTTTGCTGCGATGGGATCATTACGACGATTACGCAACTTTTTACCATTCTCCACTAAAACTGCGCTAGCTCAGTCTCTCATTCTCCCCATCTTAGATTACGCAGATGTTTGCTACCCCGATCTTACTGAGGAGCAGCTAAATAAACTTGAGCGCCTTCAATATGTATGTATCCGGTTCATTTTTGGCTTGCGTAAATATGACCATGTTTCCCATTTCCGTTCACAACTTAAGTGGCTTCCAATTCGGCTTCGTCGTAAGTCTCACATTCTTACCCTCCTCTATAGCATTCTTTTCAACCCCGCTACCTCTTGGTATCTTAAGGAGCGATTTAAATATTTGTCATCTTTACGATCTTCGCAAAATCATCTCCTTGCACCTGTTGCTTCTTCTTCCAATTGCCGTTGGACATTAGGTGTGCTAAATCTATTCCTGTTTTTAAGAGTCATCTTAAGCAGCACTATTTATCGCTCCCTTAAACTGAGATGTCGATGTCATTCAGTAAATTATTGGATATATGTATGTATTTGTGTAGGTATATGTATATTTGTGTATGTGTTTATTTGTAGTTTATACATTTATTTATTAGTATCTAGTATCTTTGTATGTATCTCAAATTTTCATTTCTCTTTTGTTTTTCTTTCTAGCTTTAATTTATGATTTGTCTCATCTTCATGTGCACCACTTAATTACTCAGTTGTTTACTTTGTGCCATCTCTACTACCTTAAGGTTGTCTGGAAGAGATCGCTTTTTTAGCGAGAAGAGCGCCTGTTGTTTACCATTTCTCATACTGGTTTAGATTTAAGTGTCTCATGTTATTTTCTTTTGGTGTGCAATAAAGAGTACTTATTATTATTATAAATAATAAATAATAAATAAATAAATAAATATCAGGGACAATCTTACACAAATCGACCTAGTCCCAAACTAAGCAAAGCTTGTACTATGGGTACTAGGCGACGATATACATAATAAATAGATAAATTATAATACTTAAATACATAGAAAACATCCAAGACCCAGGAACAAATATTCGTGCTCATCACACAAACACTTGCCCTGGCCGGGATTCGAACCCAGGACCGTCAGCTTCGTAGGCCGTTGTACAACCCACTGAGCCAAACGTGTCGTCAAAATATTATTATTAGTTACTCACGTCGTAAAATCAAAGTACTGCTAGGCATGTTTCTGCAAGAAGAGCAGCGTCGCGGTCGACTCATGTTCATGACTAAGGTCTTCGTAATGGAGCGAAACATGACGAACAGTACTCAGCTTTACGACATGAGTAAATCAACTTTTTGCTGTTGTTTTTCTGTCCGGCAACTCAGTGACAATAGTGACAGAGATACTTAGAAAAATGATAATAAACTACGCTATTTATATGCTGACGAGATGGGCCCTTGAAAAATGGACCTATATTGGTTAGAAAGAAAAAAATAAAATAGGTTTAAAGAGTACAGAAAAAGTTTATTGAGCCACATAGATGTTTATTTCTTATAGTATTATTTTTCAAAATGTACTCTCATTGCGCCTTAATATAAAATATTGGATAATTAAAAAAAAATATATCCATTTTCTGACGTGTATCGTAAAGACCGCTAACTTAGCGCAACTCGTTATAAAATTAATGAAGTTCACGATCTGGGTTTCCATGTGGTTAGCGTACAAAGACACCTGCTCTTGACTTGCTTTAATCCAACATGTTAAAGCAATTAATTACTGCTTGAAATAGCTGGTTGTTAGCGCTTTTGCAGCGCTATTGTGGGACGCCCGCGCCAGCCGCACGTGGGTCTAGACTTGAAGATTAAGATTTATAGGCAACTGTAAATTGCTACGGTAGCTACTGGCTGCTTTACGGGCGTGTTATGTTTAACCTGGCCTTTCCTATTTTCTAATTCTGAAATATGTTATATAAGATTCCAAAGTAGATGCTTTATACAGACCTATACATTTTACTGACATTGTAATAACTATTATGAATATTATTTCGAATACAGAATCGTAGTTATGCGCTGCAATGTGGAACAATAAAATTCTACATTAATTAAATATCGGAGATTAGTAACACCTATTATAAAAAGTAGGGGTTTATAAATTCAACGTCGTGGGTATCGTGGGTATGCCTGTAAGTATTTTTTCTGTGAAATCGTAGCTCTGAAAAGGGGAAAATCGATTTTAGTTTTCGTCTGAACGATATCTTGATAGAGTGTTCGTAGCTATAATTAAAGCTTAGCTTATCACTTTAGGCGATTGAAAATCATTAACTTTACTGTTTTCTTGATGTTTCGACACAAAAATGAATGTTTATGCCCAATTAACCCATGCTTCGTCATTATTAGAGGTTTAGCGGTTGATTACGCCTGGTAAATCGTCGACATTAACAGAGCACGGTAAAATTGGTCCTTAACTTTTGATTAGTTACGTTTATTTTTTGTCTGGCTCTGTTGCCAACTACCCGCAGACTGGTTCCCGTTGGAACGTAAGTTAAAAACTTTTATATGAGAGGTCGCAATAAAACACAGTTATTGTAGTTTTACGAGGGAAATCTGCGTTTTATACCATCCGCTATAGCGGATGCTGAAATACGGAACTGCTCGAGTTTTTTAACCCATAAAAAAGTATAAGATATTTTAGAGGGGATTTCAGGGGACAATTTATGCTTTTCAGAGCAATTGTTTCCGAAAATATTCACTAAATAAAAAAAACTTAGAAACCCCAGTCTTTTTAAATTAACTGTCGAAATATAACTATGCCAGACATTGAAATTTGCAGAATTTTTTTTTTTAGGTTTATTAGGTTACATGTATGGAGTACCCCTCTAGAAATATTTTTTTTGGTTATTTAACTATTAAACTAAGTAGCGGTTTATAGAAGACACTTATACTCCAAATTATATCAATATACATCATGTAGTTTTTACGTAAAATGCCTGTGACATACGGACGGAGACGGATGGGCTTGACGAAACTATAAGGGTTCCGTTTTTGCCATTCTGGCTACGAAACTCTAAAGAAGCAATCTTAATAATGATTTTGAATATTATAAATGAATTTAAAGTGGATGAACGTAACAAATACAAATAAAATGAAAGTGATTTTTTCTAAACAAAAATAAAGGGACCATAATTTTTGACTTTACGAAAATCTCCGACTTTGTAAGATTATGTAATGTACAGTATTTGTGTCATTATTATCGGCCTTTCCATCTTAATCAGACGATTCAAGCAGCGATCTTGGGGTTGACGTTTCCGGTGGATGCAATTCTATTCGGGAGCGGCATTGCTTTCCAAAAAAGTCACGGGAGAAATGCTGGTTGGTTAGTGGGGAGGTGCTCATTTCTTTTTTGTTTCTCCTGTCAACGAGAGTTTTGAACTTGATTTTATCGTGGTGCCCATCCCTGATAGCCCTTCGCTATTTTAACTTATGTACCTTGAAATGTTCCCAGCATTGATAGTCAAGTAGAATGCATCTTTCAAAATTATACTCATCCACGAATTGACCTTTCCCGGCCTCTGCAGGTACATTACTCCATTATCCTCGATTAGACTTGATAGGATTCACGTTTTTTATTACACAAACGAAAATCGTAAATGTTACAGATTAATTTATTGATTAGATATGTAATGAGTATATATTATTATATTATTAACTTATACGAAGAATATAACTACTTTATGAGAAGTAGGGCATAGATACGTAGAAATTTGTATTTCTAATACAAATTTAAATTGAGTGATTGCTCGCAAATCAAACTGAAATTGATTGGGACCGAGATAAATTCATCGTTTTACTAATCGAAATGGAGAGAAATCCATTTACAATTTTCTGTAGCTCCATCTCTGTCATTTTATTGGTTAAGTTCGGCTGCAGACACCGTTTAGGAGATCTCATTTTAAATTTAATTTACTTCTGCGCCTGAAATCTTACTAAAAACTCGGGTTTGGGCAAATAACATGAGCACGTTGGTGCATACTTTAATTCATTGTTGACACGTCTCAGAAGTTTTTTTTTGTGTATGTAGATAGTATGGTTATGTATCTTCCTTTTATTATATATTTTTCAGTTAACTATTGTACGTATAAGTATATCTATGTAATATGTAACTTGTATCAATAGATATTGCGAATGCCTTTGTTTATTTTTGTACAAAAATGTTTATCCTAATCCTAACAATATTTAAACATGAAAGTTTGTGCCAATGTATATTGCACGTTCCTCTTTGTTAAAGACTACTACGTTAAACAAGAACGAAACTTTCCAGTAATGTTGTTTAGACATCACAATTACACATAGGCTTTAAATTGCATGTCTACGATGACGAAGTCGCAGGCAACAGCTAGTGATTTTATATTATAGCAATATTACAAAGCACCGGAAACCGGAAAACCCGTTTTGCCAGATGCCATGTCTGCTCAGACACGCCAGGGGTTTTATTAAACATCTTTTCCAATATTGAGTATAATAAATAAAGAATCCGCGTAAAAAGTTTCTCCCCACGGCAAGACTGAACATGAATACTTTAAGGAAATTCGTGAATTTGGATCAATCTCATTAGACCTGACGACACTTTGCGAAGTTGGTGACGTATTTTTTGCTATATATTATAACTTGCTTTTGCCCGCCACTTCGTCTGCGTATAGCTCGAATTTCAAAAAATCCTTCTTTTGTGCGCCTCTACATATATCTCTAACGGAATATGTGTTTCAATTGTCGTATTCCTACCGTCGGCAGTTTAGGCTATGCATTTTCTGTCAATAGTAATAAGTCACGATATTTGTTATATATCTGTAATTAAAAAAAAACAGATGTATTTTGACAATTGAGATTGAACTATTGATAATATTGAACATTAGGTAGGTTTTGGAGTATTTCTTTATATATCATATTAACAGACCCGACCAAGATGCGTAGAGAGCTTGCTCTCGAGCAAAGCCACGTAAAACTGGCCGTGCGAGAAGCAGTCCCCTCTAAAACCTATTCCTGCCGTTTTCAGTGATTGACCCTGAGACTTACTGATCGTCAATGCGAAACAGACCTTAAGGGAGAGCTGCAGCCTTTTCAATTCGATTTGGTATTCCGAGGGTACAAATGGTATCCGGAGTATGAACACAGACACCTCGAGCACAGCCAGAAATTACGATGGCTTCTATAACGTTTTTATGTTAGGCTTTCACACGCACCCTGGTTCCATTGCACAACTTCGGCTGATTGAGATTTCGCAGCAACATTACTCGAGCACCCACTTTTAAGATAAGTAAGTAAGAAGGTAGGCCGGTGGGTTATGTGCATTTAAAAACTCTACGCGATAGTTTATGGCATCATCCGTGTTCACTACAGATTTAGTCTACAGACTTGTATTCTTATTCTGAACCTTGGAACGACTTCAATAAAATGTTATTAATAACGGAAGCCCGGTCGTTGTTAGGTGTCGGAATCGCTCATTCATACAGCCACTCTATGGACTTGCTGTGTAAGTTTCGAACATCTGGGTAAATTTGAGAGATTAGGTCGTCAACGGTCCGCACAACTAAGGCGAGATCCAATGGAATTGTAATCCTTTGCTCAGTTTTGGGATATTCTCCATTTCCTATTTTAAGAAGAAAGTCGGAGAATGCTCCAGCGCAAATATCGCCCTTAAGGTGCACTCGCTTATTTGTCTTAAGGTGGAGTTTTTTGATTAAAGGCCAAATATTTGAAGACTTAATGAAAGTTTTAACTTCATCAGCTCGAGTTCCCCTCGGAAATACGAGCAGATTCTGACGAAAATCTCCAACTAACAACATAGGGACTCCACCCATTATAACTTCGTTATCTCTATTATCTTTCAAAGTTCTATTTAGCGCTTCACAACACCCTTTATGCACCATTGTACTTTCGTTCCAGACTGTTACACCGTATTTCACCCCTTTAAGGGATGAATTTCCAAGAATACTGAAATTAGTTTTCTTAGTTTTAATACCAACCTTCACTTAATTTTTATACCAACTTTCAATCCCAATTTAACCCTGTTAGGGGAAGACTTTCCAAGAATGCTGAATTTAGTTTTCTTAGTTTTAAATGAAGAATCTAAATCCGAAATATTATAACAGTTACTTTATTGCAGGTTTTCCATACCAACTTTCAACCCCAGTTTAACCCCGTTAAGGGATAAATTACCAAAAACGCTGAAATTAGTTTTCTTAGTTTTACATGAAGAGTCTATACGCAAAATATTATAACAGTTACTCAAATAATTACAGATATTCCGTACAAACTTTAAACCCCAATATAACATCGTTAAAGGATGCATTTTTTAAAATGCTGAAATTTAGATTTCTTAGTTTAAAATGAAGAGTTTATATTTGAAATAAAGTAATAGTTACTCAGATAATTACAAATTTTCAATACAAACTTTCAACTTCAATTTAACTCCGTTAGGAGATGAATTTCCCAAAATCCTTTCTTGTTCCTTGCCTACGCTATAAATAGTGTCTGTCTGCGTTGATATATCAGTCAGGACTTGTCCTTTAATATATACCTATACATAAAGAACGAAAAAGCGTTTATCTACACACATATCATTTGTACTCTAAAATGCGTTCAGAAACCGTCGGAAATGACTAGCATTACTACAACCAATTTTACTATGAGAACTTTCTTGTCTGTGGTAGTAGGTAAAATCTGTACTGTAATGTATATTTCAGTATAGATGTTTGTGATTTTTGTAACGTTATGAGTTTAAATTTGGATCTCTATTCTAGTATCCATAGATATTAAAACAGTTATCGATATGAAACGTCAATTCAGTAAAGGTCATCTCAAGTGATATGAGAATAAGGACTTCATTCGTTTGTCTACGATTTTAAAAAAATACATTCGTTTCGACGGAGGACCAAATTGCCGCCATTAATGTTGTCATTTATTTGTTGATTTTTTGCTTTTACGAAAGTAGAATTGTGAAAAGTTGTTTTTAATTTACATTTAAGTTGAAAATATGAGTAGAAGTGACTCCGAGAGCTATATGAACACTCCGCCGGATATTGTAAATGCAGCCACGATTGCAACAAATAACTTGTTGTCAGAAAAATTGATAGCCAAATTTAGTACTAGTAAAAAAGTATAAAGATTTTTTAGATTGGAGAATGAACAAACGCACGAATTTATGTGAATAAATAATTAGTTTCCTTCTGTATTTAATCAAGTTTTATTTTTTATTGCATTATTTTAGTATCTATGGCCTATTGATATTTTACAGGTAGCACTAGTAAGAATGCAAGTCATTTCCCTACGGCTATTTCTGAACCCATCTTAGAGTACTTACGATATGTGTGTAGATAAAGTAGTATATGCATCTGTACATAATTAGGCCTTAAAACACTCGTGTGATCCTATTATGAAACTCGCTGACGCTCGTTTCATAAAACCACACTCGTATTTTAAGGCCTCTCATTATGTACCAGTTGCATAAACTACTATTACACTAATGTCATCCAGTTACGCAAACAGGTACTAACGTGCCATATAGATTTCAAAGCAATTATTTCTCTCTCTATCTTAATCTAAGGAATAAAAATTTCAGACTTAACAAAAAGTGATGATTTTCCATTTATTGTTAAAATGTACTCGTTTTATGTATTTATCTTATTTTACATCATACTTTTGTAATAAAATGTTTATCATTCAGAGCGATGATCGCTAGTCCAAAATGTCTAACGGGCTCTTATCCGGCTATATTAAGATATACTCTTATTTGTATGATACGTCATATACGGAAGGTGTGTTCTTTGCTTAATCGTGTAGGTAGTATTACTGTTGCTAGGTTACCAATTGTTTATTCATTACTTTGAAATGAAAATGTCAGAGTGAAAAGGTCATGTTTTTCCATTTATTGTTAAAAAAAACCCATTTTATGAATGAATACCCTCAAAAGTTGTAGCCTATGTCCTATTCTGATATCTAAACTATATTACTCCAGAATTTTACGCATATCTGTTATGTAGTTTTTGCGTACCAGCGTAAGTACTACTTCGCCCGCCTTAAATTCGTTTATCGCGGGTAAGGTTATTATTCCGGGATAAAAAGTAGCCTATGTCCTTCCCCAGGACTCAAACCATTTCCATACCAAATTTCATTCAAATCGGTTCCGCGGTTTAAGCGTGAAGAGGTAACAGACAGACAGACAGACAGATGAACACACTTTCGCATTTATAATATTATAGTATGGATTCTTCCTAATACTCGTAGTAACATGCGATTTGAAAAATTTAAGTCCCTACATTCGCGTTTGCTACATATATAATTATACTTATTTCAATGTTATTACATTGGAAATATCTACCTTATTGAGTTTTACGTGCATGCTTGTATGGCATGTTTTGATACATATCTAATAAGCATTAGACTAAATGAATTTATTTTGGCCGTTTATTTTTTTCTTAAATAAAGGGTCCTCAAGTCTCCTCATACATTTACGGGCGCGCGGTCACCAAACAAATTTCCTTTGAAGTATTTTCCACAAAATTTGGCACGAGGCCATTCATCCTTCATATGTGATGGCCGAAGTTATTTCAAAATGTATACATTTATTCATATCCTGACAGTAAAATGTTAACAATTTAGGCATTTTTCCATATATAGATAAAATATCAGTTATAAAAAAATCACGATTCTGGTGATAATATTTTCTTCCAGCTTTGCCTGAATCAAACAAATTGTGTCTCTTGAGAAGTAAGCAAGAGTATGAATGTTTATTTAGTGACAAAACTCATCTTACATCATACATAAAAACTTCAACTGAAACGCCTACCGCATTGATTTTGCCTATTTATTCTACAAAGGAGGACCTTTTTCAGTGTAATAATTATAGTCGGTCTGGTGGAAATTTTTAGAGAGAATATGTTTCTTTGATACTTCCAACCTTTCAATAAATAAAAACTTTAAGATGTGCCTCGCTACAAAATTGAGCTGTCTGAGCACCGTAACCGTAGGTAACAAGCAATGATTACCACTTAGATTTTTATAAAGGCACACAATATTCACTGCCGACTATCCTAGGATTCTGACTCAGTTGTACTATCATATTAACTGAGCATATACATGAACCACTGGTAATTCAAATATAAACTGTATAATGTGCACCTATATTGTTAAAAAGTTAAACAAAATATAGGATTTTGGTCTGATATGGATATTTTGCTTGTAACTAACTTTATGTGGTCTCCCCGATAATAACTTGTTTATCTACAGCAAAAACAGAGTCACAGTAGTAGGTAACCAGCTGTTTATTGCTGTCTCTCTCTATCTCACTTGCTCCTAACAATATTAAACACGAAGATTGCAGAGTACTATTAGTATTCTGGATTTACTGTACGTCAGCATTGAAAGAATATGTCCGACTATGTGACTGGCTGTGGATGCCTTTAAATATGTCTCCATTTTCCGGGTCTCCAGTATACTAATTTGTAAAACAAAATATGTTTGAGGATCAGTGTAAATAACACCAGTGCACGTTTAATGGTAAAATTCGACAAAGAGTAAATAAAACGATTCAAATCTATTCCCCTTAAAAGGAAGGAAATCCAATCCCTATGACACGAACACAATTTCCTTATAGGTACTGCACTGGTAGAAAACCAGAAATTCAATAAACATAAAAATAAAATGTAATAAAGCCGCGTATCAGTCAGAAGCAGGCGAGGCAATATTCTATAGATCTGCGGGAATAAAGTCGTAAACGACAGAAAAATGTATTTTTATTTTTTACACGTGTTCAAAATTTTACAAGCCGCCTAGCTAAAGCCCTTTAGGATTAGGGTTTTTTGTCGTTTTGGGCCTTTCGCTTTTACTAAAATTATGGACTCTAGAGGTTTGATGATAAAAACTGGGGGCGAATGATATATATCGAGTATTGGACGTTTTATTTAAGTGATTCTCGAGAGAAATATTGTCTTCGAGATATACAAGTGGAATATTTCTCGAATGAATCCTCGAAGCTTGCCTGAATTCCTGACGCTTTTATAAATAAACCCATCTTAAAATTTTAATTATATATAAAAAAAAAAACATATTTCCACTCGAATCTTGCATTTTGTTGTTACGTATTTTTTGGCCATCTTCTCGTAGTTATGTAAAAAAACCTTCATAGACGCATAAACTGCTTAGGTACGCAGTCTCAATTAAGGTTTAACATTACTTTGAAAGGATGTTTAAGTATCTATATTTTAATAGTTGTTTTGATTTTAATGGCTTATTATATATTTATCCAGGTTATCAGACAATTTATCATAAAAAATATGTTCCTATCCACATAATATACGTATAATATTTACTTATTCTTAATTTGTTGCAGGCTGAATTGGTGGCAGTGGAGGGGAAAGAGATAGAGACACACTACGTTTTGGCTCGAGAAAGAATTCGGCGATGGAATTCTACGTCCAAGTGCTATCTTCTTGTAGAAAATTTGCCAACCCCTTTGCAGGTTGGTAAAAAAGAAAGATTTCATATCCTATTTTATTATTAGTGCTTACAGACTGATTAGGTACTTGTATTTAGACCTATCCAAATTATAACTGTTTCACATGAAACAAAATTTATAGTAATTATTGCACATATTTTTACTATCATAACAAACATTTATTTAAAAGCCCTATTTTTAAAAGACAGGTACCTATAATATGGAGTTGCCTTGTACGAGTAACTTATAACATCACATTCCCCGTAGGTCACTTTACTTGAATTCACGTTGCTCTAATATAAACACGAAATGTAAGTGTTCAAATAAAATTTCTTAACGTTTAACGTGCAACATAAACTGGCCGGTGGCGTGCCGGGCCAGTTCGAGCAATGTTGTGCATAACATGTGGTCGCGCGGTTGCCGACGGAGCTTGCTTGCCGCAGTGACAAACAGGCATAATCCTTACAATATAGTTACTACTCAAAAAAATAACTTGTATTTGATCTGGTAACTATAAGGAAAAACCGTGATAGACTATTGAGCATATTTACTATCGTAGACCATCATGATCGTATAAACCAACATTATCGTAGACTATTATGATTTTTTCACAGTTTACTGCATTTTCAAATAACCGAACATGATTATAGACCATATTAACACATTTTACTGCATTTGTCTTTAGATCGGTGCGATATGATCTAAGTATGTTTTAAAGTTGTCGCTACTTTGTAAAATACTTGGGTCATATCAGACTAAAATAAAGCTACTTCCTAACGTAAACCCGTCAAAAGTAAATTCCTAAACGTCTAACATATTAACAGGCCGGTGGCGTGGCCAGTGCGAGCGTTTGGTCGTCCTGCGGTTGCCGACAGAGGTTGCTGGCGGCCGTGACGACCGGAGGGCGCGCTGTGCACTGGGCCGCCGTGCCGGCGCGCGACGCTGCCGACAACGCTGACCTATGCCGATTCAACTATACGTACGTTTACCCCCCACCAAAGATTACCTAATACTAATAGATTACAGACAAAAACCTCACATCTTTTAAAATACCCCAAAAATAGTACATTACTGCAGAGGCTGCGAAAATAGGGAATGGGAGCCAAAATAAATTATAGACTAATTGGGATTCTATGCTGGGAATCCCTTTTCACGCTGAGGTATGTACATAGTGATTTTCTCAAACATGAAAGGCGAGGCGCAGCGGGGGCACAATTGAAACTTCGCAACTCTAGACCTTCAATTCTGTATGAAATTGTATATGCACCACTCGTTTCGCCGCACCAGCAACCTGAGGCTTCGGGGCCTATTATAAGGAACACACCGACATTAATTCATCGCATGCGTGAAAAAACATAATTAAACTACCCAAGTGCACTCGTGATAACAATTATACAGAAGTTCAATTCCCCAAAAAAAGGGTCGCCAGACACTTGCTCGTGCGCGGCCCATCGGGTAACGCAGGTAAGTATGTCAAAGTACTCGTGCTGCCTCGATAAGAGGAATATTGTACAACATAAGTTTGATACCTATTACGTGTATAATTGTCTGGGGGAATATCTGTAGCATTCTGTCTGTAAAGTACATGTTATTCAAATGCAGGTCATTAAATACTTAGCTATTCTTTGTGTTACTTCTTTCGTTTAAAGATAATCGGACCAATCATTTTTATGATTTAATTTTCCTAAATTGAGGAGTGGACTAGAGACTTAACGCCATTTAGACTGTATTTTTACCGGATTCGAATGTGCTGACAACAATTATTTTTTATCATTGTGGCTTCTTTTGTCCCTTGTACAATACTAGTTTGTAAATAAAATAGAGGCAACATTTGTTAATATTAGCGGAGAATTACATGTTTAGGTTCTCATAACGATATTACATAATTGCTCAGTTAATTACTCATTATTTACTGTTATTCAATGATTCAAAGCCTTAAATCCTCTGAATATGTTACCGAAGAGAGAATATTATAATTTTCCTCCTAAATGTGCTTTTCTCGAATGCATTTTCTAGACAGACATTTGAATAATTGCGAAACTTTTATCAGTTACAGAACATAAATGTCCAAAACATGCTAAGCTATTTTTATTTCTTAAAAAAATGATATATATATAATCTGGAAACTCGGAGACTAGAAGGTTCAAACAAACTTCTAAATTGCAGTTAGTTTTACTACGGGGCTATTTCAGAAGTTTACTAATAATAGTAATAATACTAGAAAATCATACAAGTTACAAGCTAATGATTAATGGTTTACAAATCATCTAATTTGCGTTGCATAACAATTTTCGTTTCTGCTAATAATACAAGAATATTACTGTTGCATAAATCCTAATCCTAATAATAACTATTATAAACGTGAAAGTTTGGATGATTAGACGGATGGATGTACGTTTCACTTAATCTTAGAAACGACTAGACGATTTTTAATGAAACTTTCCAGTTATGTACCATAAACATGAGAATAGGACTTAGGCTATAATTTATGTTAAACTTCATCCTCTTAGAGGGTAAGACGAGGGATGAAAGATTCAAATAATTTGTATTTTGAGCTTCATATTGCAACAGAAAGTAGTAAAGTTCACTAATAATATTAGCTATTAGTACTGATATTTTGCCATTTGTAGATTATTAATGCTACTTTATTATGCAACAAGTCAAAGGTTCAAAACCACTAATAGTATTAACTTGTACTTGGTTATGCAAAAGGCCCGGTAATAATTAGCTTGCAAAAACTATTAGCCAGAAGCTGAGTTTGTAGAAAAACTTGATAATGAACTAGGTTAATTAAAATTAAATTGCGTTTGAAATTTCTTGTAAAGAAATTATAAAATCTGGTACCAAGCAACACAACGATGGTCCATCTCTTAGTGACGGGAAACTTAAGTGGATTGGACACCTATACGTTCATACAGCTAATAGTCGATGAAATTAGTAAGCTTCAGTGACAACCATGCATACGATAACAGTGGCGAAAGGCGCAAAAGAAAAGCTTTCGTCATAACATACACTGAATATCTCAGGAACGTTACGGGAATCCAGTGTTTGGTGTGTATCCATGACCGACCCCAGGCCCAGCCTTTGTTGTCGAACCATCTCCTTTGTAACCGCATGAAACCTAAAAAAAGCGGGTCTGACAAGCGCACCGAGGGTTCTGTACAAACTTTGACTTATTCTGACGTATCTGGCCGGTTAAGTTGTTTGCCACTGGTATCTATAGTGCATACAAACGAGGGACAAATGACATAATTTAAGAAAATATCAGAATTTTCGCTTTGTAAACTTCGGAGATAAGGGGAAGGCGAATATTTTTCTTTTTCACATTTTCCTTAATAAAACGAATTTTAACCACAGTAAGAAAAGAACCAAATAATATTTGAGAATATGCAAATCAAGCCCTTCCATATAATACTCTACTTCACCTAGTAGCCAGATTGTTAATTTTTGCCCCTCCTTCAAATTGGTTATTTTTCATAGAAAATAAAAACATATTTGGGCTAGCGAAGGTCATTACTATTCCAAAGTAGGATGGGATCCTATTTGGAAACTTGTCTTAAATGAAAATACTATAACTAAGAAATAACTTTTGTTCGAGAGAAGACCAGGACACATATATAATTACTAGCGGCCGCCCGCGACTTCATCCGCGTAGATTTTAGGTAAAATAAGAGATATGAATGAGGAAAACTTTTTTCTGTCGGTTGACCGATGCTGTTCATGTTTGCAAAAATATACTCAGAAGATATTCAGCGACCAACGAATTTAGATTGAGAAAATGGGGATACTGAACATTATTCCATAAGAAGGCAATACTGGGACTTTTAATTTTAACGCCTGCAAGACTATGAAAAGAAGAGACCGGCGAACTTGCCGACACTGGCCAAAATGAAATGTCCTAGAAGTTACCCCGGCGTTTCAAAAGGATAGTATTTTAAGGCGTAGCAAAAAATGGTTGTTTGCAAAGTCGGTTTACGAACGATAATTTTACGTGTTAACGTCACAAGAAAACTGACGTCATAATTTTACTACAACACCTATTTTTTGTCTCCTTCCCTCTGCCCCTCCCTCTCTCTCTTTCTCTCCCTCTATCCTTACCTCCCTCCCTCCCCCTCTCTCTCTACCTCCCACCCTCCCCCTCACTCTCTCTCCTTCTCTTCCCCTCTCTCTCCATCCCTCCCTCCCTCCCTCTTTCCCTCTTCACACACTGTCTCTCTCCCTGTCTCCATAATTCATAATTCATTAATTAACACATAACCCACAATCTCTTTGCAATTTCAAGTTCCTAATTCAAAAGATTTTACGTTGCACATTTTACCCTCCTTAGGGGATGAATTTCGAAAACTTAAAAATATTAGTTTCTTGATTTTAAATACACAATCTTTTTGCGAACTTTAAATTTTCTACGTCCAATGATTTTAAGTTTTACATACAAAGTTTCATCCCTTGTTTTACCCCCTTAGGAGATGAATTTCGAAAAATCAAGAATATAAGTTTCTTGATTTTAAACACACAATCTTTTTGCAAACTTTCAAGTTTCTTAGTCCAAAGACTTAACGTTTCACATACAAAATTCCACCCCATGTTTTACCCCCTTAGGGGATGAATTTCGAAAAATCAAGAATACAAGTTTCTTGATTTTAAACACATCATCTTTTCACGAAATTTCAAGTTTCTAAGTCCAAAGATTTTACGTTTCCCATACAAACTTTCATCCCTTGTTTTACCCACTTAGGGGATGAATTTCGAGAAATACTTTCTTGTCCCTAGCCTACCTTATAAATGTAACCGTTCTGAAAAAAACAATTTTCTAGCATTAGTAGTTTCGGCTGTGCGTTGATGAGTCAGTCAGTCAGTCAGTCAGGACTTCTTTTATATATATAGATAATGGTCAACATTTCATTTTCTTTACGCCCTAATTTTATTGACCTATCTAATAATATTTGCAAAAGTACGAGGAACGTATTTCGTATTTTATAATTATTTTTACTTTTAGCCACCGATTTTAATACTGCTAGCATTGCCATCTTGTATGTAAAAAGTGAACCAATATGACACTCTTTTGACAATGTGCGCTGAAGTGATGAGTAGCCGAACTAAGTAAGCCAGTGAATAATGCTGCGTGCAGGGCCCGTATCATAAACGCTTGTAACTTGTATTAAGCTGAAATCTCTTGACTTCCGCTTGTAATACAAGTTCCAAGCTTTTGAGGAACGGGCGCCAGATAGTCGCCTGAACACGCGCGCAGAAGGTAACGTAAAGAAATACAAGTTAAAAACAAAAGTATATATTTTCCTCTTGCTCGTACTTAATTTCACATTCTTCGTGTCGTAATTAGAATAACAATCATAATTAATTAACTGAGTTCACACTAATAGTTTAATAAAAAAAATGGTCAAGTGTGAGTCTGACTCGCGCACCGAGGGTTCCGTACAAACTTTCACTTATTCTGACTTAACTTGCCACTTAAGTTAATTTTGCGTCTTGTATCTATGGCGTCACATACAAATGAGGGGCAAACTTAATCAAACCGGGTTATTTAAAAATGATTTTAGGTCATTAAAAAAAAGTAAGACAGATAGATATACGATTCTAATTTTCGTGTAATATTAATATTAAATTACATAATTCCAGAAAATTCTAGATTTTTCGCTGGGTAAACTTCAGAGATAAAGGAGGAGAGGGGGTATTTTTTTCACTTTTTCCTTAATAAAACAAAATCTACTCACAATAAAAAAAAAATAGTTCAAAAATGTGCAAATCAAGCCCTTTCATATGATACCCTATTTGACCTAGGAGCTAGACTTTGAATTTTTGTCCCCCCTCATATACGTCGTTTTTTTAGAAATTACAAATATATTTTAAAATGTTTCCTTTGCAATACATGTGGGCTGACCATGTTTATAAATATTCCAAATTTCAAATAGATAGAATTAGTAGTTTTTGGGATATGACGTTCTAATAGTCTGACAGACAGACAGACAGACACCATAAGGGTTCCTTTTTACCATTTTTGGTACGGAACCCTAAAAATTGTAGCATATACCATCAAGACACTTGATTGTAGCATATACCATCAAGATACTTGTACAACGAAATAAGACTAATATGTAATTTTACACGGGTGAATATTTTAGTGACGATTATTATATAGCTCCTACAGAACGTATTTACATATGTATATTTCGTTAAAAAACTGCGTAATATATTTTTTTCATGCATAACAGTTGAGCTAAAAAACTTAATGATACCTGTCTCACATTGTAGTGATAGGTACCTACAGAATTTATATGGAACTTTACAAAGTTGTCAAATTCAGTTGGATTGTGTACAATGCTGCTCAGTCGCACATAAAAGAATAATTACGACAACATTGATTTAAACTTATTTACACGATTGTCACTCATTATAACAACAACACACAAATCGGGGCTTAATCGCGTGTAAATATGATTTATTTATTACCTTACGTTGGTAATTCTTCGATGTTTCAGCTGTCGTGTTACGTCCAGTCTCGAACTCGAAGGAGGCCTAGCACTGCAAAGTAAATAAATAATTGATTGAATTATTGCGTTGTGATAATAACTACGCCTATTAAAGTATGTTATTTTCCCATATGATTTCTATAGTCAGAAACTCATCTAATCAAGTCAAATCAAATTATCCTTTATTCAAGTAGGCTTAGATACAAGCACTTTCGAATTGTCAGTTACAATGAGAGAAGTCTTTGCTGGGAAACATAAAATATGATCCAACATTTGTTGCAAGGATTAGGGAAACCCAGAAAAACCTAATCAGATCATTTAACTTTCGTATAATACTTACTTATTATTGATACAATCATCATTTTAAAAATTAAAATAATTAATAAGATAAATCCCAAAAAGATTGTCAATAAAAAAGAAAAAAAATCTAGAATGTGTCTAGAATAAAATTCTAAATGTCACAGTATATAAAACAATTAATATGCGTGTACCAATTAACTATTACAATATTGTTTTAATTATCCTTAAAACTTTTACAATTGTGTTATAACTAATTTATAATTGATACACGCAGAGGAGATGTACAAATTCTCCAGATCAATGTTAGTATAAAATATAAACTAAATTTTTTTTTAGAGATGTATAAGGTCTCTAGGCGTCACGACATGCGATAAAATTAAATATAATAATTTGACAGAATTCTACTGAGATGTTTAAGGTCTCTTAGGGGTCAAAGTGAATTATACATTAAAAATAATAATTATTAAACCTAAATTTCTTAGAGATATATATGTGACTGTTTTAGGGAAAAGGTCCCACTTTGTCGATATGGAGTTATGAGAAGTTCCTAATACTACAGATCATACGCTATCTTTTGGTGAACGATATATGTCTCTAGGTGCTATAGTTATTTTTTTAAAAATCTTTAAATTAGCTAAAGTGAAAAAGCGACAATTGAGAAAACGTTGGTTAAAGTTTGGGACTGCAAAAAACACACTTGTACTTTGAAGTTATGGAGTGGTTAATATCAAATGAATTGGCATACTTTAAGGATTTCAAAATCATGTATGATACCTTAGTAGTTTAAATGTTACGGAGGCTTGAACATAAAAACATATCTATCCAATACAAAATATGTCAATCCTGAATATGTATTTATTTTCTATATTTATAACATGATAAGCAGATTTATCATTAAAGTTGTATTTATAAATGTATTCTCATGCTAAAAAAGACAGAAATAATTCAATGGATCCCTTTAGTTAGTTATTATGTCAAAAAAATTATAAAAATGAATTGAAAAGTACAGCATAAAAAAATACGAATAAAAAATAGTAGATTGTTTGACAAGGGGCTAAAATAAGCCATTATGACACGAAGTGATTATTTTAACGAGCTCACGAATTGAGCGAGGATAAATATATCTGGGTGTCATATAATGGCTTTTAGCCACGTGTTAAACACTCTGCTTTTCACTTCGACTGCGAGAAAATAAAAAAAGACTTAACATTAAAATTGTATATTTCATGAAAAACAAACAACAAAAGTACAGTTTGAGCAATACTATCAGAAAATTTGGCCAATCTGATCAGGTTGGTTTGTTTGTTTTTGAGTATTTTTAAGGAGTATGTAGCTGACCGCAAGTTTTGTTTTTCATAGTCATTGAAATTTGTATGGGATTATATGGCTTTCTTTTAAGCCCTAGGGGCTAAATCTATTATTTTAGTCTCGCTTCGCGAAGCTAATATGACGTACTTTTTGAGCAAGAGAAAAGAAAAATACGAAATATGAATAGTAGGGTTGGGTAACCACTTCATAACTTCAAAGTACAAGTGTGTTCTTTGCGGTCCCAAACTTAAACCAACGTTTTCTCAATTGCCGCTTTTTCACTTTTACAAGTTTGAAGAATTTTTAAAAAATAACTATAGCACCTAGAGACATATATCGCTCACCAAAAGATAGCGTATGATCTGTAGTATTAGGAATTACTCATAACTCTATATCGACAAAGTAGAAATTTTTCCCTAAAACAGGCACAAATATGATATCGACGATTTCTTTAGATATTCGACAAAGTGAGACGCTGGGCACTAAACTTTGAGGCCTTAAAAAGGTGCTTAAATTGGACATTTATGGGTCGACATCAAAATCATAGGTTTATTACAGTATGTTCTATCAATTTTCATTGAAAGTCGATTTTCGGTAGGTTTTGCCATATTTCACTAAACTGCCCATAACTCCGTAACTAAAATCGAGAAAGTGGGACGTTTTACTAAACTCTCTCACATATGGTCTCTAGGCGTCATAACATGCAAAAAGGTAAAATTAGTTAATTAAAATCCTCAGAAATCTCTAAGGATATACCTCTATAAATAAAACAAAACTTTTAGAGATGTATACAGTCTCAGGATCAAATAAAAAATGAATAACTTCAATCGAGTACAGGATGAAGTCTCTCACGTCATCAGTTCTTTAAACACTGGTAGGCAGTTACTAGGTATACAATTAATTTGGCCCTTGCTAGCATGAACAGACCGGACCCCACAAACGGCATCCGTTCACGACCATCAACCATATTTTAGGGAAGGTTGCGACCCGATCAACGACGCCACCGTAAGCAAAGACCTTTAAGCGAGCATGACATGCTCACACTGCCGGGCATTAAACACTAATAGTATTGCCCGGTGAGAAACAACAAATGTGCTCTCATGTTATATTAAATGCGAACTATTATTACCTCTTAAAATAATGCTTACTTTACATACACAAGACTAAACTACTGGCTTAAAGACATCTTTATCGTCTAAAAAGTCATTTACAGTATAATACGCCTTGTTTAGTAGGTGACGTTTTATGTGGGACTTAAATTTGCTGCAAGGTAAGTTCACTACATCGGTAGGTATTTCGTTATGGAAGCGTACACAGTTCCCCACGAACGTAGTTCCGACGTTGCGGAGACGATGAGCAGGCATGGCAAGCTTGTTCTTATTTCTTGTATTGTAGTGGTGTTGATTTTTCCGAACATACATAATATTCTCGAGAATGGACTGAGATGCTACGGTGAGAATATTGGTTTCCCTGAATTTTCCTCTCAGTGATGCACGAGCTCCCAGTGCATAGATTGAACGTACTGCCCGTTTTTGTAGTACGAAGATGGTTTGTATGTCCGCCACCTTGCCCGACAACAGAATTACATATTAAATTACATTACACTATGAAAATAACTGAAGTACACGAGCTTTGCCGTCTCGACGTTTGTTAACTGTCTGATTCGCCTCATTGCATAGGCTGCGGAGCTTAGTTTACCTGCAAGAGTGGCTATATGCGCAATCCATTGCAGTTTAGAGTCCAAAGTAACACCCAGGAATACTGTTTTGTCTTCAAATTCTAGCACATCGCCTTTCAATGTCACCCTGGCACAATCTACTTGTTTCACATTCGGTAATGTGAATTTGATGCACTTGGTTTTCTTGGCATTTAAAAGTAAGTTATTTGCAGTAAACAAATCTACAATAGTAGACAGCGCATCGTTTATAGTAACGAAGTTATTCTCTCTTCTTTTCACTTTAAAAAGAAGAGAAGTATCATCTGCGAATAACACAATATCATGTTTATCTTGCACAAGGTTTGGTAAATCATTGATATACACTAGAAACAGAAAGGGGCATAGAATTGAGCCCATAGCAACAGATGATCCAGTTGATCGCATCCTGTTGATGACTACGCGTTGCGTTCTGTCTGAAAGATATGATGAGACGAGGCCAAGTGCATCTTTCTTTATTCCGTAGTGTTCTAACTTACGCATTAAATTATTATGCTCAACGCAATCAAATGCCTTTGATAGGTCACAAAAAATCCCGATAGCATCCTGAGCGTTTTCCCAGGCATCAAATATGTGTTTCACTAGCACTACCCCAGCATCAGCAGTGGAGCGACCTTTGGTAACTGTTTGGATAAAATATTTGTCAGTATAAAATTTACAGAGGGTGGCATGGGGCCCCACTTAATAAAAATATTTATTTTTTCACACATATTTTCGGTTAAACTCACTTTGTATCTAAAAAATAAAAACTAAACTCATCTTGTTATACTTGAAAGGGCTCTCACGAAGCTTGAAGGCATTACGTCAGCCAATATGGGGTTTTACAAACTTTTAGCTCCCGTGGGATGAGAAAGGGGTACAAACTTTTATAAATTCACTTACCCAATATATTTAGAATAAGATGCAGTTTAGGAAGTTTGAACTAAATTCTAGTGTATATTATATTACATTGGAACAATAGTTGACCGAAACTACTTTACCTTATCCCGTAAGTACCTATTTAACACGTTCGGCGCCGGAAACGATCCAGTAAGCCCTTATGCTATGCCGGCCAAAATGAAATTTTGATCAAAACGTTGTGTTTTACTGGCACTCAAACATAAAATCACGCAAGCGTGTCACCGGCATATGATTAAAACAAAATTATCACAAGCATTGTGTGTTGTGTCAAAGATATTGGATTTGCAATAAAAGAAAATTGACATTGTTATTTTGGATCGCCATTCCGCATTGGACCCAATTTATATTTCCCAGGTTAATAAAGTAAATCAAACGTTCACAATCTCTGATTTGTATCAAAAAATGACACGGTTGCGTGCCACCGGTATTGTAAGGGTAATTTTTGTAACAATGCAAAACATACAGAATTTGAAACTAAGGAGGAATTTAATTCATATTTGAAAAACTTTACTGAACATTTAATTTGAAATTTTAATTTTACTAATTTTAATATTACGCATTCTCCGAGAAAAAAACTCAAACATAAAATCAAGCAAGATTTTCAGCGGCATAGTAGTAATTTTTTTTGATCAAGCAAGCGTGTCATCGGTAATAGCAGTAAGAATGTTTTGATCACCAACCTTGTGTCACTGGCACTCAAAATAATAATACGCAAGCGTATCACCGGTAATAACAGTAAGAATGTTTTGATCACCAACCTTGTGTCACTGGCACTCAAAATAATAATACGCAAGCGTGTCACCGGTCATAGAAGTAAAAATGTTTGATCACAAACGTTGTGGCACTGGCAGCGAATTTAAAATAAGAATTCATTAGGGATTTTATTTTCATAACCGCATAAGATTGAAATGAGTAAATGTTCGCTACAAGATTTGAATTATGTTATTTTTAAAGTTATATAAAAGTTTAAATTATAAATGAGTCTCAACTGAATATTTTCTTCTATCTTCGCGATTATTACTCAATGAAAAAAAAAAAATTAACGGATTACATTATCTCATTTTAGTTCCCGACGTTTCGAAAGCTTTTCAGCTTTCAATGGTCACGGGTGGACTGAGAAAAGATGTTTTTTCCTCTGTCAAAGTTACAATTTTGTGCAAACTACCCATTTTTGAAAAAAACAAAGGTTTACATACATGCCAGGTGGGCCTAAGCTATAAATAGTAATAGTTACACATGTGCCAGAAGGGTTTAATTATTGTATATTAATAATTTACTAAACAGCATTTCAAAAATGAGGCGTACTGAGGAGAAAAGAAACGCTGCAAAGAAAAACTCCCAGGCTACTTCATTACTAATTATAATATTTTAAAAACAGAGACTATTAACTATTTTTTAAACAGATAAGATATTTTACACCGTTCAGAAATTAAGGTTTTGCGGTCCTGTGTCTCGCTTGTTCCTTGATGAGATGTATTACAGGATCCCAAGCTGGTGGTAGTGACAATCCATCTTCTCTATTGAAATTAGGATGCTTTTTAATCTCAATAGCCTCGCGTAGCATTCTGGGAAAATATCTTTTTTCTTTGGCAAGGATCATAGAGTATATTGAATGTGTATTAATGGAGTCGTCAGTCAACGATCTCGAATACAGCGCCATCTATTGATGTGTGGCAAAATTATTCAAAAGTAATATATAACCATACCTATACGAAATAGCATCATATAGCATGGCATGATTCAACTGCCCCGCCGACGAGAAGTCAATTCCGAAACCTGCCACCCCAATACATGCTATAACCTTAAATCATTTTACATTATAAAATGTATTGAGACGATAGGCATCAGAATTGACTTGTCACCAGGCAGCGGGGCACTATTTCATAACGCCTTATTTAGATCTCTGGTGATATAAATCTTAAATAAGGCGTTACAAAATCTAGATAGATGCTACGAGGGAAATAAAATCCAAATTTCAGGAAGGTGTAGTTTTATTTCTTTTAGCAAAGTACTTGAAAGCATACAATTGCACAGGTTCTTCTCGCTCGTAGTCGCTTCTTTTACCTTTTAATATTTTGTAGGCCTTTTTGTCCGCCGACATTTTCGTCGCAACGCAAATCCAAATCAGAGGCAGATCGGTGTCCAGAAACAAAACAGAGTTCAAATGTAACGAGCAGGGGTTGTAGAGTCCAGGAATAGCCACGTCCTCGTGTAGACATTTTAATAAAACGTAGAGAAGACTTTCACGGTCACGAAAATAAACTGAAGCAAGTTTGAAAACGAAATTTTATAAAATTTGGCATTTTTAATGACAAAACAACAGCGTTCCGTTTGCGAGAATAATTAACATTGTCGTCACTGTTTATTTTACAATTGAATACCTTAAGTATATAATATTATTGCAAATATCAATAAATTGTAGTCATAAGTGACGATTACTCACTTTGGTAAATATTTTGAATTGTTTACCAGGAATTTAAAGAATAAGTTCAGAAAATATATTCTATATATTTTGCATAGAACTAAACGTAAAAGACACATCCGCCTAGAGTTGCTATGACAAAAATCCTGTTAGTAATACCATATAAAGCAAAAAATGCATTCCAGATTTAATTGTAGCTCCATCTGTTGTTAAGTGTTGAAGTAATATTATTTCCGCTGAACCTACTACTTTGTTCTAACTGAAAACAGTGTGGCAAGGATAGAAGGTTTATCAAACTTAATTGAGTGGTTTGGTTTGTCAATGACATGTTCACAGACTGCAGACCTATTACACCGACCGTGCTTGACATCTGCTATGTGCTCCTTCACCCGGGTTGATACACTGCGTTTCGTTTGACCAATGTATGAAAGACCACACTCGCAGTCCAGCTTATAAATGCCTGCACTCTGCAAAGGGGTGCTACTCTTCACGGGTCTAAGGTATTGAGACATCTTCTTCAACGACTTGAAATATGTTTTTATAGAAGCACGCTTCAAGATGTTTCCGATCTTGTCTGTGACCCCTTTGACATATGGTAATACGGCAGGTTTACGCTCAACTGTTGGTTTCTTCATACTGGGATTATGCTTGAAACGTGGTATCTGGAGCTCGTTGGGTCGAAGCGCACGTTTGACATTCTTCAACTCAGCAGTCAGATGTTGATTGTCGCAGATATCCCTGGCTCTCTGAAACAAAGATTTACCCACTGTAGCAAGTTGACAGGGATGGTGGTGAGATTTGCCATTCAAAAACCTATCTGTATGCGTAGGTTTCCTATGTACAGTATGACCTATGTCAATGTTAGGACCTCTAATTACTAGCACATCTAAGAATGCAAGTGAATTTTGATTTTTCAACTCCATAGTGAATTTAATTTTACTATGCATGGAGTTCAGATGGTCTAAGAAAGCTGAAACACTAGATCTAGGTAAAAACGTCGTAGAAACGTCGGGAACTAAAATGAGATAATTTACGCAATATAATCCGTTAAATTGATTTATTTCAATAAGTATAACCTAATATACTATAATGCACTAATGTTACAAGTTCGTATTTTTATATTAAATAGTTTCCGCGTTTACCATCTTCATAAAAAATAATAAATCCAAATCTCGCCTTTCAAGAGTCATTAACTTTCTGGAATGTTCGTCACTTTACTGCGCAAAAATCTTTGTTAAGATTACGCCTGTTGTGTTTTTTGTAATTTCCTTTAAAAGTCGTTTTAATGTCCGCGGAAGAAACTCCGGGAAAACATGGCGTTTCCAACAACGTACACGGTAACTTTTCGCGTCAGTAAGAGTTAGAATTTTGCGAAAGTTTTAGACACAGCGGTACACAGAAAGTTGTGTGTTTAGAAGTTTGAACAGTGACTGTAAAAACTTCCTGGGAGACTGCGCGGAGCTTAGTCTGTGTGATTTATATGTATTTCAAGGATCGCCGGGGTGGAGTATTTAAATGTTGACCTATTTATTCTTTCGCGGGGATTGTGCAGTTCAAGGGCCAGGGGAGAAACAAGCGTTACAATATTTGTAAACATTAACTAGGGAACAATCCTTTGTAATTTTACTGCACGTCGTTAGACTACTTTTATTTAATAATACTGAAACGTTTTTGATTCTAAGACTTGAGTTTGTTGTAATGTGTTTTTAGAGCAAAATTTGTATTTCTAATGACTGTTAACTTTAATTAATAACTGTACTAACTAACTGATGAGTTTATCTAACAAATGATAATTTCTCAGTCCACCCGTGACCATGGAAAGCTGAAAAGCTTCCGAAACGGCGGGGACTAAAATGATATAATATACGCGATATAATCCGTTAAATTGTTTTATTTCATGAGTAATAATCGCGGAAACAGAAGAAAGTATTAAATGATAATTATTTATTTTCTTAATTAAGTTCATCATCTGTATTACGCCAAAGGAGCATTTATTTCATTTTTGACTTATTATAAATAACGTACCTACATGACTCTTACGCTTTTTACATACTACATAATATTAAGAGCCAAATTAAAGAAACAATTGGCGGTAGTACCAAAAGTAAATAAAGTTACAAGCTGTCAAAAACTGTATCCGCGTTGAAAGGCAAACAAGACGTGGTTTTGATGAATGGGCCCCGTGGGTCGCACTAACGCCGTACCAATTTACGCTCCTTTCTACTGAGCCTCATAAACAGAACCCTATTAACGGTATCTTTTAAGCCTGCCTACAATTCTGATACAATGTCCGGTTTGGAAAAAATATCTTTTTGAGCTTTTGGATTTAGACTTTCATTTCATTCTGAAAATAAATTAAAAAGCTGACTTAAAAAAGTAATTTAGAACGAATTTGAAACTTACAAATATTTGTAATAGTATCTATTCTAATTTATTTTATTACGTTGATGTAAAAGAATATATTTATGATTCGTTAAATATATTGTATAAATATGCTTACAAAAACATATGAAGATTCTTAATCCATAATTATTTTTTTTACTTTGAACAAAAAAATTAAACCGATTGAAAAAAAGACGAAAAAAAAAATGTAGAGTTCCGCAGCCGTTACTACAAAGAAATGCACACAGCTACAGACGAAATAACTACAACGTGAAAAAGTGTTTATCAAGCTTTATAAGCACAAATTCATTGAAAGTATTTATCAAGCTTTGTCTTTGTTATTCCCCCCCCCCCAATATTTATTTTTCTTATCTACCAGACTAAGTAGCAGCTTATACAAGACACCTATAGGTACTCTAAATTTTACATAAAACAATTTAATAGATTATATCGCGTATATTATCTCATTTGAGTTCCCGACGTTTCGGAAGCTTTTCAGCATTCCATGGTCCCGGGTTGCCTGAGAAAAGATATATTTTTCTCTGACAAAGTTACAGTTTGAGCAAACTACCCACTTCGAAACGTTGGGAACTCAAATGAGATAATATACGCGATATAATCCGTTAAATAGTTTTATTCATCAATTTATATTTAGTAGTTTTTGAGTAAAATACCTATGACATACGAACGGACGGACGGATTAAGATGACGAAACTACATTGCTTTCGTTTTTGCTATTTTGGCTACGGAACCCTAATATAATTACAAATTATACATCATGCATTCAAATAAAAGATCAATTCAAATAAACTACTACAATGTCATGCGATACTAAAACGTTATTCTATTTTAACTTTATAGTATTGCTACCAAATGTACCAAAATTTGAACTTCCATTACTGTGACATTTTACTATAAAAGTCCGATAGTAATTATCATCTTTAAGTTCTACAAATAGGCCTACCACTCTTTGTACTTAATATGTAGCCAAGTACCATAATTTTGCTGTCGCTTGTTGCTGATTGCCGAAGCGGTATTGTCGAACGTTACACTTGTACCATACACACTGTCCATATGTACCCAAGCTGGCTTCAACCTGTGAATTGATACGTGAGCTTGTTTGTTCAGGAATTGAATATTATACATTTTTCGCTCCCTTTTTAATACTTTAAAAGAACCATTATAAGGCGGTTGCAATGACTTAGGTACAGAGTCATTTCTAAGAAGAACAAGATGTTCGCAAACATTTGTGTACGAATAACGTGTTTTTCTGTTATGATCACTTTCGATACCGGTTTAAGTTTATTTATCTTATCGCGAATATTATTTACAACACTTAATTGATCTCCAGACTCTATATTCTGAGAACGATTGAAGAAGTATCTTGGCAGCGCTTACTGCGTTATTCCCATGAGTTGTCATTAATCCTAGCCATTTTAGATTCCTAAGTACAAATGTTGTAATAGATATAAGAGTTATTTCGAAAAAAATACTGACTGTTGAGGTTGTTTCGGCTCTCTTCTCCACAGTGGTCTCCTCTTGGGAAACGCCGTAGAGTCAGACTTGTTAAAGTGCCCTTGCGGCCTACTTACAGAATAAAGATCATTATTTCATTCATTATTCATTTGAAAATGTTCTACCATTGCATTACCTTGAGAATGATATGGCATAGTTCTAAATTTATGAATTCTTGACAATTTAATTAATTCCCTGACTAAACAACTTTTAAATTAACGACCCTGATCGCTATTAAGCCTAATCGAACACCCATAATGCGCGATCCAGCCTTCATATTATATTGATTTGGCTACAACGTCGGGTATTATTTCCTCTATTGAAAAAGCTTCGGGGCAATTCGTACATTTATCTATCTATAATCGTAACTAGATAGCAAATACCCCGCGGAGATGTCGGTAAAGGACCGACGAGATTCACGTGGATATGTTCAAAGCGTCAAGCCTCCTCGAAAGCTCCTAATTTCGAAACATTGATACGATTAACCTTTGACCTCTGACATTGTATACATGACCTTGCATGATATCCAACATCCTTATTCATGTTAGGCTAAAATAGTAGATTGTTTGACAAGGGGCTAAAATAAGCACTTGAAGTTATTATTTGGACGAGCTCACGAAGTGAGCGAGGACAAATATGTCTGAGTGTCATAATGGCGGCCAGAAGTTATAAGTACAGCTGTTCGCCGTGCCCTGTGCTACGCCTGCTAGTTTTCCGACTTTAAGTTCCACGTATATGACTCCATAATTTGCCGCTCTTGATCCATTCTTGTTGGTCAAAATTTAAGCATCCAGGTATATGTGGAATGCCGCAGCAACGCAATGCAGATATGCTTCTTCCTCTTGATGCCGACAAGCTCCCGTAGTACCTCCGTCCATGATGTTGTGTCTAAGTTTTGATTGTTCAAAGTCCGTCATTAAATGCTTGAATGACGGACAAATTCCGCAAGAATCGTGGCTGAACCTTTTAAAGAAATGCTGCATGGCGTTCTCTTTACGATGTATTCTTGCACTTGTTGTACCAATAGCATTTTTCACACAAGTTTATTGCCGATAACCCTTTTAAAACTTTATCGCGTTATTCTCGAATCTATCAGGGTATAGACGAACTTTATCAGGGTTACCACGTCACGATTTAGATATGTTATTTGTTTTTTACTATATCTCCAAATGAATCTAATACTAGGGAAGTTAATTCGGCAATTTAAGAACATATTGGCAATTTAATTCAAAAGTCCAAAGTCAACACAAAAAGTACATTTAAAATAAAACACAAATTACACACTTCAAATCCCAGAATCGACTAAGTAGGTACTTGAATCCAGGTCCTGCGTCGGGCCCGATGAGTCACGAAGTGTCAAATTTGCGTGACTAGCACGCAAATGAAATGTGCCATAATGTCCTTATATATTTTAACGGAAATGACGACCGCTTCCCTTTAATAGTTTTATTTTACAGTACGTACCACTTTATAGTAAACTCTATTTTTTACTGTATTAAACAATCAATATTTTCCCTGTTACACCGGAAACATTTTAGGCCGAATGCAGGGTTCAAATGTCAATTTACCGTTGAGAGCTAAAAGCATCACAATTGCTTTACACTGCGCTGCAAATGTTGCGTGTAAAAGGTTCTTTAGTCGAGTAATACACAATGTAGCGACGTAATGAAAAGATGACGTTCAATGCTCCCTAAATCACTTTCGTTATTGTATAAAGTCGAACATTTAATAGTATTTTATGCAATAGTTGTACTAAAAGGCTCATAAAACGCAAGTGGCTAGGTTTGCAATACGAGCCACAGGCGAGTACTACAGCTGTAAGAATACAACGTTGCATACATTGCTTATTTTTAATTAATAAAATGATATCTACATTAAGTATTATCATGTATTACCGAGATTGATGACCTGGTTACAAAATAGTACCTATTGGATAAATAAGGTTACTTTTTAAAACAGTTTTTCAAAAGAAACATCAAAAAAGGCTACGCTACTTCTTTTACAAACTAATCATTCTTCCGTGACATCAAACTACAGGTATTCTCCTAATTGAAACCTCTTAAACTAGGCCAGCGGTTTCCAAAACGGAAAAAAAGGATTATTTAAGCCGGCAACACATTTTCCATTTGTTTCCCGATCTGAAAGCGTTTGAAAGCAACTTCCCATCGGTGGACCGGAAACTCGTTTGCCACCTGTATTTCCGGGAAAATATTTGTATAAAAAGGTAAAAACCGGTGTATATATTTTTGACATTTACACTAGTATTGGCATTGAGAAGGAAATAACGGAAGTCGGTCTTAACCACAAATATATTTTTCAAATTTTATCAAGCTAGGAACATTAAAATACGAGGATTGTCATTGTCGTTGAATCGTGCCCCAACCGCAAGGGGATATTTTAGACAAAACTAGATGGCGCCTTAAAACTAAACATTTAACGATATTATAATTGAACAAACTAACATAGTACAGTAACATTATAATAGTTCAGAAACAGATATATATACTATTATAAAGGTGTAAAAATGAAATGTCTGTACATTGAAAATATTTTCAAAAAAAATATTTTAACAGACTAAGTGGAGATCATTGAAACGAAAAATTTTATTTTTAATTTTTTGTATAATCGTATGGGTCGTTGTGGCTTCATCACGCAAAATCGGCTAAACGGATTCCTACTTTTTTAGTACGCGGCTAGCTGGGTATCTCCAGATGGTTATATGATACTTTTTACCCGACTGCACTGTCGAAAAAAAGCGGGTTATGACTTTTTCTCCTCCGCGAACGAAGTTGCGGGCGCCTTCTAGTAATAAATAAATGTTTACATTCAAAATACTGTGTCACGCTTTCGAAGTTGAATGATTGTAAATAATAATTCTTGTACATAGATTGCATTGTACATATCGGGTAACAGTTTTTTGTATGGAGATCGAAAGTCCTCTTGTTTTAATGGTCCCAAGTTCATAAACAGTTTATAGCCACATGCGTCATTTACGTATATCTATATTCTAATCAATATCAATCATCTCCAATCTCTTCTACGAATCGACGGTATATCACCAATATATTATTGCTATGTACATAGCTACTGGATAAAAATAAACCGGACACGTGGAGTCTCACTCGTGCACCGAGGAGGGTTCCGTACAAACTATTACTAGGTTAGGTTATATTTTCTTCTGTTTCCGCGATTATTACTCATTGAAATAAAACAATTTAACGGATTATATCGCGTACATTATCTCATTTTAGTACCCGACGTTTCGGATGCTTTCCAGTTTTCCATGGTCACGGGTGGACTGAAAAAAGATGTATATTCCTCTGTCAAAGTTACAATTTGAGCAATCTACCCATTTTTGAAAAAAAGAAATAAAGGTGTACATACATGCCAGATGGGCCTAAGCTGTAAAGACAGTTACACATGTGCCAGAAGGGCTTAATTATTTTATTCTAATAATTTACCAAGCAGCATTTCACAAATGAGGCGTACTGAGGAGAAAAGAAACGCTGCAAAGAAAAACTCCCAGGCTACCTCATTACTAATTATAATATTTAAAAAACAGAGACTATTAAAGTACTTTTTAAACAGATAAGATATTTTACACCGTTCGGAAATTAAGGTTTTGCAGTCCTGTGTCTCGCTTGTTCCTTGATGAGATGTATTACAGAGTCCCAAGCTGGTGGTAGTGACAATCCATCTTCTCTATTGAAATTAGGATGCTTTTTAATCTCAATAGCCTCGCGTAGCATTCTGGGAAAGTATATTTTTTCTTTGATAAGAATAGAAGGTTTATCATACTTAATTAAGTGGTTTGGTTTGTCAATGACATGTTCACAGACTGCAGACCTATTACACCGACCGTGCTTGACATCTGCTATGTGCTCCTTCACCCGGGTTGATACACTGCGTTTCGTTTGACCAATGTATGAAAGACCACACTCGCAGTCCAGCTTATAAATGCCTGCACTCTGCAAAGTGGTGCTACTCTTCACGGGTCTAAGGTATTGAGACACCTTCTTCAACGGCTTGAAATATGTTTTTATAGAAGCACGCTTCAAGATGTTTCCGATCTTGACTGTGACCCCTTTCACATATACGGCATTCGGCAGGTTTACGCTCGACTGTTGGTTTCTTCATACTGGGATTCTGCTTGGAACGTGGTATCTGGAGCTCGTTGGCTCGAAGCGCACGTTTGACATTCTGCAACTCAGCAGCCAGATGTTGATCGTCGCAGATATCCCTGGCTCTCTGAAACAAACATTTACCCACTGTAGCAAGTTGACAGGGATGGTGGTGAGATTTGCCATTCAAATACCTATCTGTATGCGTAGGTTTCTTAAATCGGAAACGTCGGGAACTAAAATGAGATAATGTACGCGATATGATTCGTTAAATAGTTTTATTTCAATAGGTTAGGTTAGTTAAGTCTATCGTGGAATCTATCGCGTCGCATACAATAAATCAAGTGCCCACTTAACGCAACCGAGTGGTACAAAATATATTTGAAAACGTAAAAAATATACTGGACAAATGTGGTTTTAACTTTTTCGTTCATAAGTAGTAATATTAATATTAATTTACATAATTCGAGAAAATTTTACAGTCAACCTTTGGGATAGAGGGGTAGGTATTTTTTTGTACATTTTGGGGAAAACCCACTTGACCTAGCAGCTATGTTTGCAGTGCACTTTCATTTACCCGTAGTTTTGCCTGTGTAAGCTGGAATTATGTAGCCAATGTTGTAATCCATGCGCAGATTTATATGTGCGCCAAGTTTATCTTATGCGTTCGAGGGTTCACAACATCAAACATCAAAACAAACTTTCTCGTGTTATAATATCAGTGAGTTTTTAGAAATATCTATACACGTTTAAAATGCTGACCCCACAACCCAAATATGGCCCGAAACAAGTCAACCACCACAAACCCGGTGGGAATAGAGCCGGCCGCCTAATACAGACATAATTCATAAGAAGTATAAAACCAAATACCCACAGGCGCCATACATCACCGCCGATGTCAGTGAGCTCTGTCTGCATTAAAATTTGATTTAACGACAACTTTTTTTTGGTTTGTTTATAATATGTATGTCAATATTTCAATAATATAAATATTGGTGAACAAACAAATGCAATTTTATATAAAACTCCCCGAGATGCAAGAATATTAAAATCTCATATTTGGACTTTCCTAAAAAACGCTTCATATTAAAGCTTACTAGCTTGTGACGTCTCACGATTAGTATTTACTTTGTATGGGGAAATTAAGAACTTTGTTCTGCAGCTATGTTAAAACTTGCGTTTATCGCAACGGATTCATAACAAAAGTTATCATACATTTTATGGGATTTTCAATGGTATTATTAGTTATTAATATCTTTATACTTTAGAAATGGATTTTTCCACCCAACTTTAAGGGCTCATAAAGAAAGCTACACGTAAAATATCGTACTCGAAATTTCAACGAAGTTCCTTATTCTGCTTGTTTTATCAGGTTCTTATATATTTTTCTGATTTAAGCTTAAACAATTCTCAAGAACTTACACAACAAAACAAAACAGAATTTTAATCTCTATTGAAACCCTACTTACTACCCTATTGAAGTCCCTACCAATGAAACTATGATTTATGTTTTATTATATTGAGACAATGAGTAACTTATTTATTTGTATTCTTTAATTTATCATAAAATGGGTATAAAAAGTGAACTATGAAATATCAATACATTCTTAAAAAAAACCGGCCATGAGCATATCGCACCTTGTTTAGTGTAGGGTTCCGTAGCCGTTACTACAAAGAAATGCACTACAGATGAAAAAATACTATTTAAAACAGGGCATCAGCTAAAGAGCGTATCTTCATGGCATTTAGGTACCTCATGTTGTTGAGAAGCGTAGTTTTCCAGCAATAACTCAGAAACTGGATAAAGTTGAAAATAATTATAGCTGAAAGTATTCATTAAGCGTAATTTCATCAATATACATTTTATGCTTTTTAGTAAAATGCCTGTGATATACAGACGGATGGATGGACATGACGAAATAACAAGGATTCCGTTTTTGCAAATTTAACACTAAAAACCTAATCTAGGATGCTACCGGGAGCGGGGCAGGGTTCAAGCTACAGGTGATTAGGGCCCCAGCGACAAATACCTGTTGATAATCACATTAAATCAAAGAATACTTTCCGTATATGAGCTCTATAAGTTTTATATATATCAAGTCCGGAGAATCGTACCATAACTATGGAATCAGTTATTTTCTTTCTCTCTCTCTCTTTCTCTCTCTCTCTCTCACTGTTCCATTTTGGATATCTAGATATCTCTGCTCCTACGACTATTACCTACGCCATAAAGTGTAAAATGACATTATTTTATTTTATTTTACGAGGATGTAATAATAATATGATTTAAAAAAAAATCCCATCAACTAATCGTATCGGTCTCCCGCTACCATCGGTCACCAGCCAGCGAGCGTCGCACGTAGGTAGCCTACGTCGCAGTTAGGCTGTTTTACGACGGTGGACTTGACGCGCCAAAATAATGCCATAACACAGATGTACAAGTTACGTTATAATTTTATATTCACCTATGGGGTTTTCGCTTTTAACTAGAAGACATATAATAACGTTTTGTGTGAGTTTTAATAAGAAAAATAACTTTTTAAACTGACCCGAGGTGCGAGCCGTCTAAATATAATACCGAAAATAAACGTCAATCCCTAGGCTAGATATCCAAAAAGGAACAGTTTGGGAATCTTTGGTAGCTATTAGTAGAGCACTTTCAAGAATGACTCTCCTAATTTATTCAATTGATACGCTATATTTCCTGAACTAATGCTGACCGTAAAGTGTCGTCTGGATTTGCTCGAACAAAGCTAGTAAAGCTAATAGATAAAAATTCGGTCCAGTAGCATTTCGTATAATCAAAGTTAATAGCTAATATTACTGCCTAAGTAAAATAATAAAGAAGCTAATAAATGACTCGTACATATTTATAATTAACTATTTCTTTGCTGACTCTTCTCTTAATACAAAGGGATACTTAAACAAAAACTCCAAACAAAGTTGCGAAACCATTTCAATCACCTAAAGTTTATCAACCCCTTTCACGTGTTACTTAAATCTAAAGTGCCTTCAACTATTCTGAGCTTAAACCTGGTCCATATTCTGGTATTCATCTTAGAGCCTTAACTTTAAAAGTAATTTAAGTTTAACGGACTTTAAACGCCACGATCCCACAAATGACCTGAACTTCGCAAACGATGGATCATTGAATGTCGCCTATGTCAGCGGAGGTTTGGTTATAGTAGAAGGGTTGCAAAGATGTATAATAACTTTGATTCGCTGCGGCATCATTTTGATTCCGTTATATTACGTAATTAATATTTTATATTATATATCCTCATTTCTGATTCTATTACGAAAAGATACCGCTTTCCACTGCACATTACGTCACTCTGAGCCGCCTTATGAGACCTAGGTAGACGGATGACCTCGTAAGGGTCGCGGGGAGTCGGTGGATGCGGTCTGCGCAGGACCGCACCCTGTGGCGAGCTATATGGGAAAGAGAGAATGTTGCGAAACGTTTCAAATTGATTATTTTTAATCCTATTTCGAAGCAACAAAGTACAATTATTTAAATTCATTATATAATTTTAATCAAATAATGTTGTATTATAAATAATTGAATTGCATATTTTTTAATTAAAATATTCAGTAAAAATGTATAAAAACTAATTTCCAATATTCATGTTACATGTACCTATACATTTTATGTATGGCAACTCTAATGTTAAAATTTGACTTTTTTGGCGGTTGCCATCTTACCTTTTTTATATTCACGACCACTGTAACGGACTTGCTTTCCAAATAATTCTTTCCATCTTTGGATTATACCATCTACCAAATTTACAGTCCACTTTTTATTCCATCACCATTATCATAATATCCTGAAGAACTCGTCGAGGAGTTACGGATTTTTACAAGAATATTATTTCATTTATTTACATTTTTAGGCTAGATTTTAAAAACAAATTATATAATCAGTAAAATACAAAAAAAATAAATAAACGAAATATAAACACGTTTACACTTCCAAACTGGGTGTCACCGACAAGCGGGATTGGGCTCAAGCTATCGGTGGTTACGGAACCACTGGTGGTAGCTTCTGCCCAGTTGAGCCCGGTCCCGCTGCAGCCCTCTGCAGATAGAGAGGAACCTTCTGACGATACCCTTGATCCAGTCACTTAGCAAAATGTTGGTCGAGTCGAAACGCTATAAGACCGTTTATCGAAATGACTATCGCAAAAATGATAGCTGATCGATATTCTACTAGCTTAACGGTAACTTATAGCAGTTATAGCACAACATAAACGTGTATGTAATCTAACTGAATAAAGATTCGTAAAGAAGTTTTCTCTTGTAATATTAATATTATTATACTATATAAGTGCTAAAATAAAGAGTTTTTAATGATTTATAATAATCAATATCCCTAAGAGGTAGAGCATTTTTACATATGGAACCCCTATCCGGCATACAGCTCGCCGTATACAGGTTTAAAACTCGGTATTTGTTACCTAACGAAAGATCGATTACCCGTTAACGTACTATGATCATGTTGTGTCACGGGATTGTATTGACAAGGCTCGTATTGCATCAACTGGCCATCATCATAACATATTGAATACAAATTGGTATACATCAGAATTTGAGAGCGAGTAATTAAAAAAGTATGTTCATATGCTGCTTTCATAGTTTAAAAGGTTGTAAGTATAAGGCTTGCAATAATAATCTACGCACATTTATGAAATGGGTGTGAATATAATACCTACATCATTAATTTCAATACTCGATACATCAGCGTCCGTTTCGTTTGGATCGAGCCGATCACTCATTATTATAGCCCTTTAAAAATGTTTATTTTATTTGTATGAATAAACAAACTGGTGTAACGGGAAAGGTAAAAGGTTATCGTTATATGCGTAAAACAATGGTGCTGTTATCATATGCAAAGACTTTTATCGTGAAAGTTATAGATGAGTAATTAATTATATTAAAAACTAGAAGGTGCCCGTAACGTTCGTCCGCGGAGGAGAAAAGTCATAACCCCTCTTTTTTTCTTTTGCGTAGTCGGCCAAAAAGTATTTTTTTCACAGTCTTTTTTGCGCCAAAGTTTGGACACGTTACTTTTATAGTGATTTATTACATAGTATTATATAAGAAATGCATGACGAAAGCTCCCGTCATCTGAATATTAAAGTCCCGGGATTCACAAAAGTTGAGATATGGTGTTTTAATAGTCGAACAGACAGACATAAAGACAGAGTCGCACCATAAGGGTTCCTTTTTTACCATTTTTGGTACGGAACCCTAAAAACAGTACTTATATTATGTTCGAAGGTTTAAGGAAGATAGAAGTAATAAATCAAATCAATATATATAAGCTAAATAATTGCAAGCTGCAAATGTCTGAATTCTCAATCTTTGGAAACCTTCTATTGTTGAGATGTTTTTAAAAAATACACAATATTTTCTGCATTGATACACTTCGAGCACGCGCGGGAAAATCGCCAGGAAAATAATATTCAGCGAAAAGGCGTTTGGCACGGGTCAACCTGTTAGGAATTTCCTTCCGTGTCGCTTGTGAAATTTTATTCTTGTATAGAAAACGGTACATTAAACTTGGCTGCTTTTCTCCGGTTTGTGCGTGTATAACGCTAGCGTTTTTTTTAATGCTTGGAAAATGTTATTTTTGACTAGAACATTACGAAATTTCCCAGATTAAGATTTTTACTTGAAACCATTGCCTTTTCATTTCACATTACTATTTCGTCACAATCAGGCTCATTTTAACGATAACGTTTCTTATTTTCTGTAAAATGTTGTATACAATCCAATATGTTAGTTAGGTTTTTCTATAATGTTATGAAATGATTACTGTATCGGACCGTTATTAACATAAGGTGGCGAACTTATGCATTTTTTGAAACATACTTACTAGTAGTTAGCTTTTACGTTGTTGCTAAAGCTTAAGTTTCTATCAGATTAGCGGATGTTTATGAAACAAATTACAAGTGAATAAACATTACCAATGCAGCCGAGTTTTAGGATATTGATAGATGTCAATTCAACATCAATTCCTTCCTTTATTCATATTTTACTAATTTTGTCACAAATTATGTAAAACAAAAACACCGGCCAAGAGCATGTCGGACCATGCTCTGTGTATGGTTCCGCAGCCTTTAATATAAAAAAGTGCACTACGGATATGAAAAAAACATGATGTGAAAAAGTGCACCAGCAAAGGAGCGTTTCTTCGTGGCACTTACATCGTTTTGTTGAGAAGCGTAGTTCTTCGGCAATAACTCAAAAACGGTATAAACGATCTTGTTAAAAATAATTTTCGTTGAAGTTATTAAATTTTATCTTTGTAATCTTTTTCATATTTCTTTGACTTTCAGTTTAGAAGAAAGAGGAACACAATTTATGCTATTTTCGGATCGATTACATCCGAAAATATTCAGTTAATCACTTTTTTGTAAAACCTTTTTTTTTTGGAAACTGTCGATATAAATGTGCTACACGTTGATCTTTGCATTTTTTTTTCCCCGAGTGCCCCGAAACTAAGTAGCGGCTTACACAACATTCCTATACTGAAAATTTCATTAATAACATCCAGTATTTTATGAGTAAAATGCCTGTGTCATACAGACGGACGGACGGACATACATGACGAAACTAAAACCTTAAAAATCGTTGCATTCAAAGTACTGTAAAAAGGGGGTGGACCCCCTTTTCACTGTTTACCCTTTACCCCTCCAGTACGAAATAATATTATCATTACGGTATTATTCAACTCGGTATATTTTTTGTATGCAGGTTCCCAGTGACGGCAGATATGGCGCCAGTAAGCTCGCTTCTTGTCTACTATGTGACGGGAGAGGGAGAGCCCGTTAGCGATGTTGCTAGTTTCCACGTGCGGCTGCTGCACAAGGAGGTATTTTTTATTTACTATTCATAGAATATTTGTTTTTCAAGTTAAAAATTAAACAAGTTAGAAAAGTATAAATTTTGAAAAAGAATAGCTCAGCTAAAAGCTGTTGCAGTAAAATATCGTGTAAGACAAAAACAAGTTAAGGATGGGACGAGTTACAAAAGTGTCAAGTTTGAGAGGACAATTGTAGGAAAAGTACGGTTTTGTCCTGAGAGTGCCTAACGTATTATTGTATTGTATACGTATGATTTAATTAATTACCACATTAAAACAAGTCAAACGATTATAGTTATTAGTTTATAAAAATATATACATAACTAGAAGCAACTGCGTCCGCGGAGGAAAAATCAATCAATCAAAAAATCCAAAAAAAGTATTTTTCGGTTTAGTGACCTGCAAATAGTCCGTTACAATAGTTTTTTTGAAAATATCTTCAATGTACATTTCATTTTTACAACTAAATATGTAAAATAATAGTGAATCAAATTGGCGCTTTAAAATTGTTGCACTGCGTTCTAAATAATAAGTAAGTCCTCGGTGTAGCAAAGCATCTGCCACTACAGTGTAAGTGTATAAGGTATTCCAAGCTATATATTTTGGGTGTAGGATATTCTTATCATAAGATCGGCTCCATATTTGTTTATCACTGTCTATTATAAAATAATGAAATAATGATCTTTATTCTGTAAGTATGTCTGACTCTGTATTTATGTCTGACTGTACGGCGTTTCCCAAGAGGATAACACTGTGGAGAAGAAAGACGAAACAAACTCAACAGTCAGTCACTTTTTTCGAAATAACTCTTATATCTATTACAATATTTGTACTTAGCCTATCCTAAATATATGTTTTAAGTATAAACTGAATGCGTAGTTCTTCAAGAAAACATATCAAAACTTATAAACGTAAACAAACAATAATAAATAATAGAAGACAAAAAATCAATATATATTTTTGTATTTAAGTACGTTTGATATGCCACGTTATAACCGTGTCCCGGTAAGGGTAAATTATTTGGTTTCTGTTTTGGGTCATGCATTTTTGTCTGTTAATTAGTCCTCTCATAATATATTATGCCTTCGCCATTAGAGACTATTCAAAGTACTTTTTGAGAGCTGGAAAAGGTAATTAAAAAGCATCATCTGGTTACTTATTATTAAAATGTGTACATTGGCCTACGAATGATTTGGCTACTTTACGAACGCGGAATATATTAGGACGCTACGGTTAATATGTTGATGCCTTTAAAAAGTTCTCTTAAGGAGTCACGGGAATTCAGGTTATATGTTATATATGGACTGAATCGCTCTTTTTTGTAATACAAATATAGTCTGTATGTCAGCTGCTTTGCCCCAAACCAGATGAAAATACGAGTATATATGTCTTTCTTTAGTCGTAAAGATATATGTATTGATTTCAAAAGATTGATTTAAACTAACACGATTTTCACTACAGACAGACATAAAATTATACTGTTTTTAGTATTTGTTTCAAATTTCAACTGTCTAGCTATCACGGTTCATTAGATACAGCCTGGTCACAGACGGACAGACATACAGACGGACAGACAGCGGAGTCTTAGTAATAGGGTCCCCTTTTACGTTTTGGGTACGGAACCCTAAAAATGGTTGACATATTTGGCTTGTCAGGTGAGAGGTAGGTAAAAATAGGCTAAATAAATATTCTGTACAATTTTTCTCGGGAATTCAGAAATACCGACTGTCAACAAATTTGATTAATTGAACTGACCTAAAATGTTTTATCAGCTGTTTTTGTTTGCTTAGTTGTGCAGCATATAACTTGAAGTGTGCAATGGAATAATTTATAATGGGCCCCTGTATAAAATCACACCCAAATGTAGGCTTAAATATAACGGTCGGTTGAAATATTTAATCTATGTGGCAGCAACATTTATCCTTTTGGATCCGGGTGGTCACTACGTGCGAGTGACAGGGCTTTATCGGGCTGAAAACATATTTTGACGTTTAGCTCTCTGCCCATTTTGGCTCGATCGCGTGGTTTATTTCAAGATGAGATAACGTCATTGTCAGTTACTTTTATTGCTCAATAATTAAAATTACATTTCATTTCATTCATTATACTAAACTAGGAACAGCTGTAGTGAACTATTTAATAAACAACATCGGATAACTCACGTATAATTTCCGAACGCTATTTACGTGTCTATGTTATCGTGTTAATAACTGTGGTATTTATATTATATCTTCTATACTATTATAAAGTTGTAAAAATGGAATGTCTTTACATTGAATATACTTAGAAAAAACTATTGTAAGGGACTATTTGGAGGACACGAAATCGAAAATATATATTTTTTTTATTTTTTGTAAGTTCGTATGTGTCGTTGTGGCTTCATCACGCCAAATCGGCTAAACGGATTTCAACTATTTTTGGTACACGGGTAGCTGGGTATCTCCAAATGGTTATAGGATAGTTTTTATCCGACTATGCTAAAGAAAAAAAGAGGGGTTATGACTTTTTCTTCTCCGCTAGCGAAGTTGCGGGTGTCTTCTAGTCAGTTATAAGTACAAAACTCTGCATGTTTCAAACTATGCCTAAAATACGAAACTTTGTATAGTTCAAACTTATATTTAATGTAAGACATTGATTACCCTCTTATTTTAGTATCATGATTTTTTCACGCTACTGAAGTTTAATAAGTTGTACCAGATATTGTATGGTTTTCTACAAATTGAAATCCACTCTTTTTTTTTTTTTTTTATTATAAATAGATGGGCATTTGACCGCAATCTCACCTGTTGTTAAGTGACGATGCGGTCAAGGATGTATCATGCCCGTCTAGAAACAGCCTATTCACTCTTGTCTTGAACACGCCCAAATTATAATGGTCGGGGAACACACTCGCAGGCAACGATTTCCACTCCTTTGCGGTACGCATGATAAAAAGTACTTACTTATACAGTTTCAAATAAAAACACACGTCTATGTTTAATTAAATGGAAAGTTTCCAAATCGAATCTCCCTCCATTAATTCATAATTATTGAGCAAGAAGCCTCCAAAGCTCTTCAAGTGCCTATTACATAGGGACACTGATAACTAGGAAATATTAATAAAATGTCCGAGATGAAAAGCCGTAACTACCCCATTTTAATTAGTCCTAATTGCCCCCTTCCTTGATGACGCCATTTCCTGTGACAAATTTTATAATCGTCTGCGTACTGCGAGGCTGTTAGCCTTATTGGGCTTTTAAATGGACGGTGATGGCGTAAATAGTATGGGGGAAAGCTAATTTGTTCAATATTTTCAGTGAGTAGTGTAGTGTGCAGTTATGTACTAGAGTTGGGTACAGATATATGCGAGCCTCTCATTAACTAACGTTACGTAAGTACGTTACAAAATTATAAAATGTTATTAATTATTTAATTTTTCGAGAATTATTGACTTCTTGACTTTTGGAAAAGTTGAAATGTTTTTTTTTTCAAGCAGAAGCTACAATGTCCATGTTAAATGTCACTGTATAAAAAATCTAAGTGACATCTTGCCTATTTTAAAGTATTCAAATACGAATGTCTGGCTTATCTACGGGTAACTTATGTATACTTACTCCTCGCCATTGCAATTCCTAAACTGGGTACTAACAAATAGTATTAGCTTGCTTAAATTAGGCACAATTTCACCACGCTTGGTTAGTTATTAATAGCTGACTAAGGACGTCAGTTTCAACCATTTGAGCGACGTAATCAAACGTTAATAAACAGTAAACATTTATGTTATACCATGGCAAAATTAGCCTAAGAAGTTACTGGTTATCCTTAGACTTTGTTAAACCATCTCTACAAATCGTTAACATATACGTACACGCTACATGTATGCTACCAATACAACAGTAACCCGGCTTAATCGCCCAGGATACTAATGAAAGGCAATTTATCGTCCGCTAAAGGCCACAATTAAGATCGCCTGTAATTCCGGCTTCAGCTGAAATCTGTACGATTGGTTCTCTGTGGATCGAGCCCATTTATATTTTACATGTATAAAAAATGGAGACAGGAGAGTTATTCATTATATATTTTTTTGCGTAGCCAATACACACCGTGTTTTGTTTCGTCGACATATTGTGTGAATTACTCGCAGAGACTACGAGGTAGAGTATTTCTGTTCAATCGATCACAAAACATGGACAACTATGACATGTTATTTAAACAAACTGATAGCGTTGTAGTATAATCAAGCATAATTAATTAAATATACACAATGTAGAAAGAAAAAATATATTTATATAGTTAATTTTAAACAGAAAATTGTATTTAACTAACTGTATCATAGTTTTCTTTCTTACTTTGTATATATATATTTATAGTAGTATGTATGTTTAGTATATGTATATGTATAATATGTATGTTTGTTTTTATTTATTTTTGTATTATATGTAATCTTATCTCACCACCAACTCATTTCTAGCTATTTTATGTCATTTCCGTTACCCAAAGGTTGTCTGGAAGAGATCGCTCTTTAGCGATAAGACCGCCTATTGTTTACCTATTTTATGTTAAGGCTCTATTGAACTGTTTCTGTTGTTGGTGTGCAATAAATAATTGTTGTGGTTGTTGTTGTTGTATTTATAATTTACACAAGTGCCTTAATTTTAGTAATAAGAAAAACGAATGTTGTAGATTAGGTGTTTTTATATAGTGGCGCCCGACCAGGATACATGTTTGAATATGTGTCTTGTAAAACCCATAAATGCCGTAAAGAAATTACTAATGAAATATTAAATATTTTAAAAACAGTAGGTACCTATATGATAAGATATATTGTTAGTATCTTTAATAAACTATTTTATTTGACTTGAAAACTGTTCCCTACGTAAATTGTAAATTGGAATAAATGCCTTTATGTGTGATGGTTTTCAAACAGTAAATAAATAACATTTTATCGCTATTTTGAACTTGATAATTTGTAGATATATGCTGTTGAGTGTTTCAGGTTTCATAAATACGTATAGCTTACTAAAACAAAGTCTACTAATTTATAACTTAAATTTCGTTATTTTAACCTTCTAAAGGAATTAAATTCTTTATAAACATTTCTTAAATAACTTACATTAGCGCTAAGACAGGACTTTGGAATATCTCAAGGGAATTAAACAGGGGTTACTAATTTTCGGGATATAATATCGAAGTCACTTCCTACGTATTACTGAAAATTTTAAGAAAAGCCCTTCTTGTACCTATTTATTATTAACGTCTCCATATTAAACGTAATGAAGAGGGTGTATCGAAAATTTGAGCTATTTTTTAGTGAGATTTTTGTCAAATCTGGTATATGAAACAGGCCGGTTTTCCGATATGTGTTTTTTGACTATTCAGCGCCTAAAACGGAATCATGTTTGCTTAAAATTTCCTCGATAGAAAAGTTATCCAAAAACGCGTCTTCAACTTCGGTTTTTTGTCTAGTTTGTACAAACAACAGATTAATAAACGGCTAAATTATGTAAAAATGTCATTCTCCCTTATACTGCTACTTCTGTTAAAATTTATGTCAGTAACGTAAATTTTAACAGAACATAATAATATCTTCGATTTCATTGTACTTTAACATCTGGCGCTTACGCCAAAAACCCCCAAGCATGTAGTGTATTAGCTTTCTCCTTCTTTGATGCGCGCGAGCAAAAAATGCGTCCCTCATTACAAATTACGCTCATTGGCTGGCCCCGCGTTTGGGGCGTGGTATACGGATGACGATGCAGGCCCTTAACGTGTAATTTGACGTTCCATATTAGAAAAATGAGATAAGTTTTTTAGGTACCATAATGTGCACCACTATATAAATGAAGGGCATTTTTTAAGTTTTATAGCTATACCTCGGCTAAAAAACAATTTAGGTATATACTCTATATTGTTCAAAACAATATAGGGGAATGGCCACAAAAAAATTTGATCGTAACGTGAAAATATATATTAGTTAGTAAAAATTACCTTACATATCTCCAGCTAAAGAGGCTTTTTTTTTTGCTTAGGCCATCAATTAATTTGATAGTAAATTGAAATAAAACAATTTAACGGATTATATCGCGTATATTATCTCATTTTAGTTCCCGACGTTTCGGAAGCTTTCCAGCTTTCCATGGTCACGGGAGGACCATAATAGTCATGAATAGTCAAAAAACACATATCGGAAAACCGGCCTGTTTCATGGAAAGCTGGAAAGCTTCCGAAACGTCGGGAACTAAAATGAGATAATATACGCGATATAATCCGTTAAATTGTTTTATTGATAGTCAATTGTTTTATTTGTTTTAACTAAAACGGAATTAGTTTATTGTAACCACAAAAACTGAATAGAAATTCTCCGCGCAGAAGTGGCCCTTATTTTGTTTTGAGTAGTATAAATTAGTACCAAGGATAAAAAAATCATGTTTCGCAGGTCGCGGTGGCCGTCGAAGAGAGGCGCTGGTGGTACCCGAGGGCGGCGCTGCAGCTACGCGTACTTGCCCCTCCGGACTCGACGATGTGCCTCATCGGCGCCCGCGCTCCACCTGACGCCAGATTTGATCCTCATCAGACGTAAGAATTAGGCGTTTCCAAAGTTACCCGCCGTTTTGTATTTATTTCAGGCTATGGATTTTTTTTTAGGTAACAAACAGTCACAATTAATAACTTACATGGCTATTATTACTACGGTAGATGACCTGGAGTACCATAACTTTAGGTTATAATCTATTTAGGAACGGTGGGTGGCGAAATATCAATGGTATTAATTATTTATAACTATTTGTTAACCGATAAAGGATAACGAGTAAGTACACATTGAGTACAACACTTCGTTTCTTTTTTATTATAACTAGAAGGTGCCCGCAACTTCGTCCGAAGTGCACGTAGTTACACAAAAAGTATCCCTGAACCATCCTTAGACATCCGAAAACACTAGTGTTAAGAGATGTAAAAATCGTTTTTGCGTGATTAGATCCCAAAGATTACGACTGAGCGACGGTGCGAGAGATCAATAAGTATTCATGCTTTTTTTTTACCCCTGTAGATAGGCAAACGGAATTGTATAGGTAGTTTTATAATAGTATAGACTAGAGGGTGCTCGCACCTTCGTTCGCGAGGGGAAGAAAAAAGTCACCTCTCTCTCTCTCTCTATTTTACTTTTCCATAGTTGGGTAACGGTGAACTAGAATTAAAATGATCTAATATACAAAATGTCAATCCGTTGCACCTGTTATAGCGTAAAAGAAGGGCAAACGAACAAACACAGGTTCACATTTATAATATTAGTGTGATAAAATGATTTACAGACATTTTGTTTTAACGTCTTTAGTACATTTGAGATGCCACCTTGGCGAGTGTTGTAACCACTGTCTAGCATAACTTACCGCCCAAACACAAGTTATTGTTTTGTTACTTATGTAACGAGGTGCAAAAAACATCCGGGAAAATAGAAACTTCATTAATATCTTCGATAAGTACACTAATTCAACTGTGACTGATGTATTTTAAGATACAATAAACTTTTCTTCTTTCGATTTCTGGTAGCTGGCGTCATTTCGCGTCATTAATCACAAGCTCGAAGATGTCACGTCGATGATATGATAGTTTCTTTTATGCCTAACTCTCGAGACGAAAAATGACCTTGTTTGTGTCAGTTTTTATTCACCATGAAAGAAACCCGGTGAGAAATTGCTTCGGAAAGTCTTTGTGTGTTTTTGTTTTGGTATTAACTATTTGTAGCGAATATCTTTTTGCGATCGCAGAGTGTAGCCATATAAAAGAATTTTAGTAATGTAATAGTTATATATATGAACAAAAGAATCATTTAAAATACAGTTATCTGCTTTATTGAATTATATTACAATTTTAAACGAAGATAAAACGTAACGTTCCAATAGCTAATACAGGCCTTGTAGATTTCTTAAATATAATAACAGTGTTTTATCGTACCATTAAATACACATACAAGTTTAAACCAAAGATAAGCGCTCATTATCCACACATTAAGCCTCGGAACATTTCAATCAAACGCAACGACAATACAGAGCGGTATTCAAAGCGAAATATATCATCTCATTTCACCGTCTCAAACGAGCTGTGTCTCGTATCTGTCACACGATTCATCCTCGGTGAAAACATGCGGGTGGATGTTGCGGTAGGGAAGCGGCGGTTGGATCAAGCAATGGCCTTTAAGCCTATTACTATTAAAACAATGTTATGAAAAAAGACACGTTAGGACGCCTTCACTGCTATTTAATGGGGTACCACAGACATATTCATTAGAAATCTCAATCAGCTCTTCGGACCGTCATATGGGAAGCCAACCCATGTGCGTTCCAATATTGTTGGGCAGACTTTCGTTGACCCAGAGGAGATTAGTAAAGTTGGTCTACTATCAAGTAAATTGTATTTCTTTGCATGTGTAACCAAAAAAACTGTAGGTACATACTCGTGAAATCGAAATAGATTGTATACTCTATTCCAGGAATTTTATTGAACATTTATTTTATCTTTAATTTGAAACCGAGTGAAAGTTACGCCATTCTACAAATGGGAACTAAATTACCTTTAATTTATTGAAACCCAGTGAGCAGGAATGCGATACAATTCCAAATGTTTACACGCACACTGTCTCAAAGCAAGTCGCATTTGGAACATGTCACTCGATTCATCTTCCAGTAGGCTTGTCGAAGGAAATTCGGTGGAAATATTGGCTCACATCCCATGTCTGTATGTGGGGCACGTAGGCATAGTTGCCTCTCGCGCCAATGCTGCCAAATTTATTGTTTCTAAGACAATTTTATTTTTTCGTATTTTCACTACAAGGTAATACAGTTTCCAGGGTTAATGAAGAATGCCAATCTAACTGAAAACAGTAAATAGTGCTGTTATGGTAATAAAAAACACTCCAACGCTCGCCAAGGCTACGACTATAAGTCGTGTTCCCAAATAGACTTCCCGATAAAGGTATCTCCGTGGTCTGTATTATCTTCAATTGTTGCTCACCACATTGAGTAGATCGTCACTTATCGATGATCGTCACGCACAAGCGAAAAGAGTCCCACACTTTGTTTGCTTATTTGTAACGTCCATTCAAGAATACGTTTTTTTGCAATAGCCTAGTATTGGTTGATTTGTACGCATTGATACGCCCCATGGAGTCCTAATGTCCAAGTTGATCAGGAGACCTATCGAGATTCGTCTCTACAGAACAGTAATTAGACCAAGTCAGATAAACCATCCTACTTATTATCCAAGCTTATTTGGCGACAGCAGCGGAGAACCGAGCGTCAAGGACAAGGATCTAACCATAAGCCGCTCATCATCCCTCGGTACAAATGTGCAGCATTCCGGGGCAGTTTCCGGTTCCAGGCTACCAAATGCTGGAATGACTTACCACCTCCGTTTAGAAATTGTGGCTCTAAATTTAGTTTCCAGCGAAAATTGCGACTTTTGTTGTTGGCTAGCCAGGCACTGGAATCGGGAATAAAGGGACCTATGCCTGCTTCATATTCTCAATATTTTTAATCCTTTTTATTTATTTACCTATTAATTTTCATGTAGCAGTTGAAGCACCGAGTACTCTTTGCTCTCTCAATCTTCACACATCCCTACTATCATTACATATTTATTTTCATGACACTGATAACTATTTACTTGTATTTGTTTTCTATGGTATCGTTGATTTTTTTTTTATATATTACCAAGCGTTGTCATGTTTAAATCGAGCTCCCTGCGGGCTTTGACAGAATAACAGCGTTGCAGTTCTGCCGCTCGCGAACTGCAACACCATGCTGAGTCGGAGCCTTTTCCTTAACGCACACATTGCTGGACCCATTGCAGACAATTTACCTAATTAACCTAAAAAAACAATATTAATTTTATGCAAATGATGTCCTGTCTGTGTGTGCTTTCTATGGAATAAATATATTTTACTTTCTTTCTTTTTCTTTCTTTCAATTTTGATGTATGGGTGTGAAGCTTGGATACTGACTCTTACAATGGGACCAATAAGTGAAGATGAAAGTTTGATATGAAGGAAAAAAAATGTTGTAATATAGCCTTTAGCTATCTTTAGTTTTTTTTATCGACCTGGGAGATATGGTCGTGCTGTGCAGAGTGTATCAGGGGTGACTGAATGGGAATCATCTGGTTTGCTACCTCAGATGATGAGGTGCAGAAAGACTTGTGTGCCCTTGAAACACTCGATTTGTGGGAAGTTGTCTGCTATCGTAGGCTAGGATCTTCTTTGGGGTACTGAGCCTGCACAGTAAGTAAAGTCGCGTCCATTGCTAGTGTTCATTCTAAATTATTGTTATTGGGGAACAGAGGCTCCCTTACTCTTTAAGTAAAGCATCTGTTAGTTAGTAATTTGTATTCTGAGCTAATTAAAGTGAGATGGCATTGAAAGTGAAATTCTTGTCCTCAGGTCACCAGAGCATGACGAGCAGCCAGGTCCCGAGTTCGTATCGGCCGGAGTCTCTCTGTTCGTAGGCGGCGGCGCGTGCGGCGGAGGCGTGTTGTATAGGCAGAGAACTGCGCCGGCGCCACGCCCACCTGCGCACTTAGTGCCACCGGCCACGCACGATCGGCTTTGGATGTGGAAGTGTTTTAACTATACGTGAGTATCTTTCTTATACTTAGTTACTAGCTATTTGGAAAAGTTGAATGAACTCAACTGATCCTGATGACTAAATATTAATATTTTTTAATAATTAGTCCGTCATTTAGATTAATAAAAAATGTTGAAGACATATTCTTTTTTTTTTTTACGAAATCTTGAAATAAAGGCGGTACAATGAGTCAAAATGTCGCGTGACGTCACTCCTAGGTACAAACTTTACCAAGGACAAGTCACAAGCCCCTAGGTACTCCTAAACTTTTATGGGATTTATCTGGTTACTTTTTTATTATTTTGAATAAGCAGAAAATACGTGTCTAATATTATTTTGTTATTTAACTGACGGACTTATTAGCATTTAGATTTTCATACCCCGCCATCACTCATTAGGTTCAATGCGTATTAGGTTTCCAAAGACAGTTTTTCTGCATTATCTCTGGTCTACTAGTCTTGGTGTCTAAATTTCAACATTGTATACTTAATATTAAATTACGAAGTATTTTAATTCAGTTTTAACACAAAAACAAAAACAATGAACTTTTTGTGAAAAATCTTTAATTAAATTATAACGCTTAGACGACCACTAAACTCTTTTAAATCTCCGTGGCTCTGGAGATTAAATAATTAACTTTGAAATAAGTACCTAAACTTTCCGGGTTTAAGATTTAAAGAATAGACAGGATTAGGTACTTTTTTTTTGTCCATAAAAAAATTGTCGGTAAGTTGAAAACATACGAAAATACAGTAGTGAAGCTAAGCTGAAGGCTATAAATTCCGAATCTGCTGATTCGTACGTCGAGAAACATAAATTATTCTGTCGTAAACGGAATCACATACTGCCATGTCTGCCATTGATAAAAACGCGGATTGGAATTTATTATTACATTTGAAGGCTGAAAATGTTTTCCAATACCTATAATGAAAGATATAACAGATTAAAACAAAAACAAGTTCTTCTTTCACTTTAGTGTTAACCTGTCTGATGTTATTCTATTGTGCAATATTATGATGAAGCCTGATTTAAGAGTAAGCTGGGTTCTCCATACAAACGTAGTTATGCTCTTATTTTAAAACGACTAGTTAGTTTGCTCTGAAATTGTGTACTTAGAATAATTTAAGATATATGCAGGCTTGTAATTAGTTTATGTAGCAGATACCATAGTAAAAAAATACAGCGAATTTAAGTTTTTCATATAAAATTTGTTTCTGCTGTATTTCGTTTGTTTTATAAACTGGAGCCATATAAACAAATTACAGGCCTAGATTATACCTCATGTCATTATATATGCAAAGTTTCGTTACAATCAAAGACGTAGTTTTAAAATGAGAACGAAACTCCGTTTGTATGGGAAGGTGGAATTCAGCCGAGCATGCCGGGGACTCTTAATTGGTTTTTTTAAAGACTAAGACTGGAGTCTTAATGTATCCTGAACATCTCTAGATTTAAAATCCGAAGTGATTGCAAATATAGATTCAGTTTGAATGGAGAATATACTAAAGAATGTGTTAGTTTAGGCTTAGGTCAGGGCCAGTTTAAGATCCCGGACGCTCGGTTGGGCAGAAAAACTGTCGATTGCTTGGCAAGCTCATTTAGTTAAATCCCTCGTCGTTAAAGCCGAAGGTAACTGCTCCAGCGTAACTCCCATAGAGCGCTTACATAACATAGACTGTGAAAAGGACCTCTTTAAGTTCGACATCCTTTTAGCTTCTCTTTCTTAAATGCGATAAACTGCACCGCAGCGTATACAGCGCATTCCAGTTCCGACACTGTGCACTGGATAGAACGCTCTTTATACCCATTACGTGAAGGTCGACTTCTGATCAGAAACAATACCAACCAATATTCTTAGAGTTTATGTACCTATACCCGAACTTCAGCGCAAAGCATGATGTAGACCTATACAATTGATTACGAACTGTGTTGGTGTAGTAATTCGTCTAAGCATATCAGTGTATAATTTATAACAGAACGGCATGACAAACTACTCCAGGATACCGTCCATTCCAAGCGACAGAGACAAAGCGATCTTGCACTCATATTTTAGCTTTATGCTCTATGCTTCGACTCGATTAAGGTCTTTGTTGAAATTTGGGACGGCGAATGAAAAATATCGCTCTGAAAGGATATGAAAAATGTCATTACGTTGTACGTGGGCGCGGACGGGTTTCAAATTAGGTGATAAATGGTTCATTGTTGTTGCTATAATGGCATGTTATGAATTTAAAATGCGATAGGATCTTGGATTTAAATTAATTTGATTATCCTTTTACATAGGTGATTAATACTCCACATCTCCTTTCTTTATAATTTCTAATCCCTTGTAATTACTTTCACTTGTAATCCTGTTTTCACTTGAACTTATATTTTTATGCCTCAATGACCGCCATGCAGAACACTAGCTGTAGGTTTGTCACCGTAGGGATTAATTACTCGGTTAAGTGGTGATGTTATCTAATATCACTGGCGTATGGAGTACTATGGGTATCTATGTAGTAACTCGTGGCTGTGACCGTCCTGCTATTAATCAATCTACGTTATGACAATTGACAGATACCTTACGGAGCGGTGATCATAAATATAGAGTAATTTTATACTTTATGTTGTTATACAATTAAAAGAATTGCATATCATGTACTACTCAAGACTTATTGTACTGACAATACCTACCAATCAAAAACGTTAACTGACTAATTGGGTGAAAATGTAAGACAAATTTGGTGGATCCTCCCATGGATAGGTATTGAATAAATTTATTCTTTTGAGGTATTGGGTATATCCGATTGTCCAATGTCCTGTTGTCCGGTGACCGGTTGTTCGGTTGTCTGGCTTTTTAGTAAAGGGAAATAGTATGAATTGCAAAACTAACTTTGTAATCGCATATATTGATATAGAATTACAAATTTACTCATACAGCAGTATATCCGGAAATCTCTAAATTGCAGAATGTTTTAGTTTTTAACTGCCTTATAGATTAAGGTTAGGGTTCAAAATTGGGCCCGAATAGCTTCGAGAAAAGGATGTTACGGCCGTGGTTTTTTTGTTTTTTTGCTTGACATATATACCATGGAAGCGCTACTTAAAATTAATTTACAAATAGGTGAGCAGACTCACTGCATAGTACCTAAATTTTAAATTTTAGGTAATTTTATGACTGTTATATTCTTCCCAAGGTCATCAATCTAGTCATCTCAGGTGTAAACGCGGGCCTGCTCATACACATTTTGGTGGCGCATAGCAAGGGCCAGCATTCCACCTAAACAATGTTAAGCTTAAACAATGGTTCCTTTATTTATAAATACAACAATCTGAATAACAAAAAAATGGACCGCGACTGGATATGAACCAGTGCCTTGTACCATGCCGGGGCGCACACTCTGTACCAACTAAGTAACAGGATCCAGTCAGCTAGTCTTAGACTTATGTAACAATTTATTAGGGATCTTTACACTTTATGTGTCACCTTCGAGAAACTAATCTACCTCAATTGACTGTAAACCAGCGGGCCTATTATGATCGCGCTTATCACGAAATAAATATCTGATAGAGAATCCGTTACCTACTCTTGCTCTCACATGCTTGTCAGAAGGTGATGGCTACTTTGTCATCTGTTTATCACGCTATAAACGAAACCATCGTAGGTGGTGCTGGTGTTGCGAAATTTAATAGTTTTCTAGTAACAGCCTGAAAATAGATAAGGTAAAATCTCTTTTTGAACACGCTGCATACGAAACAATAATTTGTTATTACTGGGCATTGGATACCTATAAACGACGTTTTTAATTAACAAGTAGAAAATTATTAAATCACTGCAAACCCTCCGAAAGTCTCAATTGCGTGTTTTCAATATCTTGTTTACGTTTTGTAGAGCTCGTCTACATGATATGTGTGCTCAACGTAATCATCTCGTGACCTCCCTGCCGTCACGAAGAGTTTGAGTTAAATTTAATTTAGAAGCGATTTACTTAACGCTTAGCAAGAAATAAGTTAAGGCAGGGTTGTAGGGTGTTTGAACATCTAAAATTTGAAAAATATTTTTGGTTGGCTGTGCGTTAAAACTCCGTTTTTATGGAATTTGAGTTAATTAAATCGCTGGTTTTAGGTTAATGTGGGAAAATTAAGCCTTTGCTAGAGCAAATTGCGGTATGCTTAACTGTTATTGATTGCATTTTAATTAAAATCTTTTAAAGTAATTGAACGTGAAAAATATTTGTTAAATTTGATCAAAGGACGCAGAAAATTAAATATTTTTCTGCAACTAGTTTCCCGTTTGCCGGTTCTGGGAAAATAAGTAAGTTAAAGGCACTTAATCAACCCACCGTACCGTCCACTTGAACCGAAAGAACTGTACATATTTTTTTAGTTAACTTGCTAGCGCCTGTTGTTTTAACCTTAGAAAGACAATATTATTTATTAAATAGGATAGGTGTTTAAAAACAAATGTCGAGCTATCGCACGGGTCTAACTTCTAAAGTATTCTAAACTTGGAGTGTGAGCTTCAGTTTCAATTAAGTAGGTTACAACCTCACACTGCGGACGTTAATTACAACTTCATTTCCAATAACCATAATCATAAATTTAAGGTGGCCGCTGTAAAAGCAACTCACGTTATTGCTAACACTAAGCTGTCTTAATACGATCCCTAAATAATAAGTTGTCCAATAATATTACCAAACTGCGTTGCTACTAAGTCCACGGACTTTAAGTTTAGCACTTTTGGAACAAGGCTGTCTTTACAAAAGCATTGTTATAATCAATACGAGTTTGCTGTAGGCACTAGTAGGAATGCAATATCGGCCACTCGTGTGCTGTTCACGAACGCGTGTATTAAGCGAGGATTATTAATTGATACTACTGGGAACTGGACAATACCGATAGACTGGCTGTACGTATGCATTGACCTACGGGGCTCCCTTTCAATCGATACGACATTACGGGCTTTTCATGTACAATTCCAGTATTGGTTCGGATCTCTCCTTTTAAATTAGTAGTGAAAACATCATGACTACATCAATCGAGTGTATTCATGTAGTTTTTTACATTTGCTCAATACAAGGAATTCCCAAGCTTTTATTTAATTTGAAATATAGCTATGTATGTTCGGATGGAATCTTGCAAGTAAAATTTGACCTTCTTCCCTGTTTCCAATTGAGCTAAAATTTGGCATACTTGGTGGCAATGCAATAGTATAAAATATAATAAAAGCTCGCCACAAAAAAAAAATGACAGAAACATGTGAAAGTTCTTAAGACAAAGTACACAAACTGTATCTACCCTGTAAGAAAAAAAAATGATGGCAAAAAATAAAAATACAAAAGATTATCACTTTAAAAATACGCAATCTAGAATTATAATAAAATTAAAGATCTGAAATCAAGAAAAAATTAAAACGTTTACGGTAGACTATTCATTTGTCCTACGACTATAGAGTTATCGAACAAATGCAAAAATCTGTAGGCAAATCAATTTAATTTAATATTCCAGTGTTTTTATCTTTTGAACTAAAACCGTAACCATATTTCAGGAGCCAACTATCAATAGACGGCGTAACTATAACAGCTCCTTCGGAAGCCGGTCGCTGGTCTCTCTGGGCTTTGTCCCTCTCGAACAGAGGGCTACGGTTCTCTGCACCTCGCACCATCAATGTCTTCAGGCCAATCCAACTGGACTTTGCGCTGCCACCGGCACTGAAGGTCGGAGAAACAGTGGAGATCGATGTCAAGATTACTAACAACATCAATAACTGCATGGATGTAAGTACATACTTACATTTTTTTCACTTGATTTATTTATGTGTGGTGCAACCCTAGATTTCTTTTTGTACTTTAACTCTGAAAACACAAATATTTTACATCTCATCAACTTACATCTTGTCGGTTTTGAGTAAAATACGTGTGACATACCTACGTACGCCCTGAGCAGTATGTTGGTCCGAGCATCTCAGTTACAGATAGAAATACCACTGTTCAATTACTACAAGCTATAATGTCCAAGGAGTCAAAATATAAAGGAATCAATGGTATAAAAACGTCTCAAACGTTGTCATTTAATTTAATATGCATGGAAAAATAAAATAAAGTATATTTTTCTTTGTACAGCCATAAGGTAAATTCTTTGAAAAAGTTTTCAATTAAGTATTAATATTAAACGTTATTATTTTGCAGAAAAGCGCTTGAAAAAACATCCGATATTATTATACCGATATCGAATATTGTACAAAGTAAAATTAAATTACAAAACAAACAGCTATTTTGAAGATCACCGGTCATTTGTCCAAAGAATTGCCACAAAACACACATGGAATTGAACTACGCCAAAGGTTTGACGGACTGGACTTGACCACAATCAAGCGAAAACAAAATGTAACTTTTGTTTCTACACGTTTCACAAATCAAATATTGGGCAAACGTTGTTCCACAATCATTGTTCTTGGTATGATAAACAAAAATGCGGGCAAGCAAATTTTGCCTTATCAGAGGGAGTGTCAGTTGCCACGAAAAATCTAAGAAAAACTCATGTCGTACATATCTACAAGAGCAACCGCGAGAAAGCTTCGTAAATAACAAATGAATACCATCTGCTTACAACAGGAAACAATTTTACTTCGTAAAAATATTTATCATTATTCTACACAGCAGGAGTATTATGAGATAAAATGTCAGAATAAACAGAGATGCCTCAACCATCTATGTTTGTGTGAAATCTGCGGTCCAATAACATAAGAGAATAAATTGTGTTTGGTTAGGATGGAAACCTTTATAAATATTATCACTCTTATTTGTTTAACTTGTAATCGGACAGGCTCACGAATTAATTACATTATTTACGGCCCTTGGTAAATAATGTGCAGGTTTCTTTTGAACCTGTGAATGCTATGTAGTTTGAATTAAATATTCAAGGGTATTTAGCAATACCGGGTAATTTTTGCTTTAATTCCTTTATATAATAATACTACGAAAATATACTTTTGGCATACTCGTGGTTTCGCTTCAATGTGAATTTCAAAATACCCGCCCCTATTAATTGTCCTCATCACGTTTGGTTTCCAAGTTTTGTGGCAACTTCTATAATTTGATATTAGTTCCATCAAACTACGCTAAAAAAACGCCAATTAAACTAGCTAACTACCTAATGAATAAATCGACATAAAAGTCACGTCCACTTAAAGTCACATCGATCCAACTTGATGGAACTTTGAAATGTAAGTTCTTTTTACGGTACAACTGACATTGACGCAATTTTACTAAAAGAAACCGAGAATTGGGTCACAGTATCTCCTATAATGAAAAATTTTATTACATAAGGAAAAAAAAATCTACGCACCGCACTTAATCTCAATGATTTTTGGCGAACTTATTTTTAAGTGCTCCGCACACACGTCGCGTTTGCAGAGGGATTTACCCACGTGGTCCACATGCGATCGTGATTTGTTTGCGTTTGGCGTCGCTCATCGAATCTAGATTAGGGATTCCCGCGAAGCCCGGGACGTAGCTCGCTAAACGGGAACAATTAGAAAATCCATCAAGTTAGCGCTCGCGGTTACGTTGACGGCTTATATATTGGAGTTGGTTTGTGATTTAGTTTAATTGGTCGGGATTTATTTATGAAGATGGTAATATAAAAGATTTTGGTCAAACCACCAAATTAGGTAATATCCTATCGATCAACCAGTACATTTGAACTTACTACTCTAATTCTATAGTCAAATTTTAAGATGAGTGGAGAATTAAATTTTATTGCCGTTCGATATGAGTGCGATATTTTTTATTAACAAATGATAAAAAACGACTTTAAAAAAATCTCAAAAAGTAATAAGTAAAAAAATTTAATCCCTTCAATTTACTTTCAACTAATCTTTTTCTAACCCAATATATATACAACCGGTGCCACCCAAAGAAATGACACAAATAAAAATGGCTGATTTTAGTTAGTTCATTGGTTACACGGAGGGCACCAACACCAATGTAATATTAATTGCATGTATTTTATAGAATGCGTTAAAATAAAGGTTATTATTATTATTGTTGATTTGTGGGCCTTCTGTATGCCGTCTGGATCAGATTTGATCTATTGTGGCAGTCCTTTATTAGAGTTGACTACTGAGGCCCGTTGTGTCTAGGAATTCCCGAATTCTTTGGGCAGTGAAATGTTAAATTTTATTTCTTCCGGGGGCACGGCATGTTGCCCTATGTAGATACTTCTTTTCCTCATCAGTGGTCCACAAAAACAGAGAATATGCATTGCAGTCTCCTCTGTCTCTTGGCAGAATCTGCATACTGCGTCCTGTTTCGTACCCATTTGAAACAGGTGGTTGTTTAGTTTGCAGTGACCTGTCAGGATTCTTGTTATTGCGCAGATTTTTGGTCGTTTGAACTATAAGTAGTATCTCTTTCGACAACTTTTGCTTGAATCCCCTTAATTAAGGTTTTCGAGTGGTTTTGTCCTTTTACGAGCCTCCATTCCAATTCCAATTATAAAGGTTACCCGAAATTACCAAAATTGAAAGATTTTATTATTATTTTTTGTTTTTCTTTTTGTAGTCCTATTTTATTCTTTGTTAAATTGTTTATATATTTCTCACATTTTAGTGATATTTTTCGTAATTTTCTATCGATGGGGCTAATTATAGAAAAACTCAAACACGGCTACGATTTATTATTTCTTTACGGAGATCCGGTGCCTGACTTCCGGCTCCATCACCGTTTTGATAGTAGGTACCATTCCCATCAGGAGCGTTTAAAATTGTGACTATGCATTCGGTTTAACTTAATTGATAATTCTTATCGCCACTCGTAATTCATTTATCATGGAGGAGTTCCGGTGGCCTTCTGCGGTCGCCTTCGTGAGTTGCACTTCACCAATTAATACTTTTTGAATGCAAATGCTTCACTTATTTGATGCCTATAAAATTTGAGGGTTGCCTTCGTTTTCTGATTTTGTGACAATGGGACCACCTCAGGACTCTTTCCAATAAAAAAAAGTTGAAAATCGCTCCACAATTGACAGAATAATCGGTTAACATAAATATGTACCCTGACATACTAGAAACTTCAACACACAATTTTGCTCATAACACACTGGAAATTCTGTAACACGGTGGAACTCTGTGAAGGCGAGATTAAGTACATGTTTAAAGAGCAAAAACGTGACCATGCTGTTGTGTCACGCCACAATCAGTAAAAGCATTATATGAACCAACTTTTTATATAGTTCCAGCATATTACGCAACACACAATGTAACACGACATAGTGAAAACACGACGGGAAATTTGCCTTTATTTGAATATCAGCGCAACGAACTTAGCGTGATTCGAGCAAATAATTCGTAATTTTGGCCCCATATGAGTATTTATTCAGTACCAGAATTGTAAACAGTGAAAAACACGTAACTTGGCTATTCGTTGTTAAAAAACCAATAATACGTATTTTTTTCGGATATGCCGATCCACAGACGCTCAAACTTTGTTGCAAAACCAATATAGCTGACAGATAGTAGATATTTACTTACCAGCTGTAGTGAAATGTTGTGGCCTCTCTAAAAAAATATTTCCGGTATGGCAATCACTTTAAATAAAACAATTACTATAACGAGCAGCCAGCATCAATGATACTCTGAAATATTTTGCGAGTAATTTTTAAATTTACGTTTTTACCTTGAAAATGAAATACTTTTCGAGATTTTCAACCAAAATACTTTATTTGGATTACCATTATAACAACGAAAGCAAAAAGTTACTTTTATGTATCAAAAAAGTGCCCCACTTACTTTACTTAACCTTGAAGCTTGCTGTCCCGGATTCGAATTCCGGCCAGGGCAAGTATTTGTGATGAGCACCAATGATTCCTGGGATGTATTATATGTATTTAAGTATTATAATTTAGGTACAAATTATGAATATCTTCTCCTAGTACCCTTAGTACAAGCTTTGTTTAGTTTGGGACTAGGTGGATTTGTGTAAGATTGGCCTTGATATTTATTTATTTTATGACTTTATAATTTTAGTATACTTATAGATTATTTCCGTACACTATATACGTATTCAAACATCAAATGGAATTAGATAGATGAATAACTAACTACAAAGAAGTTGAAGGACACCGATAACCCCGGGGCAATATTCTGGGGACTCCCCTCCCCCTTCACTCGCCCTCCCGCGTCAATGGGTGTAAATATCGGATATATTAACAATACGAATCCCACCTTCAGAAACAGGAATTAGGTAGGGGAACCTCTCATAAACGCAGTAATTCTTGGGACTTCTGAGTCTCATTTCTTTACATTTAACCTTTAACCACTTACACGTATATTAACTAAGAATAACTTAAGTGTTTGTTGCAGTCAATATAAATCATTTGATACTAACTTAAATGTTTTTTTCGTAAATACTTATAAGAACATTAATTAAAGTCTGTATACACACATTTTATTAGACATACACGTTTTATTTTTCTAAATTAAAAAAATCCTGAGCGCAATGACTTTTCTAAAAAAACACCGAAATTAACTTCTTTTACCAGAATTTATACCCACAATATTCGTTATGAGTAGTGTGTTTACGTTTTATAGTATAGGAGGAATCGTTGAACCGATATAAAAAGCTGATGAACTTTAAAAGGCTGAGTATTTTTTTTATCAAGTCACCTTTAAAACACAATGAAACAAAATTATGATCCGTCCATCACTTCAAAAGCTATCTATATACACGATACCGCGGACACACGTGAACACAAGGGGTCCATATTGGCTCTCATAAAAAATTTATTCCTATTTTTTATTTCACTACCGATTTTTCTTCCTAACAATTACTCTTCATAATTTTTTTCCTCATACTTTTTTTCTTCATACTTTTATTTTACTACCATCGGAACTCATAACAGTCAGTTATCATACTTTTTTCTTAATAATGTCATTACTAAGAAATGTTAAAACTCATAATTTTTTTTTCATGACTGTTTTACTTCATAACAGACAATTATCATAATTTTCCTATTCATAATGGCATTCATTAGAAAATATTTGAACTCATAATATTGTTTTTCATAATGGTAACATTATGGAAAGCATTGTTCTTGTATGTAAACAGTATGAATACAAGCAAGTCTTTTTTCGGGACGCAAAAAAAAAATAACCTCGAAGGCCAGGCGGGAGCTCGCTACTATAAACAAGTTGTATGATTAGTGATCTTATGAGTTCTGATGATTATGAGTTTCGATCGTTAGTATTAAAAAAAATTATGAAGAGTGATCATTATGATATAAAATAGTATGAGAAATATTTTCGGACTTCAGATAATAGGACTTAAAAAGTTATGTGAGAAAATACGCACCCGAACACAAGTCAGGCTTAGCACCCCACTTTTATATTAATAGCAGTGTCGGGGTTGAAAACAGATAAACAAATACATATTTCGTTTTAGAAACATTGGACCCCCGATAAATTTGAGAACATAAAATATCTTAGCGAGCTCACAAGACAAAGGCGGTCAACAAGCTGACCCCCTGTGGCTTTTCCTTTGCTATCCAGAAAATGTATGCTCATATTACGTTATGGAAATAAAAGATTGATATTTTTTTTATAGTGATGCCGTAAAAACAACACGTTATTTAACGAACCTAATTTTTATAATCCGGTTAAAAGAGTATAAATGTGAGTATGCAATACGATTGAGGCTAAAAGTGGTTGTAGATATTTTTGATATTAGATGTATTATTAACTAGGACTAGTTTCATCTCCAAAATCAAATCTCAACTTTGAAATAGTTTTCGCACTAGAAAGATTTGAATATAAATAAAATAATGTATTGCATTTTCTTTCTGTTGCTGTATGATTGTGAACTTTTTAGTTATAGAGTTTGCTACAGTATGTACCTATAAGCTACTTCTATTGTAATAATGTTTGGTTTTCCAATCTAATAAAATAAGATAAAATAACTAACCTGTGTATATTACTTTGTTTTACCATTTCTTATCTCAATAACTCCCCAATATTAGTAGCACATTGACGCAACGAGTTATTATTGACATATTGCGTAAGGGATGCCACCCTATCAGCGCCCGTTACCCTCACATGGACAGGAATTAATGTTTGAACACACAAGCTATGATTGAGCAACATACAATGAGGTATGTCGTGTGAGTGTCATTACGAAGGAATAGACCTTCCGGGTATTGTGACGTTAATATTTGCCGGTTCTTAGAATTCGATCGATAGACTCGTTCCTTAGGTAGGATTTTAATATTGTTATAACTCTCGGTGATTTTCTAAGTCGATTTTTAACATAACATTTACCCGCAGCTTTACCCGCGTTACTGAGAATTGAAGTATCCTTGTTTAAGTCCCTGATCTTTTTTATCAGATATATCAGTGTATCAAGTTTCATTTGAATCCGATTGCGCCTCGCTCCGATTAGAAGGAAGTAGGATAGCATAATAATAAAAAACCGGCCAAGAACATGTCGGACCATGCTCAATATAGGGTTTCGCAGCCATTTATACAAAAAAATGCACTACACATATATTATTTATTATGATTTTAATGAATTTTCAGGTGACAGCCTTATTAGCTCTAAGCGCTGGAGCAGCATTCGCTAGCACTGGGGCTCTGTACGTCACTGAGCGTCTGAGACTGGGACCGCGCGGCGGAACCCAGCTGGTGGTCAGGGTCGCAGTCAATACTCCCGGCAGAAAAAATATTACAGGTATGTAAAGTAACAATAATATAATTAAATACTTTATGTTCGTGTTATAGGTACCTTACAATAAATTACCACATTACACTCAAAGTATGAGTATCTATAATGTAATATCACATACATATTTTAGTAATGTTTACCCTTCCGTAATAATATTCTGGTAAGGTTCTGGGTAGTTTTTTATCTATGATTGAATAATTACCTAGTTATTCTTATTTCATCGTAGAAATGTAAATGTAACAAATTATCATTTAGGATCCCGTTTCGCAAACGCTTGTAACTAGCGGTCTCTTTCCAACAATATAAATTAAAAAGAGACTTCCCCTTGCAATACAAGTTACAGATGTAGTGCATAATTGTTTCCCATCGTATTTTCTTAGAAACGTTCGTATTTGTCATGCTACTTCGGTCAACCACAGTACTTTTTGTACTGTGGCCGACTGAAATAGCAAGACACGTTCGTACGTTTCCGTGAGAATACGATGGAAAACAATTATGCACTACATCTGTAACTTGTATTGCAAGGGGAAGTCTCTTTTTAATTTATATTGTTGGAAAGAGACCGCTAGTTACAAGCTTTTGAGAAACGGGCCCCTGGTTTGTCTAAAAACATTTTTTTTATGACATAAGAGGCAAACGAGCAGACGGGTTACCTGATGGTAAGCGATCACCGTCGCCCATAGACACTTGCATCACCGGAGGAGTCACAAGTGCGTTGCCGGCCTTTCAGGTGGGAGTACGCTCTTTTCTTGAAGGCTTGAAGGACATCTTACTATTACTTAAGTAAATTTTGTAGAAAAGGCTTTTTAATGTACACTTTAACAGACAGTGATAATTTAATTAGTTGACCTGCAAAATTCGGTCCAAAAAATGGGGCCACGGAGACAAAGTTGTAAGATATTCGAAATGTTCAACCAAGAAGGTAATCTGCGAAGCAAAATATTTTAATGAACTTGCCAAGTCGAATTCTTGAACTGGGGCCCAGACATAATTGTGAAATTAAAATCTTGGCGGAGTTGGCGGCTCTTGGCGTAACAAGTGTGATCGTCCCCAGGGCGTAAGAGACTCCAGAATTGTTAGAGCAATTTCCGAATCAACTTAACGGGTCTTTGAGGGATAATTATGGAAGAAATGTCTATGCCACGTATCATATAGTTACAAGTATAAATTAAAGACAATGTAAAACAAAATCATGGTTTATTTTTAGCATCGTGAAAGAAAAACTACGTACGCTTTAACCTGATTATTGCTATCTAATAAAAACATTTGATCAAACCGTGCCGTAATACTGGTTGGGAGTTGTTCACTTCAAGCGATTTAATCCCTTAAAGTTCCAACTTTTCTGGGTGCTAGAGCTAGTGGAACATATTTCTGTGATAAAATATTGTTGGTGGAAAATTTCATCTTAGCGCTTTTCAGTTTGCCTTGTCAACAATCTCGACGTCGACTCGATCTGCTATCTTTCTAGGAAGTTGCTAGATGTTTTGTTATTACAAGTCGGTAACTACGTTTTATTCAGTATGCATGAGAATAGTACACTTGAGCTTTTAACTGTATACATTTAAGTATGTATGATGCTTGTGAGGGTTTAAATTGTAATAATTGAAGTAAATGGATAGTATGGATCTTAAAAACGTTGCAAAATATTATGTTTTAAAAATTACTATCTTTATTTGAAGAAAAATTTAATTACATAATATCAAATGGAAGGACTTTTTTCTAAAATATACAATAAAGAGACGACCCACGAAGATAGTCCGTCCCATGCGAGATTTCCAGCTTATTTTACATGACAAATATTATTTATCTTCTCTAATATCTCTAAGGGGTTACGTTTAATTAACTTGTCCCTGGTCAATCGTCGGCGTGGCATCAATTAGCATTTATATTGAATCCAGTACGCAGATCATCAGATGCAAATTTGTGAATTATGCATATAGAATTTGCAGTATTGCGATAACTTGTTGACGTAGTCCAGCACAGATTTGATAGACGCAGTGTAGTGTGATTTAATGGGCAATTTCAGCAAATAATTGGATAACGTTAGCCAGCGAAATTAAATTACTGTGAATTTGGTCGATATAAAACTTTATATTTGATTACCTACGAACTTAAAATAATATCTGCAAATGTTTTTTTTTTTTTATGAAATTGTAAGAATTGCACGAAATAGATACCTACATTCCAACATAAGGAGAGTATGCACCTTGCTGTACAAATATGTGTGGATATTTTGTTCTTTACAGCTCAAGCTCTGAGAAACTTAATTTTCCCAAACATTAAGTTTCTCAGAGGTGTGCGATTTATATTTTTTCTCGATACATTATAAAAAAAATTGTTTACATCCTATTGTTCTTTTACTAATCTATACCAAGTAAAAATGTATTCATACTAGAAAACCGTACAACTGTCATGTCGAGTGTTTAAAAAAATGGTATCCCAAAAACACTTCGATACACAAAATAAATAAGATATTTGTAGAATCTGAGTTCACATAACGTATACTATCGAGAAAAAAAAATGGACACATCTGAGAAATTAAATATGCATTCTCTCGTTTACATGTTAATGCTATTTGCAATAGCAAGACACCCTTGGTTTTTTGCGTAACTGCATCAATATTTACAGCAATGATATAAAAATCTACGTTGAAACGTTTCCTCCTATATTGTCCGGGTGTGTGCCGGCCGTAAACCTGCTAGATTCTATTACCTCAATATGGCCGTATCCTGGAGAGCCCATTTGTGACCCCGGGCTGTAGGGCAAACGAGAAACAGATAGCGGGAACGGCGCCCAACTGCTATTTGATTTCAGTGGAAATGTGGCTAGCATTGATACGCATCTGCGAATATGTTAGCTTATGTGTAAATGTAGATGTCGAATCAATGGTCTAATAAGGATTGCTTGAATAGGAATTTGAAGGTAATTTTCGTTGAGTTCCTATTAAAATGACATGGAAAATATATAAAAGGAAACTCCATGTAATAAATAATAACACATATTATGAGTTTTAAATTAAAGTAACAGGTCAAATTTAAATTGCATACAATTTTGAAATCAGAAGTAAAAATTTAAAACTAAAAACATTGAAGAAAACCTAGTATGTAGAAAAACGTAAAGTTGGTATTTTTCCGCAATTTGTTACCTGAATAGATTTTTGAGGAACTATAAGTCTTCCTCTCCGCTTTCGCTCCCAACTCGAGCAAAGAAGAAACTGGTACTACCATAAAATATAGTGATAAAAATTCTCCGCGTAAAACGAGCACGAACAACGCATGGAAAGAAATAAAATAGTTTTATGCTAGCGCAAGAATAAAATAACAAATTATATCATGAATTTCGAAAACCTACATGAGATATTTGGACTTGATAAGTAATAATTGAACTTCATCGTCAAATATCTATTGACATGTTCCAATGCGTCTTGCATACCTATCTTTTGCATATCTTGCTGTAATGAATAGGGATGTTGACTGTACTCAAATAGTAATAACATTTTGATGCGAAATGGTAGTTTTTATGACGAAAATCCCGAAAAAAAACTTTGAGTTCGATACCTTACGTTATACCCATTTTGTTTTATGAACCTTTAAAAATAGGTGGCAACGTCCATTTTTAAAGTATGAAAATATTAATAAATAATAATACTATTGGATAGCCCTGGAAATGTATGGTAACTTTTGTTATGAAACCATTTAACAAGTTTTAACATAAGCTTCCGAACAAAGTTCTTAATTTCCCCATATAAGGTGAGAAGGTACCTAAGGTGGGTGGCTACCGCTGTGTGCGGTACCAGATCTGAATTGTTAGAACTTGGCGACTGCGCTGTACCGCAAGGTTCCGCCATAGGCAACAACCTGTTCTTAATACTCATGAACGACTTCACAACCGCCACCGACGACGCAGAATTCGTGATGTTTGCCGATGACGGTTGTGTGATCGTTTCGGCTTCTAATCAGCAGGACCTAAAATTAAAACTCGACAAAGTAATGACAGACATTGATTGCATCTTGGTATTCATCAAACGGCATGATACTAAATGTAGAAAAACCAAACATAATGCATAATATTTTCTTCTGTTTCCGCGATTATTACTCATTGAAATAAAACAATTTAACAACAATTTAACAATTTAATTTCCGAACGGTGTAAAATATCTTATCTGTTTAAAAGTAGTTTAATAGTCTCTGTTTTTTAAAATATTATAATTAGTAATGAGGTAGCCTGGGAGTTTTTCTTTGCAGCGTTTCTTTTCTCCTCAGTACGCCTCATTTGTGAAATGCTGCTTGGTAAATTATTAGAATAAAATAATTAAGCCCTTCTGGCACATGTGTAACTGTCTTTACAGCTTAGGCCCATCTGGCATGTATGTACACCTTTATTTGTGTTTTTTCAAAAAATGGGTAGTTTGCACAAATTGTAACTTTGATAGAGGAAAATACATCTTTTCTCAGTCCTCCCGTGACCATGGAAAGCTGGAAAGCTTCCGAAACGTCGGGAACTAAAATGAGATAATATACGCGATATAATCCGTTAAATTGTTTTATTTCAAACATAATGCAATTTAGCTTCAATGGAAAAAAAGAACACAACTTGAATATATTATGTAATAACATTCCTGTTCCCCAAGTAGATGGGGTGAAATACCTAGGTTTTATCATAGACTCCGGATTAACATGGAACCGCCATATCGACTCATTATGTGATCGTTTGTCGTCTGCTTGTTTCGCGCTCGGCAGACTGCGCCCAAGTCTAAACCCTACCAACTTAAAAAAAGCCTATTATGGCTACTTTCACTCTCTCCTGACCATACGGTATTGATCTTTGGGCGTACGCTGCTGATCGGGAAAGACCATTCAAGCTTTAAAAGCGTGCAATTCGTTGCATGTGTGGAACCTCATGGGATCATCCGGCTCGTGAATAGGGAACATGCGTGAAAATTTTTCATCGCTTTTTTTAACAAAATATCAAAATACCGTAAAGAATATTCCAAAAAGTGAAATTAAAATTAAAAATCGGATAAGAAATACTCATGATATAGGCATTTTCAACTACGAATTAGACAGTGATTTGACAGAGAGGTCCGACATAGACTGTTACGTCACAGTCTACGACGGTCATATAAACTCCATATTAAATTCTGTTTTGCCAGAAAGAGATAGAACGAGATGTTTGATAGCTTATTATCTTGGTTATTTTTATAGTTATTCGAAAAAATATTTTTCTCCCCTGTTTGTTACATGAATGAGTTTTTAATAAAGCAAAAAGAAAAGATTATGCATATTCCCTATTGTTCAAGGAAACCAAAATCCTTACCCTTCCGAGCCTGTACGTCCTAGAAGTAGCCAAGTACGTGAGAGGTAACCTTGAACAATTCCCGACACGCGGTGACTCGCACAATTACAATATCAGGCGGCGCGGGGAACTGCGCCCACCTTGTACACGTCTCGCAAAGTCAAACAAGTGCATACATACTATAGGCCCTAAAGTCTATAACAAAATATCCATGGAGATAAAAAATACTCCTAGTATGAGCTGTTTTGTGAACAAACTTAAAGCTAAACTGGCAGTAGACGCAATTTACTCGATTGATGAATTTCTAATCTAAGTAACTGAGTGCGCACTCTTAACCGGTTCGCTTCCCAATAATAAAAAAAAATCTATACAGAATAATTGTAATGTACCTCTAGTTATAAATGAGTGACATGTAAAACTATGTTTTATCATATCAAAATAAATGAATGAATGAAATGAATGAAAGGCGTGACGTCCTTCCTGGGGTAGTAACGCTCCATGCGTTTTTGGGAAAGTCAAAAAATGTGATTCTAACGTTGTAGTATCTCGTGGAGATTTTATGACACAGAAGTTGTTTTTTCACCAGTATTTCTATTATTGAGAGGTCGTCCTATAACATACCACAGGAAAAAGTTGTCAACATCCCTATTGTCAAACTACTTAACAAAAACACTAAGTACAACATTTTTAGATTATGGAACAAGCCTGTGTGTCGTACTAAACGACAAGGTAACTTATGTAAAATAAGCCAATGATACATTTTGCTGAGATTACGTGAAGTATCCAAAAATTATGGAATTATTATAGTGTTAACTAGGACAGATTGTACCTTTAAACTTAAGCAACTATATACTCGCAGCTTTTATTTGTCCATCAAAAGACCTATTTAATACAATAGACAACTTTAATTAAAACTAGTTTAAGTACTAAATTGTTGTGGTTACCACTTGCCTACCCTTGAAGTTATGCTTAGAAAGACTGGTCGGTATGCAGCTACTGTCGAGCATGGTTCGCGAAGATATAAAGCGTCTTACACTCAGTTTCAGCTAATGTTAGAAATTTACTTTCCCGTTGTATTTCAACAAATATCCATTATTTTTTTAAATTACATTAGCGGTTACTCACGTAGTAAACCTACTCGGCTTTGACGACATGAGTAACCACTTATGTATCCTAAACAAGTGAAAATCCAGTTATTTTAGTTATTATAAAATATAATTGTTTGTTTTAGTTGATATTCTTGTAAATAGCACCTCCCATGATAGAAAAGATGGTGACTGGACCATTGGTCTTTCAGCTGAATAATTGGTTGTCTTTTTTGATATTCGTTTTTACACCGATAATATTGTTTTTTAAAACGCAGCGATTGAACCATGCAGCTATGTGCTCCATTCCATTTTACTTGACATATTAGTCAACACGCCGCGTGGAGTCAGTATGAACTATGGGACTGTTTGACACCGATTGCGGCAGCCCGCATTCGACCGACGATTCATGGGACGTCCGGACCATAGAATTTCACTTGAACAATTTTATTTTCGCATTGTTTTATGAAAATCATTTTCTATTTAATTGTATTACTTTTGCTTTTACGATCGCGAGAAATATGTAGTGAGATTAAGACTTTGTGTTGAAAGAGTGGGTAGTTAGAACCTTAAAAAGTTTATTATAAGTGCTTTGTGCTAAAGCTCGCATTATAATATAATATTCAACATCGCTACTATATTGATTTAACTTTTCAGTGGAAGTGACGGGGTACAGTGCTGACAACTGTTCCGTATCATACTCATCTTTCAACAACGAGACACTAGTAGGCTCGGTGATCCGATCCGCGAGCGTGCTTGTGCTGCCCGAAGGCTTACACCGAAGTGATACGCAGAGCGCCTACTTCTGTGCCAACGGTAAGTGCATACGCAAAATAGGCCGGCGACTGTTTTGTATCGTGCTCATCATTAAATAATGAGACGCTGGTGGGGTCAATAAACCGATCTGCCAGTGTGCTAGTGCCCTACATCACCGAAGTGACAAGCAGAGCATCTACTTCTGTGCCAACTTTTAGTGAATACCTTACAGAATCGAAAACTATCCAACTGCCAACTATATGGCACTGAGGAACTTTCCGTGTCATACTGTGTTGCACCGAAGACTGTTCCGTGTTGCGCTGGTTTTATGCTAACGGTAGGTAAGTTCAAAATCAATAGTTATTAGTTGTATTATTCGAGACAAAAAAACAACATAAAACGATTTTACACATTTACCGGCGAGCGAAAACTGCGCATAGCTTGTGTCTATCGGAAGCTACATGTTGCAGATACTCGTCGATCAGCAACAACGCTAGGGGAACTTTTGTGCGAATATTGAATTCCATCCTAACAAAGTTGTGCGGTTGCGCAAATCCTTATCCTCACTATATTATAAACATGGAAGTATGGATGTACGTTCCACTTAATCTCAAAAACTACTAGACGATTTTTTATGAAACTTTCCAGTTATGTACCTTATATATCATAATAGGACATAGGCTATTATAATGTATATCAAATTTAATCCCTTTTAGGGACGAAAAAGGGAATGAAAATTTGTATGGATAGTAAATATTTTTTTACGCTAGGAACTTGAAATCTTAGTATTATGCTTCACATAAAATTAGTAAAATATCGAGTTTTGGAGAAAGCCATAAGTTACTTTTAATCCCGGAAAAATACCTTTTATCCGCGATAAACGAATCTAAGGCGGACGAAGTCGCGGGCGGCGCCGCTAGTGTTTCAATAAAGTAGCCCTGGCTTTAAAGAGATGCCTGTCTGTGTGTGCTTTCTATGGAATGAATATATTTTTCTTTCTTCTTTCTTTCAAAGACACTTCAGCTTAAAATATGAGAAGAAAGGGCCCACAGAAGGGGCCATCTTCTGTCTCCAACTACATCAGAGCTGGCCCAAGCCAGCATTCTTTTACCCCGGCGGACCCAAAGTCATCCGGTGGTCAGGCCCCGCTGTATCGTTTTCTCCGGCGCCACCTCCTTCGGAGTCGAGGCGCCCTATACAGCGCCTCTAGAATGGACAGGATTGACCAAAAGAGATCATAGAAGACAACCAAAAAAACTGGCTTCAAAAACGTGGCAGGCACATTTACACAAATAACTTTGTCCTAGATCGTTTTCAACTCTTGGTAACAATCAAATCTTTCAATTTCAGAACATCTTGCTGTATCGTCTCGAGGTTCATGGGAGTGGCAGTGGGTAGCGGCGCCGCGAAACCGAGCTGGCTTGGTTTTGGAGCTGCGCGCGCAAGGCGCTGCACATGTCGCGCTTTCCTCCGTGCGCGAACCGTCAGACGATATGTATCGAGTCGTGTTCGAGAGGAGCCGAGTGTGGATCGCTAGAGGGAAACATGGTGACCACTAATTGTTACATTTTCATCTAATAACCCACATCGCCCGATCGCGATAGTATCAGAGTTTATAATCACACAAAAATAATAACGATTTTGGTTTTCACGGATATTATTATACGCAATATATATTTACTACACTAAAAATAAGTTTTAAATATCTGAAAATCTAAATTAAAATACAGAACAAAGTTTCAATAAAGTGTCATATTTTAGCAATATTGCTTCTTCAAAGTCAGATGTAACTATAGAAAATTTACTCGTATTCTTTTTTACGTCAAAAGCTTACGACCTAACACTTCTTGTATTGTAATTACTGTAAAGGGTTCTTATACAGCATACATTCTGTATACAGTTTGTATGCGGGGCTACCAGATAGCATCCTAATAATCGTAATCTATACTATTATAAAATTGTAGGCATGAAATGTCTGTACAATGAAGATATTTTCAAAAAAATAAGTCATACCGACTACTTGAAAATCATTGAATAGAAAAATATTTGTGTGTGTCGTTCTGGCTTTATCAAAAAGGCTAAACGTATTTCAAATATTTTTGATACACGGGTAGCTGGGTATCCACAGATGGTTATAAGATTGATTTACTTGGCTTGTCTAATTCCAGGTTACGACGTGCACCTCGCTAGCGCGGAGCAAACGGAAAATGATGAGGAATGCTCGGGCGCAGAGTCTTGGTGCGCCTGGTGGGTATGGTGGGAAGGTGCGAGGCTTTCGGTGGGGCGTGGCGCCGCACCTTCCGAACGCAGGTTGCTGGTGTGGCCTCTCGCGTCAGACATGAGGATCAAATACGTCGGCTTCAGCGCGCTGTGGGGAGAAAAGGCCGATTTTAGGTTGGTGCATTTGTAGCATTATTAGAATTACATAAGATTTCCGGGGGAGAGAGTTTCACAATACTGACGACTAATTATTAGTGAACTACGGGCCTTCGGCTGAGGCTGTGGTCAATCTACTTTAAATAAGCCAATGATCTGAATCGAGCCATGCATACATACGTCTCTTGTCTACTGAACCATTTATGAACGTACCTTTTTAGGGTTCCGTAGCCAAAATGGCAAAAACGGAACCCTTATAGATTCGTCATGTCTGTCTGTCTGACCGTCCGTATGTCACAGGCATTTTACTCAAAAACTATAAGAAGTACATTGCTGAAATTTAAAGCATAGGTGTCATGTGTAAACCGCTACTTAGTTTGATAGTTAAATAAAAAATATATATTAAGGGGGGCACTCAATACATGTAATCGAAACTGAAAAAAAGAAAATTCAGCAAATATCAATTTGTGGCACATATTTCGACAGTAGTTTTAAAAACACATTGAGGTTTCTAAAAAAAATTTGATATAGTGAATACTTTCCGAAGTAATCGCTCCGAAAGTAGCAAAAATTGTGTGTCCCCCCCCCCCCCCCCCCCCCTCTATTATACCGTTTTTAAGTTATTGCCAAAAAACTGCGCTTCTCAGCAAAAGGACGTAAGTGCCGGGGAGATACGCTCTTTTGTAAGTGTTTTTTTTCATATCGTATTTTTTTCATCTGTAGTGCATTTTTTTGTATAACTGGCTGCGAAACCCTTCATGAGCGAGTCCGACTCGCACTTGGCCGCTTTTTTACAGTTTCATCAGTGTCGTATTTAAGTCACATTTCTGTATGTGTACATAGCACAATATACAAAAATTGACGAATGTGCGTGTAGATTGCAGTAAAATATTGGTCCACGCTACTAGAAGATTGTTAATGTAAAAAAAGATAATAAGCAACTTTAACTCGAGTAATAATGTTACCTCTACGATAGTGCTTATTCCGGCATAACAAGATCTTCTACTTCACCGACGAGAAATAAATGAGTGAAACTTCATTATCTGTACCAAGCGTGATGCTTATCGCCTACAAATGAAATAAAACTATTTCAGAATATGGAATTTCAACGAGGAAGCTGGCTTCTCCCAAGTTCTGGAGCTCGGTCTGCCTCATGGTGTGGTCCCTGGCTCGGCGAGCGGCACCCTCCTCGTTTCCGGTGGTCTCCACCTTCCCCTGTATAGCCTGCAGGCAGACCCGGCCGACCAGTGGTCTGAGGTGTGGCGAGATTCGCAGTTATCTGCAGCCGCTGCCAGCTTAGCTCCACTGTTAGCTCTGGAACATATTCCGCACTTGGTTGATGACGCGGAAAAGGACAGGATATTGAAGAAGCTGCCGGAACAGGTATTCATATAGGTAGAATTTAAAAAGAAAATAAGTTTAGTCATTTTTGAGCATTTAACTCAAGCATTTCATCTCCCATAACTGCGGTAAATGTATTATTACGTATCTAAAATTCGTAAACTTGAATTTGATACTCATAACACAAGCCTTATTGAGCTTACCATGAGACTAGTTCGATTTGTGTAAAAATGGTCCCCTAATATTGATTTCAGTATTATTTATTTCGTTAATTATTTTTTTAATAATTTGTTAATACAAACAAGCTGTAGCTAGGAAGTTTGTATCGAGGTAGTTCTACAGGCATTTCAACAGCAATCAATTTCGTGTCGTAAATATTGATGAAGTGAGCCACAATTTAAATTATAACATTCTAATTAATTAAGCTACAAGCACAGTACATAGAAAAAAAAAATCCTACGCTCATTGTTGCACATTTCTTCAGAACATGCAGCAGGAAACTGAAAGTGTTTGAAGCGTTGTTAACCCAACCCAACCCATCTGTGACCGAACTGAAATACATTTCTTAAAACTAGTGATTATAATAATATGATTATAAGGTTACGGTTTAAAGTCCAGTGTTACCTCCCCACCTGTGTCACTATCTATGAGAGCCCATCTAGTGGGGGGCAAGTCATCGTCTAACATTGCCTTTAGTCATGACACAGTTTGTTTATGGTAGACAGCCGGTTGTCTCAAACAACAAATTGGTATTTTACTTGACTGAAGTCACTCCAATAACCGAGTATGTTCTGGACCCTTAAAACCTCAATAGCTCTTGCATCCAACGATGCTGTCTCTATGTGCGTCCGCGAGGTGACTCACCCCTTTCATTTCATTAAATGGTCAAACGGACCTTTATGCGTCGGTTCGGCTCCGTGCACGGCTCCCAAAGGTCCGGGACATCATTGTCCGTGTGCAGGTGCGACATACAAAAAGATAACTGTACTCGTAATTTACGGAAGTAGTTATAATAAAACCTTGATTAAATAGACGACGATATGTTTAATAGATATATTTACTTATAAACATAGAAAACATCCAAGACTCAGAAACAAATATTAATGCTCATCACCCAAATATTGGCTCTTACCGGGATTTGAACCCAGGACCTTCAGCTTCGCAGGCAACATTACTCCCGCTGAGCCAAACTGGTCGTAATAAAGTACTGATATATATGAACTAAACATATTTATATTTTAATATTTTGCCTACTTCTTTTTTCACAGGTTCAAGTACTACTGTCGTTCCGCAAAAACGACAATTCATTCAGCGATCACCCAGCGATGAGCAGTCACTTGTCCACTATCAAGATTCTAGAAATACTTACAAAAATACAGTCGTACTACCCAATCGACCCCGACTTGTTGCAATCTATCAAGAAATGGATTCAGAATAGACAGAATCCTGACGGTTCTTTCACTCCAATGGCTGCTGACAAAGAAGTGGATTACTATCCAGTTGAAATTACCAAAGCAAATAGCACTAGCAAAGATGTTGACGTCAATGAGTATTACTATTATGATAAGGACGGCAATATGACTGAGGAGGAGATTGAATGGGAAAGAACAGTCGAAGTTACTGCAGAGACCTTAGTTGCTTTGCTTGAAGTTGGAGTTGAGAACCAGGTAAATACAAAATAATATATTTAATAGCTTAAATATATTATGATATTTTCAACTTCATTAATCTTCTGCCAAATGTTGACAGAAATTTCATTAAATTATAAATTGCGTACCGTTATATTGAAAATAAATAACAAATTAAATTAATTACAGGTGGATGCAGAAATAGCAAAACGATCCCAAACATATTTAGAAAAGAATCTCTATAATCTTACATCACCTGCTGCTCTTGCTGCGACGGTGCTTGGGCTCGTATTAGCGAGGTAACATGTTATTTACTAACTACTGAGGCGTTAATTGATTATTAATTTGTAAGAAGCCTATTGACTTCCTTCGGAACAATTACTTTAAAGAGTTTACCCCTCGGCACTTTTTGTTCTGAGTCGGGAAAGTTCGTATTATAAAGTTGTAAAAATGGAATATCTGTACATTGAAGCTACAAGTACCTATGTTAAAAAAAAAATTAAAGTATTCGATAGTAACTGCAATGAGCGTGATATGAGGGGGACGGCTGGAAGTTGTTGTTGGGACAATGTAATTCTATGGTCATAGTTCAAGTATAAAACTTAATCAGTTTTTTATTCAAGGACAACAATAAATATCCCTGCCCTAAAGGCAAATTTGCAGAAATAAACACCACATGTGACACTTAAATTTGGACATTAAAAATTCATAACCATTGACTTTCACGCAGTAAAAGAATATATTTTTACCGTTACAGGAGTCCAGTAGTTCCCGAAGCGTTGTTGATTCTAAGGAATGCTTCGACGACTGAGGAAGGCGAGTTCGGTTGGCCGGCGCCCAGGAGAGATGCAGCGGATTGGCTTCTAGAAGAAACATCGAGGAATATCAAGACTACGTCCTATGGTAATAATAAGATCATTCATAAGATTTTCGGGTTCTCTTTGTCAGGTAAATTTGATAGCTGAGTGCATTCGAAAACTTTTCTTCTAATTTGCTATTTGAGAGATGTTAAAAAAAACGAAATGATACTTATAAGTCAACAAAAATGTACAATATAATATTATTTTAATACAATGTTGATTACATTTTGACCGAAATGTAGTCGGCCGTAATTGAGCATCGTGTGACGTCACATAGTACTCAAATAAACTGTTATTGATAACTTTTAAATAAACTAGGCTTTCCACTAAGGGTTTTAATTATTATAATTACCTAGATTATTTCAAAACTGTCGATACATAACAGTACACATGTGCCCTTTATGGTATCAAATGAAATGAAACCAAATGAATGAAATGAAATCATTTATTGAGCTTACCATGGGACTAGTTCGATTTGTGTAAAATTGTCCTGAAATATTTATTTATTATTATTTATTAATGTTTATTTATTATTTCGGACATCAAGTATCCATAATTAATTAATCATATACATACTAATATTATTCACACCACCTTATTATATTTTTTACAATTATTACTGTCAGTAAACACATAGATTAATAGGTACAGTTAGTAAAAAATTAAATGCTCATTGGATCTCACATGCATGGTCATCCAATGGGTGAGAAGAGGACTGTCCGTCCTTTTCACAACGATCCTTAACAAGTGGAATTCAGACTTATGGGCGGAGTTAAGTAGGTTTTTTGCCAGATTTAAAAACTAAGATCTCACTCTCCTTGAAATTAGACCTGAGGCCATGGGCCACTAGATATCTCTCACATATATCCAGCATTACAAGTATCTTAAGAGCGTCGACTGAGGGGCTCAGCAGCACCATTTTGTCGGCATAGCTGATGTTATTAACAGAACAACCATCTACCGAATAACCCATGCCGGCCTTGCTGCGTCAAGCCCCTTTGTGTCTAATTCTGACTTTTAATCTGCAGAGTTTTAGGCAATAGCTTCCTCGTAAGTACTGACCAAAAAATAAACCCTGGCTGACCAAGCTTTGCTCATGGTGGCTATGGCGCCGCATATAAAATGTTGAATTTGACGGAAAACATACTTCTCGTTAGTGTATAAACTTGTGTGTATTAATAAAATAAAAAATAAAATAAAATTCATTTATTTCAGAACTTCAGAATTCCATATATTGTTAGTACAGTTAACTTATAAACTATGTTAGATAGGCACACAACTATAACATTAAACACATATCACAATACAACAAACATAATCATTTATTCACCCCACCCCCCTCCGCCGCCTCATTGATCCCTTCTCAACACATGCAGATCTATGAAACGGCCGAGAACGGGCGAGTCCAGCCTGTCCGCTATCATTTGCAGAATACTGTTGCCGCTCCCTCGCACACGCCGTATCACGGACGCCGACTTTTTACGCATTATAGCATAAAAGTCGTCGACGGCCGCGTCCGCGAACATCCCCGACGCACTGCAATAGCGAGGGAGCCGCAACAGTGCCCTGAAAACATTGTTATATTGCACTCTTAGTGCATTGTACGCTCGTTGCGTAAAACTAACCCATAGACCACTCGTATAGAAGCATTGGCAGTATGCTCTGAAAAGCGATAATTTTACCGGCACTGTACAGCGCGCGAATCTATGAGTCAGCATGTTGCCTCGAACGGACAATGACCTTCGCTCGCGCTCAATGTCCTTATCATCCTTTAGGTCATCGGTCAGTACATGACCCAAATATTTAAATTGTGACACTTGCTTTATAGGCACATTCTTTAAAAGAAGTGGTGGAACGTAGTTAGGTAGTTTATTTTTACCTTTAAAGATCATGAACTCACTCTTTTTCACATTGTACCTTAAGCCGTGCGTCACAGCATACATTTCACACATATTTACCAGTTTTTGCATCCCATAGAATGACGGACTGAGCAGCACCATGTCGTCGGCATAACTTATATTATTTACGCTAACATTATCCAAGCGGCAACCGACATGTGTGCTACTCAGCTCGCCAATCAGCTGATCAACGTATAAATTGAACAGTCTTGGCGAAGTTAACCCACCCTGTCTTACACCACAGCTGAGTGAATACTCGTCAGAATAAACATTTGCCCATCTAACTTTATTCTTTTGATTACTATACCAATATGAAAAAATATTAACTACCTCGGGTGCTACGCCTGTCCCCCTTAACTTGTTCCAAAGCACATCATAAGAAACTAGGTCAAATGCTCTGGACAAGTCTAGAAAACAGGCATATACCGGCGATTTTCTCTTGACATAGTAATCAACAGTATGCTTAAGCGTTAAGATAGCACTTTCAGTACCGAGACCTTTCTGAAAACCAAACTGTGCATCACACAGTTGAATATGTTGATTAAGATGTACGTCCAGTATTTTATCCAACACTTTCGCAACAACTGTAGCAAGCGAGATGGGTCGGTAGTTTGCTTTATCAGAAATGTCACCTGTCGAGTTCTTTATCAGCGGCGTTACAACTGTTTTCATTAGGTCACACGGTAGGTATGAATGGCGTAAACAAAAAGTATAAAGCATGGATAAGACCCTACTTAGATGCGGACCTGCATGCTGGAGGTGTTCTATGCTCAGCCCGTCATGCCCCGGAGACTTACCCCTTTTCATACCCTTAATGACCTGCGAAACCATTTTACTTGTTATGTTAAGGACAGGAGTCACAGTATTGTCCATAGTATTTGGTACCGCACTCGATTTCAATGGTGAATCCACCCTAAAACATTGCCCAAACATATTGGCAATACTTACGGGATCACATTCACCACCGACACTAACTGGCATAGATACTTTTCCATTTAACTTTTTTGTGCTTTTCCAAAACTTGTCAAACTGTTTAGACGCATGCTGCGAGGCAAGAATATCCATAGCAATTTGCTCTTGATTATTTTGACAAAACCGAAGTCTAGACTTGAATATCTTCCTGCTAAAACTCATAGCCTCAAAAACAGGCCCACACTTGGGTCTGTTATGCAGGACATAAGTGCAGAAATCCAACCTTGCCTGTTTATGAGCTTCCGCCACATGCCTATTCCAACCTCGCAAACACCTATTTTTGTTCACTATTTTAACAGGTTTTTTAGTACAGCAATCCATTGAAGCCTGACGCAAAGTATCTATAATAGTTTTGTAATATCTGTCTATCACTTTTTTATGTGTCTCATCCTTACACAAAGTATCGGCACACAATTTAAACTCGGTAGGAAAATCTATTAGTTTTAATTTAAGACTACATATACTACTATATTTATCTATTTCGTCAGCGCTTCTCAGGCCCCAAATAACACCTTTATTACAATCATCAGCAGTTATTTGTAACTTACTTCTGACAAGACCCAAATCACACTCAACCCGCACTGGGAAATGGTCTGACCAATAAACATCATCCAGAACTTCGATCTTGTTTATAGTTTTCCAAGCTGATTTACTAACTATACAGTGGTCAAGCCATCTCTCACAGCCATGCGCGTCGCTCACATAGGTATAAGTATCAGAAGCAATACCTAACTTTACAACATCCGCACATACCCAATCATTTTCACCACAGAAATCAAACAATTCCTCTCCGAACGGCGCTGTGGGGTGTGCATTTAGGTCACCTAATATGTAAATAGTTTCAATACCGCTATCTTGTACTAACGCATACAATTAATAAATATAAACAAAAGTTAAAAATAATATGACACTTATCTTATCATTATAATTTCCTGAGATATCGTTATATGTGAACTTTATAAATATTGTGTACAAAATCGGAGACTACGCTCGAGGACTGGACGGCTATGTATACCTAGATATACATAGCCGTCCAGTCCTCAACAAACTGTCCAGCTATACTCAACGCAAAATGAACTGGCGACCGATATTATAATACTATCTCGTTGACACTTGCGTGCTCTTGACAAGTGTGAAAGAGGTAGCAGTATGATCTCTGTCGCCAGTTTGTTCGCGTTTAGTATACGTCCAATTACGACAAAGAGGTCATTCGTCAAACCCGATTCGGCTGGGCAGCGTTTCGTGGGTTACGCAATATCATTTTGTACAGTATCCTGCAGTGTCTCAAGATGAAAGTGTTTGACCAGTGTGTGTTGCCACGCCAGTAATAACTGACGGCTCTGAAACGTAGTCACACATCGTGGATCTCATAAGAAGGGTTACTCGAAGAGCAAAGGGCTATGCTCGGAGTTTCTCTGCGAGATTGCATCAGTAATAAAGAGATCCGCAGAAGAAATTGCAAACCTTTAGTGGCAATGGGCAGAGCACATTGCTGGTAACTAGCTACCGATAAGTTGATGAAGTTCGCTGCTAAGGCATTCGTCCAGGGAGGTCTTTTGGCTGGCGATAATGATGATGGAAGGGAGCTTAGTACTCTTTTCCAAAAATCATAAGTCATATAATTAATTGATTTGTGTTTTTTCCTTTGCTTTTTTTTCAACTTTAATGATCCTGCACCAACTGCTCGTTTCTGTTTGACTCTATGGTTGCCTGGTAGAGGAATGTTTTAAGGCATTAATTCCGCTATTTATACTATCTTGTTTTGTGCAATAAAGTATAAAGGAATAAATAACTAAGTGAACGCCTAGAGCCAGTTGAATCAAAACTTCTGTAATCGCAAATTCTTTAGTTAATATGAGGAATTTCTGAATCAATTTCCGATCTAGTAGGTACAGTCACCAGCATCAATATCTGCCATAACAAAGCAGGCAAAAATATCTGACACTTCTTAACGGCCTTAGAAATAGACTAGTGTCAGGAATTTATGCGCGCTTTATTGTAACAAATATTAATGCTAGGGACTGTACTGATCAGATATTTGCCAACGTATTAACAAAACAACTGCGATGCACAAAAACGGTACGGGGGCCATTGAATCGTTCATGCTCGTTGGTAACAGAGCAAATGATCGAAGGTTTGGCGCGAGTAATGGAACTCCACTACTGCGGCACTACAACCTCTTGTGAGTTCTTGGTCCCCTTAGACATTTTCATCTATTTCACTGTCTCTGTCAACCCACCTTAGATCCTCCCTTTACCGCACACAATCCGTCGTCCCTTCTTGAGTCCACTTGTACATAATGCGCTAAATATGAACCGTACTGAAAATCAATGCTTAATTAATTGCAGAAGCAGTAACAATGGAACAATACGTAGCCGGTGTTCGCGTATTGCTGGCCGCATGCGCACGAGGCGCACTGGCCGAGGGAGAGGCGGCCGCGCGCTTCCTATACTACCGTGCGTCCACATTGCAGCGTCATCCCAGCCTCGCCTACCAGGCCACAAAGGCTGCAGCGCAATATGCAGCGCTGGCTCACGATAGGTAAGGGAATTCAGATCAATACCTTAGATAGGATGTAAGGGGACGGTGCACCGAACATTGAAACCCTAGGTTCACACCATTATTCTGACCAGGACAATAGTGAAAAGGGTATAGCAGGATAGCCTAAGAAAAATTGTACCCAGCGTTTTTGGGTCGAAACTGTAAGTATTCAAACGATGCCATTTAAGAAGGTAATACCCTGCACAAAGTTTCATCCCTCTGTTACCCCCTGGGAGTGAAAAACACACGATTAACCACATAACTAGAATACAAATTGGTTCATATTTGGAAAAAAAATGGTGTGTATACCAAGAGCCGAACTTGTTATAAAGCATGATTATTATTACATGAATTTAAATGGTTAGAAGTGTCAATATTTTTTAACCGACTTCAAAAAAAGGAGGGGGTTCTCAATTCGGTTGTATTTAATTATTATTTTTTATGTTTGTTACCTCAGAACTCAGTCATTTACACGACGATTTGGAAATTTTTTTTTTGTTTATAAGTAGGTATATTCAAGTTGGTCCCATAAAATTTTGGTGAAGATCTGATGCCGGGATCCATGAGGAATCGAAGGAATTCCTCGAATATTATGAGCATATCTATGGCGATTTCGGTATTTATTACAGTAGTTTAAGCATTTACATTTGAAAATCACCATTTGGTGAAGAAAAACCGATGATGAAGACACAAGCCATCAGTTACCACTGTGGGCTTTACTAGTGTTATTTAATTCGCGGATCGCAAGTCGATTTAGAAAATTATTTTTTCGGTTAAGAGTAGGAATCTCCAAGTTGATCCCATAAAATTTTGCTGAAGATCTGATGATGAGATCGATGAGTAAGCCTCAAATGTTATGGGCACATCTATGGCGATTTTGGTGTTTATTAAAGTAGAACAAGCATTTACGAGTACACTCGAAAATCATTATTTGGTGAAGAAAAACTGATGATGACGACACAAGCCACCTGTCACTGATTAGGGCTCGACCAATGTTATTTAATTCACTCATCGCAATATAATTATTTATCATATTTTGCTTAGAGGCAGAAGTTGGTAAAGATCAGGATAGCAGAGTGGAGAACCAGATAACTCCTCAACGGTTAACGGCCCTGATTCTGAAATAGCAACGTTCAGCTGAAGGTCGTGAGCAATTGACATTAGAATGCATTATGGCTGTAAGTGCCGTATAAAAGCCGTAGAAGTCATAAAAATCGTGTATGTGTGGCTTCGATCGTCAGAAGGCAGATTTCGTAGTCTTGTTATTTCCGTTAACGATTTCTCATCATGTGGTCGATTTAATAATTTGTTGGCGTCCAAATCTAACAACGCTATGCCTTCCAAAGTTTTGACACGGCTTAGTGTAACATATATTTTCCCCTTCTGTTTCCGCGATTATTACTCATTGAAATAAAATAATTTAACGGATTATATCGCGTATATTATCTCATTTTAGTTCCCGGGAGGTCTATGGTCACGGGAGGACCATGGTCCGAAAGCTGGAAAGCTTCCGAAACGTCGGGAACTAAAATGAGATAATATACGCGATATAATCCGTTAAATTGTTTTATTTCAATATATTTCCCTTTAGCGAAATTATTTTTATCAAGGTCTATCACAGCTTTCTCTTTGTAGCTTATGAACAGTAACAGCCCAACTTAATACTAAAGGTAAGATACGACGCTCCACATCTCCGTATCCCCTTGTCGCTTGAAACGTAGTACATGATGGAGGTATGGGAATGCAACCGTCACTATCTTTTAACCTAAGACCAACAGTTTCATCGTCAAATTTTACGTACACGGCTTCCGGGAGCTCCCCTTCCTCCAGCTGATCTCGTCTTAGGGCCGGCCATTTTTTTTATTATGCCCATAGTTCCATTAACTAGTCCATCAGAGACGGAAATATTCCTTCTCAACATCACTCAAGATTCTACGCAAATTTGAGTTGCGAGATAATTCTGTAAATATTATGGGTCAGTTGAGACTAGTAGTCGTATTATTTTTTAACCAGCAAGCTACTGGACTTAACCATTTTGACCTAGCCAACTCTTATAATTTAGATTTTATTTACAATAGTCTTATCTACAATTGGTCTATTAATTACAATAGGGCTTCCTCAATCTTCCCATTTTAAGCTCTAAAAATACTTTATATCACTAAAATCCGTCACTAAAAAGCAAAAAATATATAATTTTAAATAAAAAAAGAATTGACTTCAAAATAAACTAAAAAGCCAAAAACAATCTTTTATGTGCGGTACGGATCACATTTGAATCACCTTTTGAAGACGGTGCCAAACCTGAACTAAAGTCCTTTATCCAACAAAATTACGAATTACTATAACTACATTTAGGTAATAACAATAACTAAAAGCTCGCCGCCGCGATTCTTGCGTGGCATTTGTGTTAATAGTATTGAATGAATGGTTTGGCACCGAATTCAAAAGGTGATTCAAATGTGATCTGTACCGTACATAAAAGATTATTTTTGGCTTTTTAGTTTATTTTGAAGTCGGATCTTTTTTTATTATTATTTTTTTTATAAACAGGTAGCTTTTAGTCTCATTAATAGTTGTACAAAATTTGAAATTCGTCATTTTCATAGTTTAGGAAAAAATTATTAAAACAGGTTTGGGTTTAATCGGGTGTTTTTCACCCCCAGGGGATAAAAGAGGGCTGAAATTTTGTGCAGGGTATTACCTCCTTAAAAGGCATCGTTTGATTATAGTTTCGACCCAAAAACGCTGAGAGCAATTTTTCTTAGGCTATCCTGCTATATCCTTTTAAAATAAAAACTCGAATTCAATTTGGGATTATGGTCTGAAACTACAGTTTCAATTATCAGTACACATTCCCTTTCACTCTGTATAAGCTGAACCATATAAGGGTTAACTATAGTAGTAGCTGGTGCTCTTGTAGGTAATACTAGTCGAGGGTGAGGAAACCGCGCGTTTCATGTATGTTCTACGGCGCATCCACATTGCAGCCTCGTCCTAGCCTCGCTTACCAGGTCACATAGGCTGATGCGCAGTAGGTATGCCGCGCTGGCTCACAATAAGTATGAGATGAATTACCATAATTTCATTACTAATGCTTGTGCTGCGGCGCACTGCTGTAGCGTAGCTGTCACTTGTAAAGTTTTGAGATACACCTCTAATGCATTTCCCTAAGTCTAAAACTAGGTATAGGAAATAACCAGACCCCAGAATTTGCGTGGCACTTTCGATCTTCCATTAGTGAGTTCTGACTTATTGACTTCCAAGATGAACAGTTATATCGATAATATAGAACTCACATATAAAAAGGAGATTTAAAGTAGAGGTAAACAACAGGCAATCTTATATAATCGAAGGAAATTGCAACACGAATGGCTAATGATTGCCATAATTATGTGTATAAAACTACTAGTGAAAAATTATGAAATTAATTGCTAGTACATGAACGAATAGGCACTGACATTGCAGTATAGAGACGATAAGTATGAAATAATATTTTGTAGTTTTCACTTTGAATGTCAATCAGTACAAGAATTCCTGGTAAGTAATAAGATATTGTTAGTGAATGTTCGCCTTTTACTTCAAAGAATGCCGCACTGACTCTAATTACCAGGACATAATAGGTAAGTGTATTCAAACCAATGCGCAAGGTGAGATGATTGCCAGGAATCGTATAGGTATCGCTGGTCGGACGTGAATTTGACCGCACGCTTTAAGTATCCCCTATTTTATCAACATCTCTCATAAATATATTTTTCATTCCACGGCCAATAGTGTTACACTTAAAGTCTTTGTAATTTTTTGGTTGCTTGATTTTGAACTGAGTATTTCCCACAGGCACCGTGCTCTGACAGTGTCACTGGCTACAGCTGGAATGGAACTGACGGACACCTTAGAGCTGCGTGCCCATTCGACCCCTCACCCACTGCAGCTGCCTGGATTACCTACTAAAGTGTTCGTTTATGCCACCGGTGCCGGCTGCGCTACTGTGCAGGTATGATCATGGTGATCACATCACATGCCTAACGATGGAACTAGATTTTCGTAATATCGTAGGCCTCTATCCCAATTCGTGTTTGAGTGAATGTCTATTACTACATCTTCGTTAGTCAATTACTAATATCCGCAGGCCTTTGTCGGTCAGAAATTCACGATGAAGCATCGTCACTCTTGCATTCATGTTTGTCAGAAACTTCCTGTTAGGAAGTGACGGTCGCAGATGACTTTAAAACTAGTTCCAAGTTAATTAGGTGCATACAAATATATTATTGTCCCGTGTAGATGTTTTGTGTATCAATGTAGCGGTGAAAATAATATAGTTTCATTTTAGGGTACCATAGCGTATTCCACGTATACCCCGAAGCCCGAAAACGCTTTGTTGAACATACAATCTGCTATCATCGAAGAGATCCGACCAGAGAGAAGCAGTATAGAAGACTTACAAGGAAACCTACCGACTTTAATCGTTAAAACATGCTTCAGGTAAAAACGTTTGTGAAGTACCTAACTAACTAAACTTTTAAGTCACTACCACTACATAAAATTATTAGATTACAATTTAGGATTTCAATATTTTCAGGTGGAAAAGTAAAGAGCGTTCTGGCATTCTTCGTCTGGAAGCATCACTTTTCTCAGGGTACGAACTGCATTCTGTCAACCCAGTTGTCCTCGATGGAGCAACATTCGCGGATTTGCACTACGGATCAAGAGGAGAATCCGTGTGGTTCGTGTTTGCAAATGTAAGTCAATGATAAATTCATTTGAACATTATCTAATATTTTGAGCACTTAAATAAAAGTTAATTTCATAAAAAAAAAAAGAATTGAAAACGTTATAAAAAATATTATAGCTTAGCAAATTAAAACCATTATTTTACTTTATAAAACAAGTACTACCTACTAATTAACACTCTTACTGTCCATGCATGATATATAAGTAATGCACTGGTGAGCTAGCTCGGTACGTACACGTCTTCATGTAAATCACTATCCAATCGTGCGTTACATGTGCATGGACTTTCTGAGCCAGGCTATTGATGAAAGCGAGGGACAGTTAAAGTGTTAATATAATTTTCATGGTGCGATAAAAATGGAGACCTGTTCTTTTTGGGAGAGTTGCTGTTAAGTATGGACTAATTTCATATCAACTGAAAGAAATTAAACAATTGCTTAATTAATGAAATCGTTAGTATTGTAAAGAAACATAAAAACCTTGATTTGCTGTTACTTTAAAAATATGTTACCTACTGGTTGGAGTAGTATAAAATCAAGTAGGAAAATACATTGCGATGCGCCATAGTCACTCAGTGACAAAGCTCTTAAATAAAGAGAAAAACAAAACATTACGATCAAAATTACAAAGTTCTTAGCTCCAGCTTCACCGCGGTTGAAATAATGACGTTAGAAGTTATTGCTATTTTATATGGGATATTTTGACGCTCGGTAGAAATTCCTGACTTTCTTTACCCATTTTCTAAATATTCTGAATACATACATACAATCACGTCTTTTTCTTCCTTTTTCTCCTCCTTTTTTTAGGCAGAGACTACCTCCTTCCACTTGCTACGGTCCTGGCATACAACTGCCGCTTCATCAACATTCATTAATCTCTTCATTTTGTGCTGTCACAACCCTTTTGCTTTGTCTCATTCACACACAGAATATCAATATTTCTCGCATCCATCATCTGAAATACTTCATCTATTTTATAATTCATTCCTCTCCTTACATTTAACGTAGCAATGCGGCTCTCCATAGTCCATTCTTCGCTCTCGCTATTCTTAATACTTTAACAAAAAACCTCACAAATTGCCAATTATAATATTATAACTTGAGGAAACAAGATTTACCTTGTTCTTTATGTATTTCAGATCAGTTCGACTTGCCCAGTATGCGTCACTTATGAAGCAAGATCAAAGTTTGTGATCACCAGTCTACGTCCAGCCTTTGCTAAAATCTATCCATCAACTAGACCTGATCTTGCTGTAGAAACTTTCTTCCACGCAAGACCCAGCAGCCCCTTACTACGAGGGATAACCGATGATGACTTTATTACCTGGTTTGATAAAACTGAACTCGCAAGTCTCAAGACAAATGCTAATATTGATAACATTTGTGAATGTGGTCGTATTTGCAGTAGAGACTATGAGTTCAGAAAAACTAATGAAAGCTTGCAGTATACAGTTACAACGCAGAAACTTAATTCTAATGAACCTAAAGTTGTAATTACTACAGAGATTATTACTACCAGCGAACAACAAACAAATACCAAACTACAGATACCCATCGGACAGCAAACAACAACCGAGCCACAAACTACTACCGAACAAGGGACTACTGCTGAACCACCAATTACTATCGACCGATTGGCTACTGACAAACAACCTATCACTACTGAACAACAAACAACTCCTGCTCGAGAAACTTCTACTGAACAACAAAATATTAACGAAAGGCAAACTACTACTGAACAGCAGACGACAACAGAGTTAGCAACAACAAATGCTAAAACACCAACGACTTTAAAAGAAGTCTTATTAGGAGAAGTGACAATGTCACAATATATACTGAACACTAAATTGCGCGATGCGAATATTAAACAAACCGACAACCCTATAATTATTCCAACAACAAGTAACATTAATACATCACGCCATGAAAAGGTGGACAATGACATATTACCACTTATACCAAAAATTTATGGAGAGCTGATTGTGCAAAAACTGCCAATTTCTAAATCGATTCCCAAAAAAGAAGATATCAAAAAGAAGCCGTTACCAAGGCGAAAGGGAACTCTTAAAGCAACTTATGGAGACAAACAAGACACTTTTTTTGAAAAAGTAAAGACTTCCAGTAACGTTCATTCATTTTTTGACACTAGTACTACAATACCAATGACAAATAAATCTGAACTGCCAGCTTCACATAAAGTTATTATAACGAGAACCGTAGACGAAAAACCGAGTTTAGGAAATATGGATAGCAGTTTACCAGATGGCAATGCTATCCCGAAGAAGAAAGCGAATATTGATCAAATAAACAATGTAAATGAGCCACAACTAAAAACTGTAAACTATTTCAACAAAAATTTACATAATGTGACACTGTCTCCTACCCGCTCCTTATCTAAAACATTGATTACATCCCATACGATTACTACAATAACAAATAAAAACATAAAGACAATCCACGACCGTACGATAAAACCTAAATCTAAAACACAAATAAAAAAGCCAACAGTGAAAGTAAATTACAATGTTATGAAAGATAGCGAAAAAAATGAGACTGCAAATGATAGCCAGATAAACTATACAAAAAATAAAAATGTTTACCCAGAGAAATACTACACAAAGCCACTGAAATCGATCAATAAAGAAATTCATAAAATACCTCCCACGCCAATATCGGAGACTTCAAAAAGTTTAACTGGAGTATCTAAAGCTGACATAGCTCCAGAAAATCGAGGTGGTTTTGAAATCTTGGATAAAAATAGTCTGTGGGAACTACTCAAAGAAGGACCTGATACAGAAGATATGAAACTAGATGATAAATTACAAGTGCATAACAGACTTAACTCCCTGACACAAAATGTGTCAAATACAACACATGTGTCAAAAGAAGAACAAGATGTGTCAAATAATAATCGGTCTTTATAAACTTTATTGTTATATAATGTGTAAGGCATAAAGATCTCAGCAAAGTATTTTTGTAACACACTAATGCCACTTAGCTTATTGAGACCCCGTACTGAATTAGAATTGTTGATACTTGATGTTCCGATCGATTTGCACTCAGAATCTCCTGACGCACTCAATCTAATTGTTGATTGTTAGAATGACGTACTCGTATTTTGCACTCATTGTTTATATAATTTAGGAGGTGAATGTGTGTACTGTAAATACTAATTATAAGCTATTTAATTGTAATATTAAGAAGCGCGCTGTGTGACTAAAATAAAATTTAATCTGTGAATACTTTGGTTCGTACCCATTGCTCAAAGCCCTAGCTAGGTAAGCTTTTATTTGTTTTCTATAGTCCTTTAGAGATAGACTTGCCAAACTAAAGTTAACAACGGCTTCGTAGGTTCCGAAGGATGTCTAGAGTAAAAAGCTGAAATGAGTAGAGAGCTAGGATCGCTATGACGTGTAGGGCTACAGGTCAACGTCTTTACAGTCATTTGGTATTTCAAATATAATATAGCTCTATTAACCTGGTTGTAACTCTAGTCCATAAAATATAAATTATTATGTACCTACTTTGTAAATATCGAAAGCCAAAACAAAAAAATATTGTGACTGTAATCTGAAAGAGGAATTATTATTCCCAATGATTTTTCTTAGATGTACCATTTAGTATATAGTAAACATAGTGTCCTAGAGAATGTAATTTAATGCTAATGCCCCAGAATTTCCATCCGTCTAAACTATCTTCTGTACCTATTGTATGTAAATCGTAGATTCTTACCCTAGCTATGTAGACATTAATATTTCTTTGAATCATTGATATTGTAATTTAAAACACAATAAGATTTTATGAAAATTCATTTACTCGATACAAATACACAAAAAACATCTGACATTTTGTTGTTTTAAATATTACCTATATAAAATTAATATAAATCAGATGAAATGCGCGTAAGGGAGACATGTCAATTGCTGATGAAAAATAGCCTCCTGCCGATGTCCTTGTCTTCTTACAAATAGTTCCCATTTTGTAGACAGACTGATATTTTAGAGAACCTTCTGTAGTGTGCATTCGAGCCTTTCAATATTAGATTATTAAGGTATCGTATACATTAACTCCCTACTTAATTATATTTAAAATCTGCTTTCATCTATTCAGTATTTTCTTTGCAAATGTGTTCTGTGTGTGGATTTATTACCAAGTAATAGTTGTCGTCATAATTTGTTAAAACAGATTAGTTTGTATCAATTAGTGTCATTTATACTTAATCGTTTTTATATCTATGTGTAAATGTATGGTTGTATAAAACTAGGTGCTTGAGCGAAGGATTCTCGTCAATTTAAACTTGTAAAAATTTGTTTCAACAATGTAAGGTATAGTTTTTAATGGAAATATGGATTAGTATTTGTGCTTACTGAATAAGCTAGTCATTTATTAAGTAACCTCGATGTACTGACACAGATTAATAAATAGGAACGATTAAAATAATTACACCCAGTCTTTACTATGTTTTATTTTGCAACCCATGAATGTAGATCATGTAGAATGTACAGAAAAAGGTATCAGGTAGCTATTTAATTATTTTAGCCTGTCCCTTGTGATAATCCATCATCATCGAAATATAGAAAAAGGTTAGGGTAGCTGGAAAGTATTCCGAATTTGATGGACTTTAGCAGGTTGTTTAGGGATACGCTACGAAGACTATTATACATTTTTGACCTCTCAAAAATGTATAATAGTCACATTTTTGACCTCTGTGCTAACTTTGCGGGGGGGACAAAAGAAATATAATTATCTCGATACCTATGACCCCCTCGCCATTTCCCTTCGCCAAACGTGATGTCATATTATAATATAAGAAACTAGCTTCTGCTAGATATTAAGAGGTCCGGGTGATTTTCCGGGATAAAAAGTAGCCTATGTCCATTCATAGACCTTAAGCTTTCTATATGCCACGTTTCATATTTATCAGTTCCGCAATTTTGCCGTAAAGAAGTAACAGGGAGACAGAGTAACGTATGTATTACTTTTATTCCTGATTTTAAATTTTGAACATTAGAACAAATACTCGGCATATATTGTCACCGGAGGGGTGGCGGACGCTGTTGGGTTCCGCTGACCGAGAACTTGTTGTAATGTTGGCACAAGGCATAAGTGTAGCACGTCAAAAGAGGCTATAATTTTTATTTTATTTTTAGGTATAAGTTAGCTCAGGGTCCTCGAGGTCGAAAATTAGGATTAGGATTAGTCTTCCTAATGTATCCCCAACGTTTGGTTTGAGATAGGTTGCATTATGTATTGTTGAAGTGATCCATATCTAATATTTAAAATTCGAAAGTAACTCCGTTTGCCTGCTAACCACTCACTTGCTTTCGGTAACTAGAGCTACAAACTTTGATAACCTACAAATTGCTTCCGGTAGCCAGAGCTACCAGATGACCTTTATACAATTATTGATTTTAATCTGTGAAGGGCAGTTTCGGAGCGGTTTAAATGATGACCAAAACATACCCAAATAAGATGGCAACGCAGAAAAAAATTGGCAGCCAACATGATAGAACAAACATATTTTTAAATAGCTGTCGTTCTCAACGTTGTGAAAAAGTGAAGTTGCGTAAACGTGCACAGTGTTTTAAAAATGCCGTCAGTATTCAAATTTATATTTTACTATTAAAGATAGACATCAAACGCTTCAGTGTTTTTCCAACTATCAGATTATGAATTACAATCTCACTTCAAAGTAGTTAAGACAGAGATTTTTTCGGTGACTTGCGATTGAAATGGCCAAAATTTTTGAGAATAAAGAATATTTCTCGTAATTATCTAGTCATTAAAACAGTTTAAGTATTAATTTTCATAAATAAACATTAAATCATTAACATCTATGACTTATTTACACAGGATTAGTGAATAAAACAAGTAACAGTCCATGTAAATACGGGTACGGGTGGTGGTAGCTGCAGCTACCAAAAGCAATTTAGCCAATTACTCGCTTTGACGTTGTAAGGCATGGGAGCACACCTGAAGCGCTGCGATCGGTTTGGTACATTTTGTAATTTGTTCCTAATAACAGGTAAAGACTCGAACATAAAGTAAATGAAAAGTAGCTAAAAACATTTGCAAATATTACGTTGTTTATATTAAACTATTTATGGACCGTAACACTTAAAATAACGTATGCTCAATTTCTAAAACACAGCATAGACCTGGCGGCGCCCGTTGTGTTCGACCCTAACGGGGCGCCATGTTCGGCAGTTGCCCCGGTAACATGGCACGTTATTAATTTTTTGCGTAACGGCTTTGTTTATTTACCTTAAAATCAGTGTGATTCTATGTATTAATGGTTTTCTTTGTGTGATTGTGGTTTCCTAGGTACAGACTGTGATTTATAATGTGTTTGTGTCGTGTGATATTGTGGTTTTAAGGGTTTTAGTTCGGCTGAAAACCAAAACTTCGTTGGTACGTACATAATTTTTGTTATTTAGACTCCTAGAACCGTAATTAACGTTATTATTGCAAAATATATAGATTTTTATTTATGATTACTAGTTGCTTGTTCTAATTAGAACTATATTTTGGTTCTTGAGTTTTTAAATTAGCCACAAATAAATCACGAATCAAAGAAAAAAAATAGCCCCGTCTTGAGTCAGATATCTAAAAATGAAATGATGTTTACTATACAATTTTATTTGAACAGTTATACAATATTTGGCATTAAATGAAAGAACAACAAATCTTCTTTTTTTTGCATGTAAACAAAAAGGATGTTATCACTTTAGTTTTTTTTTCAAAAAATATATTTCTGCTTGATTTCGTCAACTTTATCAGTGTGTCAGTTTTACGCATTTTTCATAATTATTTTTAATACAGTAATCCATAAAATAAGTAACACCATCAGATTCTTTGTTTCATTGGTTTCTTTGTAAAAAAAAACATAGCAAATGATTCAGTAGAAACCAAGTTATGATTTTTTCAATAAAACACGGCATCTCGCGGAAATTTGCACAAAAAGACAGAGCAATATAGGCCACCATTTTTAAAATCCAAAAGCAAGTGAGTGGTTAAACTACTGAACCGATTCAAATGAAATTTGTCATAAAGAAAGCTTGAAGCCTACTACTTTTAGACACACAAGCTACACATAAGCTACTTTTTATCTCGAAAATATAGCCTGATCCCATAACAAACACAGAAACGAATCGTAGACGCCAGTCGCGGGCAGGCTCTAGTTTCTTATAATATAATGGCATATAGTCACGTTTGGAGGAAAGGGAGAGGGGGAGGAGGGTCAAAGTTTTCTTAAGACGTTGATAATGGTAACTTGATATCATAGAAATGACGGTAACAAATAGTTATTCTATTTTTATATATTTTAAGAAACTTTGCAGCTGTATCTGGTTCTGAAAATCTGGTTTTTCAAGGTAGGGTCGGTAGCTTCGTACTAATATTTTTGCAGCTAACTGTACTAATAGTACACTATGTCTCAATAAATATTTTATTTCTATGTTTGGATAATCGGTTAGCCCTCCGTAAAGCACGCTAGGTTACGTTTGCACACGTCTTTCCATAAAATGCAATAACAACTTGTAGTGTATATCATTATATTGTTCTAGGCTACATAAGCAGGACATGACGGGTTCTTTAAAACCATTATACAAGGAAAAGTTGAAGGTAAAATAGCAAGAAAATGACTCAGACGCACCTTTTTTGCACAAGTGAAGAAGTTTTTTAGTGTGCAAATGTTTCGGATTTTAATCTGTTAATTTGCATATTAATTGAATAAATTGAATTGAATTGAACGCCTGCAACGCTAGTGACATTACGAGCGTGTTGTCTACGCTTTAAAAACCTATCACTCCCCTCATGTAGAACTCCATCATAAAATTGTAACTCCACTGAAAACCGCGACAGGCAGTTCAATATTACCTATTAAACTCCCTGTTGCGGTTTATTAAAGTGTTTTTCTACTCCTGCACTTTTATCTGTCATTTACATAGTCGCTAAGTCATATACCATGAGATCGATAATAAGTTGGCAAAAACTCTATGCTCTATGGTCTATAAAAGCATTGTTTAGCGTGCTTTTATAGTTCATAATTTTTTCATAAAAGCACTGTTTACCAAGATAATAACATTAACCTTTTTTTTAATTAAGGTTCTAATTATTAAGTAAGTAATTACAGCAGTAACAACTTCTTAAAAAATTGTATACTTATTTATTTTCAATCTTAGGGTAGGTTTTTTACAATATATAAAAAGTAAAATACAAAAAGCCATAACATTGTATTATTATTATGTTATTTACTATTGTATGTAACAAAGCCATCGTCAATTCTGTTTTAATTATCAAGTTTTATTCATTTTAGATATTTTTATTAAACTAGCAGTTGGCATTACTATCCAGTGCAAACAAATTAAAAAAATAACAAACCATAGACAAACGTCATATTTGAGTTCCCACCAAAAATTGTAACTTTTTAAGTTCCAAGTTACTATTGAAAAGATAATAAACGTTAAATAAATAATTAATTAATTTCTTTTTTTCTAATTAAATATTGTACTTAAACAGATAAAGTATCTTCTGTTTCCATAAATAAACAAACTGTACATACATACCCTAATTTTGTTTTATTTCAAAGTAGGTAGTCGTAGAAAAACCATTGTATGCAACGGTATATACCTGGTCTAAAAACGCTCGTTACGTGTGATGTTCGCCAAGGCTCACATCGCAACCCACGCCACTCGCGTTTTAAGACCCTTCTTACAAAACAGTTGCATAAAATACTATTATCAAACAACCTTCTTAAAATTATACGGGTTTGTTTTTAAATATAGGAAGTATGTAAATCGCCGCTAACTGTTTATCTTTTGAATCTTCTTAAAAAATGCAGTTGATATGGTTTCCAAAGTTTCCATTAAACAATCAAACAACCAACATACACAACAGCCACGCTACGCGATGTTATAATATAATGGAGCACTTTTCAAGCATGAGATGTTAAAATATTATTTTTTCTTTTCATAAACAATCAAATATGACAAAAGAGTATTCAAACGATTGAACACAGAAAATTGTCCTGATTTACTTTGAGTGAGTTTATTTCCTTACCCGAGTGTTTCCAATTGGATGAATCTATTTGGAGGTTTATTTCTTTGATTTATCAATGTTTTAAGCAGATTTATCTTTGATATCTGATATTTCATTTGTAAATCAGATATTAGTTGTGACTTTTTTTTCGATGCTAGCAATTATAGGTCCGATTCCCGCTAAGGAAGATGTTTTTGAGATTACAATCATCATGCATAAATATGCATGTAAGGAATGTGGAAATGTTGAAAATGACGATTTTAGTAATTTCTTACACGATGGCACTGACTCCCGAACCACAATAACTGTACATAATGTATATAGATCTACTAGAAAAACGATTACTTGTAAGTAAACTGAAGAAACTAAATTTAATTTCTTATTAGATTACTTTATTTGATAATATAAATTACAATATAAATTTCATTTAAGTCAATTTACATGAATTTAAATTATGATCGTCAAATGCAAATAAAATAACAACAAAATCATAATACGTATAATATGTATTTGTTTCTTAAATTAAAATAATAAAATGGCCATATGTATGCCTATAATAATTGAGGAGTTCCTTCAATTCCTCTTGGATCCCATCATCAGTTCTTCACTAAAATTATATGAAACCAACATGGATGCACCTCCTTTCAAGCAAAAAAACGGGCAAGTGCGAGGCTGACTCGTGCACCGAGAGTTGCACTTTCATTCAACCTAATTGACCTGGTATCTTCAGCGCTGAATACCAATGAGGTGCAAGCTTAACGCAACCGGGTTGTTAAAAAAATACTTTTGTAAATATAAAAAATAAGATGGAATGGATATTTGGTAATAATCTTCCTGTAGTATTTATGTTAATTTAATATATTCGAGTAAGTTTCGAAATTTTTGCGTTGGAGAATTTTGGGGATAATGGTATTTTTTTTTCATGTTGTCCTTGATAAATCAAAAATTTAGTACAGAAAAAAAATGATTACACACGAACAAAATTGAGCACTTTCATATGATATCCTACTTGTTTTTTAGTCCCCCTCGTATTGGTCATTTTTTCCAAAGAAATGAAAATCTTTATAACTATTCCAAATTTCAAACAGCTAGAGCATAAGTAATTCCTGAGATGTAGCGCTATAACAGTTAGGCGGACAGACAGAGTCGCACCATATGGGTTTCCTTTTTCTATCTTTCTATTCTTTACGTATAATAATAAAGTGAGAAGTCCTTTTAAGTTATTTACCTTCCAAATTGCCTTTTTTTTATTTCCTGCACATATATTGTGTATGAGTTAACATAATACATAAATTATTTGATATCGTTCAGTATTTTTATTTTTCCCCTCGCTTGTACAATCAAAAACAAAATACTGCAGTAGACTAAATGTGTTGTAGGCTTTTTCAGGACTAGTCAATTTGTGTTATAGTAAATTTGAGTGCTCGACCTATTACTCGTATGTAGTAGACATTTAAAGTTCAAGGCAAAAATCAAATGTAGGTAGTCAAATTGAGGTCTAGACAGTCCAAGACCAATCCCACTGGTTATGTAATCCGTGAGAATCTACGTAGCTACTGTGAAGATTTGTCGAGACCTATTATGTATTAGACATTTAAAGTTCAATGTAGTCAAATTGTGGTCTAGACAGTCTAAGACCAACCCAACCAGTGGATGTCAGATGTCACTACTTCTTAGATGCTTGTTTTGCAAAGACACTCAAGACAGGTCCGTTTCTTAGAAAGTAAATTTATATAGGAACGCTTAACTTTCATGTCTATTTCAACGGACGTCATTTTCGTCAAAGTAACGTGCCAGGGTTAAATCATCCTTTTATCTTATTTTTTTATATCCGAACTTTATTGAACAACTGTTTTATTAATTGCAACAATAACAAACTACAAACGACCAGAAACATAGGTATTCATTCGACAAAGGTCAGACAACGAATAACGAATGTCGTGTGATGGACTGACGGTTAAAATAAAATGGCCCCTGGTCAATCGATTTAAACCTTATAGTCTAAAGTATATCTTTGGGAGCGTTCAAGTATTACGTAACGTAATTTTGACCCCCCCCCCCCCTTCGTAAAACGTTACGTAACCACCAAGTAGGGACCATTTTACCTAAAATTTTGAAGTAGTCATTCCATTTGAAATTGTGAGAGAAATAACTATTTAAAAGATGCGTGAGCAAACCCCTTCTCCCGCCCCTGTAACACATCCTAACATTTTACATGACCCCCCCCATTCGTAACGTAATACTTAAACGCTCCCTTTTATGCATGTTGTCACAGAATATTTGGAAGTTAAATTAAAAAAAAAAACTATTTATTATTTTTATTACTATATTAAATCTTCACAACTTCTGATCATTACCAGTGGTATAAATTAAATCTCCGTATATTTTATTTGAACTTCACAAATATGTAATACAAAAAAAGAATATTTGCTATTTAATTTGAAAAATATTTTTTTCTAATCCTGTAGTTCTTTCTGTCATTTTAATGGTTACCAACTCTAATATAAAGACATACATTACTTAAGACTTGCAAAACTCTATAGTCTATTTCCTAAAAAAGCATTGCTAAGTGTGTCACAATGTCGCTATTAACGTATTCCTTGGTGCCACAGAGTACAAAATTTCAATCTAATAATTTATGTGAGTGAGTCTTAAACTAATGTTATATGAAATAATTTATATTACCAACTTAACAAACCGCCGAATTCATACAGTTTTAAATTAAAAAAATAATAATATACGTAAACGCATTGCTGCCAACTTAAAAAAAAAAACATTTTATACAATTTACGTACACATATTTTATCGCCTATTTTTTTTTCAAATCATAACATGTTTTCATCATTGGCAAGTATACGCGAATTTAAAAATAAGAAAGCCATAGATATTGATTGACAGCTACCTTTTTAATTTTCTTTGTGGCGCTAAATTTTATTCATCTTGAAGTTGTTGGTTGTTGTCTTGTTATAAACTGTTGAAAGTGAGAAAAATGTAGGAAAACGAGCATAATTGTACTAATTACCGAAAAAATTTGTGTCGTGGCGCAAGAAGTATCAAACAATTTGCTGCTAGGAAAATTTCGGCGCAAATATAAATATTTAAACTTTTTGCGTTTTATTAGTGCTTAGGGGTCATTCATTAATTATGTAGGGATCCCTGGAAGGGAAGGGGTTCGAACGACCTGTCGTAATTAATGAATGGCCCCTTAGTTGTACAAAAACTATTCTATATAGACTTTTGTTTTAAACTGAGCTAATCGGCTTAAAGAATACAGTGGCCGATTCGCTCAGTTTAAAACCCAAGACTATATACAACGTTGTATAATTCGGGCAAAAAACGCTCGTGGCGTCTTTTTTGCGATACTTGCGATTGTTCTTACGTAATTAGTGAACGGCCCCTTAGTCGTAGAAAAACTATTGTATGCAACGTTGTATAATGGACAACATTTCATTTTTTTTACACCCTAATTTTATCGAACTATCTAATAGTATTTGCAAAATTACGAGGAATGTATTTTGTGTTTTTATTTTATTTTTAGATTTAGCCACAAATTTTGATAAAACAAAACTACCTCATTCTATAAGGGCCTAAGCGCAATGTGAGGCAGAATAAATGTAGCGCCTTTACAAAATGCTACTTAAAAATTAAAAAATATATCGCATCTGTGCTTTTATTATGAGAACTACCGACAAGTGTCATGACAACAACTTGAATCCATAGATGAGAATGTATATAACTGAAATAGATAGGCAACTTTAAGTCCATAAGCGGCGCATCTAGTGCTGCCATCTAGTTGCTAGACACTTAACTAAACGTTTAACCAACTTCAGATAGGAGGAGGTTCTGTGTTTGCCTCCTCTACTTTATTTTGCATGTTTCCCAATTTTTTGGAAACGGTTCAACTGATTTGGATTATATAAAATGTATCTCATTGAGGTAGAACCAACGATGATGCTCGTGCGATCTTCAGCGATGTGGAACATTTTGTGTTTTGTTTCTATGTGGCGCGCTTTACTCTGTATATTTGATATATTTCAGAATTTACATAATTCGTATTCCAGTATTCCCTCCTAATTTTAATCAATACCAATAATTAAGTGTTGTAATAGAGATTTTTTCTTCTCTTGTTTGAGTATTGTAATTTTTACTCTTTCAATACACACATGTTATTTCCGTGTTTCCAATAAAAATAAAATATTCGCATAGGAAATTGTTAAAAATACACCGAAAACAGTCGGATAGACGGACAGCAAAGTGATGTAGGGGTTTCGTTTTGTTAATACAGAGGTACGGAACCATAAAATGAACTCAGATAAATTTAATGAACAATCTTAATTAGTTTATTTAAAATGACAGTCTAACATAATAATAAATTTACACTGTAACGAAATAAATAATGAACTTTAATGAACTTAATATTAGTGTTTAGCCTATCTTAAATATAAATCGCTTTACTTAAGTATACACTCTATTCGTAGTTCTACAAAAAATCATATCAAATGTATAATACTTCAATTACAATAGAAAAAAAACGCATGTTTGATATGCCTTCTTATAAGAACCATATCCCCGTATAAATAAACTTTTAAACAAAAAAATAAAACCGACTCCAAAAAAACTAAAAAGTAAAAAATAACGCCATAATTCAGTTTCTTCAAATTAATTACCGTTTGTATACTCAATTTATACAATTAATCTTATTTTGGCGTCGGTGCCATATAAAGAATGTGTAAAATATTGAAAATTGACGATTTTACTAAAGTTGTGACACGATAGCACCGACTCCAAACTAACATTAATTGTATATACTGAATAGATTGAGTATACAAACGGTTACTTGTAAGTAATTTGAAGAAACTGAATAATGGCGTTATTTTTTACTTTTTATTTTGTTTGGAGTCGGTTTTATTTTTTTGTTGAAAAGTTTATTTATTTTACACTTTTTAGTTAATCGTTACTTAAAAGTGTATCTCGTGACGATTCGAACAAGCCCAAACACGGCTAGGATACATTATTTTATTACGTAGATCTGGTGCCTACCTTCCGGCTCCATCATCAAATCAATTCGATGGTACCATTCTCATCAGGAACATTTAAATTTGTGACTATGAAGTTGCTTAGCTAAATTAATCAAGATATTTTGTCGCCACCCGTAAATCATTTATCATTGAGGAGTTCCGATGGCATTCTGTGGTCTTCTGTATCAGTTCCACTTCACTAATTTACACTTTCTGAATGCAAATGCTTATTATGTTTCTTATAATACCAAAATCGCTATATGTATGCCTACAATGTTTGAGGAGTTCCTTCAATTCCTCATAGATTCCATCATCAGATCTTCACCAAAATTAAATGGGACCAACTAGAAAGTACCTTCTATAAAACCAAAAAAAAATTTTTGAAATCGGTCAAATAGTTTTTGAGTAATCGGTAAACATCCAAAAAAAAAATAAAAAAAAAACTCCTCCTGTTTTTGGAAGTCGGTTAAAAAGTAAGTTATTTGGTTTTTGATTTGGGCCATGCATCTTTGTCTGTTAAATAGTCCTCTTAGTTATGCTTTTGATATTATAAACTTTTTCAATTCGTTTTTGAAAGCTAGAAATGGGAATTTTGTAATGGCAATTTTATTATTATATCTAGTATTATACTTTTACTCTATTGTTCTTGTTGATTTATATTTAATTATCTTACTTCTCAGCTATGTCTATAAGCCGTTCTAGAGAGTCATCACGAACCCTCTCGCACGCGGGTTTGACGACTTCCAGCCTCCCGAACAAGCCAGTTTCCTCAAAACCTTCGGTGCGATAGACACCACATCCATATGAACATACGAACCTGACGCGGTTATACAGAAGACCGAAAAGTATGACCAACCACTATGCGTCATCGTTTCTGGACTATGACAAGGCTGCTTGAATCTTTATTGTTATTGAATCGAAGGCAGTTACAATTTTAACTTGGCTTCTGTTCAAGTAATTGGTTTAAGATCTTAAAATGAGCAACAAGAAAATGTATCGGTAAGATGCAATGATTACGTGTTTTGTGCCATCTTGTACAACCAAAGCATTGATGTCTCCTGATAAAAACAATTCCTGAAAATTGCACAATCCTAGCAAATAGAGGCTTCAAACATTTAGATACCCAGTTGATTTAAGAAATTCCACGCTGCTAGGATGCATTATTCTATTACATAGATCTGGTGCCTACCTTCCGGCTCCATCATCAAATCAATTCGATGGTACCATTCTCATCAGGAACATTTAAATTTGTGACTATGAAGTTGCTTAGCTAAATTAATCAAGATATTTTGTCGCCACCCGTAAATCATTTATCATTGAGGAGTTCCGATGGCATTCTGTGGTCTTCTGCATTAGTTCCACTTCACTAATTTAGACTTTCTGAATGCAAATGCTTATTATGTAACTTATAATACCAAAATCGCTATATGTATGCCTACAATATTTGAGGAGTTCCTTCAATTCCTCATGGATTCCATCATCAGATCTTCACCAAAATTAAATGGGACCAACTAGAAAGTACCTTCTATAAAACCAAAAAAAAAAATTGAAATCGGTCAATAGTCTTTGAGTAATCGGTGAACATCCATAAAAAAAAACTCCTCCTTTTTTTGGAATTCGGTTAAAAATGACAAAATCTGAAGTTTTACAGAGTTAAGTGATAGCTAGTTTAAGGGTCCATATTGACAGAGTGAGCAGAATTCTTTTGTACAAGCTGTTGAAACTGCATGCTGTAGTCAATAATAAATTAGTGTGTTGGAAGAGATAATTGTATGTTGTATACTAATTAATCTTCAATCACCGGTATTGAAAAACATTTGACGATCGGCTTAGTTCAGTGGGAGTTACATTTTGTGAAAAGCTGAAGGTCCTGGGTTTAAATCTCGGTCAGAGCAAATATTTGAGTGATGAGCATAAATGTTTGTTCCTGAGTCTTGGATGTTTTCTATGTATAACAGTTAATATATCTTTTAAATATATCGTCATAACACTCATAACACAAGCCTTCGTGAGTTTACCAGCCTCGGGACTAGTTCGATTTGTATAAATATTGTCCCGTAATATTTTTTCAATTGAAATATAAGTATGGTCAGCTGCAGAGAAATATGACTTACCCGCATAGGGAATGCCGACACATAGTGATAAAACTCGGGTTTAGCTCTGTTTTAGTTTAAGGTCCTAAAGGAATGTTATGTTTTTTAAATGTTAGTACTAAATAAGTAATAATAATAATAAACACTGTACAAAATAAGTATAAAAGGAACCCTGACATGTGTGCGACTCTGTCTGCCTGTGTGTCTGTCTGTCCGACTGTTACAGCGCTCTGTCTCAGGAACTGCTTATACTATCCATTTTAAGTAGTTATCAAGATGGTAGCCACTGCATATGAAATATGAACAAGCACCTCGTCAGTGAGGGAGAAAATATATTATAACCCTCTTTTTTTCGTCAGCGTAGTCTGATAAAAAATATCCTCTAACCACCTTTGGATTGCCAGCTACACGTGTACCGAAAAGAGTTGAAATCCGTTTAGGCGTTTTATCGCGATGAATTTTCGATCCAGTGACCTTAAAATAGTCCATTTCTACATCTGTCTGTCTGTACGTCCGTCCGTCCATCCGTCCGACCGTCTGTCCGTCCGTCCGTCTGTTTGTCCGTCCGTCCGTCCGTCCGTCCGTCTGTCTGTCTGTTGGTCTGTCTGTCTGTCTGTCTGTCTGTCTGTCTGTCTATCTGTCTGTCTGTCTGTCTGTCTGTCTGTGTGTCCGTCCGTCCGTCGGTCCGTCCGTACATTCTCAGGAACGCATGGAGGTATCAAGTTGAAATTAACATCAAATACTCGTGCAACTTATGTTTGCGGTCCCTTAAAGCTGTAAAATAATCAAGCTTATAAATCAACGCAATCCAAAGATAAAGTCGTTAAGAAAGGTTATGTGAAAGTTTTTACGAAACCTTTATGTAAGGAATTTTATTGTTGTTATTTTTGTGACTCCATCGTTATTCGAAACTGAAAAAAAACCTTAATACAAACCCATAGAAAGTGGTTTATATTTCACAAACAGACAACCAAGTGTTCCTATGGGATTTTTCTGTTTATTATTCCATAGGGGTTCTGTTTTTACCAACTGAGGTACGAAACCATAAAAAACACATTACCTTATACATACATATGTGTAAATGATAATCATTCACACAGATTATTTTTTTGTATTATGGTTGAACCTCAAATTCCGCATCTTCTTCGGTGACTATAGAGTCCACTACGAGCCCAGCATGCCTTTCCGCACCAATAAGTCAATTCATACTATATAATATTATAAATGCGAAAGTGTGTATGTCCGTCTGTCTGTCTGTCTGTCTGTTACCTCTTCACGCTTAAACCGCTGAACCGATTTGGATGAAATTTGGTATGGAGATAGTTTGAGTCCTAGGGAAGGACAGAGGCTACTTTTTATCCCGGAAAAATACCCTTATCCGCGATAAACGAATTTAAGGCGGACGAAGTCGCGGGCAGAAGCTAGTAATATATATATGTGTCGTCGTTCATAAATAAGTTTTTTCATTTAGTTGATTTATTATTTAATAGAATGGTGTTTCATTGTTGCAATGTTGATAGATTTACATTAGTGTATCAAATATTTCTTTATCTGAATAGTGGGAAGTGAAAATTTTTATTTTCGTACATATTTTGCACAGTCAAGGGCAAAGATAGGCACACCAAAAGTTTTAAAAATGTGTACACATCAACTCTACTGTCATGACAATAAGGTTTGTTTGGAGATTTTGTGGTGTTTACTGATGTTTGCCGTTGACTGTATCCCTCAGTTATGAATAATGATATTTAAGTTCGAGAAGAAGTTCCTCAAATGACAATCCTCAAAGGTTCTTAGGGGCTTATTAATAAATATTGTATATCATTTAAGAAAGCTATTTTAAATAAATAAATATTAAATAAATACTAGACGGTGCCCGTAACTTTGTTGGCGGAGGAAAATAAGTCATACCCTTTGTTTTGCTTCAGTGTAGTAGGGTAAGTAAGGTAATAATCATCGAATCGGATGATCTGTATACCAAAAACGTTTGAAATCCATCCAGCCGTTTCGACGTGATGAAGCTCCAAACATATATATAATATATATATATATATATAACTCGCACTTGGCCGGTTTTATTTCAGCCTGCCCTCACTCCGCGCCTCAGGGTTTTTATATACACTCTAGGTGTAAGGCAGATAAGACCGCGTGGAGTCAGGGTTCACAGTTCAGTTCTGTGACATACTGGAGCTTTACAACAAAAAAAAATAACTTGAATAACTTTATAAAATTCGATAATTGCGTAATAAATAATTTTGAGCTCCAAAAATATTATTTACCTACTTTCTTTGCGGGATTTACTTAACTAGAACCGTCATTAGGAAATCAACTGTTAGTACCTACAGACTAGGGATTGCAATCCGGTCCGGCGGATCCGGTAATCTGGCCGGATCCGGTACTTTTTGGCGGCTACCGGATCCGGTAAAAATTTATCGGATCCGGACCGGATCCGGTAGACCCGAAGAGACTAAAGAGACGCACACAACAAATATACAATGCGGACTACCCAACCCAAGAAAGCTGATGTCAAGAGTCAATATGATCTAGATCTAGTTAAGCTTTAAAGAACGATGTCTTTCTTAATTATTCTTTGAGATTAATTGTGTTTAATGGTTGATTATGTTTGTTTGGCCAAATTAGAAAAACAGTTTTTTTTTTCGTTTAACGTTATTACAATTATAACATGTCTCTTACCTAGTATTTCAAGTGCAATGTGATGAGATATGTGATTATTGATTAGATTTCTTTATGTATGTTTAATATTACGGGTGTTAAGGGAGAATAGTATTCTATTATTGCTGATGTTACCTCTTATAGTATTCATAAAGTTGATTAAATATTACATAGTAGAGTCAAAGTTAAACGAACGATCATGAATCATGATCCAATAGACCAAATTAGTGGTAAATTCTTAGATTTGGCAATTAAAACTATAAAAAGTCCCTTTAATTAAAGTATTTGTTTTATTTTTTATAAAAAAGATTTAATTTTGTTATATTTACTGAGACAAGGTTACCATGTCTTCATGTGTGGCTGTAAATAGGTTGATAATGTTATTATTAAGTTAAGGCTAAATATTATTGAAGCAGATGCTTAAATTTTCATACTACCTACTGTGTGTAATTGCATGTACAAAATTAGTGGCAAGTGATACTAATTTTTTACTTAATAAGGGTGATTTTTAGCGCTAAACCATTATTACATTAGTTAATTTGCAAAAACTGCTCCGCGTGTCTACTTTACGGCCAAAAAACTGGACAAAAAGCATAATTTTGGATAGACGCAGTAGCATAACTTCATCATCTTCGGCCGGATTGAGAATTGGACCGGATTGCAATCCCTACTACAGACGTATTGTAGTGATATCGATGTTAGGAAGAAAACATGTTCGTACCATACGAGTATGTTATATATTATCTTGTTTAAAATTATTAAGGCTGAGTGTTCGTCATATAAATGTTCGATTAAAGGATGTTTATCTTTTATTCGAATCCATTAAAGGCTTAATTTAATCCATTAATGGATTAGAATAAAAGATAATCATCCTAAAATAAACAGTATGGCACCTTCAGACGCACCAGAACCCGTCCCAGTACCCGAAACGCAAATTATGTACTTTATACGCGAATGACCACGTGTTCATTTCGTAAATTACCAGACACCCCGATAACCAGATTCGCAAATTACCTGATTTTGTATCAAAAAGAAAGAAAGAAAGAAATAATTTCTTTGCATACACACATACATAAAACAAAACAGAAGATGTAAAATAATTGCGACAGTGTGCAAGCAAAAAGGTTTAAGTTCAGCAGTGCTAAACTTAAACCTTGTTGGTGACAAACGACCACCACACAGAGTATCGGGCTATCACAAATTACCAAATTACTTATATGACCTTATTTTGCCTGCATCGCCCAGGTAAAAAGCATTCTGTAACCATATGTCGATACCAAGCTAACCATGTACCATTTTTTTTTATCATTTTTTTTGGCTATCTCCTGTGATCTCTATTGGCCCGTAGGGCCATTTTAGAGTTTCTGAAGTTGGCTCTTCGACTTTGAAGGAGGGTGCGCCGGGTTTTTTAAATCCCTTTAGCCGTTTGATGCGATGAAGCCGCAACGACCCATACGAACACTCAAAAAAAAAACAACAACATTATTTTTCGATTCAGTGACCTTCACTTATTTTCGTGAAAATATCTTCCATGTACAGACATTTTATTTTTACAACTTTATAATCGTAAAGACCTTACGTCTCTTAAAACTTTGCCCCCTTAGGGAATTAATTTCCGAGTTTATAACGTGGATAGCGGTCACAGCCAAAAACAAACTCTTATAATATGATCATAACTTTCACGAACAGACAGATACTTAGATAAGAAAGTTAAGACAATGTAACCATATTAATTGTACCTAAATTCCCTTAGGTATATTGTTTCTAATGGGGCCAAGGTCCGAGACGGTCAGGCATGTTGGAAAATGGCATAATAAAGTACAAGAGAGAGTTGGAACAGACAAGCCACATGGCATGGCAACTCCAAACTGGCGTGCAGTCTGCGTGCAGTCGGCGGGCAGTTGGCTTGCAGTACTCATACAAGTTGCAGTTAGAATACTTATAATGCTGTCCGTCTGCTTAAAAACTAAATATAATGATTTTCTTTATGGGTTATATTTTTGTGACTAGAAATAAAACAAACAATTTAATATTACGTTTTCTCAATTGCTTGTATTTTATAACGTTACACTGAATATCCTGTAAGGTAACAGGTTCATTACATTCCTCAAACGTTATTAATTAATATACTTAAATGACTTAAACATTTTGAGAATGACATGGGAATAGACAAAAACTAAGTATCTATTTAACAATCCACTACTGTGTAAAATTTACTATATAATTATTATATCAAGAGTAAAACTGAGCAGGGAAAAAGTAATGTAGGAAAAAGATATGTAATGAATCCAAGTTCATAAAGCAATAAAAGAGAGAATATATTTGACATAGGTATATAGTTGAGACGTAATTGATTCCGGTATGATAAATGTTTCATTAAATGTTAGCAGTATGCGCGAATGACTCTAGTGAAGGACCCGGCTTCGTTGCACCCCTCATCTCCTTCTGGCGTACTGCAGCCAAGCGGGTATGTCCGGCTTCTGGAAAAACAGCGCTATTTATCACAAACTCATAACTGTCTTTATATAGATACAGATATCCTACTTATATTGTGCACTAGAAGTGGCCCGCGACTTCATTCGCGGAGGTGAAAAAGCCCTCTCTTGTGCTTTAGTGTAGCCGGGTAAAAAGTAAAAGGCTATTACCATCTGTGGATGACCAAGCTACCCGTGTACAGTCCGCGTCAAATAGTCTGTAGCATGCTAAGCGCCAAATATATCGTCACACATCTTTATGCCCATATGAATAAAGATATATTGCGATATTTTTGGCAGTTTACCTACCAAAACTATTTGAAATGTTTATATAGCGGCTTAGGCGTGACTTAGTGACTTTCAAATAACTCGTTTCACTTACTTAACTTGCTACATAGATGACAATTCAATACTATGACATCATCGAGCTGATCTGATGATAGAGCCGGATAGTGGGCATAGGACTTCTGTCGTAAAATAACGCAATCCTACCAATTTAAATGAAAAAAATAACAGATTATATCGCTTATATTATCTCATTTGAGTTCCCGACGTTTCAGAAGCTTTTCAGCTTTCCATGGTCACGGGTTGACTAACAGTCAAATTGTCTTATTTAAATGAATAATAATAAGAAAATATTATGCAATCCTAACCAGTTTGGGATCTTTACTATCGTCTCGACAGGTTGTTAACGGATGTTCTAAGAAAAGTACAGTCGGCAATGAAAGCTTGACACAAAAATCATATTTTTGACCGAAAATTTTGTATGATTTTTAATGTACAGACATTTCATCTTCACAATGTGGTTTGTGTTTTAATCAATAACACGTTAACTATCGAACGGATTTAGATGAAAGTGGGCACACATATAAATCAGGGGGTTATTGCGTAACAAAATTTTGACAATTGGTATCCGAATCAACGGTCATACGTATAGACCATACAAAATCATGACACTTGATTCTGATTCCGAGCGTCAAACGCGTTAGGCAATAGAGGGGTAGGTCATGGATGTCATAAATTAAAAGGGTAAAACAACGACTATTGGGCAAACTCGAAGACTTGACAACTTCTAAGTATTGTAATTAAATAATCGACGTGCTCATTAACACGAAACCTTTTTAAATAATGTCAAGCAGCACTTGATTGACACTTCCGGACTTGACTCCGATTTTCATTTGCATCTATATGCGAGGATCAGAATTACTGACAGTTATTGAAAAGTAGCAACCTTAAGCTCTCGATAAACGACAAAAAGGTTTTAATGCTACATAAACAGGGCAATGACAATGACCCACTTACTCTCATTAATTTCACAATTAATTGACCAGTACTATTCAGTTTGTTAATTGAATTTTCATTGAGTAGGTCAGGATGGTCACAGTCACGACAATTCTGGCATAACGCTTTTCATTATGAGCCAAATTAAACATTACCTGTCATGATATCCAAGATGACTACCCAAATAAACTCAAGAGACAATTTAATACTTATCCAAGAATTCCTAATTTATTTTCTGTCCACAACAATTACAAAAAAAGTGGGCCTTTCGAACAAAATTTTGCACTAAAAGAAAATTTTAATGTATATTATATCAAAGAAAAAAAATATTTTGAATTAGTTTAAGTTTTTAAGTGTTTTGAATTAGTGTAATTAATTGTAATGCTCTCGGAAGAAGGAGATTTGGAAATAATAATTTTACGAAAGAAGGAATTATTACAATGTTCCCGTTAGCTTAGTTTGTTAAGCGCCTTGGTCTTGTTATAACTATTTCGAACTAGCAACTGTTTTATAAAAGTGAAACTTATGTTTACGGCAAGTGAATAAACTGACGCGGGTAAATCCCAGGATGTGGCAATGACACCACACGACGATATTGGCACAATATCAGTCGCAATATTGCGCCTTCACGACATAAATCCTGAATAAAAGATATCGCAAGACCGACTTTAATGGAATACTTGAGTATAAAAATCGCTATTGAAATGGTATTTTTGAAATTGTAAAGTGGCAGACGGATAAAGCTTTTCAACCCGTAACACACAAAATTTAAGTGCATTTCTGCAGCTTATCGATCTTTCTTTTATTTGTTTTGTTCCTGAGGACCCTTAAGAATACATTAAAACTGAAACACAAAATAATGTCAAATACATCAAAAACTATTCCGCCTTGGCTTGTGAAAACAGAAAGCAGACGGCTTCTGGATGAATAAAAATGTATTTTACTAAAGAAAAAAAAAATAGTTGTAATCTAGTAACCCAAAGAACATTAACCGTTCACTTTTTAGTTGTTAAGGTACTGTATAGTTAATTCAGCTTTTATTCAAACAACACATAGCCAAGGTAAGGAGTCTCGTAATTTATCAACGAAATAAATAATACCAATTAATTTTGTCTCGTCGTAATATCTCTTTCTTAGAAACGATTACCACTAACTTAAATACAGCTTATGATGAGGATCTTTATCAAGTATTATATTCTTTTCATTTTCCCCTAGCACTGGCATGATTTCTCCTATGAATAATAATAATCCCTACATTTGTTCGCATTATTATTACGCAGCATACTCATTAGTAAAATATTGGATTCCTTTCAGAAAAAACTAATGGAAACGTGACATGTAAACAAAACGCGGAAAATTATTGCCCGCGGCTACCACAAGCCGTTACTAATAAAACGTTATTTCCATCATAGGGTATTATGTATAACTCTCGATATTAGAAACGTATATATAAAAAGGTAACAATAAGATATTTCGGAATGAATTAAGTGCCTTTTATCAATATGAAGCTTATGTTATAGTCGACTAGCTTCTGCCCGCGAATTCGTCCGCCTTAAACTCGTTTATCGTGGATAAAGGTATTTTTCCGGGATGAAAAGTAGCCTATGTCCTTTCCCGGGACTCAAACTATCAAATTTCGTTCGACAGTTTAAGCGTGAAAAGGTAACAGATAGACAGACAGACACACTTTCGCATTTATAATATGAGTATAGATTTGGCAAAAAGGTATTAATTTTAGCGCCACCTTTTAGTTTAGCGATATTTGAGAAATAGCTTGTTTGATAAAAGTTTGCACCTCCTAAGTAGCGCGATAAGATTTATATATTAACTCAAGCAAATGTAGTGGCTACCCCCCTTTTAAGGGTTGTATTTTTATAGCCTATAACCTGGCCGGGGATTTTCGACAGATTAGTGAAGTTGCATCAAAATCTGATCAGCCGTTTTCACGTGATGCGCGTACAAACAAACAGACAAACAGATAAAAAATATAAAAACTGTTGGAACGTGTTCTGTTATCGATTTTAAGTATCATCGGCCAATTTTTTTTCGAATATCTTCCATGTACAGACTTTCGACTCTCTTCAGCTTTATCATATGTATAGAAGATAGATAGAAGATATGTTAGTCTTCCGAGGTATGTATCTCCTTCAGGAACCATATATATTTTTCGGAGTAAAAAATATTATAAAAATGTCACTTTCAAATTATATTTCCGAAAATCACATTTATATGTTGTTCCATAACCAAATGAGAGAAGGATAAACTAACAAACGAATCACCCATAAACCCGTTACATCGTATAATAGGGTTTTTAGGGTATTTATGTTTTAGTTTACCTTTTTCGTTCCTGATACCCAGCTCTACACGGAACCATAAAAATCTTTAAAAAATTTATACACTAAAAAATCTTGGAAGCTTGATAGCGAATATCAATTTTAAATCAACAAAGTAAGCTCTAATGTCTATTGTACTTTGATCTTTGAATTAATTTCACCATTAAAACAAATGCGGTGTTAATTTACCCACATAAAAAACTAAGTACTGTATAGCCTATAAATTAAACATGTTTATTTAAATATCCCATAAAAAATTGTTAAATTACAATAGCAAATTCTCAGCCGACACAAAGTCATGTACCTACATGTGAATGTCCGTCATGAGTTACATTAAGCGTAATGGGATCAAAAACCATCAAGGATTCGAAGTTGGCATTTCCACTGATCTCATATCAGTTACTAGCGAATTCGAAGAATTTATACTCCACATTAATGCTTGTTGTTTGCCTATGCTTGTTTGACTGTAACCTATAACTGTCATGTTCTGTATTTCTATGTATTTGAGGTGTGCAATAAGAGTCTTTTGTATTGTACTTATTGTAATGTTACTCGTAATCGTAACGTACGTACGTACTCATACTTGATTTTGCAATGTACGTATTGTTTAGGTATTTAATTTTAAATGTCTACATTACCTATTATCGACACACATTATGAATAATCATAACCATTAAACAAGTTCTTTGTCAGTATACTCCCATTTTTTATGACTCAACTGCTTGCCAGTAGCTATGCTTACATCATTAATTGTCACGTTCCCATACTGGATGCACAGGTTGGACTTCTGTTATTGTCAGATCGTTTTGCATGGAGAGGGTGACCGTGTGAGAGAGAGAGAGAAGCACAATTGCATGTAAAATACAGTATTATAACAAACATCCTTTAAGACTATCCGGACTACTACAAGTAATGTCCGACTGTCTGTCGATAACAAGTAATTTACTTGGAAAATATAAGGCTTATAAGCGGGAAATGTAGGTATGTGCAAGTAAATCAGTTCGTTTAAAAATAAATTAATACATTCCTAAAATTCGCTACAATGTTGAATTAAATATTTAGTGGCCAGCTCATTTGATATGAAAGGTTAAATGTGATATTCGCTTCTGTAAAACAAGAATAATGCCCATAACAATATTAATCGCATATGAAAAAGTTCTTTACACATTCGTCTCTATGTTTATTCAGGTTATAAAAAACATATTTGCAATTGAATAATTATGAGTACTCATATGAAATAGATATTTCTTGATTTGTGCTTCTATGACAAATTTACAATTTGACTTAAGATTTTTATATATAAATACCGACGGGTCACAGACAATTTTTCATCTTGGAAAAATGCCCGAACGATATGCAAAATACCTTTACAAACCGAGAAAAGCCGCAAAAAGAACTTGTGTCTTAATATGAATGAGTGTTTACGTTTTTTTTAGAATTTAGAACCTTTAAGATGTAGCTAGGTATATACATACGTACTCGTATTTCGATTCAAATGTATGCCCTTAATGTAAAAATATTAACATTAAAAACAAAGCATCTAATATTAACATAAAATACAATATATATGTCTAGTATATTTAAAGCCAATTGATATTAAAGCAATATTATTATCGAGACTATTTCAAATCAGCCCTTAATTATGATAGTACGTTTATAATAATGGAAAGAAAATACTTACTTCAAGATCCTTGGCCCAGTTTGTGAAAGCATCGGAGCGTTTGCCAAACCTGTAGACAAAATTGTATCGTAAAAAAACATATGTCATCCACTAGAAATATATCTCTTAAAATCACTTTTCATGAATATAAATCAATAGGCAAACACACGCAACGCAGATACGTTTCACATCAGTGATTTTTTTTCCAACCAATTAGTGAACTTAAGCCATCTTTTTCCCCCTCCGATATTATGGAACTAAAGGTTTTTGTTTTATTGTTAAGGTATTATTTACGAAAAACTTATTGTCAAAATAGTACATTATGATACGAGTGTGGTACGTTGGTAATTACACTCGAGGTTATATCTTGCAGCACGAGTCGTAGACGAGTGCTGTATAAAGCCGAGAGTGTAATGACCAATGCACACGAGTTTCATACGACGTTTTTCAACACACTTGCGAGGAGAAAAGCAAAAAACAATCATACCTTACTTAAAATTTGGTCTAGGTTATGAATCCTGTAGTCGTAAGTTTTACATTAATCCGTCATCAGTACCAACCTCAAATTTACGTACCTACATAATGATTATATTTTAATTATCATTGCTTGAGACTATTTACATAATATTGACATTTAAAAAATATATCATACTTCAATATGAAATATTTGTAAATATTACATCAAATGTCAAATCAAATCAAAATGGCGCGCAGCGACCGATGCATTTGTCTATGCGCGCGCACGAGCGTTGAGGCAAACGCTAATCAGCCAAACATTAATAATATAATAAACTAAATAATTATATCAATTTAATACAATCAAAACGTTATTTTGTTTAGAAAACTTTTTACAAGTACCAGTTTAGATTTATTAAAATAACCTTTCCCTAAAACATATTTGCTGAATATTTTCTTCTGTTTCCGCGATTCTGTTACCGCGAATATTTGGTGAAGTTTAAAAAAAACTGTAATGAAAAGGCACTAGTGCGATTATGTAATGTTAAAAGCACGCGTGTGTAATGGACTGGATTACAGCCATAAAAATAGTGTAATAAGAGCCAGTTTACGAGCAAGTGTGTTGAAAAAATTATTAACTGAATTTAGTAAGCGATTTTAAACTTACTTAGAAATTGTTCTGTAACAAAATCATAACTTTTCTTGTTGTTTCTCTCCTGTCCGTTAAAATGCTTAATTATAACCCTTCGTTATGTTAGTTGTTACGTTATGCTATATTAGGTAAGTAGATTGATTAACTTTCGATGTTATTTAAATAACTTACCAGTGATCAGTTTCTAAATATAGCCAAATAGGTACCAATTTATTCGATTAGAGCCTTTTTCCACAAAATTGATTGGCACACATAGCTTTTTTAAATAAATGTAATTAAAATCAAACGTTAAGAAATCTGATTAAACGGAGCCTGATTTTGAACTTAATTAGTTAATTTTAAATTGTGTTTATAACGGTACAATTCAATAAGCACAATTTTATTAAACGATCTAATGAAAAGCTTCTAGAACGTTAAAAGGCGGTCGGGTCGTTTTTAGCAATAGCAATGTATAGTTACTCGTTTTATTTGTATTTCGGCAAGCCTACGGTATTCCGATGTTTTATACACTATTAAGTTAAATCGGGATGCTCTAATAATTATAACAGACCAAGTAATTGTTAAGTAGCTTTTTCTTTTTTATTAATTGCATTTTCTTGTAATATTAGTGTAATGTCTAAAACTAAAGTAACTTATATGAAGCTCTATACACGTTAGTTCGGTTTCGGATATATAAGGATAGTCGTATATGTATACCTATCTAACACTTTATCCCGAGCTTTATAGATGGTGTTATAAGAGCTTAAAATGTCTCATTTATTTATGGAATATGTTAATTACATTTCCTATGGGCAATATCAGTATTGTTATTACAGTCACAAGTCACATCTTAACGGCTTTCCATCAAAACCACCCGATTGATCCAAAGGGACTGCTTCGAAAAATTGCTTCCAGTTTTCCTTATTTGTAATTAATCTTAACAAGTAAAACTACGCTCTGCAAATGTTAAGACTGTGCAACCGTTTATTGTTTTGGAAAGAAATATTCGAGCAGCCTTTGAATTTACATTTTCGTCACGAATAAAATAACGCTCGTAGGTAATGTCAATTGAAAAACTCCAAACGCTATAATAATTTAGTCTATATAAATAGAAGCCCAACAAGCAAGAACCCAGCTTAAGCTGTTAATTGTTAAGTTTAGATTTGAGTAAGGTTTATTTTATAGATTTTGATAACCCGCATGCTAATAACTTGATATCTGGCTAAACAGCATTGAAATAAATATAAAATAAAAAGTGGCAGAGACCCAATTGTGGCTGACAGGCCTTGTCTAATAATTTAATTTAATTTATACTGGCGACTTCATGTAAACTCATCACTGTTCGTTTTATTACAAAATGCAAGCATTGGGAGGTTTGGTTTGTCCGTGTCCATTTGGTCAGTATCAGGGGGAATCCTTTAATAGTGTAATTAAAATATCTATGTTTTGAATTTGTACCCATTTTAACGATAATGTAAATTGGTAAAGAAAATTGTGATTCAGGTATGTCTGCATTACGCTGTGAAAGAAAAACATTATGGTTCATTACTGTAACAAAGGGCTTAGATAGAGAAGAAAAAACTACAAGCTGCACCAAAATTATACTGCTAGTTAAGAGCCGTGGCGACGAGGCAGAATATCGACACTGATCATTAAGTTGTCGTTGAAAGAATGAGATTGACATTTAGACAGTTTAAGAAACTGTAACGAAAGTTGCGCGTAGGAATATCGTATAGATAAGAGACAACAGGCAACATGTATGGACAAAGTATATGCGAAAAGATCTACCGAGAGAGAAAGCACAGAACACATTCGAATAGAATCGACAAGACGTTTTTATCGACAGCGTGGACATCGATCGTACCTTGGTCGCGTGTGGTAGGCGTAAATGCGGTCAAGAGTCTGAAGTTGGAGTAGCCTCAGCGCACGGTCTATCAATTGTGGGTCGACTCGGTCTTCGCCGACGTCGCGGCGGTCGATCCTGCCAATTATCGATATCGATATAACAAACTACAAGCAACACTAAACGCGAGGGACGGGTAGCCTCATCTGTTTACATTTAGACGATATTTACACCGAGCTCTCTTTATTTATTTATTTTTGGAATATTACATTGACTTCGAATTTTTGACACCGATTCAATTACATAGGGAAGTAGAATTACAGCAATAACAAGCTTTTTCTTTTCGGAACGTGTCGCATTTACACGTTTCGCTTGCTAGCTTTACCTACTCTGAGAATATAAATATTGATTTGTGGCTTTGTTTATTCATGTATAAAATTATGTTAGGGGTAGCTCACAATAAGGCATATAATATTAATATAATGGAGTAGAAAATATTAGGCCTCGTTTAAATCGCCTCAATGCTCAAGACTAGTATTTGGAAATATATTAGTTTTAGGCGGCAATTTGTCCAGTTCTTAAATTTTCGGTAATTTGCATTTTAGGTAAGAAAAAATCATCAATAAATAGTATAAAAACCTGCGCTTTAGATATATGTTTGAGGAAGACTAACTCTACTGCAGTCTTGATGGAAGGTACATTTAACATATGTATGTCAGTTTGTCCAACCAAATTAGGAAAGGGAGAGTACACTGTACATGAGTTCCGTATTTATTTTACACATTTTTTTTTCACTGTGACATCATGAATTTGGTTAGGAAAAGTTGATTTTAAGTAGCTGAAGAATATTTGTTCATTTCTAAGTACCATTGATCTTGTCGGAAACTGAATATTCTCTCCGGGAGATAAAATTGTAAAACTGTGTTAAAGACAAAATGAAAATCGCCTCGGTCTTATCTTTTGCCTTCACGTAAGTTATTGTCACGGGTTTTTTTTTTATTCTTTACAGTCTCAGACTTTCACTTACTTTATACCGAACTTTGACCCTACTTCATATTTATGTTTTATTAAGATCTAATTCCACAAGGCGTCTTAGTGTGGAAAACATCATAATTTAAACAGGAATAAAATTTAAGGTTCCTTTTTTCACAATGTAATACAAACGACATTGTTACTACTTAGAAGGCTAGCTACCTAGGGATTCCAGCAATTACGTTCTTTCCAATTTCAATAAGACACCGCAGGGAAAATTTAAAACGAAACCAGTTGACAAAATAAAATTGACTCCCACACGACTTGTTTGGCAACGCTAATGAATGTTGAGAAACACGAAACTCGAAATTAATTACTTCATTTCACATTTAGATATATTCATAGACTTTGAGGCAATTATTTGCCAATTTGTAAATCTGAAGTCTGGCTTTTGCCTTGCAGTGGAATCTTACTGATAAGAAAAAAAGACAAGTTTCTTTACTTATTTCTTGTTTTGATGAAAGTATACTTATGGAATAACATTTTGGCACTTGGTTGTCAGCCAAAATTCTAATTGCTTCTTCTTGCAACCACGGGCGATTAGGGGCATGTTTCAGCAACCACGAGGATGATGTAAGCTAGTGTCCTACTCAACAAGATATAATAGGGCTTTCAATAGTTTTGGATTCGTTGTATATTTTTAAAATATTGAATAAGTAGTAATAGTGGCGGAACTGAGGTTGCGAAGGGTTGCAGCCAAAGTTTTACTAGCTACCAACTCATTATCACAACACAACAAAACGGGGCTTAATCGCTTATAAATATGATTTATTTAACGACCTTTTGTTGGTAATTCTTCGGCGTTTCGGACGTCGCATTACGTCCATGGTTTTGAAGGAAGACGAAGGCATTTAAGGGTAATTAAATAAATCATATTCATACGCGATTAATCCCCATTTTGTTGTGTTGTGATAATGAGTGAAGATCGTGTAAGTTTAAACCAATGTTTTGCAACCATCTGCCAAAAATTACCTATTTCTGATGTTGATGGCACTGATAGTATTTTAGGAAGGTTGTTGAAAAATTGTTAAGTAAGCAAGTTTAAGAGGTATTTATCTAAATATAAGATTTTGTGGGTGCTGATTGATTAAACATTTTGTCACCAACATTAATTACTCATTCAACCTCATTTCAACTCACAATACGTCAAAATACAAATAGATTTTAATTAAAACAAGCCAAGCTTTTTCCGATAATTAACGAATAGATCTGAAACAAGCTTTCAAAACAAATTTTCTAAGTAATTCATAAAAAATATACTTATTGTAAAATACGATCGCATCACTTGAGTTGATGAGAAACCGGTGAAGCGATCCAATTGATTCCTTCCAATAGACAGTATTCAGAGCCGATACATATCCAAGCACCCGGAAAAAAGGTTCACTCGTTTTTTATTATAAATATCCCGTTCACCATAAAGTTAGTTCACAATATCGAAAACCAATTCGAGCCCTTTGAAATAAGACCGCAGTCAAAGCAAGAATATGCTAACTAACTAACTTTGTTAGATCTGAGACTAGATTATTAGAAAGTTCCGCGTTCGTAAACTAGCCAAATCATTCGTAGGCCAATGTATACATTTTTATAATAAGCTACCAGTTAATGCATTAAAATTACCGTTTCCGGCTCTCAAAAAGTACTTAAAAGAGTCTCTAATGGCAAAGGCATATTATAGGGTACAAGACTATTTAACAGACAAAAATGCATGGCCCAAAACAGAAACCAAATAATTTACTTTTACTGGGACACAGTTCTTATAAGGTGGCATATCAAACGTATGTAAGTTGTTTTAAATAAGAAACCATTATTTTGCTTTTTATATTCTATATTTATTTTACTTTTATAAGTTTTGATATGTTTTCTCGAAGAACTACGCATTGAGTTTATACTCAAAACATATATTTAGGATAGGCTAAGTACAAATATTGTAATAGATGTATAAATTATTTCGAAAAAATGACTGACTGTTGAGTTTGTTTCGGCTTTCTTCTCCTCAGTGATCTCCTCTTGGGAAACGCCGTAGTGTCCGACTTTTAAAGGTGCCCTTGCGGCCTACTTACAGAATAAAGATCATTATTTCATTATGTATGTAGGCGTATACTAATGTGACTTGGGATATCAAACAGTTGCGAAATTAATCAGTTAGGGAAAATAAAGGATACCCGATCGTGACTCTCACTCTCTGACCTATATGAAACTCTCTATGCATTAAAATCACGTAGCTCACTTTATCATTATTGTGGAAGAAAGAAAAAACCTACAAAACACACTTTGTTATTTGTAATAGCGATGAGGATTAAGGTTTCAGATTTCCTGAAGAGATATTTATAGTAAACTAGAAAGCGCCTGCAACTTCGTTCGCGGAGAAGAAAAAGTCATAACCCCTCTTTTTTCTTTAGCATAGTCGGGTAAAAAGTATCCTATAACCATTTGGAGATACCCAGCTACCTGTGTACCAAAAATAGTTGAAATCCGTTAAGCCGATTTAGCGTGATGAGGACACAACGACACATACAAACATACAAATATACAAAAAATCCAAAAAATATATTTTTCGTATCAATGACCTCCAAATAGTCCATTAGTATCATTCTTTTGTAAATAGCTTTAATGTACAGACATTTCATTTTTCCAACTTTATAATAGTATAGGTATATCAAGTATAAACTACAACAAGCGTTAAAAGCTCCTAATCTAATCTTAAAATTTAAATACGCACTCGAGCGTTCAATTATGATGATAAAATTTCCGTTAACGGCATATCTCACCAATCAGAATCGTAATTAGCTTAACACTTGAACAACTCATTAGTGAGTGTAGGGGAGCGTGGATATCTAGTCTAATGTCAGAAGTCACATTTTATAACGTTCAATGCATATTCTGCAGCGAGCCAACTGTGCTGCTTATAACGAAGCGTATTTAGCTTCTTACTCGTGGAGGGGCTAATCTATATTTAATATAAAATATCACAATGTTCCAGTAATTTTCCAATGGGAAACATATATTTGCCGGAAATATTGCACGTTTCCAAGATTTACAAGTGTATTATATGCTTCACTGATTTTTCTGAACACTACGACAACACTTGTTTATCAAGTTGTATCTTGGAAATATCAGCTAAAAGAAAGTTACAGCTGGATTTATTCAAACAAATTCAAGTATACTTGTCGATACAATACCATAATACTAAATAATTTATATCTATTAAAATAGATAGTCGCATAACTGCATTTTCCTTAAATAGGTCAGTAAAATAGCATTTCATTTTTTATTTGTATGATTTAGCCTAACACGCGGTTATTGATTGTTTTGATTTAGAAAGTTGGTGATTTATTGAAATAAAAACGGACGGTGTAAAATATCTTATCTGTTTAAAAGTAGTTTAATAGTCTCTGTTTTTTAAATATTATAATTAGTAATGAGGTAGCCTCGAAGTTTTTCTTTGCAGCGTTTCTTTTCTCCTCAGTACGCCTCATTTGTGAAATGCTGCTTGGTAAATTATTAGAATAAAATAATTAAGCCCTTCTGGCACATGTGTCTTTACAGCTTAGGCCCATCTGGCATGTATGTACACCTTTATTTGTGATTTTTCAAAAAATGGGTAGTTTGCACAAATTGTAACTTTGACAGAGGAAAATACATCTTTTCTCAGTCCTCCCGTGACCATGGAAAGCTGGAAAGCTTCCGAAACGTCGGGAACTAAAATGAGATAATATACGCGATATAATCCGTTAAATTGTTTTATTTCAATGAGTAATAATCGCGGAAACAGAAGAAAATATGGTGATTTATTGTCAACTCATATTTTTTATTATTATAGCATACAATAAATCGTTTTGATGAAAACTGTGCTCAATACATTTTTAAACGAAAACACGACGACACGTTTGGCTCAGTGGCTTGCACAACGGCCTACTAAGCTGGCGGTCCCGGGTTCGAATCCCATGCCGAGGCAAGTGTTTGTGTGATGAGCACGAATGTTCGTTCCTGGGTCATGGATATTTTCTATGTATTAAAGTATTATAATGTATCTATATATGCTACTTTGCTTAGTTTGGGACTAGGTCTATTTGTATAGATTGTCCCTGTGTTATTTATTTATTTAAACGAAGTAACTCTTGTGAAAAAGCTTAGAATAGCTATGAACAAAAGTATCAGAATAGAACGTAGGCGCATTAAATTTTTCATGAAGAACCCGAAATGTTCTAACAATATTTATATTTCTAAAGATAATCTAGGTAACCTAAACAAAATTTGATATATGTCACGAAGCTTACATTTAACATGAACTATGTACAAAGTATAATATGATGATACCGTCGATGTTAATATAACCTTGAATTGCCGAATTAATTAGTTTAATTTGTGTCCCTCAATAGGGTACATGCATGAATTTTTTTATCGCTTTTCTTAACTAAATATCAAGAAAACGTAAAAACTATTTCAAAATGTGAAATTAAGGTTAAAATCGGCCAAGAAATACGCATAATATAGGCATTTGAAACTAGTAATTAGACAGAGAGGTCCGATATGAGCTGTTACGTCACAGTGCACTTCGGCCATATATACTCCATGTTAAATTCTGTTTTGCAAGAAAGAGATAGAATAAAATGTTTGATGGCTTATATCTTGGTTATTTTTATAGCTATTCGATTTTGTTTTATCTGTACCTACTGTTTGTTATGAATGAGCTTATAATAAAGCAAAAATAAAAATTCATGAATATTCCCTATAGATTACACGCGTTGGTTTATTCACACAATACTCGTAGTGATTTAATTAACGTTGTTGTACAAATTCATCAGAAAAACCAATCTGACCACTGGTAGCATCAAAGTGTTTTTATAGTGGGAAAACGAGTGTGAACCTGGCAGTAAGTGAATTCTGATGCTCATGAATATGGACAACCTAAGGAAATCAAATGCTTTACCATCACTGAGAGCCAGATAGTCTCACTCCGATACCGGAGAAGAACAACCTAAGAACGTTTGCTTGGTGGCAGGTTAGCGAGTAAGAAAGCAGTTGTTAAGTAAAAAGTATCCTATAACCATCTATGGATGCCTAGCTACCCGTGTATCAAAAATTGTTGATATCCGTGTAGCCGTTTTGGCAGGTTGAAGTTACAACGACATATAAAAACATACAAATAATAAAAAAATATATATATTTCGATTCAGTGACTTTCAAATAGTCCGTATTACTTTTTTTCGAAAATATCTTTAATGTTCAAACATTTCATTCTTACAGCTTTATAATAAATAGTATAGATGTTAAATATAAATTTTATGTATTTTCTCCACTTTAACTTTGTCCGTTTCCATATATCTATGTATGATAGAAGAAGAAAGTTTTTTTGTTTAATACAATCAGTTACTAAGTATTGCATGTTCACTACCTACACTTACCAAAAATGGCGTAAATAATTTTGGCCATATTGCATAATCTAATCGAAAAACTTTGTGTTACAAATTATACTTGCAATTGGAGTTTCAAAGAGGTTAAACATCATCAACTTTGGTAAAACATCATTTCTTTATAGCTCATTTATTTTTACTGAAATTCAATACTTAAGAATTAAATTCTGACTGACTCATCAACTTTAAGCCCAAAGCATTCTGAAAATTCTCACAGAAGCATAAACGAGCACTAAACTAAGTAGTATACACAATATAATAAATACTTAGATGGAGAATCCATGAGATAGATGCCGAAAATTCATAAAATACGAAAAGTATATAAATCACGTGTCAGTCACGAGCTCCCTTTGCTAACAAATATTTGCAGCATCTCTGTAACCCCTGTTGTCTGGCATCTCATGTAGAAGAGTTATTTATCAAAAGCAGCAGTCAAAGTTGCGAGAAATATTTTTCATTTTCAGAACGCCTCATACCAACTTCTAAACGTCTACTAGTACTTATGTCTTAAAGACTTTTGGATCATGTGAAGATGAACATATATTTTTTAAACTGAAGGGGTTCCTCAAATCGCTAACGGTCAATATTTATGATTTATCCCATACTGCCTAATTAATCGCCTAATAATGGCCAAGCGCAGGTTGCATTATCAGCTGGATTTATCCGACCCGTTGCGGCTATTATCAAACTGTAGAATGGGAATCGGCCTGCTATTTCATATACAAGTGTCTAAATGTACATGAGATGACCGTTCTTTCATTCAACTAAAAGAACTTCACAATCAATCGCCCGTCACAGCTAAAAACGGCCGCTAGCCCAATTGTTATAAAAATCAGATTGTTTATGATAGGACTAAGACAAAGATCATTATGATACCCGGATAGTATTTGCTTTCGCTCGCCTAGCTCGCTCATGTAAACAAGCGCTTGTCGTGTTGGCTCAGTAAAATGAAACCGTCATCCGCTAAAAAAATTACACACCATTAACATCAATTCATATATACCCAGGAACCAAATTAAAAGAGCGTTTATCAAAGACGACGCTTTGTGAACGTTCATTTAATCTTGTCCTTGAGTTTAGTTACTAGAAGAGATGCCCGCAACTTCGTCCGTGGAGGAGGAAAAGCCATAACCCGCTTTTTTACATTAGTTGGATAAAAAATATCCTATCCCACCTATGTACCACAAATACTTACTTGAAATCTGGTTTGTCGTTTTGGCGTGATGAATAAATACATACAAAAAAATCGACTCACTGACCCTCAGTGTTGTACTTTTTTTTTTCAATATCATCGATGTACAGACATTAATTTTTATAACTTTATAATAGTACCTATACATAGTTAAAGTATTAACATTGTGCTAGCTGAAATCGCATTGTTCTACACGATTACTATACATAGGGCAAATTAACACTATACGGATGCTCGAACCTCATAAAAACTTTTAAAAACTGTGTTAGAGCAACAAAGTGAACGTAACGCAGAGTTCTAGACTTGTGAAGTTGTGAGCATGAAGCTTTAAAGAATTTGTCACGTACAAAACATTGTGAAATACTGCGTTCCGCCATTAGTTCAACTAAACGCCAGGAATTTCAATTTGTTAACAACAACTTGAATTGAATCGGAACTTCGAAATTACTTTCTTTATATTATGAAGATTGTTGTAATGATTTTGTTTTCACATTTTATATACAATGTTTTTAGCATAAGGATTTTTACTCTGAAAGAAAAATCCTTACACAACGTACGATTTTGGACGAGTCTACACACTTCATACTTTGTTTTATAATGATATATAAATACAAGGTAGCCTATTAACAAATTAACTATAGAGCCTTGAGATTTACGTCCCAACCTCCTACTAAAATATGAAGACATAATTGAATGTAGGTAATTTATAGACGTATTTTGCGCAGACTCGTCAAGTTATAATTATTTAGATTTTATGACGACCGTTGTTTACAGGGTTAACAGTAATTGAAATACCTATAAGATACACTTATTGTACACACGCATGTGATTACTGTTACTGGAGTACGGGATATAATTTAAGGATTTTTTGTTTAATCACATGGCACTGACACTATGAACTAGCCCATTTATCGATTCTAATAATAAAGTATACGTTTTAAAATGGGGTCTCCTTCGAAATCCCTAATGTCGTTTCTCATAACGCATTTTACAGTAGGACAAATGACGTTAGGGATTCCGATATAGATCCTTTAAAACGTATCTCAAATAAAAGCCTCAAAATAAAGAGTGTTTCAACATTGAAAGAATGCTTTCGAACTCCTTTTTGTATCAGGAATTCCATAAATGTAGGCACGGTGGCGGTTGAATTTATCGTTCATGAATAAGTAAAATAAATGATGATCCAGACCCATTACAAACATTTTCAATTATATTAAATTTCCTTTGAATCGGTTTTCTTAAAAAGTGCGAGTAAGTTTTATACATTGAAATGTACCTTTCATCAATTTGAAACAAGAAAAGCATGAGGTACCTCTATAATACACAACAGGGGATCGGACAGCAATCAAATAAAAACGTAAAGTGTGCTCAGTTAAATCCAACAGTTATTCACTGAATATATTTTGTAAAATTATTTACATTTACATTTTTAAATAAATAAATCATTATTCAGATATTGTTGCTTCACAGTGTGTGACTTATGCAACCTCAGCGACGACTTGAACCATTTGACTATTCGAATAAATAGCGATACCTACGCCCACTGGCAAAAAAATTGGCCCACTCATTAATCCATAGTAATATTATAAACGCGAATGTGTGTCTGTCCGTCTGTTACCTGTTCACGCTTAAACCGCTGAACCGATTTGGATGAAATTTTGTTATGGAGATAGTAGTATGGTAGGTATGAACATAGGCTACTTTTTATCCCGGAAAAATACCCTTATACGCGATAAACGAATTCAAGGCGGACGAAGTCGCGGGCAGAAGCTAGTAATTGTATAGAAAAACTAATGAGTGGGCCAATTTTTTGCCAGTGAGTGTATTTAATATTAATATTCAAAACGGGAAATAGTGATTTATACAAATGTAAGAATGAGAAGATGTCTATAAATAAAAAAAATACTAACCGGAAATCATCCTACACAGCACTAAGTTACTGATAATCGGTTGATTTGCCCGTTTATCATTCGAAAATTCGAAAAGTTTCTACAAGCAATTCTTGTACAAATATATGATATGTAATTGGTTACCCGGAAAGGGGTCTGACGATTCGGACAGAATTTGGCATGCAGTTATAGTTTTGCATTCCAAGTTTATCTATGTAGATAGCTTTCACCATCCGAGCAAAGCTCAAAATGTGAAAACATATCCGTAATTATAAAAACTTTTCATTTATTATTATGTCTATAATCTTACCAAATTACAATAAAAATAACAAAACAAAGCATAACCTAAAAAGTTTTTGTATGTCTCCTTTTTATTTTACAACAATGAATAAATAACTTGAAGTCGTAACACACTGGTTTCTACATTAAGGTAATGATATATCAACGATATCTTTTCTTTTAATAGCGACCAAACTCCTTACGAAAATTAGAAATGCACTTGATCAATATTAGCTTGCCGTTTGTTTATACCTTCTGACAAAAAATGACTTCATGCGTTCTGGGGTGATCGTTTCCGCGGCATATTTTACCATTATAATATTGGAACATAGAATACATACAATTTACAGAAACAGATGGACGCATTTCAATAACGTTTGCTATAAAGACAGCTGAACATCCGGGGATAGTTATAGGATATTTTTTTACCCGACTATGGAGTACCAAGAAAGAGAGTTACGACGTTTCTCTTTTCTTTTATGAAGCTACGGGCTCCTTATTCCATAAATATACAGCTCGGTGCAAAAGTGAGTATAAATAATAGGATATTCGAAATGTGAAAATTGATTAATGATTGTTAAAGATTTATCCAATGTTCTACGCAATGTTTATACATAGTCATACTAGAAGGCGCCCGCAACTTCGTTCGCGGAGGAGAAAAAGTCATAACCCCTCGTTTTTTCTTCAGCGTAGTCTGGTAAAACGGATCCTGTAACCATCTGGAGATTCTGGAGATACCCAGCTACCCGTATACTAAAAATTGTTGAAATGTGTTTTACCGATTTTGCGTGCTGAAGCCACACACAACGACACATACAAACATACAAAAAAATATTTTTCATTTTAGTGACCTCCAGATAGACCATAACAATCTTTTTTTTTTTAATAATTTCAATGTACAGACATTTCATTTTTACAACTTTATAATAGTAAGCATATAGATAATGTCAATGCACAGATATTTCATCTTTAGAACTTTATAATAGTATTATAGATATATTTTATGAAAGATCCTACGAATGGCCCTCAAAGAACATGCGTACCATTGAAAGTTGTAAATATTTGTTTAAAATGTTTATCTATTTAAAATTATATGTGCAAAAAGCAAAAAAAGAAGTTCTTTAACAATAATATTTCCAATTAAAGTAACCAATATTAATCCAAAGGTTTTTGCAGGTAGTTACTACAAATAGGCGATTGGTTCACTTTAGCAAGTGCTAAACCGAATTTTGGTAATAGCTGCAAAAGCTTAAAATGATCACGTTTCAATTACACAAACGCTTCAACTTATTATAATAACATTATGTATTTTTTTTTTCATAGTTATCTTTTAAATAACTAGTAAGACCTAAATATTAAATGAATTATTCCAAAGACAAGTTTAAACTTATATTTTTTAAGCCATAGAAATCTATCTAAAAACATTCAAAACTCTGAAACATGATATCATCAATTTATTGGCAATAGGAGTAGTTTTTTTTTATACAATTAATCAGACTAACCACCGTGATTGAAAGAAGTCGGTGCAAAATTGATTCAATGTTAATGTCACCTTATTGCTAAAGTAAAACAATCTGTTGCGTTATGGTCCTAGAAACAAAACAAACTAATATGTAACAAAACTGAGTTGTAATTTTGGAACAAAATATCCCAAAATTTGTTGAGAAAATCATTCGCAGGCCCGTTACGTGCATATAAATAAAATAATTATTACTACAAAAATGTAACGAAGCTGAAGTGCAAATTTATTAAAATATGTCCATTTTTTCTTGTTATAGATTCGAATGTACAAATGATTCCGAGTAACATGAGAACAAAACGTCAATGCTCTGAAAAAAAACTAAGATAACTACATTTCACCTATGACTATTGGGAAAGAAACTATCCTATGTCCTCCCCAGGGTCTCCAAACTATCATCATACCTAATATCATTTAAATCGGTTCGGCAGGGCTTAAGTGTAAAAACAGACAGAGTTTCTTTTGCATTTAAAATATTAGTATGTAGTTACTCGTATTATTCAGGACGTAAGTCCTAAAATTACGAGAATATTATAATATTCTCGTAGTTTTATAATATTCGAAAATATATTATAATATTCTCGTAGATTTCGTGTGATGACGCGGGGTCATCGCATCTTGTCGTAGTTGCTACACTAAGGTGTTAATTTTTTGAAAATTTTGCTGTTTCAATGGAATTTTATACCTTAGTCATTGCTCACAAATGTTCCTCAAATTACAATATTATTTTTGTAATGGAGTAGGCGCAATTTATGTGATGTGTCCGACAAACTTTTTCCTGCGTTACATCACCAGGCATCTTCTTTATACGAATTTCATCAAACTCCGCTTATGTTGATATAAAAAAATATGTATTTTTTTTACAGACTGTCTCAAATTATTCGAAAATATTACACTAAAAATACATTTCCTTATAACATAGACTCTTCGAAAATTGTGTTAAGTACCGGTAAAATTAAAAGAAACCTCAATAATGTTCGTGGAAAAAGAGTAGGTAATATTTTTTCGATGATATTTCCTTTGAAAGATCGTACGCCCAATTTTTCCAACTGAAATCGTTCAAAATTAATGGTAGCGAAAAATATCAAATCATGAAGGAAAAAGTTTTTTGCAGTCGCTTTATTTACTCAGCGGTTGTATACTTATATATTTACCAGCATATAGCTTGTCCGTGCGTTTCCAATTAATTTATCTATATTATTATACATTTCTACAAATGAAATATACATTTAAAAAGAAACAAACTTAAAGGAGTTGCCTATTTAAAGGTCAACGAATCGATCTTTTTTGTGATGTTTTTGTTTGTAGATATTTATTAGGTAGGAATTATGGGTCTTTGCGGCATCATCACGTCCAAACAACTGAAAGAATTTCAGTAATTTTTGGAACTTAAGATAGTTGGACATCTGACGGTTGGTTTAGAGGGTTGTTTTATGGGCAGCCTATGCCAGCACAAAAGTACAGTCAGCTTCACAGAAGATTGACGAGGTCCCCTGCCTTATGTTTTTTTTTTTTATGTCAGAGGAGTCAGTCTCCTATACAGCTGACTGAATATTAACTTTTTTTAATACAAAAAAGTGTACGTATACGAATTCTATCCTACTATCGTATGTACAGCGGCAGAATGAATAGGTTTGTCACTTTTGAACCTTAATACCATGATATAGGGTCGAAAAGTGGCGATTCATTCCCCGACTATACAAAATGAAAGCAGCATTATTCGTTAGAAATTATCCCAACTCATTTCCCGCAAGAAATAAACTCATCATGATTTTTATGATGAATAAACTTAATGAATAATTAATACTATTATAAAGCTGTAAAAATGAAATGTATTTACATTGAAGATATTTAATAATATATATATTTTAACGGTCTATTTGTAGATCACTGAATCGATTTTTATTTGTATGTTGTGTATGTGTCGTTGTAGCTTCATCACTCCGTAACAGCTAAATGAATTTAGTCAAAGAAAAAAGAGGGGTGATGTTTTTTCTCCTCCGCGTACGAAAATGGCACCTTCTAGAAATATAATAATTGTATTATATGTATTATCTGACTACGCCGAAGCCAAAAAGAGGGTTATGTCTTTTTACTCAATCCCGATCGTAGTTGAGAGCACTTTCTTCTACTATTTTAAAGTTGTATAAATGAAATGTCTGTACACTATATAAGGTAAACGTCCCAATATTTGACAGCTAAATTCCAATAATTGACACCTATGGTGGCAACTATTGGGACACTGTTTACCTTATGTAATAAAAATAAGTAAAATGGGTATAGAACACAAGCACGGCACTCGATCGATGTCCGTGGGCAAATTCGAAGTATACCACGCGTTAAGAGCTACTTCGAAGATAGAACATCAAGCAAAAGACTTCCGTACTCTCTAAATAGTCTAGCTGCAGACGCTTGAATGACATGATTAAATTTAAAGTTCATTATTTAATTTAAGCATCAAATATACTCATATTTATATGCTGATATATTAATAGATATATAAAATATTACGCACTGTATTATTTGTATAGTCACGTGCCTGCAGTCAAACTGTACAATACAGTTTTGCAGGAAACTATTATTTATTTTTTGCCCCACTTCGCTGAAGGAAAACAGTGGGATATGCCTTTTTTCTTCTACACGAACGAAGTTAGTTGCGTTCTAGTTATTACAAAAAATATACCTCATTCCTATGAGGCATGAAAGCTACTTCCGCATTTTTTTTTTATTTGTATTTAAAAGATAACAAACACAAATTTATCTCTACTTCACTCCTAAATTACTCTGCTTTCATCTATCAAACGAGCAATTCTTACTCGTATTGTACGAGCTTTCGCTCAAAGCGCTAAGCTGCGCACATTTCCTGACGGATTGTGTTCCGCACTATAATTTGCTTCTGGACACATGGCTTTACCTTGCCTTTGCCTGCGGTACGCCCAGCTGAACTGAAGAGGCATATTTTAAATTGGCTGGAGCATTGATGAGGTTACTTTATGTATTTCGTTTTGTTGTGCCCGTACAGCTGTTTATAGGGTTACATCGTTTCGTCTAAAATTCATTTGGTCTATGCAGTAGTTAGGCTGAAGACAACTGGTTATTACAAGCAAATCGTCTTGAAATTAGTTTGTCTAATGATCGTTCTAAACCGTAACTGGTCTATTCCGCAAATGGTCGAAATAGCAACATATCGTCTTCAAATCAATTCGTATATAGTTAGTGTTTCGTCCAAAGCACAACTGGTCTATGCCATAACTGGTCCAACTGGTCTTAATAGCAACTACTAACAGCAGTACTAGTTGAATCGACTTAAAATTACTTAATTTGTCTGAAACGCAACTGGCCTATGCATAAGGAGCCCGTTTCAGAGCTTATCGTAGCTTATATTACAAACGGAAATCCATTTGCAGTAATATGAATTGAAATATGACCACCTACATGGCCTGCCCACGGCCATTTCAACCATACAATCCGCGAGCTATGTTAGTTACATTGGTTCTCCTGCGGATATCCTCATGTCTGATTCTATCACGCAGAGAAACTCCGAGCATAGCGCTCTCCACTGCACGTTGCGTAACTCTGAGCCGACTTATGAGTCCTATTGTGAACGATCATATCTCAGTTCCGTAGGTCATCTCATCACTAGCAACTTGCACTGTTCGAAGACTTAGTCTTCAAGCAATAGAGAAAACCATATGAAAACGCTCTAAATTGGCCTTCCTTCCCCTCTTTGGTCTGCTTCTACTCCGGTACCCGTTGTATGGAACCCAATCGGTAGTTATTAACAATTTTCTTATCTAAACTCAGATTGTTTGTGAATTAGACTACGTGCAATTTAAACCCTTTGCATTTTAGACCACGTGCAATTTAGACCATTTACAAATTAGACTACATGATAATTACATGTTTGCACGAAATGCGTATAAGAGCAGTTGCTGCATAGACCAAATCCATTTTAGATGAAACGATTCTAACCCATTCATCCCATTTATATCACCAGTTTTCATATCAATAGCAGTTAGTGCCATTTAAGTCTTAGCAACATTTTAATGACGTCAATTATACTACGAGTTAATGTTGTTTTATACTACAGTGCGCCTACTATGAGTTCGGCACGAGCGAGTATCGAGTGTTCAATGACGGTCTATCTCTTTCGCACTATCATCAGAGGTGCCCTGACTCTCGACTCTCGACACGAGATACTCGCTAGCGCCGATCGTAAACTCAGCTCATGGTAGGCACACAGACCTACAGTGTAATGTTGAATAGAAGTAAATTCATGTAATTATTTTTGGGTTAGTGTTTATTGTATAAAAATATATAAGCTTAGTTGTTTTTAACAAAGCGGACATAATATTCATTTAGGATTTAACTTCGTACATCAGTTTGACACCTTTATTCATTGTTTCTTGTCTAATGTAAAGGTGTACATTTTTCAATCATTAGAACGAAGATTTTCCCACGGCTTCTCCTGCGTCGCCTACGATTTTGTGGTTCTTTTGGGCACCATGTTTTTTTTTATTATAAAAACATTACGTCGCTCTCCAGCCTCCATTATGCAAAAACTAACTAAACTATATGCAAAAAATTTAATTCGCGTCAAAGAAAGACAAGCCAGCAATCTACCAAACGCATTTTCGCATTTAAAATATTAAGTAAAGGTTATTATATATACTCATTGCCCCTTGTGTGAATACCCGTTATTATCCTCCAATCGCGATCGCCTCATCTCGATTACCGTGATAGCACACATCTTTGTCCGCGTTCTTGGAAGTTTTCGACGACATTTCAAATCAAGCCTTTACGTCATTTTAGTCTATCTCGGAATATAAAATAGTATAGAAAACACAATGAATAATATAATATCATATCAAAAACAGTATTCTGCGTTGACGTTGTTTTTATAGTCGGACATTAAAAAAACGACTTGTCTCAGATTATGGAGTTTTTGGGCAGGTTCTACTCGATAAGAGTACTATCAATTTCACGAATAAATCAAAAATACCAGAAAAAATGTATAAATAACTAGAAGGTGCCCTTCGTTCAAGAAAAAACATTTTATCCTCTTTTTGTTCCAGCGTAGTCGGGTAAAAAGTATCCTATAACCATCTGTGGATGCCCGTTGAGCATTGAGCCGCATTGAGATGCTTACAACGACACATACAAACATACATAAAATCAAAGAAAAATCGATTCAGTGACTTTAAAATGATCTGTTTTACTTACACATTTCATTTTTACAACTTTATAATAGCATGGAGAGCGCCAACCGTATGATCGTCAGTTTTGTGACGTTCAAACAAAATATACAAGCTTTATTCGAACACAGTTTTTTAATCATCAAAATTGATGATAGGTACTCCTGATTCTGAGCATAACGAACACAAAAGTCTATAAACTGAGACAACAAGAGCGGACACACGTGTTTTTGAAAATGCTCCGTTATAACTTCTAAGAGGAATTTCAAGGAAAATTTATGTTATCTGAAGCTTAGCTTAAAGCAGTCCAGTTCGCTCCAACATCATGGGTACCCACCAGAATGCCGAAGTGTTTTCACAGCTTATACCACATCGATGGTAATACCCACCCCACGGCATGTAGGTCGGGTGATAAGATGAGGTTATAAACATGGAGGGTTCAAGGGAAAAAAGTAGGTCAGGAAAGAGGGATGAATCATTAGATAATATGGCTAGTAAAATGCATGCGATGAGATAACAAGTGACAGAAAAATATAGAAGAAAAACAGATACTACGGTGATTAGGACGGATAAGATTAAACTAATAACGACCTCTGTCTAGCAGCCTGGGTGTAGTAGTGATATAGCTTCTTCAGCATGGGTCCGCCATGCAATGTGGGTTTTCCTCGCGCGCCTCAGCCAGGCACATGTAACCACTATGGCAGTTTTAGCTCACCTTTCAGCTTACCTTGTTACAGCAGCCTCGATGTAGTAGCGATTCAGCTTATGCAGCATGCGTCCACTATGTTGTGTGGCTTCTCCTCGCATACTTCGGCCCGTCACACGCATACCACGATGGCAGTGTTAGCTCATCGTTCAGCTTACCTCGGTTTAGCGGCCTCGGTGCAGTAACGATTGCAGTATGCGCCCTCCATGTCTTGCGGGCTCTCGTCGCGCACCTCGGCCAAGCACACGCACGCCACAATAGCAGTGCTAGCTCAACTTTCAGCTTACCTTGTATCAGCGGTCTCGGTGTAGTAGCGATTCAGCTTCTGCAGCATGCGTCCGCCATGTCTTGCGGGCTCTCCTCGTGTGTCTTGGCCACGCACACGTAATGATTATGTTAGCGCAATTTTCAGCTTACCTCGGTCTAGCGGCCTGAGTGTAGTAGCGGTCAAGCTCCTGTAGCATGCGCAGCGCGTCAGCCATGTCGTGAGGGCTCTCTTCGCGCGCCTCAGCCAAACAGACACACGCCAGCACTACGGCTACCACGATGGCGAAGTTTTTTGTCAGCATCTTCTTTTCTGTATAAAAAGGAAAACGTTAAAGATATTGAAATTTTGTTGAAAGGCTATATTTATGCTTCATCTATAAGATGTTTTACGTTTCGCGTCGCGTACAATTAGTGTACGTAGGTCACTCGATAAATTTTGAGATAAAAAAAAAAAACTATTGAAGATATTAGTATTATTTATTTTACATTTTTTCAAAATATTCTCCATTACTCTCTATACAAAGTTCCATTCGTCTGAACCAATTTTATTTTTTCTTTCACCACCGGGAACAAAAATAAATCGCAGGGAGCTTAGTCAGGACTGTAGGGTGGATGTGGTAAGGTTTCTATCCCAGCTTTCTCAATAAACGCCTTTGTTCTGAGGGACGTATGTGAAGAGGCGTTATCGTGACGCAGCAAGATTCCCCGAAGTCCAGTCTTTGGTCTCCTCTCTCGCGCTGCTTTGAAAACTTGCGGCAATGCTACTGTAGTATACCAATCAAAGTTGACTGACCTATAATTTTCCAGCATTGATGTTGATAAATGTCCGCCCCGTGAAAAGAAACTAGCTACCATTTTTTTGCCGACGTTACGAGGTCTTTGTAGTTTTGTTGGTAACTTTCCCTCTGAGAAGACCCATACTGACGATTGCCGCTTGATTTCTGGGTCATATTGGTAAATCCATGTTGCGTCACCTGTAATTATTTCCGATACAAGCCGCGATGTCCCGTTGTCGAATCGCAGACGCATCTCATGACACCAATCTACACGAGCCTGTTTCTCAGTAGCGGAGAGCAACCGTGGTATTCAACGACAACAGAGCTTCCTTACTCCAAGATGTTGATGTAGAATGATGCTAACGCTCCCCGAACTGACGCCTAAGATATTCTCTTGTCTTTGTATGTTATTCGTGGATCTTCTCGCACCAACATTTCAGTAGTCCACACGTTTTCTGCAGTTACTGCTGTTTGCCGGCGACCACTTCGGTGGTCATCTTCGAGGCTGGTTTTACCCCTTTTAAATTCGTTGAACTATCTAAAAACTGTTGCCAGTGAAGGAGCAGAATCTCCTAACGCTGACTGCAATCGTTGCAAACATAATTGTTCAGATAAACCAAATTTAAAATCATAAAATATCATAGCACGCAAACGTTTGCGGTTAAGCTCCGTCGTTACAAAGAAAAAACGCGGGAACCGTTTTAGAAAAATTACTGTAACATATTCATTTTTTAAATTGGAGCGAATCGGCAACTTGTGTTCTATTTTTAAATAAATTTGCTTTTTAAAAACATATATTTCAGGTGCGTTCCATTTTAGAATTTCGAGCATCTAAAAATTTATCGAGTGACCTACGTAGAAGTAGAAATAGTTATTTGTTATACAAGGGTGGAAACCAGTGAGTGTGAAATTGAAACAAGAGCAAGTGAAATGATTCTATAGTTCTAAAATAGAATCCTGAGCGTAGCGAGTGTTTCAACACACGAGTAGTAAAATACAATTTTGCACCCGTGTGTAACACAAAACATTTCACCTCACTATAGGGAGGAACACGCAAAAACACAGTTCATAAAAAATAAGTGTTTATTTGTTCACATTATAATCATCATCAGGTTAATTAGAATCATCATGAATAGACAAGTTTTCAGTAAAATTTTGTTGTCAATGTTGACATTTCTGACAATGCGTTTTGTAATTGCATCGACTCAACTTATGCGATCAGAATTATATTCAATATCATTATAAAAAAAACAAATGTTTTCAACGTTTATTACTTAAAATCATTAAATTAAGCTAAATATCAATTATTTCATGATTATTAATATCGAACGAACCATTATTATGAGCGTTTTACGTTTTGTTATCTGTCAAAATCGACTTAGACACGCTCCAAGGTCAAATTACTTTCCCCACTACTGGGCAAAATGCGTTTTTACCCACTTGTCTTAAAAAATAAAAGACGGCTTTCCGAGCTAATGATTGGAAAAACTCTTAATTATTTATCAATGAGTAATAAAATAATAAAAAAAAATTTACACCCAAAATGCGTCATATTTCCGCTTAGTTTAAAAATAATGCTTGTCTTTTGACATGTAATAAGATAAAATCTTATGTCTCGTATCTTGTCGGAACTTTATTCCCAACTGTAATATTTGCGGGTTATGTAATATGAGTATATTTTAAATACTTTACTATTTCATTGTAATTAGTTTGTAAATAGCAGCAAACTTAAAGTTCATTTGATCGCCGGTAGTGAGTATAAAATTGCTACTTAACAATAATTGATTACACACGTAGTGTAAAAACAATGGGGTTCGTTTGTGATGACAAAAACCTTTTAATGGATCAAAATAAATATTCTTGTTTTAGTTGACTTCAAAATTCACTATAGTGATTGGTTTTAGTTCACCAATCAAATTAAATTAATTATCTGTTTGCAAGCTATGTGCTCGTACGTAAGAATGTTCACAAATCAAATGTAATCTCAATAACAAATTCCAGGTAATTTTTGTCGAAGTTAAACATAATGTACCTAATTCTCAATCAACTAAGTGTAAATATAATGTAACCTTGCATATATTTACACAATATAATCTGCGATTTAGGATTGGTTAATTCAGATATTCCTTTTATAGAGATTATTGTATACTCCGATTTTTGGCTTCCATTTCTGGAAGCCATTAAGCGACACTTGTGGCGTTAGAGGTATTAAATTTTAATCAGCCGAATCCCACTTAAACTAATGGAGTTATCGTGAATATTTATTAAGTTACGCGTGGGCCCCTATGTTACTAGCTTATAATATTTGCCCTCCGGCTCCTGCCACTTAGCATGACGCGTTTGCAGGAAGCGATTTATCGCGCGTTCGATTTTCATTTTCAATACTAACTATTAAGGAGCAACCAAGAAAAGTTCGGTAAATTTCACTGTTTTTAAAGTAAAATATAATTATTCAACTTGGTGTAAACCACGTAAAATATATATATATATATATATATTATATTGCAGCTTGGTATTTTGCTTTTATTTAAAACTGGAATGTTATAATACTCATACATCAAGAGAAAAAAAAAGATTCGTAAAGTCCTTTTTCCATCTTAAATTGGCAAAGGCTTCCTCGTCAAGCGACGCTTAGGCATGGGACTATAACCAATAACTAAGTAATGATGTTCACTGTAAAATTTTCTACTGGTTTTTTGTCGTAAAAATATTAAATTTTGACGTCGTTTATCTTGGTTTCCCTGACTTATGAAGATAAACTGAAACAGTATATTGGTAACAATGGTAGTTGTCAACACGATCAGACATACTCGTATACAACATAGAAAAGTGAAGAGCTACGGATCGAAGGTCATTCGCATATGGAAGCCCCTTAGATATTGTTGATAGATTAGGCAAAGAAACATTTTATAAGCTGTCTCCCATCTCCGACCGGAGAAAGTTGTAGACACACTTTCATCCCCTATTCGTAAGTTATAAGTTTAAAAATGTATGTTCTTAGTGCTTACTTGTGTTATGGAAGGAGTCTTACACAAAATGTCAAACTATAACCCTTACTAGCTTAGACTGCGATGAAGACTTAAATTTATTTTTCTAAAATTTTCATGTGTATTATTAAGTATTTGTAAATTAGATTAGATTACTTTATTGCATAATAAAATATTACAATATAAATTAAATTTTAGTCAATTTACACGAATTTAAATTATGATTGTCAAATACAAAGTATCAAAATTTATTAATTTCATACTTGCATTTGGGTTTATTTATTTATTTTCCTCGTAAATCACGTAGCAAAAACAAATAATAATTGAAATAAAACAATTTAACGAATTATATTGCGTATATTATCTCATTTTAGTTCCCGACGTTTCGGAAGCTTTCCAGCTTTCCATGGTCACGGGAGGACTGTCGTCAATTGTTTTATTTCGATGAGTAATAATCGCGGAAACAGAAGAAAATATTACAAATAATAATTGTTTTGAAGCTATGTTTCATAATTAAATACATACTTATTGAAATGTGAAAATAAGTAAACCGTATTTATTTAATCGATGATAATATTTTCAATTTATCTAAAACTAAAATTAAATACGACACTATTGTTCATGCAAAACTATGTACGGTTTGGCTTGTCTATAATTCCCATCCTTTTATACTTAGATGCTACTGTACTGCACCTAATATAATTATATAGTGTTTTATATCCATGTTTTTATTTTTAACATTTCATGTCCATATTATGTTAGTTTGTTTGTAAGGCCCTTATCTATGGGTCACTGATGACTGCAATTAATTAGTTTGAATTGAATTGAATGGAAAACAAATATTTATAATTCATATCTAAAGTTTATGTGTAGGTACCATACTGACTTCTTCAAAATATATGAATAACTTTCTGTTTGTATTAGATACGAGGCACGTAAAGATACAATAGTTTCCCACTAACAGTTGAATAACGGTATTTTTATAATAATTGTGGCAGACAAAAACTCGTTACGAATTAATTGGATCGCAAATTGACTTACGGCTTGAAGCGGTTTGCAGAATGGCTCAATATTTTATTGTACGATAAAATACTGCCCACGGTCTCCTCAAATTGTTTGAGTTGCAGCAGCTTCGCTTGGTTTGACTTTAGGCTTAAAGCGTTCATGGGATAAAAAGTTTCATGGTTGGAGTGACATGATGAAAAGAGAAGTAGCTGGCGGCGGCTCAAAAAGTTGCTACATTGCTAAACGTAATATTGAGTTACCCATAGTTAATAGGTCCATTTATTCAAACAATGTTCTTTTTATCTATTGTGCAAAACTAATTGAAGTCGTTATTAATTAGCGTTTATGTTCTCAGGGGACGCCTTTAAAGATGATCCCAGATTTGGCAAATCGGTTAGGTAGGTTTTGAAGTAACTGCTTTATGGCCCGAAAAATCAAAGTCTAGCTACTAGTATCTACGCGGGCCAAGTAAGGTTCCATACGAAAGGGCTTAATTTGCACGTTTTCAAATATTTTTATTGAGGTAAAATTTTCATTCATGAAGGAATTGGAAAAAAATCAACAGTTTTTATTTTCATACAGATAAAATCCAGGCCAAAGAATTACTTTTCATTGACCAGTTAGTAAAACAAGTCTTTCACGACAACGAAGCTGTGAGAGAAACATATGTAACAAGGAAATTAGCATACATGCTTCCAATATTGTAAGTGTATATCTTCCTTTCCTTTCTTTCTACATATATCTATGTACATGTTTTGAATAAAATATATATCTAGGTTATTATCAGGCTACAAAAAAGGAATGGTAGAAGTAACATAAAGAGTAATCACAACTAGAGTGCTTTTAGGAGTAAAAACGCGCATTAAATTTTCACCCCGAACTTGCGGGTGTTGGTACGACAGACATTATTATGCATTTGAACCTAGTTAAGGTTTTTATAACACTTTTATATGCATTGTTTTCGCCGAGGACATACATCTACACAAACGGACAAGGTTTTTTTTAAAAACATGTTCTTCACTTTGTATTTTTGTTCCATATGTTCACCGATTAATTTGTGGTCCAATTCTTTTTATATTCGAAAGTTTATCCAGCAGTGGTCTCATTATAACCTAGTCAGGATTTGATCGCAGGGCAATTGCAGGCAACCTTTAAATTGTACGTAGGTCACTCGATAAATTTTGAGATATTTATTTTACATTTTTTCAAAATACTCTCCATTACTCTCTATACAAAGTTCCATTCGTCTGAACGAACTTTGGAAGCACTTTTGCTAGTCTTCATCAGATAGGTCCGAAATTGCTTCTTCATATGCAGCCACGGCTTCTTCAGCACTCGAAAAAAACTTCCCTTTTATTTTTTCTTTCACCACCGGGAACAAAAATAAATTGCAGGGAGCTAAGTCAGGACTGTAGGGTGGATGTGGTAAGGTTTCTATTCCAGATTTCTCAATAAACGCCTTTGTTCTGAGGGACGTATGCGAAGAGGCGTTAGCGTAGGCGAAAACTTGCGGCAATGCGACTGTAGTATACCAATCAGAGTTGACTGACCTATAATTTTCCAGCATTAATGTTGATAAATGTCCGCCTCGAGAAAAGAAACAAGCTACCATTTTTTTGCCGACGTTACGAGGTCTTTGTAGTTTTGTTGGTAACTTTTCGTCTGAGAAGACCCATACTGACGATTGCCGCTTGTTTTCCGGGTCATATTGGTAAATCCATGTTTCGTCACCTGTAATTAATTCCGATACACGCCGCGATGACTATGACGCGAGACTGTTTCTCAGTATCGGAGAGCAAACGTTTTATCCAACGACAACAGAGCTTCCTTACTCTAAGATGTTGATGTAGAATGATGCTAACGCTCCCCGAACTGATGCCTAAGATATTATCTGTCTTTGTATGTTATTCGTGGATCTTCTCGCACCAACATTTCAGTAGTCCACACGTTTTCTGCAGTTACTGCTGTTTGCGGGCGACCACTTCGGTGGTCATCTTCGAGGCTGGATTTACCCCTTTTAAATTCGTTGAACCGTCTAAAAACTGTTGCCCGTTAAGGAGCAGAATTTCCTTATGCTGACTGCAATCGTTGCAAACACTATTGTTCAGATAAACCAAATTTAAAATCATAAAATATCAAAGTACGCAAATGTTCGCGGTTAAGCTCCATCGTTACAAAGCAAAAACGCGGGAACCGTTTTAGAAAATGACTGTAACATATTCATTTTTTAAATTAAAGCGAATCGGCAACTTATGTTCTATTTTTAAATAAATTTGCTTTTTAAAAACATATAATTCAGGTGCGTTCCATTTTCGAATTTCGAGCATCTCAAAACTTATCGAGTGACCTACGTATGCTCCTGATGAGAATGATATCATCGAACTGATGACGAATGATGGATCGTCAATTTTCAAAACTAGGCAATTTTGAGTAGCAACGGCTACAAGATAACATGAATTGTATTATATATTGGATAGATTGAGTTGAAAAAAAGGCTGATTGAAAGTTAATTACTTTATTACCTCACTCGCTCGGAAAAGTTCCATTTAAAGCGTGCAAAAGTCATTTGAAGTTCGAATTTATATATTTTCTCAAAACCGAACTGTACGAAAACTTAAAATGGTACTGCGATGAGGTCGTATATGAATTCAAAAAGTTAATTAATCATCTTAAAACGTTATTTTATGTACGATAAATATGTTAATATTTAAAAATTGATTATTTATTCTTAATATACACACGACTTATTGTTTTTATTTTTAAGTAAGACTGCATTTTTTTATCGAGAAAAAAAATTAAAAGAGGTTGACAGTCTTGGCAGATCAAAAAATACACGATTAAAGAAAACAATGTGCCAATGACCTTTGCGCGGAAATAGTTTCTAAGCTGCGTTTTGTTCATAATTAAACCGTGTAAAATATCAGAAACAAGTCGAAATTAATGTTAGAATTTTGGGATTGTGTTTCTTATATTTTTTAATAGTAGTAGAATAAAAGTATCAATTATTATGTGAACATTATTTCTGAAATCAAAAAAATATTTTTTCTTTATATATAATATTATGATAAGACCGTGAAAATAACTAAACGCAAAGTCCATGTTAAAAAAATATTTCCGAATTAAATATTTTCAAAAAAACACTATAAATGCTTCAACCGTAAATAATGCCATTTTAGCCTTGTATTATGTTATAGTCTACGACTCGGTCCGTCCAGTATCTCATACTCAACCAGTATGGCTTATTTACTGAAGTGTGTTTCGTAGGTTCATTGTTACTAGTATTAAATGAAAAGAAATAGTCTATTTTTTAAAATATATTTCATAGTTTTATTACAAATCGTAGCTTCCTTCGCTTGCTCGGCTTTCAATTGAAGCACTCGCGCCAAATAGCAACTTTGCAGCCTTGCATAACAAATAACTATATTTTACTTATTTGGAGTAAATTTTTATATTTTATTTAACATTATATTAATGATATGAAAAGTTCTTGCAACCTATAGAAAATAATCAATTTCAAGCGATACCGATTAAAATAAACAAAGCGTCTATTTAGTGTTCATAAAAAAATTAATGTGAAAACTACAAGGCTGGGAAAAATTAAAAGATGCATGTACTCGTAAATGATAGAAACCAGCAATGCCCGTTTACAAACAAGACTCCTTTAAAATCGCAATTAGCATGTTTATTATTTAAACAGACTCTTTCAAAGCTTCTAAATACGTTATTCTAAAGGGGCTGTGGGTCTTTAAGATAAGGAATAGCACCATCAAAAAAACACTGAAACAAACGATGAAAGGGCTGAGGAACATGATGCTGAGGTGACATTTGTAAAATAAGCAAAATAGACTGGCTGGCAGATTATGGCAGAGAAAATGTTTTATAATATTAAGCCCGTCTCTTGTATGGTACGATTATTTGTTACGATTACAAAAAAAACGGATTATTCTGGATTATGTATGTAAACGCCAGGTATAAAATTAACCCAACAATGTAAGTTTTGTACACGTGTATACTTATGAACTCAGGCTTTGAATAGCTCCGGGTTGTAATTAAACGAGAATACCTACTGTAAGTATTGGGTATGTTTACTATTTACAGAATGAATAAAAATATGCTGCACGTAAGTGTGTCTCGTCACTGAGATCACTATTGCCGGAGACGTTGCCGTCTCCTTTTTTGACCGAGTGTTAGCTAAGGGGTTCGTTTCAACTCTACCCCAGTTATTTTAATTTTGCAAAACGTAATTTATTTCAATTGGAGTAAATAATTAGCTATTTTTTTATTCCAATTTTATATCGAGGGGTCGGATATTCGATAGTTAAAGTTGGGAAAATACCTATTTTGACCAATATGCAATGAATAACAACGAATAAAACATGATTCATAAAAAACCTACCTGCAATATTGCTATCTAACTTAATTACTACGAATTACCGCTTCACTCTTGAATGACCATCTCTTTGTTTAAGTCTCCAAGTAAATACAAATAGTTGTTTGTTTATAATAATAATAATGAAATAATAATAAAATAATGATCTTTATTCTGTAATAGGCCACAAGGGCACTTTTATAAGTCTGACTCTCCGGCGTTTCCCAAGAGGAGACCACTGAAGAGAAGAAAGCCGAAACAAACTCAACAGTCAGTCATTTTTTCGAAATAACTCTTATATCTATTACAATATTTGTACTTAGCCTATCCTAAATATATGTTTTGAGTATATAAACTCAATGCATAGTTCTTCAAGAAAATATATCAAAACTTATAAAAGTAAAAAAAATATAGAATATAAAAAAGCAAAATAGAGATTTTTTATTTAAAACAACGTAAGTTAAATATGTTTGATATGCCACCTTATAAAAACCGTGTCCCGGTAAAAGTAAATTATTTGGTTTCTGTTTTGGGCCATGCATTTTTGTCTGTTAAATAGTCCTCTACCCTATAATAAGCCTTTGCCATTAGGGACTCTTTTAAGTACTGGAAACGATAACTTTAAAGCATCACCTGGTAGCTTATCATAAAAATGTTTACAATTGGCTTACGAATGATTTGGCTACTTTACGAACGCGGAACTTTCTAATAGTGATTTTGTTTTTATTTCTAGTATTAAAATTGTGGATATCTGAATTCTTAGTAAAAGACTCTAGGTTCTTAATAACATAAATAATATTCTCATAAATATATTGGGACGCTATGGTTAATATGTTGATGTCTTTAAAAAGTTATCTTAAGGAGTCACGGGAGTTCAGGTTATATATAGAACGAATCGCTCTTTTTTGTAACACTAATATAGTCTGTATGTCAGCTATAATATATATATTATAATTTTACATTTAGGATAAAATTTTACATTAATTTGCTTAACTAACTTCGTCAATTAAATAAATTATCTACATCTAAATACCATTTAGCAAATCTATAAATAATTACGAATGATTAATATAAATATGTATTGAAATATGCATTTATGTTTGCGTCATTGGTTTATATAGATATCCTGATCTTTATTTTTTATTAATAAACTAAAATTGAGTCTGCTTCCATACTATTGAACCACAATGCCGCCGTAAATGTTTAGGTAAATGTCTATCCGATTATCCGATCCCTGCTTATATCATATTCTAATATCAAAGAGTCCAACACAATTTCGACCAGGAGGTAGCTATATAAAATGTGTGTTAATATATAGTATTTATTATTTGCAAGCATAGGTACCAATATTTTATCTAGAAGTATGTACATTCAGCAAATAGTGAAATCGCACAAAACTTTTACACTAAAAGCCACTAAATCCACCAAATGTATGGCGTTGCTGATGTATCCTGGGTTGACAAAAACAATTCTTGATAAGTAGTGTTTTTAAAAAATTATCATATAACTACTTGACGAAGCTACCTACGAATCCTATTAAAAAAAGTTTTTATAACCTGTACATATAGTACACTGTCGACTTAAATGTATGATTTATTTGCAATATTAATATAAAATTGTCGTCCATAAAAAATAAAAATAACTAAGAATTAAATTTACGATTTTCAATTACGGAAATATGCAACATTCATAAAACACTCTGGTAAAAAATATTAATGAAGCCTTTACCAATTGGAAACATTCAGTTCCTCAGAGGAGTGCATTTTTATTCTCGAAAATATACGTTATGTAAACTTTAAATCTACAAATAGTAATTTTTTTCATCGTATTGTTTTTTTAGATATAATTTGTGAAAAACTCTTGGCATTTCTTCAGGAAGGAATTTGTATGATTTTTTTTGGTCTATTTAGGTATTAGTATGAAAGAAAAATGACATTGACAGCTAACTTTTAAAATTTTCTTACTAATCTATGAAGGCCAAATTAAAAATGTGTTGATACATCAAATTAAGATATTTGTAGATTTAGAGTTCACATAACGCAAACTATTGGGGGAAAAAATGTGCTCCTCTCGGAAAGTTTATTACTTAGTTCGATGCATTTTCTACTAGGTATGTTAAAGAACAAATAATAAGTTAATCAATATGAAAAAAAAACTACTTTTATTTTTCTTTCGACATTTTCAGTTTTTTTTCATTTGATATGTTTCATAGACTTAAGTTGTAGGTAAATTTGAAAATAATTGATAATAAAATTATTGGAATACTTTGGCAAAAACGCTTTCATCTAGTCTGTCCGGCCGATATCCGTATGTTCTCCTCTACAATTTGCATTTCTCAATCGATATACGTAAAATTTTGTGAGCAGGTTCGATTTAAAAAAAATAATAATTATATATTCACTAACTAGAGGAGATATAGGGGTTGAAAACTCACGAGGTCTACAACTTGCAGAACCACTCATTATTATTGTGTAAATAGAGACAAAAAACTCGCAACCAAACGTGCCAAAAGACATCGACCCGGCACTGGCTGTTTCACCGCGCACGCACAGACCATTCTTAGATCTGTCAAGCCTGTGGTCGCGTGTGCACGGGCTTACATAGCCACGAAAGCGTGAACGTGTTTTCCGACATAACACTGTTTAAGAGTCCCCGGCAAGCTCGGCCGAATTTCACCTTCCCATACAAAAGGAGTTTCGTTCTCATTTTAAAACTACGAGTTGTATTGTAACGAAACTTCGCATATACAAATACATGAGGTATATCTAGGCCTGTCTTTAGTTTATATGGCTCCAGTTTATAAAACAAACGAAATACAGCAAAAAGAAGTTTTGTATGAAAAACTTAAATTCACTGTATTTTTTTACTATGGTATCTGAAGCTAGATGAACTAATTACAGGCCTGTATATACCTTTACTTATTCTAAGTACAAAGTTTCAGAACAAACTAGCAAGTCGTTTTAAAATGAGAGCGTAACTACGTTTGTATGGAGAAACGAGCTTACCGGGGACTCTTAAATGGTCTGTAAAAGACTTAGAGGCCTTTGATGAAGTAGAGACAGATGATGAACTGGAAGTTCGCGGAGTATGTACTACTCTTTAACCGGGAAATGTACCATTTTTTGAAGTAAAGTTTAGTTCGTCAGTGAAGCCGCGAAAATAATGCAAATAATCGTGCAGTGCATACGAATATTTCCGTGCATGGCGTGAAGAACTTGATAAGTCGAATTTAAAGAAATTTGAACTTAGGACATGAGTCTTATGGTTTAATTTTGTTCAGACATTACTGACGACTTATCAAGTTCTTCACGCCATGCACGGATTTAGAGGTAACTAAATGTAAAAACAATATCTAACTATGTATATACGTGATTTCATCAATTTATAGCTACGTACTTAATCATGACTTTTTATACCTAAAATGTAAAATCGGTGCAATAAGGTTAATTAAAGTTAAGCTGATGAGAAAATTGCAAGCGTAATAATCAAAGGAGGAATTCTTTTTAAGCTCTCATTCAGATAGCAAAGCACAAAGGAATATTCGTAGTCCATGCTCTTAAAAAAAGCGCTTTGAATGAAACTTGTTCCGTACGACATCGTGCAGCTCAGCGATTTATCGTAGAAGAAACGTCATTTCACTTTTGCTCTATTTATAAAGGATTGATATTTTTGATATAGGTTTACGTTGTTATATTTTGAGTGTAGCAATGACACTTGGACACAGGCATTTTTAACTAGCGTTTTAATCGTTCTGGCTACCCGGTTGCATTATTACCGATATATTATTAGTCCTTCATCTTTAGTTGTTGTTGGTAGAAAGTATACTACTGATTGCCACACATGTAATTCTGATCCACTGAGATTCAATTCATTGAGATTCCATATAACTCCCTAAAATATAATATTTTCTTGTGTCTCTGCGATTAACACTCATTTAAATAAAACAATTTAAACGGATTATACCGCGTATATTATCTTATTTGAGTTCCCAACGTTTCGGAAGCCTTTCAGTTTACGTGTTTACGAGTCGACTCACCTCCTGTCGACCAACCCCCCGGCGGGCGGAAAAGCTTCCGAAACATCGAGAACTCAAATGAGGAGAATATGCGCGATATAACCCGTTTAAACTGTTTTATTACCCTAAAATATGCGTTCATTTGAATTAACTTCATTACTTAGGTAAATTTGTAAGCAAAATACAAACTTTTTAAAAGTAGATCTCAAAGCAAAATTATATTCTGCTTATGGAAACGAAAACCACTAATTCAGATGTATTATAATGTTTTTCTTCAGAAATGAGATACGTGTTTTCCTATGCGTAAAAATCCCTTTTTAACGCAGCGGCCGGCCGACCATACACGATTGCCTTCAGAATGACTGGTAAATAACCATTCCAGTAAGACCCTTGTGGCGTATGTGGTTTCATAGAGCTATAAGAGATTTACATTCTGGACATAAAGTGGCAAAGGAACGTTTATTTTTTAATTTAATCTGGTAATTACATATACTTAATGTGGTGTTCGTTCGTACGAATGGATTCTAAGAATGCCTCTTACATTTTATATAAGGCCATATTTTCACGTTTATATTTACCTAACCTATAGGAATCGTGCATATTTTTAATTATATATGCATAAAATCACTTTGATCATAATCAGGACAAACCAGGAAATAGGCAAACCAATGAACTTGGTTTCACATTTACATATTTGTATCAATAGCTGATCAAATAAATGACCTTTCGTTAGCTTCCAAAGTATAAAAGTTGATCAGTTCAATGATCGCAATATAATATAAATTATTATAATACTTGGTTTTAAGATCATGCACAAAAATCTTTAACATGATGCAATTAGTATAAAAGTCCTTTGATATAGCTATGCCGCGAAATAATACCTCGCCCTGAAAGAGCTTCTGAGAAAAAGTGTCAAAACTAGGTCGTACGGTGGCACGCAATTAATATTGAGTTTCAGTATGGATAATGTCAATTTATCGTTTACTTCGAAGATCGGCTGATATTGCTGAATTATAAATATTTTCGGGGATATTGTTTTGGTTATTCAATACCAGCCTCTTCTTTATAAAATTTATTATTAGAAATTTTTCATTTTTTGTTCCGTACGGTTATATTACATACAGACGGCACATGCCTACAACTATCGTCTTTAATAATAGACCATTTATAGAGAACTGACCGCCTGCCGATGGACTTTTTATAGAGCTTTTTTTTTAATTATCTTATCCACAACAATAATAACCAACCCTGAATTATATTTAGTCTCCGATCCAATTTTACGATATCCTATTTTATTTTCTTCTGACAACCTGTTTGAATTCAGACCGTCTTATATCAATCAATCTCAACAACGGGAATTCCAATTTCAAAATAAATTAAGCGTGGTTCTAATTAACATAAATATTCATTACGTTTTTTTTGTAATTATTTCTTTATTTCTTAGCGTTTATTTGTTTTTAGTTAGTTATTTTACGTTATTCTCTAACCCCGAGTCTAACAACTTTAAGTGCAACAAATATAACCACATACAGCGTTCCGTTTTTTTATCCTTTATGGTAAATTAAGCAAAATTATTTTAACGTAATTACAAGAAGGTACGACAGCGGAGGAGAATAAAATCATAACCCTCTTTTTTTCTTCAGCGTAGTCGAGCAACCTGTATTCTATAACCATCTGTTGTCCGGGCACGGGTAAGTCTATAGCGTATAGCCGTTTTGGCGTATAAACCAACAATACATATACAAATATACAAAAAATGAAATATTTTTCGGTGTAGTGACCTTCAGATAGTCCGTATCACTTTTTTTAATAAGAACATTTGAAGTTAAAGGCGTTAAGTACTGTATCGTTCCTGAGCGTGTAAAATGTTACAAAAGTGTTAGTTATATGATACGTATATTATGAAGATCTCTCCAGGCATATTCACTTTATTATGCCGGAAGAAGGTAATAAAAATGAAATTTACCATGTTATATGAAAATGACATGAATAATGCAGAGGTGATATGATTCCGTTTATGTCGAATTACCATAGGGGCAATAAAAAGGTGTAATGATAAATTGCCTAAATAAATTGGATAAACAACATAACTGACCTGTCGTGATATCGGATAAGATAGTCCTATCACCGATAAACCAAAGCACATCAATCGGCTCGCCGCTACAATGTGTAATTTGAGACAGTGCCCAATAGAGCGATTATACCTGGGTTAAACAAGTAAAATCGAGGCTGACATCCAGTGGTATGAAAACGTTATTAATTTCAAAGGCCCATTTGTACGTAGCGCGTACCGCTAGTAGTCAACGTATTTTCTAATCACGGCCAGAACAGAACAGGGCCAGGAACTAGGTGTAATATCTATGAAATGTATTAAAAGTTTGTGAAGATGTTTTGATATATTGATGTTTGGTTGTTTATTACCAACTCAATAACGCGTTAACCTTCAAACGGATTTAGATGAAACTTGACGCACAAATAAACTAGACTATGGATTGAATTACAGACTACATATTGAAGTATCGCTAATGTCATGTAATATAAATATATTTTATTTTATTTTCATGCATTAGCTTTTTAACAGTGGCATCAGATATTTCAATTTATTTTAACCTACAAAACTCCGTCATATACGAAAATGCGACCAATTAAAAACATTTCTAGGTAAACATTATACATGTTTCACCTATTACTCTGACAAAATATATGGCTCTTAGCTTATTGACTTTGACTAACCGGCCAGTGTCGGTTATAATTATCTGTCAATACAATTTCTGACTTTTCGATCAAAGGTCCCTACGAAATAGAATATCGTCACAATATAAAAATTATAAATAAATAAATATTAGGGACAATCTTACACAAATCGACCTAGTCCCAAACTAAGCAAAGCTTGTACTATAGGCAGTAGGCGACGATATGCATAATATATAGATAAATTATAATATACATAGAAAACATCCAAGACCCAGGAACAAACATTCGTTCTCATCACACAAACACTTGCCCTGGCCGGGATTCGAACCCGAGATCGCCAGCTTCGTAGGCCGTTGTGCAATCCACCTAATGTGTCGTCAAGTTATTATATGTATTTAACTATTTTAAATTGTTAAGCACATAACTACACATGTAACTTGTGCACGTAAAATATAATTAAAAGGTTGATTTTGGTATTTTAACTTTGTATTTTCTCTTTATATTTGACTGTACTCAAATAAATATAAAAAAAATATGCAAAAGAAATCGTAAAAAAAAATGTTTAAAAACCTTACATGTAGCTGTTTTACGAGCCTTTAGTGTGACGTCACACGTTTCTAGCCTTTAGTATGGAGCGTGGTGAGTTTTATGAGATTAAACTAGTTTTTTCACCATTTCTTCTGTTGTTGAGAGATCGTTCTATAATATACCACATAAAAAAGTTGTCAATAATGTACATCCCAATTATCTTTACCATCATAATTGGAATGGATCAGTTATTACAACGTAATATTTATAAAATATGACATCCAGCCATTTTTTACCTTTATTTAGCTTAGTCATTTTATACAAAAGATAGCAACAAGTTAAGTTAAGTAATATCTAAGATTTGACTATGTTCTAAGACTTGTAAAGCTGGGATTTTAGTATAACTGTAATTGGGTTTTTGAAATACCATTAAAAGTGTAACAAATCCTTGTTCTGGTACCGATACGTGTCGCTGCCTTACTCCAAAAGTTAGAAATTGTAAACTAACAAGTTACCTATTTCGAAACTAGATTAAGGTAATGACAGTAAGTACAGAAGTTCAATTCACATACGTTTTACTTGAAACTTGTGTTCCGAAGCAAAGTTTCCTAGAGCTTCCGTGAGTTTAATTTGTAGAACCTATTACAATTCTAGGTACCTACAACATTTTATACGGACATAGCTAAAGCCACAAGTGTACTTGAACTTGAAGTATGTAATTTTCACTCGAGTATTTTCCATGAGGGTTTTAAAGTATAAGCAAAAAGACGTGCACTGCTGGCCTCCCTCAAAGAACTACCATGACCGTTTCTGCTCCGCCCGCATCCAGCAGGCCCAATGGCCTTCATTAGGTCATCAGTCCATCTTGTGAGGGCCCTACAGATGCTGCATCTTTCGATGCATGGTCGCCACTCGAGAACTCAATGGCCCCAGCGGCAGTCGGTTCTACGAGCGATTGAGCCCTGCCCATTGCCATTTAAGTTTTGCTTTCCTTCGGTCTATGACAGTCACCCTGGTTCTTCTACGGATCTCTTCATTTAACCTCCGTTTGGGTATATTTGTCGGAAAGTAGTTACTGTTAAAAGGGCAGGAAATTATGCTGTCTCTCGAATCTATGTACTTTTCTTTTTATTATAAATGTATGGATTATTATTTTTATAACGAGTGTATTTTGAGTCATTGAATGTGTTTTACACAAATGCATTGCATGCATGCTCTAGTTTCGTTCAATGCTAACGCTGAATTGTGAAAGTTTTGGATGTTTTCTAATAATTTGTTAAACCAATTCGTAAATATGTTATAAATTTGCAATCTACTCCTAAAGTCATTTCATTTGACAATATACCGTATGGGAGTATATTTCAAAGGAAAAACCGCCACTATTTTTATAACATCACGGTACCTTACACAGCTTGCGTGCTTATAATCTCATTGTATTTGTGATCAGGATATCATACTGAACACATTGAATTCAGATGAGACCATATTCGAAATGACTTGAACTGGTACTTCAGATACCCGTTAAGTTACCGCTGAATTCGAATTAGATTATGAAACATTTTTTTGTAGCATGAGGGTTTTTACAGACCACCCGCGTGACAAAGGTTTTCCCATGGTTTGCTTATGCTTCGGGAACTGTTTATAAGATAAGTACTTAGCCTAAAATTACATAATTTACGTAAAAGCAAAACTTACATTGATCTGCTCAGTTGCCCGTTATGTTTTAAAAAAAATGATTGTAACGGACTATTTAAAGTCACTGAAACGAAAAATATTTTTTTGGATTATTTTTACGTTTGTATGTGTCGTTGTAAATGGTTCGAGGATACTTTTTACCCGACTACGCCGGCGAAAAAAAGAGGGGTTAAGACTTTATCTACTCCGCGAACGAAGTTGCGGGCGCCTTCTAGTATTTAATATTTATGTATGTTATCAATGTCATCATCCCAATTTGGAATGAATTAAATGTATTAACACCCCATAAATACATTGATCATAAACATTAAAAAAAATATTTAGTTTCACCCATTCGTTTCCCAATTGTCTAAGTTTATTTTCCCCTTGGAAGTATTTCAAGGTGACGTCAGTAGCACTACGAAACAGCGAGGACAAATAAAAGTCAAAACTGAATATATATGAATAATATGTCACATGTGTGTAAATCATCAATATGTACAATTTTGATTGAATTAGGCGTTACTTTACAGAATCTCTTATTAGATCAAATCAAATCAAATCAAAATATTCTTTATTCAAGTAGGCCTAGTTACAAGCACTTTCGAAATGTCAGTTACATGAGAGTGAATGTTTGCTGGGAGAAATACAATATGATCCAACATTTGCTGCAAGGATTAGGGAAACCCAGAAAAACCTAATCAGATCATTTAACTTAAGTGTAAAATTATTGATAAAATCATCATTTTTAAAATTAAAATAATGTAATAGATTAATGGATATAAATAGTTTCTTTGCTATTGCGCAAAATAGTTGATTTTATCTGGTGATCCCAAAACCTTCCATCAATAGTGCCGGGCCGTTGAAATCTCCAGCATCTCCTGATGATACCACGTGTCCAAAAGCGAAACAGGCGAAATACATGTCAGGGAATATACTGTTGGCGATCGCTTGTTGTATTTGCTTGCTTAATTTTTTGTGAAAGCTGCATGAAAATATACGCAATAAGCATAACTTATTATCACATCTAACCAAGACAATATTTCGTAGAATAGTAAAGGAACTATTTTATCCATCGATGTATTAAATTGTATTAGATATTTATCTAACCCATTCGTACCACTTTGTCAAATGAAACGTTTACCAAGCAAAAGACCGATTACTTTGGAATAAATAATGAATTCAGAAAAGAGACCACCGATTGCTTCTTTTATGAGACACTTAATGAATTAAGTACCATCGAGTAAACCTAATTAGAGTTACTATGGAATGTGGCGGTGGACGTAAGAAATCCACTAGGTACCGAACAATATCGATTTGTTTTCGAGCCAGTGCTACACATTTCTTGTCTTTTAACTGATTTCAAACTGATCGTCAAAACAAAAAATAAACAATACTATATATACAAAACAAAATGCTCTTGTTTGCTTCAATCAAGCGGAGGAAGAAATCATTGCCGTGTTTTTACGTTTGAAAAGAGATAATTATTCCACATATTAATTAAGGATGGTTATTATATACCAGGGTTTCTGGTAAGGGAACGATTTAACAATAGCCAACTATTTAGTAGGTCTGAACTAAATCCCGCACCGAAAACACCGGAATAAGATAACTACCAGTATACACTATGTAACCAAGGATCAAGAATAAACTGATATTTTTACAGCGGCAAAAATACACATATCAGGAAATAGTGTCAATTTGGACAGTATTGTGAGAGAAATTTTATAAGGAAATGTGACAATATCCTTAAATAAGGCCTTGTTCAGATATCCTGCTTTGAATTCACAGCGAATAGGAAATAAATTATCGTCATTTTCAATATTTGTGGAACCTAGAGAACTAAACCACACTAATCTGGTATTTCTGCCAGTTTTAGTTCATATTTTTAGAGCGTATATTTAGTTTTGAAATAAACAACAATAACAAGAGTTAAATAACAAATACAATTTAAAAAACCTAGTTATTAATAAATATTCAAAGGAACTCGTGAACTTTAAATTATTTTTCCTTATCATTAATCCTTGTAACACAATATTCAAATCCCCAGCTTGCTGGTCTGTAATATATATGTATACAGCATAAACACGAAAAAAATTCTTCAATTTTGATGCCGTTTCTACGACCGAGCATTAGAAATTATCTCCTCATGTAATTTCTAATTCGAAACACGAGCAAAGAACAATTGAGAACGAGAGTGCATAATTATTATAAAAAAAATATTTTATAAAAAATATTAATTTGTTTTCCCCAAGTAATTTTAGATTGTATGATTTGTGAAATAAAATTGACCACAGTCAAGCTGTTAATTTCCTCGAAGATATCCACTTACCTTAGAGACTTCCGTCGATTCGAAATGGGAAACTTTTCGAAGTTCGAACGCAGCAGACGCGAAAGTGCGGCAAGTTCGAGTGGGCTGCCAGGACGGCGCTTCAGCATTTATAGGTGCTTGGGGCGGTAGGCGGGGCCACGGAACGCAGGCGTGGGCATTTCAGGCAGTGCTCGTTGTAGAAGTGGGTGCAGAATGCGTAGGTGAAAAAAATTGATAATTTTAATCATATATTTGATGATTATTGTTTTTCACATGAGGCACGTCACATTACTTTTTACTGAATCAAGATCTAACAATTACTGACAAAGTATAATTTAAATCAGTTCGCAGCAAACTTCGTTAGCAGAGGAGAAAAAGTCATAACCCTTCGTTTTTTCTTTAGCATAGTCAGGTAAAAAGTATCCTATAACCATCTGGAGGTAGCTGGGTAGCTAACCGAGTACCAAAAATGGTTGAAATCCGTTTAACCGATTTAAAGTGATGAAGCCACAACGATACATACAAACATTTCATTTTTACAACTTTATAATAGTATAGATAGATATGTTTTTTGCAAGTTACGCAAATTTTCTGTACTACTTGTGAGAGATATGGTGTAGAAAAGATTTTTGAACATAAGAGGGATTAATATGTGAAAGTTGTACACGAAATCCAATTAGGACATTTAGGCGGGATACTAGGATCAAACACATTTTTTTTTTTTTTTTTTCATGTTAGTGGGGGCAAACGACCAAACGGATCACTTGGTGGTAAGCGATCATCAATACTCATAGACACCTGCAGCACCAGAGGAGTCACGAGTGCGTTGCCGGCCCTTTTAATAAATGCTAATACTTGAATACAAACACAAAAATAGCAAAAGCCTACACAAAAATACCGTGTTATTATAATATTTTGAACTCGCGCATCAAAAAACTAAAAATGGAATTCAGAGGTATGTAGGTACTTGTACCTGCTATGGGAACAACAAGCGCTTTAAAAAAGCCTCAATATGTCAATTAAACCTGACGAACCGTTGAAAGTGAGAGGAAATACACTTGTAATTTTTAAATCGCAGAATATACATGGGGGTCAAATCGATGGCTTTTGAGATGCGCTATCAGCTCTTAGTATTATCGTCGGTCTCTGGGACACCCTATAGATTATAATCCCCATACTATAGATTATAATCTATAGCACATATTAACTGAGTTGATACCTGCTCATCTATACTACTACGAGTATAAAGTTGTAAAAATTAAATGTCTCACATTGAAGATATTTTCAAAAAAACAATTGTAAAGGACTATATTTGGAGGTTAATAAAACGAAAAATAAATATTTTTTATTTTCTGTATGTTTGTGTGTTCTTATGTGTCGTTGTGGCTTCATCACGCCAAGTCGGCTAAACGGATTCAACAATTTCTGGTACACGGGTAGCTGGGTATCTCCAGATGGTTATAGGATACTTTTTATCCGACTTCGTTGAAGAAAAAAAGAGAGGTTATGACTTTATCTCCTCCGCGAACGAAGTTGCGGGCACCTTCTAGTAGCTAATATGCAAGGACTTCTTTTAAACCACATTAATATTGTGTGACTAAGCTTATATATTTATTTAACTTCATGACTAGTTAACAAGATGTCACCGCTACAGCTACACACAAGAAAGTTAACCAATTAATATTCGAAACTTGCAAATTAAACCCAAGTCCAAACAATTGATTAGTTCTGACTTTCCATTTGAGGACGTTATTAGTTATATCACGGGGTACTCGTTGTTTGACTACGCACAACTGTACAATACCGGTACCGATCTTTGTTATTATTAAGTTCTATAAACAATCCATGCCAGATTCTACGAAACGTTGATGAGCACAGACGCGGTGGTCTCTTTCTTATGAAGTCAATGTAATATAGTCTGTATTTATTTTCCTAACTTAAATGGAATTGCTCTTGACTAGTACTCGAATTGGCAGACGGTAAGATATCGATGGAGGCTTCGATGAAACGAATGCGCCCAAAAAATATCTCAAATACCTTTAAAAAAAGATTGTCGGAAATACAGACACAGACAAAGAATTTAATATTTTTAATGCCTCCAAAATAATTGAAACTGCGAAACGATGTCTGCGACCAAAAAAATATTTGCACTAGATGCAGAAGCTAAGTTTTCGCCGTACGCATGTAGATAATTATATTTTATCAACAGAAGATAATAACACTGTTACATACCGCGAACCCGCTAGCAGGGCGCTCTGCTCGTAGTAAGTTTTCGATACATACGCATTTTCTCATTTTAACGGCGTACTACGCGCGTAGCGTTCTGCGCTATGAAATTCGTAGTTGCGAAAGCGTTACAATACATTTGAAGATTATTTAAAATTGGTACTCTCTTATTAATTAAAAAAATTAAGTACAAAATATAAATATATAAAATGAATACATAAATAATAATAAATAAAGAAATAAATATTACGGGACAAATACACAAATCGAACTAGCCTCATGGTAAGTTCAATAAGGCTTGTCTTATGAGTTCTAGAAGACTATATATTTGATAGATATAATTATTTACATAGAAAACATCCTATCCTTTGACGACACGTTTGGCTCAGTGGGTTGTACAACGGCCTACGAAGCTGGCGGTTCCGGGTTCGAATCCCGGCCAGGGCAAGTGTTTGTGGTGAGCACGAATGTTTGTTCCTGGGTCTTGGATGTTTTCTGTGTATTTAAGTATTATAATTTATCTATATATTATGTATATCATCGCCAAGTACCCATAGTACAAGCTTTGCTTAGATTGGGACTAGGTCGATTTGTGTAAGATTGTCCCAGATATTCATTTATTTATTTATTTATCCTTATTAGACTTTGAACCCAGAACCTTCAGCTTCGCGGGCATCGTTACGGAAGCTGAGCTAAATGGGTCGTCAATACATAAAAAAACTTAACCTAGGGCGCCCACCGGCAGCGAGGCAGAACTGAAGCTAGTGGCGGTTAGAGCCGCAGATCGAAAAACTTCCGGACGATACGTGCCGAGTCCAGAACTCGCCTTACTGTGTCTGGCCCTTGATCGAGCCTAGGGAATGTAATTACCAGCATAATTTTGAAACAAGTAATTTATCGACTTGGGTAGTTCAATACCGGTAAACCAGTAAATTACCGGTATTGGAAATTCGACGTAAAAAGACGTGAAAATGTTGTTTTATTTAGGATTTCTGTATGATTACTATCCATAAACCCAAAAAAAACAATCTACATTGTATGAAATAAGATAATATTGTACAACACCAGTAGAGTAAGGATTTAATTAAAACAATAAACTATTTACTAATTAAAGAGCCAAAAAACGGCCCTGGTTTAATCAGCCCTGCAAGGAACCCAGACTTCTAAGGCAAGCTTTGTAAGAGGCTTGGACCACGGCACGTATCAATGAGGATCCTAACTAGGTAATGCAAACCGGTATACCGATTTACCGGTAAACCGGTCAAATATGAAGCCGGTATATTACCGGTAATTATAACCCAAAACCGGTTTTTTACCGAAACATATAAATATTGGTTTACGCTGATGTTAATTAATATTTGTACTACAAAACGCCCGTACTTTATCCAGATCCAATGATTTTATGTGACTTAACGACTTAATTAACTTTTATTAGTTTCAAAAATGTTTAAAAAGCTTTATAGCATTCTAGCCCAATCTAAAAGTGCCTGATGTTAAGCAGTCACGGCAGCCTATGAACACTTGCAAAGCAAGTGGCATTACGTGCGTGTTGCCGACCCTTTAAGAACCTATTCACTCTATCACCTTAGAGAGAAGAGAGGTGATAGCGATAGGCCTGTAATTCAATGGATCTGACCTGACCCCTTTTTTTGGCACTGGATGCACATGGGCAGTCTTCCAGCAGCATACTGCTTGTCAGTATACCGTCTGGCCCACTCGACTTGTGAACGTCTAGACAGACCAATTCCCGCTGGATATCCCTTTGAGTAAAGGTTATCTCCGGCGTGGAGTATCCGCAAAACGAGATGGTAGGTAGTACGGTGCTTCCATCATCATTCAAAGTCGAGTTTGAGGCAAAGAGGGTACCCAAAAGATCGGCTTTCTACTTTTACCGTCCATTGGTAAAATTATTTCAGTAGTTATTAAGTTTATTGCGAACAGACAGACAGACTGACGCGGCGGGGACTTTGTTTAAGCTATATTGTCAACGGTGTTAACATAACGTAAGAAGTAATAATTAATCTGCGACAAATACCTGGCCATTTTATTACAGTATCTACTTGTATTTCTACTCAAAAAATGCCTATACTAGTATAAAGTAGACGAAAATTAATTTTAACGTAATTAGACGGGAAAAGTAACGAACCTTAAAAAGGTCTGTCGTTTAAAAAACTACGCAATTTCTTTTGATGTTTTATTAATATTACCCACTTATGTTTATTTATTTAGCGTATGCCTTATAATTAAGATTAGGGATAAGTACATTTTACGATAGATACGAGTACTTTGGCTAGGTGTACCGGGGGCTCCGTGTTTCAGTGATAATATTAAGTTGTTTTATGTACTTTTATATTTAGCAAACAAAAATATTTTTATTTTCTTGAAAGGGGTAAGTCGCTGAGTGGCCATATCACCATATATGAACAACAAACAAGACTATCACACAACAACAACCATCATTATACAAAAAAAAACATAAACCTATTAATCTCAACTAATCCTACATCGGCTATCATGTACAGCTGTATAATATATACGCTAGACTATTATCCGTCAATAAAACTCTGAGAAGATATTTTTGAACGGACTTATCGTGTATATTTATTTGCAGCTGGCTGTACAACATTTAAACTTCCTCAGACATAAGATACGCTAGCAACAATAAGTACATACACAATAACAGCAACACATACGAACATTGAACCCGTAACACTTGCTTAGACTGACATCACAGTGACAGACGTTCCGTTTACCCTACGGTCCTACCTACCCTAAAGCGCTTTGAGGTATTATTATACTTACATTAATAATTACAACACTCGTCGGGAACTAAAATGAGATAATATACGCGATATAATCCGTTAAATTGTTTTATTTCAATTACAACACTATTCATATAAAATGTATAGTATGTGGAATATTTTAACCATGCCGGACGTAAACTTGTATAGCTTTATTAACTGCCAGTTTGATTAACTTAGTGACTATACTCGTTCTTCTTTCACGTGACTGTCGCTTTCACTTATGCATTCTCCCATAAAATAATTAAGGAGCTTTGGGAACTTCACTCGGCTTTAAAATTATCCATACTAATATTTTAAATGCGAAAGTGTGTGAGTCTGTCTGTCTGTCTGCTTGTCTGTTACCTCTTCACGCTTAAACCGCTGAACCGATTTGGATGAAATTTGGTATGGAGATAGTTCGAGTCCCGGGGAAGGACATGTGCTATTTATCCCAGAAAAATACCTTTATCCGCGATAAACGAATTTAAGGCGGACGAAGTCGCAGGCAGAAGCAAGTAATTATATAAATTCTACTGAAGTCTTCAAAGTGTATATTTCATGTTTATTTTATGAACCATTTTTTTTAAACCACGCCGTAAAAGCCTTAAGGTAGTTAATTACTGCAGGTCAATAAGCCACCATTTTCTACGATACCTTGACCTGCATATCTTTTTAAGCATAACTATAGCTGTACTTGATATAGGTAATACTGCTGTAAAATGTTGTCAGTTCATACATCACACATCGTCGGCTAAATATGTATAGGGCTCTATGTAACTTTTTTAGGATAGATTTAATTAGACTTCATGTCATTATGTAAATGCACAATGATTTATTCGTCAAGAGTGGTATATAGAACCTTGTTATAAATAATTAACCAGCAATATGTCAATAAACTTTCATTAAGCACTGTCATACATCTAGCTCTGAAAATAAACTACTTGCGCGATAAGAGCCTAACCTGTAGATAGGGCAAAAAAAAGCAAAAGTACAGCTTGATGGAATACAAGTTACTATCAATTTTCTTTATGACGGCATGTTTTACGTAATGCGATATCAATAAAAAAATTGTATCTACTGTTTAATGGATCGTAGAACCGCCCGCCCACCAAAAATAAAGTTAACCGTGCGAACTGTAACGCTAAATTTTCATTTCTGATTTAAAAGATAAAGTCTATGTTACTTCCTTAGCAAACACGCAGTGTACGTTAAACTTGATCCGCTTCCTCTAATGCTTATTTTTACTACCAGACTAATATGCCGGTGTAAATTGAGTGGGCAGCGAGTTAAAAAGCTATTGTTGTGCGACTATCAGGGACTTTAAATCCCTTTTTTACCCGTATTTATTATTTTATGTGAAATCACGCAGCCTTTACAATTGTTATAAAACTCGAAAAACCTTTCAGCAGTACTATTGTACTTTTATGTAATATTTTAGCCCTATCATTACCTACTTTCTTTAATTAAAATGTATTAACTCTGTTTGCGTTTATTTAAAATTGTACTTTGGTTGAGAAAGGCGTGACGGGCAAATCCATTATCTTTGTAGATACTAAACATATTGACTGACATGAATTGCCAGTGCCCAGGCATCTTTAATTTAATTTAAGTTAGCATAATTATAAAATACTAACCATACATAGGTCTGACTTTGTTGCTTCTTCCAACACTATGGATTCAAAGTCCGAAATAAATTTGAAACCTAAACATAATCTCTAAGCACTAGTATAGGTACAACATGAAGAATCGTTGCAGGGTATTTGATATCAGGAGTAGAGAAAACAGTAAAATGTACGCAACCGATTTTTTTCGCATTGATTGTATACATACATATATCGCTGTATTGTGGATATATACCTCGCTATCTTATGGAAAACCTCACACCACCAATGTATTTAACCTCAAAAACAACGTAAGGCACTCAACGTTGTTTAACAACATTGAAAAGGTAAAGATAAAAAACAAAGGTGAGGATTTTTATGGGGGTGAGATTGGGATCCATTTAGTTGATTGGAAATATCCCGTCAGATTTTATGTGATCAGGCAGTTAATGAAGGTGGGTGTCGAGTAACGAAGCGAATACGTTTCTGTGATTATATTAATTTGGATAAAATCCTTATTTAGAGTTAGTCAGGAGGAGTTTTTTGTTCTGATGTAGCCAGAATAGTGGTTTTTTAGACCTAGGTTCCTATACTGGGTTAAACATTATAGTTTACAAACCGTTTACCGACGGAGTTTTGCTATAGAGACCACGAATCGAATACCGCAAAAACGTACCGATCGTGCAAGATGGACTGACGGCCTGGTTGAATTCATTGAAAGCCGACAAAAAGACGGGTACAGAAATGCGGGATGAAATGACAATGATGAGATGATCAGGAATAATGCATCTGACACGAAAAAGGTAATTAACAATAAAACTTAAGTTTTGTCAGTTATTTGACACTGTGGCCCTGGTCTCTGAAGTGCTTCAACTTACTACTCGGTTTACGCCACCATCTATTTGGTTATTAAATAAAAGGAACCATATTTCATATTTTTATGTCACACTTGGTAGGTACTTCTTGAGATCATTTCATTAGGTTTTTTCATTTTAGTGCATATGCAGCATTCTTTCAGTTTTCTACTGAGGATTTACCATTACGCTAAGGCCGCTAAGCCTAATACATGTCTGTAATATGACAATACAAGTTCCTCGTTACCTATTTGGTTCTTCAAGAAAAGAGTCTCTTCACTCTCTGCGTTCTCTGGTTACGCTAAGGTCCAATTTCAACATTGTCTGTTAGTGATTAAATAAATTGTGGCCGAATTGGGATCATCCTTTTTTTATTAACCGACTTCCAAAAAAAGGAGGAGGTTCTCAATTCGACGGAATGTTTTTTTTTTATTATTTATTTTATGGGTGTTCACCGATTACTCGAAGACTATTTGACCGATTTTAATTTTTGTTTAATAGGAGGTACTTTCAAGTCGGTCCCATATAATTTTGGTGAAGACCTGATGATGGAATCCATGAGGAATTGAAGGAACTCCTCAAATATTGTAGGCATACATATGGCGATTTTGGTATTATAAGAAACATAATAAGCATTTTCATTCAGAAAGTGTAAATCGGTGAAGTGGAACTGATAAAGAAGACCACAGAATGCCATCGGAACCCCTCAATGATAAATGATTTACGGGTGGCGATAAGATATCTTGATTAATTTAGCTAAGCAACTTCATAATCACAAACTTAAATGTTCCTGGTGAGAATGGTACCATCAAATTGATTTGATGATAGAGCCGGAAGGTAGGCACCAGATCTATGTAATAAAATAATGTATCCTAGCCGTGTTTGGGCTTGTTCGAATCGTTACGAGAGATACACTTTTAAGGAACGAGTAACTAATTTTTTAACAAAAAATAAAACCCTCTCAAAAACGACTCCAAAAAAAAAACTAAAAAGTAAAAAAATAACGCCTTAATTCAGTTTCTTCAATTTACTAACAAGTAACCGTTTGTATACCTGCTCAATGTATACAGTATATACAATTAATGTTATTTTGGAGTCGGTGCCATCGTGTCACAACTTACTAAAATCGTCAATTTTCAATATTTTACGCATCCTTTATTTGGCACCGACGCCAAAATAAGATTAATTGTATATACTGTATAGATTGAGTATACATACGGTTACTTGGAGGTAAATTGAAGAAACTGAATTATGGCGTTATTTTTTACTTTTTAGTTTTTTTTTTGGAGTCGGTTTTATTTTTTGTTTTTATAGATAACTTGGTATTGTTTTATAGATATATATAGCTCTATGTACAACTCCCGTCTATTTATTTATCTTGAATAGTTTCTGATATACCTTTTTCAGTTTCACAACATATTCGAAATTTAATTTTTGGTATAAAGTATTTTAAATTTGATGCCTTATAATACTGGGAATAATACATTTGAATATTGTAGGACCTCCGAGATAAAGCGTTTCTTAGTTTTCTGAACATTAACTTTGTATGCATTATTTGTACGTTGCAGTTAAGCAGATATTTTTGTCAAGAATAACGGGTTTTTAGAATAATCATAATACTTCATGTAAAATTTGGACAAACTCTCACAATTATTTCACTACTATACAAGTAAAAGAGAATTTCGAGAATTCTTATTTCGTAGTCACTTCCTACTACCTAATCCTACCCCTTATTAATATTATACATATAAGTAAAGTATATTCAATAACGTGTTAACGGTCGAATTGAAACGTTACTACATAAATAACAATACTAAATAAACTATATAAATGCCGAAAATACAGGAAGCCGCGGACAAATGCGCGTGTATAATTCAGTAACGATTATTGTTATATATACTTTTTACTAGCTCAGAGTCACTCAGTGAGCTATGAAAAAGGGCTATGCTCGGAATCTCGCTACGAGATCGAATCAAAAATGAGGAGATTCGTAGACGAACCAAGGTACCGACATAGCAAACTGAAGTGGCAATGGCCGGCACATAGTTCGAAGAACCGCGGGCTGTCAGGGCAAAAAGGTTTTCGAGTGGAAACCGCGTACCAGCAAGCGCAGCGTGGAAGGCCACACGGAACATGGTCGGACGACCAGGTTACGGTAGCAGGGACTCGCTGGATGTGAGTCGCCTCTATCCGGCCCATGTGGAAACCTATTGAGGAGGCCCGTGTCCAGCAGTGGACGTCCTATAGCTGAAATAATGATGATGATGATGCTGTTTACTGTAAATAGAAACTACATATACCTTAAAAATAAGAGTAATAAGAAGATGTTAATAATAAACAAACTAACCAATAGGGAATATGCATGATTTTTTATTTATTAAAAGCTCATTCATGTAACAATTAGTAGGTAAAAATATTTTTTCAAATAACTATAAGAATAACCAAGATATAAGGCATCAAACATTTCATTCTATCTCTTTCTAACAAAACGGAATTTAATATGGAGTTCGTATGGCCGGAGTGGACTATGATGTAACAGTACATGTCGGACCTCTCTGTCAAATCGCCGTGTAATTAGCAGTTTTAAATGCCTATATCATGCGTATTTCATGGCCGATTTTAATTTTGTTTTTACGGTATTTTCATATTTTGTTAAGAAAAGCGATAAAAAGTCACTATTCAATACGACGGCATTATGAAAATGTCAGTACCGGTCATGTCAGCAACCAATTTCACGACATTTTTTATCGAAATGCTAATCAAATCCTTCGATCTTCTTCTGATGTACACATTTAATTCCCTTTAACTCGCATTATTGTGTTTTTTTGTATGATTTGTATTTTTCAATGTCTGTTGTCAAAGACAACAAATCTCCAACATGCCGAAGGTCGTAAAGCAACTTGTCAAAAGTGACTTTGGCACAAGCTGCGAGCTGCCATTTTTTAAAACAATAATAAGAAAGCAACTGGACTGTCTCAAAGACTTTTGAAGTGTAATTTACCAATTGTGTTGTAATTAATATATCTTCAAACTGATGCTGGCAAAAGTCTTGAACTGCCATTTCTCTTTATATAAATATAAGAAAGCAACTTGCCGGGCTGTAACTTAATATTGTATATAAATAACTCTATTTAATTTCGCTACCTGGTGGCGACAGTGAGCAAGAATTACCTACTCCCGAGAGTAACAACCGACAGAGGACAGACTTAATCATTCCTGACTAGCTGTCTTCCTCATTTAGTTTTGAAATATTATCTCTTTTGAAGTCATCGTTTACATTTCCCGAAGTACCCACCGCGGGGTCTGGCATTTTGATGCCGTCAACAAGCTTATATGATGTTAACTATCATGATAACAAAATTTATAAATTCGCTCCGATCGTTTAACATGTATCCAGATATTTTAAAATCTAAGGATGATCTATGGTGATATAACTTAGTATGGTTAAACTTAGCAAAGAGATACTCGGCACGTAAGAGAGTAATTGTGAGTACAGTCATGCATGAGTGGGTATTTGTAAGTGTGCGTAAGGTGAAAATGTGAGTGTGGATATAAGTAAATGTAAAAATGATCAGTGCAAAGGTTTCAACATATCTTCTGTTTCCTTATATGTGAGAGTAAGTAGCCATTTCTTTATTTCATGTTTACATGCTTCGAAAGACGGTTGTACAGAAAAGAAAGGAGGAATTGAGAAATGCGTTTTGAGTATGTAGCTTTTGAGACAAACTGTGGGTCACAAAAAACCCTTCTGTCTCACAGACCTGCGTAGTGTGGGGAGTTAAGAGTATCTCGATGAATATTTGTGGCTATATTGTAAATATACAGTTTGACGAACGGAAAATGTCTGAGTCTCACGCAGCAGTGGAGACGTGGGATACTGGAAGGGCGTCCGAGCCATGACTTTGAGTAGCTTTGTGCTCTTTTGAGCCCGATCATCGTCGCGGGAGCTGCTCCACCCCATACAGAAGAACAATATCCCAGTATGGACTGTTATAGAGTGACATAGACTAGCCTTAAGATACGGATATCAGCGGAGTTGCGAAGCAGGCGCATCGCGTAGACAGAAGTGTGGCGACACAGAGTTACCAGCGCAATCTATTTTAATTTCTGCGGGTAATTTTGGCTCAGAGGCTTTAGTTTTATGAAAACAGATGAATTTTGTTCTCTTAACGTTAAGAGTCAGGAGATTATTGTCCAGCCAGTTCTTTATAGCAGTCATGCCCATCTCAGCTCTGGCCAAGTATCACCGTAGAATAGAACAGCCGTGACATCCGCATAACAAATGAGATCGCCCTTACGAGGGGTAACGGAGAAAATATCGTTAATTTATGGTACGAATAGAGTAGGGCCTAACACGCTACCTTGAGGTACTCCAAAACGGGTTGGCAGTTCTCTACTTAGACAGTCAGCTATCTTCACGGATTAACTCCTTCCTCTATCTAAATCGTATACTTACCTTATATATAAGACTACTTAGTCGCGCTATACATATCTCATCGTTTTAGTGTTGTGTAGTATTAGACACTTAGACAAAAGCCATTGTATCTACTGAAAAGATGCGACATTCGACCTTTTTTTATGTGATAGCCTAGAAACATAGTCTCATTCTTATATCCGAGCTGCGCAAATCATCATTTTGCTGACGTCATTGGAGGCATATTATGATTCGACTATTTAGTTCTAAAACCAAATACAACCTACTAGTCTGGGACTTAAGAAGTCAGTTCATACAAAGGTACATACGCCAATTGAGATGAGAGAGATGAGTAATCTAGAATACCTATGTAATATAATATATTTTTTTTATTATACAAAATAATAGACCAAAATTAAACAAAACCAATAAAACTTAACCTAAAAATATAATTAAACTAAAACAAAATAAATTTAAATTAAATCTAAAAATGGCCCCTGCGGTATTGTACCGAAGATGCTGGCGGTGTTTCCTCGCTGAATCGACAGACTGATTCTTTGAGCGAGGAAACCGCCAGCTCTCCGGTCGCCAGTGACTTTTGTAAGCCTTTTCGAAACGTCTTTGAAGAGGCTTAATGCGCTGGGGCCCCACGGACCCAGGGTCTCGACGCCAAAAGGAACAAAATTGTACTCAGCGCCAACACCACTGTATTTATTTCTTTTAAGGCAAGGCCGCTTCTGCTACTGCTCCAGCCCTAATCGTCGTCCGGTGGAGGTGTGACGGGGCCAGTGTGTCTACACAGGTTGCGTCCCACACTGGCACCCGTCCCTTACTCCACGGAATCAAGGACATTCCGTCCGGTCTCTTCCCATCGTTTCTTGACATGCCGGTCGGCTCTAATAGGGCCGGCACATTGACTGACGCGAGAGACCGGCGGATGATGTCGTTCAGAGCAGCGTGTCTTGAGAAGCGGCCCGCACTGCTCTGGCAGGAAAGTCCATGCCACCCAGCCTGTCTACTTCTTTGCCGCAGGGGCATCGGTGAGGGGCGCAAACCGGGACCCCAAGACGAAGGCAAACAGAAAGTTGGAGGGTATTCGGTTCCAAAAAAGTACTAGTGCTTACGGAAGGATGCGTTTGAAACCAGTATCCACTCTCTTTTGTACCTACTGCCAAAAGTCTAGCTCAATATTCCGTGCAGCACTGGCTTAGGGGGAAATCTACAGTCAATTTGCATATGATGTCGTCCCAGCTTCTTTATGATTTGGAGTTTTCAGGAAAATTTTGGCCGGGACAAGCAATTAACCAAGCATTTTTTGCGTCCTCTAAGCCTGAAACCTCATAGTTTGTGGGTAATGCCCTTAGAATTTTACCTATGAGATTAGTAGAGCTATGGACTGACGACAATAAAGCTGGTAAAGCGACACTAGAAATTTTGCGAATCCCCAGCCCTCCGTATCGAATGGGAAGGGATCCTTGGGTCCAGGACTGCTCGCTAAGCTGTGAATTGAGAACAGATTCTAAATTATTTTTGATTAAGGTATCTATTTCCAACAAAAGATTTTGATGATACCAAAGTGGACAGCAGCAAAGTACAAAAGTAAGTTTAGGAACAAAAAGACAGAATTTAATAATCGAAAGAGCGAAATGCGGACTAATTTCAAGCAACCGGTGGGAATGATTTTGAAATTTTGAAATAGAATTTCGAATATATTCAGAAAAGCATTCTTCAAAAATAGGCGACCCTAGGAGGCAAAGAGTACTTTTGTCAACAATTTTAATGTTAGGCGCAAGCTCGTTAAATTTTTGTTTTAAATCATTGAATACAAGCATTTTCAATGAATAGTTCACACTTGTTGAAATTTAACTCGAGACCAATAGATTTGAATCTACTTTTGATTATTGCAAGATCGGAAAGTACAGTGTTTACATCACCCCCTAAAGTCCCGTCGTCTAGGTACCAAACATTAAATTTTGATGCCAAATTTTGTATAATAGGGTTTTAATTATTATTATTTTATCTTTATTTAAGGAGCTTCGGCCAGAGGAAATGAACATGCCAGCTCTCAATTAATATTAATACTCAGTTAAGTACTTTTTTGCGATCTCATACGAGTTTTATACAACCAATCGTCGTTTTTATTAAAATTTTGCGTTTATAATGTTGTTTTATTTTGGCCTTTAAAAAAGGTTTACAATCTCTTTTTCTACGCATATGCCGATCTTGCCTTTAAAACAGAAAAATATATATACATTTAAATTGCTACGCCATTCCCTGAACTCAATACACTATTTGCAAGGGCATAAATTAACGATATCAACTAGGTAATTCACATACCTATTGGCCTTCAAAGAGCGCGACAATGAGTACTAGACAGTCTTACCTTAATACAACACGAGAATTCCTACTCGCCGGGTTTTTAAAAAAACCTCTTTTTATTACAAAAGTTTCGCTTATCTTGTCAATTTGTTTAAGCGACATTGTAAAATTTAATATGTGTCATCCTTTAAGTCTAGGCTGTTTTGCCTGGAATAAATAATAACCTGGATAATCCGATTTAAACTTAACTTTAAATAACGTATGCCGGACTTGCCCACATCGACCTTAATAATAATTATTTTTAATGTTTTATTCACTTTGACCCCTAAGAGACCTTATTTGATAATTCAATCAAATTATCATATTTAATTTCATCGCATGTCCTGACGCCTAGAGACCTTTTACATCTCTGAAAAAAAAAATGTTTATATCTTATATTAATATTGATCTGGAGAATCTGTACATCTCCTCTGCGTGTACCAATTATAAATTAGTTATAACACAATTGTAAAAGTTTTAAGTATAATTAAGACAATATTGTAATAGTTAATTGGTACACGCATATTAATTGTTTTATATACTCTGACATTTAGAATTTTATTTTAGACACATTCTAGATTTTTTTCTTTTTTATTGACAATCCTTTTGGGATTTATCTTATTACTTAGTTATTTTAATTTTTAAAATGATGATTTTATCAATAATAAGTAAGTATTATACTTAAGTTAAATGATCTGATTAGGTTTTTCTGGGTTTTCCCTAATCCTTGCAGGCCTTTTCTATTGTCCAAAGAAATCGACACACCGGAACCTCCGGGTATTGTCACAGCGATTTTAACAGACTTGTGCAATCGATATTCCCCTAAAAGCGTTATTTTTTCAATCCTGGCAACATTAGGATGCTATTAGCATCAGCAGCCATTACAAATATAACGTCACTTCTTTGTAAACGGTGACGAAGTGTGGTCGCTGTGTCGGTGCTCAGAAAAAAGGCTTCCGAGTTAGTCACCGTTTTTTCGGTAAGAACATTATAATTTTTTTTTTTAAACACAAGTAGACATAAACAGACTATCATAGTATCTAAAACTGAACAAAAATCACATGAATAGGTTCAAACAATATTGAAATCTTGATTTTAAATTGTTGAGGTAGAATTCGTCACATCCGATTAGTGACGTGATATACTACCGGAACGATTTTGTGACTAATTGGAGACATAAAGCTTAGTACACAATCGAAATTTGACCGGTGTTTTAACCGACTTCATAAAAAATGAGGTTCTTAGTTTGACCCCTATGTTTGTATACATGTATGTTTGTCCGCGATTATCTTGCATTTGGCTGAATCGATTGAAGCGGTTTTCAGAAAATAGATATCACTGTTTAACATTTACTATAGACCTTAGTCTGCGAGAGTAAAACCCAAAATATACATATTTGATTTAACAGATATTATTATTGAAATAAAACAATTTAACGGATTATATCGCGTATATTATCTCATTTTTATTTTCAATCGCGGAAACAGAAGAAAATATTAGATATTATTATATTTGGGTTGTAATAAAAAACAATCATTTTCATACTAACTATTTAACTAAATCATTAAAAAGTAGTTTAGGTAACTGCGGCTGTGCCTATTTAGATTGTTCTGATTAAGTTATCCCACTATAATTACGTAAACTACGTAAAAGTGTTAAGTTTGCTAGACTGATTACAATTTAAATACAGTGTTTTTGTTATTACTTTGGTGATTTTAGTGTGAGTTTAGATTTACTGATCTCTAGCCACGACTAGGATAAATAGACTTACTGTCGTCTTCACCTTTAAGTTAGATTTTAAAGTTATTGTTGACCCATCCCAGTTGTGGCTAGTTTAAATTAAGCTTAATCTATGATTAATTTATTTTAAAACAAAAAGTACTAGGCCAATTCACATCTATGCAAAAAACAAGTTAGGTAGTGTACTTATACTCTTTGTTATGGTAAAAAATATTAAAACTTATTAGTGTATAAATAAGCTACAGAATTGCATGGCCCATTTATAAATGAATCATTCATAGATGGGTCATGCATTTGTACAATAGTACTATAAAGTTAAAAAATGAGGTCTGTGTTTATTTTACTACTTAGTGATTGGGTAACATTTTTGTTTCTTATTGATTTAAAAACTGCCTATATTAAAATCCTGTGTTTTGTTTGTACCTTTTTTAAAATTTAGTTTTATGTTTAATGTTCAAATATAACAGATTCATATAAAAAATACTAAAAAGTTGAAAACTATCATGCAACCCACCAGTGGTAGGTAGTAAACTCAAAAATAAACAATATGTCATAATTGACGAATATGAATAAAGCGATCTCGAAGCACAAGGTAATTACTTAAATAAATACGATTCATAATACAATTCCTTTTGATTTTTCTTTCAATATATTCAATCTGTGTACACTATTCCTTACTTTTTCAAGTTAGTCACATGAGGTTCCGTTTAGTCATAGTCCCAAGATTTGAAGTGTTGAAAATAATTATTTCTGGCGCTATAGTACAACAATTGACATACTTATTTAAGCGTTAAAATTACTAAACCAATATTCCTTAATATATATATTTTTTTTATTGGTTTGTGGTATTTTAATACAAAAATGCATGTTTTAGGAGTCAGCTGAAAGCGATTGAGACGAAATGGACATTTATTTTATCCCCAAAGTTTACTTGTTCCATTAATTCTATAAATGAAGCCCGTTTTAAATAGTTCATTGTCTATGTTTTAAATGTGTAAACTAAAACTAGTCCATAAAATACTACAACTAATTTAAAATGAATTTTATATTTGTGACTAACTGGAACTAGTTCCACCACAATCTGAAGTTAAAATGTCGATATTTTCTATATTTTCCACTATTTTCATGCCATTTTCTCAAATAATACACTATAACTAACGAGCAATTGAATAAGCAAATAAATTTTGAAATTGGTGTTTATAAAAAAATCGTTCTCCGGTTCGTCACGTGTAAACTTTTTCTGAGAAACGTCCTGCAACAAATGTTGGATCATATTGTGTTTCCCAGCAAAGACTTCTCTCATTGTAACTGACAATTCGAAAGTGCTTGTATCTAAGCCTACTTGAAAAAAATGATATTTTGATTTGATTGATTTGATTTGACTGACTCTGGTGTAGCGCGCAAAACTGACTTTGTTTCCAGTACCGCCATTGAACACCTCGGTTGTTAAGATCGACCACAGCTTTTAGGAAAACATTACAAACGAAATATCATAAGTACTAGTGTAGACTGCATAACTGACCTTCTAAGCACTGACTAACTTCGAACTAAAAGAAATATCAAAATGTTAAATATTAAAAGATCGGTCGAAAGAGCACGAAAATGACGTTCTTTCAATAGAATAAAAAATGCCGAATCCAACCCTTTAGTTCTGGACTGTAGCTGATTGCGAACACCCCTTGTCCGCCAAGAATCCTGTAAATTTCTTTTAAAACCCTTTTTTCGTTATTCTACGTAGGTCTTATTAACTTATTTAGGTAAATTTGGTCCTCTTTCACACGAGACGGTTTCAGTTTTATTGTGGTACTCAACCTGACAGGGTAACCGACGACGGATCCTCAGACTCTAAAATTAATAAATAATAATATTATACCTACCTACCTATTATTGTATCACAAAGTTACAATACAATTTGTCAAAGAGCCCCGAAACGCAAAATTTAGTTAAAACTTACCTCTATTATACGTCAAACTTTTATAAACATGACATGACATGTTGCGTTGGGTGATATTACAAATTATTTTATCGTGCGGTCACGCTTGGGACTACATATACACATACTAGTTTTACAAATTCGATCTATACTAGCGCCCCGTAATACAAGCATTATCTAAGTTTGTGAACTGGTAGTGTAAACATGTCACATTATTCGAAAAGTTAGCGTGATTAGAGGCTCAAAGGACTTTTACCCATCACAGTCGATCCAATTTATGTGTGATTGAGTATATAATATACTAATATTACCTTTTTTATCAGATGTAAAAGAAAGGTATTAGCGTCGATAGTAAAATCGGTGAACCGATGCAAAAACCTTCGGCACGTGTAGAAAAAAGCTACTTAAAAGCCCTACCACGGAACACACTCGCGCGGTACTAAGGGCTTTTCCCGCGCGTGCAGACGAATAAAAAAATTGGGTAAGTTTAGATTTTTTAATTGAGTTATGTTGTTAAAAATATATACTTTATGGCCGTGTCACACCGAATGCGCGTGTATGACGTGCACGTAGAGGGAGCGTTCAAGTATTACGTAACGAAGTTGGGGGAGGGGGGAGTTTTGTAAAGCGTTACGATGCGTTATAGGGGTGGGAGGGGGGTTTGTATTACGCGTTACGTAACATTGTTTTTTTAACCCTTCAGAACGGTCGCGTACAGAGATTCTCTCAGGCATTTTAACTTTTTTTTTCTCAAATATTTTAAATGGAATGACCATTTTAGGTAAAAATGGTAATTTGGTGGTTACGTACCGTTTTACTAGGGAGGGGGGGGGGGGGGGGGGGGGGGGTACAAAAAAACGTTACGGCGCGTTACGTGGGGGGGAGGGAGGGTCAAAAATTGCGTTACGTTATACTTGAACCTACCAGACGTGTGCGTGACGTGCGCGTAGACGTGCGCGTTGTAAAGTACAAAACCTCACAAGAGATGACACACCGCTTGCGTGATTTGTGCGTGATGTGTCATCTCTTATGAGGATCCGTACTTTACGACGCGTACGCCACGCGCACATCTACGTGCACGTCATGCACACGCATTCGGTGTGACGCGGCCTTTATTGTAATGTACAGAGCCCGGAAAATCCATAACAAAACAAAAGACTGTCGCAATCAAACTAGTGTTAGAAACATTTTTATCGATATCGAGTAAGTATTGTCTAAAAAAAAATCATACCGATATGTTTAGGTACATTATTTTATAATCATTCACGCCGAATGCAAAAGAAGTGGTAAGTTAAGGGTTTGTTTTAGATGTGTTATTCTATCTAAAACGCAACGTAACTTATATTATACCAATTACAATGAGTTTTATAAATTTGCTCCCTTGACGTCAAGTGAAGTCGAACGTTCATTTAGTATAAATAAATGGCTTCATAGTGATAAACGAAACAATCTTCTTCTCAGGAGAATGGTAAAAAATTAATGATTATCTACTCCTATCACTAACAAACCCAATAAGATGGCATGTGCTGATGTGTGTACTGACGTGGATTTTAGGGAAGAAATTGCATCTGTATCTGTATAATTATACAAACCTATGTGAAATTTTCTATTACTTTTTTTTTCATTTGGTGGGCCGTTTTTTTCTCATAGTACACAATTATCGATATCGATAAAAAAATGTGCGATGCATTAATATTAATAATTCAAAGATAATGAGAAAATCCTTGTGTTTGCAGTGAGATTTTACTGAAAAATATGGTATACCTAATAACGTGGACGTAACGCGACGTCTGAAACGTCGAAGAATTACCAACGAAAGGTAATGAAACAAATCATATTTATACGCGATTAAGCCCCATTGTGTTGTGTTGTGATAATGAGTGAAGATTGTGTAAGTTTAAATAGAGTTTAAAGAGGGCTCAAACTTCTAGGTCTGTGAAATACACTGACGACTATCTTGTACTATGACACTGCCATCTAGTAACATTTTAGTAAACGAATCAATAGGTATGTTCGAGCACATTTCTTTTATTTATGATTATCTTTAACTCTATTTATGTTAAGTTCTAATGTCCTAATAATGATTTAGGAATATTTGTGATGCAATTGTCACTATTGTTCTTATTATACGCAAAGAGTACAGTATCAACGTTTAAAACAATATCTCAAATGTCGATGCTCAAAAACCAAGAATGCAACATTGTAATAGTATACTGTCATTCTCAATGGCATTTGTTTTAAAATAAATGATATCTTTCGAAATTCAAAATTAAATTTAACGTTACGGAAGAAGGCTAGAAAAGTACTGGTTGAAACTAACTTCGAAATATTATAATGAGTAACTTTCTCCAGCCAGTGTTAGATTTATACCCTAAATATGCAATTGAGCGACAAAAATGCCCAAGTTATGTTGAAATGTACACAAAGAGTACAGGAGATGTTATTATGGTGTATTTAAAGGTAAAATGTCTTCATGAAACGATAGAGTTACGCTTAAACATTTGTTCCTATCTATTTTTAAAATAATATGTTAATTTTTTCAGGCTAAACAAAATGTGATTACGGGTGAAACGATTGGAAAAGCCAGCCAAAATCCCGAAGGTAAGGTCTGATACTTCACAATATTTTTTGTGTTATTGTAATGATTCTTACATTTCTCACGTCCTTTATTTATAAAATTATCGTCCATTTTATACCTACATCCTAAAATGTAAATTTAATATAATTATATTCCAGAAGAATTGGATTTGACTGGGTCTCCACTCAAGCTTGACTTGAGTTTGCATACAATTTTAGATGATACACTTATATCTGAAGAAGCCCAACTTTGGAACAAGGAGGAAGGCGCCCATGTACCCATTAGTATTGAAAAAGCCAGGTTAGTTGTGAAATGTTTTTGTTAAGACTTTGAGGCGCATCTTCGTCCACATACAATTTCAATCTCACAAAGTCCTTAGTGCAATTCTGCGTCTGAAGGAATATATGTTTCAAATTTCTTGTTCCTTTTTATCCCCAGCGGTTTAGACTTTGCAATGTCTGTCAATAGTCAACTTCTATCACTGTCAAGTGTGGATCCAGCCCTCAGAAAGGTTGTAGTCAGTCACAAAACAGTTCGTCAAATGTAAGTCAGAGACCAACTTGCTCACAATATAGATATATTGCATTCCTCAATTAAGGCTTTCGGTATGCCAACTGTGCCTACAATGCTGGATCCACGCTTCGTTATTGTCTAATAATGATATTAAATTCTTTATTGGAATATAATTTATAGTGTATATTTGATTGATAGATATAATTTTATGTATGCGCTACATACATAAAATTATGTTGAACAGTGAAAGTTTAATCTGCGAGAAACAAGTTCAAACAAAATTTTATAGGATTCTATTTCTTTTTACAGAGAAATTGCCAATCTCTACAATTTGAGCATTACAAAACTTCAACCCGAAGATAGTGTACCTATGTGGATCCTTTGCAACCCAGCTTCTGAGGGCAAACCATTGTTGCTGACTATACAATCAAATGAGGAGCGCTTCACTAGAGGGATTGTCACTTATGATGGAGCTTTTTGTCTGGAAGAAGTAGATGTTGTTGAAATTGTTGAAAAATATGCTAAACAGGAGGGATTAAGTGAAGATATGGTAAGCATTACATTTGATCAGTTGGCTATTAACAAAATATGCCATTAAAAGGAGCAACCTTTAATGTCTACAATTTAATATCTTAGTAAGATGCAAAAATTACCAGTGCTCTACCTCCAAAAAATATTTTAGCAGCAGTAAAGGGCTGTATTTTTCAAAAGACTGCCTCTTCAGATTGGGACTAAATTACTCCTTGGAGAATTTCCATTTTAGTAAAATTTATAATTGCTTAATTTTAGATAGATATATTAGTGGACTGCAAATATGTGCTGTCAGGCATGTCATATAGCTCCCGCAACACAGAGGAGTTGCTGAATGCACCTCACGGAGGGGTCACCGAGCTGCACTGTGAATGGACAGGAAACACGCTAATCACTCCCTACATTAGCTGCAAAGTCAATTTCGTAAGTTATTCTATACTAAGTAGCTGCTTCACACTTGTTTTGCTTGTATAAAACTGTTTTATTGGGATAAAAAGTAAATGCCTAAATGTCACTCTGAAGGTGCAATTATATTTGTTTGTTGCCTCGTTGCAGCAGCAGTGGTTTTTTTTGCATAGTGAAACAATAGACACTATGACATAATAAATAAACAAATCAACAAGTATAATTTCACATTTAAGGCTAAGTGAATGAAAATAAGGCATTGTTGGCTGTTCATTTTTGCAGTTGTTCCAGCATAAAGATGCTGATTCTACTATTATGCTACTAAAATATATTTTCAATCAATGTATAGGAAAATTTCCTGTCCTGGACCCACCATATAATTGTTTTGGATGTGTTAAAATTTACCTGGTGCAGTGGAAGCGTGCTGGGCCCATAACCAATTGTTTTGGAAGTGTTTGGTGATGAATAGATACCATAGTGGTAAAACGACACATATAAATATAACTAAACTTTACACTGAAAGAAAGTTGTGTACCAATATTCTTTCCATATTATTCAAATCAAATCAAATAATATTTAATGTATGGTCATGAGTTATACAGATCTTTTGAAAAATACAGAATCATCATGTCCTGCTTCAGAGAGGCGAACAATATTTGTATTAAATAATTTAATTACAATTGTTATGAAATAATACATAGTCTATGTTTTTTCGCTACTTTGGCCTATGCATACCAATGGTTTTGTTCAGGACTGGTCATATATTGGAGATTTTTGGCCGTGAGGCCCTAGCGTGCGCGCTTTTTTTCTGTCATTTGGGCCCTTACAATTATAAAGCTACTTAGACCTTTCTGTTCCAGTCTGAACTTGAATTGTTTCAGTATCTTAAACACTAATGTAATATTTCAGGAGCAAGAAGTGATTGTGGGACATTTGGCGAGTCCCTGTAATGCTATTTGGAAGTCTGTGTATGCATTACACAACATCAATCAGATTCTAGTGGACATGACTGCTGCTGGCAGCTCTTCTGTTAACTTGGAGACGGCCCAAATCAGGTACAAAATCTTAACAAACTAATTATAAACACTTTTTTTTTTTTCATGTCACCAAAAAAATGAAATAATAAATATAACGGGTCAATCTTATACAAATCGAACTGGTCCCATGGTAAATAGTAAGCTCAATAAGGCTTGACGACGGTATATTTAAAAGATAGATGGTGCCAGCAACTTCGTTCGCGGAGGAGAAAAAGTCATACTTAACACTTCTATTTTTCGACAGCGTATTCGGCTAAAATGTATCCTATAACCATCTGTAGATGCCCAGCCACCCCTCTACCAAAAATTTTTGAAATACGGGTAGCCGTTTTCGCGTAATCAAGCCACTCTTTCTCGAAAAATCTCAATTTCATTTGGTTATTTCATTTCCAGATTATCTAACCCCAGTTTGAAACCACCCAACAACTCCAAGCGGTTGAACCAGCTCCTCAACGAGACGGAAGCCTACGCGTACACCGCGCAGTACCCTGAGGGCGGCTGCGTGTGCGTCACCGAAAACACCATTACCCTGAAACAGTGCCTGTCTACTATGAACACTGATGGATCTAGCAATGATTTTATTTACAAGCTCTGGGATATATTGAGAGGTACAGTCTACAGATTTAGATTATAGAACGGTTCATTACGTTACAGTACAATGTTACGGGTCATAATGTCGTCGACATCTCGCTCGCGCTGGATCGCATGCGCTCATGATTAAACCTTTGAGCGCCAAAGACGGCAAATCACGTCGACGGCAAATTAGGCCTCAAGACAAGACGCCACGATGTCATTTACCGCTACACGGTATGGTATCATACATCTGCCAAGACGAGCCTTGCGAAGCGCACTCAATACCTACCTTTTCTCGAAGCGCCTCGTCGTTTTTTTGAACCCTCATAACTTGGGTTTGGATTATACTACATTTAAACTAAATTTTGCGGATATGATTTCAATAGTGAACTTTATTGAACATAAAGTTTCAATTGCATAACCCTTATGCTTTAGGTTTATAGATATTTAAAAAACCCTTCGTCAGTGACTCACTCACACACTTATGATAATCAAAATTAGTAGCCATCACAATTCTTAAGGCACTTCCTTCGCTACTGTCTCATGGCTATAAGGTGAGAAATGTATTCACTGTTCATTACTGTTCTGTTATACAATAGTTCTTATAGTAACGAAACGCCAAGCCACATATTTTGACCAAGGTGTAAGGTTTGTGGAGTTAAGGCGTGTGGATTACAAGCTTGGCTCTACATGAGATCTGATAACTTTTTGACAGTGCGGGCAATGGTGAATTTAGTTTATTGGTCGACTCCAAGACATTGTTCGAAGCGTTCGCAATAGACATACTTACGACGGCTGCAGTGATCTCGTGGATCAGAGAGCACATTCCTAAGATGTCATATATACCGACCTCTTTGTAAGCGTGTTTTGGGGAGTGGATCCTCTGAGGGAGGGTATTATCGGAAGGTAATCGGCTGCCTTCCTAACCTAGATAGGCTAAAATGACTTTAAAAAAAGCTAACATATGGGATTCGGATTCAATGGACGCCATGTCACTTGTAACTATGACTGCCAATTATCAGTGGCGTGATCAAGGCGATTAACGACCTACGTGCATTAGCATAAAGTCAAATTTAATTTAATTAAGAGCATCATAATAGCTTTTCAATTTAAGTGCATAATTTTGAAAGACTGAAAAATAATATTATATTTCTGCCTACATTATTTCAGACTGTGAAACAGCTGAAGAACTTGTGACGTTGCTGATACATGCCCTCAAATTTATATCATCGGGGAAGATAAGACCATTTGTAAGTATCAAGAAGTAATTGTAATTGGGATATACCTACTCTTACACAAACCGTACATCGCAAAAAAAGGCGAGGCTAGCTTAGTGACATCACACAGTATGTTACTTGTATGGGGAAATTATGAACTTTGTTCTGTAGCTATGTTAAAACTTGCGTTTATCGAAACGGATTCGTAACAAAAGTTACCATACATTTTATGTGTTATTTAATGGTATCATTAGTTACTAGCTTTTACCCGCGACTATGTCCGCCTTAAATTCGTTTATCGCGGATACTAATCGACGATCTTATTATGAATGCGTTTAATTTTTAACTTGTAAAATAAAATGTAATTTTTAATAAGAAATAAATATCTATCTATTAACTAAAGAGTATTTAACCCGGATAAAAAGTAGACTTATTCCTTCCCCGGGACTCAAACTATCTCTATACCAAATCTCATCCAAATCGGTTCAGCGGTTTAAGCGTGAAGAGGTAACAGACAGGCAGACTGAGACACACTTTCGCATTTATAATATTAAGTATGGAAGTATGGATTAATATATTTATACTTTAAAAGCGACTAACCCACCTAACTTTAAGGGCTCATAAAAAGCTACCTACACGTAAGATATCGTACTCGAAATTTTTACTAACTTCCTTATTTTGCTTGTTTTATCAGGACCTTATATATTTTTTTTACAAATTTCGAGTTCAGGCAACATCCCTTTTATCGATTTCTATTTCAAACCTTAATACTAGCATGCACGCTCAGCGCGTCTTGTTGTGCGAAGTATGACACAAACTTAACATCATTTAAAAAGTACAGTCGGATCACACAGACTGCTGATTCACAATCGAATATATTTTACTCGTCGTATTTATAATCATTGTCGCTGGTTTGGCTCTAAGTCCACGTCCATCACTAGAAGGTGCTTGAACTTTTTTTCTTCAGCGTACTCGGGTAAAAAATATCGTATAACCATCTGGAGATATCGTGTACCACAAATAGTTAAGTCATGTTTAGCCGATTTTGCGTGACGAAGCCACAACGACACACGAACATACAATCACACAAACAATAAAATGTGTTTTTTTTTCGATTCAGTGATCTTCAAATAGTCCGTTACAATCATTTTTTTGCACCCTTGACACATGTCTGCCATTTATATCTGAGTCAACCCATCCGGCGGTCGTCCAGTTGACATAGGCTATTCTTATCGCTAAATGAACGTTAAAATTTTCCAGATAGACGCAAACAACAAAACCTACCTCTCAAAGCTGGTGTTAAAGCTGTCGAGAGGCCACTCTCAAGCGTCGAAGGTGCTAAAGAATCTCCGCTCCAGCCCCCCTCAGGCGCTATCCCTTGTTGCGCAAGTCGGTACGGAGAAGACTATGTGGGAGTACACCAGGGTGATGAGCCTACTAGAACATTCCTTCTTCATTGCTGGTATCTGGACGAGTGATAATAGGTAATTAAATGATTAAGTTTCAATCATAAGTACATAGAATACTATGTGACTCTGTTAAGAATACTCGGCAAGGTCGGTCGAATTTCATCTTCCCATACAAACGGAGTTTCGTCCTCATTTTAAAACTACGTTTTGGATTGTAATGAAACTTTGCATATACAATGACATGAGGTACATCTAGGCCTGTAATTAGTTTATATGGCTCCAGTTTATAAAACAAACGAAATACAGCAAAAACTAACATTTGATGTATTTTTGTACTATAGTATCTGAAGCTACATAAACTAATTACAGGCCTGCATATACCTTAAATTATTCTTAGTACAAAGTTTCAGAGCAACTTAGCTGGTAATTTTAAAATGAGAGCGTAACTACGTTTGTATTGAGAACGGGGACTGTTAAGACCAATATTAGAGTCTCGAATTGAATTATATTAATGTCATATTTTGTATTCCCTTACTCTTATAGGATTAAATATGTTGTAATTGGTGGGACATATCTTGTTCTTGCAGACTCGCTCATCAAAACCTCTAGGGTACTTAATGCGACCTAGAATTACGAAAACCACGCATCACAAAGCAAATGAAAACTTCCAGGCTCAAACAAAAAATCCTGACCTCTATTACGCTTAGTTATTCAAGCCATATTGAAAAAAATACGATTTTCAATTTAAATACCAAATTTTGACATCGTAAACGCCCTCGTAAAGTTATAAGTTACGCTATATATTTTTTGTTTAGATAATTTAAACGCCATACATGTGTAAGCCTAATGTATATTTCAAACATTATTCAGTAAAATATATACGTAATTTTAATATGTTTTTAGAAGCCACGAGTCAGTAGAACAGATAAACCAGACCATACAAGACATGACAATGGGCGGCGATTTTTCTCTGAATCCATTCGAGAGCCTCTCATCCGGAGATCACTCCATCAGACTGGACTGCGAGTCGTTCTACGAGGAGGACCCTCACGAACTCACCGTCGATGACTTCGCGTCCCTGAAGAAACATGGACTTGTGACTGAAAAGAAAGATGTCAATGAGGTAAATTCGGTTAAATAATAAACGGGGATCGCGACACTGTTCGCTGTTAAAAAGTGGCCGAGCTGCATAAGATACAGCTTATTTACAACTTTCAGTTTTAGGCATGAACGAATAAAACTATACTACTGTCAATTGCTATAATTTGGTTCCTGTGCGGTCTGCAAAAGAACGTCCAGTGTTAAAACTATATGGCGCTTTGAAACTAAACATTATCGATGAAATAATTGCACGAAAACAAATTGTACAATAACAATTATTTCGTAAACAGCTACAATAAATAGTTAACGCTGTTTCATGGTACTAATAAACACTGTTACGCTGGCAAAGTTGGATCGCAAATAATTATATTTATAGATGACGTTGTACATATATCGGGGTACAGGATTTTGTTTGGTTTCAGGCATAGTTTTGGTAACACTACAGTTCCCGATATCCTGAGTGAAACACTGTCAGTTTATGAAGTTTCCACATTTGTCCCATATTCACTTGTTCGCGAACATGGATGCTATAATTTAACGAAAACAAATAAACCAGTTAACTATCTACTGTAGCTGTTTACGGGATAATTATTGCATTTGTGTAGTTTTTTTGTTTCTGTTCGCCTTTGACACACGCTTCACCCACCCACTATCACTATCTGAAGACATGCTTACTTCATCTAGATATTTCAAGAGAAGCGCAGCACTTATATCAAATAACTGTGTTTTTTTATAATATTTTAACAGGTTGTTGTACACGTCAATATGAACAACTTTTCCATATGGGGACGCATTTAATAAACGAAAAAAAAAATATCTGCTATTGCCTACATTTTGGTTGAGTTACTACTAACACGTAGTATGAAATGGCAGATCTATTGTCGGGTACTACCACTAGTTCAAATTAAAGGAAAAAATTGGTGTATATCTCTATCTATTTAGACCGACTGCATTCCAGCTGTTATTCACTGCAGACACCGTTGAAACGCAGTATCTACATCGATATATAATTAATACCCTAAGAAGTAAGAGTAAAACACGACCGTTTGTTTCAGATACCTTTAATAACGGATGAAATCGATATAAGCCCCTGGAAAAGTCTGTTGATGAAATTTGCCCAGGTGCATGTGTGCCTGGAGCACTTGTACCGAGCAGAAGTTTGTTTGCGAGCGGATTTCAGTAAGTTACATAAATTAGCGATTAAAATGACTGTGTTTTCGAATCGTTATTCTATTGAGAACCAAAGTAACTTGATCTTTTCTAAAAATCGTGTAAATTTAAATATATTGTTTTTATTAACAGCTAATTTGAAGCCGATTGCCGCACGCCTATTAGAAAACTACGTATCGGAGAGATCGCCTGTAAAGACAGTAGGGCAACTCATAAGTGACCCGGTACAAAGAACCTCGATGCCCATCGCCAACAACGTAGTTCAGGATCATTTGAAGTAAGTTAATTAATATTTCAATTGCAATATTAAGACGGTCGCTTATGCGCTGGACTGACCAAATAAAAACCCTAACAAATACTTTCCTCAATAAGTGCGTTAGAGAAGCAACAGCCAGGCGTAGAATTGTTCGACTTGCTAAGTGACCACGTCTACTCTCTGGCAAGAGTAGGTTTAGGACAAAGTTGAAGAAGAATTAATATTTAGAAGTACTGCAAATTGATATAAAGCAAATAGTACTGAGATTAAAAACTGCCAAATTGTTACTCCCGACGGTGCCACTGTTAAGTGATTCCAAGGCCAGGTCTAAATGGAAGGAATTCTTAAGTTGACTGGAGAGTATTAAGTTGAATGGAGAGGACTATGCTTGGAGTTTCTTTGCGAGATCGAATTAGAAATGCAGGAGATCCGTAGAAAAACCTGGGTAACCGACATAGCCTGAAGGATAATGATGATGATGACGATGATGATGATAATGATGATGTAATTGACAAATTGGATAATTTTGGATACCGGCAAGGAGCACTCTATGGTGGCACCGCCTACGACGCACGTTAGTTAATGCCCAATTTAATCATACTCTGCTAGTTTATAACGACTGATTACGCCCGTCATGTTGAATCCTGAAAGAGATAAAATGTGCTTTGAACAATTATTAAGTTTCAGCATACGCTAGTAAAATGTGTGGATAGTAGTTCCTTTGCTTTACCCCGAAATCGTGTCTTGGCGACAATAAGTTGTACGCATATGCGTATATTTTCATGTAGTTTCTACAAAACAATATGCCAGCAAATACAGTAAACCACCACCAAACAGTTTAATCCTCGACACGTGTTTCGCCTCTCCATGAGCAATCATGTATGTGTCGTTGTGGCTTCATCACGCCAAAACGGCTAAACGTATTTTAACTATTTTTGGTACACGGGTAGCTGGGCATCCACACATGATTAAAGGATACTTTTTACTTAACTACGCTGAAGAAAAGATGGTTATAATTTTTTTCTCTTCCGCTGATGAACTTCAAGTACTTAAATAAATACCTCAATGGTATCTGAGAGATAATGTATCAAAGACCGCGGATCAAAGTCCAGTCGTCCACGGAAGTGGATCGGATCTCGGTTGGCTGATAGACGATAGACGACCCGAACCTAATTCGGTTTCGCTTTTCGACCTTTGAAGGACATCTATCTAAGTTACGTTGAATAGAGAGAAAGTAAATTGAATATTATACCTCAATTTAGAGATGGTTTTTTGCTGTCATTTTTCTTAGGTATTTTATGGCGATTGAAATGAATGAGGTGAATCGAGTTTTAAGGTACGAATAAAATACTACTGAAAGACTTATTGTCGCCTACGATCTGTTACCTTAAAATACGAAATACCTAAAAAAATATCTAGACTATATTTCTCCCACCGGACAATATTCGTGCCGCCTTAAAAATATATTACTGTCTGCGCAACTAATTTGCTGAATTTTGTCATCATGTTGGCGGTTCGGCGTCCACCTGGAGACTAAAGGGACGGACAGCAAAGGACCTATATATCCATTAATCCGTAAAGTAACGTCTAAATTTATCAATTATATTTGAATAGGTGCCCGCCCCGGCTTTGCACAGGTGTATACTAAGGAACGAGAGGAGTTAAGACCTAAATTTCCCTTAACGCTATAGATGGACGGCTTAATTAAAAAAAAGACAATTCCCCTATATTTTGTATCACTCACTCGTTCGTCAATGCAATTTTTAGTTTATTTTCTCACATTCTATTCTAAAGTGATGCGCGAACATGCATTTCTTCAATCGATTTTTATTTATATAAAATTTAAGATTAGCACCTTCAGTCATAATTTTAATACACTTTGTATCGCAGGAAATCGGCTTTCTGGTACCGCATGGTGTTGCAGCGAAAGGAAAAAGCTGCAGACATGGGAGTAAAACGGGATTCGAAAGTAGTTTACGCCTTTACCCAGCTTCCTGTGTTCCCCCCTTCGGTGTGGCACAATTTGGGTAAGTGACACATGCTTGGTGTTTTTATTGAAAAAGTATGGTGTATATTTATACTATTGCATATAAAGTTGTAAAATGTTAGTACCTGTACATAGGAACGGGCTATTTGAATGTAATTGAATCGAAAACTGTTTTTATTATGTATCCTTATGTCACCATCACGTCAATACGGCTTATATAAGGGTTCCATTTTTGCTAAGGAACCCTAAAACGGACTAAAAAGACACGCGTTTCAGTTTCCCTTACTGGACATGATAGCAGTTAGTTACATCAGTGACTTATACAAGAGTGAGATATAGACATATTACCAATTTTATTTTATTTTAAGTACTACTTTATAATTTAATGGATATACATATACCTAATTATAGACAGAGATTTTTAAGGAGTTATTTTTAAATTAAAAAATAATATGTGCGTTGCCGGTACCGGTTGCTAGTGAATGCGTTAACTGAATTCTATCCTGCGGTAAGAGAAGGCCAAGGGACGTAGTGACAAAATGGTTAGACGCTCTCTGCCCGCTCCCCATCAAATCCCCTTGTCGCAGTCCCCTATATGGCCTATTACCGCGGGCGACATCTCAATTAGGGTTTGCTCCCGGGAAATACCGGAACCGAAAATACCGGGATTTCCCGTTTTTTTTGGCCAAGATAAGAACCGGTACTACAAAATACAAATCCCGGTATTTTCGGGATTTTCGAGAAATACAATTTGTGACTTAAATTTAATACCTTAATGTAGACATGATACAAGTGATATTGATAAATAACGCAAGCGTGGTTTAAAACGGAAACGCCGCTCAAAACAGCATAGTCGTGTCAACTTGTCAAGTGCCAAGCGCGTAGTGTCCAACAGAGAGAGAAGCCGAGAGTTTCCGAGTATAATGGCTTAACACTTGGATGGGTTTACGGAGATCGCAAAGGTACGCGACCACACGGAGATGCTGTCGAGGTCTTTCTTAATTTGTCCAATTGCAGTATCTAAATCGCCAGGACTTGTTTGGATGTATATTTGTAGATCATCAGCATAAAGATGGTAACAGCATTTATTCCTAGAAGTAATTATATTGATAAAAATGGAAAAAAGAAGATGAGAGAGAATACCTCCCTGTGGAACCCCGGAAGCAAGTTCACACCAGTCCGAAAAAAATTTGTCGGCATGGATCATCTGTCGGCGATCCTGAAGATAGGTGGAAAACCACTCAGCCGACGATGACGAGACGTTCAAGTGGTCTAGAGTGGTAAATAAAAGGTCATGGTTGACAGCATTAAACGTGTTGGAGAAGTCAATTTAAACCAAAACAGTAAGTTGAGAACGATCCATGCCTTTCAAATCCTCAATAACCTTCAGTAACGCAGTAGTCGTACTGTGCCCGGAACGGAAGCCAGATTGAAAAGGGGAGAGTAATTGATTGGAGTACACGGAACCAGATAATTGTTTATGTACAGCGGCTTCCAAATCCTTAGAAAGAAAAGAAAGTATGGAGATAGGACGAATATCATTAGGTCAACAGGAATTAGAGACTTTTGGTAGGGGAATGACATAGGCATTACGCCACAACGAATGAAAAACCCCAGAATACATCGAAAAGTTAACAATATGAGTGATAACTGGGATAATACATGCCAGGATGCTGATAATCATTAACCTACTTATTTAATCATGACTAACTAACTGCATTAGATTTAATCGATAAAATCACTTAACTGATCTCGTCATCAGTGACTGGAGTGAGTGAAAAGGAATTTTCAGAAGGACAGGGCAAGGCATAAGAAATGCTTTGAGCTTTAGTGGTAGGGTCTAAGTTGGAACGTTTAGCGAAGTGTGAGTTAAGATCATTTAATGAAGGAGACAATAGTGATTAAATTTGCTAACTGATTTTCCAATACCAAGGTTTTTTAGGAATTTCCAGGTATCAGCTAGGGAGGAGAAAATAATGTTTTCATGTATATATTTACGCTTAGCGGCTCTTACTATCTGATTACACGGGTTCCTGGCAGATTTAAACAACGCCCAGTTCACGTCGCATCGGTCCCGCTTGAATTTGCGAAATGCCCGGATCCAGTCTCTTCATTGCAGTGCGGACCGCTCTAGTAATCTACGGCGCAGGAGGTCGCTTCAATTTACCAGTCCGAAAAGGTGCATGCTTGTCAAACAACTTTAGAATCGTCGCGTTCAACGAGTCCACCGCTTCGTTTACTAACGGCGCCTCCAAAGTTGCTGACCAGTCCTGTGCAAGCGCATCCTACTTCAGCGCTTCGATATCCAACCTAGCAAAACTTCGGATCTAAATTGAAACTGGTTGTGTTTTGGGAGCCTCAACGTCGTAGCTCATAAACACTAGATCGTGGTGTGAAAAACCTGGTGCCGGAAACTGACCTACTTTACCCACACGGTCTACGGAGGAGACAAGGATAAGATCCAACCAAGAGTCCGACGTGTCAACGTTATGATGTGTAGGTTTAAGCGGAAGCACAGCAAGGTCGACAGACTCAATGATCTCTATAAGTTTGCTTGACCTGGAGTTCGTTTTTAACAGGTCGGTGTTAAAATCGCCCATAATTAAATGGTGTGTGTACTCTGTGCTAAGTGGATAAAGTACCTACTGCCTCGAAATCTGCAAAATAATCAGTAAACAACTCCCAGAACTGCATTTACCCCTTTGAGGGAGAGTTTTATGCAAATATATCCTAAGGAACCTGAGTAATGAGAGGGAGACGACGAAAGAATTTTATGGGGGATGTCACTGCGTAGATATATGGCAACACCACCGCCTCCTTTACCCGTACGGTCATTCCGCAGCAACACGTAACCAGGTAGGCCGAACGAAGTGGAAGCTAAATTCGGTTTAAACCAGGATTTGGAAATAAAAATGGCGTCTACGTTTGTAGCGGAAAAAGTGTCCAGGAGATCATTATAATGACTGGGAAGGCTTTGAGCATTTAAGTGACAGATATTAAATTTATTGTGATCATTTTGAAATGTACGAGCGATGGAGGTACCGAGAGTTGTTTAAGAAGAAGGTTACAATGAGCATAGACTCAAAGAGTATTCTTCTAGTATTTTTAACGTTTCTTAGCAACTGTTTATTTATATATATATATATATATATACTTCAATTAAAATGTCATCGTGAACAGTATGCATTTTTCCTTATAAATACTTAAAGTGGTAGCAGAGATTATGGAATCATATATAATAAATGCCTGCAAAGTTCAGGTTGGGAACTTGGACCCCAATAATTACAAAACATGGAAATTCAAAATTCAAATAGTGTTTAGGGCAATGCCAGGAAGTTCGGATATTCTCGAGGGGAGGAAGACCAAACCAGCCTTGGCGCGAGCAGCAAATGCCGAAGAAAAAGCTATATTTGAAAAGAATCTCCAAAATTTTGAAACTTTGAACAGTGCAATTTTGATTTTGTTCACGAAAAACATGTCCAATGACGTCTTGCAAAAAGTTGTTCGATTCAATTGTGCTAAAGATATGTGGGACGAGCTAGAGCGCATCAATGGAGGCTCCTGTGTGGACAAAACATATGACCTTTGCCTGAAATTCTTCAGTTATAAAAAGGACCGGGATCATGACATTATTACACATGTGTCAATTTTAAAGAATATCTGGAGCGATTTGTGTACCGAGTTGCAGAGTGAGGCGAAATTACCAGAAATTCTCCTCATGTGCAAAATCCTAGACACCCTACCTCCAGAATATTTAGGATTTAAGTCCAGTTGGCTGTTAATTTTGAAAAAGGAACGCTCTGTCGAAAATCTGACAAGATAATTATGTGCACACGAAAGAGTTCTACGTCAGAATGACACTCATGTCACAAAAGACGAGATCGCTGCTGAAGCTTTGATTGCAAGTACAAGTAAGGGTAAAAAGAAATAATTTTCCAAGGATTTTAAATGCAATTATTGCAAAAAAAAGGGCCATAGAGTTAGAAGTTGCAAGTGGATCCATGACGGAAGACCACCTAAGGAATCCAAAATTGCAAACATGAATCTGGCTGTAATGACACTACATTCGGCAGAAGTATTTGGCGAAACAAAAGACGGTGAAAACTGGTACGTGGACAACGGAGCAACCAGTCACATCACCAACAGAGGAGATTTGTTTCAAAGCTTTACATACTTCAAAAGTCAGCACACAGTGACCGGCGCAAGTGGCCAATGTATCGAAGCCCTAGGCATTGGAAATATTCTCGCAGAGGCTGATGTAAACGGCAAACAAGAGCCGATACTGCTAAAGGATGTCTGGTACGTACCCAGTATTAGCAGGGATTTATTCTCAGTGCTCGCTACCCATGACAAATCGGATACTAGTGTTTTTGAGTCCACTACAGAAAAATGTACTCTAAAATGGATGGACAGATCAAAGTCATTGGTACTCGCAGCAAGTTCGGCGGACTATTCAAATTAAAACTAAGATGTCTCAAGCCAACTGTACGAGTGAACCAGCTGTCCACAACCTCAAACCTGTTACAATTGTATCATGAAGGATTTGGACATCAAAACAAAAGTCATGTAAAGAAATTGATAGAAACAGTGTTTGACATTAAAGCGGAAGCCACCAAGGAACTCGGTCAAGGATGTATTTATGGCAAGTCCCACAGGCTGAAGTTTGGGACTAGACAGAAAGCTACACGACCTGGTGAACTGGTGTACGCTGATGTCTGTGGACCTTTTCCTTACTCCATTTCGAAGCGAAGATACTTTGTCCTCTTCAAAGATGATTATACAAGATGCAGATTTGTATACTTTATGAGAGAAAAAGCTGAAGCACACGCGAAGCTATTACTCATGCTGGCTGAAGTGAAAGCGGCTGGAGTTGTCATAAAAGAACTGCTTAAGGATAACGGCGGCGAATTTGTCAACGCTAAAGTAGAAGCTACTCTCAACAAAGAAGGCATAAAGCAGAGATTGACTATGCCCTATACTCCACAACAGAATCCAATAGAGAGAGACAACCGAACCGTTGTGGAAATGGCACGAAGTCTGATGTATGCTCATGCTAAGATTCCTACGGGACTGTGGGCTGAAATGGTACTAGCAGCGGTGTACATCCTGAATAGGACAGGTCCTACATGCATAGATGAGAAATCACCGTACGAGCATTGGCACCATAAGGAACCCAGACTGAATCACCTAAGAATAATTGGATCTCAATGTTATCCATATATTCCTAAACAACGAAGAAGAAAATTGGACAGAAAGGCTGAAAAAGGAATACTTGTCCGTTACGACTCTGATGACGGCTACCGCATATGGGACAGCGACTCATTCAAATTGCTACCATCGAGATTACCTTCGATGAAAATCCCTTGCTGGGTCATCTTGAAGAGATCAAAGAACCCGATGTCCAACAGAGCAAAAGCGATGCTAAGCCTAATTGCCTATTTGACTTCGTTGTTCCCGAATATGAAAGCCTGCATGACAATAGCCACAATCAGGAGCCATCAATTAATCATGATGAAGACAGAGCTAATGCATCATCATGCCAACAAGATGAAGTTTTAGCGAGACCATCGTGTGCAGTATATGAGCCAGTGATTGAAGTGCAAATGCCTGTCCAAAAGAGCCATATTTCGAGGCAGAACAATCCATTGATGAGCCTGAAGAGGAGGTCAATGACATAATCGAAGCAGATTATGAAGTCGATGACGCGAATGAAACAGAGACAGAAGGTCGAACCAATTTTTCACTGTCTTAATCCGAGATCGAGGCGGAAGGCAGGATGACGCTAAGAGAGCGCGCAAACCTTAAGCCACCAGCCAGATACAAAGACTACATCTGCAACGTTTGCTTCAACGTTAATTCGATAAGCTATGACCCTCGGTCAGAACCAAGCACGTTCCAAGAAGCAACGTCATGTAAGGATTCTAATGAATGGCGAAAAGCAATGGACAGTGAGATCAATTCCCTCAAAGAAAACGAGACCTGGGAAATAGCAAGTGGCTTTTCAAAATTAAGACGAACCCGGATGGTTCTGTAGATAAATACAAGGCCCGTCTTGTAATACGAGGCTTTTCGCAGAAGAAGGGCTTAGACTACGACCAAACGTTTAGTCCGGTTGCGAAGATAAGCATGATACGAGCTTTACTGAGTATTGCTGCACAGGAAAAACTTTCACTCTGTCAGTTCGATGTGTCGACGGCTTTTCTTTACGGAGAACTGAAAGAAGAGATCTTTATGAAACCGCCAGAGGGATACTCGAACAATGATGGAAAAGTTTGCAAGCTCAAACGGAGCCTTTACGGCCTTAAACAAGCTCCTCGTTGTTGGAACTCTACAATAACAAAGTACATAATGAAACTTGGTTTTAAACAGAACGAGAGCGATCCCTGCTTGTTCATAAAAGGAGAGGGGAACCATAAGCTGTTAATAGCTTTATATGTCGACGACGGACTTATTGCTTCTGCAAGCTCCGATGAAACTGAGAAGTTTTTTAATGAAATGCGGCAGCGTTTCAAAATAACAACGAAAGGTGGTTCTTACTTTCTCAGAATTGAAATACAACGGAAGGCTGATGGGACAACCAAAATTTGCCAAAAAGCATATGTGAAACGGATATTAGAACGATTCGGCATGCAAGACTGTATAGCTGCTGTTACCCCGATAGTCAAAGATACCGTGCATTCCACAAACGATAATAATGAAGCCCAGAACTTCCCTTATCACCAAGCTGTTGGTGCACTCTCTTACCTAATCGTTGGCACCAGACCTGACATTTCGTTTGCTGTTGGAATAGTGTCACGCAAACTTGACAGTCCAACATCCGAAGACGTAGCGAAGGTGAAAAGAATCTTACGTTGTGTCAAAGGCACACCAACGTACGGAATTACGTACAAGACTTCACTCCAAGGCTTAAGGTGTTACAGTGACGCAGATCATGGAGGTGACGATTCTACCGGACGCTCCACAAGCGGCATGATATGCCTTAATACTAACGGTGCTATATCATGGCAGAGTAAGCGTCAGTCTTCTGTCGCAATATCCTCTACGGAAGCTGAAATTATTGCTGCCAGCGAAGCTGCAAGAGAGGTCATATGGCTCACCCGGATCATTAACTTTATTAAGAATGATGTTACGAAAACAATCGTCCCATTATTCGTGGACAATGAATCCGCAATAAGATTGGCTCATGATCCACCTTATGAAACACACCAGCGGACAAAGCATATTAAACTAAGGCACTTCTTTGTCAGACAGTGTGTCCTAGAAAAGGATTTAAGTGTTGAAAAAATTGCCACTAAGGATCAATTAGCTGATTTTCTAACAAAGCCTCCCTTTAAACCTCGGCTTCAAGAACTTTGCAAATTAGCAGGAGTTTCTTCATAAATTTACAGTCGCATAAAAGGAGACGGGATGTTAAGAAGAAGGTTACAATGAGCATAGACTCAAAGAGTATTCTTCTAGTATTTTAACGTTTCTTAGCAACTGTTTATTTATATATATACTTCAATTAAAATGTCTTCGTGAACAGTATGCATTTTTCCTTATAAATACTTAGAGGGTATCTGGTTCAGATAATACTGTGCTATCTAGCGAATATAAAGAAGATGACAAGTCGCGAGCAGAGTGGTAAGATTCATCATCTGACATAATATTTTACATAAGTGGGTACAAAAATATAGTAATATATATATATATATATATATTATTATTTTGTACCCCTGGCGTTTGAGACTACTGGGTGCTGGGGGACGGAGGCTATTGCGTTCATCCGGGAAGTGGGACGTCGAATTAGGGAGAGGGGGTTTGACGCCCGCGCGGGTTCGTACCTGGTGCAAAGGTTGTCCATCGCCATTCAACGTGGTAACGCGGCCAGCGTGATGGGTACCTTTGCGCCAGGGACAATTCGAGGGGGCCTTTTTGACTAGGCTTAAGCTAGTCTTAAGTAAATTGTTTTTTTTTTGTTGTGTTGACATGATTTTACATTTATACTTGAAATGTGAAATGGTTATTAACATGGCCAGCCGTAATATATATATATATATAAATGCAATATAATTAACAACCAGTTATATTATAAGTACTTAACTTAATTATTACTGATTAAGGGATTACCTGTCCAAAAATTTTCTTACAAGTCAAGTCAAAACAATTACAATCAAATTGTGAGCATTTACCAAACTGTTTGATTTTATTTTAGTCTTTTTTTATAAACCGCTAAGACAAACTTAAAACTTAGCTAGTTCATTGTGATTTAAAGAATTAAAGTTTATTTTAGTTTGATAACAAAACGTGTATTTTCAGTGTGTATCATATCAGGATATTATTATTGCCCAACAATACTATAAGGTAAATACTACTCAAGTCTCGAAACCACCACAAGTCATTTCCCGAAAGTACCGAAAAAACCGGGAAATCCCGGTTCTTCTTCCGGCTAGTACCGAAAACCCCGGGACTGACAAATGGTACCGGTACTACATTCCCTAATCTCAATCAAGCGGTCAATCTATCATATTCTTGATATAACAATAATGCCGCTAACCTGTTTTAACACTTGTTTTTTTTGTTCCTAATAGCCTACAATAAACTCATTGTCTGAATACTAACCAAGTTTTGTAGCTTTGAGAAGGTTAATCGAACTTTAAATTTCAGAACCCCCTGTTGACGAAGTTGGTGAAGTCACAACAATAGGCATGGAAGAACTAAGGTATCACAGCACAAAATACACATATATTTCCAATAAGGTAAAGAACAAACTGCCGTTTTAATTATTTTTTGTAATATCTAATCATGTGCCTGGTAAAAGTAATAATGAGTAACTTGTAAATACCATTAAAATGAATTAAATGATTACGTTCATATTTTTCATTTATTTAATTAGTACCTGTCGGATCAATACCATGCAATCAAATCAATTTGTATGACACGAAACGAATGTTTTCGTTATCAGTTGTGGAAACGATCATATTATAGTACAAAGTTCACAATGGCATCATATGGAGTTGTCTATTTTATAAAGGTGCCCTTCAAACAGTGTACGGATGCCGAGTCTGGCCAAAATAGAACAGGTCCAGCATGATCACGAATGATTGGCGCCGAATAAAGCTCTCCGAGATGTAGGTGTACGAGATGTAGCCTTCATAGTTTGTGTACTTACAAATGGCTTCGACAACTTACCACAATCACAAATAGCCTGCCGGGCCATAGCCTTTTTTTACTGAATTTTTCAGTAAAATTGAGTTTTCGGAATCGTCGACATCTTGCTTGACCTTCTCGTACGGTATAAAACCAGTATAAAACTGATCACCCGGCAGCATTTTGTAATCAAACTTTATGTACGACTCGTCACCCATAATAATGCACGCCTTTTTCGGCACAAGATTAGGTCGTAAAGTTTTCAGGCCCCGGGCTTAACGCATGCAGCTTGTTTGTCACTCCTTTTTGTTTTTTTTTCCTGTTTATTTAGATTATAAGTGAAAGGCCAATTTTATTATTGGTTATCCATTCTAGCGGTAACATGGTATCGTACGAAATTCAAGAATGCAAGGAATGCATATTGATATAATCAGTAGGAATGCAAGTAATTATACTTATTTATATTAGAAGGGTCAAACTATTTTAACAGACATTCGGCTACACCTAAACGTACATTATCGTAAAAAAAAAGTTTTTATTTTCGTACGATACCATGGTAACGCTAGATAGCGCCCGCCATGATATCACATGCATGGTTTTCTCGTAAGTACGTAATGAACATTTTTTTTAAATTAGCGTACAATATCGTAAATTTTTAGGGTTCCGTACCAAAAAGGAAAAAAGGAACCCTTATGGTGCGTGGCTGTCTGTCCGTCCGACTATTAGAGCGCTATACTCCCGTCGTAAGGAAAAAGGGCGCATCTAAAATTTGGTCAAAATTGAGTTATATATATCGACGGCAAAAAGCGGAAACGTAGTAACCACCAACTGAATACATTGGCGGTTACTACATTTCCGCTTTTGCCGTCGATATATTCGGAATCAGTGAAAAAAGACGCATCTACTACTATTTTTAAATTTGATTAAAAATGAGCAGAACCCGATGATAGTAACAATAAAAAAGGACGTATTTGCGAGATACTGCATATGATAAGAAATTGAAAAGTCGTTTCTGATTTATACTAAAATGAAAAGACACATCTAAGTAAAAGCGTTTCATTTACTTACGAAATATGTTTAGTTTCATAAAATGAAATGGCGTATCTACACGGTAATATGAAGAAAAGACGGTTCTGCGCAGTTGCGCCCCTTCATCTTAGTAAAACCACCATGAATTCAGACGCAAGTGGTAGAACCATCTTTTCTACGGAGTATTGCTAGGTTTACGAGGCAAAGAGGACACGCTGTTGGATATCGATTCAATCAGATGCGTCTAGGGAGTAGAAAGGTATCACCACGCGCGCGCGCATCTCGGCGTGCAACGAGTACGACAAAATTTAAACATGGGTAATTTATTGTTAATCATAAAAACTTCCTACGTGGTTTATCATAGTTATTTTGGAAACAATATGTATATTCGTCGGTTGATGACCAAGACTCATTAAGTAGATACAAGGTTTTGAAGAGCAGTGTCAGAATTTTTGTGAGTTTTGGTTGTCACCGAGCGATTTCATAATAAATTATTAATACACTACTAAACTCATAAGTAATATTTTGCGCCTAAACTAATTAATTCATAAAATGGATGATATATACCTACTGTTTAAATTAAATAAATAATACTTACTGCAATAATATTTAAAAGTCATTAAAATAACTGTAATAATCACTTAACCAGTTATTCCTCTCTTGTCACAGTCTGATCCAGCGAGACTTACTCGATGTTCAAAAATAATATCTATGGTAAACACAACAACAAAACGAACTTAATGTTCAGCCCAATAATCAACACCAAGCGCGGGTAGATCGAAAAACTCACGCGGCTAGAAGATGCTCTTCGAGACCATGGACGTAACGCGACGTCAGAAACGTCGAAGAATTACCAACGAAAGACAATTAAATAAATCATATTTATACGCGATTAAGCTCCGTTTTGTTGTGTTGTGATAATGAATGGAGACATTGTAAGTTTAAATCAATATCTTCAATGTACCTATGAAAGCAATAAATAAACTGATAACTGATATCTATGGTACCGTCAACTAGTTCGAACTGTTCTGCGTTTTACGTTAATCATCCATAATCCAGACAGCAGGAAACCGTTTTGGTATTAACTCTCTACTAATAAGAATAGTTTCGATTTCACTGAAGTGCACGAAGACTGGTTAATAGGTAGTTGTGGGTAGCATAAAAAAATCGATGTACAACAAATGGTATATGTTCCCGAAACGTCGGGAACTAAAATTAGATAATATACGCGATATAATCCGTTAAATTGTTTTATTTTAAATGGTGTATAACCATTTCTTTTTTGTGACTGTTTCAGAAAAAGACAACAGTCAAATTTTGCAAAAAGTTTAATTCTTTGTGTTTGTTTTGTGTTAGCAGTTTGTAAGTACAACTAGTAACACCAACTATAAAGAGTTTGTGTCCAATGCTCCTGGGCAGTGGACACGAAAACGTAGCTAGAAATAATTAATGTATGTCCTTTCTCTAATTTAATTGATTGGTTATATCTACAAATATCATTAGTCTGCTTATTTTATTAGAATTTGATTCATTTAACTACTTTATGTCAGTAGGTACTGAGGCTGTGATTATAGTGCCTAAGAGAAAATAAAGTACAAATTAAGTTGATCTCAACAACTAATAACCTATTTTTATGTTGAAAGTAGAGGAAGCTATAGGTTTCTCATTAATAAATTTATACGTTAGTTTTAAAATCTGTAATTTATAAATATAAATGATTGTCATATTAAAATATACCGTTAAATTTGGTATCGGGCTGTGCAAAAATCATAAAACCAGAACGCATTACAGGCGTATGTGTTTTTTATTTATTACTATCGGTCGATATTTCACTTACAACCTACGTTGAAAAGCAGTAAATGGCTAAAAGCGTCCTTTCTATGTCGTTAACCAAATTCCGCTATACGTATTGTTACTAAGTAAAAAAGACTTTTTATAAATTACTACGTCGAAAAGACGTATCTAGCCAGAAAAGTCTTTTCAATGTAGTATCGAGCATTTGTTGGTATTTTTTTTACTAAGAGAAAACATAAATTTCAATTTAATTATTATTTAATATTAACTAAATTGTATTCTGCATATATATCTGAATAACTCAAATACTAATACACGTTTTCACACTAAAAAACTATCACATTTTTATTAGCTTTCACGGAGAGAATTTTTTAATTTCTAAATCACAAATTATTTATTATCTCCGTTTTCAACTTAGTGTAGAAGCGCCCCTTTTCCTTACAGCGGCAGTATATCTCAAAAACTACTTATGCTATCAATTTGAAATTTGGGATAATTATAAACATGGTCAGCCCAAATGTATCGCGAAGGAAACATTTTTAATTATATTACTATTTTCTTATAGAAAAATTAAATTACGAATATGAAAGGGGGCAAAAAATTAAAGTCTAGCAACTAGACCAAGTAGGGTATCATATAAAAGGGCTTGATCGAATAATTTTTTAAATTTATTTTTTGGTGATTAAATTTTGTTTTACTAAGGAAAATGTGGAATAAAATTGAAATTTTCACATCTTGTAAAAATAGACATAAATATTACTGGGAAATTATAACTGTCTTTAACGAGCTAATTTTATTTTTATTTTCAAAAACCTATTTGAACAACCCGGTTGCGTTAAGTTTGCACCTCATTTGTTTGCAACGTTATAGATATCAGGTGTAAACTTAATCGGGTATGGTAACTGAAGGTTTGTACGGAACCCTCGATGCGCGACTCCGACTCGCACTTGGCCGGTTTTTTATGTAGAATTATTAACAGGAATGTATTTCAGTATCCAAAAAAAATATATGGCTGTTTTATGTAGTGTCAGTTTTTAAAGATGTCTAAAGATGTCTACTTTCTTCCCAATACGGTCCTTAGTAGGTAAGAATATAAATGTAGGTAGGTATATACTCAGTCGATTAAAAAAAATAGTTAATAAATACTGTAGGTAATTGGTTACACAGTGGTCTTCAAAAGAAACTAAGTAGGTAAGTACATAAATAAATCATTCACCGTACCGACCAAGACCTAGAACACCTCAATTAAAGTCTCAATCAATACCACGGAAATAACCCTATACAATTTTCGTTTCACCGAAGATCAAAGAGTTTCGGGTTTACTCCTCCGTTTGTTTATGGTCCCGTTTCGTTACGCTGAAATTGTATTTAACTTGGGCTTCGGAGTTTTACACCAATATGTTTATGTTATGTTATTTATTAAGCGATGAGAGGAAGTTCATATTGATTTCCTTCATTAGCTTAGTAAGTTGTGGAAATACGATCTATTTAGTAAATTTCGATAACTGTCGCTGAAAAACAAATGAGATTTTTCTTTTGCTTGGATTTTTTCATACTTAGCAGGAATGAAATGAGATTAGTGGTTATTTTTGTCTAACTTCAACATGGAAATCAAATCGTTTATCGTTTAGAGTCTAAATCAAGAATTAGAAAAAAGTAAGTACTTACCTTTATTTATAGCAGGCAATTTTAAATTAAATACTTAAACAATAAAATTAGGTCAACTCTTAAAATTAAAAATATAATTTTGTGCTCACTCAATAAACATTGACGCACTGCGTGCATGCATTTACAATTGAGAAAATATACAAAAATTCTTAAAATTAGCATCAAGTGTATTTACTCATAAAACTGTATCAGTAGGTACACTCGGCTGCTAATATCTCGCGCGGCTTCCTGTGCCCTCTTATTCCCAATTTTTGTTATGATCGATCATTGACTTGATGACGTACATTTTCTGCAAAACGTACAGTCTAACACAAAAGTGCTATTTTTTTTTCAATTTCCGTTGAGTACGTATAGGTAATGGCGTGGATTAGTGCCTGAAAAGGGAAGATGGCTGATCCAACGCTTGCATCAGTAACTGCAAAATGTTGTAAAAGATGTTAACCTAAATCTGTTACACAATAAATATTCATTTTATTTCCTTTCCAATTTTTAAGCTGTAAATACAATCATCTAAGAAAACATGAAACTTGGTCTTGACTACATTGAAATATCAGGTTATTTTCTGATGAAAACAAATAGTGGACTAACATTTAATACATCCACATTTTGAAAATATTCCGATTATTAAAAAAAAAACAAAAGTTTCTTATTCTCAAAGAACGTAGACGACAAATAGAGCTTAAGTGACAGTCAAGGCGTAGTAAATGTTTGTCCCTAGTGTTCAGGGTTCCGTGAATGGTAAAAATGGAACCCTTATAGTTTCGTCATGTCCGTCCGTCGGTCCGTATGTCACAGGCATTTTACTCAAAGGTTTGTGAGCAATTTTTTTGATTACTTATGATGAAATATTTTCGTAAATTTTCATCTATAGTGCATCTCTTTGTAGTAACGGCTACGGAACCCTACTTGCCGACACTGAGCACGGTCCGACAAGCTCTTGGCCGATTTTTTCCTTCCACTTTTTTGGTTGGAGATAATTAACCCTTTGAATGCTAAGAACTCCTAAAGGTGTTGGGTCATAATTATTTTTAGTATGAGTTAGCGTTATGCGTCTTTCCTGTGGACACCCGAAAGTTAAGGGCTTTAAATACTAATTTTTCTTAGTGCCCTATTAGGCGATGTACAAATTGATTAATACTCTAGATCTAAGCGATAAAAATATCAGTTATATGTACCCAAGCCCTTAACTATTGCGTTGTCCACAGGAAAGACGGCTAAATTCTAGAACCAGTATGACCCTGTTACGAGTTGTCATGACCATGACGCCGCCGATACTTATAAGTGTTACCACTTACGTACAGCAGGGGTGGATCTACTTAAAGGCTATTTGGGCTGCAGTCCAGGGCCCCAGGATACAAAGGGCAGTATTAGCCCAGGGCCCCACAAATTCACGATCCGCCCCTGACCTACAGTGCAGGATCCACCTATTTACTGTAACGTAAGGTCTAATTTGGCTCTCTTGCTTCCTTTTCTTCCTTTTCGGCTCCTTTTTAACCTTATGTTATTATACGGAACCCTAAAAACCACAAATATAGCCGACGACTTGAGAACTGTCCTCCGTTTTGGGAGTCGGTTAAAAAAAAACAGTGTGTTTTCAGCTTCAGTACGAGTGTTGGAACTTACTAGCTTATTATGTTCATGGAACATATTTATGGCCTTCTAATGCTGACAGCACGACGGGATGTAAAAAGTCGTTATAATGTTTATAAATAATGTTTCGCTAATGAGTTTTCTTGCCGCATACACTGATGCGTTCAGTTTACAATCGCGCTGTTTACGCCGGGGGCCACGTGCACTAATTATCCCTTGTTACTCAATCATATTGTGTGGCTATTTCGGCTGGCCGCCTGCCGGCAGCTCGTTACCGATACATGGAAATTTTCATGAAAATTGGAATCATGAAAACAGTACGCTACCATTGCAATTGCTCACCAAAAGAAAATCTTTCTACAAACTGTTTCTAGACACATCTTAAACCGGATGTTTTCCTTTTCTTATAGTCGATAAACAGCGATAGAACGAGAGCGGCTTGAGGTAGCGATATGTGTGTGTTTTTGTATTCATATAGTTTCACTGTGAGGCTGATTTACCTAGCCACCTGTCGGCAGCTTGGTTAGACTACAGGGGTCCCGACACTTAATTTTTTATCATGTTTAGAAACGGCATTTTTTTTATAAACTTGATAATTACTGAGGCACGGACTCCAAAATCACGCAATGCTTTTGAACTTGGAAAAATTTAGACGAGTGTGTTATGACACATGCTAATTTTACCGTATATAGAATACGCTAAAATAAGCGTGACGAACGGGTCTAATGAGGCTACGAATGTCCGAATCTAGCAACCTAGAGTGTTTTTGTAAAGCCGAAGGGGCGGAGGGTGGGCAGCCCTCGCCCGCAGTGCCAAAGTTCGGGAGCCGCGCGAAGCAGAGCTGAGGTAGGTCACCGAAGGTGACCAGCGTTGACCAGCAAGCCGAAGCTGCGCAGTGGAGTACGGGTGAGTACGGGTTGCATTAGTTAGGCGGATACAACCCTTAAGAGACACATCTCAAACCATTGCTAAAACCGTATGAGAAAAAGTAAACAACAGGCAGTTTTACCTAAGAAAAAGAGATTAAACGAGAGCGGTTTCAATTTTAAAACATTGAAATAATTTCTATATTTACTGTTCGCTCTGACGCAATAAATAAATTATTTTTCATTTCTTTACTGAAAATTCAATTTTCATGTGTATTTAGCCGGGTGGACTATTAGATTGCTTGCCAAGGGGTCAAAATAAGCCATTATGACACGAAGTGATTACTTGGACGAGCTCACGAAGTGAGCGAGGACAAACATGTCTGAGTGTCATAATGGCTTTTAGCCACGTGTTAAACACTCTGCTTTTCACTTCGACTGCGAGAAGATAAAAAAGACTTAACATTAAAATTGTATATTTCATGAAAAACTTAGCAATTCTATCAGAAAGATTGGCCAATCTAATGAGGTTGGTTTGATGGTTTTGAGTATGTAGCTGGCCGCAAGTTTTTTTTTTAGTGTCATAGAAATTTGTATGGGATTATAAGCAGGAGAAGTGAAAAATCCTGTTCAAAAAGTACGTCATATTAGCTTCGCGAAGCGAGACTTAAATAGTACATTTAGCCCCTAGGGTTTAAAAGAAAGCCATATAATCCCATACAAATTTCTGACACTGAAAAAAAAAACTTGCGTCCAGCTACATAATCCTTATGAATAATTAAAAACAAACAAACCAACCTGATCAGATTGGCCGAACTTTCTGAAAGAATTGCTCATACTTTTAGTTTATCATGAAATATACAATTTTTAACCGACTTCCAAAAAAAGGAGGAGGTTCTCAATTCGACGGAATGTTTCTTTTTTAATGTTAAGTATTTTTTATTATCTCGATGTCGAAGTGAAAAGCAGTGTTTAACACGTGGCTAAAGGCCATTATGAAACTCAGATATAATCACTTCGTGTCATGATGGCTTATTTTAGCCCCATGTCAAACAATCTATTATTATTGTTACGATTAGCCACAGAGTCGAAGATAATTGAGTTACGTCATATTATTAAAATAAAAGCGTTTGAACTATGTTTGAGCGCCTGAAATATCTCGGGTGAATGGTTAACTTTCAACCCTTGGTTAACAATGTATTATTACAATTTTATTTCATTAGCTGTACACGACAGCCGAAATTCAAAAAACACAACTGTAACTCCTGAATCACAGTTACATCGATTAAACATAAAAATAACACATTCAAGGTAACAACATCGTTAGATAATAAAATATGGGAACATTTTAATTCATATTTTATTGGCTTACAAGCTCGTAAATAGTTACGAGGTGCCATGAAACTGCTATTTGCGTAGGTAGAACGGGGATGAAAAAATTAATAATTTATATCTATCTATACATTGAAAAACACTTCATCTTCATGTTTTCACCGAATCTTTTGTCATAGCAAGGAACGAATGCTATTAGAATAGTCTCCCTAAATAAACTTATACGAATCATTCATTGTAGGTATTAATATCACAATAAATACATCGATAGTAGAGTCTGTGCGGAAAGAGAATAAGTGCATAGTGGCGGCAGAAACGGGAACTAACATTATGAATTTTACATGGCAATCGAACCTTAGGGACTTGTCTTATAAAAAATAAACGAACTTGTGTCGTTTATATGATTGATCATGCTAATTTGACGCAGAAGTGATTACATCCTAAACTATTAAACGAGGAATATTAACTAAGCAGTATGAAGTGGACTTATTGAAATAAAACATACTATTAGAGTAGTAATAATCAGTTTTTTTTACTAAAAATCAAGTTTAAGAAATAATCAAAGAAACAAAATAAAATGTTTGTGATTATGTAATCAACTTATAAACTTCACATGCTGAAGTATGGACTTGTGGGAACTTTTAATCGTGAAATCTCAATCGGTGGAACTTTGAATAATAATAATATATATGCTATGTGTACTACTGGACATAGAAAATGTTAATCAACGTCAAACTTAATCATGTACTTAACTTAATCATATCAATCATTCAACAAACCATATATACTATCAGAAGAAACATTGGCATAATAAGAAATGCACTTTCAAAATAAAAAATATTTAAAATAAACTAAACATAAATCTGAATATTTCGTTTCAATTACGCTTTTGGTACATAAGTAAACTGTTCATATAAGATAGAAGTTACAAATGTACTTATGGACACTTTAACCACCATCTTTAATAACCATCAAAAAAATAAAATAATTGAAACAATTTCTAACTTTTAGATCATAATCACCATAAGAGGAAGGAATACTGAAGTGGACTCAATTACCTAATCTATTAACTACATAAAATAAAGTTTTGGTAAATTTTTAAACACGTATTGACTCTTCTAGTCTTATCTGGCATTGTATAATTCGAGAATCAGTGACTAGATCATCATCAGAAATAGTTGGCCATCCAAACTTTTGCATTTTACTACGAAATTTCTTCAAAAAGGTCACATTGTACTCTTGTGACACTTCATCTTTGTTCTTTACTGTATCTTATTTTGTATCATATAGATTACTATAACCCAATCGATATTGTTGTATTTCATAGCAACATTTGAGTTTTCTTTGTTATCTTCAATCTCCATGGGTGTATCATATTTCTGTTTACAGTAGGCAGCCTTTGAAAAGTGTGAATCGTCATTATCAACTTGATCAAAGCTATTGTCCTTGCAAACAGAAGACTGTTATTTTGGTTCACTCAGTTCTATTGCCATACTTGGTCAGATGCATCTATATTGCTTCATTTAGTACAGAGGAATTTTTGAAATTCTTGTTGCTGACGTCGAATCCTTGCGTCACATTCCGGTGGGACTTTTTAAACTGCGTGTAGTCAAATGGGACATTCGATAGTACCACACTGTTTTCAGTTAGAACAAAGTAGTAGGTTCAGCGGAAATAATATTACTTCAACACTTAACAATAGATGGAGCTAAAATTAAAACTGGAATGCATTTTTTGTTTTATATGGTATTACTAACAGGATTTTTGTCATAGAAACTCTAGGCGGGTGTGTCTTTTACGTTTAGTTCTATGCAAAATATATAGAATATATTTTCTGAACTTATTCTTTAAATTCCTGGTAAACAATTCGAAATATTTACCAAAGTGAGTAATCGTCACTTATGACTACAATTTATTGATATTTGCAATAATATTATATACTTAAGGTATTAAATTGTAAAATAAACAGTGACGACAATGTTAATTATTCTCGCAAACGGAACGCTGTTGTTTTGTCATTGTAAATGTCAAATTTTATAAAATTTCGTTTTCAAACTCGCTTCAGTTTATTTTCGTGACCGTGAAAGTCTTCTCTACGTTTTATTAAAATGTCTACACGAGGACGTGGCTATTCCTGGACTCTACAACCCCTGCTCGTTACATTTGAACTCTGTTTTGTTTCTGGACACCGATCTGCCTCTGATTTGGATTTGCGTTGCGACGAAAATGTCGGCGGACAAAAAGGCCTACAAAATATTAAAAGGTAAAAGAAGCGACTACGACCGAGAAGAACCTGTGCAATTGTATGCTTTCAAGTACTTTGCTAAAAGAAATAAAACTACACCTTCCTGAAATTTGGATTTTATTTCCCTCGTAGCATCTATCTAGATTTTGTAACGCCTTATTTGATTGCCTTACTTGATTTATACCACCAGAGATCTAAATAAGGCGTTATGAAATAGTGCCCCGCTGCCTGGTGAGAAGTCAATTCTGATGCTTGTCGTCTCAATACATTTTATAATCTAAAATGATTTAAGGTTATAGGATGTATTGGGGTGGCAGGTTTCGGAATTGACTTCTCTTCGGCGGGGCAGTTGAATCATGCCATGCTATATGATGCTATTACGTATAGGTATGGTTATATATTACTTTTGAATAATTTCGCCACACATCAATAGATGGCGCTGTATTCGAGATCGTTGACTGACGACTCTATTAATACACATTCAATATACTCTATAGGTAGTACCTTGAACTTACAATTAGATTTTTCATTTTCATCAGATATTAATTCTGAAGGAACTGTCTCCTCTAAAAACGGGGCGCCGTTGAATTCGTTCAAAACCATGCTGTCATCAATATTGTTATAAGTTGTAGGAGTGTCTATCTGATCCTCAAAATGCATATCAATATCCAATTTAGGTCGACAAGTTGTAACTTCATCCATACTTACCATCAGCACTCCAAGATGCTTTTCATGATCACAAGGTAGATAGCTGTTTTGGCAATTGAAGCAGCTAAGGCTTCTTAAAGCAACACTTACTAAATACGGAACTGTAAGCCTATAAGCGTTTGCAAACAAATAAGTATCAACTTCAAAAGTATTGTTTGATATTTTGTGTACACATAGTAAATCTTCTATAATATGTTCAAAAACCAAAGGACGCGACACTAGCTTTTACTAAATTGAACATTCTCATGTATGTATAACAATATCATATAATTATGATGTTGTCATGTGATCACGTACAACTTTACAGTAAATATTCGGAGGGCCCGGTTATCTCTAGGTACAAACACATAAAAGAAGATTCAATATATGGATGTAGATAAAGTAGCGAATGCAATTGTACATAATTAGGCCTTCAAGCACTCGTGTAATCTTATTATGAGACTCGCCTTCGGCTCATTTCATAAGACCACACTCGTGTTTTAAGGCCTATGCAATTATTTTTATACATACATCATTTCCTTCCAAAGGTGATCATTTCCATCCAGTAAAAAACGGAAGGAAATGAGATGGAAAGAAATGAAATATTAACGGTTTATCTTGATTTATTTAAATACTAGGTGTTATTGTAATTAAATATTTATATCAAGGAAAGGCCTCCCATAAAGCAAATTAACTAAGTATTAAACGAAAAATATACTCATTGAAATAAAACAATTTAACGGATTATATCGCGTATATTATCTCATTTTAGTTCCGTTAGAAAAATATACTACTTACTGCACTGCACACAACGCTGGAAGGTTATGAAGACAAAGTGCTTTCCGTCGAAGTAAAAAGCGAATTTCTTTTTTGCACTACGCACATCCTGCCGCTTGTAGCTAAGACGGCACACTGAAGGGGCAGGGGAAGGGCAAGGACAAGCTAACAGCCGCGATACAGTATCAGACTTGGTTAAAATTTTAATTTCCGTAATCGTAGAAGGGAATGATTGTTTTCGTTGGACAAAATCCCAATCTGGATTCTTTCTATGATCGGATAGTTATAGAACTGATTAAAATATGATCCTTATTAGTTACCCTATCAGCTCATATTAATAAAGTAGGGGGCTTTCTTTTTAGAAGATGCTTCCACACATTGGTCCATTTATCAGTTGGTAGTTTGGAACGGGAGCGAAATGAAATTAGATACCATTTTTCTTAACAATCTCTGTTTAATAACAGACTTATGCTTACGCCGTAAAATACTCCTATTATGATTTTTAGATACCTTTCTTCTCATATATGATAATTAATAAAAAAATAATAAAATGTACCGATTTCCGGCTTGGATTGGTGATTTGAACGACTCGCAAGAACGACCCTATAATCTTAACTAGGTGCGTAAAATACGATTAAATTTGGACCATAGTTGGGTGATTTTGGACTATTAGTAGTTGGGTGGTTTTACGGTCGCTATTTTTTGAGGTCGCCAAGTATTACTTCTTATAAATTTAAACATACGTAGAAATGAAATACATGTGTTTATGGATCTTATTTTTTACTACAATTAAAACAAAAATCACTTAGAAGGTAGCCTTATAAGGCCTGCGTAGTTTATTAAGGCCCTAACCATTTTTATGTTTCCGGAAAAGTGTAAAACCATCAGAAATTGGTTCGCTATTTGTATTTAAACTGAGAGCACTTATCGTTATTTAGTTATATTAGGTGTTATTATTGCCTTGAGAACAACATTTTAAGCAAAATCGGCTTCCTTTAATTGAATAGGTTTTATTGCGCGCTGCACTTATATTGAATAGGTTTTATTGGGCCTTAGATATTAGCCGCAATTTTAATAAGTTGAATTAATACGAAATATTTGAGATATAATTTATATACTGAATTGGTGTTAGCTTTTAATTATCATTTTGTACGTTCATTTCAATAACCAAGATTATTATTTTTCAGATGGTCCTTATTATACTCCGGGCCTTATTACCCTCTGGTACTTTATTTAATAGAACCCCTAAAGGTGCGTCCACATTTGTATCATTTGCCCGATCAGATCTACGTCCCGTGGCATGATCGCGTGTCACGATCACGTGTTTGGACGTTGCGCCGATCCGATCGCTCGAAATCCATGTTGCTACGCGTATCACACACTTACAGCGGACAAGCAAAGCATGATCGCCGCGCCGACAGTGAGCGTCCAAGCAGCGGGAGACGCAGTCATGCCACGCCACGATGATCGGATACGAGCAAATGATACAAGTGTGGACGCACCTTTAAGTAATTAGTCTCCGACACAAAATCGGTAATTATATTCGTTAAAAATGTATTTATTAAAATAAATATACAGGTAATTCTTGATCTTAATATAACTGACAAACTATAATACGTGTCAGTGTTGTCAGCATAGCAGAAAACATATTTTGATTTTCGGGCTTATTTTTAGACATAGGTAATTTTTCTTCTACAGGCAAGGGTTAGTAGAGAAATCATAGTAATTAAAATAAATTCACTGTCAAAGTTGATATTCGAAATTGGCGGATTTTTTTCTGGATTTTAATTCATTTTTATGTGCGATTTGACAATGTAAGTGTCAACCCTAGTAATTTTTTTAACTCACCTCATTGCTAACCCTATAGGTGGTACTAATAATCCCAACTACGGTTTGAGGTGGGATTTCCTACTATTTTGTGTTTATCGATAATTATTAAAAAACTAAAATTCATACGGTCAGAATAATTTTTTGGTATAAAAATCAAACATCTAGAAATAAACTTTTTTCGAGGTTAGAATTTCTGTTTTGTCCCTTCTCCGTTTTACGGTACCTTACTTTATAATATATACACTGTATTTATTCCCATATAAGCAAGTAGTCTGGAATATCTACATTATACTCGTAATGTTTAGTAATCCGCATATACATTTTATAATTTATTTATTTTATTTAGTCATGGTCATGGTACCTATAGGTTGTGTTAAAAAAAAACCGGCTGGTTACTGGAACAAAAATACGTGTTTTAGTTTATTAGATTAATGCAAAATTTTACAGTGTGATGAAGCCTGTCATTGTTAACGGACCTAATAATTCATTGAGAGTCTGGTTAAGTTGCGATACCTCACTTGAGAGAGCACTTCTAAGACAAAGAAGGGGTCGCAGTTTCCAATCCAACCTACTTGCAATTTAGTAAGTCGCAATGTTTTTTTCCTTTGAAATCGTACTCTATATATTAATGCATATTTATTTGGTTAGCAAAAGCTATAGGATTATTTTATTTTATTTTACGTATAAAAATAATTCAGTACCTACTTGAACCGGGTTGAAACTTATTACCTACGCATGGAGCGGCAAAATGCAGGAATAGTTTAATTAACAAGCGAGTTGAATGCATCTCGGCGCAGAGCGACCTCGTTGCAGACTTCAGTTTGTGCAAGTTTGCATTTCACAAATACCACTTACCTACGTAGGTATCAAGTTATATCGTCTATGTATTTAAAGCGGGGTTCCGTTGATACACAATGTATTATTATAATGACATTAAAATTTCCATGGGACTATATTTACGATACGGAGTGCCACAAACCGAGAGAGATAGAGAAGTATCGCAAAAGCTGCAATACATATACCTAGAAGAGGACAACCTATAACCACGACCACTCTGACAAGAGTGTACGACTAAGAAGAAGAATATTTACGATGGATCTACTTCTATTAAGTGTAAACATAAGTACCTAAAGCAAAGAACCCAGAAATAAGAGAGTTTAAAAAGCTTACCTTCGCTTCCTTCATAGACAGAGAAAACTCATTTGCAGTAAACTGTCGTTCATGCCGAACTCTGACAGTCGGAGTTCTTCCGACGGTTCCTAACCCAACCTAACTAACTTGGCGTAAGTCGCTCTATAAATTAGTCGCGCAAATAACAATGAATCATTTTAAGCAATTGAAAAACGTTAATGCATGACAGGAGCTATGATAAGAACTTGACTTCCAGATGATCTCACTTCTTTTGTTTGCGAAACCGTTAACAAACTTGGCATTCTTTGACATTTATGTTTTTGATGGGATATCATTATGAAAAGATAGGAAGTTTTATAGTATTTTATACAACAGTGGTATTAAGAGGGTTGAAAAAACGCGAATGGTGTGGGTTCGCCTGCGATTCATACGGCAAAGTAAAACGCCATGAGCGTTTTTGAGTAAATTATACAAACAACATTCTTTGTAGGACTTTTCAATGTAAAGAGAAATGTAACAAAATATAAAATTCGAAACATCATCGTCAGGAGAAGAAGGCAATGAAGAAAAAATGATAATTATGGTTTAATCATTTTTAAATTCACGTCCACTGCGACGACAAGCGATAAAAACCTTTCCTTTTATCAAAAACATTGAAACAAAAGTTGCGGTAAGTATACCTACATATTACACTGCTACTTTCGTTTCCGAAAACATACTAAAATAGGTAATAAAATATGATAGAAGGTTATTTTTTTGTTAAATTGCTTACAATGTGAATATATTTCATTTAATTTCGTTTGGAACCATTTTAGAACGCACCAAATATGTACTACTAAACTTGTCATTTGTGGCACCAAAGTATCCTTATTTGGCACATTATAACACTGGACAGTGCTTTAATGGGCCCTAGACAATAGACTTTTACCCGACCTTAGTAATGAATGCCGTTATATTAGTTTTGACGACTATAAATAGCACTAAAAAGCACAGGAGTAGGAAAAATATGATATTATAATTTTGCCCATAAAATACCGCCGGTACCCTAAAAGGTAAATCTCAGGTCAGGTTCATTATACTGGGCCGCAAACTTGCCCGTCTAGCGGGACTCATAAAGGTGAGTTTTTCATCGAAATTTCCCAAATTATTCCAAAACATTTAAAATTTGCAAATAAGATGAGATTCGTAGTCTGAGACCTCAACAACAATAAACTACTTGATCTTGATATCCTAATTGATATCATGCCTACCAGCTCTATTGTATTGTAATGAATTAAGGATCTTTATATATATATATATATATATATATATATATATATATATATATAGTCCTCCTCGTCGTATCCGACGACGGCGACTCTTACAACCTCCGTTCATGTGCACGGATGTGGCTTGCAAAGCCAAACTTGGTCTTGAAAATCCGGTCCCACTGTGCGCAATAGAGCTAGGTATTGAATGTGTAATTGTAGGCCGCTTTGGGTCGAGTTTTCCGTAAATGGCGGTTTTGGTCCAGGTGTTCGAGTCGGGCTTCTTCAAATGAAGCAACACCTTTATTTACTCTATTGCGCCACTCCGGTCTCCTCGACGCAAGCTCCTCCCAATGCTCTGGTGGGATGTCACAAGATTTTAAATGACGTTTTAAGACATCCTTGTAGCGCAGAAACTGCCCCCTAATGACTACGTTTTCCGCTAGCAAGCTCCGAATAGAAAACGGTTTTTGGGAGTCTACAGTCTTCCATGCGGCTAACGTGGCCAGACCATCTCAGTTGGTGTCGCATAAGTAAAGCCTCCATGCCGGACATGCTCGTTCGTCGGAGTACTTCCGTATTGGTCACACGATCTTGCCACCGAATGCGTAGTATGCGACGCAAACATCGCATATGGAAGGTGTCAAGCTTTTTGATGTCTCCCTTGTACAGACACCAAGACTCTGCAGCGTACATAAGTATTGGAAGAACCATAGCCTTGTACACAGAAAGCTTGGTTGCAGTTTCAGGTCGTGCGAGTTCCAAACACGCTGGTTTAACTTGCCAAAGGAGGCTGCAGCTATGGCTATACGTGTAGGTATCTCTGAAGCAAGGCTATTATCATTCCGGATTTGGCTACCCAGGTATTTAAAGTTGGTAACTTCCTGCAGCACTGAATCACCCAAAATGATTTGAGTTTCATCAGCACTGGAACCTCTAGGTGGTTGTTTGAGAACTTGAGTTTTAGTTACGCTTATTACCAGACCAAATCTATAGTACGAGTCATTCAAAGAAGCCATGGAGCATAACACTTCTACCAGCGAGGCTTGTCTGACTTTTCTTTTGGCCCTGAACCGTGATAGGTCGAACACTCCTTTGTCTGATCGCACATCCAAAGTAATCGGTTCATTGCTACGAGTAAGTGCGTCCTTCATTACAGCGGAAAAGTACAGAGCGACCAAAGTTGGAGCCATAACGCAACCTTGCTTTACACCGCTAGTCACTGGGAAGGTATTCGAAAATTGGCTATTATGCTGTACCTTGGCTTGCATGTTGGTGTGAAACTGCCTTATAAGGTTTATTAGCTTTTCAGGACAGCCACTTTTTTTCAAAATCAACCAGAGAGCCGATCGTGGGACACGGTCAAACGCCTTTTCGAGGTCAACAAAACACATAAACAGAGGGAGATTTTGTTCGATGCACTTTTCTTGTATTTGCTTGACAACAAATATTGCATCCACCGTCCCTCTGCTCGGCCTGAAACCACATTGACTCTCCGAGAGAACCTCCTCTCCCAGGGCGCTCAAACGAGTGTCAATGATATGTGCCAGTATCTTGCCAGCAGTAGAAAGAAGAGATATTCCCCTGTACGAGCTGCAGTCAGCTACATCTCCTTTGCCCTTATATAGTTTACAGATAGAGGCATCCTTCCACTCCTGGGGTACAGTTTCTGATTCCCAGATCTTAAGGATCAGGCTAAACAGACTATTAAGTATGTTAGGACCATTGTAGGTACTTATAGATTTCTGACGGTATACCATCTGCGCCGGGTGTTTTGGCTTTTTTCAATTTTCTTACCGCTGATATGAATTCAGTGAATGATGGTGGATCTGCAAGTTTCTCAACAACTGGCAAGTTTTGGAGGCTATTCACATATTCCAGGTCTACTATTTGTGCTGGAGGATTCAGCACCTCGTTAAAGTGCTCCGCCCAGCGAGCCAGTACTTCACCTTGGTCAGTAAGTCTTCGATCCTTACAACGTGAATAGATAGGAGCGATTTTTCTAGCCCGAGGACCAAAGACTGCCTGAATACCCACAAAAAATTTGCCAGTTTGATTGGAGTCCGCAAAAAGCTGCAGTTCTTCCGCTTTGTCGCGCCACCAGGGGTCCTTTAGCTCACGAACCTTCGCTCTGAACTTCAAGTGAATAGTTTTGTGATCGGCACTGGGATGCCAATATCTATGACTACAGAAATAACGACACCCCCTTGAATAGTCCTTCCGCACCGAAGAAAGAAATTCCTTCTCTATTAAAGGCGAAACTGTGTTTAATTAGTAATCACACTAATTATATGCTAGAACTGATAAAAGGCTCATTCCCTAGTGAAACTACGTGTCTCTACTTAACGCCTGGAGGTGGAATACGCGAGCTTTTTTCTGGCCTTGTCAACAAGCTGCGTGATTTTACTTTGAACGACTACTGTATCATATATATCGGTGACAAAGATTTTAAAAACAGTGTAAAGTATAACAGTTTGGTTGGATATATACAGAAACAATTAAGCGATGTTCAACATACCAACATTATTATTTGTCTGCCCACATTTAAAATCAGTAATTATTCGAATTTATTTATAAAGCGTGATGAAATTTTTAATAATTTGATGTATAAGAAAAACTTGAAATACGAATACAGCTACATGTTGGACTCTAACTCAAATCTGACATTTGATAGCGACATGTTTTCTCGCTTTGGAAATGTAAACCGGCGAGGTTTTAAAACAATTTTTAACGATTTAATACAACTTTTGACATCAATACAAGTTGACTATAGTACAAATTATTTTTTTCGAACATAATGTAAATAATGTAAATGATATGTCTTGTTCTAGTAATATTGGATCGAACCAAACGTACAATCAAAATACAGGTATGCACCAAAACACAGAAGCACTTATTCAGCATAGCAGGACCACGTTTAGAATTTTATTTCAAAATATACAGAGTATATGCAACAAGCAACACCTACTAGAATCTTATATTAGTCAAAATAAAGACAACCAAGCAATACCTATGCATCATAGAGTCATGGTTGTCTCAGAAAAAAAATGGAAATCATACAGTTTACTAATTACAAAATTGCAGCTTCATTTTGTCGTAAAATAAGGGGAGGGGGTGGCGTCCTTATACTAATGCAAGACCATATCCAGTACTTACAGAGAACTGACATCTCGAATATGTCGATTGAATATGTGTTAGAAGTTTGCGCGGCCGAAATACCTTCAGAAAAAATACTACTTATAGTTATGTATTGGAACAGGCGAGAGGAAAATTTATTTTATGATAGGTTAAAACAGATTCTTAAATATGTTAATAAAAAATACAGTAAATATAACGTTATATTAGGAGGAGATTTTAATATAAATATTTTGAGCAAAAACTTGAAATCATGCAATTTTCTAGATCTAATGTCAGAGTTCAAGCTTACCCAACATATTAAATTGCCCACACATGTAACACAAACTACATCTACATGCTTAGATTTAATATTTAATTACTTTGAAAGTAAACAAATCAATACTATGGTAAAAGAATTAGGGTTTTCAGACCATCGTGGGACAGCTATCACCATTCCACTAACCAAGCCACTACACATACAACCAAACTGGTATACAGAAAGAAGAATATTTAGCCACGCTAACATAGAGCGTTTTAAGTTACTACTAAATACAACTAATTGGTCATCTATTATTACTTCAAACAATAATGCTAATGAAAATTATGACGCATTTAGCACGGCACTATTAAATATTCTAAACCAGTCGATACCTAAACAATGAATAAAATTGAAGACAAAATACAAAAAATATTGGTTAACAAAAGGTATTAAAATTTCATGTAAAAACAAAAGATTGTTGAAAATACTCACTTTAAAAACTAAAAATAAAGTTATACATGGGTACTACAAAAAATATGAAAAAGCTTTAAAAGCAATTATCAATACAGCAAAAAAATTGGAATACATCAACAAAATAAAAAAGTCAAATAATAAAATAAAAACAACGTGGAGTATCATAAAACGAACTAATAAAAAACCTAAAAAGGATAAAAATAATATAACGCTGAAAATCAATAATAACTTAACATGTGAACCAAGACAAGTAGCTAACACATTCAACGACTTCTTTGCTTCTATTGGTAAAAACGTACGAAGAGCGGGAGCGCCCGGGCGACCCGTGATGCAGCCTACTGAAAACACCATGTTTCTTGCTCCTGTAACCTACCGAGAAATACATAACATTATTAAAAACTTGAAAAATAAAAATAGCCACGGTGTCGATGAACTCCCTCCTTCCATACTAAGGCAATGCGCAGATCAACTTACTCTACCACTTTGCACTTTAATAAACCAATCATGAAGGAGTATTTCCAGACTTATGAAAAAAACTGTGGTTAGGCCAATTCATAAGAAGGGTGCAAAGACGGACCCAAATAATTACAGACCCATTGCTCTGCTGCCTACAGCGTCAAAAATATATGAGAAAACCATTTGTAAACGCATTTACAGCTTTTGTGAAAAGTACAAAATATTTGATGAATCCCAAAATGGCTTCCGTAAAAAAAGGTCGACTATCTTAGCAGTATATAAGTATATTCAACTGATCCTCAATATAATTAATGATGAGCAATACGCCATTGGATTGTTGCTAGATATGACTAAGGCGTATGATAAAGTGCAATATAATATACTCTTAAATAAATTACACGGCATAGGGATTCGCGGATTAGCTCATAAATGGATCACCTCGTACTTAAAAGATAGGCCACAATATGTAGAATTGGAGTATTTTAATTACGAGACAGGTGAAATAAAATATATACAGTCCGATGTAAAAAACACAAATGCATCAATCCCACAAGGGAGTGTTATCGGCTGCCTCCTTTTTCTGATTTACGTCAACGACTTACCTAAAGTAATCAAAGAACCATGTGTGTTGTTTGCCGACGACATCTCCATACTCACATCATGCCACAATAATACCAACCTAAATATGAAAATCCATGACATATTAAATATTGTAACTGACTGGCTAAACGATCACAACCTTGAGATAAATTTTGTAAAAACAAAACTCATGTCCTTAAGCATATATGTTGGAAATCACATATTATACATGTTAAAAGCAAAATTTCAAAATTTGTCTATGCACTTCGTGAAATAAAAAAAACGACTGATTTAAAAACTGCATTAACAACCTATTACGCAAACGCCTTCAACTGTTTTAACTATGGTGTCATATTCTGGGGAAACAGTACAGATGCACCAAGTCTTCATACTCTACAAAAAAAACTTATCAGAATATTAGTACATAAATGTTACACAGACTGACAGCTGTAAACCCTATTTCACGGAATTGAAGATTCTTACTATTCCATGTATATGTATTTTTTTTAACTATGTAAATTTGTCCGAAAATTTCTCGACCTCTACACCAAAAGAGGGGAAATATGTAAAACGTTGCGTTATAAGAAAAAAATATTATTGCCATCATCACGACTCAAGCTACACTCATCCGGCCCTCTTGTAATGTCTATCAAAATATACAACCTAATAATATAAAAGACGAAAAAAAAGATTCCATATTTATAAATAAATTAAAACAATTATTAATCATAAAATCATACTACACGGTACAGGAATATTTAAATGATAATCTATTGTAATATTTTCTATTGTATCAATTATTGTAATTTATTAATTTTTGTATCAATATTGCTCAGTTGACATGTGTCTTAAATTAAGTTTTATTTTTTATATTAAATTGTAATATTTAAGTTACCTACAATTGCTGCACCCAATCAACTGGGTACATAATGTGATCGCATTGATGTAAATAATGTAACACCTGTAAAACCATTATGTGCAATAAAGTATTGAGTATTGAGTATTGTCGCAGAGCGCGCCGGTGTTCATCAGCGAGTTTTTGGATTTCCACCTCAGAGTAGTCGAACCAGTCTTGATTTTTCTTTGGCGGTTTCCCTATAACTCGTTCTGCACTCTCACTGAGTTTTGTAGAGAATTCACTCCAAGTCTCATTAACAGTGACATCGTCTTGGTTAGCACAATGAGTGCCGAAATCATCATCAAGGGTCTTTCGAAGCTCCGTTGAATGGATTAGCCCTTCATACGCTAACTTGTTGGTTTTATGGTTTGCTCTTCGTTGTGCCTTGAGTCTGATGTGTAACTTAGACCTAATAAGTCTGTGGTCAGTCCAGCCCTGCGCGCCTCTCAGAGCTCTTGTGATCAAGACGTCACTCAGATCTTGTTTGCGTAAAATCACGTAGTCTAAGAGGTGCCAGTGCTTAGATCTGGAATGCATCCACGAGGTTTTGTATTTTTCTGGCAATCGGAAGTAAGTGTTGGTAAGGCAAAGATTGAACTCTGCACACAAAGTGAGTAGATCTAGGCCATTAGTGTTGCATTTTCCAACACCATGACGTCCAAGAGCTCCTTCCCAAGCACTGAATTCCGTGCCAACGCGAGCGTTAAAATCACCCAGTAAAACCAACTTGTCCTTTGAAGGTATGGTATCCAGGACGCAGCGCGATTCTTGGTAAAATTGGGCTTTATCGACATCTGGCGAAGGGAGAGTGGGCGCATATATACTTATGAAATGAATATGCTTCCCTGATGTTAGTGGTAGCCTCAGAGTAATGATGCGGTCGTTAATCCCTTTTGGCAGTTCTTGCATTGAGCGTGCAATACTATTTCTAATAGCGAAACCCACTCCATTTGCCGCTTTCTCGTGTGCAGGTTTCCCGCTCCAGTAGAAAGTGTAGCCACCAAGTTGTTCGCAGAGCTCGCCAGTATCGCTAAGATGAGTCTCGCTTAAAGCTGCGACATCGATATTATATCGGGACAGTTCTCTTGCTATTATTGCGGTTTTTCTTTCAGGACAAAGGTTTCGCTCATTGTCTTTCAGAGTTCATTCCATGTCGCTATAACTAGATTTTGTGTTTTTTTCTTGTGTATCTTTTTTTGACCGCGCGAAATTGATGACCAAATGACCGCGGTTTGCCACTTGGTGTTAAGGTAAGACGGACTATGTTTAGGCCACCTTTTCTAGGCCCTTCCCCGGATTGGGGAAAGCAGAGCGATCCTAAACAGGGCTGCTTTGTCGTCAGACGTGCTGCTGAACCTGTCCTCCCGCCTCTGTCGAGTCCAAGGAGCGACCATTCTCGTCTGACCGCCTACGTGCAGAGTGTCAACTAAGGCCCGGACTCATCATCATCTAGAACCCCACCACCAACACTCCATCGCCGCAGGACTTAAAGATTCTCGGAGTCCAGTTACTTTGCAAGAGTCATCTGCGCGTGATGTGATTATAGTGGATAAACAGGTGCGCTGGTGCAAACCCACTCTCTCTTTCCCAGCTTTCTGGCACCAGTGGATCGGATGACCGATACGACTAGTAGAAAACAGGGAGTGCAGTGACTGGTCAGTAGAATCCTATCACAGTAGAATCCTTTAGTCGCCTCTTACGACACCCATATTGGGGTGGTGCTATTCGAACCCGGCACCACACGGGTTAAGGATCTTCAGATCAACTATTGGGACAGTATCGAGCACTGGGACCTTAACTTACATACGAAGGTCACTCGATAAGTTTTGAGATGCTCGAAATTCGAAAATGGAACGCACCTGAATTATATATTTTTAAAAAGCAAATTTATTTAAAAATAGAACACAAGTTGCCGATTCGCTCCAATTTAAAAATTAATATGTTACAGTAATTTTTCTAAAACGGTTCCCGCGTTTTTTCTTTGTAACGACGGAGCTTAACCGCGAACATTTGCGTGCTATGATATTTTATGATTTTAAATTTGGTTTATCTGAACAGTTTGCAACGATTGCAGTCAGCGTTAGGAGATTTTGCTCCTTCACGGGCAACAGTTTTGAGATGGTTCAACGAATTTGAAAGGGGTAAAACCAGCCTCGAAGATGACCACCGAAGTGGTCGCCCGCAAACAGTAGTAACTACAGAAAACGTGTGGACTACTGAATTGTTGGTGCGAGAAGATCCACGAATAACATACAAAGACATAGAGAATATCTCTAGCGTCAGTTCGGGGAGCGTTAGCATAATTCTACATCAACATCTTGGAGTAAGGAAGCTCTGTTGTCGTTGGATACCACGTTTGCTCTCCGATACTGAGAAACAGGCTCGTGTAGATTGGTGTCGTGAGATGCGTCTACGATTCGACAACGGAATATCACGGCGTGTATCGGAAATAATTACAGGTGACGAAACATGGATTTACCAATATGACCCGGAAAACAAGCGGCAATCGTCAGTATGGGTCTTCTCAGAGGGAAAGTTACCAACGAAACTACAAAGACCTCGTAACGTCGGCAAAAAAATGGTAGCTAGTTTCTTTTCACGGGGCGGACATTTATCAACATCAATGCTGGAAAATTATAGGTCAGTCAACTCTGATTGGTATAGTACAGTAGCATTGCCGCAAGTTTTCAAAGCAGTGCGAGAGAGGAGACCACAGACTGGACTTCGGGGAATCTTGCTGCATCACGATAACGCCTCTTCACATACGTCCCTCAGAACAAAGGCGTTTATTGAGAAAGCTGGGATAGAAACCTTAAAACATCCACCCTACAGTCCTGACTAAGCTCCCTGCGATTTCTTTTTGTTCCCGGTGGTGAAAGAAAAACTAAAGGGAATTTTTTTTTCGAGTGCTGAAGAAGCCGTGGCTGCATATGAAGAAGCAATTTCGGACCTATCTGATGAAGACTGGCAAAAGTGCTTCCAAAGTTGGTTCAGATGAATGGAACTTTGTTTAGAGAGTAATGGAGATGGAGAGATTTTGAAAAAATTTAAAATAAATAATACCAATATCTTCAATAGTTTTTTTATCTCAAAATGTATCGAGTGACCTACGTAATACGTGTTTTAACACTAGCTGTCCCTCGCTTCCATTAATGACCAGGCTCGGTACATATGTATAATGCACGATTGGGTAGTGACTTACATGTACATAGTCGTGCCAAGAATTACATGTAATGCATGCACAGTAAAAGTGTAAATACAGATTCATATATTTTAGTCCGCGAAGTATTTGTCCCAAATTATGAAACGAGGGTTAGGTAATATTTATCAAGTAAAAAATATTGGCATAAGATAGAAATATTTAATGAAATGAATTATTTAATTACTATATAGATAAATTAGCGTGCACGTTTTAAAGTAAAATAACTTAAAAGGCTGACGATTGTCAACATTTCTTTGACTTATTAATACATTTAATTATTAATAATGGTAACCTTAAAGCTCGGCTTTTCGGACGCTATTAAAAAAGTTGAGAAGCTGTACTACAAATCTTTTTACGAGCACTTTAGCATTTCAAACGACATAAATTACTGGTACTGAATTGCGATTTAAAGCAGAGCTAAAATCATTTTAATGAGCATGCCATCGTCAGACTCGGTTTTTGATTTATTATCTACTACGAGAGTAACACTTATAGTAATTGTTTTTTAACAAAATAAAGCAACTAAAAGAAATTATGATTTATGATAGCTTTAAATTCACTTTCATGTAACGATATGGATGTCAGTAGTCGATATTGATTTAGGTTGATAAGCTAGTAAAATTTAACATCAAAACCTATTGGCACTGTCATATTGGCAAATGCTTAAAATTTAATTATGTTGCGCCAAACAACAAAGCGAAACCTTCCATCAAGCGCTTCTTCGAACAGAAAAGAGGGCAAACCGGATTTAACACAAATTGCCTGCTTACTGAACTAGGTAATTGTGTAACATATACCTGAAACTTTTATATGGGTGCGCGCTCAAAGATATTTAATTCCGCAATACATCGATCTCAACGCTGATACATCAAAATTTCCCCTCGGAATAATAACATATGCTCACAATAGAAGATCAAAATCGGTGCCTAACCTTAAGATGCTGATAAAGATGAGTCGTATTCGTTAAAATTAACGCCAATAACTAAATTAGTCCATTTAATAACTCAATCGGTATCCTACTTACGAGTACACTAGTTCAGTTTTCCCCCGTTCAATTGGGATTCTTGACACGTACCATCACAGTCTCTGTGATATTATGATAGAACTCATGAAAAGCCAGTGCTTCTCATATTCGCCTTTAGACGGCTCCATTGAAGTATCAACTTACCAATCCGAACACTTGTGATTAGTTCCAATCGTTCACGAGGAATATTTAAAGATATAAGTACGTTATTTTCATTACTATAGCTACCTAGTATCTGTTAGATGCATACAAAGTACATATTTTGAAGGCTGCTGGGGCAAATTAGCAAAAGTTCTCGAGTAGCGACCACGAACTGAAAGACGCTGCACGGGAAGGCCCGCTACATTGGATGGACGACCTTGTGAGGATCGTGGGGTGACATTGAATGTGAGTAGCGCAAGACCAGTCTACGTGGAAATTCTAGGGAGTGGCCTTTGTTCAGCACGTCACGGACGTCATTCGAAGATGATAATGATGATAACGAAATTATTACGGGTGAATTAACTTTCAGTTTTACATTATTTTATCCCGACATGCGTGAGGAAAAGTTGTAACTATCTAATATTAATCAAAACATTGTTCAAATAATACACTTATAAATCTTATAATACATATATATCACGTATACAGTCCCGGTGATTTTGATATAGGTATGGAGCGAATTCCGACTATATTAAGAACAGATTTGCATAGAGGTACGTGAATGAAAAGTAATGGAGGGGACAGGCATAGGCATAGTCTACGATAGTTTATTAATCCATGCAGCTAACTAACTAATTAATATGCGCATAAAGTAGTTTAAAGTAAACGAGCACTGCAAAACGTGTATAAAAGTACCGAAATAGGAGCCTGGTTTATAATAAATCAAACTCGTTAGTTGTTTGTGCAAAAAGCAGATTTACTGAGACTGGTGCAATGTCGTGGTTGTTTATGCAAAGAGCACGCTTGAGCACTGTTCCCGTTTCAAGAATTACCTATTTGGCAGGGTTTCTTAAAAAATATGTCGTACTTTGCTTGGCCGAAAAGGGGTGCAATGGTCGGATTTGTAATAGAGCTTTGCATAATGCTGTGCATGTCGCTAAGATTCCCGTTTTAAATAAAGCAAATTAAATGGATTATACCTATTAGAAACTTGCATCAATGATAATGATAATTAATTCAGTTTCTGATAAGTAGACCCCGGACTTTTGTCGCGATGACGTCACAATCACAATAGGGCATGTTGGGGCGTAACTGGAGCCAATCTACTTTAAATTAGGGACTGGATACCGGTATTCTTGCCCTACAATATAATAAATAATTTTAATCTATTTGTATAAATAAGCGCCTTCTACTCAAAATTGTTGCGATATACTAATACAAATCAAAAGACTTTTCTGCATTCCTTATGTTTTACGTATTAGAATTATCAGATTTAGTAGTACTAAGTGCTGAAAACGTTTTATATAAATAAATTAAACGTATAAGAAGCCTACACAAGTACTCAACACATTATCAAGACAAGTATTTAGATTTATTTTATATACTTATTAAAAAAAAAAACACTTTTCTATTTAAACCAAGGACCGTTATCGCTGCTAATTTAAATTTTAATAGTACCACAAGTAAGAAATAAAAAAAGGGTATTCATACTGAATTGTGAAATTAGCTCAATAAAATATAATAATACGTAATAATAAGCGAGATACTGGAAATAAATACCGGTTATATTATATGGAAAGTATACCGGTATTCTGTCCCTGATTTAAAGTAGATTGGTTCCATTTACTCCCCAACATGCCCTATTGTGACGTCATCGCGACAACGTCCGGGGTCTACTCGTAAGGAGAATATTTATATAAATGACCAACATAGATTGCGCATTAGCAACGTCAGAAATAACAGTCAAAGTCCGGCAATATCTGCCGAGAGCGTCAAAACACCCCATACGGAATGGGCATAAGCTATGACGTCATTAATTTAATAGCGGGCAGCTAGCTGTACTGAAAAAACAAGTATTTTTTTGGCCGTGAAAACGTACCATTCCCATGTTCGTGCCGTTCGTTGGATCTTTGACCAAGTTCATGACACGTGCCTGCATTGTCATTTATAATTGTCCGTAAAACTTACCTAGAAACCGGAGATTTTTTAGCTATGTTCAAGACATCTACGGCGGGTTGTATACACCCTAAGCGTCCCATCTCCATATATATTTTGACCTGTGATCTGGAATATGTACCACTTCTTCACGTGTCTATTTATTTTAGGGACGAAGTGAAGGTGGTCGGTGCGCAGTTTTAGAATGTAATCACTCGTCTATTCTGGATTTTTTATACATCATAAGCATAGAAAATCAACCCTTAACTTCAATCAATAGACAACCAACTGAGAAGAATTTATCGTTCCCGTTAAATAACCAGTTCACTGTAAAATAATTCTCAAGAACCTGTAGACAACCAGTGACGTAAGAAGAATTTATTATTTCCATTAGTGTACCAGCACCCTAGTGGTGTTCTAGGATGATAAAATATTTCCATTAGACAGCCAACATTTTTATAAACAAAATATATTGTGATTATTGTCATGATATTTGTAAAACAAAAAGTACAGCCAACATTTTTTTTCAGTTAGTATCGGTACCGGTACTCTAACTCGGTAGGTACCTATCCTAAGCGGAACAAAGGCTTTTATTAGTAGTTGTATTTAGCCCCATACACATTTTAGATTCATACAAAAAAAAACGAGATCGATTGTAGTGTTTAAAAAAACACCCGAATTGCCAGACTTAAGTTAACTTTCATATACGAGTACACAACTAGTAATCCAGCATGTTAAGCCTATAGGAACAGGCTAATCCGCTTGGCAGAAACTAGTTGTTCAACTGTTCTCTTGGGGTTGCTCAATTTCAGCGTTAGCAAATTTTCATGGAGACTGTTTGTCCTGTCTGGGGGGAAAGCGGATGAAGTTTGCTTTCACGTTTATGAAATAGGTTAGGATTAAGTAAGCTATATTTTGGTGGATTGCTTAATGGTACGTTCTAAGTTTATTTTCTCTTGTTTGTACAATTCGTGATATTTAAATCAAATCAAATCAAAACATTCTTTATTCAAGTAGGCCTAGTTACAAGCACTTTCGAAATGTCAGTTACATGAGAGTGAATGTTTGCTGGGAGAAATACAATATGATCCAACATTTGCTGCAAGGATTAGGGAAACCCAGAAAAACCTAATCAGATCATTTAACTTAAGTGTAATATTATTGATAAAATCATCATTTTAAAAATTTAAATAATCAATAAGATAAATCCCAAAAGGATTGTCAATAAAAAATAAATAATCTAGAATATTGAACGCCAAGAGCCACTAAAGTGGTCATGGCAGACGCTGTCAAAGCAATTTTACTGTTGTCAGACAAGGTTTAAATTCGTTTCTCACTAGTAGAAATCTTGGCCTGTATTCCACATTTTGATGCGAGAGAGAAAGCGTTGAAAAGTTTAAGCTACAGCTTGTAACTAATTTGGTTAAATACTGTTATAAATTAGGCGCAATCACTTTTTGTAAGTGAGACCGAGCACCAATGTAGCTTCATAATCTAACTTGGTTTCACAACTGGCATGACGTGAGGTTTAGTGTAGAAACGCAACTCAATCGATTATCTGAATGTAGTACATTGCCTGCTCAATTATTTACGTGTGAATAATATATTATGTAGATTTTTAGCGAAATGTATTAATCGTCATCAAAATATACGAAAGCCCGTATGAAATTTACACGCTCTGATATATTATTTTAAGTTGTATAAATTACATACATGTCTGTACATTGAAGTAAGTGAGTTGACTTGACTTATGATCCTGTGTCCCTAGATGGGGCAGAGGGTGTCCACAGTGACTCTCCATCCTGATCGGTCTTGAGCTTCGCTCTTGATTACGCTCCATGACTTCCCGATCTACTTTGCTTCGTCTAGTATGCATCGTCGCCGCGATCGATCGATTGAAGTAAGTGAAACGGACTATTGTAGTAGAGTGAATGAATGAATGAATATATGAAAATTTATTTGGATCAACAACAACAATATTACATGTATCAACAACATACACAAGTTATTAAGTCTAGGGAAACATTTACAATATTGATGTTTATCCAAAAAGGAGGCGCAAGGCGCCAGTGACGCTGATTTTCAGTGGATCCACATAATACAAAACATATAACTTAATCTAGGAGAAGAGAGGCGAGAAACAACAATAATACAGTGTACAGTTCAATACGTGATATATATATATATATATATATATATATATATATATATATATATATATACAATACCTGAAATATAGCGATAACTCAACTAGAATGACAATAATTAAGTATGATTGAAATATATTATAGAGTTTCCAACAGTGAAACAAAGAATACATTTGGCACATAAGACACAGTCGGCTATGCAGAAGAAGAAGTTTGTTCTTGATAGAGGTACAGTTTCAATTTTGTTTTGAATGAATGCAGTGAGCGTGCGTTTCTTACTGGCGGTGGTAGATTGTTCCAGCATCGCGTGGCAGCGTACCGGAAGCTGCCGCGGAAGCTAGCCGACCTATGTTGCGGACAGATGAGGCGGGGGGCTTGTCTAACATGCTTGCTGGAAAAGGTTAGTTTGTTGTGGAGATACGAGGGTTGTTTACTGTGTATGATTCCAAACAGCAATGAAGCGAGATGCAGTGTCGTCCGAGCCTCCATTTTAAGCAATCGGCTATTATTTAAGAAAGGTGTATCATGAGCTCTGTGTGGAATAGAGAAACAAAATCGAGCACAGGCGTTCTGAATTCTCTGTATCTGCATTTTTGTATGCGATGATAGGCACGATCCAATAACCGTGTCCGGATGATTGAGCTTTGATAGTATAAGTGTGTCGCAGACTTTGATACGCATGTCAATGTTTAGGTGAGCACGAATCCGGTACAGAACTTTAAGACGGTAGAAACAGTTACAAGCTATTTCTAGGACGTGATTTTCGAATTTTAGTCTACCGTCCATTATTACTCCTAAATTTCTGGCTTCAGTTACACGGGCAATGTCCTTGCCCAAAATACGGACCTGTGCATTGCGAGATATCGTACTTTCTATTTGGTTTTTTGTGCCGAGTACTAAAAACTTAGATTTTAAGGGGTTTAAAACTAAACTGTTATGTTCAGACCACTGTGCAATCCCGTTAAGGTCATGGTTTAACTTGGTGACTGCTAAATTGGTATCCACAGGCCGGAATGAGATATATAACTGCAAATCATCTGCATATAGGTGACATTTACAATTGTTAATATTGTTTGTTATTATATCTGCACTAAATAGTATAAATAAAATGGGTCCCAAAATCGATCCCTGGGGGACACCTCTGGTGACCAGTGAATTTTCGGAGGAGTGGAAGGGCAGGTACCGAAAATTATTATTTTTGTATTTCCTTGTGTTCATCACGTCAAAACAACTGGATGGATTTCAACCATTTCCGGTAAGCAAATTGCTGGGAATATGTGAGGGAGTTTAGTAAAACTTCCCACTTTGTCGATTCTAGTTTCGGAGTTACGGGCAGTTTAGTGAAATATGGCAAAACCTACCGAAAATCGACTTTCAATTAAAACTGATAGAACATACTGTAATAAACCTATGATTTTGATGTCGACCCATAATAAATGACCAATTTAAGCACCTTTTTAAGGCCTCAAAGTTTAGTGCCCAGCGTCCCACTTTGTCGAATACCGAAAAAAATCGTCGATATCATATTTGTACCTGTTATAGGGCAACATTTCTACTGAGTTATGAGTAGTTTGTAATATAACAAAGCATAAGCTTTCTTTCGGTGAAAAAATTATGTCTCTAAGTGCTATAGTTATTTTTTTTTAATTCTTCAAACTTGCAAAGGTGAAAAAGCGACAATTGAGAAAACGTTGCTTTAAGTTTGGGACCGCAAAAAACACACTTGTACTTTGAAGATATGGAGTGGTTAGTATCAAATGAATTGGCATACTTTATGGATTTCAAATTAGTCAAAATCTTGTATGTAACCACTCCATAACTTCAAAGTACAAGTGCGGTTTTTGCCGTCCCAAACTTTAACCAACGTTTTCTTAATTGTCGCTTTTTCACTTTTGCAAGTTAGAAGAATTTAAAAAAAATAACTATAGCACCTAGAGACATATATCTTTCACCAAAAGATAGCGTATGATCTGTAGTATTAGGAACTACTCATAACTCCATATCGACAAAGTGGGACCTTTTCCCAAAAACTGTCACATATGGAGATTGTTATAGTATACTTTTTACACTACTAGTTACGGTGAATCGAATTGAGACTTTTTCTCTCGTCTGCAAACGAAATTTTTGAGGAGAATAATGCGTTAATAAATTACGTTAACTCGCCTTTCGACCTAAGTTTATTTTTCATTTTTAGGGTTCCGTAGCCAAAATGGTAAAAAAGTGAACAATTATAGTTTCGTCATGTCCGTCCGTCCATATGTCACAAGTATTTTACTCAAAAAGTACGCGATGTATATTGATGAAATTGGCATATAGGTGTCTTGTATAAGCCGCTACTTAGTTCGGTTATAAAATAATAAAAAAAATATGGCGGCACTCGATACATAATAAAACTTAACAAGTACTTTCAACGAAAATTATTTTCAATTACCAAACATACCGTTTCTGAGTTATTTGCAAAAAACTGAGCAAAAGGATGTAAGTGCCGCGAATACACGCTCTTTTGGTGGTGCACTTTAAAAAAAAAAAGGTGATACGGACAATTTGAAGGTTACTGAATCGAAAAAGATATTTATTTATTATTTGTATGCTTGTCAAAAGTGTTAATAGAACATTTTCTTTGTATGGGTAAAAAGAAAATGTTACGCAAATCAGCGGAAGCCCGAGTGGGCGCGTGAGTCAGACAGACAAAGCTGACCTCTCTTCCTAGGGTCGCCAGGCTAGGGCCATTGGGTTAAGTTGTGCAGAATATTGGGTGAGTATGAAACGTGAAACGTTTCGTTGTGGTTAACCACAATGTATAAAGATCACTCATGAAAAGTATGGTAACTTTTGTTATGAAACCGTTTCGATAAACGCAACTTCTAACATAGCTGCAGAGAAAAGTTCTTAATAAAAGGTAGGAACGTGACAAGGTTTTGGTATGGAGCGTTCTTTGAAAAGGTCCAAAAATATGATTTTTGTTGTATCTAGGAGAGTTTTTATGAGATTGATATGAGATTGATAGTTTTTTCAACAATATTTGTATTATTGAAAGGTGAACGACCTTTTATTAAATAGTATACCACCGAAAAAAGTTGTCAATATCTCAATTCAAATATTAAACAAACTTTTTCAGTCAAAATAACATAATGTGCGAGATATTTTTATAAACATAAACATGTTCTTTAGTATTTTTCTACTCATGGTATCACAATTTAAAAGGTTATCACAAATAAGTGCTCATATATATTTAGAAGGTTAATCAACACTTATACAGCTTCTAATCCCTTCGACTTGACATGCTAGACTGTGATAAACCCGAAAACCGAACAAAATCCAACTAATCAGGGCGACAACAAATTAGATTACTGTTAGAAACAAGTCCCCAATTAGGCAGGAACCGGCGTCGCCACTTGATGGTCACCTAAGACCCTTATAATTGGCGGCCGAGTGGATAATGGCGGCGCACTAACTGACAGGAAGATGCGCACGCGCAGACTAGCTGAACAGAGCACTCATTTTCACAACAAGAAAATGCATTTTTTTAGATTTTGTAATATAAATGACAAATGATGGAATGGTAGCCCTTGAACTGAGTAGAACGAACAACATTTTCAGAAACCTATAAGCGTTAGCGGCTGTCCACGCGGCCATTTATAAAAAGAGTGCGTAAAACGCAGTTTTCTTAGTTAAACGTAGTTTGGTTGAAGCGGTTCGTTATAGTGGGTGTGTGTGTTTATAAATCGGTCATTTTGAAATAACCCTTACAGTTACGACATATTCATCTATCTATCTGTTGGTATATGTATCCTTATCTGGTTGTTAGCTTAAGTTTACATTTAGTTTCACATAGTTTTAGATACAGTCTGTACTGCTGCGTATATACGTATAAATAAATAAATATATCTCAGACTGGAATTTGTCCCCGTACGATTCGAATTTTGCACAAAGTGACAAATTTTAGTAAAAAATATTGTCTTTTTTCATTTCACCTCCTTAGGGATTTTAAAAAACCTTTAGTGCGTTTCTACTTCTCTCAAGGAATATGTGAAGTAATTCCATACGCCTACCTTCAACCGTTTAGGCTGTGCGCTGTCTGCTCGTGTTAACTGATAGGTTCGATATAAAATAACCCAATGGTTCTATCGTTGTTCTATCGTGTTTATTATAATCAGTATTTTGATTATGATAGAGAAAATTAAAACTTTTTTCAAGCCATTTTTTAATAATCTATAGCTAGAATAACAAAATTTTATGCTATGATTCCGCATAAACCAGTTAAAGCGACGCGTTGGGTCATTAAGTAATCAGTAAGTAATAGGGCTCGGCCACTCGCTCAATTTTACTTGCACGAATTCCAATTTGCATTGCTCAAACAAACATATGCGTTAAGACGGAGAAACGGTAATTGCACAAACTAATTGTCATGTTTTCGCGTGAAAATTCTTGAGTGTATCCGGGTCACGGTTTGTACAGGTACTTAGGAGGTAGGTAACTTTTGCACAAACTTTTTGGACATGCTAGTCGCTATCGTGCGGACAACGCACAGTGCACAAAGTTTTGCACAAAATACGAAGCCGAGCCTTTCGGAGCATGTTTTAATTGCAGTGACTAAGCTGTTATTCTCTGCGACACTTCAAGTAATTTGGTTGTTCATTGCACATCTGCTAATATTAAACACTTGCCAGATAATTTAATTGTTTTCTCAAAAGAGTATAAACTAGACAGCTGGCCAGTATAGTAATACATGTTTTTACTAACCTAGCCATATAGAATAAAATGTTATGCTTCGGACGCTATTGGTTACTATTAGAGACGCTGGAAATGTAATATTAATTTCATTATAATATAAAAGGCAAGATCCAAAATTATAAATAAAATGAGGCAAGATAAAATAGGAGGTACGGTCAGCATTAAATAGTGCGTGTGTAATATCCAATAATTGGAATTGGAAATTTGATCTAAATAACTTATTATGTATACGAATACTGTCCTTTTGTATTTTACACGCGATTAAGTATCACATTGCCATTGGTCACGGAACTCAATGTCGTGATTCACTGTTATGTCACTGTTCTTTCAGTAACTTAGTTTTCCAGTAAATTGAATAAGTAAATCTTTCAATTGGCCTAAGCTTGTAAAGTTATTGCATTCGCTACGTAACTGACTTCGCAGTTAGACTAATAACAACCAAGGTCCAGATACTAACTGCAAAATATTTCTTACTTCACTTGCGTATAAAGTTCTATATTGTTAACCGCAATGTCTGTCAATACGCGATTGCTGACGTTCTCTGTAAGTAGCACAATACACTGCGTAATCAGACGATTTTGTTAGATTGTATGTATTCTATATATCACACCCTTGCTAAGTAAAGGGATTATCTATATGGACTCTAAATATATATTCTAGTTCCTATGCAATGAGGTTGATATATCTATAAGAATAGTCACGGTACATAATCCGTTTTAGTCCTGAAGACATGCGTTGCATAAGTTCTGCAAGTAACATAGTAGCTAACTAATGCCATGTAAGTGCCTGGATACGTCTGGCATATATTTAGTTCCTAATTAGGTTTTCCATAGGTTGGTCAGCTGTAGAATAAATTGTAACAAAATGATCGGCAGATTACAGTAAAGATATAGAGATTCCCATTAAAAAAAAAACTTGATGAAAAACGGATTAATTTGTGATGAAATATTTTAATCAGTGTCCCATTTTTATGACTTTTGTTGTCGAGTAAATTTTTAACGATTGCGTTACAGTAGGTGATTTACTAACTTACTATTTTTGTATCAACTTACAGCAAGACACTAAAATAAGAATAAATAACTTTTCACTATTATGGTGGATTTCTGAAATTCATTTGTTGCATCATGGTACTAAAGAACCCTTAACTGGCACTCTTTCGCTGTAGATGAAATCTCTCTTCGAAAACAATGGTGAATGAAAAGTACACTAGGTAGAACAGCTGCCCTTACCTGCGACGTGCACAGGGTTTTCGGCCAAGGTAGGCAGTTTCTCTGTGCCTTTATGGAGCCATGGTCGTCCCGGGTAGGCAGTTTCTCTGTGCCCTTATGGAGCCATGGTAGTTCACGGTAGGCAGTTTCTCTGTGCCCTTATGGAGCCATAGTAGTTCAGGGTAGGCAGTTTCTCTGTGCCTTTATGGAGCCATGGTAGTTCAGGGTAGGCAGTTTCTCTGTGCCCTTATGGAGCCATGGTAGTTCAGGGTAGGCAGTTTCTCTGTGCCCTTGTGGAGCCATGGTCGTTCAGGGTAGTTTCTATGTGCCTTTATGGAGCCATGGTCGTTCAGGGTTGGCAGTTTCTCCGTACCCTTATGGAGCCATGGGCGTTCAGAGTAGGCAATGCCTTTGTGCCTATATGTACCGCACGCCACTGCCTGCATAATGAAAATTATGCAGAAACACAGAAATGTCTAAATGGCAGGCCGCCTGATAAGGTATACATCTTACCACGCGGCTTGCACAAAGACTTTCAACTAAGTAAATAAATATAAACAACCCAATCAACCATGTAAATATAGTTGGAGTATAAGGAACTAAGACATGGTCACTTATTAATCTTATTATGCGCATTATAAGAAGGCTCAAGATCTCCCAAAGAGCAAAACGGTCATTGTGGAGATCATTGGAGAAGGACTTTGCCCCGCAATGGACGTCATTTGGTTGAGATGAAATATATTACATTCATTGTTATTAGTATTGTAGCGATTAGCGAGATGTTTATGTTGCTTCCCCAGGATGTTATCTGAAGGTACATCGGCGGAAATTGAACAGCAAATTTTCTCACTCAATATATTTTTTCCAATATTTCCCTCCGTTCCACGCGTCTCTAATTCCTTGGGCGCTGAGTTCCGTTACAAGTGCGGCTTCTCTAACTCGATTTGCCACCTATATCCTAACACAAATTGGTATGGTTTCAGCCCCAGGTTTACGGTGGGGCAGGTCACGTTACATAATCTTTTTACATATTTAGGTACTTCCTTTGTGTATAGTTTTTTTATGTCCGATAGACAAAGCTACAATATTAGTAGCTGGAACAACTGGCCTCAATTGCACTTGTCGAGCGACTCATCAGCACGTTTTTGTTTCGTAATTAGTTAAGTACTAAATTATGAGCTGTATGATCTGATGAATTGTATTAAAACAAAAGAGGCAGACAATATTTGGTGCGCCGCATAATGTCGCGTGGCGCAGTTGGCAAGTGACGATGAAGCAGACGACAGAGCTTAGTTGCCTCGATAATGCCTATTCATTATTCAATTAAAGAGATCTAAGTTATTTTGTCCGGTAAAAGGTCTGTCTCTAGGAGTGACGATGAAACCGACGATGCTTACTTAAACTTTCGACTCGAGATTCAAGTTATATTGTTCTCAGCCGTCCTAGTGAAGAATATATAGACAATGCGTTTCGTTCCAGTTAGTTACAAGATTGTTTTATTTAACTCTACCCAAAAATCTCGTTTAAGTAAACTATGGTAACATGTACCTCAAAATTAACCTCGACTGTAAAGTAAATAAATATTTTCCACATAGACCGAATGATAATGTAATGTGTGTTTTTACAAAGTACGTATTTTTAATTATTTTACTTTATATCATTCGTATTAGTACCATTCGGCATGCAATTAATTCATGGACTTATATCCTTCAAGCGTGTTTTGAAAAGATGCCCTTCTCCCTTCATCGCCGGGCATATAATGTGGTGAATCACCGGTAAGTTTTTTTTTATTGTGAAACTGTTTTCACTGTTGTTGGCAGTCACAAACAATATTTCAAAAAAAAAACGAACAGGACAAGGTCAAACAGACTAAGGCTTTTTATATTGTGTTGGTCTAATTCACAGTCTCATTTCCGCCTATGGACTGTTTTTGACCGCATCGTAAATAATAATATCTGGTGAAGGCCGATGAGAATTGTTACTTACGAGTATTATAAGGTTTATATTAACATAATCATCATCTAAACGAAAAACGTTAATTTAATTGCTGGTCGTAGGCCTGTTTCAAGGATCTCCACGACGGCCAATTCAGCGCTACCTACATCTGAGGTTGTCGCTACACCTTGGAGGGGACCAGTCCATTCATATACATAGGTGATTAAGGTCGGCATTAAAACTCTAGTAGTTACCAATAAATTAGTTGTTGACGTCAAAGAAAAAAATGGGAAGCCAACTATTTAGATTATCGGTTAGAATCTTCTTACTGTGCCATGAGTCCGCACGAGATATCGGGAAACTGTCAGAGGTAACTTATGCCTTTATTCGACGTTCTATTAAGACCAGAAAACTTGAATGAACTTAATCTGGATCGTTGGAAAACTGCTCGAGTTTTGAAATGTTCAATTTATAGCTAGAATTTATTCAAAGTTCACGAAATTGGTTTTTACTAAGTTATATTCAAACAAATTTGGGTCATAGTTTGCAAATCCATTTAGGTTCAGCATTTAGATGATATTGTAATAAAAAAATAACGCCAGTAAAAAAAAAGATCGTGGGCCGAGCCGCAGTTGCGAATAACTCACTCGTCCGTCTATTGCTTACTTTGGAGCCTCTTCAACAATGTACTATTTATTTGTCGAGCTGCTTAGCTGATCTGCTGCAAAACTACGTTTTGAGGCCTGGAATTAGACTATCTATCGCTACATTTCCGACCGGTGTCGTTAAAAACGAATTTTTGTTCTATTTGGGTCGCATCGATACGACAGGCAATGCAGTCTTTACAGCACGTAACAAATAGCACTCTTACACAAACCTGAACAAAATCTATTTCAAAGTACCGAACACAAAGGTACACTGGTACCGACAGCAACACACAAAACTATGACGAGGCGCAACTATCGATTTCCAAGTTTAAACTTCCTTAAGTACCTTGGTAATAATCGAGCAGCGTTTCTCTGAAATTGGTAGGTAACGAGCTTCAGGTACTTCAGAACATAAAGTTTCTTACTATAATATGAACTTCCTAACTGTACAATGGGGAGCATTAAAATAAGGAGTGATGGTCGTTATCCTTTCATGTCGCAACTATTTTTCCCAACACGCGCTTGTCTTTGAATATTTTTCCGGGTTGCTTTTTCATCGAGGTAGTCAATCCATTTATTACACTGTAAATCGGTTAGGTAAGGAATACTTTATAAAAGATCTGAAAATCTATATGGCTCAGGAAAAACAACTGAGGTTAAGAAATGAAACCCTTGAGAAAATAGGTACTTCGGAGAACTTTGATGTATAATAATATTAAACAAGAGGTAGAATAGGTAACTACGGTACTCTCTTGTTCAAAGAAGCAAACAGTTCTTAGCTCAGTTTCAACAATGTCTTTGTTTCTACTAATTGGCTGAATTTCATTGTGAATGTTAAATCTGCTACCGCTGGTTCACAAACAGAAATCGTATGTTGACTTTTGCTATGAAAACAGCGCTGACATCTACTTTATAAGTCCAGCCACCTACGCCAACCCTGCCAAATTAGGTATACATTTTGCACGCTCGTTAGAAGCGTAGTCTCTGTCCCGTTTCTTTACTCATGTGCTGTGCATCTGTGGAAGAGCAACCACTCGTGTACCAAATATGGTTCTAAGCCATCCAGCCATTTTGGCATGATTAAGCTTGCAGGCACAATATGCATATATACATACAACATACAAAAAGTATAAAACACATTTTTCGACTCAGTGTCCTTCATATTGTCTATTTTTCACTTCCAAAAAAGGAGGAGGTTGTATGTTCAATAGTTTGTATTTTTTTTATGTATGTTCACCGATTATTCCGCCAATTGTGGACCGATTTTAAAAATTCCTTTTTTATTGTCACCAAGTTGGGATATGATGATGGGATCACAGGGAAATCGAGGGCAATCCTCAAATTTTATAGGCACTTATAACGTTTTTCATATATTTTCTTAAGCTATTTAAGTATTTGCATATGGTAGTCATCATCTCATCATGCTGAGCTGATGACGGAAGGTACAACTCCTTAATAGTTAAGAGTTACAGGATAATTCCTTAAAAAATCATCTATTATAGGTAGATACGTTAAGACTGTTAGTCATATTCTTTATAGTGTGTCCCTGAAGTAGTCTCCTTATCACCAAGTCAGGATCAGATGATGGAATACCAGAAAAATTGAGAGAAACCCTCAAATATTATAGGCACTAACAATGTTTTGTATATATTTTTCTAAAGTTACCAGTTGTTTTCTGGTTGTCATCATTTCATGCTGAGCTGATGATGGAAGGTACAATGAACTAACTTTTACATTTCTTATTTCCAAAAACTCGAGATGGGTGCAAAATGCCTCCTCAATCTTCCCATTCTGGGCTCTACAAAATACTTTATATTACTACTAAAATCCATTACTAAAAATAAAAAAAGAGCCGATTTCAAAATAAACTTAAAAGCCAATCATAATCCTTTATGTACGGTACGGATCACATTAGAATCACTTTTTGAAGTCGGTGCCAAACCTGAAGTAAGTTCTTTATTCAACAAAAATACGAATTACTATAACTTAACATATAGGTAGGTGAATGGTTTGGCACCGACTTCAAAAGGTGATTCAAATGTGATCCGTACCGTACATAAAAGATTATTATTGGCTTTTAAGGTTATTTTGAAGTCGGTTCTTTTTTATTTATATCACCATTGTGTAGACATTTCATTTTTCTCCCTTTATTTTAGTATAGATAACTACCACTAATAGATAGAATATGCCCGCACCTTCGTTCGCAGGAAAAACTCATTAACACTCTTTGCTCCAGCATAGTCGGGTAAAAAGTATCCTATAACCATCTTTTCCCTTGCCAAAAATGAACAAGATCTGTCCAGCCATTTTGACGTGATGAAGCCGCAAAGACACACACGTCATTCATATTGTAGAAAAAATAAAACTTTTTTTTCGATTCCTTAATTTTCAAATAGCCTGTTTCTATCATTTTTATGAAAAGATCTTCTATGTACCGATTTTTCATTTTTAAAACTTTATAATAGCATAGACATTAGCTTTACGATTATGAAGTAAAGTTATTCAAATTCAATCATCTCCTAAATCTTCTTTTTCAGTCTAGTTTTACGGCTCTTATTCTAGTGAATTCCAGTCATTGTCTCCTCGTCTCTCCCTGGCCTAGGTATCTTGAGAACTTTCCCAGGGGAAGGTAGTGATCGACGGATTTACATTTTAATGACGCAGATGCACAGTTCATTGCGCGGATCAACGTGAATTAAGAATCTATCGGTTATTGATGATGCAAATTACGATAGAACTTGTTAAAAAAAATGAATTGAATTGAATTCAGTGGAGAGAGCGCAAAACCACAATCACGAGAGTGCTATCGCGGTCACTTGGTGGTGAGTGGGTGTCCAATGTTCATGAGGGCTTATTATGTCTACTTCTGCAATTAATTTGAAGGCTCGGCTTGAAGAAGCTTACTAATGGGCGCTCGACTCTCCTGCATATCTACAGAGTGGTTCCTCCAGGTAGACTTCGACTCACTTTAATCGCCACTGAGCGCCCTAACGCGAGATCCTTGCATAATAAGTAAAAAAGGCACAAGATGGTCGGCAATGTTATTGGAAGCTCGTGTGGTGCTGCACATGGGTAGTGTTACCAGACGTCATTTGTCTGGAATGCGGTCAAACTTCTGTAAATTACAAACCCCGACCTGAGGGTCGAGAATTTTATTCTCAAATCATCAGTGTCAAGTTTTTCAAAGCACGTGGGCAACTATGATTAATTCCCATAAGGTGGTTCATAGACACTCAGACACTCCAAACGCGTTTTTGACCGTTTTAATAACGTCATAACTGAGATTGTCTATTGCCAGTTTTAGAGACCGAAGTACATACCTGATATCACACCGATCGGGCAGTGCGTCTCTGACTTTATAACTCACACTGGCTTTATAACTGGCATAGGTACTTACTTATAACTTTCAACGAAATTCGCTTCACTACCGTTGTGAGGTGTGTAATGTAGATACATCAAGGTAAGTAATGAAAATGAGAAATTATCTAGGTACAATACCTACCTACAAAAAACATTTAATCTATTTCTACCCTGCAAATATTCCTCATACTAGACTCTATACCGCTCTTTTTTAACCGACTTCCAAAAAAAGGAGGAGGTTCTCAATTCAACGGAATGTTTTTTTTTTTTTTTATGGATGTTCCCCGATTACTCAAAGACTATTTGACCGATTTCAAAATTTTGTTTTATGGTTTTATAGAAGGTACTTTCTAGTTGGTCCCATTTAATTTTGGTGAAGATCTGATGATGGGATCCATGAGGAATTTAAGGAACTCCTCAAATATTGTAGGCATACATATAGCGATTTTGGTATTATAAGAAACATATTAAGCATTTACATTCAGAAAGTGTAAATTGATGAAGTGGAACTGATGCAGAAGACCACAGAATGCCATCGGAACTCCTCAATGATAAATTATTTACGGGTGGCGACAAAATATCTTGATTAAATTAGCTAAGCAACTTCATAGTCACAAATTTAAATGTTCCTGATGAGAATGGTACCATCGAATTGATTTGATGATGGAGCCGGAAGGTAGGCACCAGATCTATGTAATAAAATAATGTATCCTAGCCGTGTTTGGGCTTGTTCGAATCGTCACGAGATACACTTTTAAGTAACGATTAACTAAAAAGTGTAAAATAAATAAAATTTTAAACAAAAAAATAAAACCGACTCCAAAAAAACTAAAAAGTAAAAAATAACGCCATAATTCAGTTTCTTCAAATTACTTACAAGTAACCGTTTGTATACTCAATCTATACAGTATATACAATTAATGTTATTTTGGAGTCGGTGCCATCGTGTCACAACTTACTAAAATCGTCAATTTTCAATATTTTACACATTCTTTACATGGCACCGACGCCAAAATAAGATTAATTGTATATACTGTATAGATTGAGTATACAAACGGTTACTTGTAAGTAATTCGAAGAAACTGAATTATGGCGTTATTTTTTACTTTTTAGTTTTTTTGGAGTCGGTTTTATTTTTTTGTTTTGTACTCACCACTTCAAACGCGCAATTTCATGCTCCATCAAAAGCTATAAAAAGAAGTGGTCACTTACAGGTTGAGTATAAGTGTGGTACAAATACTTGTTACAATACTCTTACCCGCACGAGCGAGTATTTCTATAGCACGAGTAATTTAGACGGGCATTACTTTTTACGGACTTCAGCCCTTGTTTTATCCGGGCCTTTTAATTATTGCTGTTCCCCTCTGTTATACCTATGTTGCCGTTGGATTAGTACAAAATAGTTAATTAAATTTAGCGATGTTGAATTAAAGGGTACCCGTGTAAGTATAGAAAATCGCCCCATACATAAAATTTATTGTCGTCTTACTGAGTTAATTGCCCAGATATAAGATGCTCTTTCACCAAATACACTAAAATGCTACCGGTTTCGGAGTACATGAAAAAAGACGGAAATTGATGGTTTGTTTATCTAAACCGCTGAACCGATGTTTTGTACTAGGATTTATTATGAAGTAAATTCAATTTATAAAAAAAAATACTGAAGGCCCAAATGTTTTTGTAAGTGGTTTATATATGTTTTTTTTTTCATATATATTACGTACACTAGTAAAGATTTTATAAAATATATTTTATTCTAAAATATTCACTTGGATAAACAGGGTGAAAACAAAACAGTGTTATCATATGTCATACATTTTAATGGTCTTAATTCGTGAAACACGTTAGCTACTACCTCCATATCGACCTGCGCCGCTGTGTATACGAATTTGCCTATTAATCGATTTGGATTTTTCGTATGTTTTTATGTGTCGTGGCTTCATCACGCCAAAACGACTAAACGGATTTCAACTATTTTTAGTTCACGCGTAGCTGGGCATCTACAAATAGTTATAGGATACTTTTTATCCGATTACGCTAAAGCAAAAACGAGGGAAATCATAAGGTGCGCGCGACTTCATTCGCGAAAGAAAAAAAGTCATAACCATTGAGCTATTATTACTACGTAAAGAGAAGACGGCGCGAACGAAATCTGTGCAACAAGCGCGGCATTGTGATACACCTAAACAAGGCGAAAAATAAATAAGATCTAGCTCGGTAATACCATAATATTAAATCCATCACCAAGTTTGTGGTTAGGTTAAATAGGTATAGACATGGGTTAGGTTAGAGTAATGTTGCACCGGCACGATGGGCCAAGTGCGGGATTCCATCAACACGCTCGTCGCTCATATATAGAAATTTTTGGCCAAGATATTTTTATATCAAATTACTACTGACCAGTCCGCAGATTTCTTCTGAATATTTATTTATTTATTTATTTAATCTTTATTGCACAAAAGAAAACTTATTGTACAAAAGGCGAACTTAATGCCATAAGGCATTCTCTACCAGTCAACCTTAGGGCAAAGCAGAAAAATTGTAGGCGGTGCTGAGGCTTGTGTAATTACAAAAACACATATTTATATACTTTAAATACATGAATAACAAAATTTATATAATAAATACACAAATATATATAAGGTTAATAAATATATAACATATATATATATATATATATATATATATATAGCGATGAAACGAATTAAGCAGATAAACTAAGAGTCTTGAGAATAAATATAATTTAAAAATATATTTTTAAGATCTTCTAGTTTATCCGTTTCATTACACATTTTGTCCTGTTTGTAAGATTCAGGTATTAATAAATTCACGTACCTAATCATAGTTATAGGCAAATTTTAGAACTAGTGCACAAAGTATCATAATATTTATAGAGCATCAACCTACTAAATTGTTTACGAATTGTAAACATTGCAGTTTTTCGTTGTACAACGCTTTACGTCGGCTTTGCACATTATTTAGGAGCTTAAATAATAGTTTGCGGACCTCACTTGGTTTAATTATTGTTAATATTACTCATTTATATTCTCCTTTTGCATGTAAATAAACCGCGGAACATTTGAATTAATGACATAAATTGACAACATACATTTATTTAACCGTTTTTTTAATCATAGACAATTGGTGATAACACAAGGAAATATCTGTCAACAATATTTGGCTAGCCAGACTCTAATAATCCAAGTTCTCAACCAAACCAACCAACACAATTAGCGCAGTAATTTTCTCTTAGACCAAAATAGGTAATATCGAGGGGCACGGCAGTGCCCCCGCCAAGTCGAGCGCGAAGCAAACACTGCCGTACCATCCTTTACTGGAACCATTTCGCCGCATTTTCAGGCCCCTATTTGAGTCGAGGGGCACGGCAGTGCCCCCGCCAAGTCAAGCGCGAAGCAAACACTGCCGTACCATCCTTTACTGGAACCATTTCACCGCATTTTCAGGCCGCTATTTGAGAACGTCTGGATAAGACCAGAACGCAGAAATGTTCGTCATCCAGTAAGCTATAATCACATACTTTAAATCCAAAATTTCAAGTCTGTCGGTCATTTAGTTCCGAAGTTAAGCGAAAGCAAAGTTTCGCATTTATGACACTCACTCACTCACTCATGATCATCAGAATAGAACTAGTACTTCCCATAAACTCAAAGAGCTGAAATTTGGTACAGAGTTATTTTAATTTTGTGGTTTAATGGCCACATAAGGGAAAAACTATAAAACTAGGATAATCGAAGATCTGGAGTACCTGGTGACCCTGATTAGAAAACACAAGAGCCCAACCAAACTATTAGAGATCGACATACCTCCTTTACAAAAAATATTCAACTTGGTGGGCCGCTTCATTTGATGTCAAAAATCGAAGGTGTGAAGTATCTGATGAAAATCCCTCAGCTGATCTCAGTTGTATTAGAGAAATATGGTAATGCCCCCTTCCACCATTGGTACATAAAAAAATCGACTGTCATTGCAAAAATCCAGCGTAGTGGGACACATAATCTAATATAATTTTATCTAGTCTATAGCGTCCCACTGCTGGGCGAATGCCTCCCCTTCTGCTTTTAATACGCATATAAATAAAATTAATGGAAAACTCTGGACTGGCTTTTATACTTATACTTACAAGTTTACAAGAAAAAATAGTCGAACAATTAACTTTATTCTACTCGAAAATTACACAAATTAAATAAACAAATTACAATAAAATATTAATTTCGCTCAAAATTTGGTCAAAATATAATGCATTGGACTAAGAGTGGCGGTGATACCCGAACACATCGCTAGATAGCGCTGACTGTGTTTTAAAACGCGCTTACGTTTGTTTTTCCGATAACCTTATATGGCGAAGTGGCAACCAGCCGCGTTACAGTCGTTTACGACATTCTTCTACTGCACTTGAAAACGTTTGCTAGGGATTAGGAGGGATTATTTGCATTTCCTTGATTCGCTTATTATTTCGTGAGGTTTGCTTACGTTAATTAACCGTCTAGACCGTCTAAAAGAATAAATTATGAACGCGAATGGGTAATACAAAAAACTGTTGCTACTGTACAAGAATCAGAACCGGAAAATAAGAAAAGAAAGATTTGTAATAATAAAAAACTACTCCTAAAAAGAAAAAACCAGTGTCAAATAAGAAAATCTAATAGAATAAATGAATATACCCACGTTTCTACAAAAAGAAGTGAAATCCCATCAAAAACATTCTGTAAAAAACTAGCCATGTCTCGATGGAGCTGCTTGTTTATCTCTAAAAAGTAATGAAATCTAGACAAAGTCGTGCCTATTATAGTTAATTTAGTGTGACTTGGCCGTTGAAGGGTACACAAGGGTACAAAACCATGGCACCATGACACCATCACCAAACTGTATCTATGTTCAGTTCAACACAATATCAGTTGTTATGAATAAATGAAATGAAATGAATGAAATGATCAAAATCCTTTAAACCCCATCATTCCAAAAGAACCAAGTAGATCTCTGACCACATTCTAGAGTATAATGATCTCATTCGTTATTCTTTTTTACCGACGGTGAATCTGTCTCCACTAGTCATCTTAATTACGGTACAAATTACACGTTTGTTTATTAATTGATTTTAAATGTCAAATTATTATTTGGTACATTATTTTATATGGTAGAGTTATGGCGTTATTAAAAATATAAATGAAAACAAAAGTCATGTTTTCATTTATATTTTTATTTCTTTTCTCAAAATTAGCGTGATAGAGGCGTGATCTACACATCCGTCACACATTTTTAGTATCGAGCTATTGTCGGTAACAAAGAAACACCCATCTACCCTCGCACTCTAGTTATGACCTTTGTGGGTCATACATTAAAAATATAAAATTTACTTTATCACTAGTCTAGAGCCGGTTATAATTAGAATGCTATAGTGCTAACAACGAATTTCTTCTTAGCATAGAAGACCACGTTTGCTTTAAAATTGATTGACAAATATGATCTATTACAAAAATTAGCATGCTTTCCTCATGGACCGACCCTATATGCACAACTAGTTGTGCCTTTCCAGATAGGTGTTCCTAATGACACAACTACGCACAACTAAGCACAACTAATTTAATACACCCATTCCTTGTAACACAACTACTTATACTCACAGTGAACATTATGTGTATACGACAACAAACCTCTTCAGATAATTATAATGATACTGACCACTTTTTTCAAGCCTTTGCAGTATAAGTAATAATTACAAACGTCTGTCTTGTCTTGTCATTTATTCTGTGCAGCGTCAACCATTATTCTAATTAGCCAAAAAATATTATTCCAGTATATACTACACTTACACTTTTCATAACCATGTCTTCTTCAGAAGATGACGATAATATTACCTTCGTTGATAATAAAGGCGGGAAAATTGCATTATATGGTGACTATCAGTATCATTTAGTTCGAACATACAAAAGTGGTGCTTCTATACTGCGATGCTCTAAATATCGTAAAACGAACTGTCGGGGGAGCATTACTCTAAAAGTAAGTTTTTAAAGTTACCTATATGATATATTTTGAAGTTTGTTAGTGTTATTCTTGTTTCGTTAATTAATTAAGTTTAATATGTTGTTTAGGACATCAAAGTACAACATTCAAAGGAACATTCGTGCGTCGTAGATAAATCTAGAAATATCTACTTGAAAAAGAAAGCGGAGATAAAAGAATTAGTAAAAAAATCTGACGAACCCGTTCCTCAGTTGTATAAAGAAAGCATAGTAGACATGTTGGACATGGGACTGGATTTAGTAGACTCTGTTCCGTCTTTTTCGGGTATGAAGACTGAACTATACAATACTAGGAATAAGTCTGTTGGAGCGAAAAAAACAGTCTTTAAAAAACTTGAAGAAGTTGAAATACCACTAAGGTTTAAGGCTTTCGTTTTGGCTGAATATACATGCGACGACACTCGTATCTTCATTTTTTGCACCGAAGAATCAAAACTCTTAATACCTACAATAAACGAGGCATTTATTGATTCTACATTTAAAAGCTGTCCCAAACCGTTTACGCAATTGCTTAGCATCCATGGTGATTTGGGCAGCACAGCAGAAAAAACTGTTGTTCGGCCGTTAATTTTTTCAATTATGTCCAACAAAAAACAGAGTAGCTATGTCGCTTTGCTCAGCATTATTAAACGCCGAGTTGGCTGGAATGTAACAAAAATACATTGCGATTATGAAATTGCTTTTATCAACGCGGTTACAAAGGTATTCCCTAACACCACGATTGTGGGTTGCTACTACCACTGGATGCGGAATGTATGGAAAAAGGCTAAAAAGCTTAGGCATCACACAAAAGTAGAAAATAGAATAATTGGCATGTGTGCAGTTTTGCCTCTACTTCCACCAGGAGCGATAGTTGAAGGCTGGGCATATATTAAATCAGAATATGATGATGCCAACCTGAAAATGTCCAAGTTCATAAATTATATAGAGAGATATATGAGAAACAAAAATTCTGTTCCAATGATGTCGGTGTTCGGAGAACGACACCGAACGAATAATGTTGTAGAGTCGTGGCACTCTACCTTGAATAAACGGTTAAATAAGAACACAGTGACGTTGTTACGATTACTAAATGTTCTTAAATCGATAGATAAATACAATGTTGCTGCAAAACACGAGTGTTCGAAAGCCCGCAAACATGAATACGTCATTAAAGACGACTTTATTCGCAACATCCAACTCCAATACTTGAATGGAGTAATCACATTAGGGCATGCACTAGAAAAACTAAGATAGATTAAGTAAGCTCTTACTCTAGAGTCTTCAACACATTGCAATTGGACTGACTACTTCAAAGGTTTTTTATTTTATTTTGGTATGGCAATGAGTTGGACATTTGTGTTTAATTTAAATAATAATATACCTATTCAGTTTTGTTAGCAGAGGTTTCGAGTTGTTTTATTTAAACCTTTGACCGCCAAAAATGTAACGGTGTCACTTGCTGTACTAATACTTTGAAATATGTGTTACTATTAGTACATTTGAAGAGTAAGAAGTTTTTTATTGTTTTTTTTCTGTTGTAATGGAGATCTAATACACCCATTTATGTTTAATAGTTAACTTATGTCTGAAAATGAAGACGTTACATAAAATTGTTTCTTTTATTTATTCAACACACACACATGAAAAAACAAATTTTATCATGTCACTGAATAATTTCATAATGTTGACAATGTCTTGCACATGTTCCTGTTCAAAATTGGTTAGATTGTCGTCCGCTTCAGCCACTTCGGACCAATTTTGGAGAGGGCGAAGATGATAGCTACACGCTTTCGTGCCAGGCGATATGTACAAATTATGGATATAAAGCATTCTAGCTTTAAACAGATTTGGGATATCTTGGGTTTCCATCGGACATCCGCCGAAGATGCAAGCGTTACTTTCTGGCGTCCTTTTTATCATGGCGGTACTAGTTTCTAGCGACGATGAATCAGGTTCTTGAAAATTCAGAAAATTCATTTTATGTTATATCTGTCAGTAGTAGTCAGAGGACCAGACTAGGCTGACAGCTATTGGATGGTAGATTGAGGTTGTATATGATTGTAATGCGTGAGTTCTATTGTGTTCGCGTATTTGCTTTATTCGGCCAAAACGACTATATGTGTAGGATTTTATCGTCTATTTTGCACGAAAAAGCAAACTATGCAAACACACGTATCTGCCTAGTCCGTATCATATCATATTATATCGAGGCATAATGAGGTTTGTCACCTATTTGGTTTTGTAACGAGAATGAGAAAATCCTGCTACATAACCCGGTTTAGCGGTAGGAAAAATCCTCTGTCCCGCCATTATAACGGTAACGTTGGTACCTACTTAGTTGTGCATCAAGGTACTAATATTAAATTAAAATGACGTAATTGTGCCTTTGGGAAAGATTCAATAATTATATCTGCGATGGCACAACTGGTTGTGCATACGTAGTTGGTCCATGAGGAAAGCGGGAAAATTAGACCCCATTAAATTGTAACGTAATTCTATAAGTAGCCAAGCAAATCGTACGTTCCAAAAATAAAGAGAAAACACTGACACGCAATACAATGAAACATACTCCAAATTGATAAACAAATTACACACTTAATGAGTTTTATTTCCGTAGACAATGAGGTATAAATTCCCGTAACCCAGTTCGAGAGTCCCTGGACCGGGAGCTACGGCCTGTTTTCCAACAAATGCACTGTGTTCGTTTTCCCCATACATTTGACGCTATTCGTGAATGCGCAAGCATTGCTAACCCTTTCTTTCTATTATCCAACTATATTACTACTACTTACGGAATTTTACGCGCATCAGTATAAAATATACAAATTGTAGGAGCTATAAAATGTGGTCCGAAAAACGAAAAGCGTTTAAAACAAAACTTGTTTTTTTTGTCTGTGGCTGGAACGCTAACGCGTCCGTTTACGTTTTCGCAAAAGTTCGCGTGTTCGTCCCGCGCTGAGTTGGGAATGGCCGGGCTAGGGGTGTGCGTGGCGGGGCGCAGACTCCAGGGCCATCCGTAGCTTACATAACGCGGGGAAAGCGGATGTACAACCCCAGTTATTTGCTTTCTCTCTCGCACTCAATAAGGGCGTGTGCTGATTGGCAAGGTTTTTCCTACTAGGTAACTTCCCAAACCAAATTTTCTGTTTTTAGGATTTCGTACCAAGAAGGTAAAAAGGAACCCTTATGGTGCGACTCTGTCTGTCTGTCCGATTGTTACCGCGTTATATGCCAGGAACTACTTATGCTATTCATTGGACATTTGGAATGAAGCTATAAACATAGGTTGCCCTCATACTTTTTTTTATATACATATTTTTTATCTAATATGTATGAAACAAAGTAATGTTAGTTATACCATTTATAACTCAAGAACCAACGGGTGGACGGGTGGAGGTTTTGCGTTATTGGATTTGTGTCCGTCGGGAATAGGATAATAAGTATTAAAATACGATATTCATCATTAAAAAAAGAAGGTCAGCTGAAGAGTGTAACCCATACACCAAACCAAACTACATGGCCAATTAAAATATTTTTTATTTATTTATATTTATTATCCTAATAAAAAATTGAACTTTATAAAATCCTAAATCTGTTCATTTATTGCCTCTTAGACGCAACGAAGTTCGCCGGGTCTGTTCAGCTAGATTTCTATAAAAAAACCCGCAAAGAGCATGTCGGACCATGCTCAGTGTAGGGTTCCGCAGCCATTCACACAAAAAAATGCACTACGATGATAAAAATACAATATAAAGAAGAGCACTAGCGAAAAAAACACATACAAAACAACGTATCTCCACGGCACTTACGCCCTTTTGCTGAGAAGCGCAGTTTTTCGGCAATAACTCAATACGGTATATCCGATCATGTTGGAAACAATTTTCGTTGAAAGTATTTATTAGGTTTTATCTTAGAAAATAGAGGGAGGGTGGGGAGACAATTTATGCAACTTTCGGAGCGATTATTTCCTAAAATAATGACAAAGACACATACAAATATAATAAATATTTTAATGTTTGGATTCAGTGACCTTCACTGAGCCTGTTCTATTTGTTTTTATGTAAATATCTTCCATGTACAGACATTTAATTTTTACAAGATTATTAACATAATTTTTAAAATTCTTAAGACTTAGGTTTGTGATTGCTGTCAGTAGGTAATTAACAAGTTCAATTGGCATAAAGTAACGACTAGCATTTATGCTCTATTTATTTTATTCAATTTGATAAATTGTAAATAGAAACGTTCAAGCTTTCAATTAAATTATAAAAATATATAATATCTAACCAATCAGCCCACGGCCTTACCTTCGCTCGCACATGTGCCGACCGTGCTGACATTTACGTAGTGCGCCCCGTGCCGTCGCGAAGCGCGAACCGAGCGCTCCCGGCGAAAACCGAGCAAAGAAAAAAAACCGTTACCGTTCTAAATACAAATGTTCAAAAAAAACAGTTCGAATTAAGGTGCCTATTTTATTTAGAATTATAGTGATTTTTTGTTGTAATTTTAATTGTGTTTCGGAGAGGACCGAAAGCGAGCGCTTTCCCTGGGGATATTGCTATAGCAACGAATGACGTCAAGTTCAGGGGCGGTTGGTGCATTTTCGTTCAATACAAGTTTCTGAGGTTTTCATCTGTCTCATCAAGGAATTCAAGGTAAATAAAAAAATAATAGAATATAGTTCTGTGTGATTATATTGTTATGAACTCAACGTTAATTAAACGGTATTAAAAATTTATTAAGTCTTGTTAACTTTTATTCAATAATAACAATACCAACGAGACCGTTGTAAGGAATTTAATATCGTATTTATTAAGGGTTGCGTAGCCTATTTCGCTTGGAAAATTTATTAGGTCTAAACATTTGGGTCGCGGCATATTGATGAGATGAAACAGATTTTCGGCAGAATTTGTATTCTTAGAGAAAATTCAAGCTACGTGACTTAAAAGTTGATTTAAAGATTAATATCTATACTGTTATAAAGTTATAAAAATGCAATGTCTGTACATTTAAAATATTTTCAAAAGAATGGTTGTAGCGGACTATTTGGACGTCACTGAATCGAAAAATATATTTTTGTGTATCGTTGTCACGCGTAATCGGCTCAACAGTTTTCAGCATTATTCGGTATATGAGTATCTGGGTGTCCATAGATCGTTATAGGATAGTTTTTACCCGACCTTTCTGTTGAAAAAAAGAGGGGGTTATGACTTTTTCTCCTCCGCGAACGAAGTTGTGGGCACCGTGTAGTTGTTACATAGATTACTTCCCTTAAAAACAATTACCTACCCTAGATGTTTTTCTTAGTTAACTTATAATATTCATAGGTGTGTAATGATTCGACTTTAAGGAAAAAACAAACATTCGAACAATTTAAATATTCGATTTCGCCTTTTAAGCTTTATTCTTATTAGAATTAAAAATGTTATATAGTCAGCTGAAACACTACTTAACATAATTATGTACATTAAAAACCAGTCGAATTCTGAGCCTCCTGTTTGACGACAATTAACTTATTATTAATTTGAAGACCTGTATGGCTCAGCAGGAGTAACGTTGCCTGCGAAGCTGAAGGACCTGGGTTTAAATCCCGGTAAGGGCAAATATTTGTGTGGTGAGCATGAATATTTGTACCTGAGTCTTGGATCTTTTCTTTGTATATAAGTAAATATACCTATTAAACATATCGTCGTCTAGTACCTATATAATACAAGCCTTATTGAGCTTACCATGGGATTAGTTCGATTTGTGTTAATTTGTCTTGTAATATTTATTTATTTATATTTATTTATTTAATTAACTTTAACATAGGTACTGATTAAAGTCAAACTTGTGGGGTAGGTACCTACCCCTTGGATAATGGCTCTACTATTTAGTCTCTACTACAAACGCGTGCAAAGTTGCACGCACGTATGCCATTCGTCGTTAAACTGCTGTTCCAATGACTAACAAGCACGGAAATCTAAGTGAAAATAACAAATATTTCCTTCTGTTACTTACGAGCACTTTGCTACAGTTGAACGAAGATCGAAGTCTTTTTAGAGATAATGCTCTCCTCTTTTCTAATTTGCTTAGCCTTGCTATCGGCGTATACTCATTTTAGATTGCCGTTCCACTTACTTTGTTAGTTAATCATTTAAGTGTGTATCGCTTTACTGTAAGACACAAGTAATTTACTTTCTCATTAAAAAATACATTAAATATACATATTTAACTGGTTCCCGCACTAGGCGTTGCCTTTCTCTCGAGTATGTTATCTTTGTTTATGGGACCTGAACCCGGCACACTAGGATTTCTACCTACTGATTAAAACACAGTCAAAATTAAGGATACGTACTATAGGTGCTTTATATAGATTCCTATATCATACATCTGAGCCCGAGCATCAAATTATATCAAAGGCTATAAAGATAACGTATTTTAGTTTTAGTTGTGTCATCCACTTAAAGGAACCAATGTCATAGTGTCTTTGACAGCAAAACGTCTAAATTACCATTTTGAAAAAAGTCGTTACAGCTACCTTGACAATTCAATTGATACACCACTCTATCTCCATGCGATGAATACTACAAAATTTCTTCGATCTCATGACCTTTCCAGAGCTCATGAAGGGTTTCAAAGAAAAAAGTTTTCAACGAAATGAAAGCTCCCAGATATAAAACATTCGAAGAAACCTTTGAAGGCAAAACGAAAGGTCACCCCAAAATTAGACATAAAATTATTTACATATAATTTGTGTCGTTTGTTTACTTCTCGTCTTTTACTAGCCGAAAAGTGAAAATCGTTTAAGTAAAATTGAACGATGCTCGTACATTAAACATAATAAAAATCGCCCGTGTGCCAATATTCAACTCACTGCCTAGACTACTGGTATAGCGAGGTGCTTCAATTGAAAGTATGAATAAGGTGTGATTCATGCGTGTTTACAACTACTCTTGAAGCTGACGTGTCAATTTGCATTGCTAATTATTTACCCTATGCGATCTTATAACGTAAACTCAGACTCAAATCAAATATTGATGACGACGCCACGCCACTATAGTCGAGAGTCTTTTTCTCCTAAGCATTAGGATATTAGGAATTCACGATTCTGAATAGAAAAAAAAAATCCATTCGCCCTCACTATTTACAGAATAGTGAGGGTAGGGTACGGTTTTTTATATGTACAATGGCCCAGATAATAATGTAAAAAATATAATGTACGTAATGTTCATACCAAGTGTTTTATTTTATTTGCGCTTGAATTTGAATAAATATAGTTAGGATGCCGGCACATTGAAGAAAATTAAAGAAATTGACTTTATTTCGGGGTAATTCAATGCAGGAATGCCAAAGAAATTCCTTGGGGCAAATGTCCAGCACTTGACGTCTTTTGGCTGATGACGATGAAATGAATTCAATGCAAAACAGGATTTTTTTTGAAGTTTTAAGTACAGTCACCGTCAAATAGTCTGTACCATCAAAAGCGCCAAATATATCACAGCACATCCTTATTACTAAGGCACAAAGATGTGTGACGATATATTTGGCTCTGGACTGTACCTATCTATGAATACTAACTTCTAATTACCGAAGATGTTTCATAAGTTATCAATGTCATAAATTCATACGGAAATATAGCAATATAAACAACAATGTAATAGACACTGGCTAATAATAATAAATTATATTCTGGCTTCCAATATGAAATTTGTTTGGTGTAAGTGTTTTCTATAAATACTAGCTAAAAGCTTTCAAGTTCTAGAACCTGAAAAAGTGAAAAGATATCTTATGCGTAATTTTTATATGGCTTCCCACAACCTTTTATGCTGCCAAATGCTCAATATTGGCAACATAGCATAGAAACTAGACTAAAATCAATTTTAAACTGAACGCCCTTTCACTAACTGAGCTATGACTATGAAACGTGCATCCAAATGTAGGGTAAACATAAAGGAGGAGCGTTCATTTTAAATTGGGTTTTCTCTACCAGAGTTTGGTTAAATTCGGCCTTACTATGTAATGTCGTAGTATGTAATGGTCTATCTATTACGTACTACGACCATTAATAAACGTTACAAAACCTAGTTTTAAAACCTCTAGTCCAGTTGAAGTGAAGCCATTAGTTATAGCACTTGTAGTTTAAGAAGCGGTCTGCGCGAGCTAAAAACATTAACTTGACGGCCCACTTGGCAAATCGCTTGTTTCGATACTGCCAAGCGGAGGTCGCAGATTTAAACTAGGACAAGTACTTTATTTAGTTGAAAACCAATTTAGGACAAGTAGATGCCATATTTTTTATTTTATGTATTAGGATGATAGACGTGATGCAAATTTTTGGCATACTTATCTACCATAAAAACTCCCAACTATTGACTAAAATCACACAAGTATAGTCCGAAAAGTACGCTTTTGTATTTTATGAATGAATATGTACCGAATCATAAGAGTTTATAATAATTGGGTAAATTATAGTTGTACCTACGCCTAGGATCAAAACATACGAATGAGGTCTTACGGTTACGCAGAGCGCAAGCATAGTTGTCAGATATAGTATCGTCGTATTCATCACTTTCAATCAATATCACTTTATACGACTGATTCATTCATAATGTATGTATATATATATTTAGTTAGCAAGGCCTATAGATCCTTGCAATCTGCCGCATTGCAACTCTGTATAAAAATATTAATTTCAAATATCGTGGGTTTTTTTAAGTAGTACGAGTATGTAGCCTTATTATTTAGTTTTGTGTTGTTTCCAATTATTAAATTTGTTTGTGACATGGTTTTGGCTTTTACAGGGCCGATATGTACACATGTATAAAGGTCCTTGAACCAAAAACTAAAAAAAATATAGCGTGGTAACCAATGGGTTAGAAAAACTAAGGATATTTTATACGTTCCCTTTTCACAATGCTCAACGTCAACTGCCTCTGCAATACGGTGAAGTAGCTATGTAAAAGTGGAAATTTGATTGGTATGCTGCCCAAGCCTTCACCATTGTTTTCGTTGGCAGCGTCATGGGTATGCCACCCGCTGCTTTGCAACGCGGTCACGCCATCTAGTGGTAGGGTAAACCATAAAATATCCAAGCGCTTAGCTTTTATTTGTATTGATATACAGTGATTATTATAGAGCATTCAAAGTTTTATCATGGTCGGCTGGTCAGCTGGTCGCGATTTGCCGTGAATAAAGAATAAATGTTTCTCTTTGGCCTACACAGTTTTCAGAAAAAGGCGGGATGGAGTATTGCTATACAGCGATTTCTTTTTCCTATTTTATAATGTACGGAACATTGTGTTTAATTTAAGTTCTAATTTATAGCATCAAAGCACAATCAGAACGGAAATAAAAAGTACTTATCATTATATTACAGTCAGATCCGTTCCTATACCTACTGAGCGAGCTCTACTAATACCTACCATATTTTACCTAATATTTCTAAGAAACTGTGTCATTTGTATAGGTACGTCACTGTCTAATATCTGCAGTACAATCAAGGCTTAATGTATTATCTAATTATCTACTACTCGCAATAGATCAAGACTTCCAATCAAGGTATTATAAATACGTACCTGCTAACCCGTCCAAGAGGACTATAATCGCTAATATAAGTAATTTGTTCATACGAAAAATACTATCTAGAATACAAGAAAAACTGACATATCACTTATCTACCTAGGGTAGTTTCCATGAAATGTCAAAACTTTTGCAGTATGAAGTCAACTAAAATAACGTGCCATCAAAAATAATATTGATTCGTGGCTCTTATTGTGATCCTGGCTTTTAATTAAAATACACTGTGTCAAAAATACTGCTACCGGAAATTATACTACTTAAATAAGTTTAGTAAAATAAATAGGTCACTATGGTAGCTATCACCTAATATACAATCACTTTACCGGAAAGAAATCTAGCTGTGCAAGATATCGCTAAAATGAGACGGAATTTTACACGCTCTACCAATTCAATAGTAAGCTCCAACAGCTTCCCATACAAGTTACCACAATGTTGTAATAACATTAGCACAGCCTCCAAAGAGCCAGAAGTGCATGCTCCTCTGCCACGCATAACTAAACCTTAGTTAATTGAAATAAAATTGTTATCGTGGTTCAAGTAAGACTGGTCCAATACTGTACTAGAGATTTTTCTTCGCGAGGTCTTGTTGCGTAAGCTGCGTTGACACAGTTCCGATGGTGAGGTGGGGCCACCATAACACGTAGTAACTTTTAGGCTTGAATGGAACACTACACTATATAGTTTGCTATTGTACCGTGTAAAATTAGTTGCGGCTTTTTAAACTGGACAGTAGACACGCTCCGAACTGCTAGTAGAGGATTTGGTTCCCTATATTTATGGTGTAAAATATACCTCAAAAATATATTTACAAAAACGTTAATTAGCACAGATGGATCACTTTTGCGCAAACTGTTACTAGAAGGCACTGGTGCCAAGATTGTAAAGTGAAACCATACGAAGGTTAAAAGTATATAAACGTTTCTCCAACTACGATTTAGTAGGTTTTAGCGCATCACAAACAGAACAGTCAATGGTTTTTTGTTTTTGAGGGAATGAATCTGGACATAGTATATTTTTACAACAAAGGTAAAATTCGACGAAGCATTGCGGTATCTGAAATTCAATAATATTTCGGCCATATGACAACTTCATGAGGACTCTTCACGGGTTGATTGTGATGATGGATATTTTGTACATCGAATTTTGCTATTTGAGCTGATATGTCGTTATCAGATATAATGTCTAAGGTATGTCATTACTTCAAATAGACCATATGATGATAATATCTTGGACATGCATCGGACATAATGACATTTGCCACGTAAAATTTGGTCCCTAAAGTGAAGTATTGGGCACACTAGAAATAAAGGCATCTGAGAATAATTGTATGTCAGATTTCTTTTTTATGGCATTGCGTAAAGACGAAATAACTTACTTATCGCACATAATCTTTACCATACACATCTTAATCACTACCAAGAAAAAACTATTTCTTTAGAATTTGACTAAATAGCTTTTATAAGCATAAAATATAATGCTGCTTTGCTTAACCGAATGTAATTTCTAACGTTGTATAGGAGTTTTTTTTATTTACACTATTTTTTTAATACTTCATTATACTAGAGTCGCTTTTAAACTAGCAAAATGTATGTATTGAAAGCGGAAAACGAACGCGAAACTACATTCCAAACCAGTTAAGGCAAGTGGTCTTGCCAATCTTAGTACCTTGTACAAATACCCATGTATAGATAGATGGGGCTACAAACAAACATATAACACAAAAAATAATAAATGACAATTACTAATAAATAAAAACATGTAATATTTTCTTCTGTTTCCGCGATTATTACTCATTGAAATAAAACAATTTAACGGATTATATCGCGTATATTATCTCATTTTAGTTCCCGACGTTTCGGAAGCTTTCCAGCTTGGAGTCCTCCCGTGACCATGGAAAGCTGGAGAGCTTCCGAAACGTCGGGAACTAAAATGAGATAATATACGCGATATATCCGTTAAATTGTTTTATTTCAATGAATAAAAACATGTGTAAAATATATGTATGCTTGTTGCTGTGATGTTTAAATCCGCATGCTAAATTATTTGAGGAAAAAAAATATCGATATGTTTATGTAACTCGTCACATACATTTCCTATAAATAATAACCGTTAGTAACCAAATCTTAAAAAAAGGTTCTCATTATTTTTTTCTGCTATAATAGTGATGCAGATGTAGAATAGTTAAATTAAATTAGTGGCTTCCATCGAATCTCACGGCCTAGCACAAGCTTCTATAGTCGAAACAGAAAGTGAAATCATTCCGATCCAAGCAGTTATTCAATCTAACAACCAACTCCATGGCGCCGACCGCTGACCCAGAAAGCATCGTCTTGAATGCAAATGCCGAAGGTGTGGCATAACACAAGTTAGGTAATATTGACAGTGGTCCCTGGGCGCCAATGTTAGCCTTGGAACATGTTACAATTGATGTGAGATAATTATAGACATTGCAGATTTGGTTTACTAAATAATAGGCAGTGTTCCGGAATCTATTATTGACGAAAGACCTTTACATACTAGAATGTGCCCGTAACTTCGTTGGTGTAGGAGAAAAAAGCCATACCCTTTTTTTGTCATATGCTGACATCGTCGGATATAAAGTATCCTATACCATTTGTCCTAGCTACAATCGAAATCTGTTTAGCCGTTTTGGCGTGATGAAGCCACAACGAGACATATAAACAAACAAAAAATCTGAAATAAAAATTGATTTCAGTGACCTCCAAATAGTCCGTTATAATTTTTTTTTTTGAAAATGTCTTCATGATACAGGCATTTAATTTGTACAAGTTAATAATAGTATAGATGTTACTATGACGGAACACGAACATGAATAGTTACTTATCTGGATTTGGTTATTAAAAACAAATGCGACATGGGAGTACAATTTAATTATTTTCGAATATTTTCTCCATTAATTGCACCTTACTAAACCTGGCTCCGATGTCATTAACGTGTTCTATTTATGCAAACGAGAAATTAAAAGTACCCTTTTAAGTTTTGATTTGTAACCTTGGGAGTATAATAATTGTCATCAGAGAAGGTGCTAAAAATGTGAGTCAAATGACTATATCGAGGATTACGCAGGTTTAGAATACCTTGAAGGATTCTGTTTAACTCCATGAGTGTTCTGTTTTTCTTTTTAAACTACGGAACCCTTAAAACAGTATAAAGTTATCTAGACTACGATACAGGAACAATATTGAGTGCCAATTAGGTCTGAAGGCCAAGGCAAAGCCTTGTGATCTTGCCCGGGCTCAAAACTAGATAAACCGTGTCTCCAAGTAGTCTAGCTCAGTTTAAGAGCACTCGATGAACGCTATAATACGGGGTTTAAAAGACTACAAATAGATGGAATATTAAAGGTTAAACAATTGAAATTTTCCAGCCTTCACGAAAATGAATACACACTCAAAGAGTACCTACGCCTGCCTCACTGTCATGAAATAGAGTTTTTTTATGCAACTTGGTTCCTTCTAAAAGTTTTTTTTTAATGAAACAGCAAACGTCGTTACATCCACCTTACAAAACCTCAGACCAAGAAAAAAAGATAGACATGACACCGGGAACAATCTAATGAGGCCACTTTTTTAAAGGTGTGTGCGTGTAAGTGTTACCATCTGAAAGAAGAGCTCCCTATAATTTGGGTCATTTGTTATAAGTTCTCTATCTTGTCTATGACTTCTTCTTAAATATTAAATCGAATGATATTTTGAGCTTGTAAACACTAATTAACGGTATTAGGCACAACAACATCAAAATAGGCCAATAATGATAATAACTAGTGATCATTAGTGACCAAAGATTATTAGGTAAGAATTTTGGAAATTTGTAAAAAAAAATTTAGCTTCGGCAACAAAATGGGACTATCCGGCGTATTTTGTGGGAATTTATATGCACAATTCTTTTTTAAAAGTGTAAAAGGAATACGCCATTTAACATGCTCCGATAACAACTAACAGCGTACGTAGTACAAGCCTAGCTTAGTTTGGGACTAAATTGATTGATGTATATTTATGAAATATTTTTTATTTATTTATTTACAACTCGAGCCCGGTTTACGAAGCTACAAGTTAAAAGCAAAAGTCTCTTTTGATAGAAAGAGACTTCTGCTTGTAATTTGGAACTTGTAGCTACGTGAAACAGGCCGAAGGTGTTGAAAAAATCATGGAGAAAATAAAAAGGCAATCCAGTATTTTAATTTTGATCATTATTGTCAAAATGATTCGAACAAACGACGCTATTTTTGATTTGGTTCCCATTGTGGATCTTTTCGGCTCTTTCTTAATCTATCCATATATTTTTCCTTTCAATATTAGTTGGGAACCTTAAATGTTTAAAACATAAAAATACTCAAACTTTAAAGTAGGTACAGAGATAGCAAATCAAAGAGGGTAGTGTAGATGGCGCTGACGACGACTTCATGTACGGTCCGTAATCGTTTGGGGTAATTAGAAATCTTACTCTGGTAACACTCATGCTTTGTCACTTTGACAGACTGTTGAGGTTTTGAGTGTTTTTATTAAAAATGTTTTTAATGTATTATTTTGATACTTACAAGTGAAAAGTTACTTCGTCATACATTTTGGTTGACGCACTGTGTTTTGTACACCCTTTTACAGCGCAGGAGACCATTTTTCCTACAGAAATTAATGACGTTAACTTCACCGCAGCGCGACGCGTACTGAGGAGCAGATAGCATGGTTTTGATTGTATTTGTGTGCGTGAGCCGTGTAAGTACAAACTTAGCATGGTTTTAAGTGGCCTCATTAAATTGTTCCCGGTGTCATGTCTATCTTTTTTTCTTGGTCTGACTTACAAAACATCCTTAATAATAATAATCGTGAGTTACATATTTCGTCGTAGGCTGGCACAATAGATCAAATCTGGTCGAAGCGGCATATAGAAGGCCCAAATCAACAATAATAATAATAAACAAAAAGTAAATAATTTTATTTTAAAGTGAGTTAGTCGCATTTATAGTCAAAACAAAAGGATAGACATTTTACTTTTTCATGTTTACACAGATGGTAAAAGGGGTCGAGGCCTTACTTTCTATCCGTAAGGTGCTTATAAACTCCTTAAATACCGCCTTATATTTCTATACAGAAATAATTAAACAGTTTACTGTAACAGCTCTTTAATATTATATTTGTTTGGGTGTTAGTTAAATAAAGATATATTTTTTAACCATATTATAATATATTTACGCAACAGTAATGTATTTAAACATGATATTGAGTTCTGTCAAGTATTCTTTTCCAAGTTTTTCATTTCATTTGAAAAGAAAAACTTTTGATCCAACTTCATTAGGCTTCCGCATACTCTATTCTATTTTCGAATTCTTTTCACCAGTAAAAGTCCGGGGCGTTACGTAACTCAACCAGCCTCAGACCAAATATGTGTTTGGACTTTTCGATTGCGATTTGACTCTGCTTGAATTTTATTAGATTGTCGCTGCGCTCTATGTTCATTTGGTTTGTCTTTTTTTCTCCCCTTTGTCTCATTTGTCCTCACTCATCTGCCAAGAGTATATTGAATTATAGCCATATGTATTACACATCAAAATATAATAAAGTATGGAAGCATAACGTCAAGCAAAGCCAAGGTGCGCCCACGCGCCCACTTTTTGAAACTAAAACTGTTGATTTAACTTATTATTTGGTTTTAAGAACCAAACACAATATCCCTTAAGTGTAAGGCAAAAGTCGTTTGTGTCAAAAATTTGTAGTACGTTTACGTAAACCCTATTTTTTCAAAAAGGTTGTATATATTATTTTTACCTTTCGCCTATAAAAAAAGTTTGTAAAGCTATGATTGCTTGTGGACGGTTAAAGTAAATTTATCAAAAGGTTCTCACGCGGCTACTTAAACACGCACGGCGAAATTGTCTTTCCTTTTGACATCTTCATAGATGGTTTAATAATATAAATACAACAATGGTTTACATTCCCAATTTTTCGGCACCAATAACCCAAAATATTGTACCTTTTATCATTGTTTAAATTTACAAATAGAATAATTGTGTTTTTTTGTTAAGTTTTGGAGCACCTACATCTAAGTATATTTGTATTTTATAGTATTCTACAAATTCTTATCAAAGTGTGAAAATTGATCTAGTTTACAAAAACGTCATCCACTATTTACCGTTGGGTTAGGTTAGGCTAATTAATATTATATTACTTAAATACAGGAATACACTAACATTAATATTTATAATAAATATTGCATTTTACGTAATCGTACACGCTGTGTATGAAAAATAATGCACGATCAGTCACTCATGCATATTTTACCTGCAATGGCACAAAAGAAATTGCTTGTGAGTGCAGACTCTGCAAGTCCTGGAAATCTATGTTCGCTGGGAATTCGAGTTCAGACAGACTCAAATCGACGTGATACCCAAGGAAATCATAGTTTTCTATAGTAAGGAAAGTTTAAAGAAGTAGGGCCGATTTTGACCGTCACTTATGCTATCATCATAGATATATACGTTACATATTAATATATGTATTTACCTCAATGGCTACCATACTTATTATATTTCGATGCATTGGTGGTATCTTGTATGTCATTAATTATATATGTACCTATAAAGGTATAGCTTTCACTATGCCTTCTTATTTTTCTCACTATAGCAATATCATTATTTTACGATAGATAGTTCAAGAAATGTTATTTTTTTACTATACTAAAATACTACACAAATAAGAGCTCTAATATATTAACAACATTTGCAATCTTCCTTTTTACATTATTTATTAGTTTGAGTCAATATCAAATACTACCAACAAGAACTAATACAGCAAAAAAATAGTGACGCACAGTCAAGTGCGATTGGGGCTCGCACACGAAGGGTTCCACACGTCCCCATGCTCTTTAATTTTTTTTAACTTATGTTTATTATTTGTTATTATAATGGCTATGAGAGCCCTGTGAAAGGACCTTTGCGTACAGAACCCTAAAACCTACCACGAATCTCACATATTTCTGAATTCTTTACCACACTCAAATATTTTTTGAGTTACGGAGTAAACTCGATAATTATCCAAAGCCCCCGTATTGCCTAACGCGTTTGACACTCGCAACCAGAATCAAGTGTCATGATTTTGTATGGGCTATGACAGTTATTCCGATACCATGTGTCAAAATTTCGTTAGGCAATAACCCCGCGATCCTTATGATAATTACGAGTATAAAATAGAGAATTATAAAAAACGACTCTAAAAAGTGAACAACAAGACCCACCAGACCGTTCACCCAAGGCCGCTATTGCAAGGGCTCGTTGTTTACGGTTACCAAGCAGCACGACGTCATGTCATTAGATACGGTACTACGTGACGTGGCACGGAGCTACCGATCCGTAATGTCGCTGTGGCCACGTTACGTAGTTGTTACTCATCGTAATTAGACCTGTGGCCCGTGAAGTCTCTTTTTAATACATATTGTTGGAAAGAGATTTCCGCTTGTAATACAAGTTACAAGCGTTTATGAAACGGGCCCCTGTTAGAAGTTGAACAATATTCTCCGGCCAGATAGATACGAATGTGTACTCGTAGACTAAACCAAGTCGTCTTCACATCTTCATTGTAGGACTTTATGGTATGAAAGTTATGAAAATGAAATGTTTTGTACATTGAGAATATTTTTTGAAAATATGTAAGAGTGGCTATGAAGGTCACTGAATTAAATATTTTATTTTTTTAACACTTTGATTTTCTCGCGGGTTCGCCTACGTACCTATTATTTTGTTTATTCTTCGGGGACTGTGATTTCTTTCCGGGATACTTATACTAATCTTAATTAGGTCGCTCTCTTGTTTCTATTATATATTTACCGATACAAAGAATCACGTTAATCCGTTGCGCAATTCCCTAACTAATAATTTTTCGCTATCCTAAGTTTTTGAACTCTGGGACCCCGTGCTAAATTAGCGAGGGCGTATTATGGGTAGCACATTGTAGGTATGACAAACTTTTGAAGAAATTGAATTATGAACTGGATTATTTACCGAAATACTGAAAATTTAATTTATGCTGAAAAAAATAAGTTTGTGTAATTAAATATTTGAGCAATGAATCAGCTTGGGAAAAATTAAACAAAACGAAATATTTCTTATTTTCTATAGTATGACCCTTAGATACGTTCGGGTTGTACCGTGTTTTATCGAAAAATGTTTCATCGAATACTTCATTTCGTCAAAATATCGTTTCATAGAAAGCATTTTTCTCTGAAACCGTTAATAATTTGGGATAATTATAAAACAAACTTAACCTGATCTAACGGCTTCTACATGATGATCTTTTAGGTTTCACGGGAAAAGTTTTCGATGAAATTAAACGACACCAAGATAAGTCTTCATGAAATATTTTATGTTTAGACTCTTTCTTATGTAAAGTTATCTATTCTAATTTCGTATAGTTACTGCTCTACCTAAGTTCGTAAAGCAAAGTTCGTAACTGTCTTGAACTATCGCCCTAGTTTACACGACCGTACCGAGAGGGGAGACAAGTAGGACATTAGGTATCGCCACTCATACACCCCCAATGAGCCAGTTTCTCCTACCTATAGGTAATTTATTAGGGTTCCGTATCCAAAGGGAAATAATGGAACTCTATTAATAAGCTTCCGCTGTGTGTCAGTCTGCTGTCCAACCTTCTGGCTGTCTGTCACATAACTCTAATGCTTGAACTGTAGACCAGGGGTTCCTAAAGTTTTAACATAGAGGAAAACCCATCGAATACCATTTATTATACGGGACCCGTGCGTGGTATTAGTTAATAGCCAAAAATAAATAATTATACGGAACCGGGGTGACTTCTCTATGGAACCCACTTTAGAAATCGCTGCCGTAGACACTAGAAACGTGTGTCCATTCTAACAACGAAAAATAAAATAAAATAAAGGGATTCCCATCCAATAAAAACGAATTTTTAGGCGTTCAATAAATTTTCGACCGTAAATATTTTCTGAACCTTATCTGGCAAACACTGTATATCATCAAATCATAGAAATTAGACAAAGGTAAAAAAATGCACCATTGCTCGTAAAGTGCCTCTTATTACACCGTTTTATGACTGTAATCTTTACACACGAGTGTTTTTGACAACACATAATTGCACTAGTGCCTTTTCATTACAGTTTTTTTTTAATCGTCAGCAAATATTTTTTAGATAGATTTTAATAAATGTAAAGTGGTATTTATAAAAAAAACAATTAATATTTATAAATTATAAAATTTCTGAATAAAATAATATTTTGACTATACTATATATAAATAACTATCAGAACTTTGACGCAAGAGTTCTCAAAATATTGTTTTCTTGGGACTTGGGATGTGGCCGTATTGCAAAGGACTCCGATTTACTCGGGATATTTACTGAGCTAATTCCTCATTAACGGATATTTTTATAACAAATCTGACGTTACCTAGCCCATTTTGCTATGAAGTTTGATGTCTACCTACTTACTAGTTTAATTACCTCAGCACATCTGCATAATCTCACAGTGTTACAAAGGTTTTTTTATAGTTCCATACAACATGCCAATATAACCCTATTCTGCCGCACCTGTAATTTCTACTTAGCTATATTCCATTACATGCCCTAAAAGCAAATAAGTTAGCTTCATTCCTCGAATGTGAATAAATCAATATGTGTATACTATATCCATCCATAGGCTTTACCGCAATTTAAATTAAGATTATTAAAGAAAGTATAAGACCTTTTAACTTTATATTGGCTTATTAGATAATATTGACCTGCCAGTAACGCGATTAATTATGCACAGAAATAGTGGCAGAAGAGTTCCATTTACCTAGAAGGGTGCGCTTTGTCGACATTCTTCCCCTCTTGACCTGAGTCAACATGGGGATACTGGGCATGTATCGCCAATTCGATGAAATGACGAAAAAAACTGAAGTAATTATCGAGCAAAATTTATCTAAAAAATAATCGTGAGCTATTTATCTAAAAATATACCTACTTGTTTAGGAATACAACTAGGGATTAAAAGGAAACCACGTGACTCAGGTCTTTCAGCCAATCACAGTAGGGGAGACCGGGTAAGGTTGTCTCACGGGTAGGTTGTCACAGCGGCCATCATGGACTATAATTATGATCCGATGTCGAAATATCGCGAAAGCTATATCACCCAGATAAACCTCTCGCGATCTTTCACCGGTCGATGAACTTATTCCTTCGTTCATCTTTCTTTCATGACTGTCGTGAGACAACCTTTTCCGGTATCCTCTACTATTTTGCGTCTGTCTGTTGTAAGCACTGCCTGAATAACCCAAGTCACGTGTTTTTCACTTATAAAATATTTAGTTAAGCACCTAAACAAACAATACAGTAATATGTTTATGTAAAATTAATGACCCACTTAACTATTGACAGTCATTAAGAAATAGGTTTCTGGAAATCAACAAAAAAAAATGCGGGATGGAAGATTCTTTTAAAAAAAACCCGTGGTTTAAGTCGCGGGGCGGTGAATAATGGAAACATACCTACAAGAGAAGCAACCCATTCTGTTATCATAACGTAAACCGTAGCGGCATCAAAACAATTCTACGAAACGGTAATTTATGCGGTCGAGAACTCACCCGAACGTTTCACTTTGCTGTAGCCCAGCAAAAGGGCTAAACACATTAATATTGATGAGGATCCTGACAGTAAGAGAGTACTAGAAATCACCACCGATTCAGTCCTAATCCGTGTCTCACGTCCATTTAGATAATATTTGAGTTATTCAGTCTCAAACGTGAGTAATAAGTAAACAGGCTATCGTTAAGTACCTATGTCATAAAATAAAATACTGTTTTCCGCATGTTATGACGATCCATTTATCACCATAAACGATGGCTGGCAGTGTTTTTTTCTTCGCTTCGCTTGCAGCCAATCTGACTTCGGCGTTCCTCTCATCGTCCCCTCTTATCGTTCAGCCGTCATCCAGTACGATACTTGAGCGTTCTTCACAGTTTAAGAAATAGATATTATATTGCTAACAGTCTTTAATTTAATGTTTACATTTCAATTTTCGTTAGCAGACACTATTATTATTTGCTTTTATAAAAACTCTTGAGTTTCTGATACCCACGTCAAAACTATGACTCTGGTAATAGGTACATATAATATAATATAATATTATATTGTATCCTGTACATAGCGAGATGTGTATAGAATCCGATTTCTGCGGCTGTTTCAAAACAGTTAAGGACCTTATAATACCTAGGTACTAGGTACTACTCTTAAGGAGTACAATTCTGCTCAGTCCAAGGAAGTATTCGATGCCTCCGTATTAAGGTTGCATTGAATTAATGCATATTTTTTAGTGAGCAAATATTTTCAAAAGCATGTCTGTTACTTGCGTTTTCACGAATATCTGCAATGTTAAGTCCTTTTTAATAAATAATCATTGCATGCGCGAAATTGTATCAACTTACAATGAGTTTAGGTAATGATGTAATGATACGTTAATTTGATGTTTGATACCGGTTCCGCAAAAGCGTCATTAAAAACACCAAGAGTGGCTAGTTAGGAGCTAATTTTGGCATCAGCACAATAAACCACGTTTCAACGCGAATCTGGGTTGCGTGTAAACTTATTAACCGCTAATTTCTATCGCCATTGTTCCCGATACTGGTAACAAAGTTTATTTCACACCTCGGAGCTAAAACTGGACGGCACGCACGCGTACTCCTAATGTTTGAGGCATGTGTACCAGGATTTTTATTTTCCCGGGAATATTTGCCTTAAAAGCTAGCAAAGGGCGTGTCGAACCATGGGCAATTTATGGTGCTATAGCTAAATTGAGCATTGATTATTATAAGTTTATAAGTAATTAGTCCAAATTCTATCTGGGTATGAAATAATTTGTATCACGAGTAGTGAGAGTAACTAAGGCAGAAGCAATTTTCTTCTCAATGTAAGAAAATAGTGAGTCTTCAATGCAGTTCAATTTCTTTGCAATCTGATTAGTTTTGATCCCAATTAGATTTTACGAAAAACTCACTATTTTCTTACGTCAATCGAATTGCAATCATTAAATAGGTTAATATGTGGCATCTGCTAGGGTCGCCCACGGCCCTCATTAGACGCAGCGACAATGCATCACTTGAATGTGATCGAGTGTCACTGACATTGCCACAGAATAAATAATACTACAAGGAGTTCAGAGTGCATTATTTTTTTATCTTATCGAAAACCGCGCGTAACCACGTTCGAGTGACAGAGCGAACAAATTTGAGAGAATTGCGGCGCTCAGTAAGTGAATGTTCGTTAATTACGCACGATGCTTAGGAATGTATACCAATTAACGGCCTCAAGACTGAGGCCGTTGGTGGGTACTTTTCGCTGCGTGCCGAAATCGTAAAGTGCACCGAGCCTGATATTGCTTGGTTTATACCGGATGCCGGATGCTCGAGTAAATGGCGGGAAACAAGCGTGAAATAAACTCATTTATTTAACCTAATGGGTTGTCCCCGCGGTTTCGTATTTCGCGTATATTTTTAGGAAGAATACATTTCGCAATAAAAAGCTATTTCTCTGTTAAAAAATCTTATCGATTGGTTGCGTAAAAGATGGAGAAACTAGCAAACATACTAAGTACACTTCCAAATTTATAAAACGAGCTAGACTTTCCTACCGCTACATTAGTCTGTGTCATATAAAACTGGAGATCACACACGTGCTTCGATTGTATAAACTTTTTAACCACATTTGTGGTTCGAGTTCACGACGCATCAATTAATGAGGATGAGATGACTCACGGGTTAACCGCATCAAATGATGCACCTAACCACTTATCGAGGATTATATTTCTTGAGGATAACTTTGATTTCCATGTTGTAATATATCCTTAAAACAATATAATAACAATTATTTTAATATGTACAATACATAAATAATCGTCGATTATGTTATTCTATATTTGTTTTTAAAAAGCGATTTCAATCCAAAGATATGCAAAGATATGTTTATTGAAAGTTTATATAGCAAACTCGCATTTCATTTGAAAACCATGCTATTTTTTTAATCGGTTATAGCCTTTCCTTTCATTATCATTGTAGGTGCTTACTGAATATACGATTGAATATTTTAAAAGGGGCAACTGCACTCAGGGTTTACATACGTAATCCTTGAAGCCACACCACTCGTATTTGAGCACAATATGTATTCGCAAAATGGGTAGCTATTTTTCGAATATTTATAAGCACTACAACGGAAATTCAACCTGCAGGCCCCTGAGGAAATTATTTCGGTTCTGGCTACTCGTACGTTACCCGGAAAAATACTGCTCAATAACTTTGCTACCTGATTCTATAATTTGTATTTAATATCCCTATTTCAGGTAAGATTGCACCTGACTTGTATTACAGCTTTGTAGCCAGCAGGCTTCAACAGACTTAGTCTAACCGGTTAGTACCTACAGTTAAGGGGTTGCTTAGGACGTTGTTGATATTTCTACTATTATAAAAATGTAAAAATGAAATGTCTGTAGGTATAAAAAGTGATGCGGACTATTTGAAGGTCACTGAATCGAAAAATATTATTTTTGTATTTTTTGTATGTTTTTATGTGTCGTTGTGGCTCTATCACGATAAACGACTAAACGTGATGAGCCACAGATGGTTATATTATATGATACATTTTACTCGACTATGCTGAAGAAAAAAGAGGGTTATGTTTTCTTTTCTCCTCCGCTGACGAAGTTGTCTTACCTTCTAGTCTATACATCTATACATATAATAAAGCTGAAGAGGGTCGAAAGTCTGTACATGGAAGATATTCGAAAAAAAATTGGCCGGGGATACTTTAAATCGATAACAGAACACGTTCCAACAGTTTTTAGAGTTTTTGTCTGTTTGTCTGTTTATCTGTTTGTCTGTTTATTTGTACACGCATCACGTGAAAACGGCTGAACAGATTTTGATGCAAACTTTATTAATCTGTCGATAAAATTCCGGGCCAGGTTATAGGCTATAGAAATTCAACCCCTAAAAGGGGGGGGGGGGGGGTAGCCACTACACTCGATTGAGTTAAGTTTGCACTTGAATCTTATAGCGCTACTTAGAAAGGAGGTGCAAACTTTCTCAAATGTGTTCTAGGAGCCTACGTCAATCGAGTACCACGCTAAACTAACAGGTGGTGCTAAAATTAATACCTTACCATGCTTAATGTTATCAATGCGAAAGTGTGTCTGTCTGTCTATCTTTCTGTCTGTCTGTTACCTCTTCACGCTTAAATCGCTGAACCGATTTGGATGAAATTTTGTATGGAGATAGTTTGAGTCCCGGGGAAGGACATCGGCTAATTTTTATCCCGGAAAAATACCCTTATCCACGATAAACGAATTTAAGGCGGACGAAGTCGCGGGCAGAAGCTAGTAATTAATAAACGAGTAACTTGACCTGTGATCACAAACATGTTCAGCACAGTGATCAAATTAAACCAGGAACAAAATTAATTGCTGTAACAACTATGTAATTGGTAGTCATTAAATCAATATTAAATCATACCAGGGGCTAAATTCCTCGTTGCAAACGACATTTGTCCGATAAGTGTCCAAGATATCATCAGTAGCAATAGCTTATTTAACGATGTGCTCTATTCGAAGTAATCACTATGTCATTTTTTTCACATAGAAATGAATATAACCAAATTATGTGTGGCAATTCAAGATAGCAATATAAGTTACAGGCGCCAGCAATATGTCTAATTTTGTTATATTGCGCCATACTTCTTTAATTTATATTAGTGATGACGTGTCAATGTAACTTACTTAGCTTGATTAACAATATCTGTATACATCCGTGATATGTCCAGGATATGGCCTTCAATTGGAAATATCGCAATGCCTCGTCGAATTCTTGGGGCCGAATTCAATTGTAATTCAGCGAAACAGTCACTTTACAGGACGTACTGACATCTTTTATTTGTACCAATTTTATAAGATTAGCGTACTCATTGACGAAGGCTACAGGCACCTATAAAATCAACAATTCGGATAAATCACGTTTTAGTATGTAGGTCATTTATTCGCTTGCAGTGTTTTTATGACTAAGCTACGCGGCACCAGTGCATGCACGTAGTATTTGTAACCTCCAGGAATCCATGACTCACACAAACAACAACTACCATGACAATACTACCTGTTGAAATGTGGACTTTAAACTTGTAACTATAAGAACCGTGTCAAAAACACGATTTCTACAAACAAAGAGGCACCGGACGACCTTAGACGTTGTTACGTAATACACAGTCAGCAATCGCGAGAACGTTTGACCAAACTGCATTTGATGTTAGACCTTCAATGATACCAGATTAGGTATAACTTGCCGTTAGCTGAGGCCTGGTGGCGGTGACGGGCGCAGTGCATGCGACGTGACCGGTTGTCATTCCGTTCTTGATAATAATAAATATTCAATACTTTGATAACTTTAATCGGGATAAATAAACCATGATTTATATTATAAATGGAAAAATACAAAACAGTATGTTACAGAAGTGCTTATCTAAGTTCTAAAGGCTAAAAACTTCCAATATAATAATAAAATATCCATTATTTTCCGACACGTAAATGAGGAGAGTGAAGAATGCTATATAATTATTTATCCAACACAGGCCTGCAGGTGGCTAGTTTGCCTGTTTGTTACTTACTATACAAATAAAATATATTTTCTTAGACTGCACAAAAGAAAACTCAGTCTTAAGATAATTTTTCGTGGAAGTCATTATAACCCTCTTTTCTGTTTGAGCGTAGTCGGGGGAAACAAACCTATTATAACTATCTGTGGATGAACTGCTTAGCAAAAGTTGTGAAATCCATACAGGTGTTTTGATGTGATGGTGCCGTAAAGACACAAACATACAATCATAAAAATAAAATAAAAAACATATTTCTCGTCCGAGTGACCTTTAAATGACCCTGTCCACTTTTTTTCAATTTCTTCAATGTACTGACATTTTCTTTTTTCAAATTTATAATAGTATGTATAGAAGTGGAGCAATAACTCAATTTATCGGAAAATTTACACCAATAAAGCAAATATGGGGTATTAAACCATGTTTCAGCATTATGATACGGCTGTTTAACTATCTAGTTATGACCGAATAAAATAAAGGTCACGGAAGGGACAGCTTTCATGCCGCTATGGTCTCTGCCAAATATTATGGGTCTTCGCAGGGAAATTTTATAACTTGTAACACGTTATGTGTCTTTTAATATCTTATTAATGATGATAACGACAAACCTATAAGATGCAAATTGAGTAGGAATGATGAGTTCTAGTTTCAATGATTCAAATAATCAGTGCACAGCGTTCCTTGTTTCCATACTATTTCTTTTTTATTAATTCATCTTCATTTTATTTTAATATTCATTACACAATTAATTGATTCTCATATTGTATTTACTGTGTAATAGCAACATAACAGTTGAGAAATGTTGTTAAATGGAAATAATAATGTTAGAAACAAAAAAAAAATTACAATGTTTTATGCAGATCTGAATAGTTTTCAGTCACGTTAGAATGACATTGAGCCTATGTACAGTACGTTGATTTTATCCAGACATGTGTACAATTGTTCTTTTTTATGTCCACAATAAAGTGCTATGTCCATGGAACGTGAATAGGAAGAATAATGTTCTATATTGTTTAGTATGTTTATTGTGCAAAGCCAACAATGAGGTTAATGGTTTTCGCCCAAAGGTTGACGTTTCTTGGTGTTCATTCACCATCCATTTTCTGTAGCTTTCAGAGTCAACAAAAGTTACTCGACTAACCGTATCCATCACGACGAATGAGCTAGTGATCATGTCAGACTATCACATTATATTGGTTATCAAATGATTTATGAATAAAGGTATTAAACACGCAAATTAACATTAGTATTCTGCCATATTATAAGTACCTACGAGTAAATCTTAACGTAGCGTACCTAATCACTCAAATGACATATGAAATAGGTACTTAGTACGCCTACGTTTCCGAGCATTTTTCGGAATGTTTGTATATTTTCAATATCCGGCTACTACCATCTAAACAAAAATAAAACATTTTAATCAGTGGCTCCACCAAAGGAAATAAACACGATACTCGCATTTGTATTCGAATATGCATATACCACACCAAATAAACTGCGCAGAAAATTCTCCGAAGCCTCAAAGTATAGAACTAAATATACATAGTACATGTATTTCGACCTGTATTACGTATGATTAAGGGACAGAGTAGGTGGGTACCCGAGTGCAGTTCAGGTTGAATGGATAAACAAAAAGCGCACGTTAATGTACATTGTATTGAGGCTGCACCTATATACTCATTATATTAATAGGTACATGGACGTCTAAAGGACGCAGTGAATGCTCGTGGGACCGTAGTAATGGGTTTGTACCTACTGCAGCGTTATTTATGCAAATCTGACTAGGTGTAACTAGGAGTTGAAGGCCTACAGCAAAAAGCAACTCATGCATAAAGTTATGCACACTGGAGGAATTTTTGCTCACTAAAACATACTTTTGTATTAAAATCTTATTCCTACATTTTTGGGTGAAATGTGAATATCACTCACCCATTTCTCTCCAATGTTTCTACTACTATACAAAAATCACATAAATCTATTTATCTGTCATAGAATCAAATAAATACAAACATTTTGGCACTTATAATGTGTGTTATAATTTGTGTGTTTTTAGAAAATTCAAATTTCTAATTTATATAGATAAATTTAAACGGAGTTTATCTCGTATGGCAATCAACACGGAAACACTGGATCCTTTGTGCAATGTGGTGTAAAAGTGAAGAGGCTTTACAGCTTCCGTGTTCCGAAACGTCGGGAATTCAAATGACGTTAATATAGGTACGCGATATAATCCGTTTAAATTGTTTTATTTAAATGAGTGATAATGTCTAATACTAACCGACTTTCACACCACATTGCACTAAGATCCAGTGTTTCCGTGTTGACTGCCAAATACGCGATATAATGCGTTTAAATTGTTTTATGTAAATTAGAAATAGATGTTTTCTATCTTCTATCTCAGACGTTTCGGAGCTTTACAGCTTCCGTGTTCTGTGTTCCGAAACGTCGGAAATGCAAATGAGATAATGTACGCGGTATAATCCGTTCAAAAAGTTTTATTTAAATTCATGATAAACGTAGAAACAGAAGAGAATCCTATTTCTAATAGTGACCAAAGCCTCTTCACTTTCACACCAATAAGATCCATCAGTGTTTCCATATTGACTGCCAAATATCAACCTATTAATCGGGCTGGTAAAATATGATCTGACCAGTATGTAATAATGATACTGAACAATCTTAAGGTATTAACCTAACCTTACCTGTATCAGTGTTAACTCTGTTTCATTAGATGGCATCTTTCAACAAAGTGCCAATTTATAGCCCCGTTTGGAACGTTTATCTTAATATATGCTAAATTATCTAAAGTGAAAAACTGTATTTAAAATAAATCGTAGAAACAACTTTGCTGCAAGAAAATTTGCTCCCTTATCTGAGTGAGTGATGCCCACTAAAGACGTTACTCGACAGGTTTGTTATATACGCGTATTGTAGTATGAGTACTTTTATTTGGTGCTCAATTTCCTTTGTTAGAATTCGGTTTCTTGTTTACAAACTTGTATGTAGATGTAGCAGTGGGGTCAGTTTTCTCTGTAGCGTATATGATAATGAAATAAAAAATACTGTACGTTATTATCATTTTGCCAAAGTTCCGTACCCCGTCTATTTTTTTGCAACCACCGAACTTTCTTGTCAAAGTCATTGCTTATTCAGATTAATTCTATCGAATACACATATAGCACTACCCAACGCGTACCTATTCAGAACTAAAATTCACCATTATTCACCATAACTACCATAAGTAAAAAATTGTCAGAAGCGATTGCAATTAAAATTATTGTATGAATTTTTAGTTTGCAGTATAAATTCGTCAAACAATTTTCCCAAAAAAGAATGTAACAGTTTTTAAAAGCACCAAATATTCCTTTATTAGCATAATAACATGACGGATAGGCTTCAACCTAAAAAATCGATACCTACACCCACGGACAAAAAGATCATATCTGTATAACGACTTATTTAACTGCTCTCAGCCGAATTAAGGCCAATTTAGAGGGGTCGTAAAAGTTACGACTATGGCAGAAAGGTAAAGGTTAAGCTGTCATATTTGGTAATCTTGTCTGGGCCGAACGATTTTGTGAAATATGGCTTATTTAGGGCTGATTAAAGGATCACTGGTGTTATTTTAGGCGAAATTGTATTATACTATATCAGATGCCTGTACGAGATCCTATGTATAAAGAAGGCATAATTATTATTCCATTATTGGGTAGCTCTACAGGTGTTTCAACCACTATCAGTTTCCTGTTGCATATTATGAAGAATTATAGCACAATGAGCGTAAGAATTTGGTGAAACGAGATATGTAGTGTGCTTGTATAAAACGTACTTTGCACATTGTCGTAATTATTTAGGAGCTTAAATAATAGTTTGCGGACCTCACTTGGTATAGTTATTGTTAATATTACTTATTTATATTCTCCTTTTGCATGTAAATAAACCCCGGAACATTTGAATGAATGACATAAATTGACAACATACATTTAACCGTTTTTTTAAATCATAGACAATTGGTGATACCACAAGGAAATACCTGTCAACAATATTTGGCTAGCCAGACTCTAATAATCCAAGTTCTGAACCAAACCAACCAACAATATTAGCGCAGTTATTTTCTCTAAGACCAAAATAGGTAATATCGAGGGGCACGGCAGTGCCCCCGCCAAGTCGAGCGCGAAGCAAACACTGCCGTACCATCCCTTACTGGAACCATTTCGCCGCATTTTCAGGCTCCTATTTGAGAATGTCTGGATAAGACCAGAACGCAGAAATTTTCGTCATCCAGTAAGCTATAATCACATACTTTAAATCCAAAATTTCTAGTCTGTAGGTCATTTAGTTCCGAAGTTAAGCGAAAGCAAAGTTTCGCATTTATGACACTCACTCACTCACTCACTTACTCATGATCATCAGAATAGAACTAGTACTTCCCATAAACTCAGACTACTCAGAGAGCTGAAATTTGGTACAAAGTTAGGGTTTAATGACCACATAAAGGGAAAACTATAAAACTAGGATAATTGAAGATCTGGAGTACCTGGTGACCCTGATTAGAAAACACAAGAGCCCAACCAAACTATTAGAGATCGACATACCGCCTTTACAAAAAATATTCAACTTGGTGGGCCGGTTCATTTGATGTCAAAAATCAAAGGTCCATGCCCACGTTTCTACAAAAAGAGTGACATCCCACTAAAACCATTCTGTAAAAAACTAGCCAATTCTCGATGGAGCTGTTTTTTTTATCTCTAAAAATTAATGAAATCCAGACAAACTTCTTTACTGCGATTTTTTTATAATTATACTTAATGTTATGTGACTTGGCCGTTGAAGGGTTTACAAGGGTACAAAACCAGGTGCTCCATGACACCGTCCGACCGTCAACGATTGGTGCAATGGTGTCATGGAGCACCTAGTTTTGTACCCGTGTGTACCCTTCAACGGCCAAGTCACAACATTAACTATAATAATAAAAAAATCGCAGTGAAGAACCTTAGGCTTGGCACGACTTTGTCTAGATTTCATTACTTTTTAGAGATAAACAAGCAGCTCCATCGTGACTTGGCTAGTTTTTTAAAGAATGTTTTTGGTGGGATATTTAATTTCTGTGAGTCACTTCTAATATACAGGACACTGATAGCGGTAGACACGACGCTAGAACTACCTTAATATTAGTATTTAGATTAAAGGAAGAAATATTTATGTTTGGTTATACCTATTAGCGGCGGAAAACACAAATTATGCGTAAAAAAGTGAGGCACTCGCAGCATCATTATATGCGACGAACCGCGGTTTGTGGTTTTTATACGGCTTAGTGGTGGTTTTCATAGATGACTGCAGCATGATATATACTCGTATGCACCACGTTTACCACATATTTTTGACAAAAGCTAAATATTAAATATGTGGCTTAATAACAACTTGATGTTATATTATACAGTTGAATCTGTACTCCAAGCACAACTTGACACACGCCTATTTGTTGCGGGACAAAGTTGTCGGTCCCTTATCATCCAGTACAGTACAAGAGTGATGGCTGATGCTATTTCATGTGACAAGCGAAGTCACGGCACCAGCTGATCTAGGAGTCACCTTTGTTCGGCTAGTGCCTATCGTTACTATTCAGTGGTGACATGGTCTATTCATTACTGATTACCCACAAACAATGTATAATTCCCGGAGAATAAGTAATAGTACATTACTGCAGAGGCTGCGAAATAGGGGATTGCCGGCCGAGTAGTTATAGCCAACAATCCCTATTCGCGACGAGGCTTGTATAGTGCTTTTCTCAAATAAATCCAAGGAGATAATACAAATATCCAAATAATTAAAAACCATTCGTTCTAGGTTCATACACCGTGCAAGTATTTGTTTTTTTTTCCATTCCCGCCAATATACTTTTTTCAAGAATTCTTTTGTAAGCTGTCCATGTTAATGTTTTTGCCACCAAATCGAAATATGATTTTATTTATTAAAAATGACAATACCTTATTAATTGGTTATTTTAATAAATTAGTAACAATAAACGTCGTTCCTTGTTTATTTAATTCAATACCTGATTTAATCTAACTAAATTAAACAGTAAATACACATTCATAAACTATGTTTGTTTTTTAATTGCCAGTGTGCCATAGATAGTCAATAAAAGAAATAAAACCCACTGAAACAAAAGACAATATCTCTGTTGGCCAACAAGTGCTATACATAGACGTACTTCGCGTTTTATAATAATGACACTTTCTCATTTCATTTGGATCTTTGAGAAAAAAATAATTCACCGTGGACGAAGCCACAGGAGCCCTAGAACTCCCTAGTTGTCTATAAATTGTTGCGTGCCACAGTGCAAACAGGCACTGCCGACGTAACGACAGCTGGAATAAGGTTTGACAGCTCTCGAACATTAACGTAAACTGGGAAACGAGCATCGTTAAAGTTTGCATCGAACTGTACCTACCCCCTTAATTACCTTGGCATAAATCATTGGTATCTCGCTAACTCATTAGGAAAACTCTTTCTAACTTTGGCAACGGCTGACCTTGTCCCAATGTCACTAGGTTTATTTTAGCGTAGCCTTTTTTATTAATTTAATTAATAAATGATGCGTAATTAATGCAGTAAATTGTAGGTGAAATTAGCTTTGATTTTGCAAATATATATTTCACACTTTCTACTGAGTTCAATTTAAGATCAAGCGAAGCAAGTGCGTCTTTAAAAGGCAGGCATCAGATCATAATAGCATCTTTCGGTCGTGTCATATAAATGCAACACTTTAAATCTGTCCCACGATTTAAAGTGATAAAAAAGAAGAGTTTACTTGATTAAAACACATTTATAACCCTTGTCGTCATCAGCCTCACCAAAACAATCAAAATAGTTAAGAGCGTATTAACTAGAATTATCTGGTACAGCAGACGAGATCTTCTTATAACAAAAGATACTGTTTTTTATTTTCATGTTGATGAAAATGTTGGCTTTGATAGCTATTTTTAAGGTCAAGTTTAATTAATATCCCAGGATTGAGGTCGTATCTGGATTATCTGAATCGATCTTGAGTTTCAACGGTAAATATTTTCATCATTTTATTACGTCGATTATTTTCTTTCACGTCTTCATATCAAAGTACAACTTATAACAAAGGCAAGGATCTTCAATACGACCAGTCGTGCGACACCCTCTTCCAATGATTTCCCGATATCTTCACCAGATCATCGGTCCATCTTGATGGGGCCTTCCCACGCTGCATCGTCCTGTACGCGGTCGCCATTCTAGAACCTTTCTGCCCAAGTGGCCATCGATTAGCATTATGCCCCGCCCACTGCCACTGAAAGTAACTCTCTGAGCTATGTAGAAGACCTTTTTCTTCTGCGGATCCCCTCATTTTTGGTTCGATCACACAAGGGACTCCGAGAAATGTACACCACTTAATCTCTATATATGCCTTGTCTATCTAATTACAACACTCTATTATTTCATTACAATAACAGTTTAGTATTAGTACTTAAGTAGCTTGTCATACATATCATAATAATTGCTATTTTTAAGGTTTACCTACACCTATTCTAGTAAATCGTATCATATTATTGTTTGTTTGGCTTGAGGTTGACTTGTTAGAGAAAGCCGTAAGGTAATTAATTTCGCCATTGGTACCTTAAATAAATAAATATTCGCCGTACACGCATACGTACTACCGCTAAATCGTATTAAATTCACCCACCTGCCCGTCCATTCTAATTTCAGCCTTCATCTGTATTTTATGAAGCCTTATATACAATCTAAGTAGCTGTCTACTAGACGCCGGTTTATACTAAGCGACATGTACTTAATCAGGAGACCGAAGGTCCATGTAAATTGAAACTAATCTGTTTAAATGAAACCCGAAAGTTTGGTAACACAAAGTGTTTGGCGAAGGACGAGTTTACTGCTGTCATATTATAATGGTTTGCAGTTGTGAAACAACATAGGTCAGCTTGGCATATTTAGAAGGATCTTACTTAGCAATGGGGCATGTGACGGTTGCTTTTATTAGCCCGACAAGTTGATTTACGGTCCTCGCCGTGTTGCCAATGGTACCAGTTTATTATTTATTATAATAGCAAGGATGTATCATTGACAACAGATGTTAGAAGTTATTGACTGTCACCAATGTAAACAAAGAGAAAATTGATTAAATATTTCCCGATTGTAAAAGAAAATACCACAATAATGCAGTACATTCGGTCTTTAAATAACATTCATCGTAAAATGCAGTAGCAGAGTTCATCATCATCATTTCAGCCATAGGACGTCCACTGCTGGACCTTAGGCCTCCTCAATAGATTTCCACATGGGCCGGATAGAGGCGACCCGTATCCAGCGAGTCCCCGCAACCCTAACCAGGTCGTCCGACCACCTTGTGGGTCGCCTTCCACGCTGCGCTTGCCGGAACGCGGTCTCCACTCCAAAACCCTTCTGCCCAACTTCTATCGTTTCTTCAAACTATGACTCTACGAGTCTATAGTTATTGAGAATGAAATAATTGTAACCCTAAGTAAAAATAATTTTCATTTAGCCCTGGAAATTAAAACGTTATAGAGAGTTGGTTAGAAAAATTCTTAAAGGAAATGTTCAATCTTAGCAACATCCAATAACTGTGCAGCGCAGGTCGGCAATTTCCTTCCAGAATCCAATCCTAGCGGCTCGCGGGCTAAGGTCACGGTCATGTCACAAGTTTGATGAAGTTTGTACTACAAGGTCATGTTTTGAAGCAATAAAAAAGTGCCATTGCTTATATCAAACCCAACTCATCAGTAGTGTTGAGAAAAAAAAAGTGATGTGAGGCAATACATATTTTTTTTATTTAATACTACATTTATTGGTAGTAACATTATTATTAATTCGCAGCGCAGGCTTCGTCAAGTGGAAAACAAAATCGAATCAGGGACAAGCTTCGTCATAAAACACACCAATGACATCCGCAACAGGCTCCGTCAAAGTTTTGAATCGATAACAAAAATATATATCTATAGGTAGTGGAAGGGGAAAAAGGACTTAACGAGGCTCGCACCGGGCCGCACCTGGCCCAAACGTTCCTATTACACTGGCAGCGTTCCCACGTTGTATCGCCAACGAAATCTGTGGAACCAAGTACGACCCGGAGCGAGGATCACACCCACTATCCCTGAGCCTGCGACCCACCTATAAAGCCTCTAGCCTCAGTAGCCCACGGTCCCGCAGTTCCCGTGGCAGTGGAGACTGCAACGGGCACAAAATCATTTAATAAGTTTTTTAATTTAATTAGTTTAGTCAAAATGCAATTTAATCCCACCAAAAACATTTTCATGTAAAAAAAATCATGTAAACTAATTTTGTTGAGATTAAATATTGTATCGAGACCATATGGCTTACACTGTCAAAAAGGTATCAGATCTCATGTAGAGCCAAGCTTCTAACACTACACGCTCTAACTCTGCAAGCCCTAACTTCACAAACTCTACTCCTTAATCAAAATATGTGGCTTGGCGGTTTCGCCACTATCAACATTTTACATGAAAATGTTTTTGGTAGGATTTTACTTCTGTTCTTAAGCCGCTTATGACAGTTTTTTTTTATGCTAAATAAAATGACCATATTTTTAATTTGTAATATAGTAAGAAGTACGTGTTCTTGTATAATTTTCAGAACTAGCATGAAATTAAGTTGGTTTGGGAAAACCCATTCCCCCAACCCCTAATTTAAGCGATGGGGGCCAATTTACAGAAAATTCTGAATATATATGTGTCATTATTTATAACAAGGAGTCCCTATATCAATTTTCAGACCTTTAGCAATACAATTTGAAGCAGTCTCATACGAACATCTATCCCTTAGTTTAAGGGGTTGGGGAGTAAAAGAAGCAAGATTTAGTTTTTTTTTTGTTTTCTTACTAATACTAGCTGTATGTAAGCTACTAAATTTGAGCTTTCTTGGACTTCAGTTAATACGGTTAGGTTAGGATTGTGATGACTATGAAGTTATCATCAGTGAGTAAGTGGCGAAATCGGTGTTGTTTTAGATATCAATAAAATCGAAAGTAACGAAATGATTGTTTATCAAGGGTTGTCCCTTGTTAAACAATCATTTCATATTATACGTATTCAATTTGAGATTGTTATAAAATAAACCTAACCAAATGGCTTCCACATGACGATATTTTCAAATATCACGAAAATTTTATGGTTTCAGGGGAAAAAGTTTTCGATGAAATAAGCATTCTAGGAAACATTTGTCGATGAAATGGAAGGACACCGTTTTAATAGTCCACTATTGGCAACATATCCCGAGAATTTAGTTTATCTAGTATAATCCAAACCCAAAAAAAATTACGAAGCGCTTCGGGAAAAGGTAGGTACTAGGTAGTGCCTTTGCGCTTCGCTTGACTCGTCTTTGCGGGGCTGATTAAAGTTCAGCCTTTTGCTGGCTTCATCAGAAACTTATGCAGATTAATCATAATCCCTATGTTTATTACAAAATGAATCACATTTCTTTTTTTGCTAAATTAGGGTAAACGACACCATGTTTGACACCATTGGTATGAATTAGGGCCGAAGGTGCAAACTTTTAGGGCTGTGTCAAGCACTGGTACATTTACTTTTCGCCCTTTTTAATAGTGTAAGGTGATTTTAAAGAGATTTAAGTAAGACTAAGCACGGGATTTGGAAATGACATCACAGATTTATGTTACTGCTTGGTAACTCTTAATAATTACGACGTCGGAACATTATTTCCGAGTTGGTCCGCGGAAGAGAACAATCAATCCGGTGAGTAACGACCCAGCCCGAATTGGCTTCGTTATGACAAAAATGGCTGAAAGATGGAATCAACCACTGGTATTCAATAAAACCGGCAGGCTTTCTTATGCTCGTACGATTCTGTTTGCTTAAAGTCTATACTTAAGGGTGGATAAAGTTGCTTTTGCATATTCACAATTGAAAAACACCTGCAGTTGTGACAGTAAACATTGGCAATGTATTGTATCGTGTTTCGATATCAGCTTATACCGTGACTTAAAGGGGTGACAAATATATAAACAAATGGTCGTGTTGGAAAATGTTAAAAGGACATGATATATTCTTGGCTTTAATATACATTCGTGTTTAGTATCTGTACGTTCCTAGACAGTACCTACGGCTACGTAATTGTGATTACGAAACGTTTTCTAAACTCGGACATTGTAACAATACGAGATTTCACCAATTTCACATCAATCGATTCTTCAAATGTGCTCTGAACGCTCTCATTGAATGAAAACTCGAAAATTAAACCTGGGAATTGACTTTATCCGTAGGAAATTCATTTATACGTTTCCAAATTATGATGCATTTACGTCACATTTTTGGTGGTCTGATGAGTAGAATAAACGTTGCATTTAATTACATTTTCACGCGTAATCACAACACCAGTGGTTAACGTGATTGGTACGAAATGATGATCGATTTCTGACCGAAACCCAATAATGCACAGAATTCTTGCCAAGTACAGAGTGGTGCCTATGTAAACTTTGTCTAAAACACTGTTCAGATGTATAACACATGTCACGAAAGACTTTTGTTGAATTTGCCTAATAGCCTATCATTTCGTGAAAAAAAAAACTACTAATAATAGTTTTAACGAGGACAATTTCTTTAAAGTCAATTATTGACTGATTGTAAATATACAAAGTATAAATGTAAACATTTTGTGGGGCCCAATCACAATGCTGTTTTACACTTAACGCAACAAGATAATACATATACCTTACGGTGTAGAGGATTGTAGATGTAGATTAATATTTTGTATTTTATACCTACCGTTAGAATCCTAACTTCCATATCAGAAAAATCATCACGTTGTCGCAAATGTTGGAACTTTCTTATGACATTCATTTCAAGACCCAATTCCTTCATACTCTTGTCACTAGCTAGGAGCTCCGCAACCTAGACATAACAAACTCGATTTTTCTCTAATCCGATATTGTTTTCGTATTGGATGGGCAATTACTAAATTCGCTGGGCACTTCACGTACCTACTCATCTACATCTTGTTTGTTACGTAACGGAATGTCTAATATACGCTAGTAGAAAGCGTGCCTGCTGAACCTCATATTACAAACAAGAGATCCAAGCTAGGTAAACATGACTGAGCGTGCCTAACTTCTTATTAACAATTGATATATTACGAGTTATAGGGATATTAGTGACTCCATTATTTACGTACCTGGACACTAACTAACAACCGATTCTTAAATTTCGTAAAAAATATAATTTAATTCAAAGAGCAATTATTTTTTGTTCCGGGCAATGGCTATAAAGTTTGGACTGACAGTAACGGCTTATTCGAGTAAGTAGGTAGTTGGATATTACAACAATGAAGGCAAGGTCTTCTGGATATAACCAAGGACACGGGTTGAACCTTGGCCTGTTGTGTCGGTAATTGCCAATACTGGGCGGTAACTTGCTATAACGTCATTTGTACCTACTGCATGCAGGCTGTAACAACGTTTGTTTTCTAACAGAAGGAAAATTTAGTTTTCAGGGTTTTATAACTGAATCGGAAAAAACGGAATCCTTATAGGATAACTTTGTTGTTCATCGGTCCGTCCGTCGGTCTGTCAAGACCCTTTTTCTCGAGAACGCGTGGAGGAGTTGAAGCTGTGAAAAATCAAACTTCACATTAACGTAAAAAAAAGATACGGCCATTTATGCCGCAAAGAACTTATATTTCGACACTCTCAAGGGAATCAAAATGATAGGGTACTTCCCGTTGACACAGAACTATGAAATTTGGCAGGTAGTATCGAACCATACTACAAATACATTAAAACAACTGAAAACTATACATTTCTAATGAAATCATACAAAATATAGTCCTTTTCAAAAGACATATTTGCAGCCCGGTTGCTTTAAGTTTGCACCTCATTTGTATGACATGCTATAGATATCAGGTGCAAACTTAACTCAACCGGAACCGGGTAGTTTATTAATGTTAGGGTAAGTGAAAGTCTGTTCGGAACCCTCGATGCGCGAGTCGGACCCATACTGGGCCAGTTTTTTTTTTATTCTGGGGTAGGTCGTAATGGGAGTCCTTGTTATTTTGTGCATGAAATATAAAGTAACTCACCAACAAACACGTATACCTACTTATTAACCGACTTCCAAAAAAAGGAGGAGGTTCTCAATTCGACGGAATGATTTTTTTTTATGGATGTTCACCGATTAGTCAAAGACTATTTGACCGATTTCAAAAAATTTTTTTTTTGGTTTTATAGAAGGTACTTTCTAGTTGGTCCCATTAAATTTTGGTGAAGATCTGATGATGGAATCCATGAGGAATTGAAGGAACTCCTCAAATATTGTAGGCATACATTTAGCGATTTTTGTATTATAAGAAACATAATAAGCATTTGCATTTAGAAAGTGTAAATTGGTGAAGTGGAACTGATGCAGAAGACCACAGAATGCCATCGGAACTCCTCATTGATAAATGATTTACGGGTGGCAACAAAATATTTTGATTAATTTAGCTAAGCAACTTCATAGTCACAAATTTAAATGTTCCTGATGAGAATGGTACCATCGAATTTATTTGATGTTGGAGCCGGAAGGTAGGCACCAGATCTATGTAATAAAATAATGTATCCTGTTTGGGCTTGTTCGAATCGTCACGAGATACACTTTTAAGTAACGATTAACTAAAAAGTGAAAATAAATAAACTTTTAAACAAAAAAATATAACCGACTCCAAAAAAACTAAAAAGTAAAAAATAACGCCATAATTCAGTTTCTTCAAATTACTAAGGAACCGTTTGTATACTCAATCAATACAGTATATACAATTAATGTTATTTTGGAGTCGGTGCCATCGTGTCACAGCTTACTAATATCGTCAATTTTCAATATTTTACACATTTTTTATATCGCACCGACGCCAAAATAAGATTAATTGTATATACTGTATAGATTGAGTATACAAACGGTTACTTGTAAGTAATTTGAAGAAACTGAATTATGGCGTTATTTTTTACTTTTTAGTTTTTTTTGGAGTCGGATTTATTTTTTTGTTTTATCATCTATGCTATTACAAAGTTGTAAAAATTAAATGTTTTGAACATTGAAGATATTTTCAAAATAATGATTGTTGCGGACTATTCACTCACTCACTAAAACGAAAAATATTTTGTTGTTTGTTGTGGCTTAATCACGTAAAATCGGCTAAACAAATTTCAACAAGTTTTGGTACCGGGGAGCTGGGTATCTCCGGATGGTTATAGGATACTTTTTACCCGACTTTGCTAAAGAAAAAAAGAGGGGTTATGACTTTTTCTCCTCCGCGAACCAAGTCGCGGGCGCCTTCTAGTATTGTAATATTAGGTCCTTACATATGAAATTGGCGTTTCATATGGCAGAAATGAAAACGATTTTATTTTATGAAACTATTTTTTTATTTAGTCAAAGTATGTACCATGGCTATCTATGCACTTTTGCCATCTCGAAGGTAGTTTATTGATTCCTTTACTAAAAAAAATGTGTGAGCGAGAATCAATAAAATATTTGAAGGCCGTTTGGACAGCCTCGTGAGAATAGATTTTTTTTCCTTGCATGAAGTTGTCCAAATTCCGAAAACAATGGTAATCAGTTGGAGCAAGGTCCGGGGAGTATGATGGGTGTCGAAGACATTCCAGTCGCAGCTCCCTTAGTTTTGCGGTCGCCAAACGTGCCGTATGTGGTCGAGCGTTGTCCTGAAGCAGCAGTGGGCTAGATCGATTGACCAATTTTTCAAGCTTTTTCACTCTTCCAATTTGATCCAAGTGAATTAAAATGGTTTTATCGCTCACACCGAAGCCTGCCGCCGCTAACTCTGACGTGGTTTGTGATGGATCTGCTTCAACAATTGCTTTTAATTCTTCATTGTCAACTTGTGTGTCCGGCCGTCCACGGGGCTTGTTCTGTAGGTTAACATTTCCAGAACGGAAACGTTGGAACCAATAACGTACCGTATTTTCTTTTGAAGTAGCTTCCCCATACGCATTGTTAATCCTACGAGCGGTTTCTGCAGCACTGGTGCAGAAGTGAAACTCATATTCGTAAATATAGCGATATTTTAAGTTCTCCATATTGTGAACAGAACGATCTGATAGAAAAACAAATGACGCGATAACAAATAAAATTCGAAATTCGAACACAGAAATACATGGTCTTAAATTTGAAATAAATTTGAATTTGGAATTCCTATTATAGCCGAACGCCACATATTTTGAACCAAAGTTGCCAGTTCGCCAAACGCCAATTTCGTATGTAAGGACCATGTAGTTAGTTTGTGCGAGTTGCAGGGTGGTGGTCGAAGTAAGCCTAGTAGATGGTAGGAAAAAAAAAATTCTATACTATCGTAAACGAAATGTATATTTAATGATATATATAAATAAGTTAAACGGACGATTTGTTCATTGAATCGTTTTTTTCGTATGTTTTTATGTGGCTTCATTACGTCAAAATGACTTAACGGAGGTTAATTTTGGTACACGGGAAGCTCCACGGATGATCATAGGATACATTTTACTCGACTACGCTGAAGAAAACAGAGGTTTACTTTTAATTTTTTTATTTTCCGCTGACGAAGTTGCGGGAACCTTCTAGTATATGATATATGCCTGTTTAAGTAGGTAATATTACCGACAAAAGGAAAAATTAAATTATTTTCTTTCTTCTTTCTTATTTAAAGGTAACTGAATCGAAAAATATGTTTTTGTATTCTTTGTATGTTTATATTTGTCGTTGTGGCTTCATCACATCAAAATGGTTCAATGGATTTCAACCATTTTTGGCATCATATAACCACAGATGGTTATATGATGCTTTTTACCCAACTACGCTGAAGAAAAAAGAGAGTTATGATTTTTTCTCCTCCTTTGACGAAGTCGCGGGTCATCACCGTCACCTTCTAGTTATTTAATAAAATCTCTGGTATATATATTGTCAGTGTCCAAGCATTATTCGTTTATGTAGCGGTAAACTAGGTAGGTATTATGTTACTGCTAAATATAAATTAGTTACATGTAGCCAATTACTGTGTTAAGGATGGAATAATACATTTATACGAGATAAACTGAACTTAGTGACACACAACTCCTTTGAAACATACAATTCTAATCATAGTCCTCGTTCAGTCAGATAACTTGCGGATGTTCAGAACAACACGATACAAGTCACACAACTCGTGTTTGGAAAATCGAAACCGCAAGAACCTGTTACAAACTGGTTTGATTTTCCTTATACTGTACCCTTAAAGAACTAGGTATGTCTGTTACGTTCGAACCTAGCTCTTAAATCTTTAGAATAAGATATTGACAACCAAGCTTGATGTAGCAGATAAAATAATATGCTTGGCTTGATATTAATGGACGCCTAGGTGCCTAGCCTTACGTTAGAGCAATTTTCATTCTAGCACAGTATTTAGTAGAATGACGTTAGCTTTTACAGGCGCACCAGATAATAATATAGAAAAAAAGAAAAGAAAACATATTTATTCAACGCCAGCAACAACAAATACAAATAACAAAAAAAAACAATTGACGACGCTGAAAGGGGTCACCACTCAGCTTTATGCCACGGCAAGCCGTGACGCTGATTTTCGATGGTGCCCTGTAACTTAAAACTAATTTATACTTAGACCTAGTGGGTGATATCACGAACACCATTTTTACTTCAAACATTAGTTTTAAAATTGTATTTTTATTATTATTTCAACAAATTTATCTATAATATCATCGTTGTCAGCTATTTACGTCCCACTGTTGGCCACAGGCCTCCTCCCATAGATGGGTTAGAATGGGCGGTAGTCCCCACGCTGGCCCTTCACATACACGTTTGAATTTTTTCGCAGATGTATGTAGCTTTCCTCATGATGTTTTCCTTCACCGAAAATCAGATAAAATGTCATGATTTCACAAATAAGATATTTATGAATTCGCTATGAGTATGCATCTCAGTATTTAAAAAATGCAAGTATAGATAGAAAATAAAAAATGGAAGGTAGTAAGTTACATTTCATTAATATTTGTATCAAACAGTATATTTTATTTATTTAATCTTTATTGCACAAAAGAAAACTTATTGTACAAAAGGCGAACTTAATGCCATAAGGCATTCTCTACCAGTCAACCTTAGGGCTAAGCAGAAAAATTGTATATGAGGGTTACCGATCATTCTCAATACAACGAATCTAAGTAGCAAATGATCAACGATAGCAAAGCCACCTAGTCATAGGTACTTTTTCCTACGACATGTATTTTTCTTATACCTACAGTATTTCTCTATGAAAAGGAACTCAAGTTTGTTTGCATGCATTGAACGAAAAAAAATTATACCTACACCAACACTAAAATATAATTAATTTGTATATACTGGATAAATAGAGTAGAAAATAAATTATTATGGGATGTTTTTTACCCAACTATGCTGAAGTTAAGAAGAGAGTGACTTTTATCTCTTCCGAGAACGAAGTTCACCTTCTAGTTTATAAATAAAAACATATTTAATAACAAAAAAAGGTCTTTAAATGAGAATATATATATAGTTAATAACAATAGTCTCGTGTCGTGCGTGACCTATAGCAGGAACACTCAGCACAAATTGTACTACGTTTGCTGACGGTACAGATCGATACGGTCAACAGGCACACGCGAAATGGGAATCACAGCTGGCGAGTATTTTTGTCGCCTTGAAACTTACCGCTCTAATACTGTAATAATGTTTCATTTCATACTTGTTAACAACAAAATATGGGTAATTATCGTCTTTCTTTTTATGGCATTAGAAATTACACTGCTGACTGTTTGCTGGCAGTGTGCGGATGTGTAGATATTTATGGAACTTAAATATCGCTAGAAGATTTATTTGGCTGGAAATCCGGAAAATAAGAAACAATATAATCTTGATATTTTCGTCTGTTTCCGCGACTATTACTCATTTAAATTAACTTTCTTATTTAAAGGTAACTGAATCGAAAAATATGTTTTTGTATTCTTTGTATGTTTATATTTGTCGTTGTGGCTTCATCACATCAAAATGGTTCAATGGATTTCAACCATTTTTGGCATCATATAACCACAGATGGTTATATGATGCTTTTTACCCAACTACGCTGAAGAAAAAAGAGAGTTATGATTTTTTCTCCTCCTTTGACGAAGTCGCGGGTCATCACCGTCACCTTCTAGTTATTTAATAAAATCTCTGGTATATATATTGTCAGTGTCCAAGCATTATTCGTTTATGTAGCGGTAAACTAGGTAGGTATTATGTTACTGCTAAATATAAATTAGTTACATGTAGCCAATTACTGTGTTAAGGATGGAATAATACATTTATACGAGATAAACTGAACTTAGTGACACACAACTCCTTTGAAACATACAATTCTAATCATAGTCCTCGTTCAGTCAGATAACTTGCGGATGTTCAGAACAACACGATACAAGTCACACAACTCGTGTTTGGAAAATCGAAACCGCAAGAACCTGTTACAAACTGGTTTGATTTTCCTTATACTGTACCCTCAAAGAACTAGGTATGTCTGTTACGTTCGAACCTAGCTCTTAAATCTTTAGAATAAGATATTGACAACCAAGCTTGATGTAGCAGATAAAATAATATGCTTGGCTTGATATTAATGGACGCCTAGGTGCCTAGCCTTACGTTAGAGCAATTTTCATTCTAGCACAGTATTTAGTAGAATGACGTTAGCTTTTACAGGCGCACCAGATAATAATATAGAAAAAAAGAAAAGAAAACATATTTATTCAACGCCAGCAACAACAAATACAAATAACAAAAAAAAACAATTGACGACGCTGAAAGGGGTCACCACTCAGCTTTATGCCACGGCAAGCCGTGACGCTGATTTTCGATGGTGCCCTGTAACTTAAAACTAATTTATACTTAGACCTAGTGGGTGATATCACGAACACCATTTTTACTTCAAACATTAGTTTTAAAATTGTATTTTTATTATTATTTCAACAAATTTATCTATAATATCATCGTTGTCAGCTATTTACGTCCCACTGTTGGCCACAGGCCTCCTCCCATAGATGGGTTAGAATGGGCGGTAGTCCCCACGCTGGCCCTTCACATACACGTTTGAATTTTTTCGCAGATGTATGTAGCTTTCCTCATGATGTTTTCCTTCACCGAAAATCAGATAAAATGTCATGATTTCACACATAAGATATTTATGAATTCGCTATGAGTATGCATCTCAGTATTTAAAAAATGCAAGTATAGATAGAAAATAAAAAATGGAAGGTAGTAAGTTACATTTCATTAATATTTGTATCAAACAGTATATTTTATTTATTTAATCTTTATTGCACAAAAGAAAACTTATTGTACAAAAGGCGAACTTAATGCCATAAGGCATTCTCTACCAGTCAACCTTAGGGCTAAGCAGAAAAATTGTATATGAGGGTTACCGATCATTCTCAATACAACGAATCTAAGTAGCAAATGACCAACGATAGCAAAGCCACCTAGTCATAGGTACTTTTTCCTACGACATGTATTTTTCTTATACCTACAGTATTTCTCTATGAAAAGGAACTCAAGTTTGTTTGCATGCATTGAACGAAAAAAAATTATACCTACACCAACACTAAAATATAATTAATTTGTATATACTGGATAAATAGAGTAGAAAATAAATTATTATGGGATGTTTTTTACCCAACTATGCTGAAGTTAAGAAGAGAGTGACTTTTATCTCTTCCGAGAACGAAGTTCACCTTCTAGTTTATAAATAAAAACATATTTAATAACAAAAAAAGGTCTTTAAATGAGAATATATATATAGTTAATAACAATAGTCTCGTGTCGTGCGTGACCTATAGCAGGAACACTCAGCACAAATTGTACTACGTTTGCTGACGGTACAGATCGATACGGTCAACAGGCACACGCGAAATGGGAATCACAGCTGGCGAGTATTTTTGTCGCCTTGAAACTTACCGCTCTAATACTGTAATAATGTTTCATTTCATACTTGTTAACAACAAAATATGGGTAATTATCGTCTTTCTTTTTATGGCATTAGAAATTACACTGCTGACTGTTTGCTGGCAGTGTGCGGATGTGTAGATATTTATGGAACTTAAATATCGCTAGAAGATTTATTTGGCTGGAAATCCGGAAAATAAGAAACAATATAATCTTGATATTTTCGTCTGTTTCCGCGACTATTACTCATTTAAATTAACTTTCTTATTTAAAGGTAACTGAATCGAAAAATATGTTTTTGTATTCTTTGTATGTTTATATTTGTCGTTGTGGCTTCATCACATCAAAATGGTTCAATGGATTTCAACCATTTTTGGCATCATATAACCACAGATGGTTATATGATGCTTTTTACCCAACTACGCTGAAGAAAAAAGAGAGTTATGATTTTTTCTCCTCCTTTGACGAAGTCGCGGGTCATCACCGTCACCTTCTAGTTATTTAATAAAATCTCTGGTATATATATTGTCAGTGTCCAAGCATTATTCGTTTATGTAGCGGTAAACTAGGTAGGTATTATGTTACTGCTAAATATAAATTAGTTACATGTAGCCAATTACTGTGTTAAGGATGGAATAATACATTTATACGAGATAAACTGAACTTAGTGACACACAACTCCTTTGAAACATACAATTCTAATCATAGTCCTCGTTCAGTCAGATAACTTGCGGATGTTCAGAACAACACGATACAAGTCACACAACTCGTGTTTGGAAAATCGAAACCGCAAGAACCTGTTACAAACTGGTTTGATTTTCCTTATACTGTACCCTCAAAGAACTAGGTATGTCTGTTACGTTCGAACCTAGCTCTTAAATCTTTAGAATAAGATATTGACAACCAAGCTTGATGTAGCAGATAAAATAATATGCTTGGCTTGATATTAATGGACGCCTAGGTGCCTAGCCTTACGTTAGAGCAATTTTCATTCTAGCACAGTATTTAGTAGAATGACGTTAGCTTTTACAGGCGCACCAGATAATAATATAGAAAAAAAGAAAAGAAAACATATTTATTCAACGCCAGCAACAACAAATACAAATAACAAAAAAAAACAATTGACGACGCTGAAAGGGGTCACCACTCAGCTTTATGCCACGGCAAGCCGTGACGCTGATTTTCGATGGTGCCCTGTAACTTAAAACTAATTTATACTTAGACCTAGTGGGTGATATCACGAACACCATTTTTACTTCAAACATTAGTTTTAAAATTGTATTTTTATTATTATTTCAACAAATTTATCTATAATATCATCGTTGTCAGCTATTTACGTCCCACTGTTGGCCACAGGCCTCCTCCCATAGATGGGTTAGAATGGGCGGTAGTCCCCACGCTGGCCCTTCACATACACGTTTGAATTTTTTCGCAGATGTATGTAGCTTTCCTCATGATGTTTTCCTTCACCGAAAATCAGATAAAATGTCATGATTTCACAAATAAGATATTTATGAATTCGCTATGAGTAATGCATCTCAGTATTTAAAAAATGCAAGTATAGATAGAAAATAAAAAATGGAAGGTAGTAAGTTACATTTCATTAATATTTGTATCAAACAGTATATTTTATTTATTTAATCTTTATTGCACAAAATAAAACTTATTGTACAAAAGGCGAACTTAATGCCATAAGGCATTCTCTACCAGTCAACCTTAGGGCTAAGCAGAAAAATTGTATATGAGGGTTACCGATCATTCTCAATACAACGAATCTAAGTAGCAAATGACCAACGATAGCAAAGCCACCTAGTCATAGGTACTTTTTCCTACGACATGTATTTTTCTTATACCTACAGTATTTCTCTATGAAAAGGAACTCAAGTTTGTTTGCATGCATTGAACGAAAAAAAATTATACCTACACCAACACTAAAATATAATTAATTTGTATATACTGGATAAATAGAGTAGAAAATAAATTATTATGGGATGTTTTTTACCCAACTATGCTGAAGTTAAGAAGAGAGTGACTTTTATCTCTTCCGAGAACGAAGTTCACCTTCTAGTTTATAAATAAAAACATATTTAATAACAAAAAAAGGTCTTTAAATGAGAATATATATATAGTTAATAACAATAGTCTCGTGTCGTGCGTGACCTATAGCAGGAACACTCAGCACAAATTGTACTACGTTTGCTGACGGTACAGATCGATACGGTCAACAGGCACACGCGAAATGGGAATCACAGCTGGCGAGTATTTTTGTCGCCTTGAAACTTACCGCTCTAATACTGTAATAATGTTTCATTTCATACTTGTTAACAACAAAATATGGGTAATTATCGTCTTTCTTTTTATGGCATTAGAAATTACACTGCTGACTGTTTGCTGGCAGTGTGCGGATGTGTAGATATTTATGGAACTTAAATATCGCTAGAAGATTTATTTGGCTGGAAATCCGGAAAATAAGAAACAATATAATCTTGATATTTTCGTCTGTTTCCGCGACTATTACTCATTTAAATTAAACAATTTAACGGATTTTTTAATCTCAAATGAGATAATATACAGGAAATAAATAATCCGTTAAATTGTTTTACTTAAATATAATCTTGCATTTAGGGGTTAAGGCATAATGCCGTACTATATATTTCACGTATAGTAAGTAAGTAACTACCGGTGATTGACGGGCTTTGTGATATCGATTGAATATAAAATATGTTTAATCAATATGGAATTTTTGAAGTCAGAAGTGGTAGTAATATTGGGGCTCAGTGTGATACATATCTCATATTCACACGATACAACATAACCTAGGTAAAAAAATTAAGTAAAGCCCTTCTTGTGTATGTACTAATAGTAACGTGTCCGTATAGACAATTTGACGTCTCATGTGGTTCCATATTAGAAAAGATAAATTCCATATCAATTGTGTACCGACAGCATGAAATATTTCGTAGCGACAAAAGTAACGAAATATATCAGAACAGATCTTTATTTGCATAGCAGTACGGGTAAGTTAAGATATATTCGGTCACTTTGACTGCTGCTAACTACCTATATGTTAATATTTTCTTCTGTTTCCGCGATTATTACTCATTGAAATAAAACAATTTAACGGATTATATCGCGTAGTATTTTTGATACACGGGTAGCTGAGCATCCATAAATGTTATAGGATACTTTTTACTCGACTACGCTCCTACGCTGACAAAGTTGCGTTGCTGGAGTGTCGATGGGTGGCTTTTAGTATTTCATAATCATAATGTTATTCATAAGTAACGACAAAAAATTATAAGTAGGTACAGTCAACCAATTGGAACCCTAGGCCACTATAGAACTATGTATACTCGTATCATCTCATTTTAGTACCCGACGTTTCAGAAGCTTTCCAGCTTTCCATGGTCACGGGAGGACCATGAATACCTATATGTTGCTGACTGTACTCTACGCACTACATGCAAGATAGGGCATTAGTTAAGTTATTAAGCCATACCTATTCAATCTACAGTACCCGGAATTTTTACTGTGTCTTCAAATTAGATTCCCACTTTATGTCCATGACAGATGTCTCATAAAATATCTGCGCGTGGAATAACATTACGCAAACTACCCCGTTCCACGTTATGAATACAAGGAAAAACCGATCAAGTGCGAGACAACTCGTGCACATAGTGTTCCGTACCACCGATGCAAAAGAAACGCCTAAAAAAGAATGTTCCTGTATGGTTATTTCTCTGTGAAAATTTCAGGCATCCGGGTACCCATAGAGTTAGAGCCCTGTGACTGACAGACAAATAGGCAAGCAGTCATATCAACAGCGGAGGTTTAAAAAAAGGGATACCTTGCAGTTGGTTCTAAAAATCACTTATTTTGCCCTTTACTCTGTTGCGCCTACCTGTATATTTTATACGCTTTCTGATTTCAGCGATAAAAGATTTCACGCGCCTTCTCTTGTCAGTAAATTTAATGAGCTTATGTGTATCTATGTTGGGGATAAATACGAACTCTAAAGTTTAAAAGGTAACAAGTTTCTAATCATTCAACGTATACTATTATATAGTTGTAAATATTTAATGTTTGTACATTGAAAATATAAAACTATTTAATGTCTGTACATTGAAAATATAAAACAAGTTATATGGACTATTTGAAGGTCACTGAATCGATAAATCTTTTTTTGGATTTTGTGTATGTTTGTACATTTGTCTTTGTGATTATTTTTGATACACGGGTAGCTGAGCATCCATAAATGTTATAGGATACTTTTTACTCGACTACGCTCCTACGCTGACAAAGTTGCGTTGCTGGAGTGTCGATGGGTGGCTTTTCGTATTTCATAATCATAATGTTATTCATAAGTAACGACAAAAAATTATAAGTAGGTACAGTCAACCAATTGGAACCCTAGGCCACTATAGAACTATGTAATTTTTTTCTACATCTTATATGTTCCTACTTAATAATAAGTAAGATTGTATTTAATACGGTCACTTTGACATTGACGTTCCATGGTGGCGTAAAATTGGAATCGGTTGACTGTACGTGATATTTTACTTTTACGGCGTCCTTTTGAAGGTTCCGTGGCTAAAATGGCACAAACGGAATCCTTATAGTTTCGTCATGTCTGTGCGTCCGTCCGTTCGTCCGAACGTATGTCAAAGACATGTTACTTAAAACTACAAGGTCTATTATGATTGGAGTATAGGTTTCTTGCACTAGTATAAGCCGCTACTCACCTAGGAGGTTAAATTTGGTATTGTGCAGCTGGATTAAAAAATGTGATATAATATAACTTTTGTATGTATTTGATATTACAATCTTGTGTACTAAGTCTAATTCTATTATAGTAGCATATATATTTCGTCGAAGCTTCCAAATGTGTTCATACAGTATTATTTTCCCAAAAAATCTCATAGAACTTTACTCCCTGCAAAGGCCCTCGGTTAAGTCATAAATTCAGTTCAATTTTACTATTATTAAAACCCACCACCACAATAATAAAGTTAATCGTCCAATCCAGTCACGTAATCAGCTCTACAAGAAACCCTTTCGATTTGATTGCAGATTTTATACTTCTGCATAAAATCTGTAATCACAAAACCAATCAGATATCTTTCGATACTAAGTCCGAGTAAATCCAGCAGCACTGACCTTAATAATATTTCTCAAGCCCCATAAGTCCGTAGTGATTTCGTACGACGGCAGGTCGGAAAACGGCCTAATTTCGTGGACGCAACGGACTACACCAATCCGGCTTTAATAGGTACGCCACGATTGGCTTCAGTCGTGTTTAATTACGTTAAGTTTCATGATACTTTACGGCTTGGCGTTACTAAGGCTAGATTCAACCAAACTGTAATAAAGCTTATTTGGAGAATATGTAGCTAAATTACTCAGAAATTGCACAATCAATCTAGGAATAAACGTTATTCCATATTGGTCGAATCAATAAGTCAGACATTTTTAACTTTACCGGATGCACCAGTTATCGCTTCATACTGCTTCACAATCATTATTAACACTATATCTCAGTGTAAGCATCACCAAACCCCAATACGTAAGTCTTTATTGATCTCGATGACGTCTTTAAGGTTGGAAATACGAGTATACCTACCTATTTCCTAAACGTGACAGACTAACCCAGTCCGGTTTCAGTGCGATACGGGATTAGCTTTAGTCGCGTTTAATTACGTTAAGTTAGGCGATACGTTACGGCTTAGTCGTAACTACAGGCTACAAACACTTGTATTGTTGGGGCTATATCTGCATACTGCTGCAGCTGAGTCTTGATAGCTGGATTACTTTTGTACGGCAAATCCGATTGAGATGTACTTGCTTTCAGAGCAGTAATACTTACGAGTATGGATGCTATTATAATTCATGTGTACCGAAATGCGTACGTTTGTCCTTTTTCCCCTTTTTTGCGAACAAGCGCTATAACGCATCGACATAATATATGTTTTTTTATTTAATAAACTTATAGAAAGCCACTGTTTGTTTCTTAAAACACTTGTAACTTGATTAAATATCTAAGGGACAAAGTCGCGGAAATTTAAGGATATTCATCGTCTTATATTTTGTAATATTACTATAATTTTAGCTACTCAGAATACCTATGCAACAAATCATCGATTCGTTAGACATAATACGATCATATTTAGCATTAGATTTTTATTCTATTGCTGATTTTCCGCATTAGGAAGGCTCTATAAATACCAGAGCGATAAAACTGTTCTCGTTAAAACGCGAAGCATTCTCTTCTAATGAATTCTAAACAATAGACTCCCGAGGAGTTCATTCTTCTAACTTCAACCTGACAGCCGCACAAATGAGACTCGTGTAGGTGAAATTATTAGAGGAAATAATATTTGAATCGGAAATAGGACGTAAAATATTAATTGAATGTGTCGTATTTAGCGAGCAAAGATACTTAAAAATACCAAACTTAAAATTGGTTTTACAAAAGTTCATTAACGCTAAAGTCCCATCCTTAGTTTTCTGTTTCTGTGACTTGCTGACTAGCGAAGAAAAAGTGATATAGTACTTCCGGATGTATTGTACTGTAGAAATAAAGAAAAAAGCATATATTTTTATTGAGGGTGAAAGATAAGCCTGGTTTAGCCATTCTCATGAGGGTGCATCGATGTAAAAAGATGAATGAAGGAAATTGTATTCATTTAAAACAAAACGATAAGAATCCATACTTATATTATAATTGCGAAAGTGTGTCTGTCTGTTTGTCTGTCAGTCTGTTACCTCTTCACGCTTAAACCGCTGAACCGATTTGGATGAAATTTGGTATGGAGATAGTTTGAGTCCTGGGGAAGGACATATGCTACTTTTTATCCCGGAAAAATACTCTTTTCTGCGATAAACGAATTTAAGGCGGACGAAGTCGCGGGCAGAAGCTAGTATCTTATATAATAAGTAATTTAATTTTAAATGTAAGGTAGGTAACAAAGATATTAAGAACACAATATATTAAGAGTTGAACCAATATTGATTCAGATCTTTAGAAATGTGGAAATACCACTATTTTGTTCCTATTATTGGTCCTGCTTCCTATTTAGTAGTTAGCATGGATTTTATTTTTGCAATCGAACTCTGTATTAATACTAATATAGTATCGTATCAATAATAATATTTAAATTACTAATAAAAGGATTACCCTGTCATTCACTGAACTAATAATTACCTCATAAGCCCGTATATACGGACCAACGCGGCCCATTTTATCCTCTCCCGGGCCCGGAAAAATAACCCGGCGATGACATACCTGTCAACCTTTGCTAACCTGAACGGGTACGCATTTAATTCTGCTAAAATATGACGGAAGCAAACCTTCCCTTCCCAGGAGTGTCTATAAAATATTTTACCAGAAAATTACATTTACAATATATGAATGGCGTTATCTTTCTCGATGTATATCTCGAATCGTAGTACTCCACTACGGCGTTAATTTTATCAGACGAAGGACATTTCTTTACAACCGTGTTCTAAAAGAATGATTTTTCTGTACAGGAATTAATTCGCCCTATTTCTCTAGTTCGTCAGAGTAGTGTCTTTTTCAGATTCTTAATCAATAGCATTAAAACAAGAGAACTGTTAATTCCCACACTTTGGATCGTGTCCCGATCTCAAGGAGATATTCTGACAAAAACAAGATGGTGCTTGAAAACTCAACATTTAACGATGTTATAATTGAACAAAATAACATAGCAAAGTAACAATTACTTCTTAAACATCTAATAATAAATAAATCGTCGCATTTAACTACTGTGTCACGCTTCCAAAGTTGAATAATTGTAAATAATAATTCTTATACCTACATAGAGTCCTCGTATTTTAATGGTCCTTGACTGATACTTAACTTTTGATTGATTTTCAATGAATGATGAATAGACGAGTACTGCTAGAGAGGATATTTTAAACGATGGTCATTTTTTGATCGGTCCTTTGGACGCGGTGCATTTGTACGCTTCTTATTCTTTCGTAATCACGTCATTCACTTATTTAGTTGCGATTTCACAATTCTCTGCTAGTTATTAATTAATAACAACTGTTAGTTTAGACCATTTGGCAGGCGTAAACAACTGTTAGTTAACAATTAACGCTAATAGAGCGTGATGAATTTGGCGTAAGGTTTAAGGCTATCTAATGATACACCTTTTATACAAATTATAACACGTCTTACTTTTACCTATATACTTAGTTTTCTTATAGAAATAATATCTTTGTTTCCAGAACTGGGCAGTCACTGTGGATCACAGCGATTGACCCGCATGTAGCGGTTTATGGAGGAGTGCACTTATATCGGGAATCATGGTGAGTGCTATGGTAATGTAACGATGAAAGATATACGCATTACACGTCTTATTGCAAACGTTTATTTGCTTACTCTAGTTATCAATGAGTCAGGGAGCTGAACTGAATAGGTATTGTATTTGTAAATACAGTCAATGACAAAGTAAACCCAATTTTAACAGGAGCGCTGTACAAACACTGAATGTATTCGATGTATTCCCAATATGGATATTGGCTTAGCACTTAGGTACAAAGAAGTTAAAAAGGTTTACTTTGTAAAGAAAACCTTTTTAAATGTATTGTAATAGGTTTGTTTTTTAAACGCTCTCTAAAATAGTCAATTTTATTTATTTAAACATGAAATGGAGAAAGCTATTTGAATAAAGTTATAAGAAAATACAGTTGCTCAAACTCACAAAAACATTCAAAAGACCCACATACAGATGATGTAATGTTTAGGTACTTGATAAGCTTTTATTATTTCATTATTTTCAAGTTATGACTTGAACCGCACTTATATGTAGATGCGAATTTGCATACAAATCTTTTGCAACTAACTGTTTTGTTAAGTTTTGTTTCACGTTTTTAGAATACAAAGTAAATACATAAAGAGCGACCTTCTAATGTTACAGGTAACGTCACTGAATTAATAACTTCTTTATACTCGTATTTAGGATGCACGAAGTAAACACTTTCAGGAATCTGCTGAGAAGAGAGAGTACTTCCAAGATTCGCAACTATCGCTTCTCAATGGAATCTTTCATCGCACTTTTCCAAATTTTCGACTGACGCGGGAAATTGAGGTTACAAATTTGTTTACAGATAAGTTAAGCGTACGTAAGTGCACATACTACGATTCACCCTTGTCTATACAAGCCGGCACTGCACTAAAATCAGAATGATTCAAGTTCGTTCAGCCAAAGTCAGTAGTTTGCGAGGCACCTAGAAAATAAACCGGTATTCGTGATAACCTCTTGGTTTTTTGGTTTTTAGGTTGTCACGAATACCGGTATCTAAGAAAAGATACTTTTAGAGTTTAGCAGATTTCAGGGCTTGTCATATACTTATAGCCTAACAGTTTATTTACTGCGAAGTGCCGTGGTCACCATTAAGGTATTTACACTTGGAGTGATTTGCGTTCACTGGGTTATATTCGTTGCTTCCCGTACGATAGAGCAAAACTTTGAAAAAAAGCGGCCAAGTGCGAGTCGGACTCGCCCATGAAGGGTTCCGCAGCCGTTTATACAAAAAAATGCACTACAGATGAAAAAAAATACGATATGAAAAAAAACACTAACAAACGAGCGTATCTCCCCGGCACTTACGTCTTTTTGCTGAGAAGCGCAGTCTTTTGGCCATACCTTAAAAACGGTATGTCCGGTCATGTTGAAAATAATTTTCGTTGAAGTATTTATTGAGCTTTATATGTGTAAATTTTTTCACATTTGTTGAACACACCGTATTCGAATATTCGCTAAATCTATATTTTTTTTTAGAAACCTCAAAATGTTTTTAGAAGAACTGTCGAAATATGTGCCACACATTGATATTTGCTGATTTTTTTTTTCAGTTTCGGTTACATGTATCGAGTGCCCCCTAGAAATATTTTTTATTTATTTAACTATCAAACTAAGTAGCGGTTTACACACGACACCTATGCTCTAAATTTCATCAATGTATATCTTATAGTTTTTGAGTAAAATGCCTGTGACATACGGACGGACAGACAGACAGACAGACATGACGAATCTATAAGGGTTTCGTTTTTTCCATGGAACCCTAAAAATGAGCCCTTCACTTGAGTGGCTCATCCATTGGAGATGGGTCTTGCTCGCCGCCTGTTCGTTTGTTATTGTGTTTCCAACTATGATCATATTTTCCAGACTTTTACCTCAGTCGCTACGCACAACGTGGCCGAGACAGGAAAGTCCTTATTCGTAGTAGCAGTATTATATATTAAACAAGAGCCATTCAATTAAACAGTATATTTTATTGGACACCACTTCAATCTATTAATAGGTACTTTCACCAAGACCAAGATTTTCGTTGTTTAAACGATAACATAGGGAAATGCGTATCTAGCTAAAACTTTAGTGCGAGCAGAGCACCCACCTCGCGAGTTCCTGGTCGTGATAATGATAATGTTATATGGAGGAAAAGAGCTTTTATCTCAATCTATTTTATCTAAATAGGTACTACAGTTTTAATCGCTATCCAATGTAGATAGTTACTACAAATAAGTAGTATCCCATACGATAGCCTGAACATTCGAGGTTGGTTTATACAATACTTTTTGCTCGACGAAACCAAAGCAAGAAAGAGGGTTATGACTTTTTTTCTCTCGCGAACTAAGTTACAGCACGCTTTCCGCCTTTTACAACAATTCCTTTATAACTACATTGTCGCTTACACTAATTACGTACTTATTTGAAACAATAATCCCTCATCAACAAATGAAACATTTTGAATACGCAATCAGTGTAGCACGTTTCGCATATGTCGTGTAATGGAAATTGTTCTTGTTAATTCGTTCGTTAAACGCGGCGGGGCTGGATCAGTCGGTACGTTGACAACTGACATAATTTTTTTGGTTTTAAGTGTTTGTTAAAATCGTTATTAATTTAAGTTTAACAGTAATAAGTTGGCGTGCAATTCGGTTAACTATATGTCATAATTTTGTTTTTTTTGCTGTAGGATCCATTATAACACATTACTTATTTGTGTGTGGTACTAACGTGATTCAATTAGTAGTACGCATTCCTTTATTATGTATAAATAGTTAAAAAAAACTACATAGGTAAAATTCTATACATCTAGGGACTTATCCATAATGACCATAATAATATGAATTGTTTTCTTTTCTCAAGTGTAATACAATTATATGTGAATAATGATGATGAAAGATGATGATGATATGATGTCAGTAGTTATTAAAATAAATAACCTTATTGTTGATACGATAAAAAATCTCCCGACACATCCTAGAAAAGACTTATACATTTTTGCAACTGTAGGATATTTAGTAATTATGTATATGTTTATTATTTGCTTGTGTGTCCTAACCGATCTCACGCAAACACAGGTACACGCGTTCTTCCCTCTACTTTGTCGGCGGTTAAGATCTCTTAAACAACTCAAATACTCCTGCTAAGTCCAAAAATTGGCAAGGCTCTTAAATCTCGTAGAGTGTAAATGGCATTCGTGAAATATGTAGAACCACATCACTCATCAGGCGAGCTGCCAAGAAAGCCCACGTTCTAGACTCGTATAGAGGCTATCAAATTTCGGTCGAGTATTCAGTAGCTATAAGGGTTTGCCATACCGTGACTACCATAAAGATCCGTTAGATTTACGTCACTTTATCCGGTTAAAAAATAAATCCAAATTATGAATGTCGATCATTTAGCGAAATTATTATTGTGACATTAGAACATCTATGAGCTATGATTTTATAAGTCGCTTAAAGTCGGCAGAATTGTCCCATAGTAATATTATAAATGCGAAAGTGTGTCTGTCTGTCTGGCTCACTGTTACCTCTTCACGCTTAAACCGCTGAATTGATTTGGATGAAATTTGGTGTGGAGATAGTTTGCTTATCCGCGATAAACGAATTTAAGGGGGACGAAGTCGCGGGCAGAAGTTAGTCATATTATAAAACTACACATGATGCCTATCGACTGAGCACCAGACATTTTATGGGCGACAGTACATAATAACTAGTCACAGTCCAGAATATAAATAACATCTAATGATTCTACTCAATATCGTTACTTGCTCCCGTCACAACTCCTGGCTAGGTATTACTCGTATTATGAGTTACACTTAAATAGTACACGCTTTACGTATGTTATGGCGAAAGTTTACGTTGACTAAATACAAATAAATGAATGAATTAATTACTTTTTTTTATTCTCACAAAATATACATCTTTATAAAGGTAATCGATTCATGTAAGCTGATAACTATTTAACATCGCCTAAATCTATTTTATGCGTTACGTACGCACACCCTACATCAAAACCAATTTAGTTGTTACATTTTTTCGGGCTATATCCGATAAATTCAATAAAGTTGGTATTTCACATTTTGTCATCGGGGGCGGAAAATACCTACTCAAACGCAATGCACTCGAATTTAAACCGTATCGAATGGTTTCATATCACATGGACGAATTTAAAAGTCTGCCTTGCATCCCAATTTGAACGGCTACGCATTCGTATAGAGTCGATAATACATTGATGTTTACTTATAACAATCGGCGTATTTTACAGCTAGTTAGTTGAAGCAAACATCAGTATTATTTGTGGTCAGTTTCCGTAATCGAATCAGTGTTCAAATTGTTGTATTCATAAAATTGGCGTAATGTGTAATCCTAATCATCTTTCAATTGGAATGCAAGATATATTTTTTTTTGAGCTCTGTAAAGTTAAAAAGACGGAAATGTTTAAAGTGGTCTCAAACGTAAAAAGATGAATTCGGTAGTGTTGCCTTCAAAAAATAGGTATATTTCTTCAAAAATCGGTATGCAAACAAAAAATGCCAAATAACGTTAAATCTCTTCATTTGAAAATTTACTTTTAAAATAATTAACATAATTTGCTTCATATTTTATTTTATCTGACCTTTGGTAACTATTTAAGAGGCAGATACTTCTAATTGACCTTAGCCTATTTGTTAACTAAAGATAAATCTAGATTATCGAATGGCCGATTTCATATTTAGACGATATATTGTATTCGTACAACATATAATTAGTTATCCCACAGTGCCACCAACCTATCTCTGTGGGATGAGGTGGCGCTAGTATCGACGTATCATTCATACTGATTAGCTAGTTCTTTATGGGTCCACCCGCACAGATAAAAATATTGGTGGCATTGGCACTTCATTAGCACTACATTGGATATATCACATAGAAATCTAGCCGTCACTCAGGCCAACTGCATCAAAAATTGGTGTATGATTTAAAATCGGTAAAAAAATCGGTAGAACATCCTTGATTTATTAAAAATCGTAGAAAATTCATTGGGTTTCGGTATTTTGGTAGCACAGACCTAAATTCGGGAGAAATACCGAAAAATCGGTAGTTTTGAGACCACTGTCAATGCGGTATGGCAATTAGTGGTTTAAGGGATGGGCAGGTAGGCCCACTTGAGAGGAACTTCACTTAACCCTACAGGTAAGTGAAGTTCCTCCTTGAAGTGCTACTACTACTAATTACATGGATATATCAAAATACACTCTGAATCATGGCAATCAGCAAAAAAAATAGAAAATACTAAACAAAATATAAATTGTATGTCACCGTATAATATAATATGATTAATTGATCAATAATGTCCATCAAGGTATTGAAATTAAAATATTATTTATTTAGTTGCATCTATTTCATGTAACATACTATACTATAAACTCACCACATACAATTACTTAATTTTTAGTATTTAAAGAATAAATGCCATAGTCAACGAAAAGGTCGGATAACCGTCAACAAATGATACTAAATGTTATTTTATTACGTCTCTTACGCACTGCATTTGGCTATTTAATATTAAAACAAATACACACTTATACGAATAATATGATAGATGTCTTAATCGTACTATTGGCAGAAGGGCCGGTACCAAGATGTTCTTACGAACGTAAAGCGACAATACCGCAATGTGAAAATCCATTCATAATAAAATTTAAACGTTAAATTACTATTTCTCCGAACTTAAGAACTGGAACATTAGGTCCATTTGGTAACTGTGCATAGGTACCTACATTAAGGAAACTCTATTTCAAATATTCGCCTTAGTTACAGGGTCCATCCTGTGAAATGACATATTTTGTTAGGTTAGGGTAAGTTACGAATACTAATAATCGATTAGAACTTTTCCTGAATACTTCTTATCACGTCTATATAATTGCTTATTTATTTATATTAAATTGTATTTCTCTTAAATTTTCTTAGTTTACACGCCCTGTAAATTTTTGGATTGCGCAATAAAGTTTAAATAAATAAATAAATTCATTAAAGGAACATTCCCAAAACGTCGTCGCTTACAAACGTCCTTTAATTTTGTCGTGGTTCTTATTATATTCTTCTAAAGTAAAACTACATTATGTTGGAAACATTTGAAAAAAATACTGACAATATTTGGCTTGGCACGCAAATTTAAAAATTTAAACAAATGCCTCGAAACCAGCGAGTCGCCGAGAACAGCTGCGGTCTAGACCACCTGAAATATAAATGAGGGCGGAGCTAAGGGCCTGTTCAGAACCCAAATTTGTAGCAATGCCAACAGGACCTAGAAGTGCGATAACACACAATGTGGCAACATCTAGTTACAAAGGAATAAGAATTACACAAAACATTACATTCAAACTTGCAACAATTCTTTGAACATGGTTTCGCTTTTCGAGTGCTTGGTTTGGCTTTACACTCGTACTTGCAATTGAGCTGCGCATTTCAAAGCAAAAACGAGTAATATGTTGAAGCGAATGTTAGGCAACTTATTCCTAAAGACCGCTTCGGACTTTTCACTTCAAACAGCATTTGCTCAAAAGTTAAATTTTCTTAAAATGTAAAGTTTATGTTCATTCCAAATTCTGGGGCATTCGGGAATTCAATTCCACTTCATAAAATTTTCAGGCCTCCTCCATTTTTTTAAACAGACACGATTAAATGTGTACTTTGTTCAAGGCCCAGATTATTGAATAAATGTTACAAATGCATATTAGTACCTTTTAATATTACGTTCTTTCTTATATCGAATCAGTGCGTTTTCCCCTTGTTTTACCTATACTTACTTGATTAATTTTAGTCCACTATGGTAATGATCAGATTTTTATAAAAAAAAAAGTATGTGACCATATGTGTTATTATCACAAAGTTTCAAAGACAATCCTAATTCACTTTTGCAGTGTTCAAACAAGCATTGATATCATTGCACCCAATTTTGATCATCATAGTTTGTTATCAACGACTTGTCAAATTAAGCAAAATAATCGTAAGAACTTAAGATTTTCTTTGCAGCGTTTCTTTTCTCCTCAGTACCCCTCATTTGTGAAATTCTGCTTGGTAAATTATTAAAATAAAATAATTAAGCCCTTCTGGCACATGTATAACTGTTTTTACAGCTTAGGCATCTGGCATGTATGTACACCTTTATTTGTTTTTCAAAAATGGGTAGTTTGCACAAATTGTAACTTTGACAGAGGAAAATATATCTTTTCTTAGTCCACCCGTGACCATGGAAAGCTGAAAAGCTTCTGAAACGTCGGGAACGCAAATGAGATAATATACGCGATTTAATCCGTTAAATTGTTTTATTTCAAAGAATTTAAGAATTTTAATTCAAATTCTTGAATGAAATTCCTGCAGAAATCTGCCGCCTAATATAACGCGATGCGACCGGGCGAGTCCCCATTCATTTCGCAAGCTTTAGAGAGTTCCTTTACTAATTAATTCTCTTCATGACTAACATTATACGTGGAGGTCAACGTAGATGGAAAACGTAGTTTTACCTATTTCGTGAAATATGTAGGTACCTACATACTACTTCGCTTTACCTACTAGTTTACTACTAAGTAGGTATTGGCTCTTTATTAACTTGTACTCGCTGTTCAGTCTTTTGAGTTATATTTTTGGACTTCATGGTTTGGTCAAAACATTAGCATGTGATAAAACTGCCACTAATTGAATCATCAATGAATACAGGTCTATACACTTCCTTTAGCGACATCTGTTATTTTGGCATTAAATATGAATTTGCTAGGCTCTTAACACACTCCACTGCCCATGGCGATATTTACAATATTTAGAAAAGTGAATCGCATCATCCCTATTCCTACACATCAATAATCGTACATCGGAAACATGTGAAATCGTGATCATTACCTACTCATTAAAGTCAACGATGTCAAACCCCGAAATTGACGCGCCGCTGTACGGATTTAAATCAACCTCGCTCGTGAAATTGGGCCATCGAGAGACTGCCATTATAAGAGAGCGGCGCGGCGTAATTAAATATTCATTTTCTCCATATTCGTTTTATTAATAATGTCACAGCGTTAAAATACTTTCAGAACAGATTTCAGGCGGCTTTTGGAACTTTCTAAAGATGTTTGACAATATACGAGATAATAAACATTTGTTTTGTCATCAGGGTGATGATAATGTCTTAGTTAAATTAAAAATACTTCAGGTTTGTGTAAGACAGATTGAAAGTATAGGTCCCATTCTTGCCATCCATTAGCAATTCATATTGATAGTTTCAAATTTATTTTTAGAGCTGCGTATCTTGTTATTTCAACAATTTTATAAGTCAATGAGGTATAACATATCTATTAGACTATTTACTGATACAGCACTTTATTTACGGAAAGTAGCTACATCACTTTCTTTTTATCTTCATGCATTCAGACTGCAATGACCTTGACCGCGCAAGCGTGCTCATTTCCACTGTGAACTTATGCATAGGGATGTGCAAAATTTACATTATGAATATTTTGTTCAGAGTTGTTTTTTGTTTCATTGTTTTTCCATAGGGTGTATAAATAAATATTTAAATATTAAGGGACAATGTTACTCAAATCAAATTAGTTCCATGGTATGCTCAATAAGGCTTGTGTTAGTTATGGGTACTAGATTAGACGACGCGCGTCCGATACATCCAGACTGAGGAACAAATATTTATCTCGTAGCGAAATTTGAACCCAGGACCGTCAGCTTCGCAGGCAGCGTCACTAACGCTAAGCTAAACTGGCCGTCGTCAAAATTATTGATGGAATGATACGCCTTATTTTCGAATCTATCGAATCGATTGGTCTGTGTACTTAAAAACTTTATTTGTGTCGTCTTTGTTTCAGAGTTTGATGACAATCATCAAGTTCGGGTACACCCTCGTGGTAGTCACGCTACTTTTAATGATATGGGCCTCATTATCCAGAGCATTAGAGGTAAGTAGTTGAACTGATTGATAATCATCATACATCAATCATTAATTGATCAATCATCATACATTAATTGATGTATTTTAAAATCTGGGGGCACGGCAGTGCCCCCGCCAAGTCGAGCAAAACAAAGGCATGCCGAACCATCTTTTCTCGAAGCCATTCACGTCATTTTTGACTACCTGTCATTTAATTGCTGATGAAGCTAGAAGCCTGAATTTTCAGTAACCAAGAGGGCATAATACACCTTAGGTATATTCCAAATTACAGTCAATTATAACTAATAGTTAAAGATTTATTGCAAGTCAAAGTTCCTTAATTTTGTCACTCACTCTGCACTCATCGATCATAGAAATTCTAAGGTACTTCTAGCAGATTTACAAGGTTCAACTTTAGTCTGTAAAGCACCAGAAAACTTAAGCATTCTGTAATATCAGTCTAGTATTCCAGATATAACAGCCGTATAAATAAATTTGTAATTCAATAGAAATGTATGCGATTACAAAGTTACATTTGCACCTCGGATAAACAAAACAATTTTTTGTTACTTAAAAGCGAAGTAAAGGAGGGGGAGGAAGAGGGTAAAGAAGGGGGAAAGAGGAGGGTAAGGAGGGGGAGAGCAGAAGGAGAGGATTGTGGAAAGAAGGGGGAAATGGGGAGGTGGAAGAATGGGGAAGCGGTGGGGCGGGAGGAAAGGAGGGGAAACAAAGGGGGAAGAAAGAGGAAGGTGGAGAACGGAGAAGATTAAAGGATGGTAAGGGGTGAGCGGAAAGGGGGGAAAGGAGAAGAGAGGGGAAGGGGGTAGATAAAAGACAAGAAAGAAAAGACAAGATACCAAATACCAGTAATAAGATATCAGATATAAGATATACCCGAAAAGAAAAAAAGAAGGACTACCTACAAAAAGCGATGAGATCCCATCAAAAACATAACATGTAAAAAAATTGCCAAGTCTCGCAATCTTTTCTACCACAAAAAGTTTTGAGATATTATAACCAAGTCGGTTAATTTATTTAGTAGTACCTGTCCAGGGAAGGATCTATCCCACACCTTTGTCATTCATAAATGTTCATCGAACTAACAACATGTTATTGTGACGGTTAATTTATTCAGTAGTAATCCATATGAGCATCTATCCAACACCTTTGTCATTCATAAATGTTCATCGAATTAGTTAACTAGCAACATGTTATTGTGACCGTTATAGTGACCATATCAATATTACACATCTTCATCTTTTTAATAAATAAAGTGAGTTGGCCATCGCACGGCAACATAATAAAATCTCCTTTCGGGCCAAGTTTACGTTCAGAGGGCTAATAAAATTAGGTAAGGTTTGCTGCATGTAGTAAACTACACTAAAGGGCAATAAATTGCCGTGTGCGATTGGCCAAGTCGTTTTATTTATTAAAAATATAATATAAATAATGTTTTCCGGGATAAAAAGTAGCCTATGTCCTTCTCCTGGACACAAACTATCTCTTTACCAAATTTCATCCCTATCAGTTCAGCGGTTTCAGCGTGAAGAGGTAACAGACAGACAGACAGACAGACAGACACACTTTCACAATTATAATATTAGTATGGATTAAAGGCAAGAGGAAAATCATTTAAATAGAAATAGAGCTGACAATTAGGGTATCAATTAAGGGTGTGAATGTCAAAAAATTTCTTCCCACAAAGATCTAAACTTTTTATACAAGTATGAACTATGTCCATATATTTTTAAAGTGACCCATTGTGAAACATATTAACCAATATTTCTAGCTCCACGTGGACACAGGGCACCCGCCATGCCTGTTCCAAGCGCTATGCACGTGCTCGAAGCCCGCCGGAGACCTAGGCATCATGACGTGCAAGCACGTGCCCATCCTGCGCGTGCCGGCCGCCGTCAACAGCTCCAAGGTCTTCACGCTGCAGCTCACTGACAACAGGATTAGGGATTTGGAGCCACATTTCTTCCAGGCAACAAGTATGTACTACAAGTATTTGACAACTCTACGTAGACTTAGCATTTAACACAAAACGCATAGTGGACAAGGGGCATGTCTCTGTGTTATGTACGCCCAGCAAGATAAGCGGTCATAAGATGGTGGCGTTTATCGAGCAATACATAAATCATATTGAATTAGATTAGACTAGTGCTTAAACATCACTGATAATTGATGGTAATTGTCATCCACGATTTACCTAAGTCCATCAAATTTGTCAGTCATTGCCAAAATGTCAGCCAAAGCGCAGGCATTCACAAAACCATCTAAGATCACCGCTAATCTAGCATGAGTGCATGACACACCACCTGCCTTATACGACATCTTACGATTGATAGACACCTCAAGTGTTTATTAAAATTAACTTTAGTACTCTTTATTACGTACCTCCTCTTAATTCTTGCACGGCAGGCTATCCATTGCCATCTAACTTGTAGGCAAATGTCATCGTATTCCATCATTGAATTGCGAGGAATTGTTTGGATTGATCCCTGCCACATTTATCCGCCATCGTCCTACGCGACAATATTTCCATCCCCATCACTTAGATTAGATGGTTGGCAGTTCACAACTGTGCGTTTTGCTAGAAATTTCGTACCTCGCACGACTCGCACTGTGGAATAAATTGTCGCCGGCAGTATTTCTGGACCGATCGACTTTCAAGCTTTCAAAAAAAGAGCATACTCCCACCTGAAAGACTGGCAACGCAATTGTGACTCGTGTAATTACCAAGAGGTGATCCGTCTGCTCGTTTGCCCTCTATAACATAAAAAAAACATTATGAGTAGTCTACCTCAACTCAACTATATGTTATAGCGCAAGGTTTCACTCTGGTTTTTTCTCGTCCAACATTATTTCTAGCGATGCAAATGTGCTCTATCCATTCTACCTCTTACCTATTTGTAAACTTAGCAACGTTGAAATTTCCTGTGACTATCTAAATACTACAGTAACAGCCATAAGATCTACGGCGTATAACAACATGACGAATAAAGCAAGAGACGACTGCTAATCGACATAAAAAGTCCGTTCCCATTTAACGATGCCATTTATGTTAATATTAATTATAATATAAATTTTTACACGAATTAAACTAGCCCCGTGGGAAGCTCAATAAGGCTTGTGTTATGACGACGTTATATTTAATAGATTCGAGTATATACTTAGAAAACATCCAAGACTCAGGAACAAATATGTATGCTCGTCAGCTCGTCACACAAATATTTGCCCTTACCGGGATTTGAACCCAGGGCCATCAGCCAACATTACTCTCGCGGAGCCAAACCGGTCGTCAAATTCGGTCGTTAATTGCAATTATTCAACATGCTACATAAACTATTGTAGCTGTTTAAGAGCAAATTGTTACTGTAATCTTTTTCTTTTTTCAGTTATGTCTAATATCGTTACTGTTAAAGTTTTGAAGTGCCATCTACTTTATTACTAGATATAACCTTGCAGTCTGCGCACGATCCAAAGTCCTCTTGCTTTTTAATACGCACGAGTTAATTCCATATTATCTTATTTCAGGTCTGTACAGATTGGCAATAAATCAGAACCCTCTGGAGACGATCCACGAAGAGGCGTTCTACGGTCTGGACAACACGCTATGGGAGCTCGAGCTGAGGCAAGACAAGCTAACCAGCGTGCCGAGTCGCTCCTTACGGTACCTGCAAAAGCTGAGACTACTAGACCTTACAGGTACACGCTCGGTTTATCTATCTCAAACTGTAGTTCCAGTTTGTCATATCACACCGCATTATAAGTCAGGGATGAATTGAAACAACAGCCTATGACATTTTACGTTTTTGCGGCTACTGTATGGAAACACGGTATGGTTGACCGATACAGGTGACCGGTTTAACTCCGATGAACTCCGATGTTGTTCAAGGTATCAGCGTAGAAGGGTTGTAAGTGACGACTGTCAGAATCATACTTGTCATGTGATGTGTTATATCAAAGACAGACGCACGCACAATATCGTAAAGTATGTATGAATTATCGTGATAAAGCAACGTAATTAAAAAGTCAGATTATTTTATCATAAATCGTTTAACCAAATTCTTACTACTTTCTTATTGTCGTAGTGTCTTAATAGTATTTTTTTATTATTCCAGGCAATGAAATAACAGACATATCAGGCGACAACTGGCGAGGCTTGGAGAACACGCTACAAACGCTCGTGCTGGCTGACAACTCCATTTCCAACCTGCCGGTGGACGCTTTCGCTGGACTGCCTATGTTGGAGACTCTGGATCTCCGGGGAAACCATCTCGCCATTATCGAGGCCGGCGTGTTCAGAGACGGCATGAGTAGGCTCAATAAGGTAAATCATTGACAAATCAGGCGACATTTGACTAGGCGTGAAGAACACGACCAAACTGAAAACTCCATATAGACTGACACTCCGGATCTTGGCTTTACTTAACTTACCCAAACCAAATTTCAAACCTTACTAACATTGGGGCTTCTCTGAACACAGAGAGGTTATGAGAGACTTGCACAACAGCCTACGAAGCTGACGGTCCCGGGTTCGAATCCTGTCCAGGGCAATGTGTTTGTATGATAAGCACGAATGTTTGTTCCTGGGTCGAGTATGTATTTAAGCATTATAATTAATTTCTATATTATGTATATCGTCGCCTAGTACACATAGTACCTGCTATGCTTACTCGTAATTAGGCAATACGTCAATTTTTGTAACATTGTCCCTGATATTTATTATTAATAACTTTCGAAAGAACTAATTCACTAATTATTTCAAAATCAGCGTTTAGTGTATTCAGAGCCTATGTCTACGATCATAGGCATCATATAACATGTTTGAACTTATCTATCGTAAGTACAATTTTGTTATGCAAATAAAATAATCAAATTAATCATCATCGTCATAGTAGCGTTTTCCTGGTTGCGTCCTCAGCTGCTGCTTTGGAGCTAGGGGTCCGCTTTCCCGCATTTTTGCCCCCTTCGCATGGTCTTCTGTATCCCTAGTTGTAAGACTATTGGCACGCATGGCATCCTTGGCGACGTCAAGCCAGCATTTCTTGTGTCTTCCCCTTTTTTCATATGTAACTCGCTGGATCCCGTAACCACGTTTTACAGAAAGCAGCAAGTTACACCACAAGCTCCTTGTTACCGCCTATGCGTAAGTGTAAGGGATCCGCAGAGTTGCAGGCCATTTGCTCAGTCTGTTCCACGTTGAGTTTGAAACCACCATTCTCAAGCGACTCCTTCCACGCATCCATGCGTCGCACCAGTATCCCTCTGTCCGCATCCCCAGTGCAATATCATCATCATACATGAGCATCATACATGTTGTTTAATAACTCGTCTAATATAACCCTGAACAGATCGGGACTGGGAACCAAGCCTTAATATACTCCAACTGTTAAGGGAGAGTTTTTTGTCCTCCCTATTGAATCAGAATCGCGATACATGTCACGGATAGTGTCAATATAGATTAAAATAATCCAGTTAATATGCGTTTTTTCGTAATCCTGAGAACCTTACATTTAAAGACATATAAGTTAATCAAACATCATGACTGTCATTACAGCTTTTGCTCGGAGACAATCAACTTACCTACATCCCGTACGAAGAGTTATCACCTCTGCGGCAGCTGAGGGTGTTGGATCTCTCCAACAACGTCATCAAGCAAGTGCCACCGCTGCATGAACTCAATGGTGTCAGACTGTCTCTGGACGTGTTAAAGTAAGAGACAAATATTTTATACATGTTCAAATACTAATCAATAAATATTAAAATATGTTATACGAGATAATTGATAGGGTTATTATTATTTAGATAATTGATCAGGCTTTACTTTGCGGAATTCCATATTAGATAGGTAATTGAATTATATTTCCTATGTTTTCCGCGAAATAGTGTCTTGTTTAGATGTGACAATAAATTGTGCTCACATGCACATATTTTCATGCAGTTTCCACAAAAAAATACGCATGTAAATACAACAAACCACCACGAGACAGTATAATCCTCGACACGTGTTTCGCCGCTCTGCGCGGCATCATGAGGAGATGCAGGAGATGTTGACTGTCTGGCCTCCACCCGACAATTGAAATGTCTAAAACGGTCGGCCCTATTTATACCTTGAATATGATTTTTCCAACTAAGACATAATCCTTTTCCGCAAACATACGTAAGGTGTTAAAGGATGATTATCTGACAAGGAATGGCTGTTTTCTAATAAATGTTAAACATACGCAGTCCAATGCTCAGTCACAGTAAACGCCGGACCATGCACATTTCCTGCATCTCCTAATGATGCCACACAGAGAGCTCAAACACGTGTCGAGGATTATACTGTCTGGTTGTAGTTTGTTATATTTGCATGCGTATTTGTTTTGGTGGAAACTACTGAAAATATGCGCATGTGAGCACAATTTATTGTCACATCTAACCAAGATACTATTTCGCGGAAAAGCAAAGCAACTATAATCCATTAATCTTATACGAGATGTTCAAATATTACAAAAAGTACATGCAACTAAAACCTTGTTTCAAATTCCGAAGTGGATGAAAACTTGAATTCTCTTCTACCAATTGATATTTGTATTTATTAGTGGTTGTGGTTATGAAAATCTACACTAAATTATAAATGCGAAAGTATCTCTGTATGTCTGTCTCTTTGGCACCTTATGGAAAGAGTTTGAGACCCTGAAAAGGACAACCGATCATTTTTATTAAAGGGGGGTGAATGTTTTTATGAAGTTATGCATTATGCAGTTATGCAATATATAAAATACCTACTGATACAGGCATCAAGCCATTTTTATCAATACAAACACAGACTAAATTATATTTACGAGTATTTATCGCAGCAGTCGATTTGAAAAAAATAATCTTAACATTTTCAGATTGGACAACAACGTCATCACGATGCTCTATCCTGGATCGTTCAAGTATTTCAATATCCTGAACCAGACATCCCTTGATGGAAATCCAATCTACACTCTAAGGGTAGGTTAAGAATAACAATAACAAACTACATCACACACACACACACACATATTAAATAAAATTCAACCCTATCCACACAAACTACGTTGTTGTTTGACTTTTGTTACCACTGCTAACAGTTGGGATTTTTCCCCCATCTGCTACCAGATAGGTACTAACATTTGTAGCTACTGGGAATATAATCCCCAGTTGTTACCACTAAAGTAACTGATGTCATTGGTGTTGGTGGTATTTTTCTTTACCAGTAAATAGTTACCACAATATGGTAGGAATATCCCTGTTGTTTTGACCATCACTATGGAAAGCCCGACTATGGGTGGTCATGGAACTACCATAAGGAAATGGGTTCTTCATCGAGTCTATTTTGCAAATTTTATTCAGTCTAAAACCAGAATTAACCAGGAGCTATATATTGTAGGAAGATGCTTTCCGTAACGCGAAGATAAGGACTTTGTCGCTCCGAGACTGTGGCATCACCGACCTCTCGCCAGCTGCCTTTGCTGGCCTCGAAAACAGCCTCCAGACCCTCGACTTGTCGGAGAACAACCTCACTATGATCTCTAAGTTCATGCTTAACAAACTCGACTCACTTCGATTCTTGAACCTTAAGGAAAACAAGGTGAGTGGGATTTTGCCTGCGTTTGCCTCCATTTATAAGTAAAACATCATAACTCAAATTGATTGATACAACTTTAAAATAAAAATGTTTTTTCCTGATTTTTTTTTTAAGAAAATAAAAGATGAAAAGTACAAGTCTTCTTCATTTCTCAAATCACAATTTATTAATTTTGCAGGTGGATATAAATTTGATAGCAACAAATACGCCCTCGGAATTTTCGCAGTCGAATTTCAATAATTTCCAATACAAGCTATTCTACTTGGACGTCAGCGGCGCATCTTCTATTGAGATGAGCTTGCAGGACGTGAGAAGGTACATACCTGCAATATTTACTTATTTGAACTATTTTCTGCTTTGTGTCAGTAACAGATCATCACATTTTACCCAGGGTATCTTTCGAACCCCTGACAAAGGGAAGAGAGGCGTGTTATGAATTTGATATGTATCTATCTGTGTCATTATAACTCTTGAATCAGTGAACCGTTTTCGATTTAGTATTTCTATATAGTGGATGACTTGATCGAACGTTTAGTTTATTCATGATTAAAGAAAATCGATTTATCCGTTTTAAAGTAATTGGTAATTGTAATTTATTTGTTAGGGTTTTTATCGTTTCAAAGATTAATTGTTTGTTTTCAATTAGAGGCATCTAGAGTTAAATGGTGTATATTTAGGGTTTAAACATGAATGTATAATTTATTCCAGAATGAGATCCTTACGATACCTTGCTGTAGGCAGGCTGATTAGGAGCAGCATCAGATCTGAGGATTTCTTGGAATACGGAGTAGAATTGGAAGATCTCAAGATCTATGGAAGCACAATTAACAGAATCGAATCAAGCGCTTTCGAGCACGTCCGGTCTATCAAAACGTTGGACCTTTCCGAAAACGACATCGACTTTATTGACCCCTTTGCTTTTGCTGAGGTATAACCGATTGAAATGATAACAATATATGTCAAGGACTACATTTGTTTTAAACAAATCTAATTTGTGTTTTTATATTTCAGCTGCACAGTTTGACGACACTAAAGATTGCAAACGGCTTGGCAGACACTGTAAAAATTCTACCTTTCGAACCTCTAAAAGCACTTATCGAGCTTCAGTATCTGGATTTCAGTAATAACAAACTGAAAAATGTACCTGATACGTCTTTTCATTTCTTGTATAAACTGAGGTCATTGAATTTACAAGATAATGCCATTGACCACTTCTCGAAAGGAACTCTGCAGGTAAATAATTAATGATCTTTGGTTAGTAAGCTAACCACACGAAACTACAAGTCTGTCAGAATATTAATCGATGTTTTCTTGTAGGGTGACATTCACAAACAACTGGAATCCATTTACTTATCTCACAATCAAATGAGACAAATTGTCCAGCACACATTTGTAGATCTGAGAGAGCTTCAAGAAATTTTTATTGAGGACAATTTAATAGAATTAATTCAGAGGAGAGCTTTTACTAGCTTGGATAACTTAAAAGTTATTAGACTGAAAGGAAATAGAATAAACGAAATCACTGAAGAAGCCTTCCAGAATTTGCCTGCACTTGCTGAGTAAGCAGTCTTTGCACTTACTTTTGAGTTTACGAGTAATGAACACTAAAAATAGTGAATAAAGTAATTTAATAATTTTCTTTCTCTGCAGGCTAGACATATCATTCAACCGCCTATATACATTCAAGTTCTCGATATTTGACCAAGTGGGCTCGGCGACAGCATTGAAAGTAAACGTTTCCTACAATGAAATATTTTCACTAACTGATTCGAATGCACCTAGTTTCTTCACGTCCAATTTCTATGCGCCTCCTAAAGCGCAAAGTGAGTAATATGGTTATTATTTTTTACCTAAGAGCCAATATAACAGCTGCACTTAACTTTTCTATAATCAATATTCTCACAACCTATATATACCATTCTCACCTCTCATAATATATCTAATATTATTTATGTGATTGAAGTAGACAAACAATATAATCAAAGATCATCTGCATGTTTTATTTTTATTGTATCACTTTTACTTTACACTATCGCATTACTTGCACTTTTTTTCTTTTTGTTTTGCAAACAGGACTTATTTCAGATGAAGAGTATCCTGACGAAAAAGGTGATACTAACGTAAAATTTTAAGTGTTTTTTCTATATTAATTTTGATAGATAAACTATCCCTGCACGTGGTTTAATCGCTGTTAGGCGTCGCTCTTCTAGGGCCTATCGATTGTACTATCTAGTATCTAGGGTCAGAATATAAGCTTCTGTACGGGACAGCTACACATGTTTTGTCAAAGGAAGTGCTTCATACACACCGGGTGTATGGAGCAATGGAACGTGAAACAACATTCTTGGGACAAAACTTGCTACAGTTACTTGCACTGTGTGTGTCCACTATTTTAATAATGTTGACTGTGTTAATTTTTTATACTCCGCCAATATTGAGGATCATTTATCTATCATAAATCTTAAATTTAGTTGCTAAATCTATGTATTCGATTTTTTGTAATATTTATGTAAAATTGTAAATTACCTGTTTGTAATGTCGAATTATTGGCTGCTTTCAGGTCTTGGAATGGTGTCAGTAAACATCAGAGTCTTAGATTTCTCACACAACAATATAACGTATATTGCGCCGTATTACTTCAGGTAAATATTATGTTCGTCTTGGCAGATTGTTACGTGTATCTATGTAGTCAGAGTATGGAAATATTATTATATTTTCGTACTTATAACTATTTGTTTTTTTTTGTTCTTACAGGCATGCAGATTTAACGTTATCGGAACTACGACTCTCGCATAACAAGATCAGAAATGTGACCCGCGACGTCTTTGGATCTATGAATATGTTGCAGTATTTGGACTTGTCTCATAACGAAATATACGATCTGGAGTACGACTGCTTCAAGAAAGTCAAAAACTTGCAGGTTATTATTTACTTCGCTATTTACGCCTTTAAAAATTATATATAATATTTATTATAGTTTCTTAATTCCTACTGTTTATAATTTACTTTCAGATATTGGATCTTTCCCATAATCACCTAGTTGAAATTCCGATTGAAATTTTCCACGATATGTTGTATTTGACTTCGGTCGATCTGTCCCACAATCGCCTGAGGAATTTACCCGACAATTTGATTATTTCACCTGCACTGGAAAGGTATTACATATCATATCATACATATCATCCTTACTTTGGCTCTATGTATGGACTTAAAAAAACTTGTAAATTAGATAACTCATGCATTCATGATTTGATTATATATTCTATGAATTGAATTTGTTTCTTCTACATGCATAGTTCTGAGACTTAGACGATTTGAAATTGAAACTTGTAATAAACGAAATTTTGTATCAAATCACCTATCAAGCGCTTCTGACACTCATCTGATATATTAATTTTAACTTCTACAATTTTCTCACATTAACACGCAATTCCCAAAGTCCCGTTATTGTGACATGGATAATGACATTAATGGCACTCATATGATTTCATTTCAGATTTGATCTGTCCGACAATCAACTATCGAGGGTCCCAACATCGAGTCTATCGTCGGCTGCAGCAGCCAATCTCGTAGAATATGACCTAAGCAGTAACACTATTCCTTCCATCGCCATTTCTGATTTAGTTCAGAGATTTAAGGTATGATTAAATATATATGTTTGCATTGTAGTGTTACAGATTTTGGTATAACTAATTCAAGTAGTTTAAAAACTAACAGCTTGATTCATTATTAAATCTGTGGAAATGTTATTTATACAGTTTGAGTTTTGAAACAATGAATTGAAAACTATTCTTAGGATTTTTGAAAAATGATCAATGGTGGCAAAATTTTTAAACTCCTAATAAGCCATATTCTTTTTAAAAAATAATTATTTATTTTTAGATTGTAAGTTGCGACCTTATTCATTGATTGTTATCAATTTGATGATTCTTACTTATAAAACGTAAGTAGTGTATAAACATTCATTGCTCCTAGTGCCGCCCTAAGATGAGAGCTATCATTTGTTTTTTGTACCTAATATAATTTGCAAATGATAGGAGGGTTGTAATGGGACATTATAGTGATAATGAATATTTGTACAAATAATTTTCAGGGCCTTATTCATAAAAAGTTACAAAAAGTCATTCCGTATCAAAAAATACATAATTCATAAATTCATGAATTAATAATTGTAACGTGTACTTTAAAACTTTCATTAGCAGCTCGAAAATATCATTTTTATATAGGTTCTTACGTGGGTACATACACGGCGGTTCCTAGTTTAAACCTATGTTTCTTCAATTATAGTGGGAATTGCCGCTGCAAATGGAACAGGTGATTTACTTTGTGATACCTCTTTTTCGTAAACGATGAGGTTCCTTTTCTCTCTTGTCATTTTCTTTCTTGGCACTAAAAAGACACTATTTATTTTAAGGTTGGCTCAAGCACCAATTTTTCTTTTCTATATTTATAGCTATTGAATTTGTACAAGCTACACAGTAAATCAAATGGAATATGAATGATATTTTAAAAGGCGCAAGAATGCTAAATGGGCATAGTAACTTATTTCCAATATTTTTTTTATGAATAAGGCTGTACATTTTTAGTTGTTTTCTGAATAACAAGTATGATTTGTTTAATATAACCGCAAACCCGTGTGATGGCGACTAACGAGCTCCGTAGTTACTGCCAGTGTGTGCGTAGTTGCTAATGTGTTGTCCTATCCCTGCATGTGTTGCCAGAACCCCGATCAAGTGGGCGAGTATTGGCCCGACGAACAGGACTACAGCGATGAATATATGTACCACACAGCTAGACGAGATCACCAGAGAGTGTACCATCAAAAAAAACAATATCCGCAAAATATATTGTATAAGGTAGAACTTTTCGAAATTCAAAATTATATTTCGTATGTGGTGACGATCATTTTGTTCGTCTCCTTGTACACCTTAAGTAATGATTTAAGGAATAATTGAATAGCAGTAAATGTAAGTAAAGTCGTTACTGACATTTACTGCTATTCAATTATTCTACCTACACACTCAATCATGCCTTCCCACTTTACAGCGAGTAGTCACGATGTAAACCAATGCCAGACATATTTCCTCTTCTACCAATTGTTGAGTCCACCACATTCTAATATGTGTTATATCATCGTAATCATGGTCATCAAAACATCATTTGTTAACCACTTCTAACAAATTATTTCACGACTATTTATTGTGAATATGGTTAAGCGATTAATTCAGAAATTTTGATTTTCAGTCCCTGGCCTGGCTAGATTTGTCGGACAATCATTTGGTTCGCATCGAAGGGGGCACATTTACAGCATTGCCGAAACTACGATGGTTGGATCTCAGTAATAACTCTCCATTTAATTCCGGGGACCGTGAAAACAATGTCTTCAAAGGACTAGAAAGAAAATTGTCCCACTTAGGTCTAAGAAATGTCAGCTTATTACACGTACGTAAAATGAAATAATTATTACATTCACTGTCGTCTGTATATTAACTTAAAATTATTTAAATCACATAACGTTTGTTTTAGGTACCGCTGATGCAACTGCCTAAACTTAAGAGCTTAGATCTCTCATACAACAATCTCCCATCCATACCTCCAGACACGACAGCCAAACTGACTCATTTGAGAGAGTTGGATCTTTCATACAATGATCTCAGCACTGTGCCAGTGGTAAGTTATTGTTTTTGGTTATTACAACTTTCATTATCTAAATTACTAAACATGTTCGCATCATAATGTTTTATGAATAAATGTTTCATTATATTGCAAAGTTCAACCTTTTGTTTACGATATAAATAAATTGCTAACACTTAGTCTGAAATATTCACCATATGATGATGATATGTTTTATTGTTTATTTCAGGCTACACATTCGCTAAATGAACTGCGCTGGCTTTCTTTGTCTGGAAACCCCATAACGGCTCTGATGAACACTAGTCTTTACGGCATATCTCCTCGGCTGGAATATCTTGACATTACGCACCTTCGACTAAAAATTCTTGAGGTATGCTTCGAATAAAATCATGAACTTGAATTTAAAGCCGTAGTTTGCCTTGGATTATACTAATTTTTATTTTCTTTTAGCATGGTGTCTTTAGCAAAATGTATGGGTTGAGAACGCTCAAAATAACTGTATACGACAGTGTGAGAGACTTCAGCGCCCCAAAAATGTTGACACAAAACGCCGCTTTAGAGAATCTTTTACTAGAAGTTGAAAACCCAGCTATTGAACTTGGTAAAGAATTAAGTGGCCAATTGCCTTGTAAACTCAGCAACATTACTATAACCGGACGAGGAATGAAGTATCTATCGCCATATCTGCTAAGTGTATGTACAATTTTCTCACTTTTCACATGAAACGATTGTTTCCATCTAAAACTAAATTAATTGAGCTTAACTTTTAGGGTGTGCATTCGAAAGTCCTGAAGCTTACAATTTTCAATACAAGCATTGAAGAGATCGCTCCTGAGGTGTTTTGGCGACCAGGCCGCGTGAAGAATATAACCCTTGATTTAAGATCAAATTATCTAATAAGAGCACCTAACCCGAGTCAAATGGAATGGCCAGGAGTTCCCAATAGCGCGTTCCTTCATGACATTCTAGTGGCTGATAATCCTATTTACTGTGATTGTGGAATCGGGTAAGTCGTACTCAACATAACAAATGAAACACCATTATTACTTCAATATTATTAATTTAATTATGGTAATATGTAGTCTAAAGTGTAGTCATAAAATCATGTGGTGTTTCGATGTTCGAGAACCTTACAATAAAAAAAAATCGCAGCTATACCTCGACTTTGGGTTGGCAGATACGTAACTTTAGTGGTTTTCTATTTTAAAGGTGGATAGAAGCATGGGACCGCAAGAGAAGACAATACCTCTGCGAGAGCCCTTCAAAGTGCGTTGCAACACGGGATGATATAAGATTTGCGAGGTGTTCCTACTATGACAACAGAACCCTTAGCGATGTAAGTAAACAATATTTTTTACTTTCGGTCACATAAATAAGTTGTTTATAATGAATAGTACAATATAAGCCGAGGTATATTAAGACGAGAATCATCCAGATTAAATCAAAGCATTATGGTGAAATCATTGCAGTTTCATTACCACAGAAATACAAAAATCATTAATTATTATTTATGGTAATTAATGATTTTTGTATTTCTATAAACGTAACGCATCTGAAAAATATTTTTCCGTACAAAATTTTGGACACTTGTATGAGATTTGAATGTAGGTAAAACGATTCTGAGTAAGATAAGGCCAAAAACCATATTAAAAAAAGATAAAGTTTACTTAAGGTAGATTTTTTTATTTTCTTGCATTATGCAATTATTTAAAGTAAATTTCCACAATTTCGTTTGTTGCAGGTAATGGCTCGAGATTTAGACTGCGGTTGGAGTAATGCATTCCGAAGCATGCCCAACTTCTTTATAGTAATAGGCATGTTGATTTTGACCTGCCTTTATGTATGAGGACTATATTGGCTCCTTGGGGTATATGAAGAGTTCCACCTTATCCTAGCACGAATATATGGTATTTAAAGTGCCATATTCTTTGGGTAATTATTTTAATTGCTCAACTTAAAACAAAAATACACAAGGACGATAGAAACTGTCCTGTTTTATAACCAGAAGAGTGAGATGGTAAAGTAGATTTTGAAATCGATTTTCTATGTGCATGTACCTGTTTGCGTGGCCTACACTACTACTCATTGAATCTCCCAAGATGTGATCCCAAATAGCCAAATCTAGATAGTCTTAGTGATATAGACACTTAACTCGAAATCGTTGATAACAAAGTGAAGCCGAGTGAGAGACGTGATTTGTTAATGGTATACATGAATTTTGTAATTGAGTGACGTAGATAAAACTTTAGTGTTGTCTACCGTGAGTGGTTAATTATCGTTTTAAAGGAAGTAACGACGGGTGTGATCTCAAGGGATTGAATAGCAACTGAAAATTATTTTGTTTTATTTCTTTACACTTGTACTAAAAGTATGTAATGTTAAAAACTGTTTTTGAGTATGTAGAATTAAGATTTTTTTCAGATTTCGCTCATTTCGTGCACTGCCTTACAAATAGTTCTCTGCGATTTTTGTCCAGAGAAAATGTCCAACATAAAGGTGCGCTTGTAATGATGGTGAAATCGAAGGATTAAACATTTAATCCTATATGTGTGGAAGTGCACTTAATGCGATTAGGAGTTGCATTTACGTCGGTTTAAGATTTGTTCACAGGAAAGCAATGACTTAATGTTGAAGGTATAAGTAGACTGCATTCGCTGAAATGAGATGTGTTCGTCCATTAATAAGGTTTACAATATTATTTAAGAATATGGTTTGTGTACTAGTAACCTTTAGTCGTAGGTCGAACAACTTTAATAGATATCTTCTTATTGTCAATCAAATGGTCGTCGTCTACACCATCCGAATGTAACTTATTTGTTTTAGTAACTACATACATATTGCATATTGACTGTGTTCTTAAATGTTTGTACAAAAGTAAATGTCAACATATATAATAAAACTTATTTCAGAGTCCCTATCTCTCTTAAAAACAAATCCGTTAATTCTGTACTTATTACAAGTATTTTTTTTATTGGTAGAGCTTTTATGATTTAAATACTATTATTTAAGGACCAGTGTAAGTTATATTTACGTGTAATGTGTACAGAATTAATGAATTTTCATGTTTACGCTGTTTCTCTCCATTGTTTAGCTGTCTACAAAGTCTATCGAGTTAACTGTTAAATAAACATATTTTATTACATATTTAAATGTCAGTAGCTCTTACTGTATATGAAGCATGCTATAAGTTATACAAATTTTAAGGTAGGATATTATTGACTGATTTGGATATTCAGAACGGCAGGCGGGATTTTTTTATTATACGCTTATACCTATGCTCATATTTGTTTAATTCAGAAATACAGTTTTCGACACGTTTGGCTCAGTGGATTGTACAACGGCCTACGAAGCTAGCAGTCCTAGGTTCGAATCCCGGCCAGGGCAACTGTTTGTGTGATGAGCACGAATGTTCCTGGGTCTTGGACGTATTCTATGTATTTAAGTATTATAATTTATGTATATATTATGTATATCGTCGCCTAGTGCCCATAGTACAAGTTTTGCTTAGTTTGGGACTAGGTAGATTTGTGTAAGATTGATTCTGATATTGTTTATTTATTTACAGTAATAAAAAATCTTTGAAATTGTAAGTTAAATGGAATCATGTGTTTTCGTAAATCATGAATGAAGATGAAGCGTGATCAGTAGGTACTTAAGCAATAAATCGTGCTCGCCGTTCTAGTGGTGTACTGATGGTTACAGTAAAGTGTATAGGTACGGGCCGCGGAGCGTTTCAACCGCTGATACTTTTATGTAACTAATTACTGGTGAATAAAATTGGCAAACGCATCGGAGTTTTAGGCATAAGGTAGGCAAGGCATTTCATTTTCTATTTCTATTCAAAAAAAATATCGAATTTCGTCACGTATGATGTAAAAAATTCGTTACATAAAAGTGCAGCGGTTGAAACACTCCACGGCCCGGCCAATTAATTAGAAATTTGCTTTTTTATACATAGTATCATCAATGTATCTAAATTTATGTACTATATATTTCTTTGACAACCAAAGTAATTATTTTTAAAAGGTAATGTTTATGTTTTTGCATGCTATAGCTTATTTATATTTTAATTTAAGGCTTACGTAGTTTGAAATTTTATGTAAGTCCACCATCTCGTTGTAGATAATTGCAAGAAATCATTGGGATAATCTATTAAATAAAAATAAATATGGCAGTTTGGGAAGACGGTTCTTACTCGTTTAAATAAACGGCATACGATAAGTGGTGGATACTTAATCTTTACTATTATAAAGTTGTAAAAATGAAGGGAGATACATTAAAAAGAAATAAGTGATACGGACTATTTGATGGTCACTGAGGCGAAAAATATTTTATTTGTATGCTTTATATGTGTCGTTGTGACTTCATCACGCTAAACGGCTTATCTGATTTGAACTATATTTGGTACACGGGTAGCTGGTCATTCACAGATAGTCATAGGATACTTTTTATCCGACTACGCTCAAGAAAAAAGAGGATCATAATTTTCTTCTCTTCCGCTGACGGAGTTGCTCTAAACTAAAAGGTGCCCACCTTTTAGTTTAGAACAAGGACCATTAAAACAAGAGGTTTGCCAGTTGCCATACTTTGGAGCGTGTTCCGAACGCAAGGAAATATTCTGTCAAAAACTAGATGGCGCTTTAAAACTAAACATTTAACAATGTTATGTTATCCATACTAATATTATAAATGCGAAAGTGTGTCTGTCTGTGTGTCTGTCTGTCTGTCTGTCTGTCTGTCTGTCTGTCTGTCTGTCTGTTACCTCTTCACGCTTAAACCGCTGAACCGATTTGGATAAAATTTGGTATGAAGATAGTTAGAGTCCCGGGGAACGGCATAGGCTACTTTTTATCCCGGAAAAATACCCTTATCCGCGATAAACGAATTTAAGGCGGACGAAGTCGCGGGCAAAAGCTAGTAATAAATAAATCGTAACATTTAAATAATGTGTGACGCTTGCAAAGTTGAATTAATTATAAAAAAATATACTTATACATAGATGGCGTTGTAGATATCGGGGAACGGTTTTTTATATGGAGATGGTCAGTCATTTTGTTTTAATTGTCCTTGGTTTAGAATAAAGGTGGAAGTACCATATTGCGAACCGGTTTCTATATGTTTGTTTTATACACTGTGAACTTATTAATCAAATGTATACAGAATATATAATTATGGGACAAATATTTACTAATGGATTTATGTGTTTTATGGGTACAGTAAAACATGGGCGCATAATTATGTCGAACATAATTTAATACGGTGTAGTCATTAGTCATCACGGATGATGGGGCAGAGGCAGACCAAGATTAACCTATTTTAATAAAATAAAAGAAACAGTGGGCACTGTGTCGTATCAGGAGACCAAAAGGCTAACAGAGGATAAGGAAGAATGGCGATTACTCCACCGACAAGAGCCGTAGCTCTTAAGTTACGATCGAGTCATTAGTCACCATCTAAAATCTACAAATATTTCTGTGCTCAGTAATTTCTTGCAATTTCTACATTTGGGCAGCGTGAGTGATTTAATCGTATACCTCTTCTTCAGTGGTCCAGTGGAACGCAGTGTCAGGCCTACATGTTGACTTTTGTTTTCAATGCCATTTCATACACTCTTAATCCATATTTACTTTAACATTCAGGGAAACTTTGACAGAAATAATTATAAATGTGTCTAAATAAATTGTAAAAACATTTAAATAATTAAAAAGTGTTTAAATAATTGATTAATCTAAAACGACAAATTGCTTTAATTTGTGTCACTCTTACATGCTAATTTTCTTTATTTATTAGCTTTAGAAGTTTATTTTTTGGATTAGATCGCCAGTATCATGTTCGAAACGTTTTGTATTATTTTACTCCTTGTTTTGGTATTGAAAACAAATGGATATCGTTCTAACAATGAATATATTTTGTGATATATATTACTCTAATTCTATTTTTGATAATGCCTAAGACGGATATTGCTTGACTAGTTGGGAATGGTAGTTAAAACTAAATAGTGTCATTAATATAATGCTTCTTTTAAAGTTAACATAGCTTTCTGGATGTCAATTCAAGTTCTTTAATCATATGTATTATAAGAAATTTCATAATGATACAGTGAACTGTAATAACGTTTTTCTCTTTAGTTTAATACACACAGTCTAATGGAAAAATACATTTATATCTAAAAAGACATACTCACTGATGCACTTTTACAGAAAGCAAATAATCTATCCGTAGGAAGATCAATAAAATGTTGTATTATTTGTAGAGTACGTTTATTAGGTAAGTATGAACGACGTTATGTTCAGTATTCAATATTAAATACTACGGTTTTTCAGTTTCTGATAATAATTGTCGAGTAGTTTATATTGTCTACCAAATATTCACCGTGATTTATTTTATGTTTGCCTATCTCTCGCCGTTCTATTAAAAATCAATATTTAATGCTATTACAAATGGCTTTCAAATTATAGTTTGCGCTATAAAAATAAAATGATTTCGATCACTTTGCAAAGTCCCATTGTGATAGACATAGCTAGTGCCAATCGATTATAGAATAAATTAAAGAGCAATTTTAGGTCATCGTAGATATGATATAAGATCAGTGTTACCTTTCTGCGATTGGAATACTTATAAATAAAACTTAAAATGTTTTTCGATGTTTAAAATTTCAATTTAAGATTTGCGTTGTAAGATCACTGTATTGTCATATTTTAGTAGATATCAGATCAAAATAAATTATTCCAATCACACTTAGGACTGCAGAATGCCTCGTTTTATCGAACGGATAATATTGTAAACATAAAGAAAATGCTGTAAATAAAATTCTTAAAACTAATCACATAAACGATATATTATTATTTCTTGTTTAAGATACATTTTATAAAATGTATTTAATGTGAAAACTATTTAGGACAAGGGAAAAGTTATTGTCTTCACTACTTACGAGTCTTTAATAAAAATAGAGTAAAAGAAATAAATTATTGAATTATTAGAGTATCAATAAATTATTGAAAAACAAAATGTTTAATTCCTACATTTTTAGCCGGAGAATAATTGTGTCATTGTGGTCGTTCTTCTGTTTTACCGACATATCTTTCCCCACTAATGACCCATCCATCTTTAATTACGATACAAAACATAGTTCTTAATCTATTTTAGACTAGCTGCCCGGCAAGGCTTCGCACGGAGAGACTTGAACGTCCATGTACTGTATATGGACCATGCAATGAAATAAATAAAGATTTGACGACCGGTTTGGCTCAGTGGGAGTAACGTTGCCTGCGAAGCTGAGGTCCTGGGTTCAAATCCCGGTAAGGGCAAATATTTGTGTGATGAGCAATAAATATTTGTTCCTGAGTCTTGGATGTTTTTCTATGTATATAAGTAATATATCTATTAAATATATCGTCGTCTAGTACCCATAACACAAGCCTTATTGAGCTTACCATGGGACTAGAGCGATTTGTGTAAATTGTCCCGTAATATTTATTTATTATTTTTATTTATTTATTTTAGATCTCCCTCCCATCTTTTTTCTGACTCACTTCTTATACGGAGATTTAAAAAATTATATCACTTTCTGTGGAATTTTTAGTTTATTTTGTAACATACCAATCTTGTCCTGACAATTACAAACAACGAAAAAAAGAATTAGCCAAATAGATGCAGCCGTTCTGAAGTGATTCGCGAACATACTTACATATCTTCAATTGATTTTTATTTATATACTACGAGTAAAACGTGTTTTTAAGCTATTCGAAGGTGTAGAGTTAGTAAAGTAAGCCCTTAAGGGCTTGGCTTTTCCTGGGATGTGATAACTTTTTAGGGTTCCTTACCAAAAAGGTACAAAAGGAACCCTTATGGTGCGACTCTGTCTGTCTGTCTGTCTGTCCGACTATTAAAGCGCCATATCTCAAAAACTACTTATGCTAACTATTTGAAATTTGGAATATTTATAAACATGGTCAGCCCACATGTATTGCACAGGAAATATTTAAAAATATATTTTTTTTTTCTAAAAAAACGTCGAATATGAGGGAGGGGTTAAAATTAAAAGTCTAGCTACTGGATCAAATGGAGTATTATATAAAAGAGCTTGCGCTGCACATTTTTGAACTATTTTTTATTTTTTTTATTGTGATTAGTTTTTGTTTTATTAAGGAAAATGTGATAATTATAGCCATGTCTCTATCTAGCTAATTTTTTTTTAATTTGCAAAATCCTATTTGAACAACCAGGTTGCGTTAAGTTTGCACCTGATTTGTATGCAATGTCATAGGTGTATATAATATATATCAGGTGCAAACTTAACTCGACCGGTACTGGGTAATAAAGTTAGGGTAAGAAAAAATTTGTACGGAACCCTCGGTGCGCGAGTCCTACTCGCACTTGGCCGGATTTATTTTAGATTGAAAACGTTATGAGCTTGTGAATTTTGGCCGCCATTTTTACATGAAATATTTTTGGTGGGATCTAATTTACTAGACTTGATTACTGCGAATAGGCTAGGCTACACGCCTCAAGTAATCATGACTTCGTCGAGTAGTAATCATAATAATATTCTTATTGCTGGCAAATGCAGGACATTGGAAGCAACCCCGTGGAGAGATGAATTGGTTCATCCACTGAACAAGACAGTTTATAAACCAATCAGTATAGTGGTTGACTACAACAGAAATTCTGCGTCATAATATATTACGATATCGGCTCTTAAAAGAAGAAATAGGATAACCGATATTTAAGGTGTTACGTATCTAATTATAATATAATTTGACGCAGAGAAATCAGCGGACTACGAGTATAAAGAGATATGTTACTCATGATCACCAAAAAATGACGTTTATTCCATTTCTCCTGCCCAGCGTCGACATACAAGGTTAAGGATAGTTATTAAAAAAAAACTTTCGTTCGTACTCATTTCTTGTTTTATTTGACATTTAGATTGTAAAAATTTTTTTCTACGGATAAGTATTACTACAAGACCTATAAGGTACTTTAAAATGTTACAAAAATGCATTAAATAAAGTGCTCATATATATATCTACAATGTCCTATTTATACACCACAAAGCAAATTCTATACATGTTCTAACAGTTTAGAAAACATTTGGTTCCTATTACATAAGAACGTCAAATTTTAAATTGGATAATGAGCGTATTTGTATAAGATGTTGCTTATTCAGGTTAAGTTATTTTCTTGAACTACTAACGTAAAGTACAAAATCCACCGTTGATTTACCGTCTTCATAGTACAAGCTACACTCTACTGCCAACGTCATCCTTTTCGTAAAGTTGGAAAACTGAACTGCTACCAAATCCATGCTAGAGTCGTTACCCGGAGCATAGGCCCCGGCCCTGAAGCCAGGAGGATCGGGATAATACTTTATGATGCCGATATGATCCGTGTCATAAGCATTGTCTCCCTTGCAGTACAACCAGAGTTTAGGATCCGTTTTCGCCCATATCCTTACTTTATCCGGAATGTCGCTGGAATTGAAATCTTGAGATCTTATAGGTATTCCTACCGAACCATAATGTCTATTTATCCTTACTATAACACATGGTGAGTCTCCGTACCCGAAGGGCCTCTTGCCGCACGGCCCTAACCTTTCGTAAATACCCGAATCTCTCTTCCCGACGAGGCTCTCCAGAGCACTCACATATTTCTCATAATCCTGTACATTATCATCCTTGTACCAAATTATTGACATTTGGTTCACAGAGGTCGGAGTGGCAGTCAAGCCTATTTCATGCCCGCCAAAGAGGACAAGGCTCTCAGGGTGTAGATAAGTTTCTTTACTTTTTATAATACATAGCGATGCGTACAGTAAGATCAGTGTAAACGTGCACAAAAAGATGATGTACAATATGGAATAAGTTACAATATATAACCAGCTCTTGCATGATCTGTCGCAAAACGTTTTTTGGTCCCTGTCGTAGAAGAATTTCCACCATGGCTTTTGAGGTTCTTGTGTGAGACCGTCCGAGTTCATGGGAACATCGCGGTACGTCGCTATCCGAACATCGCTCAGCGGTCGTGACGGATCCCTTCTCAACTCATGTAATTGCATTTTGTCAATATATAATATCACTTAATAATACAGCTTAATTCTATTTCATTATATTATAAGGTATTTTAAACCGGGACGTTGACATTCATGACTGACATGAACAAATATTATTTTTTAAATCAAATTGGCCATGGTTTTAACTTAAGTAGCATTTAAAACCTATTGCACACATTCGCGATCACATAAAGTCCGATCACTGATCTCTATTATTCCACTGGTTAGGCTATCCAATACATTTAAAGCTAATTACCCGACTGCGCGACGCAAAGGAGTGGTAATGTGTTTATTAGTCTATGTATGTATATATGTTTGTATGTATGTATGTATGTTTGTTCCTATCTGGCACTCTAGAGACCAAACGCGTGGACCGATTTTGATGATTCTTACGTCAATCGATTTGCCTTAACTGTGCAAATATCACTGAAGACATGCAAATGATGAAAACTCAAAATGGCGATAATGAGACGCCATATTGTGAAAAGGAAAAAGAAGAAAATTGACGTACTATATCGAGTGGAGTATCAATGAATAGGGATTTAAAAATCATTATTAGGTTTCTTTTATCATTTTTAATTTGGAATTACCAGTTAGGAACTATAACGATTTAAAGTTGGTTAGCAAGCCGTTCTCACTAAATTTTCATTTCATTGCATTGTAATAAATCTGTACAAGCTTCTCAATAACCCCCACGATTAAGATTGCGAAATTGTCTGACTTTTATAGTTTTAACTAAAAAGTATAAAATAAAAAATAATAATTAAAAAAACAACCCATAAGAAATCTAGATCGACGCAAATCTTCCCAACAATGGGTCCCGACTGTTTAAAATCGCTATGTTCCATATTAGAATTTATTATTTGTTATATTGTGAGTATCGATCATGAATCATGAAAGATTTCCATTATAACTTAACAAATTTCTAGAGCACTGGAGTTGTTTTTCTTTTTTAAAGTTTTTTACGCAGTCCGGTTTTTTGTTTTTTTATTTTATTTTTTTTGTGAACGAATTTGAATCGCCCCCCATGGTCAGTGAGTGTCCTATTGAGTTAATTTTGACGTTACTATTCTAAGGATATCATATTATCGATAACTTCGATATCGAGAATAAAGTAATTTTGCATTGAAATATATAAATATTATTTATGTTCATTTTATTTTATATGACTTGGCGTAATTAAACCATTAATTAAGACTTTCAAACAGTGTTTTTAAAATGCAGTCTTCTTTTTCGATGCGGGCCTATTTAATTGCTTCCAGGGCGCCTTATTTATTTCATGATAACGAAAATTGCGCAAGTATATCGTCAGTTAGATGTCGCATTTTATAGTATCTGCGCCGTGTGTGATAAACTTTATAATGTAATAAACTTAATAATTCTTGTCACCCCAATCCACAAACACCACCTTGCATATAATAACGGACGATCGATATATTAGTTACAGATGGCGACTTGCACACAGCACTCATTTTAGTGTCATGGAGACTTGTATCTGCTTACCAATGCCTAGAGCGCCAAAATGGCGACAATAAAATACGTATAAACATAAGTTGAGAGCAGCCAGTCCAGTAATTAATTATAGATGTCAGTCAGTCCGATAGATTTATAATACGATAAAATAACGTATTTCAAAAAAAATGCTGTATTAAGCATATTTAACAATAGTCATTATTTAGGACCGGTGTGAAGTTAGCGGCCAAAAGTTGGCGGCTAATTGGCTGCCAACATTTGGACCTGCTGGATCATGACGCCCAAACAAATCAAGGGAGAGCTCTACTGAAAGCTGTTTTGAATAGCTTACTAGATGTGCATTTATCCGCATATAGTGAAATCTCATTAATCGATCTATAAATAGCGCATTATAACACCGAAACTGGTAAATAAAAGAAAACGATTTTGGCCGCTTTGTCATAACGCCCAAACAAATCGAGGTAGAGCTCTACTGAAAGCTGTTTTAAATAGCTTACTAGATGTGCATTTTTCCGTATATAGTGAAATCCCATTAATCGATCTATAAATAGCGCATTATAACACCGAAACTGGTAAATAAAAGAAAACGATTTTGGCCGCTTTGTCATAACGCCCAAACAAATCGAGGTAGAGCTCTACTAAAAGCTGTTTTAAATAGCTTACTAGATGTGCATTTTTCCGTATATAGTGAAATCCCATTCATCGATCTACAAAAAGCGCATTATAGCACGGAAAATGTTAGATGAAGGAAAACGATTTTGGCCGCTGGGTCATAATGTCCAAACAAATCAAGGTAGAGCTCTACTGAAAGCTGTTTTGAATAGCTTACTAGATGTGCATTCATGTACTTGTAGTAAAATCCCATTCATCGATCTAGAAATAGCGCTAAAGAGCGCCGTTAGCATCAAATTCGGTAAATTGAAGAAAAAGGATTTCAGCTGCTGGGTCATGACGCCCGAACAAATGGAGGTAGAGCTCTTCTTAAAGCTGTTTTGAATAGCTTACTAGATGTGCATTTTTTCTTATATAGTGAAATCCCATTCATCGATCTATAAATAGCGCATTATAGCACCGAAATTGTTAAATGAAGGGAAACGATGTTGGCTGCTGGGTCATAACGTCCAAACAAAGCGAGGTAGAGCTCTACTGAAAGCTGTTTTGAATAGCTTACTATTTTTGCATTCATGTACTTGTAGTGAGATCCCATTCATCGATCTACAAATAGCGCTAAAGAGAACCGTAAACATACCCGTAAATTGCACTTACCGCCTGCTACGTGAGCAGAACATGTTCATGTCATAGGAAGATGTAACCACGTGTGTAGGTACACCACGGGCGGCAAAAAAGGAAGTCACAATTTAAGTCTATGGCCCTCGCCTCCAGCAAGAAATATCCGAGACATAATTTAATTTATCTACACCCTAGTACACTACATACTCGTAGTAAATCCTCTTTGGTGTATTCAAAAGCCATATATAACTTTCCAACTAGAAAGTATTTCGAATTTAATGGAAGTTTAATAGGTTGTTTGGGGATACACTTAAGAAGACTATCCTAAGTTTTCGACCTCGAGGACCCTGTGCTAACCTGGCGAGGGCAGCACATTTTGAGGACCACATTGTAGGTAAGACAAACTTTTGAAGAACATGAACTGGATTATTTACCAAAATTCTGAGAATTTTACGCTTTCTTAAAAAAACCAAGGTTGGGAAATGAAATATTTGAGCAATGAACCAGTTTGGGAAAAATTAAACGAAAGGAAATGTGGGTCTGCATTGAACGCAGCGCTAACGAACTCGTCGCTACTGTAATATGACCCCTAGACACGTTCGAGTTGTACCTTGTTTTATCGAAAAATGTTTCACCGAATACTTCATTTCGTCGACATATCATTTCATAGGAAGCATTTTTCTCTAAAACCGTTTATAATCTGTGAACAAACTATAAACAAACCTAGCCGAACCTAACGGCTTCTACATACAAATGTACGGTGTTTGGGGAAAATGTTTTTGATGAAATGCAAATTTTATGAAATAAAGCATTCTAGGACACGTTAGTCGATGAAGTTGAAGGACACCATACTAACTGTTTTCATAGGTTCGCCCTTTGGCCCGTTTTCTTGAGTTAATTTTGACGACCTGCTTGACGGACCGATATATTTTGACCGGTGATCTGGAACATGTACACCTACATTACGTGTGTGGTTAGTTATAATTAGGGACGTACGGCCAGGTTAGGGCCGTCGAGTGCGTCATTTTACAGTGACACCCCAAGAGTATCATTTTCGAAAGCCGCCCTTCATTTGGTTCCTGATATAACTAGACACGGGAAGTAGTGGTACATGGATCACATATTTTGATCTCTAACCTGGAATATGATCTAACTATACATACCAGAAAATGTTTAAGGCTACAACGCTCAGACTGAGCAAACAATCGGTCTAAGGGCCCGCACACAGCCCACCGGTGCGCGATGGCATGGCAAGCGAATTCATGATACAGCGTGTGATCCCACCCGACTAACTGTACGGTGAGCGTCGCGACCGCCAAATGATAAGAGAATTCGCTCGCCACGTCGGAAGTCGCGCGTTGTCGTGGCCGCCCCTTAATGATTATCTGCTATTATAAAGTTGTAACAATAATTATAAATAAAAATAAAAATTCAAAACGGACTGTTTGAAGGTCACAATCCGCTTCTTTTTTGCGTGTATGTCTTTGAGCCTTTATCATACCAAAGCGGTGACCGGCGGATGGATTTCAACAATTTTTGTAAACTGAAATCTAAGCAACCACAGCGTAAACAAAAGAGAGGTATGACTTTTCCTTGTAACGAAGTTGCGGACCTTCATATAGTAAAATCGTGGTCGATAGGTATATGCCCGCGAAGTGGTAATATCTGTGGACCCCAGCGTAGATTGCGACGACCGAATGGGCGTCCACGGAGACCAATGGAGATAACCGTAACAGAGGGATTTGTGCTACCGCAACTTGTCCCGGGATTGGTGTTGGATTTTTGAGCTAAACGAGAATTCTTATGTTATACTACATTTACCCGATTATACAGGGTGTCCCAGAGACCGCCGATAATCCTCAGGGGGCTGGTAGAGCTGCTCAAGGGATATCGATTTGACTCCTATGTATGTTCTACCATTTTTTGAAGTTTCCGATAGAATTACAATTATTATTTTGTGTACTCACACAGTTTGTTTTTCCTCTGTAGCGTTTTCCGATTTTGGATATGTGCGAAATACGAAAAAATTAAATTTATGAGTTTTCCACACCAGAGCTCAATAAAAAAAAACGCTGACAGAACGTTTACGCTGATTGTATGCAGAAAACCTGACAGATGCATGAGATACGTCATCGCACGTTAAGCTTCAGAGTGAAAGGTTTGTTAAAAAATCGTGACTCTTATGAGTCTGTGTTTACGGTACGACAGCGTATTTTAAACAGCCGTGTGGTCGATACTTAAGAAGTAAACACGGCAAAAAACTTACAGAAATATCACAAAAACACGAATTAATAGGTTAGTTAATAGATAGTAGACACCAGTTCAAAGACTAATGTTCTATTTACCCGCCGCTGCCCGCAATGATTTATTTATTACCATTCTATTTCGGAAACTGTTGACTTTGTTGGCCGTTAGAAATGCTACAATGCGATTTATTCTGATGACCAGCTGAACGCGAAATGAAAAAGTTATGTGCCGTTATTTCTATAACACATCAGATTTTTGTTCGATGAGGTCAAAATAGGTAAGGCGCTTATGATATTGGTAGCTTTGAAAAACAGCAGCGTGACCTGCGGACCAATTATGGTTGCGTTTGTCACGCGATAAATAAATGACATAGCTGCCGTCACCTTCTCACACGTATGTGAGTGCGAGAGTGACAGACGCGTTATCATATAATTTATTGCGTGATAAACGCGACCATCATAGGCTCGCTGCTCTTACGATTACGTTATATTGTTACTGTTAATGACGACACGTTTGGCTGAAAAGATTGCACAACGGCTTAAGACGTTAGCGGTCCCGGGTTCGAATCCCGGCCAGGGCACGTGTTTGTCTGATGAGCACAGATGTTTGTTATTGGGTCTTGGATATTATCTATGTATTTTCTCAGTATTATGTATATCGTCGCCTAGTACCCATAGTTTAAGCTTTGCTTATTTTGTGACTAGGACGATTTGTGTAAGAGTTTAGGCGTCAAATTGTCGAGACCTCGGCATGATTTGTACTATATCATAATAATAATAACTATTAATCTGCATGATATTGATTAAGTCTAAAAATTTTGATTAGTTCAAGATCGTTCATCATCAGGGGGCAAGGTAGTGCTCCCGTCAAGTCAAGCGCGAAGCAAACACTGCCGTACCATCCTTTACTGGAATCATTTCGCCGCATTTTCAGGCCCCTATTTGAGATATCTCTGGATAAGACCAGAACGCAGAAATTTTCGTCATCCAGTAAGCTAAAATCACATACTTAAAATCTAAAATTTCAAGTCTGTAGGTCATTTAGTTCCGAAGTTAAGCGAAGGCAAAGTTTCGCATTTATGACACTCACTCACTCACTCACTCACTCATGATCATCAGAATAGAACTAGTACTTCCCATAAACTCAAAGAGCTGAAATTTGGTACAGAGTTAGGGTTTAATGGCCACATAAAGGGAAAACTATAAAACTAGGATAATCGAAAACCTGGAGTACCTGGTGACCCTGATTAGAAAACACAAGAGCCCAACCAAACTATTAGAGATCGACATACCGTCTTTACAAAAAATATTCAACTTGGTGGGCCGCTTCATGAGATGTCGAAAATCGAAGGGTTATGCCCACGTTTCTACAAAAAGAAGTGAAATCCCACCAAAAACATTATGTAAAAAACTCGCTGAGTCTCGATGGAGCTGCTTGTTTAACTATAATAATAAAAAATGCAGTAAAGAACCTTAGACTTGACACGACTTTGATTAGATTTTTGACTAGATTTCATTACTTTTTAGAGATAAACAAGCAGCTCCATCGAGACTTGGCGAGTTTTTTACAGAATGTTTTTGGTGGGATCCAATTTACTACCAATATTTTTGAGTCAGGAAACGCATGGATAGTAACGTTACTAACTTTTAGAAAAGCGTATTAAATTGAATTTTCACTTTTCGCCGTTAACGAAGTGTTTAAAATGATCACGCAACTTAATGGATGAATTGGCGTACGTAGAGGGATTATTGCGGTGTGAAACAGCGCGAGATACGTTGAATGGTTTTTCTCCGTGGGATATTCGCGGAAAAATTACCTCAATTTTCTTTAACTAAATTATTCACTTATTAAAAGTTATTTGTTTGTTTTGACAATTTAAACACAATTTTTTAAATAATTGATAGATTCAGGCGTTACCTTGCGGAATTCCATACTAGATCAATGGATTATAGTTCCTTTGCTGTTCCGCGAACTTAGTGTCTCTGTTAGATGTGACAATAAATTGTGCTCACATGCGTATATTTATATATATTATGGAAACTGCATGAAAATATGCGCATGTGAGCACAATTTATTGTCACATCTAACAAAGACACTAGTTCGCGGAACAGCAAAGGAACTATAATCCATTGATCTACAATTTTTTAAATTATTAGTTTTGTATTTTAAAATAATGTTATATAGGTACGCTCATTTGCTAATGATTTTTTTTCATATTGTATTTTGTTCATCAGCAGTGCATTTTTTGTATGAACGGCTGCGGAACCCTACCCTGAGCATAGTCCGACATGCTCCTGGCCGGTTTTTGATACGTATACTGCCAATTTCTTTATCAGACGCATTCGCCCCCTAGTCGCATTTGTTCCGGTTGACCTTAGTGATTTTTTTAAAAGAAAAACATTTTTTTCACTTCCCCTGCTCAAAAAGTACGTCATATTAGCTTCGCAAAGCGATACTAAAATAGTACATTTAGCCCCTAGGGTTTAAAAGAAAGCCATATAATCCCATACAAATTTCTATGAAACTGAAAAAAAAAACTTCCGGCCAGCTACATATTACTTACGAATAATTAAAAACAAACAATCCAACCTGATTAGATTGGCCAAAATTTCTGATCGAATTGCTCAAACATTTTAATTTTTCATGAAGTATGCAATTTTAATGTTAAGTCTTTTTTTATTTTCTCGCAGTCGAAGTGAAAAGCAGAGTGTCAGCGACAACCGGCAGTGTAGGCTCGGACAAGGCGCGTGGCGCGTCCAAGAGGGCCAGTTGTCGTGGGCTGACTGGTGATGGCAGGCGAAGGACAAGTCTAGGCGAGCGGCAGTCTGGGAATGGGTCCTCCAGACGCAATTGGCTTCGCTTCGACAAATAGTCGCAGGGCGTAGTGGCGGGAACGGGTCCGTTGAAGGGCGAAATAAAAATTCCGAACTTCGGCTTCCGTACGTCTATTTAACTTAATAAATAGGGTGCCAGGCACAGGCGACGGAGCTGGGGCGCAGCAGGATACTGAATGCAGTGTGAGGCGACTCAAGAGTAGATACAGTGTCCGCGGTGGCTTCTACCGAACTCGCTTGTGCCGCTCGGGTGCGGCGCTTATATTTATCCCCACCACGGACACTTCGTGCCTGATGCGCTCCGCTCAGGTGGGCGGAGCATGCGCGTGCGCTGCGAGCGTACTCGTCTCTGGTTGGACGCGCATACTCCACCGTTTTACAAGTTAAACATAAAATATCAACAATATTTATAACTTATTGCTATTTTTCCTATTTTACAATCGTCGGCAATTATTACACCACTTTATTTTAGATGAATTACAAAAATACATATAAAAACGCAAGCCGTCGCTAACACAGAGTGCTAAAAGCCATTATGATACTCAGACATATTTGTCCTCGCTCACTTCGTGAGCTCGTCCAAAAAATCACTTCGTGTCATTATGGCTTATTTTAGCCCCTTGTCAAACAGTCTACTATTTTATACCGATGTCTATTAGTGTTTAATAATAAAGTCCGGAAACTACAATGAAGCATGATTCATTATCATATTTGAGAGCCACCTCTCTTAAGGGCCTACTTCGTCATTTGTAAATCACGCCCCAATCGCGGAGCCAGCCAATAAGCGTGATTTGTAATATGGGACGCATTTATTGCTCGCGTGCATCAAAGAAAGAGAAGGCTAATACACTACATGCTTGGGGTTTTTTGGCGTAAGCGCCAGATGTAAAAGTACCATGAAATCGAAGATATTATTATGTTTTGTTAACATTTAAGTTAATCACTTAAAAGATAAAGGGAAGAATGATATTTTAACATAATTTAGCCGTTTATTAATCTGTCGTTTGTACAAACTAGACAAAAAACGGGAACGGAAGACGCGTTTTCGGATAACTTTTCTATCGAGGAAATTTTCATTAAACATGTTTCCGTGTTAATCATTGAATAGGTTATAATAATAATAATAATAATATATTTTATTTCGAGTAAGTTACACCCATATTGACAAAAAATGCGCTACAAAAACATTTTACAATAAAAAAAGAACCGACTTCAAAATAAACTAAAAAGGCAAAAATAATGTTTTATGTACAGTACGGATCACATGTGAATCACCTTTTGAATTCGGTGCCAAACCATTAATTTATTACTATTAACACAAATGACACGCAAGAACCGCGGCGGCGAGCCTTTAGTTATTGCCTAAATTTAGTTATGGTAATTCGTACTTTAGTTGGATAAAGTACTGTACAAAAAAAAAATATTTTTGGCTTTTTAGTTTATTTAGAAGTGGGTTCTTCTTTATTTTAATTTTTATTTTTGCTTTTTAGAGATGGACTTTAGTGATGTAAAGTATTTTTAGAGCTCAAAATGGGAAGATTGAGGCCTTATTATAAATAAATAAGACCAATTGTAGATAAGACTAATTGTAAATAAAATCTAAATTATAAGAATTGGCTAGGTTAAAATGGTTAAGTCCAGTAGCTTGCTGGTTAAAAAGAATACGACTAACAGTCTCAACTGACCCATAATATTTAAAGAATTATCTCGCAACTCAAATTGGCGTAGAATCTCGAGTGATGTTGAGACGGAATATTTCCGTCTCTGATGGACTAGTGAATATAAAAAAAAATGGCCGGCCGTAAGACGAGATCAGCTGGAGGACGAGGAGCTCCCGGAAGCTGTGTACGTAAAAACACGTACGTAAAAATTTGACGATGAAACTGTTGGTCTTAGGTTAAAAGATAGTGACGGTTGCATACCCATACCTCCATTATGTACTACGTTTCAAGTGACAAAGGGATACGCAGATGTGGAGCCTCGTATGTTACCTTTAATATTAAGTTGGGCTGTTACTATTCATAAGCTACAAGGTACCACCCTCGAGAAAGCTGTGATAGACCTTGATAAAAAGAATTTCGCTAAAGGGCAAATATATGTTGGACTAAGCCGTGTCAAAACTTTGGAAGGCATAGCGTTGTTAGATTTGGACGCCAACAAATTATTAAATCGACCACGTGATGAGAGATCGTTAACGGAAATAACAAGACTATGAAATCTGCTTTCTGACGATCGAAGCCACACACGACTTTTATGACTTCTACGACTTTTATACGGCACTTACAGCCATATTGCATTCTAATGTCAATTGCTCACGACCTTTAGGACCTTTAGCTGAACGTTGCTATTTCAGAATCAGGGCCGTTAACCTTTGAGGAGTTCTCTGGTTCTCCACTTTGCTACCCCGATCTTAACCAATTTCTGCCTCTAAGCAAAATATGATAAATAATTATATGGCGATTAGTGAATTAAATAACATTGGTTGAGCCCTAATTAGTGACTGGTGGCTTGTGTCTTCGTCATTAGTTTTTCGTCACCAAATGATGATTTTCCAGTGTAAATGCTTGTTCTACTTTAATAAAGACCAAAATTGCCATAGATGTGCCCATAACATTTGAAAATTCCTTCGATCCTCATCGATCTCATCATCAGATCTTCACCAAAATTTTATAGGATCAACTTGGAGATTGCTACTCTTAACCGAAAAATAATTTTCTAAATCGACTTGCGATCCGAGAATTAAATAACACTGGTAGAGCCCTCAGTGGTAACTGATGGCTTGTGTCTTCATCATCGGTTTCTCTTTACCAAATGGTGATTTTCAAATGTAAATGCTTAAACTACTGTAATAAATACCGAAATCGCCATAGATGTTCTCATAATATTCGAGGAATTCCTTCGATTCCTCATGGATCCCGGCATCAGATCTTCACCAAAATTGTATGGGACCAATTTGAATATACCTACTCAAGAACAAAAAAATAATTTTCCAAATCGTCGTGTAAATGACGGACTTCTGAGGTAACAAACATAAAAAAAAAATTAAAAAAAAATACAACCGATTTGAGAACCCCCTCATTTTTGTTGAAGTCGGATAAAAATACCTTAAATTTTCGATGCATAAAGCTCTATATAACCGCTTTCAGTTGCTAATTAAATTTACCTTTAACGTAGTTTCATCAAGCTTACGAGCAACAAGCTATTATAGCTCGGCCAGCTGACATCTATTCGGCATACGATAAATTCAAATTCAAATTCAAAGTTTTTTATTTCAGACAACATGATCCAAATTTGTTAGTAAACTTAAGTAACTAGAGTTGTTAGTATCTTATTATTAATAAAGATTTAGTCCTCTCTCTGAGTTTCCGCATCAAAGGACAATCGATTTTATTGCCGATCATATGTAGAATGCTGTTGCTGCTTCTTCGCACCCTATCCAAAAGTGAGGCAGTTTTATTGCACCAAACAGCATCGTAGCCGTCCGTGCGCGCCTCGGCAAACATTGATGATGCACTGCAAAACTTCGGTAGCCGCAACAGCACCCTAAACGCATTATTGTATTGGATACGTAGGGCATTGTAAGCCCGCTGCGTATACGTGAACCACAGACTCGACGAATACAGTGATGTACAGAAAGCCTTGAACAGGGTAATTTTCACTGCTTCTGTACATCTACCAAATCTGCGGGCCAGCATATTCGCACGGACTGACAGCGCCCTACGCTCCCTCTCCATGTCGGCGTCGTCCTTTAAATTATAAAGACTCGTGCCAATTTAATTGCTAGCTACAAGTAAAAATAATTGAACGTTGCTAGATTTGTGGTATAGAATAAAAAAATAAACTATATATTGTTTAATTATTTTTTTTAATATTTCAACGCTCGAAGGAACATTCTCATCTCATTTTAGCTACAGTACTGACAACAATGATTTATTAGATACTTCAAAAATATAGAAAAATATGTAAGTACCAATTGACAAGCAAAGTGTTAAAAACCAAAGCAATATTTTATTCCCAAAAGAAATAAAAAGGTGAATTATTTTAAGAACCAATAAGTTCAAGGATCCAGCCTTCAAAGAAAGGCTTACCTAAAAGCGAGAAAATATCAAGCAAATGAGGCGTGAGTTAGGTACTGTAATAGTATCTTATTTTATTTATAAAGTAGGTATGGGTTATAAATGGAAAGTAAGAAAAAGGAGACCAGCGGACCTATGATGGTCGCGTTTATCAGGCGATAAATGATAGGATAACGCGCCTGTCACTCTCGTACTCGCATACGTGTCAGAAGGTGACGGCAGCTATGTCATTTATTTATCACGTGACAAACGCAACCATCATATATTACTGATTACGCACGTCCGTGATTTTTGGTTAGAATCGATATATTTTTTTTAAATGAATGGTACGTTTATGGTGGCGTAGGTATGGTGGTTCTTACTATAGTGTTATCGAATCCACAATTACATGTCGACTTTCAAATCAAACCGACGATCTTCTGAAAGGTCTGACGTGCAATTTAAAAATGTACGAATTGAAACTAGGAGTCTTTGTTGACGGTGTAAATCCTATCCAACCGTTGATTCCACTTATAATGAGGGCCAAAAGTAGTTGATTTAACCTTTTTCAACCATTACTTGTTTCGTAATTATTTGGATAAAAACATATGTTACGTTTCTAATTTCCATGTCATTAGAACGCCACAAATTTTTAACGTTGTAAAACATAGAAATGGAATCAAGCAGAAAAGTTATTAAACATTTGTAGAATTCCTAATTTGATCCTACTTGGATCCTCTTCAACACTTATTTCTTTATACATTTATCACTATGTCATATAGAAACTTTCTCGAAAAAAATCTACGATTCTGTGTTGATCTGGCGTGGAAGCTCCAGACTTCAGTTACTCAGTAAACCTCCAACCGTAAGACAGGTCGGACGCTCGCTGCACTCACTGACTTTCCCTCCAAAACAACTTTTCGATATACGATGAATATATATATTCAGTTTCGTACATTATGTACAAGTACGTTAATAGTTTAATAATTTATACATACTAAATAGACGTGATTTTTGTGAAAAGTGAAATTGATGTGGTGTAGGTAGACTTCAGTCTCGGACAAATTAAATGCTTGGTAAGTGTATACAAGTAAATATATAGTACTCTTTGCATCAATAATAAAAAGGTTAAGTTAGATACAGATTTAATGAGAATCTAAGCTTTTATTCTTGATATTCTACGCAACACACATTATGCTGGTAAGTAACTACGGGTCGGAAGAAGAGAAAGCGTATCTACTCTAAACGCGGGAAAATGGCAGTTACACAGCAGAAAAATATGCGTTTATGTTGCAGTAAACTATTCATAATAAATAAACTATTATTTTATACGTCAGCGAAAAGAGCGATATACGAGTCAAGTTTTATAACATAGGGTTCTCTTTACTGTGCAGTTGACTGTAAATACTTTATTATTTTTCACATCTAAGTTTACTTTACATTGTATTGTTTAAAATCTACTCTGTATATTTTATACGTGCCTAATTTAATATGTTTTTCCCGGATCGTGACTCCGATCCGGGAAAAACATATTAAAGTAGTTGTGTTAATGTGTTTGCCTAGATATCGTTTTATTTGGCAAAAGTGTTGTTTCTGTTTAGTAATAACAACAAATACATACATCTGCCTAGATTTTATGACGGGTGTGCCATAGCGAGCATCTGCTTTATTTTTTTTCTCACGATTTATGATGTCCTCGGGTATGTTTTATTGTATTTTTGAAGACTACAGTTACGTTTCCAAACTTTTTTGGGAAATAATACACCAAATTGTACCTATAAAATATGTCAAGGCTCTAAGAAAAAAGAAAAATCACTCGAAAGTGATCTAGATTAGGATATGCAGCCAATTTTTGTGATTAACCAGCTCAATTTCAACCTCTAGACCAGAAATTGGTTACTAGCGAAAGTAAAGAAATGTTGTTGTAGAACCGGTACTCGTTTAAAACTTCCAATCGCATATGTTATATTTCTAGTCTATACCTTTAATTTTGCTACGACGCGTCACGCATCTATAGACGAAAAATGGAAAAATATGTATTACTAACCTCGTTTTTATTTTTTTAATTTAAATACCGACCCTGAGCCCGTAGTCTTGGATAACAAAGTTATAAAAGATAATAATGAATTCGCAATCTCATCACGTCTTTTTCAATTTGCCTTCATTGCGAAGGCTAAGCGCTATCAAGTTTAGGGCCCCTACTACAGAGAAAACCAATAAATAAAAACTCTGCAGTAACTTTGAGTATGACGATTTTTTTATTAAAACGAAATAAAAACCTAGGTGACCGAGCTTTGCTCGCAGGATGCACGATTTTTAGTTTTTTGAGTGTTTGCCTGCATACCAAATTTCGTCACAATTTCATCACATTGGTTTCTGTATGTTTCTGAGAAACCAATTACAAATAAGAATTGCTTTTTTAAAGTAACAAGATAATAAAGTACAGTCAGCTGCAAAGAAACGTGACCCCCTGCCGTATATGTTTCTATAGAAGAGAGTTACTTTTTCTACAGCTGCCAGTACGTTTTAATAGCTCAAATGATATCTGAAAATAAAACTCTATGGAAAACAATCTGCTACTATACATAAAATACATAAAAAAGCACGTCGGACTATGCTCAGTGTAGGGTTCCGCATCAGCTCAAAAATTCACTGTAGATGAAAAAATATGATATGAAAAAATGCACTAGCAAAAGAGCGTATCGTCCTTTTGCTGAGAAGCACAGTTTTTCGGCAATAACTCAAAAACGGTATATCATCAATGATCATGTTCAAAATAATGTACGTTGAAAGTATTTAATAAGCTTTATCCTTGTATTTTTTTTATAATTAATATTTTTGGACATACCGTTTAGAAAATAGAGGGGGGGGGGGGGGGCTTTCGGAACTTTCGGAGCGATTTTTTTTGTAAATATTTACTAAATGTTTATTTTTTAGAAACTTCAGTCTTTTTAAAAGAACTGCCAAAATATGTGCCACACATTGATATAAGCTGATTTTTTTGTCAGTTTCGGTTACATATGTAGAGCTTGTAATGTAAAAAGGTCCCCCCCCTAGAAATCTATTTTATTACTATTTAACTATCAAAAAAAATGAAAAGCATTTTTTTAGTAAAAGGTTTTACAAAAATTGTCACTTTCTCCTTTTAAGTTCCTTATTGTATTAGCTCTTTCGTACAATGGCTTTCTCATTAAATTAAGGAGCGGCTTATATGTACAAGACACCTATCCTCTAAATTTCATCAATATACATCTAGTAGATTTTGAGTAACATGCCTGTGACGTCCGTATGGACGGACGGTCATGATGAAACTATAAGGGTTCCGTTTTTGCCATTTTGGCTACGGAGCCCTAAAAAGAGAAGTCCAACTCAACTTGCTGATTATCAACGCTCAGTCCAAATCGTAAGACCACCTTGAATGTTTACATTTACATGGACATCCTCTTTATAATGTACATGGGAGGATGTAAGTAATTTTATTAAATAGTCTTCGCGTAGTACGTATGCGCGAAGTATCGAACCAACCTCAATATGCCACTCAACGCCGGCAATTACTTGACCGCGACAGACTAGATCACAATAAAGGTATATCTCCTTTATTCTGTTCCATCTACTAATTCTTTCGAGTGCAATAAAGTCTTCTTCCATCTGCTTTAACTTTATTCCTTTATATATTATCCTTTAAACTTGAAACGATGTAAATTATGGTCGGAGCTTGAGAGATGGTAAAAAATCGTTCAAATACTTTCTAAAATTCATACGCATACACATGCAGAAATCCAGAATGCACAAAATTGTATTTATAAGTGACAAAATTTAATATTTTCATAACAAAAGGTTTCAACAAGACCAATGCTCTCTATTCTATGTATTAGTTCAAATGTTCTGTGTAAAGTTCCAGTCATAGTCGGAAGTTCTCTATTTCTAGATATAGAAGGTTAGTGCCTCTGCGGGTCTCGGACTGACGACTAAAAGTTTACCCAGAACATTTGAACCTAATGAAATAAAATGCATTGACCTTGTTTGAAATCTTTAAGTAGTCGGGTTTCAGTTTAGAACATGTGTAAAGATGAACATATACAGGTTCCGCACAGTGGATCGAAATGAATAAAAATTGGACATTCGCATTTTTTTCCAAAAATCGTATTTTAAAAAATGCTTTTCGGTTGTAAATGATGTAAGGAATAAAAAATGTTATGTAATTTTTTTCAAAATGGGGCTTATTTTAAGCAGAAAAAATAAAGTGTATGTTTTTGTATGAAACTGAAAAATAAGTATCTTATTGTAAGAAAACTGTAACCGATCCCTCTTTCAAACCTTAAGAATATCATTGTCGTACTTCAGAGTAGTGGAAAATAGTAAACAGTTTATCTCAGTAGTTGCCCGTTTTTTTTATAGTCCAATCAAAAGACAGTAAATACAACATGAAATGATGCTACTTGAATCATTTTACAAAATAATCAATGAATAATAATCAATGTAGGCACTTGTAAATCGTTATACAAGTGCCTACATAATTGAATCGCCTATTTTGGTATACGATATTGATATCAAGTCGCACAACTCGCACAATCTTCATACTAGGTACATCGGCTCACACAGCTTTCCAAAGAGGATCTTGGCCTACGACACAAGAGAATACCATTCTTCCCTAGCAATCAGATCTATCTAGACTTCATGTGGTATCTGAGGTGGCCCTAACCTAATGTTTTTAAGTCGGATAACTAATTTAATTACACTACTACAGGCTACATATATGACACACCTAGAATAGATAGACGGCCTACCCAGAACCGAGCCCGCGAAGACAGAAGCGAACAACGAATTCGTAACGACTACTAAAAAGATAGGATAATCGCGTAGCTAAACCCGATGCCTACCTACTCGTACATGGATAATGGAAAACCCACGTCAAAGTCAACCAATATGAAAATGAATTGGGTTACCTTTATGAATACGAGGGACTTGTCGACGAGAGTTATGAGATAAAAAAGTAAACAAATTTTCCATTCCAATATTTGTCGTAATGCGGTTCTGCGAACGACGTGAGGCTTGATAATGATTTAGCACATGAACAAATAAGAAACTAATTAAAAAACCCCGTGCCCAGTGGCCGCATGCCAAGTATATTTTTATGCACAATTATCATTCGACTAAAAGTTTTTCAAAGATACATGTCACCTATGCTAAGTCTATTTCGGACGGTTAATATTTTGCCACATAAGGGTAACCCTATAGAAGAGGGGGATTTGCTTGAAATTTTTTGGCTGAATATTTAAGAATTTTATTTATAAGAATATTATTTATTTAATATACTTATATGGAAGTATAAATTAAGAGTTTTATTTTAATGTAAAGATTGTACTTATCTTTTTTTTTCTTTGAATATGAGGTACTTTACCACGGTATCGTTATGATAAGTTAATAAATTTAGCTTGAAAAGTTATCTACCTTCTTTTATTTAATTTACGAATGTCTTTCATAACTGACTTAAAGAAAACAGTTCTATACATGTTACGTCATAATATATGTAATTCTTTTGCATGAACTGCCCTGTTGTCGAGCACAAAGCGTTCTCATTTAGAATTGGAAATAGGACAAAATAAATTGAGTCGTTGTGACTCGTAATTAAGGATACAAAGATTACTGGTTCAGTTTAAATTCTTGTCACACACTTACTTTAAAAAAATATAATCAAAACAATTATCACTTAATAAAACTATCTCAGCAGATCGTGTTTTAATAATTTGTAACATATAATTGTTCCAGTTTATTCCACACTATGTATATTATATACTCTCTTGTATCATGTGATTGACTTTAGATATTGGATTGTCCACAGGACATACGGCTGTGTGCTAAACTCTGTGTGACCCAGTTACTTTACTACTTATAAGCTAAAGATGATCCCAAGTTTCAGACAACTTTACGCGTTATACGTGAACTACTATAATTATTCATTCGTATCACATCAAGCAAATTAGTGTAGTAAGCCTTTGATAGTTCGAAAGTCTTTAATCTACAGATGTCTACCTTTGAAATTAAATTCACGCACACGTGATTCCACTAATCTGTACACATTTGTGACGTGACTTGTGATGAGCTTTGTGTACCTAACTGCTAAACCAAATTACTTATTTATATAGGCCCAATCCCCACTGAGCCAGCGTAAAAACTACCACCCATTCCCTCTCATCCTTCAGAGAAGGTCTGTATTCAGCAGTGGGACATATATAGGCTGATGATGACGATGATAGGTAGATGGGCCATTCTACTTTTAGAGCGCCTATTTATTACATTGTTTCTCGGTGGATTCATTTGAAAAATACCATTGTTAAAGTATAATTTCCAATAAATTTAAAAGTTTACATGTATGATGTCTTTTAACTATAAAGCTACTAACGCTGTGGTCATCGAAGTCCCTTACTTTTGTATCAAAATGAAGTAACGACTACTGTATGACTATTTTCCATAAATCGGTTACGGGACTTTTGCATTGCAAATTATTATATGTATTATATAAGTCATTCCTTGAATATTAGTTATTCATAAGACAAACTAAAGTGGTTGACGAAAATTAGCCCAGGTGACCCAAACACTTTGACCCCGTAAGATCTTTTGTGTAATTATTCCTTCTTGCATCTACTCAATGACAAACTACCACCTCCATAAACCGGCGGACAAAACCCACTGATAGCGTCTGAAATTCCTTTCGGTCTGGGTACTCATTGCCAAATTCTATCAATCCCTGTCAGGCGAGGACATGACTTTATGCTTCATTGTCTCTTCCTCCTCACCGCACATTCTAGAACCTGTGTTGTCAGAATGTCTCATCTTGGCCAAGAGTCCTTTAACCCCGAACTGACCTGTAAACAAAGATGGCCAAACTATGATCGACTTACGATTAACGATTAAGATATTAATCTACTTAATCACGAGTATCGATTAAAAATACCGATTAATTAATCTTAGTTGCTTGAGTTCCGACAAATTACCAGGAACAGAATTTGTATTCGAATAATTAATTAGAATGATTTTCTCTCGATTAATATCAGGAACTTTTTTTGTACTTCTAAGTTCTAGAGTTCCCTCGCTAAACACACCTCTAGGTACTGTAATAAATAAGTAATAGCCATCTTGTACTATTGGATCAAAACTAATACCACACTATAATCATTTTTCAAGTGCACACAAATCTTGAATTTAGGTTACGTGCAAAAATTTGCGACTTGCAACTTTTTATCGAGATTTAATTGTGAATTATAATGACGATTAATTCAATTGTGAGTCAATTCAGTGTCAGTCAGTGTTTTTTGCTGGGTCTTGGATGTTGTCTATGTATTTAAGTATTATAATTTATCTATATAAATTATGTATATCGTCGCCTAGTAGGTACCGATAGTGAATATAAGCTTTGCTCAGTTTATAAATCCAATGAAGTCTGATACTCGTATGCGACTGATATTGACACATGACAAGATATAAAAATCCAACTGGAATGTGAGCAGACGACCACAGAATACTAAGGGGCAACTAAATTTAGTATAAGTCTTTAGCTAAAGAATAAGCACTTATGACTATAAAGGTGATTTTTTGTTTCTGTACTTTCTTTTTCTGTAGAAAGGTATTTCAATACTCAAAAAATACCTATCTCAAGCTTATTGCAGTTATTCGTGATTGTGGCTTACGTTTAACACCACCTTTGCAAAAAAATATAAGTATTATTTTTTTACGAATTTTAAAATAAATCGCGACGATTATGTGAGCCCATTTCAAAAACTATGTTTAAGTCTTATAGAGCTAACTAAAATAATAAATATGAAAGTGGAGAAGGAGTGGAATTAATCATTTCTGGACGTAGACACACATTGCAGTGGAAGCACGCATAAGAAAGTTACGAGTATGTGTACGGAAAATTTGCTCCATATTTGAAATAGATATTTAGATAGCAGTCTTGAAAGGGTTATATGTCTTATTCACGTGTACTTTATATGAGCTGCGATAGAACATTCTAAGTAAAATTTACACGTATACTTATACTACCCTGTATAATTCTCGCGCCCTTCCCGTTTCAGTGACCCGCCTAGCGGTTCGTAGCAGTAAATTTGATTTCACCTTTAACTCTTTTAATCGTAGCTTTTTCATTAAACGTACCTAAATTTTAAGGCTCAAATGTAATTTGAAAAATCTATAGGCACTGCATAAATTTAGTAAATGGGAGTTTGAAAGAAACTCGATTATAAAACATTTGGAGGTAAGCGAAAATGAAATATTTGAACAAAAATATTGTACTAAAAATCTCATTACCCGCAAGGTGCGGCGCTACAAATATCTCACTTCGATTCAATCACCTCTGCTACGCAAGCAGTATTCCGGAAATTTGATCATATCCTCGTAATTCGTTTCCGTTTTGAGATGAAACATTGCCCAAACCGGTTGTGTTTGATCCTGTTTCTATTTCACATTGTTAACAAAGTTAGAAAATACCTACCGTTCTAATTATGTTCACATAGTAACCTTGTGTTTATTTATATGAAATAGTCAAGCATTTAACTTCAATCTCATCTCTTGAGAAGAGACGATGGAGCATGCTTCATAGTGCTCATTGTCGAGATAAGACTCAGGTTTCGGTAAAAAACTCTGCCTTAAGAACTCCACTCTTTAGTTATGTTAATGAGGAATGTAGCAAAGCGCTTTGTGTGAGTCGGTAGAATATCGTCCACATAAAATAAAAATAAGGGTGTACTCGAAAGAACGACTACAATTACAATACTATAAATAGCTTATGCACATTAATTAAGTATTGGGAGATCCAACTTGATTTTACGACGATATGCGTTTCAATCTAACCGATAATTAGGTTACGGTTATTATCAAATAGTATTAATTGGTCTAGCTTCGTCTAAATACCGTTCCGATAATTGGCTAACTTATTGAGTTTCACTGCAGCTAAACGCTGTTAGTTACCTATTTACGTAGAAATGAGAACTGAGGTAAACGTCCCAATGCTTTACAACTTCATTCCAATAGTTGACACTGCTTATGAAGGTGCCAAATAATGATACAGTATCGGACACTGCGAAATAACGACAAATGTAGCAACTTTAATCATGTCAGGTCATAAAGCGTTAGCGTATATGCTACAGTTTTAATAAGGCTTTATTTGAGTCAAGCTGCCCCAACTCCTATTAATCTTCTCTAATAACTGTCAGTTTTAATACTTTGGAAAGTATAAACGTTAATCATGTTAAAATGGTATAAAATGTAACAGAAAGACAAAGTTGATAAAATTGAGAAACACATAAAGCTACTTTGTCAATTTTTTCCGTAAAAAGTCGTAGCATAAGTTAAATTGCTGTTTCTGTTTGCTGATGAAGTCAAATACCAGTTCGAAAGTATTTAATATTCTTGAGTGCGATCATCAGATTTCAGAAGTTGTTGATATTACCAAGGGCGATAACTTATACAATATTAATTAAATGCATGGTAATAATCGTAAAAGTAATAATCGCGGAAGTAGAGGAAAATATTATGCATGGTATTGGTTAAAATATGATGACTGATTAGGTTGCGGGTGAAAGAATTGGTATATTGAGAGTATTTAGAATATTTCCTCGAATGGAGAATTCCTTATGCAGGGAATATTCTTTGTGTGGGGAATATACTAGAATATTCTTGAGCACGGCACATCACTATAATCACGGAGCCACCAATAAGGCATACCCAACACAAGCCCAATTGTGTTGATCCCACACCTACATCCCGAGTCTAGATTCGACACTCTAGAATTAGATAAGGTTAAGCACTAAGCAAAAAATATAATGAAACATTAGATATGCTGAGGGTACCCCTATCGGTAAATAAAGCAGTAGGTAGATACAAAAATATTGAATTGACCCGTGAAATAAGATGATATAAAACTGTATAATAAATTAAACTTAAGCGCTAAACAAATCTCACTCAGCATATTTTGACCATTTACATAATAAGCGCCAATGTCTTACAATAAGCAACCCGGTAGGAATCAGAAATATAGACGCCACCACATCGTTCATCAGCATGTGCGTTCTCTACTCGCATAGGTACTGACGTGAAAACGGGTAGGTAGTGCATACCTACTTGAAATCTCTATAAAAAATGTAGGTTACCCATTTCCATTTAGCTTGACTGTATTTTACAAAGCCTCCAGAGCATAAAATTATTCAATCCATGCCGGTGCCGCTCTTCAAGCTAAATAGTGCTTACTCTGGTTTCAAAGCGTCACTCGAATAGAATGCATACGGGCGTGACCTCTTAGTTGTATTATACATATATACATACAACTTGTATATCGGGTGTAATAGTGACGGCGGAACTGGAATGTCGGTACATGCGAAAAATTTAGTAGCTATGAACTGTATTGAGTAAATCATATTGCGGAAATTATGTAGAGCTAGCGGCACACACCGAAATTCAGTTAAAAGCATTAAAATCGGACCGATTGATCTTTAGGCCATGTGAATAAATTTGACCAATTGCACGAAAAAAAAACAAAAAAGGAGAAGTCAATGTCGTCATCTTTTTTGTAGAGGAAAAAAATGTTCTGAAACCCATCGTGTGTGGTAGGTATCTAATGAAAGAACTTATTAAGCCAATCCTAAAAATTTATCACATCATGACGAGTGTATTTCAGTCACTTGTTTTAAATTAAAATGAAAATTATTTTTAAACAAACCAGATTTGGGCTCCTCCAGATATTTATACGGTTGATTCATTATTTGAAAATTTTACTTAAAATGACATGTCATACATAGCCAACCCCAGGGAAGCAATTTTAAAAATATTTAGATTTGTATTTTTTATTATTTTTCTTACGCCCCACTTCCACAAAAAAGGTTTCGGCCTCGGAGCACCAACACTCAGTCGTTTGAACCGCATGTGGCACGAACAAATAGTTAGCGAGCACCGAGTACTTTTCCCGCTTACGTACCGCCATCAGCTCAACTGCCGGTCCTGGCACTCGCATGGTACGACTAAGATGTGAAGCGGCAAAAGTACTCACGCAAGTTTCATCCCATAACAAGGACCTGCCCCTCTCCACGGCACCAGTGTCAAAGCATCCGGCCTCTTACCGTCCGCCCGGCTCAAACCTGGAGGCTCTAACGCCTCCAACACGCAAGGAACACCCGCAGGGATAAGTGCTTGTGTGACAATTGAGAGCGTGGTGGCGCGCATATTAAATTACATAATTCCAGAAAATTTCTGATATTTTGAGACATGATTTACTTGGTAAACTTCGGACGTAAAGGGGGTGGGGGACAGTATTTTCTTCTACATTTTCCTTAATAAAACGAAATTTATACACAATAAAAAAATTAAAAAATATTGTTCAAAATTATGCAGATCGAGTCCTTCATATGTTATGTTACTTGAAAGAAAGAAAGAAAGATAATTTATTTCGCAGCGACAATATACATGACATACAAGAGAGGAAAAAAAATGCGTTGTGCGAAAAAGGAGTCCACTCAGCAAAATGCCAAACCACCAAGAGACGCTGGTATTACGTGGATCCAGAAAATTAAGCGAAACAGGACTGCACGTTATAGTCACATTTAACAAAATAAACTTAACAACGACAATTTACACTGAACGTTCTCTGCTTAGTTGCTCTTATAATAATAACAAATTTAAATAGAAGCAAATTAATGGTAATCATAACCTATGGTTCATTCTGATCTACCCTGGGACACAAAAATGCTATGTTGGATTGATTTGTTGGTCTAACAAATAGTTTTTTAAACGTTTTTTCAATACAAAAACCGAGGAAGCATTTTTGATTGGGGCTGGGATGTTGTTCCAACATTTCGTGGCAGAATAACTAAAACTGCCACGAAAAGACGCGCTTCCGTGTCGAGGACAGATCAGACGAGGTACACGTCTGGCTTGAGGCTTGGAGAATCGAAGCTTCTGGAAAAGGTACGACGGCTCTTTAAAATTAATTATACCGAATAAGAGCGTGGCAAGATGCATTGTTCGACGAGCTTCCATCTTGAAAAACTTACCTTTGTTAAAAAAGGGAGTAACGTGGGGTCGGGGTGGAATTGGAAAACAGAACCTTGCACATGCATTCTGTAAGCGCTGTATCAACTTTTTAGAGCGTGATAGGAAACAAGTACCAAACACTGTATCAGCGTAATTAAGTTTAGAGAGAACTAGAGAGTCGCATAGTTTTACTCGTATATCCACAGTTAGGTAATTTCGAACTCGATACAGAACTGTTAATCGATAAAAACAGTTGCGTACAGTTTGAAGCACATCTTTCTCAAAATGCAGCGTACTATCCATAATAACACCCAGATTTCTGGCTTCAGAGACGCAAGTTAAATTCTCATTATCTATCGAAACCTGAGGGTTACAAGCCATCACCATAGCCACACTTTGCTTCGTACCCAACACCAGAAACTTCGATTTCAGAGGATTGAGAACAAGACCATTTTGCTCCGACCACTGCGCTACTCGGCTCAGATCTTGATTTAATTGGGACACGGCTGATTGTGTGCTATCGGGTTTAAAAGATATATAAATTTGTAGGTCGTCAGCGTATAAGTGACATCTGCAATTTCTGACACTATTAACGATACCAGCACTGTATAAAATAAAAAGTATCGGACCGATAATAGACCCCTGGGGTACTCCTCTTTTTCAGGTTGTGTATCAGAAACTACAGAAGTTCCATCAGTATTGCGATTCAACACGTTGCTTGCGCTCGCTTAAGTAGCTGGCAAACCATTTTATACTACTGGGTTCGAAGCCATAATAAGCGAGTTTAGAAAGTAACAGCATATGGTCTATAGTATCGATAGCACGTGAGAAGTCAAGTAGCGCCATAACAGTGCCTTCGCTGCCATCTTGTGCGGATATTGTCAACGACATCTATCAAAGCAGTAGCTGTGCTGAAACCAGATTGATTTGAGGGTAAGATGTTATTATCTTCTAGGAACTCAGTCAACTGCCAGCAAACTACTTTTTCAAAAATTTTGGACATAAGTCCAGTCAAATCTTTCAGTCCTGTAGGAGAAGTTATTTTAGGCAAGGGTGTGATCGATACCGTTTTCCAGATGTCGGGAAACGTTCCAGAAGTTATTGACTGGTTTACGATAGCTGTTATAATACCGAGCGTGCGCGGCAGAGTCAGTAGCAACATATTAAGAGATATTCCATCGACACCCTCAGCGTTGGTACTAATTAATTGAATAATTTTAGCAATTGTCAGTTCCGAAACAGTCTTCAAGCCAAAAGACGCAGTGCCATGTCGGTGAAATTCCAAAAAGGTCAACTGAGATATGTTTGTTTCTTTAGTGCCTGGCACTTCAAGAAAGTGCGCATTGATGCGGTTTGGGTCTCGAAGGTGGTGAGGTATTTCTAGATCTTTACGGTTGAAATCGGCTACAGTTTGCTTTATATTTTTCCATAAAGCGCGAGGATTTTCTATTTGAGTTGTAACATGATTATTAAAATATGCGGTTTTTTCAGCGTCTATTGCCCAATTTACGTATCTTTTCAGATCTTTGTAATATGTTTTGTGTGATTCCAGACCAGTCCGTTTAAATCGTTTATGAGCGTCATTGCGTTTCCGCATCATTTGTCTAATATTGTAAGTGATCCATGGTAAACTGTGATTTTTTATTTGAATTTTCTTTTTAGGTGCATATTGATTGAAAAGATACAAAAAGTAAGCATTTAGTGACACCACTGAGGTGTTGACATTACCTGACAACAAGCATTCTCATTTAATGTTTTCAACGTCCGAGTTAAATCTAAGTCAATATTTTTTAGTGAACGACAAATGACATTTTCCGAAACAGATTTTTCCCTTTTTATCGGAATTTCACAGGTAATGAAGGCATGGCTACTAAGGTCTGGAATATAATCAATGACAATGTTATTCACTCGTGACTTTGAACATATAACGTCAATTAATGTCTCACTACGTTCGGTAAAGTGTGTGGGTTGGTTTACATACTGTGTGAGTTTTTGACAGTAACAGAACTCAGTAAGTTTTTTACTATTAGTATCAGAGGGATTTAACAGGTTTATATTAAAATCGCCGAGCAGAACAACACAGTCAAAATTAGAAAATGAGGTAACTGATTCAGTAATCGAATCGATAAAAGTATCGACGTTTTGCCGCGGCGGTCTGTACGCGGGACCAATAGCGAGTTTAATGCCATTCATGTTAAAACTAAGCCACATTTGCTAAACCCAGGCGGCCTGGGTACATGACGCAACCGGTACCCAGGCGGCGCGGCCAAGTCTCATTTATAGCCATGATATCTACCCCGTGCCGTTCCATTGCAACCAGGAACTCCTCATGACGAGTACCTAGGGACCCAGGGTTAAGCAAACCAATTGATAATGATTTTTTGGTGTTAAAGTACTTTATTTCAAATGCAAATGTGATATGAATATATTTGTTGTTTAAAACAAAAACGTTTTTAAGATATGGCACTCTAATAGTCGGACAGACAGAGTCGCACCATTAGGGTTCCTTATTTACCTTTTTGGTATGGAACCCTAATAAGAACACATTACCTGTGTCTCCCTTAACACACTGCTATTGAAATCACTTTCTCAACTTTGCGGCTGACACTGTTATGATTATTTATTTACTTAATTTGCTTATATTATATTTATTATGTATAAGTATTTATCTATGTTTATTTACGCAATCTTATTTGTGTATGTTTATTGCGTTTACATGTGTCTATATGAGTTTTTTGTTTTGCTTCATAACTGTTTCTCGCCACCTACTCAACTAAAATTGTTGTATTATAAACACTCCGCTACCCAAAGGTTGTCTGGAAGAGATCGCTATTTAGCGATAAGACCGCTTGTTGTTTACCGCTGCTAATTCAAATGTTTCTGTCATGTTCTTTATTTTTGTGTATCTGAGGTGTGCAATAAAGAGTATTTATTTGTATTTGTCCCGCCTGTCCTTTTTATAACATGTTTTCGTCACTATCCCAGGCTAATAAGAGATACTACGTATCAGACTGCCAACTCAGAAACAAATATTATTTGCACTAGGCAACTATATTTAATCTGTACGATTAGTATTGACTGACGTTATTTTTTTTTCTATTCGAGATTGCAATATGGCAAGGGATCGTAACGTATTCAGCCAAAGTGGTCTAGGTTCATTGAATGAGGTCTAATATTTAGAATGAATAGTTCCCGGCACGTAAATTTGAACACGTAACTTCAGTAATTGTATTTACGTATTACATCAAATTATATGTTGAGAATTATACCTCAGTGGCAAAAAAAATAAAACACACATTATTTGTGAAAAGATTTATTTTTCAATTTCTTTTTAAATTTGTCGTAAGCTTTCTTCTGTATTGCATCTGTCTCCTTTAATATTTTGATGGTTGTGTTGCACCAATTCATAATTGTAAATCGGACAGTCAGAATGAAATGACTGAGAATAGTTTTGTGCTCGGCGCAGTCAAATAAACAAAATGAATTCTTCGACATAATGTTTGCTACTTCTGCGGGCGATATTTTTGCAAGATCATCACGATTTAAACACTTCAACCACTAAGTATTTTCTCAGAGCACTGGAAATGGTGTAAAAGAGCGTCCTTTCGCAAAGTTCTACAAACACAGCACTCTTAAAACATTTTGCAAAAAGCAAGACAGGATAAACACAAGGACATCACTCGATAACACATTAGTGTGACAGTGACAGAATGAATTTCGACAAATAATATATAGATGACAAGACGAGTGTATTGTCAAAGCAACAGCTAATCACAGCAGAGAAAAACGTCAGTCAACATTAAAAACAACATGGCGCTAACGTACGCGTTTTGTTATACGAAGATTACCAGCTGTGGTCACTATCTTGTTTAAAACGTACGTACGTACGTTAATTGTATTTACAAAGTAGATTCCCATGTGCGGTAACGTCCGCAGATTTAATTCAACCTGTCTCGCAGCGAAATTGACTGTAATCCAAGGGCTTTACGCTCGTCAAGTATAGACATGCGACGTTGTCGACAGGTGTCTCGCTCGCCAACACCTGAAACTCGGAAACAACTTTAAGTAAATAAGAGTATGTAATTGTATTGCAAAAGATACCTTTACTATGTTCCTATCCTGAGATAATAAACGTTAATTTTACCCTATCCACAAAAATAATTCGCGTATATTCCACAACCGCTACAGCGTTTCCTTGTGGTGTACCTACTGATAAATCCACTAAAAGTCCGGGGGCGTGGGAGTATCGTTGATGTCAGGATTATGGTTTAAATGTCACTTTTTTCAGATATTTGTTTCTATCTGGATTTCCTCATACATAAATAGGCTAAGAAACACTTTAGGTCAAGGTTTATAGGGATGGTGACAAAAATTTAATAATTAGTCGGTCATGTAGATTAATAAAATATATACAACGTATTTTTTTTTAGGTTATTCAAAAATAAAGGAGTTATATATTAATAGAGAATTAATTGAGGCAAAATGTGATTAATGCGATGCCTTTAATGCGATTTATCGGAGTATTCTTTTATTATTTTGAAAAGCAAAAAATAGGTGTCCAATTTTGTGTTATTATCTAACTGACTGACTTATTCGTTTTTTTTTAATAACTCGTCATCATGCCTATTAACTATACCTATTTAAAAAGTTATTAATAAACATATTGTAAAATATATTATTATGATTCAATAAAATAACTTAACGTTTCTTAGTATTCTGTTTTATATCCATTAAAACGTTTCCAATATTACGCGCGAACTGTATCGACCACATTTGACGGATTAAAAATGACCGTTAAATGTGGCTTTGACTGTTGCCATCTAATAAAGAGACTTCGCATATCCTATACCATCAGCCACTGGCACAGCCGCTGGTTGTAAGTACGTTGAAATCTGCTTTTTAAGACATTTCCTATGCGATAATATCATATCATATATCATATCATATCATATCATATCATTTATTCATAAACAATTTTACATTGTGTTTCAAATCTGCGAATAACATACAAAAATTACATAGTTTAATTTAAACAACAAAATTTCACCCGCCACACAGTCTTAAATTAAAGAAAAATAATTAATAGTAATAATAATAATAATTCATTCAAATTTTGATTTTAAGTGTCATAAACATAAACATGCATTATGGGCAAGTTGGAATAATTTAATTTACAAACAATTTCAATACAATGTGCTAAACTTAATTATAATTGTTTGATGAAGTCATCTACTGAGTAATACGACTTTTCTAATATCTTTCGACTCTCAGTGCCATTTCCAAAGTTTATTGATTTATTAAAATAACGGATCTAACCCGCGCCGGGCAATTTATAACCAGCATGTATCTAATAATAACCTATTCTCTTTCATTTTCACTAAAAATAAACCATTATATCCTTTTTTATCTCGTGAAAAATTACATCGCCTTTCCACTTGATGCTTATCGGGTCTGATTGTAATATCGGCAGCCGAACGCGGCTTTATCTAATGGATCGTGAGTGAAAAGATATTTCAGTGAAAATGCCTGTAATGGCTATTATTGGCATATAATTTAATAATTTTACCTACTACACGCTGCTTATTTTATCTGTGAAGTGAAAATACTTGCCAAGATTTATTTAATTTTCTTCTGTTTCCGCGATTTTTACTCATTTAAATAAAACGATTTTAACGGATTATATCGGTGAAGAAAAGCACCTCATTGCAGAGTGCAGGCATTTACAAGCTGGATGGCGAGTGTAGTCTTTCATACATTGGTGAAACGAAACGCGTGTATCAGCCCGGGTGTAGGAGCACATAGCGGATGTCAAGCACCGTCGATGTAATAGGTCTGCACTCTCTAAACTTTCATTGACAAACAAACCATTAAATTAGGTTTGATAATCCTTATATCCTTGCCAAAGAAAAAACATATTTTACAGGAATGCTACGTGAGGCTATTGAGATTAAAGAACATCCTAATTTCAATAGAGAAGATGGGTTGTCGATACCAACAGCTTGGGATCCTGTAATACATCTCATCCAGGAACAAGCAAGACACAGGACTGTAACACCTTAATTTCCGAAAGGTGTAAAAATATGATATCTGTTCACAAGTAGTGTAATAGTCATTGTTTTAAAAATAATATAATTAGTAACGAGGTTGTCTGGGAGTTTTTCTTTGCAGCGTTTCTATTCTCTTCAGTGATTCTCATTTTATGAAATGTTCCAGCAGCTGGTAAATTATTAAATTAAAATATTATTGCTCTGAAAGTAGCTCAGTGTAGGTGGAATTGCAAGAAAATTTAAAAAGAGAAAATTAAAAGAAAGGGTTTTGATAGTTACCTCAGCAAACTTACCTTGGGCGCCTTGAGGCAGGCCAGTTAAAAATTATAAAGGTATACGCTTAATAATTACTTCAAATGAAAATTATGTTCAACATGATACATGATCGCATGTACCGTTTTTGAGTTCTTTCCGAAAAACTATGCTTCTTAACAAATGGGCGTAAATGCCATGAAGATATACTCTTTTGCTAGTGTACTTTTTGAAATCGTCTTTATTAAATTTTTAGTGCATTACTTTGTTGTAATCTTAACGGAACCCTGTGCTAATAATAGTCCGACATGTTGTTAGGCCGGTTTCATATTTATAATAATAAGAGTATATAAGTATAAAGTCGTGGAAAATATCCACGTCACAAAAAACAAAAAACACAAAAAAGAGTGAAGGCTGCAAAGTTATATGCCCAAACACAAAAAAGAGTAAAGGCCAGTAAATTTTACTTTACAGTACTAAAAGTACCAAGTTAAAGAATGTTAGAGCAAAAGACCTTTTACTAAGTCAAAAGGAAGTTTGTAGCTAAAGAGCGTACTGGCATACGCCAGTGTCGCCTGGAAGGTCTGAAAATTTAATTAGCTGAAGTTAGTTATTTATTTTAATTTGTACGCATTGCACACAAAAGTTTGAATTTGTAACTTATCTCTTACTAGATTCCGTGCCAAAACTTTACGCACAAAATAAAGATTTTACTTTTTTTCCGATATGAAGTTTCGTCCCCATTTTACCCTTTTAATAAGTTTCTTTTCAGAAAAAAAAAACCCTTAGTACATCTCTCTACTTCCTAAGTTCACGTTTGCAATCCATCCTCCTACCTTCAGTGGTTTTTACTTTGCCTGCGTCCTTAAATCACAGCACTATTTTTGATATGTTTAGCCGATTTAGCGTAATGAAGGCACAACGACACATACGAGGTTATTAGTTAAGAGTCTTATACCCCGTCCACTGCCACTATACTCCGATTTTTAATTCAAGACAAAATTTGACAGTTCTCATCTTGATGATTTATACAAATAAACATTATTTCATAAAAACATGAATGAGAAATCGTGCAATCAGTCAAATTAGGGTAAGTTTTATTGATAAAAATACTTACACTTAAACCAGTATGCAGTAATCACAGCGAAAGTGCGCCCGTTGACGTTAAATTCTGGTCTTGAATTAAAAATCAGAGTTTAGTTAGCTCCCTAGGCTATATTGACGATCCTGACTCTCTCGTGAATCTCATCGTTTCTAATTCAATCTCTTAGGGAAACTCGAAGGATTCTATAGTATCGGTATTTAGAGATGCTCATGGATTAATACCCCATCTCGAGAGCATTTGTCTGTTTAATACCCGTTTGTACCTACTTCGATAGGGGCAATTTATAAGCACCCATCTCCATACATACTATAAATACATTTGACAAATACGTTTGTGATTTCAATATCCAAGCTATCGAAAGGAATTCTCCTACGCAAGTAATTTATCTACGTTCGCGTAGAACTGGAAGGGATGTGATTTACAGAAGTCGCGCTGCCCTGATTACGCCGCGTGATAATGGCAGGGTAGAACGCACACCAAATCTTGTTTATGACGTCCGCGCGATTGAAATGTTCGGAGTGATTCAGGAGGGATTTGCTGAAAATCGTAAATAAAAAATTGTGTGAATTTGTGCAAGGTGATTTCATAGGGACTCGGTATAAATAACGCAATCGCAGTACCTAGTTAACGGATGATCAATAAAAGTAGAATCGGCAATAAAATCTTATGCAATTTTTGACAGATAGTCATTTCTGGTTTATCTTTTAAATGGTGGAGGCGTGGACGTTATTCGCTTTCAATGGTTTCCCATGAATTTGGAGAGTTTTCACGTTTTCACAAAAATCTAACAAGGAAATATTTTTGATATCCATATTCGAAACACAACATCCAGAAACCTCGCACACTGAACATGGTCTCCGCCAAAGACATCTGTCACAAACGGATGCACGCTTTTTATGCATTTTTAAGTCTGGGAATAAAAGTTTCCTTACTTAAGATTTTTATAGAATCTGTCGTACAAAAGGGAAATAAAGGCACGGCCTTCCTTTTCTCGAAGCCATTCGGGCCATTTTCGACTCCTTCGCTGTGGAAAAAACTAGAAGCCTTAATTTTCAGTGACCAAGAGGGCATTATCTAGCTAGATATATTTCCAAATTAAAATAAATTTGAATCAGTTGTTTAAGAGTACGATTACAAAGTTAGTTTTACAGCTAATACAATTTTCCATTAAAAACACAATGTATTGCAGAAGTCATACATACATATTATTTTAAATTAAATTGTCTAAGCTAATAACGTAATTACTTAAGACATAAGGACCGTAGTAGGGACTGATTATGTTAACCAACTTGGTATTAAATGGACCTCACAACTTTTTACGGTAGAAGAACGGAGTTGCAAGATTTGTTTTTTTTACAAGTTATGATTTTGATGGGATATACCATTATCTAATTCCATTTAATGGTTCAAGCGTTATTAAAAAAACATCTCGACACCTAAACATCATCAAAAATTTTCACATTAATAAATAGTACATATATAGCTTGGCAATTTCGTTCGTGAAACTTCATACCCACCCCCGCGGTCTTTCCCTCCGTCGCCCTTTGATCGTGGTAATGTCCCGTTCACGTCAAACTACTACTTAAGCGCGTTAGTCTCACGGCGTCAAATTAGCAACTCGTCTAAGTAACAAGTCGTCTATTTACCAAATGCAAATATTTTTGGTAACAAGTTTATCCCTCCGATTGTTACCAAAAATATCTGAATTTGAACTTTACTACATAGGCGACTTGCTATTAAATCGAGTCACTACTTAGACTAGTCGCTAAATAGACGACTTGCTACTCAGGCGAGTTGCTTCCAGTGGCTTTTTAGATGAGCTACTATTTTGACGACATGTGACATAATAGACGATCTGCGACTAAGATGAGCAGCAGCAGACTAGACCAGTTGCTAATTAGACCCCGTTGGACTAACTAACCCCATAGCATAAACTAGGTTTACGATTTTTTCATAATTCTATAGATGAAGTAGAAGAATTCTAGTATTTATTTAATAGTTGTAATTACCTCGCTGTCTATAAAAGCTGGTTTATTGTTTAGCCCACACAAATAATATGAGAATGGTATCGAGATTCTGTGCTACATAATGTTCAGAGAAAAGGATAAAAGGGTCAGTAGAAAATTTTGCGCAAGAATACTCTACTACTACTTTTTGTACCGATCTAAATCTAACTGTATTACCATGCATTGTTACGAAAATTTCATAGGTTATATTGTTTATTGCTGAATGTAAATGATCAATTGGTATACAAAAATAACAACAAATAACAACTTGTAATTTTTGTTTCTTGTGTTGGTGTTGTGTAATTTGTGTGGAAAGCTATTTATTTAGGCTGGGACATTGTTACCTGCGGAAAATTTGATAATGACCTAAAAATTAAACAAAAGACTCGCATTTATATGCACTGGCAACAGTTGGCCTTAAATCGAAAGGGAAACCAGACACTAATTGGACAAGTCTTTCATAACACGGGATACTAGTAATCCTCCCTTAGTTTATAAAATAATATACCTTGTTGTATGTGCTATAGCGTAAAAATAATATTATTTTACAAAACAAAAAATCTGCAAATGCTAGCAGAGCTTAGGGCAATATGACATTTGGTCTAAAATAAAAACGACTACTTAAAAACAAACCTGAAGATACTCGTAGATATTTTTTCTTAATCAACTTTTATATAATCCGGTGTACCTACGACGAATATTCGTGAGTTGACGAATTAAAAGATAATCATTTATCCTTCCGTATTCAAATGTAAAAAACATAAATAAAATTTATTTGCTGTCCTTTTTTCACGCAACAGCGGTACAAAGATCGGCGTGATTTTTTGCACGGAGACATAACAGATTTAAGAGTTTAAGCGAGTTAAGTTATGTCTATCACAGAAACACACGATCCAATACAATAACAAACTATGTTTGCCCCATGGACGAACCCACGGCATAAATTTAAATATAATATATGTTAAATATCTAAAACAATATTTAAATTACAATAGTGCTTACTCAGGATGGAAAAGTTAAGTACTACTCGACATGTTATGGTCCATTTTGTCGACCTTAGTCATGAGCACGTGTGGATCGCAACGCTTCCCTTCTCACACACATATTCGGTCGAATTAGTGTGTGTAATGTAATCTAAGTACGTCTCACGGTAGTTTTCTAGTTAAAATCTGAGTGTATACAGGATGGAAAAAATCTATGAGACCCGGAGGCAAATTACCTTAAAACTCAACTCACGGCGGGGTTTAATCGGGTATAAATAGGATTTATTTAATTACCTTTCTACCAATGCTTCGACGTTTCGGACGTCACGCAAGGTCCATATCCTCGAGGGAACTGGAGATAATGAGTGAAAATCGTGTAAGTTTAAATCAATAATGCTACCTTAAATCCTTGAGATAGCTAATTTTACTTAGGCTGGATGTCATCAAACTTTTATTCCTAGAATTACGCTTATTCTCAAATAGTAATGTCAAATTACGATGCAGTTTTGACATTACTATCCGGGAATAATTTTCCTGACATGCCAGTTTATCTTTTAGTACCTTATTGAGGACCTTAACATTGATAATTTCCTCATTTGTAGAGGCGTTATTCCAAATAGTTTAGACTTAGAACGTTAAACTGGCTGAAGGTATGACTGAAGCGAGTCAACGATTGTGAGTATTTATTATTTTCAGTTTTAGTTATCATTTCTTTTAGCATTTAAGATAGTTTCCCTCCAGAGCCCATAATTTTTTTCCACCCTGTATGTGTACTTGGATATCCACATTCATGTGACACAAAAACTTTTGGAGTAGTAAGTAAGATAAAGCTACATCCCAAGTAGAACTAATAAAGGGCCATGTCTCACCTGACCCAGTTCTCTACTTATTTTCAGCTCATTGGGGTGCTCGACAGCAAACAGTTACGAACTTTTGCTCTATCCCTTTAAAAAAAGTAATTTATTTCGGTTTAATGACCCTTCGGCATTTCTCAGTTCATTCTTAGTGAAAGATAAAAACATTGTCATGATCAATGATATAATGTAAAAACGAGGTACATAGGTTACCTACACGATAATCCACATGTAAAAATGGCCAGGCTTACTTACGCACACATAAATCTGATAATATTGCAATAAATACTAATCGTAAATGCTTTTAGACGCTTTTATTGAGTAATTAGTGCAAAATCTCATTGTGCATGACGGCATTTTTGTTTATTTGACGCATAATCCAATATATAACAAAGTACTCTGTGCGCGAGACTGAGTTAAGGTTTGCCAATTGGCGTAGCTTTGGTGTGCCACTTTCGGAGTCCATATAACCTATCTACCTCTTTTTATGTTATATCATTGGTCGTGATCTTATAATTTCATATTTTCGGCAAAAACATTACGATCAGAATTTGTATCATAAGAGAAGGCCGAAATTTATAATAAATAACGATAGACAGAGAGACGGACGAACCGAATGTTCGTCCGTCTCTCTGTCTATCGTTATTCTGAATCTTCACCATGTTGACCACGAGAAAGGTCAACCCAATAATAAAAATTCAAAGTCATGATATTCCACTCTTTAACTAAAATGGGATTTATTTTCTTATAATACGAGTAATATAATATCTGTACGCGTATCACATGAAAACGGCTGAACAGATTTTGATGCAAACTTTACTAATCTGTCGAGAAAATCCCCGGCCAGGTTATAGGCTATAAAAATGCAACCCTTAAAAGGGGGGTAGCCACTACATTTGATTGAGTTAAGTTTGCACCTGAATCTTATCGCGCTACTTAGGAAGGAAGTGCAAACTTTTCTCAAACATGTGCTACGAGCCTACGAGTATCGAGTACCTTCCGAAACTAACATGTGGCGCTAAAATTAATACCTTTTTGCCAAATCCATACTAATATTATAAATGCGAAAGTCTGTCTGTCTGTCTGTCTGTTACCTCATCGTGCTTAATCCGCTGAACTGATTTGGATGAAATGAGGTATGGAGATAGTTTGAGTCCCCGGGAAGAAAATAGGCTACTTTATTTCCCGGAAAAATACCCTTATTCGCAATAAACGAATTTAAGGCGGACGAAATCGCGGGCAGAAGCTAGTCTGTAAAATAAAGTGCTGTACATGTGTCCGATTTCCTATCTACACATTTACCTACTTTCATGCTCTGTACCTCCCATTGGATAGACGTGATTTTTTTGTTCGGATAATTCCACAAAATATACGTTTGTCACACTCCCTGAACACGTGAAAAAAATACTAGTATATAATTAGATATCTAAAATTCGGACACGTATTATCGTGGCTCATGACATTGCTATTTCATGTTAAGGGTCCAAAGTATACTCGTACCGTACTGCCCGATCTTTTGGAGAAAAGTGCGCTCTGTATGAAATGGGCCCCAAGAGAAATTATGTTGGCAGTTGTAGCTTTTTGTATAGGATTTAAATATGTGCTGTGTATTTCATTTATATTTATGTTGCAATACGTAAGATACGCGTCGAAGCACAAGTTATATTGGTGAGGAACTTAGGAGATTGAATATAATATCCTATTAAAGTTCAAGTATGCGTGAGCTGCAGGCCTATGATAGTCGCGTTTAACACGCAATAAATAAATGATAAAGCATCCGTCTCTCTCGAATTCACGTACTTATCAAAAACGCAACCATCATAGGTCCACTGGGTGTACATATCTGTCAGCATTCCATGGATCAAATAGTTCTCAATGAGAAATAAGCTGAGTTGAATTTCCCCACCCCAGGTATATATTTGAAAAAATATACGTTAGTATACGTTTAATTATAGTTTATCTAGAAAAACATTAACTATCTATACTGTGATAAAAAGGCGGTTAAATAAGCAAAAAATAATAGTTCTTCTGTTCGAAATTGAGTCATCTATTTTGTTTACAGTATTCCCAAGAGCAGCCATGTGGTCGCGGAAGCAGTCTGTCTGCAGCGCTGTCAGCGGGGCTTCCAAGGGCGAAGACGGCGACGGAGCGCTTGCCGTAGGCCTACAGATTTATCCCTTTGCCATCGCTCTTCGGGTGCGAGTCCTTCAGGTAACCTTGTAGACCTTTAAACAGTCTGCCTATGGGATGGGACGTGGAGCGTGGTTAGGAAGGGCAAAGAGGCCGCGGGGCGCTTGCCGGAGGCCAACAGAATTATCCCTTTGCTATCGCCATGAGTGCGAGTTCTTCAGCTACAGTCACAGGTTCCTGTAATCATCCTTGAAAACTCCAACCAGTTTGAGGCAGTGCAGTAAGAGAGGCTTCTTACGGTAAATAAGCAGATCTATCGTTTCACGATCGTTTTGCGGTTAAAAGTTCTGAAGGTATATGTCATAAGTTTTAGAAAACATTTTGACATCCAGCAGTCTGTCCAGCCCAGAGTTTTAATGGAATAGTAAGTATGATGTTTTTGTTTTATAATGCATATTTCAAAATTTCGCATATTACTATCATAAATCATTCATTTCACATTATATTCTGTCGTTAAACACAATTTTAGGTAATAATCAGAGTGTAAAATTTTTCGTGTCAAGAATCAACTTCAATACAGTTAGAACGTTGAATTTTATCGAGTATCGATTAGTTATATTTACCAAGTATTTATTTATTAACAAAAAAAACCTCAAATCCACAAACAATAATAAACTTTGTATGAACCTATCTGATTTTTGCCATGATAAATTCCGCACTCTACTAATAATTAACTTTAAATCACTGACGATTTATCACCACACATTGGTATTGCTCGCTATCGCGTATATTATCTCACCTCATTTGAGTTCCCGACGTTTCGGAAGATCAACCCGTGACCATGGAAAGCTTCCGAAACATCGGGAACTCAAACGAGATAAAAATACGCGATATAATCCGTTAAATTGTTTTATTTAAATGAGTTATATATATATTTTAAATTTAATGAACTTTAATTTAACTACAATTTGAGAAAGCTTTCATAGATTTTGACTGCGGATATATTGCAGCGATTAGCGAGCAATAGCAATGTGTTGTGATAAATCGTCAGTGATTTAAAGTTAATTATTAGCAGAGTGCGGAATTTATCATGGCAAAAATCAGATAGGTTCATACAAAATTTATTATCGGATCGCAGTTTATTATCGCGGAAGCAGAAGAAAATATTATATATATAAAATACCTTATTAAGTTCCAATAACTTTCTTACGTAATCGATTCGTCTTAATTGGGCCAATATCACTAAAGACATGAAAATGATGAAAACTCAAAATGGCGATAATGAGACCCCATATTGTGAAAAGGAAAAAATTAAAATCGACGTACTATGTTGAATGGGGTTACATTGAATAGGGATTTGAAAATCATTATTAGGTTTCTTTTATCATTTTTAATTTTGAATGTCCAGTTAGGAACTATAACGATTTAAAGTTATAGTAATTATATTAAGTTCGAATAACTTGTAGTGTAGGTAATCATAAAATGAAGTGCGGAGTTGGCATTCGTTGGTGGTTTTAAACGGTAGTCATACCCGCTTTAGTCCCCTGGCTTATGCGGGATGCATAAACGCATTTCCCCAACGTTAAAAAAAATGGTAATCATAAAATAACGAAAAAAAATTGTACAAAATAATGAATAAGAAAGTCTATTTGTTTAGATCGTTTGCGGTATTGGCGGAATTGTGGTGGGAGCAGTGGGCTGGCTGGAAGAACGGCAGAAAATTGAGCTGGGGCTCGGAGTTCCAGCCGGCGCCGTCACCGTCCTCGCGGCAGGTAACCAGTCAACAAGACCGAGATATACAGAAAGAGAGTATTTTGCTTATATTTCGTAAACCATTTTTTTAACCGACTTCCAAAAAAAGGAGGAGGTTCTCAATTCGACGGAATGTTTTTTTTTATGGATGTTCACCGATTACTCAAAGACTATTTGACCGATTTCAAATTATTATTTTTTGTTTTTATAGAAGGTACTTTCTAGTTGGTCCCATTTCATTTTGGTGAAGATCTGATGATGGAATCCATGAGGAATTTAAGGAACTCCTCAAATATTAAAGGCATACATATAGCGATTTTAGTATTATAAGAAACATAATAAGCATTTGCATTCAGAAAGTGTAAATTGGTGAAGTGGAACTGACGCAGAAGACCACAGAATGCCATCGGAACTCCTCAATGATAAATGATTTACGGGTGGCGACAAAATATCTTGATTAATTTAGCTAATCAACTTCATAGTCACAAATTTAAATGTTCCTGATGAGAATGGTACTATCGAATTGATTTGATGATGGAGCCGGAAGGTAGGCACCAGATCTATGTAATAAAATAATGTATCCTAGCCGTGTTTGGGCTTGTTCGAATCGTCACGAGATACACTTTTAAGTAACGATTAACTGAAAAGTGTAAAATAAATAAACTTTTAAACAAAAAAATAAAACCGACTCCAAAAAAAACTAAAAGTAAAAAATAACGCCATAATTCAGTTTCTTCAAATTACTTACAAGTAACCGTTTGTGTACTCAATCTATACAGTATATACAATGAATGTTATTTTGGAGTCGGTGCCATCGTGTCACAACTTACTAACATCGTAAATTTTCAATATTTTACACATTCTTTATATGGCACCGACGCCAAAATAAGATTAATTGTATATACTGTATAGATTGAGTATACAAACGGTTACTTGTAAGTAATTTGAAGAAACTGAATTATGGCGTTATTTTTTACTTTTTAGTTTTTTTTGGAGTCGGTTTTATTTTTTTGTTTAAAAGTTTATTTATTTTACACTTTTTAGTTAATCGTTACTTAATTATCATTTTTGATTCGATTTCGATCGGTCAATGCCTATAATCAAAACAATTTATTAGTCAAATCAAAAAACCAGTAACAAAACGTTTGGATTTATTACAAAGATGGGTAAAGAAAGCATTACAAAACCGAGACTTTTTAAGAGACTTAAATCATCGTGCGGAACTGAAAAAGTCACTAAAGTTGTTCTAAATTTTGTGATTTTTATCATTGTATCGTACTTTATCTAATACTACTATAAAGTTGTAAAAATTAAATGACTGTACATTAAAGATATTTGCAAAAAAAAATATTGTAACAGACTATTCGGAAGTCACTAAATCGAAAAATATTTATTTCTTATTTTTTGTATGTTTGTATTATGTATTGTTGTGGCTTCATCACGCCAGATCGGCTCAGCAGATTTCAACTGCTTTTGTGTCTCGACCGAACCATTACAGGCGAGTTATACATATAGGTGGCCGCTATCGGGAATAGTTTATACAACACTTGATATTTGAAGTGATTTTAATGATCAGAAATATAGCGGAGCAGGCGTGAGATTACAAATGAACTTAATTCTAAACTTAAACTATTGATCAAGGTCGATCACAACCTTACGTGACCTCGATGGAAGACACGAGGCACTCGCGACACTTATGGTAACACAGATGTTACCTGGGGGTGACTAAATCTCCACTCAGCATTACCGATTGACTGGTATTGGGAAAAACGGTGACTCGATGATGACTGTCGAGAGGGTGGAAGCCTCATGTCGTAACATGCGCCTTCGAGCAAGTAATAAGATAAACATTTAACAGCAGAACTAAAACACCCAATAAATAAAATTCGATACAAGAAGCGTTCGTTGTAGACATACGTTCAAATGTTTTGTTCAAAGGTGTCAAATGATTGCTTTAGTGAAAACATATACTTACCTAAGTAATTACCTATTTCACGTCCTTTGAAATATCTTATTACTAAGAATATTAGTATAAAACCAAAAAATATTTTATAACTTTTCATATATCCTTTTGATAAAACAACTAAGAAGCAATTACCATCTTCTTTCAGTAACTTTAAATAATACGATTACTTACAACAATACCACAATTTACGGTTAAAATTATTTCTTACCGAACTTCTACAGGCCAGAGCACGCCGGATACGTATCGTGCGTGACGTGCCCGTGGCGTACACGTTGTAAAGTACGCACGTACGTACGTACACCGCTTGCGTACCTATACACACGTCACGTTGCGGTGAGTCATCTCTTATGAGGATTCGTACTTTCGCACACACATTCAGTGTGCTCTAGCTGTAAACCACATCATACATTTTCCTTTTACCTGCGACTGATAAAAAAAAAGATTTATCTACCTAAGCGACAAAGCCCTTTAAATATATATAAAAAAAAGATTTATCTACGAAACTTAATCTCCTCAGAAATAAGTGCCTTCTTCGTTAAGCCATTTCACAATTCCGTTATCTTAGAGCTTCGTAAAGAGTAACTGGCGCACTCTATTTTTTTTATTCATTTTAGGAACATAATTTTACCTCGTGACAAAAATCTCAAATACATATTCAACACTCAACGTTGTGCATGGTTACACGCCACTACCTACTCTTTTTACCCAACTGCGCGACGCAAAGGAGGAGGTAATGTGTTTATCAGTCTATGTATGTATGTATGTATGTATGTACGTATGTATGTGTGTATGTATGTATGTTTGTTCCTATCTGGCACTCTAGAGACCAAACGCGTGGACCGATTTTGATGATTCTTACGTCAATCGATTCGTCTTAATTGGGCAAATATCACTAAAGACATGAAAATGATGAAAACTCAAAATGGCGATAATGAGACCCCATATTGTGAAAAAGAAAAAAATTAAAATCGACGTACTATGTTGAGTGGGGTTACATTGAATAGGGATTTGAAAATCATAATTAGGTTTTTTTATCATTTTTAATTTTGAATGACCAGTTAGGAACTATAACGATTTAAAGTTGGTTTGCAACCCGTTCTCACTAAATTTTCATTTAATTGTAAATAAATCTGTGCAAGCTTCTCAATAGCCCCACGATAAAGATTGCGAAATTTACTGACTTATAATTTTAACTAAAAAGTATAAAATAAAAATAATAATTAAAAAAAAAGCCCGACGACTTAAAAAAACTAAAAAGAAAAAAACAAGTCCAGTACCTACCCTAGTCAAGTTATAATGGAAATGTTTCGTGATTCATGATCGATTCTCACATAAAACAAATAATAAATTCTAATGTGGAACATAGCGATTTTGAACAGTCGGGACCCATAAGAAAACTAGATCGACGCAAATCTTCCCAACAATGGGCAATAAGCAGTCGGGTTTTTGTTTTTTTTTTGTAACGTCTACTTAAATATCTACAGTATAGATTCCACATCAAAAACAGACAGGAAATCTCATTTCCTCACTGACTGGTTGAAGAGAATCCAGTGATTTTATTCTTGACAAAAGGAAGCTCGTTTATGGTTAGCCGAATAGAATGAGAGTAAATATGTATCTAGATTCAATTTTATCGCGAACAGAGCATCCAAATAACGGCTTCGGCAATGAAATTCCTATTGAAATAGGAGTTATTTGTCTTTAAATACGAGTATTAACGTACTTATATACATTGCAAACATTATAAGAGAGTTTATCTATTTATTTAACTTAATAAGAAAGTTATAAACGAGATCTAAGTACCATAAAACGGAGGGAGAATGGACAAAAACGGAATCCAAAGCTCGATAAAAGTCTTTTTACATGTGGCACATTGATTTCTATACATAAGAATATTCCAGTCGTATGAATTTTAGTTTTTTAATGATTATCTGTTGTTTCATTTCATACTTTAACGATAAACACAAAATAGTTGGAAAACTCATCTCACTATGTACAGATTAGTGCATAATTATTTTTCATCGTATTTTCACGGAAACTTACGAACGTATCTTGCTATTTAAGTAGGTCACAGTACAAAAAGTACTGAGGTTGACTGAAGTAGCATGACAAATACGGACGTTTACGAGAAAATACAATGGAAAACAATTATGCACTACATCTGTAGTTGGGGTTTACTAATCCCAACTAGGTATTTAGGTAATAATAAGGTGAGTTGGGAAAATTGCTAGGGTTGACACTTTCGGATTATGAAGTAGCTAGACATGTCAAGAGAATATTTTATTTACGTAGCCATATTATGTTTTATTTATGCTCCTACACAAAACCATTTAATGCTTTCTGTAAGTTGTGTCCTTTGCCTTTGCTGATTAAAATTATGTGCAGTAACTATACCGAGATTTCTTCAAATGTCAAAAAATGTTAATCAATCCGAATGTATGAGTAAATGACAGGTATTTATGTTGGCAGTGTCAATAGATGTCATTTCGGCGTAATTTACAAGACAAACCTAAAAAGAATGATTTATACTGATAACTTCAGTTCAGTGTTATATAATATACAATGATATGGTCTTACAAAATGAATCAAAGAAAATAAGTATTTACAACTTTTGACTACTGATGTAAATTTGACAACTCTGGTCTACAAACGCCAACTCGCCAATCTATCATGTCTATACACCACGTATGTAACACCAACTCTCCCCATTCATTACCTAACTGACTCTGTCGTCGTCCCAATTCACTCCTTAATACGAATGTTCAATTTTGAAACAAAATGGGAGTCCCCTAAAGCTACTCAGGCAGTTTAAGTAACTGGGACATTTTGTTACCGACCTCAAAGATGGTACCGATATCGAAAGGTAGCCGCAGGGCGCTGGCTGTTGGAGCAAACATGATAGCCCACACACTGAAAAAATAACTGATGAATCAAACAAGAAACTTGTTTCCACCAGAGCGTATCAAGTGCAATCAATGATTGCAGTAACAATTTTAATTTGATTACTGCATCATTACCAAAGAAATCACAAAAGTTGTTTATTGCTGTCAAGTTTAAAATTGATTGTTTCAAATAAGATGTTTGCATGCGATAGACACAATAAGTGGATTGCTCTAAACAAGTTCATTATAAGTTGAATCAAGTTCGAATTAACTTGTGATTGAAATAAACATCAGTTTTGATGGAACCCAATATTTTCTTCGTTTGTTTGCTGATACAATGCGACCTGGTTAAGGTCAACTAAGTAAAATGTTCAAATATTTGATAATTTTAAGTCGTACTACTGCAATCATATGTTAAGTAATGAGTTTGTTCGTGTTGTGATTGAATCTATCAAGAGATTTCCAATCCAGCTAAAAAGCCACTTGATAGGCTCATATTTTCTCTATTTTTTTTCAGTGCAGGTTCGCTCGGAGCTCAACTGTCGTAAAGGTGTCTTCAGAGCAATTTGCACATCTTTTTATACTAGCAGCCTGTGGCTGTAGCACACCTTGCGCGTGCAATATAACAATGCATTTAGAGGGGTTGATACACTGGTGCGCTACTGCAGCGCGTCAGCAATTTTCGCAGAGGTGTGTGTTGACAGCTTCTTGGCGATCATGCGCAACAGAGCCACCTCGCTGATTAACAAAGTGCGGGCCAGTACCAACAGCATCCTAGCAATGTTTGCAGGCAGGTTAGATGGGGCCTCAAATACGGTTGAATCGTTTTAAGGAAAATATACCTTATGTTTTTTATTTTTTATATTTATATGATTTGGCTACTTAGTGTTACCAGAAAAAGAAAAAATATGTCTAATCTATACTATTATAAAGTTGTAAAAATTAAATGTCTGTACATTCTTATCCTTACTATATTATAAACGTGAAAGTATGTATGTACGTTCCACTTAATCTCAAAAACTACTGCACGATTTTTTATGAAACTTTCCAGTTATGTACCTTATACATCAGAATAGGACATAGGCTAAAATGTATGTCAAATTTCATCCCTTTTAGGGTCGCGAAAGGGGATGAAAATTTGTATGGACATTAAATATTTTTTTACGCTAGGAACTTGAAATCTTGGTAATATGCTTTCACATTTAAATTAGAAAATTATCGAGTTTTGGGGAAAGACATAAGCTACTTTTTATCCCTTATATCCGCGATAAACGAATCTGAGGCGGACGAAGTCGCGGGCGGCCGCTAGTCAAACATATTTTCAAAAAAATGATTGTTACCGACTATTTGGAGGTCACTAAAACGAAAAATATTTTTTTTGGATTTTATGTATGTCTATATGTGTCGTTGTGGCTTCATCACGCAAAATCGGCTAAACGGGTTTGGCACACGGGTCGCTGGGTATCTCCAGATGGTTATAGGATACTTTTTATCGGACTACGCTGAACTCGCTGAAGAAAAAAATAAGGGTTATGACTTTTTCTCCTCCGCGAACTAAGTTGCGGGCGCTTTCTAGTATATGATAAAATAACTTTAAGATCAACGTTTTACAGTATGCTTCTTTTTCGATTTAGCCCTTTTAAATTTTATAGAGTCAATTTTTGTTTTGTTACATATAGTATGATAGATTTTAAGTTATATACATCCAATCACGCCTTTTTCCCATTACGGGGTAGGCAGAGACTACCTCCTTCCACTTGCTCCGGGCATACAACTGCCGCTTCATCAACATTCATTAATCTCTTCATTTTTTGCTGTCATAACCCTTTCGTTTTGTCTCATTCACACACAGAATATCAATATTTCTCGCATCTATCACCTGACATACTTCATCTATTTTATCATTCATTGCTCCCCTTACATTTAACGTAGCAAAGCGGCTCTCCATAGCCCACTCTTTGCTCTCGCTGGGACCGAGACGTGATGGGTTGCGAACCACATCGCCGCAATTTACCCAGCAGAGCCCCGTATACCAGGTAAGGGTTTAGCCTTATTCTGGGGTTACCAGTCCCAGGGCAATTTTAAGTTACATATTATATATTTTTGCTTGCTTACTTGATCATTTTTACTTTAACGTTCTAGTTTTTTTCTGACAAAATTTGGACTAAAGAATATCAGAATGAGTATAATAAAGATACAATGGCATTTTATTACAGATCATCATTCACCTACATTTCAATTGAACAAATGCGGCATTATTCTTCATTAAGTACACTTTGGCATGGAGCACCCTTCACATTAACACTGTTTGGCACTCCGATCGTACTGCCGACTTTTATATCCCTATAATTTATTTGTCCTCGAAAAAGATATCTTCGAAGAAAGAATCTGGGTTACATCTAAATTTCTCGCAATGACATTTTTCCTTTTCCTAATAAAATGTTGAATAAGAGAAATGTGGAATTCAGTAACCATCAGTCTGTGATCGGAGTCTAATATTTGTATGATTATACGCTTAAAAAAATCACAGAAAATTACCTAAAAACCTCTAAATTAAAACTCCATCTAAATTACTGTGGTTAATTTTACTTCTGCTCACAACAGTTGGAAGTCCCATTAAGTCTCTGAACCAAATTGTTGTAATGGGTCAAACAAATTTCCGTGTGAACCGATGAAAAACTTAGACATCTAAAAGAAGGTTATGCCTTTGATTAAGAACATTTTCGATGAAATCAACATTAAACAATAACGAAAATCGGTCCATCCGCCTAGGAGCTATGATACCACAGAAAGGCACAAACTTATAACAATAACAACCCTCAATTTTCGTCTCTAGAGTTATTCTCGAACGCAGTTGCGAGAAAATTTTAAATGATAGCAGAAAGCACTTTTCATCCCACTAGATGCCCCTTATGATAACAGTAAACAAAATGGCTGACTCTGACCCTACCCTATTAATCAAAACTATATAAAATAGCCCTTAACCGCTGGGAGGCCCTTTACAACCGCGCAGGGCTTTCCTCTCGACAGATTCCGTCCGATCGTAAAAACGACGGCCTCTCAGCATTGTATGGCGCGGGAGCAAATAGTAGATTCCTGATAAAAAGGGAAACGGACGGTAGACTCAACATGGCGAATGACACATGTCCGAGATATAATGCTCAATATCTCTGTATATATCTGTAGTTATCTGTGTGCTTTACTTAAAGCAACCGTTATGTCATTTCTAGAGCTGTCTACTTAAATTAAAGTTTATTTGAATTGGTTTTTTGATTGGTAAAACTATAGATGGCAATTTATATCGCGAGAGTGGAAATGACAGGCGTGAGCATGAGCATATCTCCTTTATATATTTTAATTGTTATATTGGCCACATCTCTTTTAAATGGAAGCTGGTCATGACCCCTTAATGCAGCTAGAATAGCAAAAATGCCGATATATTACTTAAAAAGCAACACAGCAATGGTACGTCGAATTCGGGCCCAGTTATGTCCTACGCAATACATAAATGAAGATAACAACAAAGAGCCTGGTTGTTATATTTTGTTTGCCGTATCGGCGAGCATGACTTAACATTATCTTAATAGGTTTCGTAGAAAAAAAAGAATGCATAGTTATTATTTGTAATCGGGCATTACTCTTTTACAACTCATTATTTTAGTGCCTGCCTAATCTAATCTCATCATCATCAATATCAGCTATTATATCGCCCGTCTTCGGACAAAGGTATCCTCCAAATTCTTCCACGAATGCTGGCATACAGTATGCACCATGGCGTTTAACGCTGTTCGGTGGTATCTTTCAGGTGGACTTCCTCTTCCTCATCTTGCTAACCTCGATCTCCACTCCACTGGCCCATCGATATTTACTCATGGGACCAATGTGATCCACCCGAGGGCTTTGATTTTCATGCCGAATCCGCTCATCACGAGTACAATTCCTGTATAACAATGTAATGCCGAGCATCGCCCTCTCCATTGCTCGTTCTGTTCTCGGCTTATCTAATCGAATCTATGTAGGTATTAATGCCTATAAAGCCCTCATTGCGTAATTTATTGATGTACCCATTAGATTCGCAATTTAATATCATCTATAATCTATCATATATAAAAAAATGACATTATTTTATGAACGTAAACACAATTCACCCATTAAGACCACATTTTAGCATGTTCTGCCAACATTGACGGTCGATTGATACCCGAACGACTGTCAATATCAACCATTTGACAGGCGTAATAAGCCGTTAACGTTGAGAGCATGGCGTGACTTTTATTAGGCCTTATGAGCTGATAAAAACGAAATATTTTTTTTACTTTTGAATAAGTTCAACGTTATTAAGTGCAAGTTAGGGATATAGTATTTACAATGAAATCAATCTCTTTCTTAAGACTGAAAAGGTTATTTTATATCAAGAAAAGCTATTGATTTTCAAAAAAATATTTTACCCCTTAAAGCTTTACGATATGGGTCTCGGCGGTCTTTCCCTCGGGAATTCCTAATGTACAGGTAGAGGTTATCTTTCAATAGGTATTATACATATACATAATAAAGTGCATAGAATACGTTATCCCTTTTTAGGAGCTTTAGAACCTAGTTACGTATCAAAGCTACCGTCTACCGATACCGAATTGTTAAATAAATAAATACCTTCAAATAGTTTATGTCAGACACATTTCTAAAAATTTGCATTCGAAATAATAATAATAAATTTATTATTTCAGAAGACTGATTCCATGTAATAACTAAGTCAGTACAGATAAGAGATAGGGACTTCCTATTTCCCTTAGTTTTTCCCGAAGGTTTTTTTTTAAGGAACCTTGGCGCCCAAGCTAAGAGTTACGAAATGATGCAACGATTATAAAACATTGTAGTCGGCATATTTTCGAAGTAGATACCTATAAAAGAATAAAATGACGGATTTTCTTTTAATCGAAGATACTAGGACTGTCTATCTGGTACAACTGTAGCTGCTTTTGCTTACTTTTTACTTTTTTACACCCTACATAATCAATACTGAAGTATTACAACTTTTAAAACGATTCAACTGACTGAGGTGGGCACCACAGTCAGTTGAATCGTAATGCACAGTTGCGTTGGCGTAAGAGAGCTCCGAAAAATATTTGAATTAACTTTACTAAGTATCTGTCTCCTCTGTAGATTTAATGGTATAATTTAATTTAAACATCGAAGTTTCCCATTACACGTTTCATGCATAGGAGTAGTACGTTATTGATGACTAAAAACGAAAATAAAGTGTGATCACGATAAACGCGTGTCTCCATAATAAATAAATAAATATACAAATATTACGGGACAGTTTTTACACAAATCGAACTAGTCTCATGGGGAGCTCAACGAGGCTTGTGTCATGAGTACTAGGCGTAGATATATTTAATGGGTCTCCTTCGGAATCCCTAATGTCGTTTGTCCTAATGTATCGTTTGCCAAAACGCATTTTTTTTAGGAACCGTATATTTTTCAGGATTTTTTCAAAAGATCGTCGTATAGATTAGGTTAGGTTAGGTTCGATTTATAACAATACTGAAAAGTTTACGGTTTCTGAAAAAAATGCGTTATGGCAAATGATACATTAGGACAAACGATACATTAGGACAACTGATGTTAGGGATTCCGATATAGATCCATATTTAATAGATAAATTTACTTTTATACATAGAAAACGTCAAAGACTCGGGGACAAATAATTATGCTCATCACACAAATATTTGCCCTTACCGGGATTTGAATCCAGGAACTTCAGCTACATAAAGTTGTTCATGGCCACATCAGATTATGTCCTTACAGCAAGTTCAGTGTACTACAGTCGAGGTTTCGGCGGCTGGACGGCCACGCGGTCCGGCGACCCGCGGACCTGGGGCACCCCGTGGCGGGCACTGGGGCCGTCGCCCTGCGCCGCCATCCCACTGACGCTGCTGTGGTCAGCGGCCATAGCTGCACACATAGCCATGGTGGCGTTTTGTGTCAGATCACTCTTAAATATCGGGTAAGGCTCCATTCTCGTTTTGATTTGCACGAGCAAGGTTTAGCGTCGTGGAGTGCTGCGTGACGGGCACTGAAGCCGTCGCTCTGGGCAGCCATCTCCTTGGCTACTACTACTGTGGACCGCGGTTATAGCTGCTCACATACCTATGGTGGTGTTTTATCACTCGTGAATATGAGCAGCCTCCATTCTTGAATTCACCTTGGGGGTAGTGCCGTACTCCTGGAGCACTCTGTGACGGGCGCTAGGCCCGTTGTCCTTCGCCGCCCTCTCACTAGCACTGCTGTTCACCTCAGTCATAGCTCCATTCTGGAATTAACAGTAGATTTAGAAGTAGTAACTGCTGATCAATGATTAAGATTTCAAGCATTGAACCTTTTTGTGCTGCTCTAAACTGTAAGTACTACCTTGTTTCGTATGTAAGGTATATAAGTAGAAACATAAGATTATTGATTATGTTGGCTCGTATTTGGAACATAATTCATCATCATCATTTACTGTTGTGTACTATAAAGTTCATCTTGCTTGCCGCAGTATTGAAAATATATTATGGCAATGTATGTGTACTTTAATTAGAACTTTTTTTCAGACCAGTAATTTTGTAACCAAACTACGCCGTAAATGGCAATGTTCTAAAATTGCACGAAATACTTGAATTCTGGAATGCAAAAGACAATAAAACTTCGATATACGTAGGTACTGAAACTCAAACTATGATTAAAAAAGCATCTCAAATCAAGAAACAAGACTTGTGTTAATGGCACAATGTCTAGAGGCCGCCTGGAATGTTAACAAAGGGAGCTCCAGCGGTCTCATTATATATCGACGCATTTGTACGGTTTATTCGTAATTGCTGACTTAATAAGCAATTCAAAGGGATCGTACTACGATTACGAAGCCTGTCAATAAACTATTAATTTACTTGATTGTTTCTTTCTTAGAACTAAATAGAAAGAAGGTTAAAATGTAGTATACATAGAGATAATTCTATGTACCTACAACTGTATACTAATGATTAATTATATGTTTGCGTAAAGAACTAAAATTATTAGTATCTCCCCATCACATAATACATCCATATGGTGGTTTAGCAAAAATGGCGTCAGCGCCATAAGCATAACAAAATGTTTTAACGGAGGTTTCAGGGGCTAATCCATATATTATGTAACTTTTTTTGTAACACATCTATACTATTATAAAGTTGTAAAAATGAAATGCCTGTGTAGTCAAGGAAAGAAACGGTTCGTTACTTTTCGACTCTATGTGATTGTATTAAGGTTGAAAAATGACGAACCTTTTCATTCCGTGACTGTACATTTAAGATGTTTTCTACAAAAATATTGTAACGGATTATTTGCAGACCATTGAATCAAAAAAAAACTATTTTTTGTATGTTTGTATAGCGTTTGTATAAACGGCTAAACATATTTCAACTATTTTAGTACACAAATAGCTGGGAATCCACAGGATGGTAATATTATACTTTTTACCCGATTACGCTGAAGAAAAAAAAGAGGGGTTATGACTTTCTCCTCCCCGAACGAAGTTGCGGGTACCTTCTAGTACTCTATAATAGAAAGTAATTTAAGAGATCTAAGACAATCGGCTCAAATCTACAAGTCACAAGCACAATACCAAACTGATAACTGGCAAAGCACGATGGATTACTTAGATGCATATCTTCATTGAGATTGAATTATTTAGTAGTTGATTATATATAATGAAGCCATCTAAAGGAGCTATTACAGTATAAATTAGAAACTAATTTAACGGAAGACTTTGGTGGTTAAAAGCACTATTCGTACTTAATGAAATGGATCCCGGATTACCTTTACGACGTATTTAGCTAAGTGGTTTCTATTGCCACACGGGAATAAATAACTATTCCATCCAATTTACGTAGGAGCTTTACTATCCCAGTTTTCTATGAATTACAAGAACATTTTGTCTGTCACAGCATGTGAAGAGGGTGTGTGTTCAATAATGTCATCGCAAGGCACGTAAACTTATAAAAAATATTGTCGTGGTAGACTCTTTCATACGTAAAGTAAGGACAATAACCGAAAATTATACTTATTATACTATTTATGTAATTGTATAAGCCCTTGACCACTTTCTATCGTCGGTCTAGACATACATTCACTTATATTTTCTCTCCTTTGAATTACGTTATGTAGGTACCTAAACGTAAAACAAATAACCTAATTAAAAAAAAAACTGTTTATAAATGCAGGTTTATTTACGAAATGTTTAGTTTCCGTAAAGAGGGCGCCAAAGTGTAGGACTGAAGTCCTACTTGAATTTTCTTATTTCCCAGTTGTTGGGTTTGGTCTAAAATGCAATTTCGGGACAAAATCCCATTACGTATCATAATGTTTGTACCAATTTTGTCTTCGGTGCCGCCTCGCACCACCGGCGACCACGACAAGAGACGGAAATTTGTTTTTGCTTGTTTGGGTTAATCGTAGTAACCAACCTGGTATCGTAGTATGGACAAAAAATATAAACTCAACCAGACTTGAATTTGAAAAACAAAATTAGAACCCATTTCTTATTACAAAAAAATACAACATTGTTGCCGCAAGGAACCCTGCAATCTAATTAAAATTTAATAAAATGTAGTTATTATGCAACCTATTGAATTTTAACTTAAGCTCAACTTCTTTTGTCCAACGTGTTAAAATCACTGACTCGAATTCGAGCTTTATGAATCCGGATAGGTTAATCTGCTAGCGGTGTCACAAGTACGATCTTGAACTAAGTAATGTTATATAGGTCGGGCGATAAGATAAGAGTGAGGCCTTGAAAGTTATTACTTTTAACATATTGTCTGTATATAATATTTTCTTCTGTTTCCGCGATTATTACTCATTGAAATAAAACAATTTAACGGATTATATCGCGTATATTATCTCATTTTAGTTCCCGACGTTTCGGAAGCTTTCCAGCTTTCCATGGTCACGGGTGGACTGAGAAAAGATGTATTTTCCGCTGTCAAAGTTACAATTTGGGCAAACTACCCATTTTTTGAAAAAAAAAAGAAAACACAAATAAAGGTGTACATACATGCCACATGCTGCACATAGCAGATGTCAAGCACCGTCGGTGTAATAGGTCTGCAGTCTGTGAACATGACATTGACAAACCAAACCACTCAATTAAGTTTGGTAAACCTTCTATCCTTGCCAAAGAAAAAAGATATTTTCCCAGGATGCTACGCGAGGCTATTGACATTAAAAAGCATCCTAATTTCAATAGAGAAGATGGATTGTCACTACCACCAGCTTGGGATCCTGTAATACATCTCATCAAGGAACAAGCGAGACACAGGACTGCAAAACCTTAATTTCCGAACGGTGTAAAATATCTTATCCGTTTAAAAGTAGTTTAATAGTCTCTGGTTTTCTTAAATATTATAATTAGTAATGAGGTAGCCTGGGAGTTTTTCTTTGCAGCGTTTCTTTTTCTCCTCAGTACGCCTCATTTGTGAAATGCTGCTTGGTAAATTATTAGAATAAAATAATTAAGCCGTTCTGGCACATGTGTAACTGTCTTTACAGCTTAGGCCCATCTGGCATGTATGTACACCTTTATTTATGTTTTTTTTTTTTTTAAATGGGTAGTTTGCACAAATTGTAACTTTGACAGAGGAAAATACATCTTTTCTCAGTCCACCCGTGACCATGGAAAGCTGGAAAGCTTCCAAAACGTCGGGAACTAAAATGAGATAATATACGCGATATAATCCGTTAAATTGTTTTATTTCAATAAATTGTCTGTATATTATTATTAGAAACATAGGTGAATTTAGCATACGTTTTGTTTATAAGCGGCTGAATATAAATACATATTGTATATTGCCATGCGGCGAAAATCATGCAGCTTTAGTCATCCGTGCAAATTCCGCTTTACTTTCAAAACGTCACTTCAAATGTAGACTTCAAATGTCACATTACTGGTTAAGGGCGTAAAGTCTTATATGGGAGCTAACTGAGCTGTTCATCTACATAGTTAGATGCTGCAGGGGCATGGGAGTGGCAGGTGCGCAGCTGTCGGTGTCCGTCCCGATCCTGGTGGCGGTGGCCTTCATGGCAATGATGCAGCTGGATTTACGCTACAACGCCGCCCTGTTCCATTTCCATTAGTTCCATTTCCATTAGTTCGACCGAGTGTGGCAATAACAGAATTTCAAATTATCTTCAACCAGGATCTGGATGATTATGATTGGATGACGCCTTACTCAAGATTTGATCTTGTCAGATGCGGCAGCACAACGTGCATCGGTGTGGCGGGTGCGCAGCTGTCGGTGTCGGTCTCGACGCTGGCGGCGGCAGCCTTCATGGTGCAGTTGGACCTCCGTTACGACGCATCCCTGTCGCCGCCGCCGCGCCAGTCTGACATGCACACTTGCACTGCTGTTTCAATGGTAAGTATACGCGGTTGCAACTACACTACAAGCAATTAAAGCGAGTACCTTTAAATATAAATTCTATATGAAGTGTAGGTACCTGCTTTCATTACTCGTCAGTGAAAATAGCGAAAGTGTACCACAATTTTTCTGCTTTGCCCTAAGGTTGACTGGTAGAGAATGCTTTATGGCATTAAGTTCGCCTATTGTACAATAAGTTTTCTTTTGTGCAATAAAGATTAAATAAATAAAATAGTACCAAAAAGATTGATTTAAAAAAATCTTAAAAATAGTATGATTTTAGGATAGCTTTGGTTAGTCTCCTATTTAAGTTTCGCATAGTTGATTTGGCATAATTTATATTAGCATAGTAGTACTATCGCAAAGTAAATACTTTGGTTTACTACTTTGATCAGCATATCTTGTATTAGAATAACTTTACTTGGTCTAATGGATGCTATGCATATTATTATTTGGGCTAGTAATAATTTGTTATATTTTTCGGAAACCATATCTTCAGTTTTCTTATATGAATTAAATAAAGTTTACGGGTGTATTGAATGTGAAAAACGTTTTTAATATGATTATAATTTGAATACCACAATTCTCTGATATTGCAGAATTTAAATTTAAGAGAAATTAATTAAGGAAACGCATGAAAAATACTGGAACCATTCCATCTTTAGCCGGGTTAGGTTCGTTAGATACCTTGCGTTCCTCAGACCAGAAATAAATAAACAAAATAAATAAATATTACGGGACAATTTTACACAAATCGAACTAGTCCAATGGTAAGCTCAATAAGGCTTGTGTTATGGGAACTAGACGACTATATATTTATTAGATATATTACTTACATACATAGAAAACATCCAAGACTCAGGAAAAAATATTTATTGCTCATCACACAAATATTTGCCCTTACCGAGATTTGAACCCGGGACTTCAGCTTCGCAATAGAAGCTCCACGAAGTGGGGCTTGGCTGACACGATCACTTCCCCCATCATTAAAAAAACCTAACAAACAAACATTCTCCTGTTCATTCGGTTAGGTTTGTTTGTCTCCTTGCGTCCCTCAGAGCAAAAATCATCACGCGCAAATCCCTCAGCATTGAAAAAAAACTTTTCAAACAAACATTCTGCAGCCCGGTACTAACTATTCGGACATGTAAATATCGGAATTTACAATGAAGTAATTTTTTATTTATGTTTGACTGTAGTTTTTGTGATGACTATGCTTTCAATATTTATGCCTTTGAATTATATGCTTAATGATGATTAAGATTTTCAATATTTCGGATAAAATTAAATAAGTTTAACTATATTATTACATTGAAATAAAACAATTTAACGGATTATATCGCGTATATTATCTCATTTTAGTTCGTGACCATGGAAAGCTGGAAAGCTTCCGAAACGTCGGGAACTAAAATGAGATAATATACGCGATATAATCCGTTAAATTGTTTTATTTCAATGAGTAATAATCGCGGAAACAGAAGAAAATATTAAATATTATACATTTTAATATTAGGTTTACAGTTGGGTTACAATCGACGTCAAAAATATATTTTCGCCTTATTACAATGGGATAAATTGTAAAAATGTAAACTTATTTTTGACGTCGTCTGTACCTACTTTATATAGATTGGTTCCAATAAGAAGAAGGTTTAAACTCTCGCAGATATGTATAAAAACCGATTACCTAGTTTCATGGTTCTTTTTTGAGATTTTAATATGCATCCATATTTATACAGTTGTCTATTTATAGAATAACTTTATAAAGTTTTAATAACAATAACCAACTTAAAACAAATCGTCCTACGTTATCGACATTTCCGTTATTTTAAAAGTTTATTAACATATATTATGTACCTTCATTTTATTTTATACTGAATTAACTTAACGCCTCTGAGGCCTGTTTACTTAGGACCAGTTTAGGATTCAGTTTACACTCGCAAATGTTACCTAATCTAATCTCATATATTTTATATAAACAATGCTCAGAAAGTCTATTTGTTTAAGATTTGAAAACTTAATTAGACACAACGGCAACAATTTGCGACATACTGCAATAAACTGTGAAAGAGAGAAGTATCCAACTATAAGCAACGACAGAGCACTAAGGGCTGGCAGTTATAAAATATCGCACTTTATCAATCTTCAGATTGCTTCATAAGGCGAACAAGCAAGCTGTCTCGCCACGTTTGTGGATGGATTATCTTATATGCTTCTACAAACTGACGCATTACTGTTCCTGGATATAGCCATTTGGCACACTCAGAAATTAAGTCATGTAAAATGAGATTCGGTTTTTCAACATTCCATCGGAGTGAAGCCACGAGCCTAAGTAATGTAGTAACAATCTTTCAGACAAAAAAAAATTGACAAATTATGCAGTTGAGAACCAATGCGTAGTGTTTTATTTCAAAATGGCATTGTCCCACAGGTGCCCCTGACCTCCGTCGCGATCCACAGCGGGAACAGCGGTGACGCCGACCCCGGTAGCAGCCCTCAGGAGAAGGGCAAGGAAGCCCAGTCGCCGCCTGAGCCCACCTGATGCCACAGCGCCTAAGTGCGTAACGAGGAAATGTGGACTTTCTCTGTGAATAACGATGAGCTTCGACTGAAAATAACAGTAGTAAATTTACTGGAATATAGCTGGCTACAGACGTTGCAGTTTTAGGTAGCACATTACCAGAAAATTATATTGTGAAAAATAAGTGACATTTAATAGGCTATTTAGAACTATCTTAAACTGTTTTATTGAAAACTTAAATACCTGTTTTATCTGTAATTTGGTTTACGCCTGTGTGTATTTTTGTGCAAGTTAATGAAACTTAAACTTCCGGAGCTGTCTCCTACTAGGTGCTATCAGCATGGTGTGTGTGGTGTACCGACAGCCTCCAGCCGGTCTAACGCAACTCTTCGCGACTACGCTTGTCGCGCGACATACATCACCCGACATTCTCGCATTGTATTGAAAGGAAAAAGACAGACATTCTTTGTCGCGCGACAAAGAGTCCCTTATGACAGTTTTGCTAGATATGCAGTGCGCGTATCAAATTTTCTATTAGAAACATACTCGTAATGCGTGACTGGCTATAACTGACACTGAACTGTTCAGCCGGATAGAACAGACCTCAGCACATCCCAGGTTTTTATCGAATTAAAAGTATACTTATAGCTAGCATAGTAACTGCTTATACGTCCGTGGCAGCTTGCTCGAGAAGTGAAATGTCCTCAAATTTGCACGCAAGGCGCAGCAAAACTTGTAGACATACTACATTACGATGGATATCTAACTCTTTGATTTCATGCCCCTTTTTTAAGAAGAACACTACCATATATCTGTGCCAAGACCGTGACAGCTTTGAGTATGACGTTATCATTACATTACTCGCATGAATTTCATACAACCGTAAGGAATACGCTCGTGTTGGGGCGTGAACTATAATTACACCACACCAAGTGAGGCGAGACGTGTGTTCGATGGAGCGACCCGTCAGTTAAAGCTAATTGCATTGCATTTCTACTCGCGCGTATACTGCCACATACCGTAGCATGCTCAAAACTCTCAGCTCGAGTTGATAATAGAGGGAAAGCACTTGGTCCTCCAGCTACTTGTGTCGCTGGCTGTACATAAGTATGATTTAACTTCATAGTCTTAATACATGTAGAACTACGCGTCTGTAACTAGATTTAATAGATATTTTCTTATACCTCATGTGATGCAAAAATATTCTTATTGAAATATCTTTTTATGATGTTGTGTACCTATCTAGATTCTAAATGTTATGTATGTACTTAAATTGCATTGTAAATATTTAAATTATTAAAAAAAACTGAAATAATTGGTGTTTAAATAGTCTTCACTACCCAGTTATACTGCAACATACTTTGACGAACGACAAGTGTGAAAAGGAGGAAAAAAGTCATAACCCCTCTTTTTTCTTTAGCATAGTCGGGTAAAAAGTATCCTATAACCATCTGGATACCCAGATGGTTATAGGATACTTTTCCGTTATATACTTTCCGATTAGCCGATTAAGAGTGATGAAGCCACAAGGATACATACAAACTTTTACAACTTCATTTTTACAACTTTATAATAGTACTAGCTTCTGCCCGCGACTTCGTCCGCCTTAAATTCGTTTATCGCGGATAAGGGTATATTTCCGGGATATAAAGTAGCCTATGTCCTTCCCCGGGACTCAAACTATCTCCATACCAAATTTCATCCAAATCGGTTCAGCGGTTTAAGCTTGAAGAGGTAACAGACAGACATACAGACAGACACACTTTCGCATTTATAATATTAAGTATGGATAGTATGGATAGATATCGTCGTCTAGTACCCATAACACATTCTTTATTGAACTTACCATGGGACTAGTTCGATATATATTGTAAAGTTGTCCTGTAATGTTTATTTAAATGAGGTTGCCGGCAGTCAAAGGATACAGAAAATGGACGACGGTTCGTGGTGGAAGTATTATGTAAAGATACCCATATCCAGGAGCGGACATCTAGGAGCGTCTTCGGGTTGAAATGATATTGATTCCCTCTTATCTAACTGTGATAAAGCAAACAAAGTAATAACCTTTTTGATCTTCGTAGATGAAACAGCGGACCAAATCTGGTACAAATATTGTCTCTGTATATGCTCTTTTCTTGTCAATGATCGTAATGTACTGATGGATATTCCGAACCGCCCCTAATCGACAAAGCTTGTAATAATAATAGGCGCAGCTGTAAGGAATTCATCGGCCTTTGTGCTCCAGTAATAGAACTTGCGTAAGCTCATAAGTACACTTTCTTTTGGTTGACAGTTTTTTCTTTCAATTAGTTTATTTATGCACATGTGTATACTTTATTTGGAATTTAATGGGCGCGCGTAAAGTTTATTTATTATATACTAGCTTCTGCCCGCGACTTCGTCCGCCTTAAATTCGTCTACGTCCTTCCCCGAGACTCAAACTATCTCTATACCAAATTTCAACTAAATCGGTTCAGCGGTTTAAGCGTGAAGAGGTAACAGATAGACAGACCGACAGAGAGACACACTTTCGCATTTATAATATTAGTATGGATAAATACTAGAAGGTGCAAACTTCGTCGGTGGAGGAGAAAAATATCATTAACTTTTTTTCAGCGTAGTTGGGTAAAACGTATTCTACATATAACCATTTAAAGATACCTAGCTATCCATGTACCAAAAGTAGTTAAAATCCGTTTAGCCGATTTGGCGTCATGAAGCCGCAACGACACGTACAAACATACAAAATAAATATGTTTCAATTCAGTAACCTCTAAATACGTTACATTTTTTTTTTAATATCTTCAATGTACAGACATTTTATTTTTAGAACTTTATAATAGTACCCATATATATTATTTGAATTAGCTACTGGAATATATAATTTCAAATTGTATAAATTCACTAAATCGAAGTTATGAAATCTAATTTCAAGACGAGACGTAGAAACTTTTTACGCCGAAACTCAAAATGCAAAAAAATATATAACTTTTGTGAAGACTTTTTTCACAATTTCTAAATTTATCATTTCCCAACTTTTTATGACGAAAGTCTAATGTACAAATATGTGGAACAATTGTAAGATGTCTTATAAAATATAACTTTTGTGAAGACTAAATATTCTCACAATTTCTAAATTTATCATTTCTCAACTTTTTACGACGAAAGTCTAATGTAAAAATATGTGGTACAATTGTAAGATCTCTTATTTCTAAACGAACAGGTATCACTCTGTACAGTCAGTGTTAAATAGTTTGTACCATCCAAAGTTTCAAAAATATCGCAACAAATCTTTATTCGTATGGGGATAACTCGCTCAATCAATTTTGGACTATGGTGTGGCGGTTTGGGGCTGTGCTGCTAAACGCCACCTGCTCCCCCTGGAACGCGCTGTGATGATGAAGAAGCCATTTCGGTTCCCTACAGACCTACTGTGCACTGTACTTACAGCGAGGCGAAACTCCTTAGGGTGAGGCAAGTGTTCATCACTAAAGCCGCCACTCGTACTCATGGCAACCTACTCAACTTTGCTGGTTACGAGAAAATGCAGCGAAGGCGCATCTACAGGGTTCCGCTCCCCCATGCGCATCCGCTCTCGCGAGGCGATCACCAGCCTACTCTAATTGCTGCATTTATATCTACTCATGTAACTACTGTGACATTAAACTTTTCTCAGCACTCCGAGCTAAAAGGGTGGTGAAACATTGGTTAATGACTTTGTCTTACAGTGAAACTGAGGAAGTAATTAAATGCATTAGTATACTACTGCACATACACATACCCACACACAAACACACATACATACACACCCTAAGTCATTCTTGACCCTAATTGTTAGATTGAATATAGTAAGATGTTCCGAAGAACTTTTTGAGTTGTGCTACCGTCACGTTTCTATCTTCGCACCTCCCGCCTCAGAAACAAAGCACATCCCCACTATCTGGATGCTTGGCATCCCAAAAATAAACGGGCATCACGCTCATTACCACGCACTTGCAAATTGTGGAATAACCTCCCCCCTGAGGTATTTTACAGAGCGCTATAACATGGAATTCTTTAAGAAGCGAGTTAACAGGGCTCTCAAAGGTTGGCAAAATATGGGCGATTCCTCCGGTGTTGCACATATCTATGGGCGACGATGACTACTTTCCATCAGGTGACTCGTCTGCCCTTTTGCCACTCGTTACATATAAAAAAAAACGATGAAATTACGATATATTTGGCGCTTTGGATGCTACAGACTATTTGACGCTGACATGCCGACAGATATACAGACTGACAGACAGGCATACAGACATTCAAACATACACACATATGAACATACAGAGAAACAGTTATACAGACAAACAAACATACAGACGTACACATACGGACATGCAGGCATACAGCAGACAGACATACAGACAAACAGCGCGATGGTGGTACAATCACACAAACATTTACATCTATACTAATAATATAAAGTTGTAAAAATGAAATGTCTGTAAATTGAAGCTATTTTCGAAAGAAATGAATTTGGAGGTCACTGAATCGAAAATTATATTTTTTGGATTTTTCGTAATGGTATCTAAACGACAAGAAGAAAAGTCAATCTATGGAAAATACATTATTTGAATGCGTTTTTGTTCTATGAGAAACCAGTTCATTTGAGCTTATTCCATTTCAATTACTCAAGTTTAGAAGTGAGAATTCTAAACACTGAAGTATTAGTAATTATCAACAGAAAGTTACATAGCACGGGCTGAAGTTTGTGGGACACAAAACTTCACTTTCATAACTGGCGATCGAAAATTCGAATACATGTATACAGGTCGAGTGCATGATTGTTTCCCATCGAAACGGTCGTATTTGTCATGCTACTTCAGTCAACCTCAGTACTTTTTGTATCGTGACAGACTGGAAATAGCACGTAATTACGAAGGTTTCCGTGAAAATACGATGGAAAACAACTCTGTACTACACCTGTACCTACAGAATACAGTTGTATTCTAGTAATACCTTAATGCATTTACTGGCGAGCCACGCCCCCTAGGAATATATTTGTATGGGCTGAAACGCATGCCAACAGTGAATACTTTAATAAACAAAGTACGCCATTATACATGCATATATTTAAGTAATTATAGTCTGACCGGCGACGTTATAGTAAAGAGCAATAAAACTTGTTACAATAGCAATTTTATGCCGAAAGTTGATAAGTCGTAATAGAAACAAGTGTGTTTTCAGCCTAAACACAGATTATATTATAGCTCAATATGCTTTTTATGTTTTTCGTCGCAACCCTAGAATCCTACCTCCAAATTTTTTATTGTATTTGCAATTTTAGTGATGTTATTTGACATTGAACCTTAGTAATCAACTATTACGTTAGCTTTCTACAATAGATAACCAATTAACTTATCTTTATGGCTCTTTAACCTCACACCGCCGGTCAGACTATAGGTGCATTTCACCAGAACGTCTACTTTGGCGGGTACGTGACGGCTATGACAGCTACCTTAAAAATATATAAAAAGTCCGAGAATTCACTACCAAACAAAAGCCAAGTTAGAAAATATTGACATACCAAAAATTTACTTCCTACCTATCTTAGAAGTATGAAAACACTGTCGTCACGTACCCGACATTCTGATGGAATGCACCTATACATAGCCGAAGTTATTTCCCATGTATACATTTACCAAATTAAATATACTACTCAAAACAAAATAAGGGCCACGTATGCACGGAGAATTTCTGTTCAGTTTTTGTAGTTACAATAAACTTATTTTATGCAATTTAAACATATAAAACAAATGACTATTCAATTAATCGATAATTAGCCTAAACAAAAACAAAAGCTTTGAAATAAAACAATTTAACGGATTATATCGCGTATATTATCTCATTTTAGTTCCCGTCGTTTCGGAAGCTTTCCAGCTTTCCATGGTCACGGGAGGACTGAGAAAAGATGTATTTTCCTCTGTCAAAGTTACAATTTCTTATATAATAAGCTTCTTAAGTTGGAGACTTTTTAAAATATTTTTTACCGACTAATATATATTTTCACGTTACGATCAAAATTCTTAGTGGCCCCTATATTGTTTTGAGCAGTATATAATTTACAATGTCTGGCATGAAACTAGATTAATGACGGCGGTCTAAAGCTTGACTTTGTTATTTTGCAAATTATGTATCCAAATTTCCGATCCCTCTTCATATATATAACAGTATCTCCATTACTGTGTCCTTCTTCTCCGCGAACGAAGTTTGCGGGCACCTTCTATTATATTTATATACATAATGCTTCATTTACAAGCAATTATATTAGTTCTTATAAAAATTCAGGCATAATAATGTCACATACAACCTCACTAGATATCAGGCTGAGACATACAATGGACAACTTGTGTGGCTTATGTTAACTTTGTCATGCTAGTTGTTTTAACCCATATGTACCTATATTGTGTTTGATTGATTCCTTATCTGTTCCTGATTAGAAAATGATTAACGTCTTACATGCCCATAACTAGGCTTGAGTTGGTATCCCATACTGTTTTGAAAGCGAAGCGACAGGGCGCAACGACGTGTCGTGGCGACATGACGCGACGACACGTCGTCTGCTACCGCTGCGTGGAGTCGGCTGCCAACCTTCAACAACAAAGTCATGGGTATACACTATACAGTGATGGTCATTGGCTGATTAACAGCTGTCATATGTTTCTATTACACGGCCATTAAAACCAACACCAAAACAGCACATTATGAGTTAGTCCATATTATTTGCGAGATAAAAAGTTTCTGTATTTTTTTTTATCATTGAATAGTCATCTCTTCCAGACAACATTTGGATAGCAGAGTTGCATGCTACTTGCTTATCTTTTGTTTTTGTGTCGGTCCATGGCAATTTAGCACTCAAACGCTCATTACGCACCTTCGATTGGTCGCTGGCGACTCGACCGATCGCGACTGTGACTTTCTTTAGTTTAAATAAGTGTTTACGCACTTGGTCGCCGGTTGCCTACGTTTCGGTCGCCCAAGGACTGAGTCTCTCCTCCTGTGTCCTCCTCAGTGTATGTATGTATGTTGAAACTTATAGAGTAGCATGCTCGAATATCAGAAACGTAATCCGTGTGGAACGTTTCACCCGAAATGAAGCCTTTCATTCAAAGAAATGGTAACAGATTTTGATGCTCGGTAGTGCATAAACACATCCACGGGTCAATTTCAACTTAACTGCACACTATATAAGACTGAAATTTGCTAGGATATTAGAATCGGTATCCCAGGATTCAATGACCAGTAGCGACGATATTTGAAATTGGATTCTGCGTGCAACGTGAGAGCTAGATGTTTATCGAGACACTAGAAATCATCTGCGATTTTGTCCGCAAGGGTGAAAAGAATATCACCCCACGGTTTTGCTTTACGGTACAATGTATCCTATCTTCCTCTCATATGCTAAAACCGGCCAAGAGTATGTCGGACCATGCTCAGTGTAGGGTTCCGCAGCAGTTCATACCAAAAAAATGCACACTACGCACTAAGAGGTAAAAAAATGCTACATGAAAAAATGGTCTAACAAAAGAGCGTATCTAAACGGCACTTACGTCATTTTATTGAGAAGTGCCGTTTTTCGGCAATAACTCAAAAACGGTATATCCAATCATCTTAAAAACAATTTTCGTGGAAAGGGTTTATCTTTTTTTTCATATTTTTTGGTCATAAGGTTTAGAAAATAGAGTTCTACTTCAGGAGAGATTATTTCCGAAAATGTTCACTAAATCAAAATTTTTTTTAGAAACCTTAATATGTGATTAAAAGATCTGTCGATATATGTGCCAAACAATCATATTTGCTGAATTTGTTTCAGTTTCGTCTACATGTATGGAGTGCCTTTTAAACTAAGTAGCGGCTCACACAAGACACCTATACTCCAAATTTCATCAATGTACATCTTGTAGTATTTGAGTAAAATGCCTGTGACATAGGGACGGACAGACGGACATGACGAACCTGTAAGTTCCGTTTTTGCATTTTGCCTACGGAACCCTAAATACTGGTAAAATCTATTTCGATGAATTACTACACACACACCTCACAAAACAGAGTACAGAAAACAATACATTCAAGGAGACGTAAACAACAGGCGGTCTTATCGCTAAACAGCGATTTTTCCATTTATGACGGAATTTATGTGATGAGGTAAAACTATAATATTCAAAGGCGTTAAATAGGGGGAAAGTACAACTTTTAGTAGTTACTAATGTGATATTATGTGTATAGAGTCCTCAGTTTAAATAAAGAAAACCATGTATCATTTTCAAAAATTACCCCTAAAGGTGGTAAGTGTTTGCATTAGAAACGTGAGATTCTTTGAATAAGTAATATAATATTACGTTTATAGACTCTACTTCATAAATAAAGAAATCTATTTTAGCATTTTGAATAACTGATCTCCCAAAGGGGTTAAATAATGGGCGAAAGTTTGTATGGAAAATTAGCTATTTTTTGAGTAAGTAATGTAATATTACGTGTATAAACTTTTTACTATAAATGAAGAAAATTTGTTTCAGTGTATTAAAAAAATATCATGCCTCAAAGGGGTTACATTGGGGTTATTTGTTAATATAATATTTACCTATATAACAATCATCAAAAATTAAGGAAACAAAATTTATTATTTTATACTATATTTCTTCCCCTAATGGGTTTAATAGGGGATGGAAGTTTGTATAGGAAACATGTGATTGTTTCAATAAGAGCTATCATATATATTTCATATTTATATAGACTTCTAGGCTCTTCATTACTCCTTAATGCGAAGAAAACGAATACCTGAATTTGAGAAATTCATCCAACACAGGTGTTCAATAGGGGGCACATTGGTTCAAGGGCGGAATAAAGTCCGAAAATTACAAATCAACTAAAGTTATTTATTTGACTTAAATCTAACAGTAGAATATTTTTACAACCCTATACTGAAAGAATTTTAATTTTTGGTGTATTATTTATTTGTAAATAAATAATACAAAACACATGATGCTGAACACTAACAAATTTTCCGTCAAAAAAGTTGTTTCTTTCTGGTAATATATTTCCAAAACCGGCGCTAAAGTATACAAAATGCTATTTTTATTTGATAAACCATATAATAAGGTATTTTTATGTTTTATAATATCAGTAATTTCGGCTATAGGTTTGGGTATGGCTTGGATTAAAACAACATGGTCGTTATTTTGGCAATTTTTAATATTCAATTGGGTATTACTTTCCAGCCTCACCTAGCCTTTCACCAAAAAATAGCACAAATGATACCTTAATTATCCAAAATAATGACCTAATTGATTCCAGCTGCCGGTGCCTGCAATCTTTTGAATAATGACCATTTAACTAAACAGCGTATTTGGAGGTAGGAAAAATAATGACATAGATAAACACATTTATGAGGGTAGTTAATTAACAAATGGCTTGATTTGGATATAAAATGCGTACATTATTGTCTTTTCCTTCATTTACTATTATCAACTCGAGGAAGTTATACTGTTATTATTTATAGTCATGGCAAGTTTCAGCATTTCGTATGCAGATTTAGTCGAAATTGCTATTTCAAGTGACCGGGAAGTGCATAAGTGTATTGAAAACCTGAAAGTTAAAAATCCAAATCTTTCAGAAGCAATACTAGACCAAATCTGTATTGAGTTGACTAAACACTTTTTACCTACTTTCACGAAAAAGTGGAAAGCTGCATCAAGGACGCGAAAATATTTTTTTTAAAAAAACAAGGATTGGCTGAGTGGTATGTTTTCAATACATACGGTGCCTTCAGTTTCGAATGCTGATGCTGCCGTAGACGCCGAACCAGGACCTTCAAAACGACTTCGAAATGGTCGTCCAGAAAAACCTTTTGAAGAGTGTTGTAGCCGTACAAAACGAAAAAAAGTGAGAAGTTTATGTGAGAACTATCCCGAAGAGGCGATTTTGTCTGCTGCCGATAAAATTCGAGAAAACCCCGTAAAATATCCTGCCTTCAGTCCAGAAAAGGCTTTGGCTTTGATGTTAGATGCGGCTCTAACAAAACATCAGTATGAAGTGCTTAGAAACGCGACGAAAGAAATAGGTTGCGACATTTTTCCTAACTATCATAGAGTCCTTGACTCAAAAAAACAGTGCTGCCCTAAATTTGAACATATAGATGTAACCGAATATTATGCCTGTGTTAGCTTGCAACCATTACTGGACCACACTGTAACCAGGATTTTACAAACAAAAACAGCAGATGAACTTTCAAGCATGAATGAAGATATGACTCTTATTTCCAAATGGGGCTGTGATGGTTCATCTGGTCATAATGAATACAAGCAGAAATTTAAAGAAGAAGACGTCACAGATGCGAACATGTTCTTGACTTCTTTAGTCCCTCTTCGCCTTGCCCATAACAAAGATGACGATACATCTGTGTATTGGAAAAATGAAAGCCCATCTTCTACGAGATTTTGTAGACCGGTACAGTTTCAATTTAGTAAAGAAACAACTGAATTGACCTATAACGAAAGGTCAAGAATGGAATCTGAAATATCCAATTTACATGAGACTTCTGTCTGCATTAGTGGCAAAACCTTTAAAATAAAGCATGAGTTGTTATTCACGATGATCGATGGCAAGATAGCACAAACGGTTACCGATACACAGTCTAATGCTGTTTGCTTTATATGCAAGGCAAGGCCTACAGAAATGAACTTATTAGATCTCGTGCGAAACAAAGTAGAGAATCCTGATGCATTGAAAGTGGGCTTATCGCCGTTACATGCCCGAATTAAATTTATGGAATGTATTTTACACATCGCCTATAGAAAGTCTTTTTGTAAATGGAGTACAAACGCAAACACACGGCCACAGAAAGAAGCAGAGAAAAAGAGAATACAAAAAGAGCTGTTTGACAGATTGGGTTTAAAAGTTGACTTCGTGAAACAAGGTATGGGGTCATCTAATGATGGCAATACTTCCAGGAGATTTTTTAGTAGCCCAAGTGTAGTTGCGGACGTTACCGGTGTAGATGAAGAATTAATTCGCCGGTTTTCAGTCATCTTACATGCAATTAATTCGGGTGCCACAATAGATGCTGAAAAATTCGGAGATTACTGCAATGAAACAGCAAAAATATATGTTCGCTTATACAAGTGGTATTACATGCCAAACACTGTTCATAAAATACTGATGCATGGAAGTAGAATAATATCAGCTGCTGCTCTGCCAATTGGAATGCTAAGTGAAGAAGCCCAAGAAGCTCGGAATAAGGATTATCGTCGGTCCAGATTGTACCATTCCAGGAAATGCTCACGGGAATCTGCGAATGAAGACATCATAAACATGCTATTGACATCTTCAGACCCTTTTATTAATAGCTTAAGGGCTAAACATAACTATAAAAGAACAGAAAGAGAGCATGAAGAAATAAAGGATTTATTATAATTAAGTAAATGTGTTTTTTATATATTTTTTTATTTTCTTGAAGTATATAAGTACCATTATTTAATGTAATTTTATATTATACATCTACTTTGATAATCCTATAAGAGGTATTTAATTTATTTAATAATTATTTTGTATTTGATGGTACATTTTAGATGATTTTAATACAAACTATACACATTTTTTAATGTTTGTTATATTTATTTTATCTATTTTTATTGATAAAATCACATTTCATAACTTTTAAAATGCCCGCCTGTCATAAAAACAATTAATTCCGCGCTCCCATACAACCCGAACCACTGTGGGGGGTGAAAGTTTGAATTGGAAACATGCGATTCTTTGAGTAACTAATAAGATGTTACATATATAGCCTTCCATCATAATATTCATAATCTAAGGCGTGATGAATCCACAAAGACGCATACGATTCTGTAACGTACAAATAGTCCGTTACGATATATTTTCTAAATATCTTCAATGTATACAGACATTTCATTTCTAGACCTTTATAAAATTATACAAGATGTAAAATTTACGCAACCGCCACTACGCTATCGGAATTTTCCATTAAGCTACCAAATGAGAGAGTAAAATAGTAATAATAAATTGTATCAAAGCGTAAGGCGGACCATGAAACAGAGTTTATAAAATAAAATAAAGTTCTAAAAAAGTGTTTCAACCGCACTGCTGACGAGTACATACTTGGTGACCCATTTACAATGAAACTAGGAGCTATTTATTTGCTTTCGTGCTATTGAAGCTCTTTTTACTTTCTAGGAATTGATCCCAGTACGTATATTGTGGCGTAATTCAGTTAAGATATTATTAATAACATTCTGGGCGAGCTCCGCTTTGCTTTGCTTTTGTGGGTGACAACTTCCTAAATAGACTTGGATAGCAAAACTTTGTGTACATACCAAAATTCATCCAAATCGTTACAGTCGTTTGCGAAAAACCAATTGAAAATACCTATATACAAGACTGCTCGTTTAAGGTAATAGGATACGAATATGTAATACATAAAAAGTCGCTGTCCTTACGTGTCTAATTTATAATCATTCTTATATGAAAATAATGGACTGTCAAAATATTTATAGTTATAGGTACATTTCGGAATTTCAAAGTTGTATACATATTTTCAGAGTCGACCCAATAGCAAAAATTCATAAAAATCGGTTTATTCCAAATTACAACGAATTGAAAAAGCACAAAATTTGAAACAAAGAAATAAACGGTTTCAAGATACCTAAATAAAAGCCCTTTACAAAGCTAAAGCGTGGTGTTAAATCCTAGTACCTGTACCTACTCGATAAATAGGTATTATTCAAACTGTACGTTTTTCCTCGGCACGGGACAAGTCCGATATGACTACCAAGTAGGACAGCTAAATAGTAGAGCTCTCTGCCAGCAAATCTCGAATCACGTAGGTATGAACAGGCATTATCTAGGTAAGCATCGTTACCAGTGACCTAGCTAAGTAACCATGTACATACCGCAGTGCTACAGATAAAATTAGGGCCTGATATCAGCGGTTTGCTATTTTAAAGCCGAGGGCGCCTTAGAGCTTGGAGCCTCGATGCAAGGCCCTCCTCCTACATCTAGACCACTGATGGTCACTACTACAATAAGTAAGTTATCAATACTAACAGGGGAGATTAAAATCTGAAGAAAGCGAAAATTCTTCCAATTAAGGATAAATAAATCGGTTGTGGTATTTACGTACTTACGTATGTTACGAATCCGAAGTACTATAAAGTAGGTCTCCGCCCGTCATATTTCTGCGCCACTCCCATTGCACACACACACTATGACGGTTGTGGCAATATGTATGGAACTATGGAACCATAAAGTCTTATTAGCTGCCTTTGAGCTGCCGTCCTGATTCAGAGCCCTTAAAATAGAATTGCTGGTATGAAATTCAGTTTAACAAGAAATTTTAACAAACAACATTCACAAAGATATTATTAAAAAGATAGTATTCTTGAGAATGAAACGGGATACTATGAAAAAATATGAAAGCAAAACCAAATATTCAAATCCTAAATAAAAAATGTATAATGGTATTTATATTTTAATTACAAAATTGTAAAGTGATAAAAGTTCGTTACATGATGGTCAAAATAGACGGATATCACACTACTCGATACAGCTCACTGAATGGAACTGACGAATCTCGAGTACAGCGATATCACAGGGACACATTCCTAAAGTCAATAATGATGTGCTATGTATAGTTTCTTAGAAATTCGCTTGTTAAAACTTACCTTTGTTAATTGAATCCCCGGTCTACCCATTTGTATACTGTCAACCATTTGCGCCTTTTGTGTAAATACAATAAAGCTTGGCATATATTTTTTTTAAACTTGTTTATAAATTATAATTCATAAGTGCATGATCATCCATGAATATAATAACTAATAGAAAATGAAACATTATATTTATATTAACCTCTTTCAAGAAGATTACGAGATAGGCATAAACATACATTTTAATATATCTATTAACGAAATACAGACAACAGATTGTTATTGCTCCGAGCTATATACATATATAGCCGTTATATTATTCAACTCCCGTTTATAACACAGCAACTTCTATTTTAATCATACCAAAACAATCAACAGCTACTTTCCGGCTATCCACTTTAAACAGAAGCTAAAAATAAATGTTATCGTTGAACACTTTATGAGAAATTTATTCATTTTATATCGAAACATAATAGGCCAACATACGACGGTTGGTAACTCCAACTGGTCCAGCATAAGACGGAATTGATCTTCACTTAAACTATGAAATACTATGGATAGCTTTAGTCATAAAAAAGTAGTAAAAACTCGAAATAACCAACTTGCTAAAAGGTTTGGTGATCGAAGCTAGAGCCCATTTGTGATCTAGGCAGGTCTAATGCATTACTGAGTGGAGACACTTTCGGGTTCGGGTGCTCATTTCTGTTTCCACATACATACATATCCTTCATTTATCTTTTTAAAACTATAAGGGTGTGGTATTCTGATTTTTTAACCGACTTCCAAAAAAGGAGGAGGTTATATGTTCGATACTTTGTTTTTTTTATGTATGATCACCGATTACTCCGCCAATTGAGCACCGATTTTAAAAAGTCTTTTTTATTTGAAAGGATATGCTCCCGAGGTGGTCCCATTGCCACCAAGTTGGGATCTGATGATGGGATCCCAGGGAAATCGAGGGCAATACTCAAATTTTATAGGCACTTATAACGTTTTTCATATATTTTCTTAAGCTATTTAAGTATTTGCATATGGTAGTCATCATCTCATCATGCTGAGCTGATGACGGAAGGTACAACTCCTTAATAGTTAAGAGTTAGAGGATAGTTCTTAAAAAAACATCTATTATAGGTAGATACGTTAAGACTGTTAGTCAGATTTTTTTAGTGTGTCCCTGAAGTAGTCTCCTTATCACCAAGTCAGGATTAGACGATGGAATACCAGGGAAATCGAGAGAAACCCTCAAATATTATAGGCACTAACAATGTTTTGTATATATTTTTCTAAAGTTATCAGTTCTTTTCCTCTGGTTGTCATCATTTCATGCTGAGCTGATGATGGAAGGTACAATGAACTAACCAACTTTTACATTTCTTACTTCCAAAGACTCGACATGCGTGCAAAGTGCCTTCTCAATCTTCTCATTCTGGGCTCTAAAAAATAATTTATATAACTACTAAAATCCATCACTAAAAAGCAATAAATATATTTTTTTTAATAAAAAAAGAACCGACTTCAAACATAACTAAAAGGCCATAAATAATCTTTTATGTACGGTACGGATCACATTTGAATCACCTTTTGAAGTCGGTGCCAAACCTGGAGTAAATAAAGTTCTTAATTCATCAAAAATACGAATTACTATGACTAAATATATATGTAGGTAGATAATAACTAAAGGCTAGCCGCCGCGGTTCTCAATAGTAATTATTGAATGGTTTGGCACCAACTTCAAAAGGTGATTCAAATGTGATCCGGACCGCACATAAAAGATTATTTATGGCTTTTTAGTTAATTTTGAAGTCGGTTCTTTTTTTATTTACATTTTTTTTCTATTTTATCAACCTACTCGAAGCTATAATTTAACCCTTGTTGCTGCCGACTCCCCAATATTATACGTTTCAATAAGTGTTTACCCTCCTCTACATGGTATATTAGCATATTATATACATAGTATAAGTGATGTGAGGAAACAGTGCTGACTTGATACATTTATATATACTACAAAAAGGCTGCCTCAGAATTCTATTCAATATAGGGATGATAGAAAACTGCAAACAACATTTTATCGAGAAAGACATTCTGATCGGACCTCGCCTTCAATATATATTATGGATGTTTACATTTTTGTAAAAAAAAAACGGGATCTTCTTTCTTCAATATACGCCAGCGGAAAATTAGAGACCCCGCGATAAACTTGAAAGACCGATGTCAAAACTACAAATGGTACTCTCTGGCCCATTTGCGATATGTGTAAAATTTTTCAATAAACTAGCAGAATCAATTAAACACGAACCAAATTTCCAAAATTCAAACAGGATTTGACGGCCCTCCTAGTTCAGAAATGCTTTTTACACCACGCAAGATTTCCTTGCTGAAACCTAAAGGTTTAAGAAAATGTAATTAACCTAGATTAATAAACTAAATTGATAATATTACTACTCTTTCCACTTATGTTTTTATTTACTATATTTGTATAACTTGTCACTTTTACCATCCTGTAATTTTACAGGATGGTAAAAGTGACAAGTGACATACTATTAATATTAACCTTGATAATTTGTCTGATATTTAATTGAATTGTACTTACTCCATAATTATTTATAAGTTTGCTGTGTCCTTGCAGGTATCATGTACCTGGAAACTTTAAATAATGTAAGACCTTATGTATAACATGAAACGCAATAAACGAATTGAATTGAATATCCTGATACTAAATAACGTTGGTTACCCAACGATCGCTTCTCGGCCTATTTCGATTTACTCACTCGTATTAAAGACCTTGCTACAAACATTCAAGTCTCCTTTTTGTACCAATGAGTATTAAAAAAAACATTGCACGAATTTGTAGTCTCTATTCCGATAATCGTTATTATAAAAAATATTTTCTTAAATCATAACATAAACAACTTTCGCTCAAAGCCAAATTATATGTACTTATATGAAATTTGTAATGAGTGTTTTATAACTTGTTTGTTTTAAAATATATTGGTGCCGATGCCGATCAACTCCTGAAGTATTCCACTGAAACATGACTTGATGTAAACGTATAGACATCATAATAACACCAAAGTGTATTGTAACAAGTGGCGATATATTGAGTTTAATTGAACGTTACACCCACTTAGAATATAAAGTATCAATTAAATAATTATTTTAGGTAAGACCTAAAAGAGTCAGCACGTTTCAGTATTTTTAATTGTGTTTTTAAAAAGTGCCGAGCTTGACTTTATCTAAAACTAAACCAAAAACATAATGGTTATTTGTATTAGATGGAACAATGCCAAGTTACAGCTCAATGTATTTAATAGTTATCATTAATTTATGCTGACCGCTACCAACCACCAACGCCAAACTCGGCTCATTTATTTATTTAATCGTTTGGCACAAGGTTTTATTTAAGACGGATACACAATTAAACATGTTGCACAGTGTAGTGTATCCGATTTCCGTTTAGCTGCGAGATATCACTGCTTTTAGTGATGGTGACGTATGGGAACTTGGAGCCCTTATTCACATTCGTGTTTTGGGTATATCATATTTTGTAAGAAGGTTGATAAAATATTACACACGAGAATACATAACTTTTGTATACAAAGTGATCATTTTCATTGCCTTTATTTGAAAATGTTCTAAAGTGGCCGGGTTATTATGTTTGTCTAAATTATTGTAAACTAGCTGTGTTCGCGGCTCCGCCCGCGTGGAATTCGGTCTGTGTCAGTAAGCGGCTAATTCACCCCTCTCCCCTGGAGCCGAAACTTGAAGTAAAGTCCAGATAAAATGTTAAATAAACAAATACCACTAAATAAAACTACACTCCAAAATCAATCGTTTTTCGGACTTATTTAAATTTTTGACGTGATTTAAATGACATAGAGTATATACTTAGAGGTGTAAATCGGACGATACAGTACCACTTTTCTATTTTTACGTCCTTGAATGTAGTACTATCTAAATCAAGTCCATGGCAAATATCACCCAAATCGGTCCTCCAGTCAAATCAGTCTAAGCATGAAAAGGTAAGAAATATACACATAGAAATCCATACTTCCTAACAACCTTTCGAATTTAGGTCTAATATTATTTAGAAGTAAGATTAGAGGAAAGGTGAATATAGATATTCAGGCCAAGTATTTACATTTTATTTACAGTTATGTTTATGTATGCACAACTAAATATGTAGGTACATATAATTATATCTACAGTTCCATACTCCAAAAGTAGGTATGTAAAGTATATTTACATAACATTGACATTTAAAAATATTTTTTGTACACCACATTGTGAGTCTTCCCAGTGGGCATCAGCACGAACAGCTCCGTGCAGCTGGTGACGCGAGAGCGCGCCACGTAGAACTACCCGTGCGAGAAGCAGCCCGAGCGCAGGTCCACGCCTGCGGCGCGCAGCGTCTGCCCCTGCGACTTGTTGATGGGCATGGCGAAGCAGACGCTCACGGGGAACTGTAGGCGCTTGAAGCGGAGCTGGAAGTTGCTCGGAATGAGGGGGGTGCAGGGGATGAACAAGGCTTCTCCGTCGCCGCACCCCATCGGGATTTGCGCTTCGATGAGGTTTCGCTGCAGCTGCACTACTTTTAGCCTAGTTCCGTTGCGTAACTTTGAAGGTGACAAATTCCGAAGAAGCATGATCGGAACTCCAACTTTCAGGGTTAATGTGTGTGCTGGGAGTCCTGAAGCGCTCAATGAGTTTAGGAACTCCATCAAGTATGTTGTGACGAAGCGTTCATCCAAGACAGTGTCAATGGAATTATATACTGCCTGTTCACCTTCCATTTCGGCCAATATCCGCGCATTAACGGCTCTCTCACAAACCGAAGAGTTCTCACGTCGAGTCACCTGGCTCAGGTCTCCGTATACGCTGCGAATGTGGTGTTCAACGGACAGAACGATCATGCATAACGTCTCTGGTAATCGAATCAGGCAGTTGGTTTCCTCCAGAAGTCCTTCTCCAACCTGAAGCAGTACCTGGGCAAATTCTTGCACATGTGAGACTCCTCCTTGTTGATACTACTGAGCCACTTATCTCGTATTTTGTTGTATTATTATTATTAAATCAATTATATTTAATTAAATTTGTTGAAATCCGTACCCTCTCTTCTAAACTTAGAGTTAATTTGTCAAAATGCCAAGGTATTAATTTTAGCGCCACCTGTTAGTTTAGCAAGGTACTCGATACTCGTAGGCTCGTAATATATGTTTGAAAAAAGTTTGCATCTGCTTCCTAAGTAGCGCCATACGACTCAGGTGCAAACTTAATTCAATCAAGTGCAGTGGCTACCCCCCCTTTTAGGGGTTGAATTTTTATAGCCTATAACCTGGCCAGGGATTTTCTCGACAGGTAAATAAAGTTTGCATCAAAATCTGCTCAGCCGTTTTCACGTGATGCGCGTACAAATAAACAGACAAACAGATAAACAGACAAACAGACTAAAATTCTAAAAAACTGTTGGAACGTGTTCTGTTATCGATTTTAAGTATCCCCGGTCATTTTTTTTTTCGAATATCATCCATGTACAGACTTTTGACCCTCTTCAGCTTTGATGGTGATTTCTATCGCTATACCCATTTCCAATCTGCTCAACTTCAAAAAACTGAGATCATAAAGTATCTGGTTTTTTTTAATTGAATAAAAGAGAAAAATATAGAGCCCTACCTAATTCTCACTAATTTCCACTGAAATTAATTAGATGTCTCTAATTAATCTTAATGAAAATAAGTGTACTCATGTAGTAAAGAGAAGTTTCTAAAATAAACACACAGGCGAGGGTATTTTATTTGTAAGTATTGTTCTTCTTGCTGTGAGGGTGAATTATTAAAGTTACCATGTGAAAAAGAAGGCAATCAGCTATATCGCAGGAAATGTCGTTATTTACTCGAGGAAAACTGACAAAACTCGTTTGATTTCACTTTCCTTGACAACTGATCCGGAGAAGACGTGTCACGGAAATTGGATACACAAATATACACGTCCCCTCCTTCTTATTTTGTATATTATAGTTACTAATAGTGTAAGGGTGTGTTTTCCTGCACTTTTTTTGATATACATATTCATATACACATAAGAAGTCCTGACTGATTCATCAACGCAAAGCCGCAACTACTGAATCTAGAAACTGGTTATTTTTTACACTACCTATGACACTTTAATAATGCAGGCAAGCAATAAGAAGGGATTTTTTGAAACTCATCCCCTAAGGAGGTTAAATTGGGGTTAAACGTTAGTATGCGGAACATATTTGTTTTAAGTACGATATCTGAGTTGTCGCGAATGAAGTCTTCATAAAAAAGTAAGAAAAGCAATTTCACCGTTTTTTTTGAAAAGCGGGTTAAATTGGAGTTGATAGTCGCTATTAGGAATGTGTGAATAATAATATCATATGCGATCTCAGACCTCGCAATTAACTACTTTTTAAGTAATTCCACTATTTTTTTTATACTCATACCCTACCGGATTTAAGCAGGGGTTGAAAGTTGGTATAAGTAATTAATGAGCTACTCTACTCAACAAATAGCAAGCGGTTGCAATTGTGTACAATAGCTGGCAATACGCTATATCACAGAACCTCAACCTCAATGCCACCCTCATGCAATTGATTGCGGTACCAGTTAATTCAATATCGACCATGCTCTCTACTACAAAACTGATGGCGACACATGAAAATCAGAGATCTATTTTGCGGACTGTGTCAACAAGGATGGGGTAACGTAATAAAAGAGCCTATAATCACCCAAGGTGACCTTGGAATACTTGCAGACCTATCTTGTCGCGGCGTATGGAAAGCGCATAGAGAGAGTAATCGTATTCGATATCCACGTCGTAGCCATTGACGCTACCTCTAACATTCGACGCCCTGCTGTCACCCCCGTTCTAAAATCGGCCGAAGATAAAAAAAACAAAGAAAATACTCCGCCGCCTGCGAAATGAGACGCTACTTCACCTCTCGTGACGTCCGGCGACGGCGTATGTGCACCACAAATGACCTTCTGCATCCAACACATCGGAGAAGCCTGCATGTGTATCCGCGGAACACGTCGCTGCCGATTCAGACCCGCAACAAAACTGCTGGGCTTCGAAGACTAAAACGCTACCCGACCTACCGACTAAACTACATTGAACTCTATTTAATCAATTACTTTAAAACCCCCTCCATTATTTGGTTTTGTATTTCAATATGTACAACGTTATAGTCCATAAATGAATTTCAAACTTATAGTTGCAGACGGAGTCGCGGGAATATATACATTATTGTTGGTATAATCATAAATAGTGTAAAGTTATCAAGGTCTAAACAATTATGAGTAATATATATATTGAATGTAAAGTATTACAGCGTTGATAATAACCCAATTATCACAAATATTGTACAGTCGAAGTCAGAGCTTTTTGCATTATATTGTAGTGTATGCCTCTGATATAGTTTCACCGTAACTTCGCTGTTTACAGCAACATAAAAACATATATTGCTTGAGTGTGCAAATAGATAATATAAAACTCTATGTAACGTTATTTTAATGTTCTGTTATCTTATACTTTATCTGATACTTAATGGTATAACAATATACTATATTCAACTACATGGACTTTTCATGAAGAACCCTATCTCATCATACATCAATATTCATTTGTTCGCGACATGACATTTTGTGCTGGTTTTACGATTGTCTATGGCAGATAAAAGCACAATAACACGCGTATGCACGTGATCTCATAGGGGTCTCCTTTCATTTTCTGTTGCTACACCCTAATCATACAGGTATTTCAATTTATGTTAATGATAAGGCCACCTACATTCATTCATAGAAACAAAACATAAATTAACTGAACAATTACGCACTTTCTACCTAAGTTTTGGTTACTTAAATATATATTTATATAATGTGAAAGTGCTTGTCCTTTAGTCTTAGTAATAGAGTCCCGTTGTGGGGTGATTAGTAATAGGGTAGGGTAGCTAATAATAATTATGAACTTACAAAAAAATAGATTAATTTTCACATTTCATATTCATATGACTTATATTAAAATTCTCTAAGTGCATTTTATCGTGAAGTATACATTTTACATGGGTAATAAATTATTCAAGTGCCACACCGTGACAAATTACGAGTTAATCGCCTTTATGCAAACGAGTTGCACGTAATAGGTACACGTACAGATCGTGTACAGATAGATACCCAGTTCCTATTCAAATTAGAGAACAGAATGTTCGTTTTCTGCATTTCCCTAAATGTAACAAATTAATATTAGCAAAACCGAATTACAACTTTTGTTAACAAAAAAAGGAAAATTGTAAAATGGAAAAGAAACGAAATACATTTTTTCACGAAGAATTGGCACCGTCTCACATGCCGAAACGCATAAAGAAACCTCCAAAGAAAAATGTGAAGTTTCGGCAAGAAATGAAACCCGTAAAACTCAGCCGAGAGATGATTGTGCGGAATAGTATATGGAAATCATTTATGGAATACATAGTTAACTCTTCTTTGAGCGGCGTCCGTTTTCTCGTTGATGGAACTAACAATACTCTCGATAAGTTTGTGTGGTGTGTCATTATCAGTAGCGCTATTTTTGGCTTTTTTTACTTTGTGAATAACGCTATAGAGACCCAGAACGAACAACCTGCTTACATGACTCTAGAGGACGCATCATTACCCATCAATGAAATATTGTTTCCAGCCATTGCCATTTGTAACCACAATCGAATAAAAAAATCTGCAGTTCAACGCCTCGTTGATATCCTATACTCATATGAGAATACCACATTTCCGAGTAAAAAAGAACTTTTTGAAATAGTCACTCTGTACGGCTATCTGTACGATTTTTCTTACTCTAAAAGGTCGGAAATCATGCGGTTTAACACTTACTTAGAAAAGGTTGAAGACATAGTTGACGAGGCAGAAAATATCAAGAGACAAAATATATCTAAATTATTACTTTCGTTGACACCAACCTGTGAAGAGACTTTAATTAAATGCAGTTGGAAAGGAATGATTAGAAATTGTAGCAGTTTATTTAGAACACACATTACGCAATTCGGATTTTGCTGTACATTCAACTACTACAACACTGAAGCAGGCAGGTTGGAAAAAGATCCACAAGATCCTATAGACAATCCTTATATATTGGAAAATCACGAAGTCGGTCCCTTCTTTGGACTCACCGTAGCTGTGAATGCACATTTAGACGAATATCTCTACTCAACACGTCAAAGCTACGGTTTCGATGTTTTATTTTATGATCGTTATGATTATGCTGATCAAACTGCTGGTGGACTGCTCCACAGACTAGTATCGGTTGGATCTCAGTACGATATGTGGATCAACCCTTTAACTTATTACTCAACACCAGCTATAAAACGTTTTTCTCTTGATAAAAGAGGGTGCACATTCGCAGATGAAATGCAAGAAGAATTTCACAATCATTATAGTTTGAGTAACTGCCTGGTACGATGCAGAATGAGAACTATAGAGAGACTCTGTCAGTGCGTGCCTTTTTTTCTTCCAAGAAGGAGTAACGTTTCAGCGTGCACGCTAGAAGAACTTTATTGTCTTAATAAATACAGCCAAAAGCTTTTATATGTGTTTCCTCCCAAGGAACTGCCAGGTCTGGAGATAGAACGAGAAAATTCTCTCAATTGCCCTACATGCATGGCTGATTGCTCCGCTACGAAATATAACGTCGTTTCCAACAAATTAATGCACGCGCAACACAGTGCCCGTGCTACAGAGTTCACTAGGGATCTTGATTTAAATGACCACAATTTGTCTATAATCCGTATATTCTACATTCGGTCCAGATTACCACTATACAGAGTAGACGTGACGTTTCACTGGTACGAATTAATAAGTAATTTAGGTGGTCTCTGCGGATTTTTCACTGGTTTCTCTATGATGAGCTTGGCTGAATTTTTTTACTTTATTTTTATACGATTTAGCTACATTTTAACAGAAAACTTGAGACGGCAAGTAAATTAATCTATATACTACATATTATAAAGTTGTTAAGAATGAAATGTTTGTATGTTGAAGGTATTTAAAAAAAAAAACATTGTAACGGAGTATTTGGAGGTCACTGAATCGAAAAATAAATATATATTTTTTGTACTAACTTCTGCCTGCGACTCGTCCGCCTTAAAGTCGTTTGACGCGGGTGAGGGTATTTTTCCGGGATAAAAAGTAGCCTATGTCCTTCCCCTGGATTCAAACTATCTTTATACCAAATTTCATCCAAATCGGTTCAGCTGTTTAAGCGTGAAGAGGTAACAGACAGACAGACAGACAGACACACTTTGCACTGAGCGTCCAAGCAGCGCGATACACATGACTGCGTATCGCGCTGCTTGGACGCTCACTGTCGGCGCGCCGATCATGCCGCACTCTTCCGATATAAGTGTGTGATACGCGTAGCAAATGGATTTCGAGCGATCGGATCGGCGCAACGTCCAAACGCGTGATCGTGACACGCGATCATGCCACGCGACGATGATCTGATACGGGCAAATGATACAAATGTGGACGCACCTTAAGGGAACAAAAAATGCCCCTGAAGGTCATAAGTAGTTATTAATCTGTCAAGTTTTATGTCATAATTATTGACAGTTTCCTTGAAATGTCACTAAAGTTTTTTTACTTTTCTAAATATCTTGAAGACTACTGGTCCGTTTCTTTTGTGGTTAACGTATATTGTTAATGGCTTAAAGCTGAATAATTTCGTAAAAAACTACACGTCTCTAGGTCAACATTAACTTGGTCATTTTTGATGTCAAATATTCCAAACTTGTTTTTTGAGACTTGGGAGTCAGCGACACCCACCATTTTTTTTACACTAATGTGACATCTCTTTCAGTACATATATATGTTTGTCTCAAATCAATCGGTGTGGAACAACATGGTGATTTTTCAATTTTAAGTATAGCGGCCTAGTACATCACCAAGTTATATACACGTACTACGAGTGTATTGATATTTTACATAAATCTTAATTATTGTCCGGATTATTTAAGCATAAACTCCGTTATGAAGTATATGAAACATTCTTCGAATTGACTATCCTGAATCTACATAAAAAGTAAATCGAAAATGAAAATGTTTGTTTATATAACTTAGTCATAGGAGTTATTCACACACCAAAAAGAATTAACTTCTGAACATAAACAAAGAAATATAAACCAACTTTACATAATATTTTCGCCTCTAATTCCAAGTGACTACATAACTAAACCCATTTTAATAACCGTTTGAACGGTGACGGTATGTCTATACGAACCTAAAAGCCGCGCTTGCCTTACTTGTCTTGTCTTTATATAGTACTAACACTTCTCTTTCCTTAGAAATGCTAGGAAACCATATCTTTCGACTTGCCCTACTCTAAAACTCACGGCATGCTCTCTGCCTTAGAAGTATTATTACAAAAACAATATAATTTCTGCGAAATTGACATACAACGATACGTATAGTCGTGTATACCTTTTGTATTACCTTAAATATATACTAGTAAAAAAAGGACCATTCCGTTTTTTCGATATAACTTAATCAAATCGTTTTGTATTGCATCGCATAACACAAATAACAACTGATGTTGGAGAAAAAACCGCCAGGCTAAAGTGAGACTGGACTGGTCACGTCTGCCGCATGCACCTGGAAAGGTGGGCTAGTGCGGTCACTACATGGGTGCCACAAGATGGGCAACGTAGACGGGGCGGAGATGGCGGGACGATCTGATGCATTCCTCAACAACTGGCTGGAGGTACCATCTGATAGGAAGTCGTAGAGATCTAAGGGAGAGGCCTTTGCCAAGCAGTTCGAAAACGTAAAACATAGTTATTTTATGAGATATTGGTTTTGAAAATAATGAAATAGCATTATTTGTGCACACTATCAATTTTATTTTTCAATAAGGCTATTTTATTACTATAAAAAATAATATTTTACAAAATAAATATGTTTTACATTATAGCAAAAAAACTCGGTGGCACCTTATTCCTTTTGTGTTGTATACATTAACCGGTGGTATATGTAATATTATATCAATCACAACATTTCTCCTCTGATACCTATTATAAAATAAAATAATAATTAAATAAACTGTTTAAAAGAGATTACTGAACTCAACACTGTTACAATTGAATTTCCGACATAGTTTAATTGATACAGTCGACTACAAAAAGATATACCTATCCACCCACATCACTCATAAGGTGAAAAAAAATGGATACCTGTTATTGAAGTCGACTGTGCTATCTATTAATTCATTAAAGATACAGGCAACAAACCTCTTTCAATAATCTAACAATCATATTTTTACTGAATCCTCTTTCAATAGGTACTGCACTTATATGATTAGGTACCTTAAGTTTATTAAAAAAATCACTATGTTGCTCCACATCGATTGATTTGAGACAAACATATATATGTACGGAAAGAGATGTCACATTAGTGTAAAAAAATGGTGGGTGTCGCTGACTCCAAAGAGTCAAAAAAAAAAGTTGGAAATATTTGACATCAAAAATGACCGAGTTAATGTTAACCTAGAGACGTGTAGTTTTTTACGAAATTATTCAGCTTCAAGCTATTAACAATATACGTTAATCACAAAAGAAACGTGCCAGTAGTTTTCAAGATATTTAGAAAAGTAAAAAAAAAAAATCAAGGGAACTGTCAATAATTATGACTTAAAACTTGACAGATAAATAACTAGCATTATGACCAAAACATAGGATATATCCATTGGCTAATACCGTCAGGGGCATTTTTTGTTCCCTTATACGGTTATTTTCTTTCAACTATTTTTGGTACACGGCTACCTGGGTATAAATTTACAGATGGTTATAGGATATTTTTTACCCGACTACTCTGACCAAAAAAGAGGGGTTATGATTTTTTATCTTCCGCGAACGAAGTTCCTTATAGTTTTATATTAAAATCGTTGTCTAGGTATAGCGCGGGTGATATGGTCTTCATAATGCAGAATCTCAATCTCCCCAAATTATTTGGTCCAAATGGATAGAATAGAATAGAATAGAAAAATTTTTTTGTTCGCCGTGTATACAGAGGATGGTAACATAGCTGCCCTTTACGAGCATACAATAATAATAATATGTACATATATTGGCATTCAAGACCAATTACAATTATAATTACAACCACCATTTTTCGAAGCATATTGGAAAAACTCCTTTACATCATAAAAAACTGTGTCAATTAACCATTGCTTTAATTTACGCTTGAACAGATTACCCTCCAAAATTTTTATTTCGTTTGATAAATTGTTAAAGACACGAATTGCTGTTATAAACGTGCTCTTGTAATACATCATATTATTTGCCTTCGGTTGACATATATCATGTTTGTATTGTTGTCTTAAGTTATTTTTTAGGCGTGCCTTTTTTTGTAAAATAATCTGTGTGCCTCTTGACAAAAAGACATAGTTCCAGTATGTAAATTCCAGTAAGGGTGAGCAGGCGTTTTTCTTTAAATACTTCTCTCAAAGAATAACCCGCGTGCAAGCGGTATATGGTGCGAATACATTTCTTTTGTAAAACAAACGTTGACTTCACATCAACCGAGTTTCCCCAGTAAATTATACCATAAGTTAACAACGGGAAAATATTTCCGAAATAAGCATTTCTTACAATGTTTCCGGAGCAAGTACCAGATAATACTGAAAGAGCATAACAATTGCAAGAAATACTTTTCCTTCCTATGTATATGAGCCTTCCAATTTAGGTTGGCGTCGATTGTGACTCCCAAAAAACTAATACTATCTACTTCCATTACCGGCACTCCAGCTTGACTTATATTTAGAGACAAAGGCTTGGATCTATAATTTCTAAATTGCACATATTTGGTTTTGTTTAAATTTGCACTAAGGTTTATACTTGAAAGCCACTTTACAACTTTTTCTAACGTGGAATTTATATTGTGCTCTAATAATGGAATGTGTGATCTATCCGCTGAAAATAGTATCGTAGCATCGTCTGCAAACAATACACAGAGATCATCAATAACTTTCGGAAGATCGTTAATATATATCAAAAATAACAGTGGACCTAAAACACTATCTTGTGGGACTCCTCTATGAACCATGTCAAAATCTGATCTCACTTGCACTAATGTTTTGTTGAATTTACAATATTTTAACAATGACAGTGTCTTGTTCACGATTGGACAAGTAATTATCGAATAACGCAAGGCCATGTCCTCTAATTCCTAAATGTTCAAGTTGTAGGAGTAGTATTTTATGAACAACACAATCGAAGGCTTTAGACATGTCTACAAATACAGAAATACAAGGTTTTTTGTCGTTAAACGTGGACAGAAACCTTACCTTCGTATTACATATTGATTGATAGGTAGGATTGATTGATAGGATTCGATACTTGGAAACGGCTTTAACGATTTCGACAAAATTTGGAGAGGTTTCCGCCACTGAGCAAAGCTCGATCGCCCAGGTTCTATATTAATATGTGCATTAAATACGTTTGGTTTAGATATGTTAACCAAACAGGAGCATTACACATCGCAATCGCTTAAAATTATATAAAAATATACATAAAACTATGGAATTAAATGTATCATAAAATAGACCTGCATCATACATTTATCTCTACAATTAAGGTTTTTGCAATTAAAGTACAAACACAAAAAATATTGTTACGTTGTTCAACATTATTTAATACGCTATTTAATGTTAATTTATTTTAATTGTAGGTATTTAAATATGAACATAGTCCGATGCAGCTTAAAATGACCCCAATGCCATTGAAACATAAGTCAGGGGTACATGTGTACAACGCCATATTACTATATTTTATTGCAATTATTTGTACGTATAATTTTTTTGGTCTTCAAATTATATTGTGACTAGCATTTACCCTGAGTTTTTGAAGATGATAATGGTTCTATTTTATTTTTATGAATCAGAAGTGAATCAACTCATCATGATAGATAATAAAATTGTTATCAAAGAAACAACAGCGACTTGGCGCACACGAAGGGATAAGTTCCCATTCTTAAAACTAAAGCTAAGCTGTTTATTGTCCGTAGTCTGTGTTATCGGGTTCTGCCAGGTACTGAACAAGACAACGAGTTGCTTCACCACGATTCAGTACAATGTGCAATCGTATTATTTACGTCCAATAAAATGGGAGTTAGATATGGATTGCAACCTTAGATGAGATTGAGACCGATTTATAACTTATCACTATATCTCCGAAACTATATCTTGATCTGCTACCTTATCAGTTTGCTTAATTTAAATAAATAAAAATGGAGCATATGTTTATCTACCACACTTCATGTAAATCACAAATACGAGTATGGGCCTACTTTTTAACGAACACGTCGCCAGCCACAAGAGAACAAGAGAGAAGCCCCGGGGGGGGGGGGGGGGGGGACTGGGCTGGGGAGTCCTTAGCTTCATAGTATAATTTTCATTTTTACACAGTTAAGTAATCAATGGCAAAATATTTATAACTTACGTTTCCGTCCCTAATATTTCTGAATTGAGATGTGTTGTCAGCGATTCATTAGGAAAATTGCATCTTAACGTGTTCTGTTACGTTGAAAACCATATTACCTTCATCAAAACAATTTGAATACATGATGACTTGTGGATGAAGTTTCCGCTACACAAGTAAAATAGTTGTTAACGTTCTTCTTTGTTTGCGAGAATACACACTTGTGGTAAAACTTTATAGAAGCTGTCTAACCACAGTTTTCATATCTGTACACAAATATAGCTAATAAAATTTAAGACCGTAGATATATAGGAAAATAATAAATGTTTGTCACTTATTACTTACCGCAACTGTCACTCTCACTCATTTAATAAAACAATTGAATATTTATATTGCGTATTCGTTCACTTATTAATATATTTATTCCTAGATAGCTCTCTTGCAGTAGAGCAAAACTTTGTCCTAGTAGTCTACAATTTAGGAAAACGTGTTATAATATCGCGATTTTTTACAAATATTTTCTCTTAGTGCTTTAAAATATACTCGATAACTCAGGTCTGTCATTCAGGCAAGAAGTTGTACATGACTATTTAAACCAAAACCTCTGTGGTTCTGGCTGCTGGCTTCTTTGTCCTCCTGAAAAGCCTCTTTCGCTCTGCGCAGTGCTTGGTTTCGAAGCAAACTATGGCTCTGAGCTTGCAGTCCGAGATACAGGCGCACCGCCCGGGGCAGTCGGGGGTAGGGTCGGGGCATATGCGAGGGGCAGCGGCTCCCACGCAGGGAAACGAGCACTGCACTTCGCCACACGCCAGTTTGGGTGCTATAACAGTGACACATAATTATTTTAACAAACCAATAACTACGAGTACATACTCGTACCAATATATTATTGTACGAGTATATACTTGTACCAATTATCTTATGCACATTAAGTAAGAGCAAACTAAGCAGTATGAATTTCGGTACTGTAATCGAATTATTACAACGTAGTAATAATAATAATTCCTGAAACTTTATTTCAGCCATATATTACTTTGGCGAGACATGACAATATTTACGAGCATCGGGCCTTTTCTAATCTCGTTTCACATTTGTGTGCAATGAATATGGGATTTAACTGCTAAGCAATGTCCTAAATCAAAAAAACTGACTCGACAATACCAACCCAATAATGTACTCGTTTCTCTCTAATTTAATTATGCCGACAGGGTCGAGCCGCCTCATTGGAATTGATTATATGGGTTCCCTAACTTTTTTATACTGTGAGTAGTGAATGCAATCGGATATTTGTAAAATGGGAAAAGTGAGTTTGAACCAAAACGCAGGTAGTAGGGTTTTATCATACAAATCGATTAACCGATTGCATTCCTTTACTGTGAGTCCCTGTATAGATTTTTAGTTTTTCGCGACGCCTTTGTAAAAAACCCGGTCAAGTGCGAGTCAGACTCGCGCACCGAGGGTTCCGTACAAATTTTCACTTATTCCGACTTAACTTGCCGCTTGAGTTAAGTTTGCCTCTGCCATCTAAGGCGTCACATACAAATGAGGGGCAAACTTAATGAAAACGGGTTACACCAAAATGTTTTGTTGTAATTAAAAAAAAATAAGATAGATATATGGTTATAATTTTCGTGGAATATTCATATTAAATTACATAATTGCAGAAAATTCCAGATTTTTCGCTTGGTAAACTTCGTAAATAAAAGGGGGAAAGGTGTTTTTTTTCACATTTTCCTTAGTAAAACAAAATGTACTCACAATAAAAAAATGTTTACAAATGTACAGATCAAGCCCTTTCATATGATACCCTACTTCACCTAGAAGCTAGACTTTGAATGTTTGAAATGCGGAATGGATGAAAAGCGGTGTATAATTTGCTGAAGCCATTGAAACTTTAACTCGAGTTGTATGAGAATTGTAATTGAATTCGACACGAACATATAAGTACGTACCGATATAGAATTCCTTGTAAACATAAATAGTAGGAATTATTTTTCTCGGTAAAATCTAATTTCTTTGAATTTATTTGTACGTTGAGTACAACCATTTTCTTCCATTGCGGCGTGTAACCGCTAATTGTTCCTTTGAAATAAATAACGAGATTTGTCTTCTAAATTGTTACTTAATTATATACTTACGTATGGATTATCATAATATTATGAAAGAATATGAAAATCAATATACAAATCAGAGATATGTAAATTTTAGAAATGTATGTCTTTTTGCTCTTTCATAATCATAAGTTCATATCTGATTGGTGTTGAAAGTGCCACCCAAAATTAGTTTAAAGTGTAAATATGCAGAATATCAATTACATTAAAAACACCAAATCAACGTTTTACTATAAATTTAGTAACATATTTAACAAAATCTTAACCATAATGGTATTATTAAGTCATTTGTAACTTGTATTAAAATTTACCAAATTTTGCTCCTTTTTAGATTTTTAGCAGATCCTTTATAACTTTATTAAGAATGAAATAACAATCTCGAAAAGAAAAAAAAATAATAAAACAAATTATATCTCCTACCAATAATTATTTCCTTCATGCATTGACTTTCTTAAGCTCGTTCAAGGCCTATTCACTTCGCTCTTTTACGATTTATTCTTGAAATGAATATAAACTTCAAAACAACAAACGATATCAAAAATATTGCGGTTAAGTAACTACAAGGCCAAATACATGCAATAACCAATTCTACAATCCAATTACCTAAATTTTATATAATACAATACTGAATAAATTAATAGTTTAAAAACACTAGAAAAACACGCTTTACAAGAATTTTCTAACAAATCCAAACACATCTATGATACGATATTCCATCATGAAGTTCCAGTTCATATCTTCCGGCTCCATCATCAGATCAGTTCGACAGTACTATATTATTGTATTGTCATCAGAACTACATACAGCTGCCAATTTTCATGACACTACGATCCTTGGAAGGTGGTTAAATTATTTACCTTAGATTCCATTACATAGTTACATACAGGACGACCTAATAAAAGCGTGTTAAAAAAACAAAACAAATGAAGCAAAATATGTAGGTAATTTTTGGTGCCTGACACTTTGACTCTATCCTCTGGCGTTTTGGTTGGTTTTGGTGAACAGTCAAACCATTGTGGGTAGTGGAGAACACTAATTCTCCACTGCCACGTAAAAATAATAAAATCGTGCAAAGCACCTTTCGAAACTATCGAAATAATGCAAGAGGCTCTTTCAAAACCTGGCTCTTTCAAGCCACTTCTCTAGTAAAGGTACTTATAAACAGTAAGTAGAGAGACAATTTCTGTACATTGAAGATATTTAAAAAAATGTATGGGGGGGAGGGGGCTGTTAGAATCATTTCGATGATTTTTGGATTTTCTGTCTGTCTGTCTGTTAATTTGTTCGCGAGTCGTGCAAAACCGGCTATACTGAATTATTTGAATTTTAGCTAAGACATGTAGGATAATTTTAAATATGAACGATTACACCAAAAAATGTTGCTTAGTAGCCTGGCATAATTGGCATTCGTAACGCATATTGAATCGCGCATATCTACAAAAACGTTATACCTACAGTTTGATGAATTGAAATCAATCTAAATTGGTTAATTTTACGAAGATTTTCAAATATAATAAATAAATATAAAATGTACCTTTAAAAATATGCATATTTCATGAGTACTCCATAGATGAGGCCATATAAGTTTTAATAATTATAACCGCCATCATAGAAAGCATTCGTATACGTATACAATGTGCACAACATTCATAATTTAAATGAAAAAAATATCATGATCTTATTATACGACCACTTAAATTTTCTGTATTATCCCCTAAAAATACGCACCTTCAAAACAGATTATTACAATGACCTGTTTACTACATTCTACGATAGCGATCGCTGTTAAAAGTTTGGTGTTTGATAAAATGCGTTATGATTTTTTTTTGGCAGATTTTGTGCCTCTTAATGTTTTAATTTCAAGTTTATTTCGTCTCAGAATACGATGAACAGGCAAATATTAGAGGACAGCCTTTTCGACGTTAAAATCGGGATTTAATCACAGAATTCCAAAATATATAACATAGGCTTGGCCATTTTTACACGTGAATTATAGTGTAGGTAACCTATCTACCTCTTTTCATATTATATCATTGATGCCTACGATACTCTTCAGTAGCCACTGGTTTATTGTCGCGGTGAAGATGGGTATAACTTTGGGGTGTATGTGTACGTGTCGATCTTCATAATGGAGCACCAGATTACAACAAGATGATGCCAGGATGCAGTTTTATGTTTATCTTTTGCATGTGAGACGCGATCGGTTCGTCTTCTTGCAACGGTTCCGAGGTTTGTTTAGCCAGTTTGTTGTCAACAAGGCGCTAAGATTGAGACTGAGCGATCCGATTAAATTCAGGGCAGATGCTTGCAGAAAATTATATAGATCTTCAGGAGTGCATCTGTATAGAGGAACTCCTTTATATTTACCTCAATGTTACAAACACAAAAGTATAAAAGACAGGTTTGCTACGCTAGTAAATACGCAAGACCTCGCGCTTAGCCATTACTTTTAGTATGAATACAATATGTCCAGAAATCATATCCGGACTAATGCAGGAAAGTACCACATGATCGAAATGTCAAAAAGTGTCATGTCAAGAGTTTATCATTTGATACTAAAACTGTTGATAGACTTGCTGACAAAACAGAAAGTGTTCGGACAAGCTCTGTGTTTCATGTACAGGAGTGGCAAAAGCGTGGAAAACCTAACAAAGCGTGCATATTCTTCAGTGGCTGCAGGAAAAACACTTCTTTGGTTACACTATACTTCAAATATGAGCACCGAGAGCTCATATTTAAGGTATCCTTAGTGTGACCAAAGATTTAAATCATTTAGATCACTAGGACGTTTTTTGCGCGCATGAAAGATGGCCGCTGTACCAAGAGCTACCCAAAAAGCCGAGGAGTCCATAACAGGCGAAGACGGGTATACATCCAAAGTACCGATAAGCACTAGATCGAAGTGGTCGCACAGCTCAGCATAATATTGATATATAATTATAGGTGTTATAATAATTTCAATACAAAATTCGCCGCGGACGGAGACACGGGCACAGTTAGTAAATGTAACAACTTCATATTTAAGGCAAGAAAGAAAATGTGTGTTTTAAAATGTACCTTGAGACATAAGCCTTTGGAAACGCAAGGCAAGTACCCTTCACAATGGCATAAGCGGGTAGATCCGACCAAGAAAATAAATTCCTACTATACAGATACGGGCCTCGTGGATTCCCGGTTCTTGAATAATCCAAACTTACGGTTGAAAAGCGCTCTAAGCACTGGGTCACTGAAAGAGCCGGTATTTGGTCGATAAGTATGCATTTCGATCGAATTTAATATTATAAAGATATAAACTAAGATATGTGTAAATTTTGCTGTCATTTTTCTAAAGTTAAGTACACACATTTTTGTTGTTTTATTTCAATTAAGTACACACAATTAATTTGAAATTAGTTCCTCTAAAATTTGTAACTTAAAAACCCTATTATTAAATTGTCAGTTTGACATGAGTTTGACAATATGAGTTTTGCATAATTTGTGTACGTTCGAAAATAAAGTTTTTATGATAAATACAAAACTATTTTATTATAGACTTTCAGCCCTAGGTACAGTATAAATTCTGTTACAAGTTCATATCAAATCTAGCTGTATACTGTATACCTAATGCAATATAGAACAATATAGAACATGGAAAACGAAGATCGTTAATATTTCATAAATGTTCTTTATTTTTATATTAGCGTATTATTAGGGGCTTAAGGGGATCCCACCTCTGAATGATCTTCGATCCGTAGCTCTTCACTTTTCTCGTACGATTAGATATACAGGGTGAAATTTTAATGACCGTTCAAATTTTTCCCAGACATTAGGTATCAATAAAAGATGCCATTTCTGAGAAAAAAAACATAGGTAAAATTTTGATAATATAATGTGCTGTCCGAATAAATAATTAGTAAAGTGTGGATATTCGTTTGAGTTACGCTAGGGGTTGGCGGTGCGGGGGGAGGGGCGCGCTCACCTGCCTTCCGCACAGCGCGCTGACGCGTTGTCCACGAACGCGTGGTTTTTTAGGATATCTTTCAGCTGTTTTATCTCAATATTTTAGTACTGAAAGATGCTGAAAGAAAAAAACACGTATGTTTTATTTTTTGCCAAGAATCTACTGTCAAAATTTGAACGGTCCATATTATTTCACCTGTATATTATCGTATTGACAACGAAATATGCTGTTTCTATCTATCTTCACGAGTCACCAAAACCAAGATAAACGCCATCAAACTTTGTTAGTTTTACACCGCAAGACCAGCTTTTTGCTACCTTTCTTAAAAATAGGTAATTTTTTTTCTGAAAACCTCTTTGCAAAAAAATATGATTAAAATTTTAAAGAATTTAAAGAATAAGCTGTATCAGTTACCTAACTGAACCATTAAGGTATAATGTGCGACTTAGTGGCTACTCACTTCACGTTGATGCTGTCGTCAATCTTTGGTCAGTTTCGGGCTCAATAAGTTTTTGATAAAAACATCATGATATTTTTAAACAAGCTAATATTTTCTTCTGTTTCCGGGATTATCCGAACTCAAATGAGATAATATACGCGATATAATCCGTTAAATTGTTTTATTTCAATAAGCTATTTGTTGGTATTATTTTGTTATTGCATTTGGAGACCGGTTTAGCTCAGCGGTAATGACGCTGTCTGTGAAAGTCCGGGGTATATAATTCATTACATACTAGAGGGTGCCGGCAACTTTGCTCGCGGAGGAGAAAAAAGTCATAGGTAACCCTCTTTTTTGATTCAGCGTAGACGGGTTAAAATTATCCAAGAACCATCTGTGAACCAGCAACCTTGGTACCAAAATATATTTGAAATCCACTTATCTTTTAGGGTGATGAAGAAACATACAAACATTTTGAAAAATATAATAGTTTTGGTTCAGCGGCCTTCAATTACGAGTAGTTTTACATTTTTTTATTATATTCCATGTACGAGACTTTCCATTTTTAAAGATTCAAAGATTTTATTTGCATAGAATGCAGAATATATGTACAGATGTTTCACAGTAGGTAAGAGTCCGGTGCATTCAGCCTGCATGCAGGCGTGCAAACATTCATGAGGAGCGGTTAAAAAAATAAATAAGTAAGTAAATATGTCAGTCAAAATAGCAATATCCAAACACATAACATAAACATTTAAAATAAAATACAAGAAATAATATTTTTTACAATAATAATAATCATGCATATTTCATCATTCAGTACGATCTAAGTATTTGTCGACACTATAAAAGCATCTGTCCAGTAGCCAGGTAGTCAGTCTATGCTTAAAACTATTTCCGTTAAGTCACTTTCTGTCGTCTGGTAATTTATTATAAATTATGATGCACATATTAAATACATTTTTATTATAAATCATTTTGTGAGCACGTGGTTTGTACAGTAGGTTCATAATTTTTTGTCGGGTCAGTCTCTGCATTACTTCACCTCGTACTTTGAATAAAAGTAGGTGGGTATTAACAAAAACACGTATATCTCTGATGTATACACAGGATAAAGGAAGAATGCGCAGTTTTCTAAACAAGGGAACGCAAGAGTCGTCGAGCCAAGCATTACATAAAACCCGTATACATTTTTTTTTAATTTTGAAGACTCTTTCTACATCGACAGAGTTACCCCAGATAATTAGGCCGTACCGAAGAACAGACGACACATAGCCATGGGGTAAGCCGTCAGCGCGGCTTCCACTGAGACAGTCTCTCTCAGTCTTCGGAGAGCAAACACAAATCTGTTTAGCCTATTGCAGATTTGCTCAACGTGATCCTTCCAGTGCAGATGTTTGTCTAAGGTGAATCCAAGAAACTTAACAGAGGCTACTTCATCTACGTTTTCATTATTATGTTGAATTAAAATTGGTAAACTATTCGAATTATAAGAAATTATTTGCATAAATTTAGTTTTATTAATATTAATTTTTAAATCATTCATCTCCATCCAATTAATAATGTAATTTAAAGTGTTATTTATTTCTTGACTAAATGTTAACCTATCATTACATTTTACCATAAGGGTCGTATCGTCTGCAAACATGATGACTTTATGAGGGGTTGCAGTTGGCAGGTCATTAATGAAGACGACAAAGAGTAACGGGCCAAAAATGCTACCCTGTGGGACACCGGTATGATTTAATTTGTACTCAGATCTAAAAACTTGTTTGATGATTACGTTATTTGTCTCTATAAATCTACTGATCTCAGTACATTGCATCCTGTCTTTCAAGTAACTCTTGATCCAGTCAAGTGCAAAACTTCATAATACCTAATATAAATATGTATATCGTCGCTTAGTAAGCATAACACAACTCATTGTGCTAACCATGGAACTAGTTCGATTGTCCACCAATAGGTGTGTTATGTTCCCTGATATTTATTTATTGGGCCATTTTACTTTTAGAGCGTTACTATTTTTTTGCATGTAATAAGCACACGGTACAAAATTTTATTATTATATTGCTTAATGGCGAAGTCATCTGAAAACTACCGTTGTTAAAATACATATAATTTTAAATTTTAATTAAACTTTTATTCATGACGTTTAAAACAATAAAGTTAGTAACGCAGTGGTCATCGATGTCCCCCTCTTTTGTATGAAAATAGGGTATTTATCGCTGCTTTACCACGTTTTTTAGCTATAATGACTAATATATGACTTCTTATATATAAAATACCATAAAATGATTACGTAACTTTTGTATAGCATGTTTATTTTATAAATCTTTCGTTACATATTGCTTTTTTTTCAATAGAGAAACGAATTGGCTAACGAAAAGGAGAATGGCAATTATTATCGTCTCTATGGTCTCTATGATATTTGATTCGATATAAGAATAGTGGATTGGCTACAAATATGTACTTATATATACTACAGGTAGCAATTACGCATCTTTGATCGTTGGAGCAATATCAAGTAGTTAGTTACTATCCACAACTACACCTATTTAAGTTGTTTCAAATGCAAATTACAAGTTCGGTATTGATTGCTCCCGCTTCATTATAACAAGTAAACTGTACGGACGTCTGCCAATTTAATTATCTTCTCGAAGTTATTAGTTTTATTAATTTACCTTCTTGTGCGTTTCTACACTTAATAAATATTGATGTTCAGGTATTATAAATACATATAAAAAGAGCACACGTGTGTGAATGAAAAGATTAAAAATAGTATGTCAAAACATGTTTATTAATTATTTGATACCTATAATAATTATTGAAACTCCCAGAAATTCATCTTATAGACTCCATTACTTTACATATACTACTACTTGAATTATCTACAAACATAAATCAAGACAAACATAAATACGTTCTGATTATTGAGAACATGGGAAATACATTATATTATTAATCAATTGCCAAAGCGCAAAATCCAGTGAAATCTGTGTATAATAAATGATTGTGTCTGTCAAACCTATGGTACCAGGAAATCAGATTAAAACAGTTAGCGTCACTTTATATTAAATATTCATATATCATATAATACATAAACAATTTCAATTATGTTATAACACAGTGGACCATATATTTTAAGTAACATTACACCGAGACCCATTTTGTTAATCTATTTTCAAGGAACCGAAAAACATTTATAGTAACTAGTTTAGAAAATAATGGAGAAAATGTGGAGGAAGCATACGATACCTATTCTAACTTACGTCATTAGGTGGATATGTGTCTTTTCTATACCAAAGCCGCCTTATTAATAGTGCTTCTGCATGATTTTCTACGCTGTGATTGTCATCTACGCTGTAATTGTCGCTTACGCTCTTTTATTATTATATATTTGATCTTCTATTTTTAAAAACCTCAAGTAAATGGGGTAAGGAGAAGCGAATGCTATTGAATTCACTGTATCAGGTTTATAAATCTTATAATGCTCGTGTTTATAGCGCGATTCATAAACGATAAAGCATCCGTCGCTCTAGTAAGTATATGTAATGAAATTATTATGAATAAATGGAATATGAATATGAATATAGCAGTCAGAATGTGTCAGACGCTTTATCGTTCACCAAACGCGCGATAAACGTGACATCAAAGGTCAACAGGGAGTCACCATAGCGATCAATAGACGAGCCTGTACACCGATGAATTTGTATTGTAATATATTACATATGTGGACAGATATCTACGCATAATATAAGTTTCCAAGCCATGCACCTTAAAAAAGACGCCCTGTATTCGTTAGAGATACATTTGTTTCTTCTTTGCTCCCCTGCACAAAATTAATAAGACTTTTCAGACAGTTTGGACTACGAGTATCCATTTATTAAGTTAAAACAGTTTGTCACTTCAAATCGTCTTGAAGATTTAGATTCAGTATTTATTTTAGGATCCGTACAATGTCCAGAAGTACCTACACGTAAAAAATAGGAATAAGTATACATACTTCATAGGTAACATAATTATGAAATTAAGCTTAAATGTGACGATCCATGGCAAAAGGGTCCTTATGGCAGGTATTGAGTTACGCATAGATCCATAAACTACATTGTATAGGCTAAAATCTAAAAGCTAAAATAAAATAAAAACATGACACTTTTTTTAAAAAAAATCATTAAACTTACACATCTTGAAAATGCACTTTTGAGAAACAGCTAAAAGAAGTTTAAAACTCATTTAAAGTATGTTCCTTTGGAAGTTACATAGATAATGGTTGAAAAATAATTATTACCATCAATCACAAACAAAATATCTGTCAATCACAAGAGCTGTGTGCTATAAAGCATCAGGTTTCTGCTTTCTGCTGCTTGCATGTCGGGTCACTATTGTAAGTGCTACAAGGTCTTCCAAATGTCCAATCCCGGATTTGTTTTTCTATGGACAAACCGAGGATTGCGAATAACAAATCCCGGAATCGGAAGCATTAGGTGCTACCAACTTCTCTTTCCAGTCTGGCTTTACAATACTTACGCCATAAGAATGCATCAGCACGTCTTTTTTTAGAACCTCACTTTGAACTGGGCAGGACTGCCTAGGCTTCCTTAGCAGTAATCAGATTCAGTGGGAGAGCGCAAAACTACAACGGGAATGCCATCCGCGGCCACTTGGAGTAGGGTATAGAAGCGGTGCGCAAGGTACAAATACCGTGGAGTTGGATTAAACAGGTTCATGAGGATATGAGACTCCGCCGACGCTAAGACATTGTTCGGAGAGTTCGCAGTAGTCATCCTGTCGATGGCTGCTGCGATCTCGTCTTCCGGATCGGAGAGCACGTTCCATAGATACGTAAAGCGACCTCTTAGTAAGTCGCTTGCTATGTAACGGCTACCCTCCGAGGGATCCTAACTATAGGGTTTCTGTGGCAAGGAGCCATTACGGGAGTCTCCATGAAGTGTGTGAAGGCTTGTTAAAGGTGAAGGCTTAGGTTGGTCACATACTATGGAGATCAGCACATCAATAATGCATCACGACTTAAACTAACACTGAATGATTAACTGACGGCACTGTCCTGCTGGGTTAAACAATAGACCTTTTCATTGCAGCAGCCTCGTCTTATGAGCTTCGACTTCGGATGCAGAACAGGTAAACAATTTCGATAATACTGAGGAGAGACGCTCCAAAGAATACTCCACCCACGCCGCCAATATCCACTGCAAGTAAATTAAAATCATGAGTGTATCATAAATGTTGTCTTGATAGTCCAACGTTATAGATTTAAATCATCTAGGTATCAAAACGTTGTTGTTGCATAACGACTAAGTTATAACTAGGCTTGGGACTTTTGGATGCTCGCCTAGAATCCACGGCGAGCATCCAAAAGTCCCAAGCCTAGTTATAACTATAACGGATGATGATTGATGAATTTAATGTCTGTCCAAGAGCAGCTGCAAAACCACAGCATAAAATACAATTTGACAGTGAACATTTACATAACGTTCATAAGTGAACGTTGTTATTTGTAAGTGGCCATATCGCGTCTTTTTAGGATTCCGTACCCAAAGGGTAAATTGGGACCCTATTACTAAGACTCCTCTGTTCGCCTGTCTGTCTATCTGTACGTTTGTCACCGGGCTGTTTCTCGTGAATAGGAATTGCAATCCGGTCCAATTTTCAATCCGGCCGGATTCTCTCGTCAAGTCAGGAAGGCAGTACTAAGGCTTTTCCACGAAAAAAGGTAGCCACTGTTGTATAATTCAGGTCTTCAATATGAAATGAGATTTTTTAAAGAATTTAATTAAAAAGAAAGACTTTTCACTTTCGTTTTGAGTGCCAATATGGATATTTTTATCAGATGCTATCCATTTTTGGGCTTATTTCCCAAAAATCTGGATTTTAGTATTAGATTTTGTATTTTTCACGTTTGGGACACACTTTTTTTTTTTTCTTTATTCAAATAGATTATCAACTCTATAATGTTCCGCGAATATCTTCTACCTATCTAATCACCGTATGCAGGTCATAAATTATTATAAATCATGCTAGAAGTAAACATATTTGTGTGCTATCATTTTAGCTATAAGCCTTAACTGGCATTATGTAGAATTTCACAACTTGTAAGGATAAATGTATGGTTTTTACATTCTAACGCAGTTGGCAATCTAATTTCAGTTTGATCTACCTAGACCTACTGGGAAACAGTGGGGACTTAGATTTCGATAGCTACTTTTTTTTGCGGACAAGCCTTATAATGTAATGCTCTAAATCGAATCTCAAACGTTGCATTACAGGCGAATGCTCCAAGTGTGGGAGCAACTTAAAGAGTAATTTTTCAAGTGTAAACTTTATTTTCATGTCAAGCCGACAACTTCAACAATGCGAGCTTATTTTGCACGAAGATGTACAAAAACCACAGCCACAACTTATCTATGCGGAAGTGGCACAAAGCTGAAATGTCTTCAATCCACTGTTTTTTCCGTATTGAAGAAGTTTCGCGAGCGCTTAGCTATCGACAGCAAACCAGTAAGTGGTAGTTTGTAGGGTGTTAAAGACAAAAAAAAGAAGCCGTAAATGAAAAGATTTCATTTCGTGATGTAGACGAAAATAAATATGTCTCAATTCTACGTACAAAAAGTGAACTGTAGATCAGGATTGCAAAGTTTCAAAGCCCAAGCTGCACTTGATTGGGATCCAAAACAAAATGCATCAGCTAAAAAAAGACCGAGAAAATTGTAAGATAGATAGATTGAATTGATAGATAATAGAAGAAAGCTTACGAAATTTCAGTACATTGCATAGTGATAGATTATGAAACATACATCAATACTGACTTTATACATTTCAGTACGCTTTATTTACACATACGAGTATTTATACTCAACCTTTAATATATCTACTTCTGACTTCATACTAACATGAGTGCAATAGAAGATTTTGATTTGATTTGATTATCCTTAATATTCATTTCGAGTATAACTTTTGTTACTTGCCAGCCAAATCTTACTCGTATTGTACTTCTTCGCACTTTTGTAACACACATATTACTTACCCAAAATGTTGTTAAATGAGAACCTATCATATTTTTTCAACCAAGTAAGTAGATAATGTTGTTATGTGATAATTATAAGTCATAAGGGTGACTAAAAGAACGACAATACTTTAGTCTTTAAATGACATCATTACACTTAGTAGTTTGTTTTCCGATAGTTTCCGAGCAGTCTCTTGGTCGAAGTTTTAACTAGCACAAGTCGACTTTATCAAATTTCTTTGCGATGTGTTAGATGCCTCTCAACATTCATCATTTATTGACATTGGTAATAATGAAATTAAGTGTTTAAAAAAATATAATCGACGTTATTATTCCATGAATTAATTGAAATACATTAATAAGTAACCTATTAAAATACAGATTTGATAAAATAATTATCAAACGCTATCTTGCGTTCATTTAAATTAACATTACTGGAAATGGGTTAGGGTTGTAAGGAATAGATTGCAGAATTACTAAGTAAGCAAAAAGTCTAATTTGCATGAGGTTTTAGTTGTAAAATGCCCAAGTGTGTAAAATACCACAATATTAAAATGACTAGGTATAAAATTGGAGTAAGTTGTATGACGTGTAGGTACTTAGCAGAACGAACGTACTGATAGTAAAATGACAAACTAGCCTTAGTTGCAAAACGCCTAAATAACAAGGAAAAACCGGTCTAGTGTCAGTCGCGCACAGAGGTTCCGTACAAAATATACGCTACCAATGGCCGTATCTACATATGAAAATCCAGTATTAGAAGAGCCGTACTCCTAAGCAAAATGTACACGGTGCTCGATCATTTTATATTGGGTACTGACATAGACAGACAGACATAAAGTTTGGCTGTTTTTAATATTTTTTGTAATATTTAGCGGCAACAGAAGACATCATCTCTGAAACTTTCAACTGTCTAGTTATCACGGTTCACGAGTAGGGCTTGCAATCCGGTCCGGCGGATCCGGTAATCCGGCCGGATCCGGTACTTTTTGGCTGCCACCGGATCTGGAACGGATCCGGTAGACCCGAAGAGACCGGGGAGACGCCACAACAGACATACATACGGACTGCCCAACCCAAGAAAGCTGATTCTAATTTAGTGAAAATTTGAGTTAGGAAAAAAATCTCAAGAGTCAATATGATCTAGATCAAGTTAAGATTTAAACAACGATGTCTTTCTTTTTTATTCTTTGATACCTTAATTTTGTTTAATGGTTAATTATGTTTCTTTGGCCAATGCAGTGCAATGTGATGTGATATGTGTTTAGTGATTAGCTTTCTTTATGTATGTTTTATGTTACGGGTATAACATAAAACATAATGTTACGGGTATACAGGGAGTATAGTATTTTATTATTGTTGATGTTACCTCTTATAGTATTAATAAAGTTGATTAAATATTACATAGTACAGAAAAACAAGTAGGGTCAAAGTTAAAAGAACGATCATGAATCATGATCCAATACACCAAATTAGTGATAAATTCTTAGATTTGACTATTGACAATTTTAAAAGTATAAAAAGTGCCCTTAATTAAAGTGTTATTTTTATTTTTATAAACAAGACTTTTTTTTATATTTAATATGAGACAAAGTTTCCATGTCTATATGTGTGGCTGTAAATAGGTTAATAATGTTATTAAGTCAAGGCTAAATATTATTGAAGTAGATGCTGTGGGACTGATTTTTAATTTAATAAGGGTGATTTTAAGCGCTTAACCATTGTTTCATTCGTTAATTTGAAAAAAACAGCTCCGCATGTCTACTTTACGGCCAATAAACTGGACAAAAATGCATAATGTTGGATAGACGCAATAGCAAAACTTCAATCCGGGCGGATCCGGCCGGATTGAAAATTGGACCGGATTGCAATTCCTATTCACGAGAAACAGCCCGGTGACAAACGTACAGATAGACAGACAGGCGAACAGAGGAGTCTTAGTAATAGGGTCCCAATTTACCCTTTGGGTACGGAATCCTAAAAAGACGCGATATGGCCACTTACAAATAACAACGTTCATAAGTGAACTATACTCCTCTGTTCGCCTGTCTGTCTATCTGTACGTTTGTCACCGGGCTGTTTCTCGTGAATAGGAATTGCAATCCGGTCCAATTTTCAATCCGGCCGGATTCTCTCGTCAAGTCAGGAAGGCAGTACTAAGGCTTTTCCACGAAAAAAGGTAGCCACTGTTGTATAATTCAGGTCTTCAATATGAAATGAGATTTTTTAAAGAATTTAATTAAAAAGAAAGACTTTTCACTTTCGTTTTGAGTGCCAATATGGATATTTTTATCAGATGCTATCCATTTTTGGGCTTATTTCCCAAAAATCTGGATTTTAGTATTAGATTTTGTATTTTTCACGTTTGGGACACACTTTTTTTTTTTTCTTTATTCAAATAGATTATCAACTCTATAATGTTCCGCGAATATCTTCTACCTATCTAATCACCGTATGCAGGTCATAAATTATTATAAATCATGCTAGAAGTAAACATATTTGTGTGCTATCATTTTAGCTATAAGCCTTAACTGGCATTATGTAGAATTTCACAACTTGTAAGGATAAATGTATGGTTTTTACATTCTAACGCAGTTGGCAATCTAATTTCAGTTTGATCTACCTAGACCTACTGGGAAACAGTGGGGACTTAGATTTCGATAGCTACTTTTTTTTGCGGACAAGCCTTATAATGTAATGCTCTAAATCGAATCTCAAACGTTGCATTACAGGCGAATGCTCCAAGTGTGGGAGCAACTTAAAGAGTAATTTTTCAAGTGTAAACTTTATTTTCATGTCAAGCCGACAACTTCAACAATGCGAGCTTATTTTGCACGAAGATGTACAAAAACCACAGCCACAACTTATCTATGCGGAAGTGGCACAAAGCTGAAATGTCTTCAATCCACTGTTTTTTCCGTATTGAAGAAGTTTCGCGAGCGCTTAGCTATCGACAGCAAACCAGTAAGTGGTAGTTTGTAGGGTGTTAAAGACAAAAAAAAGAAGCCGTAAATGAAAAGATTTCATTTCGTGATGTAGACGAAAATAAATATGTCTCAATTCTACGTACAAAAAGTGAACTGTAGATCAGGATTGCAAAGTTTCAAAGCCCAAGCTGCACTTGATTGGGATCCAAAACAAAATGCATCAGCTAAAAAAAGACCGAGAAAATTGTAAGATAGATAGATTGAATTGATAGATAATAGAAGAAAGCTTACGAAATTTCAGTACATTGCATAGTGATAGATTATGAAACATACATCAATACTGACTTTATACATTTCAGTACGCTTTATTTACACATACGAGTATTTATACTCAACCTTTAATATATCTACTTCTGACTTCATACTAACATGAGTGCAATAGAAGATTTTGATTTGATTTGATTATCCTTAATATTCATTTCGAGTATAACTTTTGTTACTTGCCAGCCAAATCTTACTCGTATTGTACTTCTTCGCACTTTTGTAACACACATATTACTTACCCAAAATGTTGTTAAATGAGAACCTATCATATTTTTTCAACCAAGTAAGTAGATAATGTTGTTATGTGATAATTATAAGTCATAAGGGTGACTAAAAGAACGACAATACTTTAGTCTTTAAATGACATCATTACACTTAGTAGTTTGTTTTCCGATAGTTTCCGAGCAGTCTCTTGGTCGAAGTTTTAACTAGCACAAGTCGACTTTATCAAATTTCTTTGCGATGTGTTAGATGCCTCTCAACATTCATCATTTATTGACATTGGTAATAATGAAATTAAGTGTTTAAAAAAATATAATCGACGTTATTATTCCATGAATTAATTGAAATACATTAATAAGTAACCTATTAAAATACAGATTTGATAAAATAATTATCAAACGCTATCTTGCGTTCATTTAAATTAACATTACTGGAAATGGGTTAGGGTTGTAAGGAATAGATTGCAGAATTACTAAGTAAGCAAAAAGTCTAATTTGCATGAGGTTTTAGTTGTAAAATGCCCAAGTGTGTAAAATACCACAATATTAAAATGACTAGGTATAAAATTGGAGTAAGTTGTATGACGTGTAGGTACTTAGCAGAACGAACGTACTGATAGTAAAATGACAAACTAGCCTTAGTTGCAAAACGCCTAAATAACAAGGAAAAACCGGTCTAGTGTCAGTCGCGCACAGAGGTTCCGTACAAAATATACGCTACCAATGGCCGTATCTACATATGAAAATCCAGTATTAGAAGAGCCGTACTCCTAAGCAAAATGTACACGGTGCTCGATCATTTTATATTGGGTACTGACATAGACAGACAGACATAAAGTTTGGCTGTTTTTAATATTTTTTGTAATATTTAGCGGCAACAGAAGACATCATCTCTGAAACTTTCAACTGTCTAGTTATCACGGTTCACGAGTAGGGCTTGCAATCCGGTCCGGCGGATCCGGTAATCCGGCCGGATCCGGTACTTTTTGGCTGCCACCGGATCTGGAACGGATCCGGTAGACCCGAAGAGACCGGGGAGACGCCACAACAGACATACATACGGACTGCCCAACCCAAGAAAGCTGATTCTAATTTAGTGAAAATTTGAGTTAGGAAAAAAATCTCAAGAGTCAATATGATCTAGATCAAGTTAAGATTTAAACAACGATGTCTTTCTTTTTTATTCTTTGATACCTTAATTTTGTTTAATGGTTAATTATGTTTCTTTGGCCAATGCAGTGCAATGTGATGTGATATGTGTTTAGTGATTAGCTTTCTTTATGTATGTTTTATGTTACGGGTATAACATAAAACATAATGTTACGGGTATACAGGGAGTATAGTATTTTATTATTGTTGATGTTACCTCTTATAGTATTAATAAAGTTGATTAAATATTACATAGTACAGAAAAACAAGTAGGGTCAAAGTTAAAAGAACGATCATGAATCATGATCCAATACACCAAATTAGTGATAAATTCTTAGATTTGACTATTGACAATTTTAAAAGTATAAAAAGTGCCCTTAATTAAAGTGTTATTTTTATTTTTATAAACAAGACTTTTTTTTATATTTAATATGAGACAAAGTTTCCATGTCTATATGTGTGGCTGTAAATAGGTTAATAATGTTATTAAGTCAAGGCTAAATATTATTGAAGTAGATGCTGTGGGACTGATTTTTAATTTAATAAGGGTGATTTTAAGCGCTTAACCATTGTTTCATTCGTTAATTTGAAAAAAACAGCTCCGCATGTCTACTTTACGGCCAATAAACTGGACAAAAATGCATAATGTTGGATAGACGCAATAGCAAAACTTCAATCCGGGCGGATCCGGCCGGATTGAAAATTGGACCGGATTGCAATTCCTATTCACGAGAAACAGCCCGGTGACAAACGTACAGATAGACAGACAGGCGAACAGAGGAGTCTTAGTAATAGGGTCCCAATTTACCCTTTGGGTACGGAATCCTAAAAAGACGCGATATGGCCACTTACAAATAACAACGTTCATAAGTGAACTATACTCCTCTGTTCGCCTGTCTGTCTATCTGTACGTTTGTCACCGGGCTGTTTCTCGTGAATAGGAATTGCAATCCGGTCCAATTTTCAATCCGGCCGGATCCGCCCGGATTGAAGTTTTGCTATTGCGTCTATCCAACATTATGCATTTTTGTCCAGTTTATTGGCCGTAAAGTAGACATGCGGAGCTGTTTTTTTCAAATTAACGAATGAAACAATGGTTAAGCGCTTAAAATCACCCTTATTAAATTAAAAATCAGTCCCACAGCATCTACTTCAATAATATTTAGCCTTGACTTAATAACATTATTAACCTATTTACAGCCACACATATAGACATGGAAACTTTGTCTCATATTAAATATAAAAAAAAGTCTTGTTTATAAAAATAAAAATAACACTTTAATTAAAGGCACTTTTTATACTTTTAAAATTGTCAATAGTCAAATCTAAGAATTTATCACTAATTTGGTGTATTGGATCATGATTCATGATCGTTCTTTTAACTTTGACCCTACTTGTTTTTCTGTACTATGTAATATTTAATCAACTTTATTAATACTATAAGAGGTAACATCAACAATAATAAAATACTATACTCCCTGTATACCCGTAACATTATGTTTTATGTTATACCCGTAACATAAAACATACATAAAGAAAGCTAATCACTAAACACATATCACATCACATTGCACTGCATTGGCCAAAGAAACATAATTAACCATTAAACAAAATTAAGGTATCAAAGAATAAAAAAGAAAGACATCGTTCTTTAAATCTTAACTTGATCTAGATCATATTGACTCTTGAGATTTTTTTCCTAACTCAAATTTTCACTAAATTAGAATCAGCTTTCTTGGGTTGGGCAGTCCGTATGTATGTCTGTTGTGGCGTCTCCCCGGTCTCTTCGGGTCTACCGGATCCGTTCCAGATCCGGTGGCAGCCAAAAAGTACCGGATCCGGCCGGATTACCGGATCCGCCGGACCGGATTGCAAGCCCTACTCGTGAACCGTGATAACTAGACAGTTGAAAGTTTCAGAGATGATGTCTTCTGTTGCCGCTAAATATTACAAAAAATATTAAAAACAGCCAAACTTTATGTCTGTCTGTCTATGTCAGTACCCAATATAAAATGATCGAGCACCGTGTACATTTTGCTTAGGAGTACGGCTCTTCTAATACTGGATTTTCATATGTAGATACGGCCATTGGTAGCGTATATTTTGTACGGAACCTCTGTGCGCGACTGACACTAGACCGGTTTTTCCTTGTTATTTAGGCGTTTTGCAACTAAGGCTAGTTTGTCATTTTACTATCAGTACGTTCGTTCTGCTAAGTACCTACACGTCATACAACTTACTCCAATTTTATACCTAGTCATTTTAATATTGTGGTATTTTACACACTTGGGCATTTTACAACTAAAACCTCATGCAAATTAGACTTTTTGCTTACTTAGTAATTCTGCAATCTATTCCTTACAACCCTAACCCATTTCCAGTAATGTTAATTTAAATGAACGCAAGATAGCGTTTGATAATTATTTTATCAAATCTGTATTTTAATAGGTTACTTATTAATGTATTTCAATTAATTCATGGAATAATAACGTCGATTATATTTTTTTAAACACTTAATTTCATTATTACCAATGTCAATAAATGATGAATGTTGAGAGGCATCTAACACATCGCAAAGAAATTTGATAAAGTCGACTTGTGCTAGTTAAAACTTCGACCAAGAGACTGCTCGGAAACTATCGGAAAACAAACTACTAAGTGTAATGATGTCATTTAAAGACTAAAGTATTGTCGTTCTTTTAGTCACCCTTATGACTTATAATTATCACATAACAACATTATCTACTTACTTGGTTGAAAAAATATGATAGGTTCTCATTTAACAACATTTTGGGTAAGTAATATGTGTGTTACAAAAGTGCGAAGAAGTACAATACGAGTAAGATTTGGCTGGCAAGTAACAAAAGTTATACTCGAAATGAATATTAAGGATAATCAAATCAAATCAAAATCTTCTATTGCACTCATGTTAGTATGAAGTCAGAAGTAGATATATTAAAGGTTGAGTATAAATACTCGTATGTGTAAATAAAGCGTACTGAAATGTATAAAGTCAGTATTGATGTATGTTTCATAATCTATCACTATGCAATGTACTGAAATTTCGTAAGCTTTCTTCTATTATCTATCAATTCAATCTATCTATCTTACAATTTTCTCGGTCTTTTTTTAGCTGATGCATTTTGTTTTGGATCCCAATCAAGTGCAGCTTGGGCTTTGAAACTTTGCAATCCTGATCTACAGTTCACTTTTTGTACGTAGAATTGAGACATATTTATTTTCGTCTACATCACGAAATGAAATCTTTTCATTTACGGCTTCTTTTTTTTGTCTTTAACACCCTACAAACTACCACTTACTGGTTTGCTGTCGATAGCTAAGCGCTCGCGAAACTTCTTCAATACGGAAAAAACAGTGGATTGAAGACATTTCAGCTTTGTGCCACTTCCGCATAGATAAGTTGTGGCTGTGGTTTTTGTACATCTTCGTGCAAAATAAGCTCGCATTGTTGAAGTTGTCGGCTTGACATGAAAATAAAGTTTACACTTGAAAAATTACTCTTTAAGTTGCTCCCACACTTGGAGCATTCGCCTGTAATGCAACGTTTGAGATTCGATTTAGAGCATTACATTATAAGGCTTGTCCGCAAAAAAAAGTAGCTATCGAAATCTAAGTCCCCACTGTTTCCCAGTAGGTCTAGGTAGATCAAACTGAAATTAGATTGCCAACTGCGTTAGAATGTAAAAACCATACATTTATCCTTACAAGTTGTGAAATTCTACATAATGCCAGTTAAGGCTTATAGCTAAAATGATAGCACACAAATATGTTTACTTCTAGCATGATTTATAATAATTTATGACCTGCATACGGTGATTAGATAGGTAGAAGATATTCGCGGAACATTATAGAGTTGATAATCTATTTGAATAAAGAAAAAAAAAAAAGTGTGTCCCAAACGTGAAAAATACAAAATCTAATACTAAAATCCAGATTTTTCGGAAATAAGCCCAAAAATGGATAGCATCTGATAAAAATATCCATATTGGCTCAAAACGAAAGTGAAAAGTCTTTCTTTTTAATTAAATTCTTTAAAAAATCTCATTTCATATTGAAGACCTGAATTATACAACAGTGGCTACCTTTTTTCGTGGAAAAGCCTTAGTACTGCCTTCCTGACTTGACGAGCATTCTCCTCCCTCACTGCACCTCTAGCACAACTGTGATACGCGACTATTTCTCGCGTGACAAACATTCTCTATTTCTTTCCTTTTAATACAGTGCGAGTAAGATGGGTGATGCTATATCCCCCGACAAGTCGCGGAGAGTTGCGCTAGACCGGCTTATGTAATGCTCGACTTTGTAACGTTACATTACAGGCGAATGCTTCAAGTGTGCATCTTAAAAGCTTTATAGATTACTAGCTTTTGCCTGCGACTTCGTCCGCCTTAAATTCGTTTATCGCGGATAAGGGTATTTTTCCGGGATAAAAAGTAGCCTATGTCCTTCCCCGGAACTCAAACTATCTCCGTACCAAATTTCATCCAAATCGGTTTAGCGGTTTAAGCGTGAAGAGGTAACAGACGGACAGACAGACAGACAGACACACTTTCGCATTTATAATATTAGTATGGATTTAGGAACTAGCTTCTTCCCGCGACTTCGTCCGCCTTAAATTCGTTTATCGCGAAGAACGGTATTTTTCCGGGATAAAAAGTAGCCTATGTCCTTCCCCGGGACTCAAACTATCTCCGTACCAAATTTCATCCAAATCGGTTCAGCGGTTTAAGCGTGAAGAGGTAACAGACAGACAGACAGACAGACACACTTTTGCATTTATAATATTAGTAGCTTTTGCCCGCGACTTCGTCCGCTTTAAACTCGTTTATCGCGGATGAGGGTATTTTTTCGGGATAAAAAGTAGCCTATGTCCTTCCCTGGAACTCAAACTATCTCCATACCAAATTTCATCCAAATCGGTTCAGCGATTTAAGCGTGAAGAGGTAACAGACAGACAGACAGACAGACATACAGACAGACAGACAGACACACTTTTGCATTTATAATATTATAGTATGGATAGTATTTATAGTATATATAGTATATACTATATAGTATATAGTATAATAGTATAGATAAGTTGATGCCACACATGTTGATACATATTTCCTTTTAACGTGACTATGCAGATTTTTATATGCCCAAGTGTTGGCGTTTCCAACCTTTATATAGGAGTGTTAAGAAGTTTGCCTAACAACGTGGTATTTCGCAGTGAAATTCAAAGCGTGCCGTAGTTCCACCTACAAAATGCGATATTGATCGTAGTTTCAGGGAGACCACAGAGTTTAATTTCCAGCAGAAGACCAGAGAGTTCAAGCAAACCAGCTTCAATAGAATTTAATTAGCGCGACTATTGGTAAAGGCGCTATTAATATAGTTGTAAACTCTAGTATAAAATATTAAACTAGGTACATATTTACTCGTACCAACACGGTGCCAATTGAAATTCTTTTATCAAAGATAAACCTATAGGCTATATACCGAATATCCTACGTTACTCATCGATCTCAATGAATACTTGTGTTTCAACCGACTATAGAGTAAAAGCACGGCTGGGTGCAGTTTACGAGCAGTTGAACTGCAGTTCTCATAAAAGTTGCATTTGAAATTCAGTCAGTCTCCGTCTGTTCAATTCAAACCTTATGGCAAACATTTGGTTGTTCAGTGGCTCCTATAACACTTGAAAAAAACACATGCTGGTATGATTTTTAAAGTAAAATATATATATATATATGAACCGACTTCAAAATAAACTAAGAAGCCATAAATAATATTTTATGTACGGTACGGACCGCATTTGAATCATCTTTTGAAGTCGGTGCCAAACCATTCATTTATTTTTATTAAGAACTGCGGCGGCGAGCCTTTAGTTATTATCTACCTACATATATTTTTATATTCGTATTTTTGTTGAATAAAGAACTTTATTTTCTTTAGGTTTGGCACCGACATCAAAAGGTGATTCAAATGTGATCCGTACCGTACATAAAAGATTATTTATGGCTTTCTAGTTTATTTTGAAGTCGGTTCTTTTTTTATTTATATATTTTTATTTTTTGCTTTTTAGTGATGGATTTTTGTAGTGATATAAAGTATTTTTTAGAGCCCAGAATGGAAATATTGAGGAGGCACTTTGCACGCATCTCAAGTCTTTGGAAGTAAGAAATGTAAAAGTTGGTTAGTTCATTGTACCTTCCATCATCAGCGCAGCATGAAATGATGACAACCAGAGGAAAACAACTGATAACTTTAAAAAATATATACAAAACATTATTAGTGCCTATAATATTTGAGAGTTTCTCTCGGTTTCCCTGGTATTCCATCATCTAATCCTGACTTGGTGATAAGGAAACTACTTCAGGGACACACTAAAAAGAATATGACTAACAGTTTTAACGTATCTACCTATAATAGATGATTTTTTTAAGAATTATCCTCTATCTCTTAACTATTAAGGAGTTGTACCTTCCGTCATCAGCTCAGCATGATGAGATGAGGACTATCATATGCAAATACTTAAATAGCTTAAGAAAATAGATGGAAATCGTTATAAGTGCCTATAAAATTTGAGGATTGCCCTCGATTTCCCTGGGATCCCATCATCAGATCCCAACTTGGTGGCAATGGGACCACCTCGGAAGTATATCCTTTCTAATAAAAAAAGAATTTTTAAAATCGGTCCACAATTGGCGGAGTAATCGGTGAACATACATAAAAAAACCGAATACAAACTATCGTACATATAACCTCCTCCTTTTTTGGAAGTCGGTTAAAAAAACGAATTTCATGGGGCGTGCAAATAACCGTGTGACTCAGCGGGAAGGGGTTATGCAAGCGTGCTATAATTTCATTGTTCGGGTCGGGCCAAGCCCATGTCACAGCGTCAACGCTGCGTAAGTGATTTTCTTCTACCGGAATAGTCTTAAAATTAGACACACCACAACGATCGTACACATGAACTTAAAATATATTGAAATAAACCAGGATATTCGCTATCATTAACATTCTGGAGATGTAGAAATAAGTTTACAAAAAAATTACAAGTAATTAAATACTTTTCCATGAAATTCGGTTTCTTGTTTGATCAAATAATCGCTGATTAGTCGGATTACATTACATTTCAACACTAGCATTGTAAAAATGAAATTTCTGTTTATTGAAATTTAACGGTTCGAGTCGAAGAATATACATATTTTTGTATAATTACATGTATTTACTAAAACACCTTCTAGTAAATTTCACAGCGGGAGAGACAAAAATCATAACCCTCTTTATTCCTTCACCGCAGTCGGTTAAAAAGTATCCTATAACCATGTGTAGATGACACTACCCGTGCACCATAAAATGGTTGAAATCCATTCAGTCGTTTTGATGTGATGAAGCCGCAAAGGCACAAAACACACACACTTACAAACATACAAATAATACAAAAAGAATCTTGTTCGATTTAGTGACCTTCAAATAGGCATATTTCAAGTGACACGGTCGTATCACTTATTTTTTTGAAAATATCTGCTATGTACAATTGTACAGTCATTTCATTTTTAGGGTTTATAGCCAAAATGGCAAAAACAGAACCCTTATGGTTTCGACATGTCCGTCTGTCCGTCCGTATGTCACAGGTATTTTATTCATAAACTACAAGATGTATGATGAAATTTGGAGTAGATACAGGAGTCTTTTCTAAGATGAATAGTTAAATAATAAGAACAAATATTTCTACGGGGTAAAACAATGTGAGGCACATATTTCGACATTTCTTTTAAAAAGACTGTGATGTTTCTATGAACTTTATTTTTGTTTAGTGTATATCTTCGGAAGTGTAATCGCTCAGAAAGAAGCATAAATTGTGTCCGTCCCCCCCATCCCGCCCTCTATTTTCGAAACCTTATACCCAAAAGATAAGAAATAATTACAAAGTTAAAATTTAATAAATGTTTTCAACGAAATTAATTTTTAACATGATCGGATATATCGTTTTTGAGTTATTACCGAAAAACGGTGCTTCTCAACAAAAGGACGTAAATGTCGTGGAGATACGCTCTTTTGGTAGTGCACTTTTTCATAGGGGGGGGGACACAATTTATGTTACTTTCAGAGCGATTATTTCCGAAAATATCCACTAAACCAAATTTTTTTTAGAAACCTCTTAATTATTTTAAACGATCTGTCGAAGTAAGTATATGCCCAAAGAGATTTAACATAGTTAGTTAATATTGAATGTCTTTGTATGTGCCACACATTGACATTTGCTGAAAACATTTTTTTAGTTTCGGTTACATGTATGGAGAGGGCACCCCCTAGATTATTTTAATTTTATTATTTGACCATCAAACTAAGTAGCGGCTTGCACAAGACCCATAGACTCCAAATTCTATCAATGTATATCTGGTAGTTTTTGAGTAAAATGCCTGTGACATACGGACGGACAGACAGACATGACGAAAATATAAGGGTTCCGTTTTTGCCATTTTGGCTACGGAACCCTAAAAAAAATTACTCGAAAAAAAATAGACACTCTAAACTACTGCAACATCGCCCATTAGGTATGGTAGTTTTGCGATTAGTCTTGTTTCGACCATTGACGCTGCCAGTTGTCAACAATGCCTAAAATGGTCTGTGAATATTGGGAACATTAAGTTTCCCAAACGTGTTCATATTATATTTTTTCCCGATAGGATAAGTTATGTAGACTCAGAAACTACAGACGGTTTATTTTGATGTCGTATTTGGTTTTTATATATATTTTTTTTAATCCTCGATGTGACATTTGTTCAAACCAGTCGAACTTATACATTTTTACTTTGGTCCATAGTTTAAAAGGAAAAAAAGAAATTGAAAAAATAAAATGTGACACTCATTATCCCCGATGAAAGTCTCTGTTTTATTTAAAAACTATGGTAAGTATTAGTCTGAACAATACAAGAGTATTCAAGGGTACCTCTATATATCGGTTGTCTTTATGTATTTTAGAAATCCTCGTAACTAGTGCCAAACTTCATCATGCTCTGGTAGCGCTAACGATCGACGACAAATGGACAACGACAATAGACACGTAAAGGTGTAACCAGGCATTAATAACTAATAAAGCATGGTGAAACATGCCTAAAATAAACTTACTAAATATTTCTTAGGGATCACGGCCCACGCGTCGTCCACTGCTCGGGGCCATTATTAGCTTCATGAAACGCAAGTGGCCGCTAAGCTACTTTTACCACTTCATAAACTCCTCGCCGAGACAGACAATCGGTGCCAAGGACTTCGGTTAGATAGAAGTCGCGTATCGTCGTAAGTCAACCAGAAAAATGCGACTAGGGGACAAAAGCGTCCGCTAAAGATCTCTTAAAATCCGAACACTTTAAAATACCCATTCCCTCTCTGACTAAAATTTCGCAGTATACGTATCAAAAAAGAGAGCAGAGAAAGTTGCAAAATGATGCGTTTTCATGTTACTGTCAAAAGACGTATTTGTCCCCTAGTCGCATTTGTCCCGGTTAACCTAATTACATTAAAACATTATTTTCAAAAAAAAACTCCAAAAGTTATCCATACGAAATGTAATTTATCAAAGTTCAAAGTTAAAAGTGATCAAATGGTAAATACATATCCTGGGTGTCCTTCCATTTCATCGACACATTTTTCCTAGATAGCTTCATTTCATAGAATTTTCATTTTATCGACAACTTTTACATGAAACCTAAAACTTTACATGATTTTTGAAAAGATCATCATGTAGAAGCCGTTAGGTTCGGTTAGATTGGGTTTGTATTATAAAAATCCCTTATCATCTGTTTCAGAGAAAAATGCTTTCGATAAAATTATATGTTGACGAAATTAAGTATTCGATGGACCGTTTTTCGATAAAACAAGGTACAACCACATTAGCATCACCCGCCTTTCTCGCACTGTAATTGAAAGGAAAGACAAAGTGTCACGTTTATTAGACTTTTTTTATCGGCAGCAGGGGTAAGTAGATATTTGGCGTAAAGCAACTCTTATTTGAAGTATGACGACCGATTTGGCTCAGTGGGATTAACGTTGCCTGCGAAGCTGAGGTCCTGGGTTCAAATCCTGGTAAGGGCAAATATTTGTGTGATGAGTCTTGGATGTTTTCTATGTATATAAGTAATATATCTATTAAATATATCGTCGTCTAATACCCATAACACAAGCCTTATTGAGCTTACCATGGGGCTAGTTGGATTTGTGTAAGATTGTCCCGTAATATTTATTTATTTATTTATTTTAAAATCCTATCAAGTTTCGTACCTATGTTCACAGATCAGTGGTGAGCGATCGATATAGTCACAAAGGCACTGCCTATCCTGAATGACCATGCTCCGTATAGGCATAGTGAAAATGGTTACCCCGAACGACCATGGCTCCATATAGACACAGAAAATATTCCTAACTTGGTCAAAAACCCTGTGACAAATACCCATTGATTTTTCTAGTATATAAGTACCTTTTTTTAATTCATAAATTAACCAGCGATTGACGCCAGTATCACCTGATGCTATGTGACTACGGGGTCTATTCACACTTGCCTTGAAGAGACCCAAAGTAAAAAAAATCAGGAAATACTCACGACGGGTGCGAGTTCCATTCCTTAGCGGTTCACATTAGAAATGATGAAGTAAATCGCGTGCGTATCAATAAATAGTAAATTAACAACGTAAGGATGAAATCTTCACGCCTCGACGTCCGATGGTGGAACGGAAATGTAAGAAGTAAAATGGTAGTAATGTTCAATTCTTATGAAAAAAACATATATATTTATTTTTTCCAAAACGCATTATTAACTTTTTTTGGGATGGCATCAAATATAAAATATATAGACCGCTCTGACGCATCACAAATAAATTTAAACCTGCTTCGTTCGTTATATTTATGTCTATGGACATTCCAGTAGTTTCGGGTCCATAAACAGTTTATTAGGACAACCTCTCATCACACGTCGGTCCGTTATCATCGTAACGTAGTTATTATATGAACCTACTTACGACATCAAATGCTGAATAAACCACACGGAAATACTACACTCAAAAAAATAACGTACCTAACCAAACCAATAACCTTTTTGGAAGAATATACTATATATGGTGTGTGTAAAGTTCAGAATATAAATGGACTGCAATTGTACCACCAAGAATCGATAAATATAATCTAGTAGATATGTAGTTCCTTAGGAGCAAAATAATTTAAATGTACATACATAACAACACCTACCTACCACTGTAAGACCTTTTCCATATTTATGAAAGTGCAATAACTCTTATAAGGGTAAAATATTTTCTCACCTTATTTTATTGGAATAAAATAACATATTATACGTTCATTGAAATAAAACAATTTAACGGATAATATCGCGTATATTATCTAATTTTAGTTCCCGACGTTTTGGAAGCTTTCCAGCTTTCCATGGTCACGGGTGGCCTGAGAAAAGATGTATTTTCCTCTGTCAAAGTTACAATTTGTGCAAATTACCCATTTTTGAAAAAAAAAACAAATAAAGGTGTACATAGATGCCAGATGGGCCTAAGTTGTAAAGACAGTTACACATGTGCCAGAAGGGCTTAATTATTTTATTCTAATAATTTACTAAGCACCATTTCACGAAAGAGGCGTACTGAGGAGAAAAGAAACGCTGCAAAGAAAAACTCCCAGGCTACCTCATTACTAATTATAATATTTTAAAAACAGAGACTATTAACGGGAACTAAAATGAGATAATATACGCGATATAATCCGTTAAATTGTTTTATTTCAATGAGTAATAATCGCGGAAACGGAAGAAAATATTATATTATACGTTGTTTATTGATCATAGACGGACATTTGACCGCATCTCACCTGTTGTTAAGTGACGATAAGGCCGAGGATGTATCATGCCCGTCTAGAAATTGCCCGCCAGAATTATAATGATCGGAAAACAACCTCGCAGGCAAAGAATTCAGCTCCTTTGACATACGCATGATAAAAGCGCCACCGAAGCGCTTCTTGCGGATACGCTGTATATCGACCACATGTGGATGATACTTGAACTTTAGACCGGAATTACTGCACTTATATCGTAAGCATCATGGTAGTATTAATAGTATTAGAAAATTAGATAAATCACAGGAAATAATTCGTGTAGTCTTCAGAATTGGTACAGGAATTCCCTGTTCTGATAAATCTTCTGAAAGTCTTCGGGTGTGAGGGCTGTGCTGACGTCGGGAATTTGGTTTGTGTAAACTTTTTTCAGTTATATATTTTTATCTCGAAAATCTTAAAAATACTTGCACAGTTGATTTAAAAAAATAACTACGGTGAATTTACTACAAATTTGGTTCTATTCATTTTTCTTGTTGATGTTGATATAACAGTTTCAGAGAAAAAGAGTCGAATTTTATGAAACCTACAAAGTTGAGGTGCTCTTTGACCTGCTGTATTTGCCATGTACTTCGATCTGGAGCTGAATCTTTGTAAAGTTGTTTATCAGATAGTCAAGAATAGATTAACATAGATAACATAAGATAGATAACCATCGCGGACTATATTATTCCAAAATTATACATTCAAGGGAAAATGCTAACAGAACATTGTCGAAAAACTTAAGAACGACCATAATTAAAACAATCACAGGACACAAACTTTTTTTGCTTTTTTTTTTTCATTTTCAGACACTCAAAATTAAAAATTAAATATGATCTTTCCTCATGAAAAAAGTGACAGGACAAAATGGACAGTAGTGAACAGGTTTTCAATTGGTCTGCAACACGCACGCGATGCTCCTGATGTTATAAGTGTCCGTCCGGCTACACGTAAATTATTTGCTTATCGGCTGCTATCGTAGTACAAAAGACAATGTAATACTTTCAAAACATATGGATGGATGGTACTTTACCAACTAAAGTCATCATGTCCCTGATGGCGTGGCGCCGCACGCGCAGCGTGGGCAGCATGTTCAGACTCACAACGCCCTGCGACCCTCGAGCCACTAGCTCCTTGGAAACGGGACTGGGTTCTCGACTAAAACAAAAATGTAAAGCATAGGTGAACCGTGAAACTGAATTATTTCCCACAGTAAGAGAGGGGCAGTTTGCACGCTTGCAGCCCGCTACCCTTCTCTATAACCAATTGCTACGAAATATCGACCACAAAATAATCATGTATTAACTAACGTATATGTAACGAAACCACAATTTTACAATAAATATATTCTGATTCTGATTCTGAATGAATCCACGTCGTTGCATCATTCCCCACGAGACCTGCCCCGTCTATGTGGTCCATCACGCGCACCCACGCGAAAAAAAAATGCAAAATAAAAACACGGTCTCACTAAAAGGAAGTATGCACCGCTTTGTAGTTTACTTCCTCACAATCCATTGGGCAATCGCAGTTGATGTTTGACTGAAGAATTTCTGTAATAAAAAGTAATAAACACGACATTAAAAATATTAGATAACAACGGACCAGGCTAAAGGCTCATTGAATTTGATTCACAAACCACGAAAATATTTCAAATACGTATATCCTTGGATTTTTGCTTCAAATTGCATTGAGCTTAAAACGCCCAGTTGGCAAACTTAAATGACACATGATGAAATCTCAATTGTATATAGTTAACTAACTCTTAATATATCTCTAACCTTTATGTTTATAAAGGCAACCAAGTCCAGAAACGTTGCAAATTTCAACTCCATCTGGAAATTTATGAAATATAATGAATCAGTATAAGATTATTTAGGCTGCAATACATTAAGAGTCCCCAGCAAGCTCGGTTCTCCATACAAACGTAGTTACGCTCTCATTTTAAAACGACTAGCTAGTTTTCTCTGAAATTTGTACTTAGAATAACTTAAGGTATATGCAAGCCTGTAATTAGTTTATATAGCTTCAGATACCAAAGTAAAAAATACAGTGAATTTAGGTTTTTCATTCAAAACTTGTTATTGCCATATTTCGTTTGTTTTATATACTGGATCCATATAAGCTTATTACAGGCCTAAATATACCTGATGTCATTGAATATGCAAAATTTGGTTACAATCCAATACGTACTTTAAAAATGATAACGAAACTCCGTTTGTATGGGAAGGTGAAATTCGGCCGAGCTTGCGAGGGGACTCTTAAGTATTTATTTTTATCGTGAAGTAAAATTTTCTTTGATATCAAAATCATTAGCCGAAATACAAAAGGAAACCTGCGAAAAGATACGAAATGTTGCCTGAGATAATTCAAACAATGCCAGTGAGTTTTAACGAGATATTAAGTTACATTACTGAATCATATCGAAGACCGAGAAAAGAGAAACATAAATCCTATGTCGTTACGTAGTCTCATAAATATTTACTTTAGTTAAGGCTTGTGGTTTTAGTTAAGGTGTTTGGTAAAACGAAATGAAAAATGCACTTACGGGAATGAAAACATTCTGTTTAACTTCGAACGTTTATATGTATTATTATTATATGTTGGAATTAAAGATTTATTAGAAAGGTACTTTCATAATTTATTTTTTTATTAGTAATGGAGTTACTACAATTTCTAAATTGAGACGGCATTTTGAATCGACTTCAAAAAAAGAATATGGTTGTCAATTCGTCTATATGACCATTTTTTTTTATTTCAAAGGTTCTCTAATTTTGATAATCATCAGGCACTTCACTTAGAAACAACTCACTTAGTTTGATCATATAGTGATGTGTGCAGTTGCAAAGGTCCATTTGGATCATGGCTCGGCAGTACAAGACGCACGCACTGTAGGAATAGTGATGGAAAGGCCAAAGGTGCGCAAACGCAGGTCTTTCCCCGTCCAACAGGCATCCCCGTCGCTGCGGCGTAAGGCGGCGAATGGAAATGTCACTCGTTATGGCTTCTACCTGCAGAATAGTTATTTGTAAAGCAAAATACTTCAAAGTTGTTATTTGGCGCGAGTGCTTGAATTGAAAGCCGAGAAAGCGAAGGAAACTGAGCGCAACGAGGCTTTTAAAACACAAGAAGACAAATAATTTTGCAGCCGTGCGAAACACACAACTTTTCACCTCACTACAGCGAGGAAAATGTAAGTTGTAAGAAAAACGATGAAATTATAACAAGCCGGTAATTTTGATGATTATGAACCTACAAAATACGTTCAAAACAACACAAACAAATAAACATATGAAAAAGCTATAAATACGAACTTCAAATAATTTTTGCACGCTAGCGAATAAAACGAACTTTTCCACGCAGATTCGGCGCTGTAAACGGAACTTTTCTGACCTTCTTTGAATTTGGAAGTAGCAGTTACATGGCCTCCAATATAAACTCGCTGCAACAGTCCTATAATGTAGTCCTCTAAACCGTGCACCGCGCCGTTCGCGGCGGGACGTGAGGTAGGCGAAACGTCCTCTCATCTCGGATTCCGGGCGCATTCCTCTTTAACGCCTTTTGGATACAAACACGGTTACGGTTACAAACAAGGCTATATTTACCTTTAAGGTGGCATTAAGTTCAGAAACAAGGGGCATGGTATCATGGTTCAGTATTTTCTCCACTTTGACGGACACGATGTCGTCTGGTGCGTGTATACGCATCTGCAAATTTATTAGAGATTGAAACCAATATTGGAAATTTCTAAAACAGAGGTCACTTTCATCAGAGTGTTCTAAAGACGGATGGGTAATTTTATAATTTAACATACAATGCTGAGCATAGAATTGATTTTCTCTTTGAAGTGAACAGTTAACGATTTGCACTTAAAATATCTAATCCTCTCAGGCGTGTAATGGTAGATAGGTATGAATGTGGCGTTTTCTATGAGAAGAAGGAAATCAACAAAAGGGCAGATTGAGGAACAATATTACGAGTAAAAAAAGAGGAACTCACGACGTCTGTGTAGTAACACGGATGGAGGAAGTACGGAAGAAAAAGACATGATGTATCAGTTCCAAGTAAAGAAAGGTGACTGATGGTTATATTATATCAAACTTTTAAAATTTCCTAAATACAAACCGTTATCAGTCGAATAGCTGTGAAAACTAGGTTCGATAGACCAGTTGTCCTGTTTAAATACCTCACGATACCACCACCGCTCGTGAGTCGCGAGTTGAATGTGAAGCAAGGCCCGTACTCCGTATCCATCGGAAGAAAACTTTAAACAAGAATAACATTCTTTTATCAATATGTTATTTGAAGTTGAATGACATTACAAAATAAGATATTCATTTACGAGTGACAAATGTTCTCGCATCTTTGGCGACATTTTGAAACCCTGGCGTAAAAAAGGAAGGTCAAGTTTGTCGTGTGTATCTATGAATCTGCGTATCTGTGTCTGCGTAATTCTTACACTGATGAAAGAATAGGGAATATGCATGAATTTTAATTTTTCCTTTATTAAAAGCTCATTCATGTAACAAACAGTAGACAAAAATATTTTTTTGAATAACTATAAAAATAACCAAGATATAAGCCATCAAACATTTCATTCTATCTCTTTCTAGCAAAACGGAATTTAATATGGAGTTTATATGGCCGGCGTAGACTATGACGTAACAGTACATGTCGGACCTCTCTGTCAAATCGCCGTCTAATTAGCAGTTTAAAATGCCTCTATCTTGCGTGAATCTTGGCCGATTTAAATTTTAATTTCACATTTTGAAATCGTTTTTACGGTATTTTGATATTTTGTTAAGAAAAGCGATAAAGACAATTCATGCATGTACCCTATTTAAGTTTATTTTGTTCGATAAGTTTATTTTGTTCGAAAAGTAACCTCATCGAGAGAGTGTTATAGCTTCTAATTTTAGATTTAAGAAAATTATGAACGTTGATCGTTTGAACGTTGTGAGCTTTTTAACCGACTTCCAAAAAAAGGAGGAGGTTCTCAATTCGACGGAATGTTTATTTTTTTATTTTTTTTTTTTAATGGATGTTTACCGATTACTCAAAGACTATTTGACCGACTTCAAAAAAATTTTTTGGTTTTATAGAAGGTACTTTTTAGTTGGTCCCATTTAATTTTGGTGAAGATTTGATGGTGGAATCCATGAGGAATTTAAGGAACTCCTCAAATATTGTATATAGCGATTTTGGTATTATAAGAAACATAATAAGCATTTGCATTCAGAAAGTGTAAATTGGTGAAGTGGAACTGATACAGAAGACCACAGAATGCCATCGGAACTCCTCAATGATAAATGATTTACGGTTGGCGACAAAATATCTTGATTAATTTAGCCAAGCAACTTCATAGTTACAAATTTAAATGTTCCTGATGAGAATGAATATATCCATAAATAAACAAAAAAATAAAACCGACTCCAAAAAAACTAAAAATTAAAAAATAACGCCATAATTCAGTTTCTTCAAATTACTTACAAGTAACCGTTTGTATACACAATCTATACAGTATATACAATTAATGTTATTTTGGAGTCGGTGCCATCGTGTCACAACTTACTAAAATCGTCAATTTTCAATATTCTACACATTCTTTATATGGCACCGACGCCAAAATAAGATTAATTGTATATACTGTATAGATTGAGTATACAAACGGTTACTTGGAAGTAATTTGAAGAAACTGAATTATGGCGCTATTTTTTACTTTTTAGTTTTTTTTGGAGTCGGTTTTATTTTTTTGTTTATTTATGGTTATTGGGTTTTTTAAACATTTACCAATTATTTACTTTATTCGTATTTACTCGTACAATCGTACGTTTAAATTTTCAACCTTTGCAATATTTTGCAGTCTCATGTTTATAACATGTTAGCGTTAGCTAGAAATAAATATCTGGCTAGTCAATATAATCTAACTTATCGTACATATCACAGCAATTGTATGGCTTTCCAGCCCACCAACACTTGTTCAGCATCTGCTCGCACTTCAACCGGTAATCTTTGACATGGTCCAAATAGTTGTCGACACAAGTGGTGTTCTTGCAGCTAGTGCACTGTTTGCACTGCTGGTTGCTGTAGTAGAACACGTCTCGGAAGAACGCCAACATAGTTAGTGGGAGCTTCTTGCTAAGGAAATATAATAAATTTGTATTGCGAATATAAATGTAAAAAAAAGAATTGGTTGACTTTAGTAAAAAAATCACGCAAAAAAAAAGCATACGCAGTTAAATAACTTTTCATTCTGTCATTGTCCAGCTGTTCACATAGCGTCACCGTTGGAAAAGGCGTATTCCAGGTCAAGTAGTTGGTGTCCACGGAATAGGACACGGAAGTTTGCGTGTATAGGCTGAGCACTTCGCGTAGGATCCGGAACGAGCCCCAACAGCTGCCCATAAGGATTAACAACCAACATAGTCTGCAAGAAGAATTAAGGTATTCAAGGTAAATATTACCTCACATGTCATTACATGTGATGATTTCGTCAACCGCAAATAGCGTTTTCTACCTGATTGTACATTGATTCAATTCAATGTTTGAAACGATTCTTGTAATTCTTCAAGAGGACCGCATGTTACTCATATTATGCAGTCATGAACGATGTATCGATCAGACTCTTATCAGACTTGCACGTAAGAGCAACGCGGAATGAAAAGTAGGTACCATAGATACGTCGCTTCAGTAAACTGTTTTGAGCTTTTGACACAAAATATATCTAATCTTAGTCTGATTAGTTTCATAGTTTAACAGATACATGGCCGGATGTATCAGAAAGTATTAAATTGCCGCTACTGGGGAAGTAGACTGCGCTACCTTTTACATTTTTGTATAACATGTGTGTTGATCATTTCGTCACTTAATTATAAAATTTATGTCACAAAGTCAAAGCCGTAAAACATGACGAGGGCGCTCGACATACATATGATGCGATTTTGCCATGCAATTTTAATTAAAGGACGTGCGTTATTACGTCTCGAGCATTAGGGCCATTAGCAGCTTGAGCACAGAACTTAAATTGACGAGCCATTTACGACAGTGATTAATATTCAGGCCCGCGTAATGACATCATTAAGACTTTCATTGACATAACGACCTGCCTCCACCCACTCACTGACAGCATTTTTAACGGCCTGTGAAAGAAAACGATGCTATATTTTTAACTGCAGTGGTTGAGATATGGACAATTTTTATGGCTTGGTTGTCTTTATTTAAAGCTAACAAATTCTAACGTCACATGAATAAAACCATATTTGAATTAAAGATATACATATAAAACAGGTTTCTTTTCAATGTGTAAGAATTGCATGATTCTTTTTTTTCAATCATTCTTCCATTCATCTTTCATTTTTTCATTCACTATAAGAAAATTAAGATTACGATTATGTATAAGATTTCATCTTTTTCTACATATGGTATAGGATCAGCTTTTCTTATTTCTCTTTTGCCATCATTATAGGATACTTGACATCAGATTATTAATACCCTTTAGCACTACATCCTTCCACCGTGTTTTAGTTGGTGGTATATTTGTAAAATATTAATTCGCTCAACGCAGCGGACGCTCTTACGGCCCGGCCACGACATGGAGCGGCGGCGGCAGCGGCAGCGGTTTTTCTAATTCATTGCGTGTGATATCAACTAACCACAGTTCGTCGCGCGTCTCGACCGCACAATTAACAGATAAAACGCTTGCCGCGCCGCAATTCGCGCAATGTCGTGGCCGGATCGTTAGACTTACCGTTTGAAAGTTGGTATGTATGATAAAGAAAGGACATGGCCGACTCCGTGAAGGTTGCTGTAGGTTCCGAAATAGTTCATCGCATCCACGACCCCGTTAAATAAGGAGTTTTTCTTCAAGGGTTTCATTTCACGGTCTATTTAGCACATCGTTTAAACTATTTTCTCGTTTCTCACGCTCTGAAAATTATTATTAATGCTTCTTCTACTCCTGTACTTCTTTCTGTCGTTTAAATGGTTACCAACTCTAATATAAAGACATACATTACTTAAGACTTGTAAAACTCTATAGTCTATTTCCCTTTTTTCACTGCTAAGCGTGTTACAATGTCGCTATTAACGTATTCCTTGGTGCCACAGAGCAAATAAAAAACAATCTAATGATTTATATTCAGTGAGCCTTAAACTAATGTTATTTGAAATAATTTACATAACCAACTTAACAAACCGCCGAATTCATACAGTTTTAAATTAAAAAATAATAATATACGTAAATGCATTGCAGCCAACTTAAAAAAAAAAAACATTTTTACAATTTACGTACACATATTTTATCGCCTTTTTTTCAAATCATAACATGTTTTCATCACTGGCAAGTATACGCGAATTTAAAAAATAAGAAAGCCATAGATATTGATTGATAGCTAGCTTTTTAGTTTTCTTCGTGGCGCTAAATTTTATTCATCTTGAAGTTGTTGGTTGTTGTCTTGTTATAAATTGTTGAAAATGAGAAAATTGTACGAAGACGAGCCTAATTGTACTTACTCCCGAAGAAATTTGTGTCGTGGCGCAAGAAGTACCAAACAATTTTCTGCTAGAAAAATCTCGGCGCCAATGTAAATATTTAGACATTTTGTGTTTTATTAAAAAGTGCTTAGGGGTCATTCATTAATTAAGTATGGATCCCTGGGATGAATGGCCCCTTAGTTGTATAAAAACTATTGTATATAGACTTTTATTTTAAACTGAGCTAATCGGCTTAAAGAATACAATGGCCGATTCGCTCAGTTTAAAAACCAAAGGCTATATACAACGTTGTATAATTCGGTCAAAAAACGCTCGTGGCGTCTTCCTTTGCGATACTTGCGATTATCCTTACGTAATTAAAGAATGGCCCTTTAGTCGTAGAAAAACTGTTGTGTGCAACGTTGTATACTTCGGTCTAAAACGCTAGTGGCGTCTTTCTTTGCAATACTCGCTATTGTCCTTACATAACTAGTGAACGGCCCCTTAGTTGTAGAAAAACTATTGTATGCAACGTATAATTGTGTCAAAAAACACTCGTGGCGTTTTTACTTGCGATGCTTGCCAAGGCTTGTCTTTTTTGACCCCTATTATACAACAGTTGCATAAAATACTATTGTGGAAACCAGCTAAAGTCTGAATTTACTACTAAGAATACACCGCATGTGTGCAAACGCCCATAGGCTGCGGTAACTTTATTATTATTGAAAATAAAAATAAATAAATATAAATGTGAAAGTAACTTACTCGGTCTGTATGTATCTCTGTTACCACACTTAAAACCGCTGAACCGATGTAAAAAGGTTCAAAATCTAGTGAGTGCTGCAAGGTCCGAAAGGGACAGTCGTACTATAAAAATGCTATAAGTACGTAGGTGAAGCTTAGGTGCACGCCCGCCGTGACCGACAAGCAACACCTAACGATTGAAACACGTGTGCTACGATTTACGATTTTTTTAATAGTCTGACAAGTTACTTTACGACCATAGCCATGTTGCAGATTTTCATTGGTACAAATTTATTTTGCTGGCAAGAATGAGTCTTTGACAACAGACGTTGGAAGTCATAAAAAGTCGCCAATGTACACAAAGGGAAAATTAATTTTACAAAGGACTGTCTCAAAGACTTTTGTAGTGTAATTTACCAATTATGTTGTACTTAATATATCTTTAAAACTGATGCTGGCAAAAGTCTCGAACTGTCATTTCTCTTTATATAAATATAAATACACAAAGGGAAAACAAGACTAAATCTTTCGCGGTTGTAATAAATACCATTAAAATGCAAAAAAGTCCACAACGACGCAAGAAAAATATTTTTCAACACAATTAAATATTAACATTAGAAGAAGAACGAAGGATTGCATAGTATTTCGATAACAATGTTTATGTTTTGAAATGACATTAAAGTAGTTTTTTCACCAATATTTCTAGGTCATTCAACTAAAACTATAATAAAACAAACGTATTCTAAGCTAAATAAATCAATCCTAAAATTTACAAATCCTCCAAAAGTTAACCTAAACTTACTTAAAAGACCCCACCCTGTATTGTACCTGGCTCAAAGGTGCCCATAATGCCAGCAGCGTTTCCTCGCTGAATGGCTATGGAGACCTGTTGAGCCAGATATGACCCAGAGCGGGGATCGCCACCCCTGTTTCGTATTCGCCGGCCGAGTTCTTTAAGAAGCCCGCGAGCTTCGCAACCCCAGGGTCCCGCTGTTTCAACGGCGACCGGCACGAAATCGTATGCTGACTCCAATGCAGAATATTTGGCGTGCTTCATCTTTGCAGCATGTTCTGCAGCGGAGCCAGCACACCGTAAAGTTTGTCTCAAATGGGATGCAGCAAACGTGCTAACGCATGTTGCATCCCATAAGAGGCACCGCCCTCTACGCCACGGTACTAAAGTAAGGCCATCCGGTCTCTTGCCGTCCGTTCGACTTAAACCCGGTGGCTCCAAAACACAAGGCACATTGGCTGAAACCATGGTCCGCCGGATAATTTCGTTGAGCGAGTGGTGTCTTGGGAACCGACCGGCGCACCTTTGGCAAGAGAGACCGTGATGACCATTCTCCTCCACCATAATTCCACATAGACAACGGTGGGCCTCACACACCCTCGTACCCAACCTTAATGTCACTGCTATTCTAAGGGAATCGTTGTCTAGCAGGGTGCCTAGTTGAGGTGAAGGCAGAGCGTGCAACCAAGCTCCTGATTCTGGTTGTACGAGGGCTTTAAAGCGCGCTAGATCAGCTCCCGATGCACCTTCCACCAATGAGACGTAGGCTCGTTTGCTGTACAATTCATCCCATTGTCTTTGCATGATTGGGTTTTCAGGGCGGTCATCTTGAGGAAAAATTGCTGACCACCTCGCCAGGGCCTCTGTGAGGAAGGGAACTGGGACGTTGTCACCATTAAAACATAATATGCGAGTGACAAGATCCCTCGTTCCATGAGAGGATGCAAGGAAAGCAATAAGTCCTACATCTTCGACGCGGCGTATACCCAGCCCACCATAGCGTATGGGGAGTGCAGCCTGTATCCACTGGGTCTGATCCAACTCTACATTAAGCAATAATTCTAAAGACGATTTCAACGCTTCGTCAATTTCCTTCACTTCGCTCATGAATAACCACGAAGGAGTGGTTCTGTGTATATAGGTCATGCGGGGTGTTGCAAAACAATTACGTAGTAGTGTCAGTGACACATGGGACGACATTTTGGTTAGATGTTCACGGACTGCTAACAAGCAATCCTTTTTGGCATGCAAGGCAGCCCTGACTCCATCAGGAAAGATAGGAGCACCTAGTAACGAGAATGTTGCCTTATCTATTGTCCTGATTCCCGGTAGCAGATCTTTTAATATCGTTAACGATGATTCTATTATAGGGCCGCAGGCGTAGAGCTCGCATTTAGCCGGATTGATATCTAAACCCACCTCTTTTAGCACAGGAATGAGCCGCTTTAGGTCCTCGATTATTGTCTCGGGTCTTCCACCAATGGTACCATCATCGAGGTACCACACGTTGAGAGGTGAATTCATTGTGATAATCGCTTTTTGTATGGCTAAACAGAAAACTAAAGGACCCAAAGGATCGCCTTGCTGAGCTCCAACTTTAGATGAAATTAAATGTTCTTTAAGGTAAAGATTACTAGTGGCTGAATAACACTGGTACAAAAAGGGATATAGAGATGGTACATTATCTAAAACTACATTCAGTAAAATGTCCCTCTCGACACTGTTAAAAGCATTTTTTTAATCTATTTTGACAACAACTGAATCTTCATTATCATGCGTCATAACAAAAGACCTGGTGGCGTGTATTGCCACCTCGCAACCTCTAGCTGTACCAAAACCAACTTGCTGTGGTTGAAGGTACTCTGACATGGCGTCTCTAACGGCGTGACAACCTAGCTTTCCAACAAGGCGACGAATTGTATTGCCCACAGCTATCGGCCTTACACCACCATCTTTCTTCAAAAGAGCAAATAGTGATGCACCGTAAAGAAAAGGCCTCACCTGCAAATTGAGCATACCCTTTAACAAAAAATTGCACAACTTGGCGAGGGATTCCAACAGTCGGGGGCCATTGCTACCCGCAGAGGTGGATATGAGCTCTTTAACGTGTTGAGGGCGTAAGCCATCTAGTCCGGACGCGGAACCATTGTAAAAGGAACCTATGGCATAGTCTACCTGGCCGGGGGTCACAGAAAGAAAAGCGCTATTTCGGTCTGGCTCTGGAGGGAAAACCAGTGATCTGGAAGGTGATGGATGCTTCTCTTGTAAGGTTCTCAATGTTTCATTATTAGAAGGTGCAAGTGATGAGTCAGATAAAAGACGACGAACAGCTCCCCTTAAGTCACCGTCATGTACTTTCGCCTCTATAGCGCGGTACATAGAATTCATTTTGAGAGTTAAGCAGTCTTCGGGATATCCTATACTAGCGTTTTCAAAATTTTCCTTTACTTTAGATGTTAGCGATCTACCTGACTTATTCTCGGGTACTCTTAGAGTCGAAAATGAAAAGGAGAGCAAGGCAAACCAATCATCGACACTGTTCGTACGTAGGCAATGGAGTAGTTAGTAGATAGCTGCTTCTGCGGCACCTTGGGACACCCCCCGCGGAGCGGGGATTTTTTATGTATTTTTGACTCCGCCCTTCAAAAAAAAAAACGGTTGGTCGGCATATAGGTTGCTAGTTTTTTTGTATCTGTTTTCTATTATGAGAATTTTTATGTATTTTTGACTCCACCCTTCAAAGTTGGCCTCGCTCAGATAGATATGTGATTTTTTCAATACCCATTAATCATTCACAATTTTGATGAAATAAATCGAACAACCTTTTGGTTAGGCAAAGACACGTAAATTTCTTTTGTGACAGGTGTTGCTTTGTTATTTTTTGAGTCGGCTGCGTTAATTTATCAGGGTAGATAGTAATAAACTGGGCTTAAAAGCGTTTAATTTTATATTAAACTCCCGAGTTTTTGTCGTTTTCTCACGCAAAAGAATTCTGTGGGAATGTTTTTTTTTTTTAATTATCATAAGTCACACGAGTTGTAAGGATAGAAAAGGTTATAAATAATCTTATTTATTACTAATGGCGGTGTTTTTATATTCCTGGAAGGTTAAAATTACGATGATAGAACCACAGGGCGCAAGTTTAAACGTTTTGCAGCTGCATACTGATTTTAATTGGACTGGTGAGAAAATCAGGTTACGACAAGTCATATTTATGTAGACCTGATACATGACGCTAGTGTTTATGTGTGTGTGTGTATGTATATGTGGCTAATAAAAGCAGAACTCCAAAAGAGGGGGCCATCATTCGTTCAGATTGCTTCGTTTAAAGACAGTGTCGAGGTTCTTCGAAGTAATTAAAATTGTTGAAGTACGGTCTGTGCATTATTACCAGTTGTAAGTTTGAAACTCAGTGTCTACATTGTTGCTTACTGTGGTTACGAGTCAAAAATGGAGGTAAGCTTTTAACTTTACATATATATTCATATTTTGATGATACGGATAACCTAGTTGGTAGTGACCCTGTCTCCAAAGCCGAAGGTCCCGGGTTCGATTCCTGGGGAGGGCAGACGTTCGTCGCACTGAGCACGAACATTTGTTCCTCAGTCTTGGATGTTTTTGATTTATTAATGTATTTAATTTTATAGTACCTATATATATACATGTATATAGTGTCCCTTACTACTCATAACACAAGCCTATCTAGTGCTTAATTTAGGACTAGGTCGATTTGTGTAAGATATCCCCTGATATATATATTATTCACTTCTATTTGTATAAAACCTCTCAAATATTTTTTGTTTTTGTTTTAGGCATTGAGTGAGGACGCTATTGAGTACTCTATGAAAAATTATTATTTTAGTAATTTGGCTGATGAGGAAGAACCAAAACCGCTTAAAATTCAAGCCCAAAAACGAGCCAACAACATTGATATATTTTTCGATAAGCCCAAAAAGAGACAGGCTACAGAATATTCGTGTACTGTGGCTCAATCTGCAAATGGAGGTACCAATTATATATCTTCCCGCGTTGAAGACTCTACTAAGAGCACTCACCTTGTTAAAATCGATGTTTATGACATGAAAAAGTTGCGTGGTGTCCCAAATGATCAACAGTGGAAATTCGCGGACACGAGGATCAAATACTACGCGAAAAGTGACGATGACGATTATTATTGTAACACAAAAGAATTAATTTACAAGATTACGAAACATATTGCTTCTAAAAACGACTGCAAGAAATATTTTATTGACGCTAAGAAATAAAAAAAGCCGCAATTTATGTCCACCCCGCCCACAACCCCACTCCAACCCATCAACAAAGAACTATATAAGCAACATAAAACGACCCACACTCATCTTAATCTGCACCCGTGAAACTCAATCGACAATATGGATCTTGAGAACTCGGCCTACGATATGGACTTATACGAACGTTGCCAAGACCTGTCCGATCTGCAAAAATCAAATTACGATAAGGAGCTATATCAACATTGTGAGGAATTCGAGAACCAATCACCTAAATTGTGAGTATAAATATTTAAATCATGTTGAAACCAGTCCTTCTTCGGGTTCGTCTCCCCACTATTAAGTATAAGTAGGGTAGGGAGGCGGTCCCAATATAAACATCATCCTTAACCAAATGTATCGTATTCGTTATCATGATGTCGTTGACTAGCGAAGATATTAAAATGTTCAGTAAATCGTTGCTATTAAGCAGTTTTCATAAATATTTACGATTATGGTTTATCAGTGGAAAACTTGATGACATAATAGCTAGTGATCCTGACATTAAACCATATATTACCCCTTGTAGTGGACACTTCACCGGTGTTCCATTATTAACATCAGATTACGATGCCATAGATGGCATATTACCCATGGAGGCATATTGTTTTATTTGTGTATCAAAAAAACGAGGTAATAAGGTGTTCCAAGTGACTAATAAAAGTGAAGCATTTATTAATCATATTGTTATATTTACTCATTACTTACGCATTGAATATATAATTTTTGTTATTTTTTTTTTAGAACACGTGGAGTGAAAAGAAAACGCGTTTCAAAAGATTCTTTGCAACCTCGTGATTCGTCTACTCCAGCAGTGAAAATAGAACACCGAAGAGACAGTGAAAAACCGTCAACTTCTCGGTCCACAACTGAACCATCGGCTCCTGCTATCGTCGATGACACCGTGGAGTGTAAAACCTGCCAAAAGAGCGTTTCAAGAAGGTATTATGCCCAGCATTTAAGAAGTAACATCCATAAAAACAACTGTGTAAAATTTGATCATTCTTATCCAAATGTTGAATTAATTGAAGCTGCATTTGGAAATAGGCTATTAACGTATAGAATTATGTCAGACCAGAGAAAAACTGACCTTGAATTTGAGATCCCAGAACTTTTTCTTGAAGCTATCAAAAGCTCTCTAAACAAACTAATAGACGATACAATTAATCAGCTAACCATTTTCAAGGTAAGTTTTATATTGCATGCTGAATTTATACAAGAAACTAAACAAATTATAAATTATTTCGATTTTAACGTTTTGAGTTGGACTATTTGCAAAGGAGATGACAGGGAAACTTTTTTTCAAAATTTAAAAAGCTCGTTGGTTAGTAAAATTTCTAATTTTGAAAAAAAAGACAGTGGTTGGAGTCTTAAACATATTAAATACATAGATATGAACATTAATCAGTTTAATCCATTGCGCGGTTCTTCATATATTGACTTACCCCACGACATTAAAACCAAAAAAGCAATCATTAACGTGCAAAACTACGACCACGAGTGTTTGAAATGGGCTCTATTATCAGCATTGTATCCAGTAAAGGATAGTTCACAGAGAGTATCGTCCTATAGTATACATCGAAATAAATTAAATTTTGCGGATATACCATTCCCAGTTAAAATAACCGATATACATAAAGTTGAAAAATTAAATGACATAAGCATCAATGTTTTTGGACTGTGTTATAATGAAAACTTAAAATCCCATGAAGTAAACGGTCCACTATATTTCACCAAATGCCGCAAATCAACGCATATAAATTTACTTTACATATCGAGAGGTAGTCAAGGGCATTATTGTTATATAAAGAACTTATCTCGATTAGTAAGCCGTCAAATATCGACAACTAATCGCAGCTATCACATTTGCGATGGTTGTTTATTAGCGTTTCGTTCAGATGAACAATTAACGAATCATCAAAAAAATGATTGCAGTCATGTCGTTGTTGAACTCCCGAACCCTGAAAAGACGAAACCAAATTGGTTTGGCGAAGAAATTTCAAGTGACAAGATTGTTTTCGATAAATATCAACGGAAGCTTAAATTACCGTTTGTTGTGTATGCAGATTTTGAGGCATTTTTGAATCCAATAGCGTCTTGCGATCCCGATGCATCAAAATCTTATACGAAAAACATACAACAACATGAAATGTACAGTTTTGGTTATTTTATTAAGTGTTCATTTGATAGCAGTCTTTCACGGTATAGGTCATATGTCGGTCCAGATTGTGCTAAAGTATTTATGGATACCCTTTATAGTGACTTGGCAAATGTACATAAATTTATTTGTTTTCGGAAAAAACCAATTCCATTAGATCAGAATGATTTAAATAAAATTTCAACAGATAAAAATTGTTTCGTATGTGAAAAGGAATTAAAATCTCAAAGCGTTTTCAGTTATGATTGGACTACTGGAAAATTTCAAGGAGTAACACATAAGTCATGTGACCATAAATTCACACCCCCATCACATATTCCTGTATTTTTTCACAATCTGAGCAATTATGATGCACATTTTATCGTAAAAGCTTTGAATTTCCAGGAAGGAGCTATAGATATAATACCTCAAAATAAAGAAAAATATATTTCATTCAGCAAACAACTGAAATTTGATAAGAGACGGTTGACACTGAGATTTGTTGATTCCTTTAGGTTCATGTCGAGTAGTTTAGATAGTTTAGCTAAAAACCTTCAAGAACATCAATTTCGTGAGCTAAGGAACCAATACCCCAAAGATGACGATTTTAAACTTTTAAAGAAAAAAGGCATATTTCCGTATGAGTTTATGAAATCGTATGAATCTCTTAAAGTGTCGTCGTTACCCAAAATAAATGATTTTTATAGTTCATTAACAGATAGCTGTATAACAAATGCAGATTATGAACACGCACAAAACGTTTGGAATCATTTTAATTGTAAAACAATGCTAGATTATTCAAACTTGTATTTAAAAACAGATGTACTCCTATTAACAGACATCTTTGAAAATTTCCGTTCTGTGTGTCTAGAAACCTATAAACTCGATGCCGCAAACTATTTTACCGCACCTGGTCTCAGTTGGGATGCTATGTTAAAAATAACTGGAGTTGAACTTGAACTTTTAACAGACTTTAATAAAGTTTCGTTTATTAAAAAAGGACTTCGAGGAGGTATATCGCAATGTAGCAATCGTTATGCTAAAGCAAATAATTGCTATATGTCAGAGTTTGATTCTGATCAATCGACATCGTATCTCATTTACCTCGATGCCAATAACTTGTATGGTTGGGCGATGTCGCAACATCTACCTATTGGAGAATTTGAATGGGTTGATCCTGCTACAGATTTCAGAATTTCTGAAGATGCTGACCATGGTTATATTTTAGAAGTCGATCTACAATATCCCGACATATTGCACGATTCCCATTCAGACCTCCCGTTTTGCCCCGAGCACATAATAATAGATAAAAGTAGACAGCCAAAATTAGTCCCCAATTTAAACAACAAAGAAAAATACATTATACACTATAGAAATCTTATTCAATGTTTAGAAAATGGATTACATCTAATAAAAGTCCATAGGATTTTGAAATTTAAACAAACTAACTGGCTTCAAAAATATATTGATTTAAACACTACACTAAGAACAAGTGCAAAAACTGATTTCGAAAAAGACTTCTACAAACTAATGAATAATGCAGTTTTCGGCAAAACTATGGAAAATATAGAAAAACGTGTGCAAGTAAAATTATTAACGCATTGGGCAAATCATGGTCATGTCAAAGGAATTGAAAGTTATATAGCTCGTCCCGAATTTCATAGTATTTCAATTTTTTCCGAATGTTTGGCAGCGGTACAATTGAAAAAAACTAAATTTATTTATAACAAGCCTATTTATTTAGGTTTCTGTATATTAGACATATCAAAAACATTAATGTACAACTTTCATTACCAATACATGAAGCAAAAATTTGATAATAGTGTTAAATTGTTATATACAGATACAGACAGCTTTATTTACCAAATTTATACGGAGAATTTTTATAATGACATTAAGAATGATATTAAACAATATTTTGACACATCCGACTATGTATCTAATAATATTTACGGCTTTCCATGTGTAAACAAAAAAAAATTGGGATACTTTAAAGATGAAAATAAGGGTGAAATTTTGAAGGAATTTGTTGGCTTGAGATCAAAAATGTATGCCTTATATGTTGGTGGTAATATAGTGGCTAAAGCTAAAGGCGTGAATAAATGTGTTACTAAGAAATTCCATATTAATGATTACAAACGTTGTCTTGATGAAAAACATAATATTATGTCGGAAATGGTTCGATTTCGCTCAATCAAACATGTAATTTTTACACAAAAAATTAATAAAGTATCTCTATCTCACTCGGATACAAAGCGATATATTTGTAAAGATTCATTCGATACTATAGCTTGGGGTCATCATAAATTAAAGTGTATAGATGAATAACATCCAATAAATTATAAGTAGTGTTTAAAATGTAGCAATTTTGTGTAGAAAAATATGATGTGTAATAAATGTAGATGATATTTAACTTTTTTTTTCCTTTGTTTTTTGTATAATTCTGTGTTTTAAGAATAAGAATAATACATTTATATGTTTCTTATATATTTCCATCAATATGATTTTATGTTGCTAGATTAAGAAACTTCGTTTTAATAGTGTATTTTTAACGTTTTTTTTGTTGTCTGTGTGCTCATGGTTTTTTATTGGTTTCTTTTCTTAGTTATAATTTATAAAATAAATTTTCTGAAAAAATATATATACATTTTTTTTTTATTGTTACACATTGGAAAGCTTTTGTACAAGCACAGTATACATATATAAACACACGTTTTCACATTTGCGTTTTAATTTCATGATAAACTTCAACGAAGAAAGACAGTTTTTTTTTGTTTAAACAATGAACCATTTCATCCATCCATTTACGGCTATTGTTGCTGGTCCAAGTGGTTGTGGCAAATCGAACTTTGTCACAAATTTTTTGAAAAATGTGGGGCAAATGTGTAATATTGAATTTAGTCAAGTGCTGTGGTGCTATGACGAAATGCAGCCACTGTATAATTTGAATGGTATTGATTATGTTCAAGGTATTCCTGATTTAAATATGTTCGATGGGAAACAAACTAAACTCCTTATAATCGATGATTTAATGAGAGAATCCGACGGACGTATTGTTGATATTTTTACTAAAGGTAGCCATCACAGGAATTTAAGTGTTTTTTATATAACTCAAAATTTATTTCATCAAGGAAGAGGTCAACGTGATATATCCTTGAACACCTCCTACATTGTTTATTTTAAAAATCCCAGAGATAAAACTCAAATACGATATTTATCACGGCAAGTTTATCCAGAAAATCCAAAGTTTGTTGATGAAGCCTACAAGGATGCTACTGATAACGCTCATGGTTACCTCATGATTGATCTAAAACAAAATACTCCTGATGCATGTCGTTTCAAAACTAAAATATTCCCGCTTGATGGTCATTGTACAGTGTATGTTCCTAAAAAAGGATTTAAATACAGTGAGAATCCACAAGTTTTAGTCAGTTATAAATGATGCATGCGAGGGTTAACACACATAAACATTTACTTGAAGCATTGCACCTACTTAAACCAAAATATCGAACGGCTTTGCTCAAGTCTTGCGATGATGAAGAGATTAATATCATTTGTGAGTGTATTTACAACGTTTTAAAGGGTAAAGTTCCTTTAGAAAAAAAACAGAAATCTCAGTTAAGAAAGTATAAAGACATTTTACGAAAGTTAGTTTCAAAAACTAAACACAAAATAAGAAAAAACGTTATTATTCAGAAAGGTGGAGCATTTCTACCTATTGTATTAGGTGCAGTTTTAAGTGCTTTATTTAATACTATAGCAAAGACATAATGGATAACACGAAGAAAATGTTGTTAGTGGAACCTGACTTTATCGAAAGACTCAAACGGAGTGAGAGTTCAACAGAAAATTCATCGTCCCGTTTAGATGGAGACATGGCAAAAATCCTGAAGAGTAAAATTGATGATCGTGAAAAGTGGAAATTATATTCGCAAGCGCTACAACGTTTCTTACATTTTGCTGAATCAAATCGAAAGCCGTTAAAAATACCCATAGTTTTGGGTGGAATGGAACATACTACTAACGAGAACGATTTTTTTGGTCAAAAAAATATTAAAAAGGAGGACAATGCTATTAAGGATCCAGCTAAGAAGGAACAATTGCAGGAACCAGAAAGTGACGTTTATGGAACACCACCTGATGCAGCGAAACCTGAGTTATCTAAGCAATATTCCCCCTCTTATATCATGGACGTAATACCCAAATCTTATAGAGCAAAAACTCAAACATTGCTTGCGCACATGATTAAAAGTCAAACAAAAGTTTGGTGGAAGGAGAACGGTGAAGTAGTAATAAATAATCGTACTATTCCAAACAGTAATATTCTTGACTTGGTAGGCGATGTGTTAAGACCTCTTAAACGTTCAAAACCAATAGGTTGGGAAGATTTTGCCACTCTTTTAAATGATATTAAAGTTCCTACATCCTGTATAGGTAACCCGTCGAACTTGGAATTTATTAAAAGAATTCAATCAATTGACTCCAACACTTCACCCGCTTCTTCAAGCAACGGCAATTCATCAGTTAGGGAGAAAAACGCATCGACACCTCTTTCTACTAAGCCACTCAAACAATCTAAAAAAAAATTAGATTGGGAAAAATGGACCCCCTATTAGAGATAAATAGAATATACTATGATGTATCAAATCCAGCTGGTTACAGTAGTATTAATAAGTTACTTAAAGCAATGCATGGTCGAATGAATAAAGATGAGGTTGCTAACTGGTTACGTTCTCAGGAAACATATACATTACACAAACCAGTTCAGAGACGTTTCACTAGAAACAAATATATTTTATCAAATTACAATGAACTTTGGCAAGTAGATTTAAGTGATATGCGTACATACAGTCAATACAATGGTGGTTTCAAGTATATATTGTGCGTTATTGATGTCTTTAGTAAGTATGCTTTTGCTAGACCTATGATAAAGAAGGACTCGGACACGGTAAAAAAATGTTTTGAAGATATATTCACGGAAGCTAGAGTAACTCCACGTCATATTCAATCTGACAAAGGTACAGAATTTGTTTCCAAAGAGGTCAGGAAGTATTTTAAAGGTAAAAATATTAACTACTATACCACAAATAATCCCGATATAAAGGCGAGTATTGTAGAACGATTTCAAAGGACATTAAAAATGAAAATGTGGCGTTATTTTACACACAAAAATACTTATAAATACATTGACATTTTACAAGACCTCCTTTACTCATATAATCACAGTTACCATTCAAGTATTAAAATGCGTCCGATAGATGTTAATTTTAATAATATTATGACTGTTTGGAGTAATTTATACGATAGACCAAGAAATAGACTTAAAACATTTATTACTACTAACTTGAATGTTGGTGATCATGTAAGGATAACCAAATACAAACACATATTTCAAAAAGGTTATGAAACCAATTGGAGTGACGAAATCTTTGTTATCGAATCGGTCATTAACAGATCACCTCATCTTGTTTACACATTAAAAGATTTACAGGGTGAAACAATTACTGGTACTTTTTATTCTAAAGAGTTACAGAAAGTTACTTATAACCCCACCATCACCTATAAAATAGATAAAATAATAAGTTCAAGACGAGTTGGCAACAGAAAGGAGGTGCTTGTGAAGTGGAAAGGTTATCCGAATAAATTTAATAGCTGGATCTCTGCATCGAGCTTAGAAGAAATATGAGTGATGATAGTTTTTATTTAACTTTGCTGAGCAATAGCTCAATTTCATACTACCCCGAAAATACAACAGCCAACTTTCTTACAAAACTACCGAAGACAATAAAATTAGAAGGAGAATGGGTCGTAGGATTAGTGGAGTTTCATTACCCATGTTCAATGTACAATGTTCAAGAACATGAAAACGTAGTCTACATAAAAAAGAAAGTCTCATTACCAAACGAAAACAAGCCTATTGATGTTGAATATAAGTCACATATTCCTGCAACCACTTATGATGATATTGATCACTTTTTAACTGCTTTTAACGAAAACACATTATTGAAAAACAAAGTGAAATTCCGATACGACGAAATATCGAAAATGGTTAAGGTCACTTCTTCACATAAAGAAATAATTTCTGTACGTGCTACGCCAATACTTAACCTTCAGCTTGGTTTTAAACCAAATACTAACCTTATTCAATGTCAAATTGGAAAATATCCTGTTAATTTATATCTAGGACTACCATCGCAACTGTTTATATATTCAGATATTGTTCAACCTCAAGTGGTAGGAGATGTTATGACATCGTTACTAAGAATAATACCACTTGATCCAACAAAATACATTTATGGAGCATATAAAATGCATGGTTTTGCTCCTGCACATTACATACCAGTTTTACGTAGAGAGTTTGATACTGTTGAAATTGATATAAGAACACATACGGGTGGAAAAGTTCCATTCCAGTTTGGAACTTCTTGCGTGAAACTACATTTTCAGCGAATAAAATGAATCAAAGGCGTGGAAATAATCTTTGTCCATATGAACATTATTATTCTCATCAAGCTGGTTCTGGAGTTGGAATTATTTACAAAGGTGTTCCTCACCAGCGAGGACATGGCATAGGAAGTTTTTTAGGAGGACTGTTTAGATCTGTATTTCCCTTATTGTCTAGTGGTTTTAGAACGGTCGGGAAAGAAGCATTAAATGCTGGTGTTGGTCTACTGTCTGACATGATGAATTCTCACCCTATCGACGATTCCATTAAGTCTCGTTTTAAGGATGCAAGTACTAATTTAAAAAGAAAAGCTGATGAAAAAATTGAGGCTTTAATGTCAGGGTCTGGGTATAAAATGACACGAAAAAGACAAGACCGCACCATTGCATTCAGAGCATTGCGAGGGAGAGGTACCAAACGAATTAAAAATAAAATAAATTCTATCGATATTTTTTCTAACTAGACATGTCATTTTTACATAACCATTCGTGTGAATGCGCCAAGTCGGAATTAGATTTGTTTGCTCTTCCATCAACGCAAACAAGTATAGAAAGTGGGCAGTGGATACATTATAAACCTATTTCATCTTTAACTGACGACGGCCCCATTGAGTTTCAAGTTCCTGGATCAGGCGATGACTATATTGACCTGTCTCACACTTTACTTCATGTCAAAGCCAAAATATTGAATCAAGACGGTAGTAACATCAAATCAGCAGACACTCATGTTGCACCAGTAAATAACTGGTTGCATTCGCTATTTAACCAGTTGGATATATATTTAAATCAAAAATTAGTATCGCCCCCTAACAATACATATGCCTATCGTGCATATATGGAGACACTACTTAATTATGGACCAGCAGCAAAAGAGTCTCACCTTACATGTGGGCTTTGGTATGGAGACACTGCAAGTCATATGGATGCAACCGATGCAACTAACAAAGGGTGGGTTAAAAGAGAAGGATTTATAAAAGATAGTAAGGAAGTTGAAATGATAGGCCACTTGCACGGTGATATATTTAATCAAGAAAAGTTTTTAATTAATGGTGTCGAAGTGCGTGTCAAACTAGTACGCTCAAAAGAGTCATTTAATCTAATGTGCAGTCAAGAGAAAAAACTCAAAGTGCGAATAACGGATGCCAGTTTAATAATTAGAAGAACAAAAATCAATCCAAGTGTTTTACTTGCTCATCAAAAGGTTTTAGACTCAACGACTGCAAAATATCCAATCACAAGAGCTGAAGTCAAAGTACTTACGATACCGTCAGGAGTACAAGGAAAAACACTTGATAATATATTTCTCGGTCAGGTTCCAAAAAGATGTATTATAGGGTTTGTTGATAACACGGCATTTAATGGCAATTTAAAACATAATCCCTTTAACTTCAACCACCATACTATGAATTTATTTAGTTTATATGTAGACGGTCATCAAATTCCTTCAAAAACATTGCAACCATCTTTCAGTACCGGCTTAACAGTATCAACATACCATACCTTGTTTTCTGGAACTGGTATTCATTTTCATAACGAAGGAAACTCAATAAATAGAGAGGATTATGGAAATGGTTATTGTTTAATGTGTTTTGATTTAACACCTGATTTATCAGCGAGTTCTACTTCTCATTGGAATCTTGTTAGACATGGCAGTGTGAGGTTAGAAGTTCGATTTGAAAGCGCTCTTACTACTACTGTTAACTGTGTTGTTTATGCAGAGTTTGATAATATCATTGAAATCAACAAACATCGTGATGTAGCTGTAGATTATAACAGTTAATTAAGTGGTATATAAATATAGATCTAAGTTTCCCATTGCACCACTGTTTCACAAACCTCAGTAACGAACTCATCAATAAATGTAAGAATTTGTAATGGATACCAAGAAATTGCAATTATGCATGAAGAAAATTTGCCCTACAATCGAACCAAATGTTTTTCCAGCGAACAGAATCCCCGTTTTTATGAATCTTCCGGTTTATATAATAAGCAATTTAGATCCGGACTCAAAACCTGGCTCGCACTGGGTAGCAATTCATATTGATGTAAATGGAAACGGTGAATTCTTTGATTCCTTTGGTAGAAAACCTTCTGGTTATCACAAGTTATTTTTAAAAAGAAATGCAAAGAAATGGTTTTATAACCATAAATCACTCCAGAACTATTTTACTTCGGTTTGCGGAGAATACTGTTTAGTGTATATTTATTTTAAGTTTATAGGTAAAACAATGTTTGATTTTTTAAGTATTTTTTTCGAAAATACCTCATGTAATGATTTCCTTGTAAACAAAATGTTCCAATCAATTTTCATGAAATAAATTATTATTTTAATAAATTATGTGTTTAATATCTACATTTTCCTTATTGTACTTTTTTTTACTTAACTTATGTTTTAACATGAATTAAAAATGCAATAAAGATTAGAACGATTTATTAAGCATTACAAGGGACAAAAAAAAAACATACAAGTACTTCTTAATTAAGAATACATGCATTCATTATAATTAAATGCAAATAAAAAAAAATAAACCGCATGAATACATAGACCACCGTTACTGCGACATTTCTTTATTTTCCAACTCCATCAACCATTCATGGTTTTGCGGTACTAGCGTAAAAACTGATTGGAATGGTTCGTATGCATCATCAGAAAGAGTAACCGATTCGATGTTGTCCATTTCTATGTCTTCTTCATCTTTCCACTCTATCAAAAGAGGGTTTCCCGAGTACGCCAAACACGGAGGTGGGGAAGCTGGTGAATATCCATTTGATTGCATGTAAAGCGCCTCAATTTCATCGCAGAGTTTGCACAAGGAGTCATCGTAATTTGATTTTTGCAGATCGGACAGGTCTTGGCAACGTTCGTATAAGTCCATATCGTAGGCCGAGTTCTCAAGATCCATATTGTCGATTGAGTTTCACGGGTGCAGATTAAGATGAGTGTGGGTCGTTTTATGTTGCTTATATAGTTCTTTGTTGATGGGTTGGAGTGGGGTTGTGGGCGGGGTGGACATAAATTGCGGCTTTTTTTATTTCTTAGCGTCAATAAAATATTTCTTGCAGTCGTTTTTAGAAGCAATATGTTTCGTAATCTTGTAAATTAATTCTTTTGTGTTACAATAATAATCGTCATCGTCACTTTTCGCGTAGTATTTGATCCTCGTGTCCGCGAATTTCCACTGTTGATCATTTGGGACACCACGCAACTTTTTCATGTCATAAACATCGATTTTAACAAGGTGAGTGCTCTTAGTAGAGTCTTCAACGCGGGAAGATATATAATTGGTACCTCCATTTGCAGATTGAGCCACAGTACACGAATATTCTGTAGCCTGTCTCTTTTTGGGCTTATCGAAAAATATATCAATGTTGTTGGCTCGTTTTTGGGCTTGAATTTTAAGCGGTTTTGGTTCTTCCTCATCAGCCAAATTACTAAAATAATAATTTTTCATAGAGTACTCAATAGCGTCCTCACTCAATGCCTAAAACAAAAACAAAAAATATTTGAGAGGTTTTATACAAATAGAAGTGAATAATATATATATCAGGGGATATCTTACACAAATCGACCTAGTCCTAAATTAAGCACTAGATAGGCTTGTGTTATGAGTAGTAAGGGACACTATATACATGTATATATATAGGTACTATAAAATTAAATACATTAATAAATCAAAAACATCCAAGACTGAGGAACAAATGTTCGTGCTCAGTGCGACGAACGTCTGCCCTCCCCAGGAATCGAACCCGGGACCTTCGGCTTTGGAGACAGGGTCACTACCAACTAGGTTATCCGTATCATCAAAATATGAATATATATGTAAAGTTAAAAGCTTACCTCCATTTTTGACTCGTAACCACAGTAAGCAACAATGTAGACACTGAGTTTCAAACTTACAACTGGTAATAATGCACAGACCGTACTTCAACAATTTTAATTACTTCGAAGAACCTCGACACTGTCTTTAAACGAAGCAATCTGAACGAATGATGGCCCCCTCTTTTGGAGTTCTGCTTTTATTAGCCACATATACATACACACACACACATAAACACTAGCGTCATGTATCAGGTCTACATAAATATGACTTGTCGTAACCTGATTTTCTCACCAGTCCAATTAAAATCAGTATGCAGCTGCAAAACGTTTAAACTTGCGCCCTGTGGTTCTATCATCGTAATTTTAACCTTCCAGGAATATAAAAACACCGCCATTAGTAATAAATAAGATTATTTATAACCTTTTCTATCCTTACAACTCGTGTGACTTATGATAATTAAAAAAAAAAAACATTCCCACAGAATTCTTTTGCGTGAGAAAACGACAAAAACTCGGGAGTTTAATATAAAATTAAACGCTTTTAAGCCCAGTTTATTACTATCTACCCTGATAAATTAACGCAGCCGACTCAAAAAATAACAAAGCAACACCTGTCACAAAAGAAATTTACGTGTCTTTGCCTAACCAAAAGGTTGTTCGATTTATTTCATCAAAATTGTGAATGATTAATGGGTATTGAAAAAATCACATATCTATCTGAGCGAGGCCAACTTTGAAGGGTGGAGTCAAAAATACATAAAAATTCTCATAATAGAAAACAGATACAAAAAAACTAGCAACCTATATGCCGACCAACCGTTTTTTTTTTTGAAGGGCGGAGTCAAAAATACATAAAAAATCCCCGCTCCGCGGGGGGTGTCCCAAGGTGCCGCAGAAGCAGCTATCTACTAACTACTCAATGGTCTATTACAACGCACAATTTACCAGCAGCGAGATTCCGTGCTCCCTTTGGTATATGTCTCAACACACGCACGTTCGCTTTCAGGAAGGGCAACTGCTCTAGCTTAACTGCTTGATTCTGCGATGTATCCGGTACAGAACTCGAGGCCCCCCGTGGAGCAATGTTAGCGTTAAGGATCGCTGAGCTATTGGTATTTTGTGTAACATCCTTGTGAGCGCGACTGATGTGAACACTGAGACCATCTATCGTCCATTTATATATTTATACGAATTGTTTTTACACGTCCGCAGATTGACACCATTGTATTTCAATGTCAAAATTACAATTTCATGTTTTGAAATTGGTTGTTGACATGACCGGTAACTGACACTGACATTTTATAATGCGATGATATTGGATTTGTTAGTTTGTTTGTGCTTAACTATTGCTCGGCTGAGCTTTGTACGGGTGTAGTAAGGTAAGGAAGAAGATGAGATGATACTTAAAGTTCCCTTTGCGGTATGGACCATGTAATGAAATCATTTTTTGAAGATCTCCCTTATAACTTGTGTCTCACTCACTCACTCATTTTTATATGGAGATTTTCAAACCCAACGTTATCTCTTTTCCATGCAGTTTTTAGTATAGTTCTTACCTACTTACAAACCTTGTCCTAAAAGTTACATACACAACAAAAAGTAATTAGACAAACATGTGCAGGCGTTCTGAAGTGTCCAAACAGGTGGTGGTAGCACAAAAAAATAAAACCGACTCCATAAAAACTAAAAAGTAAAAAATAACGCCATAATTCAGTTTCTTCAAATTACTTACAAGTAACCGTTTGAATACTCAATCTATACAGTATATACAATTAATGTTATTTTGGAGTCGGTGCCATCGTGTCACAATTTACTAAAATCGTCAATTTTCAATATTTTACACATTCTTTATATGGCACCGACGCCAAAATAAGATTAATTGTATATACTGTATAGATTGAGTATACAAACGGTTACTTGTAAGTAATTTGAAGAAACTGAATTATGGCGTTATTTTTTACTTTTTAGTTTTTATGGAGTCGGTTTTATTTTTTTGTTTAAAAGTTTGTACAATTTGTCATAGGGATGGCCCCGGGAGTCATTATTATATGACAACACTTTATAAGTAGTTGGATGCCTTATATCAGTTTCCATTGTAAAAAACTAAGCAGAGCAATTTCTATATGTACAAAGTGTCCGTCAAAAGGCTTTAATTTGCTTGCGCCACTGTACCAAATGCTTAATAGTACATTACTGCAGACGCCGGGAAAGAAGGGCTTGCCGGGTGAGTAGGTATAGACGGGCGACCGTAGGGAGGCCGAATAGTGATACGAACCCGGCAAGCACTTTTCACGGCCAGAGGCATGTATAGTGCTTTTCTCAAACATATGCAATGAAATAAAAAAAAAACACCACTCATAAACTACACGACAAGTATTTTTGAATTTTTCCCTCCAATCCCTTCATAATATTTTTTTTTACGGAAGTCGTCCGTATTTCGCATGTGTAGTGTTCGAGTAGACCCTATTTAGGCCGTTATACACAACCTTTAATCTTAATTTCTATAATAAATAAAATAAATGCAGAGGATTTTAATATTGTGTATGGTCTTTGGTATAATAAATTTAAAATATTGTTTTGTACGTAAGTCGTATAGACAATATTTTAAATTTATTCATCAATATATGGACCATACAGATTTGTGTTCTTAATAGCAGTTGGTGTGTAATAGGTATTAACGCGGATATTTTTGGTCCGATAACCATTCACCACTAGAAAAAAAAAATATAATTCAGCTGTTTAGCCCGTTCATGACACAGACCCCATGTATACATTAAAATTAAAAAAAATACTTCCCGGCCTAGTTTTCAATTTTGTATGAAATTCTTTTACAGTTCTCTTAAGTTGTACCGCCCAAAACGTGATACTTTGAAGCTTGTTTTAACGCACGTAATGACAACATTTCATTGCATGTTTGAGAAAAATAAATTACCATAATAATGCATAATGATGCAAGAAAAATTACAAAAACATGATTGAATATTTACGTCAAAAGCAGAAAGAAGGTTTATAACTTCATACTATCTTGCTAGTGGACGGATTTGGAACTGTTTACTGCTTCCCGCTGGGCACTTTTTCATGTGTGTTCCTGTATGAGATTGCCTCCTAACCTTTTCTATACTCCATGATCAACAAAATCCTCCTGATGTATACGGGTAAAAATATACTCAAAGATAGTCAATTTGTGGTCGTATCACTTAAAAAGTTTAACCGTCGACTGTGATGTAGATCGACTAATTGGACGAGGAATCCTTATTTCACTGCAAACTGAAATTAATCATTCAAATCGACCTACCTTTTCGTTACAGCAATGTTCAGTGTTCACCTTATTTCGTCGCAGCTACAATATGTACCTACGTACACACAATGTACATAGGATTTTAGTATTCCTGTTTTATTTCAGATTCAAATATCAAGACTACATTTTAAATCCGCGCGTTAATTCCGAGTAAGCAAATATTAGTGAATTGGGCTGCTCCGATAAAGGCCTTCGGCCGTCAGTTACTGTAAAATTCACACAAATATATGAACACAACAACATCTATACGATGCGCATACACTGCGACATCTATAAATTCCAACTCGTCTACGTCTCCGATGGCCGTGCCTAATGGACTTTACATGTATCTAACCTAATAAACCAAGCTCACGAAACGCACGCAGGATCTAAACATGCGATTAATAATGCAAATCGCTTGTAAAGGTGCCCTATAACTACCTTTAATAATTATAAACTTTTATACTATAACATCAAATTACACTTAAAAGTGATTTACTTACGGTGGTAGAGAACTTTAACTTTAAAACTTACTTTCCTTTTCGCTTTACATGTTAGAGGTACCTACACAAACTTAGCAAGAATAATATATTAACCCCGATGTAAAGAGTTTTATACAGGGTGGAATGAAACGAAGGACTTTCCTGCAAATGTGGCATTGTTTAGCCTCAGAATATTATTTTCTCAAAATGAACTGTGTTAATATTTATCACCGTTTCCAAGTTATAGCTTTTTAAACTTTCATGCTAAAAACTGGGTTTTCAACCCTATTTTGAGCTCAATGTTGTCTATAACAAACTTTTTTGTAAATAATCTTTACAAAAATGACGTATACAAATTAATATGACGCAACACATTACACAACCGCGCAGATTATTATTATAAACAAACTCCAACTAGCAAAACATATTTATTATTTACCAATCGCTGTTTTTTTTGCCGAATTAGTTCATTATTTTGTATGCTTGTATCAAGTTTCAATGGACGAATGTCAGAATAATGCAGATTGTTATTTGAAGGTCATTACTAATTTCCTATTCCTGAAAGTAACTTGACGTTGACATTAAAGTTTCCAAAATACTCGGGTGTTGTCGGGGATGCCGAGATAAAACAACGACCAATAACAGATCTGGCAACCGTAACCTAGCGATCATTGTTATAACGTGACTATGGCAACGTCCTCGATTGGAATTTAATCGGTCGTTTCACACAACAGACAGTTTGGGAAAATGCCGAACCAATCCGGACAGCCTTCGGCTCGGTTATACTCGTATGAATAGGGTAAAAGCAGGACAGTTGCCCCTGGGGGATACATGACTGAGGTTCGAATACACGATGTTAGGCTTGCGAATGACGTTCACACTTAATCGTATTTGGAAGGCCCTCCCGCGTCGACCTTAGTGCCGTCCAAACCGTTGTAGTAGGTAGACTCGTTTCGACAGTGTGAGCAAAAATCTTCCGAGGCGAACTTTTGACTATCGTCGAAATTATATTGGTAAGTTTTTTCTGTTGAATATTTTTATTACTGATTGAGGTTTTAGCATAATGTTTGTTTCTATGCATGCATTGGGACTTAAATTATATTATTTATTATGTTTGATTGTTAAATAGCTTTTATTTATTCCACAAATTGAAAGGGCAAGTATCCGTACTAAAAAGGACAGGGGCAACTATCCTCCACACGAAAGCAGCATTTAATTAATGGTATCTAAACCAATATTTTAGGCGCATTGCCGGGAAAGCAACCGTCTTTTGTTTTAATAAAATTGTTAAAAAAATATTGTTTTAATAAAAATGTTGACGACCAGTTTAGCTCAGTGGGTAAAACGATCCCTACAAAGCTGTGATCCTGGGTCCAAATCCCAGTAAGGGCAAATATTTGTATGATGGGCGTAAATGTTTGTGCTTGACAGATTGCACAGCGAAGATTCTGTAGCGTTTTTAAACGGTATGACGTCATACCGTTTCGTTTCGGTTTGGTTTCGATAGCGCAAAACAAATCTTTCGGTAGCGAATATAGGTAAAGTCATTTTGTTCGATACCTCAACTGTTTTCATAAATGAGTCTTGGAGGTTTTCTATATATATAAGTAAATATATCTATTAAATATACGGTCCTCTAGTTCCCACAACACAAACCTTATAGAGCTTGCGATGGGGCTAGTTCGATTTGTGTAAAATTGTTCCGTAATATTTATTTATTATTAATATCATAGCGTTTAGCCAATAAAAAAACCATTAGGTGATGGTACTGATGGTGGTGGTCGTAGTGGTGGTTTTAATGGTGGTGGTGGTGGTGGCATTACTATTGACAGAGTGGTGGTAGTGATGGTGATATATAAAACTTCATCATTGGTAAGTCTCAGATCCTTAATCTCACTGACAAAATGGTACAAATCTCTTGTGTAGGCTTTCATCTTCCCTCGCAGTAAAGAAAGCGCACCTGCTAAGTGTTGAGCTAATCGATAGGTAGGAGCATCGATTTGACTCACTATAGGGTGTAACAGAGCACCAGGTTTATGTATCTTTGGTAACTCATAAAACTTTGGTGGCACCGGGCAAGCGGGTACTAAACTTTTCACATCCAGATTAAGATTTTCAGAGTGCTTTTGAGTTTTTATTACTTTCGCCGTTGGATCTTGCTTAAAAAGCTTCTGCGTTGTAGCGTGTGATAAAAGTTCTTTCACTTTCTAGTTTTAATCATTAGTATCCGTAACAACCGTCGCAATTCCCTTGTCAGTTCGAAGAATGGTGATGTCTGTACCTTCGCGCTCTTCAAAGCGTTGAATTCAGTTATGGGTAAGTTAACTTTAGGAGTTTAAGCTCGTCTTAAAATTAAAGACATCCTGGCATACGGCCTTCAAATCCTCCTTACGCAAACAATTTTGGACCGGACAATCTTCCACACCGATTATAATCTCCCCTTTTGAAGAGAATAGTCCGCGGAGCTACAGCATACTTAAGCCCTTTTTTAAGAAGCGAGGTCTGATCATCGCTCAGCGTTTACTGCAGATGCAACAGCATTTGTGGTTGTCGTTCGATTACCTCCACTGAGCGTTGCGTTTCGTTCCTACTGCGTTTTGTTTTTAACTTGTCAAACCTAGCAGTTTTCTTACGTGTGCAACTTTTAAATTTAGATAAATAACGTCTATCGCCTTGTTCAACAATACTTTTGAAGTCATCATCTGTCAATATCAACTGCAATTCGTCACTCTTTTCCTTAATCTGTTCTTGAAATTTGTGAGCTGAAAAACGGGTCTTGTGGATAAGTTTGCACAGGCAAACTTTACACTAGCTTGGTGGAGAATGCTTTCACTACTGAAAATACCCCTCTTCGGTGCTATTTTAACGTATGTAGGAATGAGATCTTCATCTCGGCATTTTTTAAGGATATTTAATGAACTTCGAGCTAGTACGAGCCCCGTCCTGAGGTCTTCATACCGCCTGATTTGGTTAGCTACATTCAGTTCGCACTGATGTAAGGAATAGTTTCTTCCGTTTCCGCGATCATTACTCATTTAAATAAAACAATTTTACCGGATTATATCGCGAATATTATTTCATTTGAGTTCATGTTTCGGAAAATTTTCAGCCTTCTGTGTTCACGGGTTGACTGAGAAAGATATGTTTTTCTCTGTCAAAGTTACAATTTGTGCAAAGTACCCACTTTGAGAAAACAAATAAAGGTGTTAATATATGCCAGATGCGCCTAATCTATAAAGATAGTTACTCATGAGTCAGAAGGGCTTAATTATTTTATTTTAATAATTTACCAGCAGCATTTCACAAGATTCTATCTTTAAGTATCAATATATTATTAATAACTTACATGTTACCAAATTTAAAGCTTGGAGTCTGTTTTTGTCGTTATTTTATACTTTCAAACTATAAAATAGAATAACTACTGTTTCAATGTTGATCAGTACCTACTTAAAAAATGATCTCAGTTAATAATAAATATTGAAGACTTAGATTTATCTATGCCAATGTCAAAGTTGATGGACATATTGTTGTATCTTTGATAATAATATTTTATTAATAGGTAATTCGGATACCTAATTTTAAGTTTGGAGTCTATTTTTGTTACGATTCTATAATTATAATAACGCATGTTTAATTGGTACTTAAGTATAATATTAAAAAAACTGATTACTTTAATTAATACAAGTTTGTTTCTATCTGAACAAAGAGGCGTCTATCGTCCCGTGAAGGAAGTATCCCCCAAAGCATTTTTTACGTTAGGTGACTAGGACTTAATTAAAGATTGCAGTCAATAATAAGAATTCATTACTTTTATTATTATAAGTATGTTTATAACTGAAAAAAAAAAACAAAAATGCGACTATCCTCCCATGAGGCAAGTATCCCCCAAATCATTTTTAACTGAAGGTGACTGTCCGCTACAGTAGGCAAGTATCCCACTTTTTAGAGGTCAAATAAAACAGGATTTTCTCTAAGCCAGTATTACATATGTTTGAAAAACAGGCTTCTATAAAAGATCAATAACGTATGTTTTGATATACACTGGATCATTCTAAATAAGTACATATTTTTGAATTACAGAGCTTTTTGAAAAGTGGTGCAACTTTCCGGCTTTTACAGACATGCAAACTCAGCACCACGACTTTTACCCAATTCAGTTGGTTCAATATTACATTGACATTCATGCGCGGGCACGGGCGGCAGCGTGTATTGTTAGACACGGCAGTACCTTCGAACATCGGATGTAAAATCGAAATATTGTATTGTATGACACAATATTTGCAGGAAAGTTCCTCGTTCCGTTGCACCCTGTATACAAACTACGACAGGTTAAGTTAAGGTCATCTGTGTGTCTGTCTGTAGCATCGTAGCTCTTAAAGATAAGCAAGTATACATTTTGAATCCAGTTTCTTTTTATTGTTTACGTTTTGCGGTGGTTCTTAGCTATGTTTGAAGAGAACCGAACAAGCCAATTTGATTTTGACTGTAATTTGCACGTGGAATGAAAACAACTTCATACACATAATAAAGCAAATAACATATGTTGATGTTTCTTTTAGTTTCAGATAGTTTCAATATTAATGATTTTTCTAGGGTAAATGTCCAAAAACACATAGTGTTTGTAAGTAAAACTAACTCTTAATTATTTATATTTGGTAAATTTCTTATTTTCAGTTAGCATTTCTTCGAGCGTGTCAACCGCTCTGACTTCCTTGGTCGCATTAGTGCCAGGATCCCGTGAGATCAGCATGTATTTCTAGGTTATTCTTGCTAGTCTATTAGATAGCTAAAACAACATGCATACATATCTTGAAGGTTCCCGGCAATAATGTGACCACTGAAGTCAGAGCGGTGGAAACGCTCGGAGACATGCCCTTAGTACAATATTATATAGTCAAACATCCAATACTTCTCACAAGCGCGTGCATTTTTGAATAATTTAGTCTGTAAATAAATATATATAACTCGATATAAGCTTTTGCTACTTAACTGATAACAAGAACAGTGATTATATTGTTACTACGGCAATTTGGAACAGCTGATAGCACAACGAGCCAATACAATTGCTATCTTGTTTGTGTAGGTCCTAAAAGAATAAATTCAACGTCTTTATCATTATCACAATGGTATCTTACAATAATCACATCATTCTTACGTCAAAAATCAACATTCATAGTAAATAACATATTATAATTTTTCTCTCTCTATCGCACGCATTCAGTTTCGATCGGACCGTGCGACGGCTCGCTCACTCCGGCGCACGATGTTCTAAAATAGAACGCCTTGAACTCCAATTTTTAAAAGAATATTCTTTATTTTAATTGCTAAAAGTAATGGATAATATTTTTTGAAAAAGTGCAAGTGAGCATCCTGTGATGCACGGATTTAATAAAGTGGGAGCGAGGCAGGTGATGAGATGGAGGGAGTGCCGGCTATTTAACAGAGTGAAGTATCATTCGGGAGCCGGCGTGTTCGGACATCGACCGCGCGTCGAGAACGAAAGTGGTGGGTCAACATTTTTAACCCCTTATTTAGGTAGCGACTATGTAATACTAATGGGTGTTTTTGCTGGTTTACTTTAACTTCGACATAAAATATACTTTCATACTAAATAACTAGTATAACTACGAGTACCTATTGTATCAACGGCTAGGATCGGGCTCAACCAAACATTGATAACTACTCGTAGATATGACATGACACTTGAAAAGTTTTTTAAAGGCTTATTAATAAGGACTTCTGGCACTTTTTTACAGCATAATGAATTAAAAACTGTACGAGTTTAGATCTTTGAAAAATTGACTTTAAAAATATTCCCTTTGAGTCAAATCAATCAAAAACACCTTTTAAGTATGCATAAGTCTGTATTGCACACCTTATAAAAATCAATACACAAAAAAATACGATAAGGTCACACTAGGGTTATTTAAATTTGCCGTGAATTATGATCGTTTCTTATTTAAATTCAACAAGGCCTTTCGATTCATCAACACTAGGGATTGGGATTTATGTATGTTTAATATTAAGGGTATTAAGGGAATATTTTATTATTGTTGATGTTACCTTTTATCGTATTAATAAAGTTGATTAAATATTACATGGTAGAGAAGAAAAGTGGGGTCAAAGTTAAAAGAACGATCATGAATCATGATCAAATACACCAAATTAGTGGTAAATTCTTAGATTTGGCAATTAAAACTATAAAAAGTCCCTAAAAATAAAGGGTTTGTCGTATTTTTTATTAAAACGATTAAATTTTGCTATCTTTACTATGAGACAAGATTACCATGTCTTCATGTGTGCTGTAAATAGGTTAATAATGTTATTAAGTTAAGGCTCAATATGATTGAAGCAGATGCTTAAATTTTCATCTTACTGTGAAATTAGTGGCTCGTGAGACTGATTTTTCGATTCGGTATATAGCCATCAAAATAGCTGTTTTTAACTAATTTATAACACTTGATATTAGAAACTTATATCAGTGACCGAACAAATGTAACCTCTATATAAAATTGTTTCGCCATTAGAACATTAAGACGAATCTGCAAATCTCTTCGAAAATGTCAGCTGCAAAAAGTAATTTATTTTACCTAGTCTTTAATTAACATCTATTCGTCTAAAGAACCTGTTGCCTACTCATTTCTATTATATAAAAACCAACCTTAATACCTACAATTATAGTTTAAAAATAAAACAAAAACTGAAGCACTTACGAGGTTACGAAAATAATTTGTTCTGGCGAGACTGTTTGCTATCGATTAGTTAAATAATCGTGGACAACTTTGCACAGTAATTTGCCTGTTTTAATTGGGAAAGTTAATCCTATTAATATTCTTATCAGGCTATTTTAGCTGTGAAAAGAGTACATCGTTTTCGAAATAGTCATTAAGTATATATTATACTAGAAGGTATCCGCAACTTCGTTCGAGGAGGAGAAAAAGTCATAATCCCTCGTTTTTTCTTAAGCGTAGGCGGGTAAACAGTATCCTATAACCATCTGGAGATAGACAGCTACCCGTGTACCAAAAAATTTTGAAATCTGTTAAGTCGATTTTGCGTGATGAAGCCACGACATATACGAACATACATAAAATAAATATTTTTAGTTTTAGTGACCTCCAAATAGTCCGTAACAATCAATTTTTTGAGAATATCTTCAATGTACAGACATTTCATTTTTACAACTTCATCTATATCCATACTAATATTATAAATGTGAAAGTGTGTCTGTCTGTCTATCTGTTACCTCTTCACGCTGGAACCGCTGAATCGATTGGAATAAAATACCAAATTTCATTCCAATCGGTTCAGTGAAATGAAATTTGGTATGGAGATACTATTTATTACTAGCCACACTCAATCAATTAAATATGTCATCATCAGCGGCTGAATGGTTTAACTCCTATCTTCAAGGTCGCCGTCAGAGGGTACACGCAGATCGGTCCTTTTCTATTTCGTGTGATCTTACTTCTGGGGTACCGCAGGGTGGCATCCTATCTCCTCTCCTATTCTCTCTTTTTATTAACATGATTGCGTCTCACTTAGTATGCTCTTACCATTTGTATGCTGACGACTTGCAACTGTACACCCAAGCGAGCTCGGGTGACTTGGATCGTGCGATCACCGATATCAACAGCGACCTTGATCGCATTTCTGTTTGGTCTCGCAATTTTGGGATCGCCGTAAACCTGTCCAAATGTCAGGCCATTGTGCTCGGGAGTCCCCGCATAGTTTCAACAATGGACATGAGGCACATAGCTCCCATACAGTTCGAGAACATTCATATTCCGCTGGCGTCACAGGTGAAAAATCTGGGACTGATTTTTGACTCCAGCCTAACTTGGGAGCCACAGGTATCTGATGTATGTCGCAGAGTAACTAACACGCTCCGATCGCTTTACCGGCTCAAACATTTTCTTCCTGTTAGCACCAAGACTATCCTCATTAAAGCTCTGTCCTACCCGTTGTTGATTACGCTGATGTATGTTATTCAAATATCACCCAGGCTTCATTGAGCCGGCTGGATCGTCTTCTCAATAATTGCATCAGATTCATCTTTGGACTCCGTAAATTTGACCACATATCCGCTTTTTACCGTCAACTTAACTGGCTTCCCATTCGTGAACGTAGATCATGACGAGTCCTATGTTCACTCTGTATCTCAGATTTAAATTCCACTTTGTAACTGCTCGACCTGGTTGTAATCTCCGCACTTCTCGAAGTCTCATGCTCATTGTCCCTCCACACCGCACCGGTTTTATGACGAACTCCTTTACTGTTCAGGCAATTCGACTCTGGAACGAACTCCCACTCGCTATCAGACAAGCACAAAGCAAACTCAGCTTCAAGCACATGTGGCGCAAGCACTTCTTTAGTAAGCTTCAAGATTAGCTCTCTCTCTCGGTATGATGTTTTTAACTAGGTACATAAAGCAATATGTATGTAGATATATTCTATTGTGTATTTGTGTAAGTTTACGTGCGTTTATATTATAAGTATATCTGTGTATTATATTTATCTTCAATTGTCTCAGTTTACAGGCCCTGCACCCATATAACTGTTTCTGTTTAACCCAATGGTTGACTGGTAGAGAAAGCCTTTTGGCATTAAGTCCGCCATTTGTACATTTTGCAATTGTGCAATAAAGTTTAAATAAATAAATAAATAGAATAATTAATGACGGTTTTTTTTGCGTTTTTAAACATGTTATTTCTACCATGTTTTATTTTCATGGGAATTTCCTTTGTTCCCGGGAATATTCCCTCGGCACATCACTACTCAGTGGGTTGCACAACGGCCTACGAAGCTGATGGTCCCGGGTTCGTATCCCGGCCAGGGCAAGTGTTTGTGTGATGAGCACGGATGTTATTTCCTGGGTCTTGGATGTTTTCTATGTATTTAAGTATTATCATTTATCTATATACTATGTATATCGTCGCCTATTACCCATAGTACAAGCTTTACTTAGTTTGGGACTAGGTCGATTTGAGTAAGATTGTCCCTTATATTAACTTACGAAACATACGTAATTTTTTACATTATAAGTTTAACAAAATATTCTAATCGTTTTCTGAAAATTGGGCTAGACAGATATTTTACAACCTATGATTGACCTAAATGATTCCTTTCATTTTATCTAGAATATTTTGACTAACCTACTTTTAAACTACTTTTCTTTAATGCCGAAATATTTTCAAGAAACAATAATAAAAACTCTAGCATGACCCAAAACTTATTTTCTTTGTACATGGCGGCTTTTTACAAGTTTTTATTTCGTTTCATTACTTAACACACCCATTTCCAATGTTCAGGTTGACTTTAGTTAGACTTATGCAACTTGTTACATAATTCTTCTTGAAAAAGAAAATCTTTATTTAGCCAATAAAGTATCAACCCTAACATGTCACGTCAATGAAACTGAATTTTCATAGTTAATTTTATCAGAAAATAATAAGTGTTTATTGCCTAGTTTATAAAAAATGAGAGCTCGGGTTTCGCGGCAATAACACTTACGATACGATGCGTTAGTTCGAAATCATTCACAGGCCGAATACCGACGAGCGAGGTTATGTATGTATCCCACAAGACGAGGTTTGTACACTTTGAGCCGCTCCTGTAAATAAGTTGAGTAGACTCGAAAATTTGAACTTTATTCGGGTTTTTTAACATTTTTTTTTCTGTTACTAACATTATAAATCCAATGTACTCCAATGAGACACTAAACTCGATGGTTAAAGTCTGTTTGGCTACTCGCTCCCACCGTGTATACAAGAGCGGGTGCCGTGGCAGGTGCCAAGATCTATTCATAAATCGGAGGCGAAAAGACAACATGTCAAAGGATCTGCGACTGGATAGGTCGAGTTCGAAATTAGTATTAAAGTGTTCTAGTAGTATTTCAAGTATTTTAACGTAAAGTGACTGTGTGGAAATAAATCCTACTCATCGGTGTAAAAAGAGCTTTTCAATCACGAATTGACCCGTAGAACGAACGATATAATACGTAACTTTTTCTTTATAAAAAATTTTCACAAAAATTTTGTTACATCTACTCGGCGATTCATTGCTATAATTTGTTCTGCAGAAACACCAAAAGAAGTATACGTGAAGAGGTACGAGAACTGCCGCGCGAACCAACTAGTCAACGCTTATCGCACGCATGGCCATCTTAAAGCTACCATTGATAACGTCGAATACAAGAAGATCCACAGGTCTGGTTTCATTTCAATAGATTATTTAATTCACACTCATTCATATCATCCGTTTTCTGAAAGCAACCCGTCTGCAAAAATATATTATAGCCTTCTGGACTCCGTTGTCAGAGAAGAAAATAGTCAAAACCCTCTGTTTTGCTACAGCGTAGTCGGATAAAAAGTATCCGTCTGTAGATACCCACCCGTATGCTAAAAACTGTTGAAATTTGTTGATCTGTTTTGGCGTGATGATGCGGGAAAGACACGCAACACAAATAAATCGATTCTGTGACCTATAAATTAGCCCGTTTCACTTACTTTTTAACCGACTTCCAAAGAAGGAGGAGGTTCTATGTTCGACAGTTTGTATTTTTTTTTATGTATGTTCACAGATTACTCCGCCATTTGTGGACCGATTTTTTTTTCTTTTTGAAATGATATACTCCTGAGGTGGTCCCATTGCTACCAAGTTGAGATCTGATGATGGGATCCTAGGGAAATCGAGGGCAATCCTCAAATTTTATAGGCACTTATAACGTGTTTCATATACTTTCTTAGGCTATTTAAGTATTTGCATATGGTAGTCATCATCTCATCAAGCTGAGCTGATGACGGAAGGTACAACTCTTTAATGGTTAAGAGTTAGAGTATAATTCTTAAAAAAATCATCAATTATAGGCGGGTACGTCAAGACTGTTAGTCATATTCTTTATAGTGTGTCCCTGAGGTAGTCTCCTTATCACCAAGTCAGGATCTGATGATGAAATACCAGAGAAATTGAGAGAAACCCTCAAATATTATAGGCACTAACAATGTTTTGTATATATTTTTCTAAAGTTATTCAGTTGTTTTCGTCTGATTGTCATCATCAGATAAACAAACTGAGCTGATGATGGAAGGTACAAATAAATATAAACTAACCAAATTTTACATTTCTTACTTCCAAAGAATCGAGATGCGTGCAAAGTGCCTCCTCATTCTTCCTATTCTGGGCTCTAAAAATACTTTACTTATATCACTACTAAAATCCATCACTAAAAAGCAAAAGATAAAAAATAATAAAAAAAGAACCGAGTTTAAAATAAACTAAAAAGCCATAAATAATCTTTTATGTACAGTACGGATCACAATTGAATCACCTTTTGAAGTCGGTGCCAAACCAGAAGTAAATAAAGTTCTTTATTCGACAAAAATACGAATTACTATGATTAAATACATATGTACGTAGATAATAACTAAAGGCTCGCGGCCGCGGTTCTTAATAGTACTTAATAAATGAATGGTTTGGCACCGACTTCAAAAGGTGATTCAATTGTGATCCGTAACGTACATAAAAGATTATTTATGGCTTTTTAGTTTATTTTGAAGTCGGTTATTTTTTTCATTAATTTTTTTTGAGTATATCGTCAATATACAGACACATCTGTATAATAATAGGCATAGCTTTCACGACCAAGACAAGTCTAACAACACCTCATGCAAGCCATCGCCATCAAGTAGGCTGCAGAGCGTGCCAAATAAATCCATAAATACGAAAAGCATAACCATCTTTCTGAAGCAATCGATTAATAAATAGTGGTTTTAGTCCATGATGAACCGTATTCATCTTCACGATATGAAAATGTCGATTTCGTACTGCCATAATAGTAGGCATGATGACGGGGTATGAAAATCAAAATTCTAATTAGTCTGTCAGTTAGATAATAAAAATATATTGGACACGTATATTTTGCTTTTTCTAAATAATAAAAAAATACTTAGTTAATCACCTTAAAGTTTAGGAATGGGGGCTCGTGACGTCGCTCTTAGGTACACATTGGAGTATGACGAATGTATCGCCTTCATTTATAAATATAGACCAAAAAAATCTACCCTTTAACAAAATAGTTAATCATGTTTATCAAGCAAAAGACCCGCTTCTTTGGGGTATTTGATAAATTTATGCGGACGGCTTTGTCTAATTGCCGTAACCTTAAAGGCAAGGGTAAAAAATATTAAAACAGTAAATTGTAAAGATATTAAGAAACATAAATTTGCAGGCATTAGCATTCAGGTGCTGTTCAACTTTCTTTTGTGAATTAATCCTAAGTTATTTGCTAAAAAAATGTGGAACAAATTTCTTTTCATAATTTATATTCAGTAAATCAAGTTTATTGGGAATCTATACTATCCATACAAATATATATAAAGATAAATATAAATAAATATAAAGTGTGTCTGTCTGTCTGTCTGTCTGTCTGTTACCTCTTCACGCTTAAACTGCTGATCCGATTTGGATGGAATTTGGTATGGAGATAGTTTGAGTCACGGGAAAAGACATAGGCTACTTTTTATCCCGGAAAAATACCCTTATTCGCGATAAACGAATTTAAGGCGGACGAAGTCGCGGGCAGAAGCTTGTAATATTATAAATGTGAAAGTGTGTCTGTCTGTCTGTTACCTCTTCACGCTTAAACCGCTGAACCGATTTGGATGAAATTTGGTATTGAGATATTTTGAGTCCCGGGAAAGGACATAGGCTACTTTTTATCCCGGAAAAATACCCTTATTCGCGATAAACGAATTTATGGTGGACGAAGTCGCGGTCAAAAGCTAGTTCTTGATATACTTGTAATGTACCTAGTCTCTAGGGACATTGTTATATGACTACGTCTCACGAATTATTGTACAGTCTTGGTTAGTTGGACGATTGAGGATAGGAGTACGTCAAAGTTAGTAAATCATAAACTAAACCTTAATTATTCCCTTTACGGTGCCGATATTACGAAGATCATAGCCGTAGGTACCATACTCAACAGTATATTAGATTTCGAACTTAAAGGTTTCTAATAGTTTTCTAAATTAGGTTTCCTTTCGATATATAAAATGGGTCAAAAAACGACATAACACTTACGTCAGAGTCTGACCCTTTCGTACCCTTAATAGAAAGGCGCTTAGCTAAACGGTGGGAACACACACCTACATCGACATAGCTTACTCGTGTGGGCATTTAAAAGACGGTTTTATTCGTAACGTTCTCCAATGTTTCTTTTGTGAAGTTAGAACCTGTATTATGTAAATAGTGTCTTTGCTCTATTTCAAGGATTCCTTACTAACTTTCGCCCTGCTCGTAGCTTTGCTTCAGGGGAAATTTTGTAGTAGGTAAGGTACCCGTTGTTATTCCTTCTATCAAGAATATTTGAGCAAAATTGCAGCTTTCTAGACCATGAGATTTAAGGACTGGACGTTAATGAGTCAATCACTCTGTTACGCATTAGAAATTTAAAACTTAAAATTGTGTTAGTGATTCGACTGGGAGGACTCGCCGTATTCGGCAAGGTCAAGTCAGGGATCGGAACAGGTATTCTTTTCATACAAAAATTTATTCGTTTAATTAAGTAAGAGGTTTCGTATATTTTATACAATTTCTAGTACTTGAAAAAGTGTTTTGTGATTAATTTCTCTTATCCTAAATACAGTTTTAAAACATTCCAAAAATAGCCTGTACTATAGAAGATTCTAAAATTGGTTCCGATCCCTGGGTCAAGTTGAATCGTAACCATGATCCAGGTCTCATATCACAACGGTTAAATGGGTGTGTTAGCAGCTGTGTCAGATAGTAATAAATCTGACCTACCAAAAATGCAATAATGGCTAAAAGTACGGATCGAAAAAACCGAAAAAAAAGCATTAGGGAATTATTATTTGAACATATGATCTTTACTGCTGGGGCAGAAAGTGTTTCGAGTGCTTGCTTCCTTCAAGATAGCCTCGTGATCCTCTGAGAATCGTGAGATGCCACTGGATGCGGATGGGACAAGAAACCGCCAACGTAAAGTGAAGGGAGAAGGTTTTGAGGGCGACAAAGGTTTGTCCGGTAGTGGACATCTTTCGGCTAACATGACGATGATGATGATGGTTATGTTCTTTCAGGGACTTGAAAGAGCTTCAGCCGCCTCGCTATGGCCTGTCTGCGCAAGACCACGTCGATGCGGGCATCATATACGGACGCGACGGCAGCCAGTCAGTGGCTTCCCTAGTCGATCAGCTCGAACAAATCTACTGCGGGCCCATTTCATATGAATTTTCATATTTAGAGGTAAAATGCTTTGTACAGTACAAGAAATTTTCTTTTCCATTATACAGCCTGCATATGGGAGTATTTTTTCAGTCTTGAGGAACAATTCTAGACACTCAAACAGCCAGTTCAAACAGCCTGTTGTAAAGTCCTAAAAAAATCTGTAGAGAGGCTGCTTGGTCCTGGTGCCTTGCCATTCTTAAGTTTCCTCACCACCATGACATAGACATTCGTCGTAATCTGGTGGGAGACCAGGATTATCAGGTAACGGCTGCTCCTTTAAAGATTCTACGTAGTATATATCAGCACTTTGCGTAACATCAAGGTTCAGAATCTAATTAAAATATTCTGTCCAGCGAGCTAACACTTCCTTCTTATCCGTTACCTAAAACGTTGATTCTTGCCACGCCACCCGTGTAAATTGGTGGCTGTTTAAAAAGTCTTTAAAATTAAAACTTAGTGCGTTAGTAGTTTTAATTTATACAATCAAAAAGGGTAGAAGTATAAACCAAGTAAATAATTGATGTTGTGCACTAAGTTTGAGTTTTAAAGACTTAAAATATTAAATCGATGAAATTACAAATCGCCCCCCCCCCCCCCTAAACCAGTACAACGCCCCCAATTTTCTCTGGACCCCTTACCACCCCCCTCTAAGTCTTCAGCGCCCACAAGGGGGCGTTATGGCCCACTTTGAGAAAGACTGCTCTAACCTAACCCATCTGTACCTACTTAACCTAACCACAGACCTTGATGATGGCTTAATATTATGGTATTATCGAGCTAGATCTGATTTACACACCACATTTAATTTTTCGCCTTGTTACTATGGTATATGGTGAGAAAGTGTAAACATATGTGTTTGTCGTTCACTGCCCTGTACATAGTGGTAGACATTATGTGAGCTGACTTTGAGTGCAAGTCAACATATGTTTAACTTATTCTCTTAGATTTAGGTACCTTACGTGTGCACAGAAAATTAAAAATATTTTTTAGTATCAAAACTATAATTCCTACTACACAAAGTGTGACCAGCCTATATATCTACTATGACCAGGTAATATTTCAGTAGCCAGACTTTATGTACACATATTATGTCGCCTATATTTCCTCAACTGGTGGCAAGTATACGCGAATTTAAAAAATAAGAAAGCCATAAATATAAATAATATTGACAGCTCGCTTTTTAATTTTCTTCGTGGCGCTAAATTTTATTCATCTTGAAATTGTTGTTTGTTGTCTTGTTAAAAGCTGTTGAAAGTGAGAAAATGGAGTGTCGTGGCGCAAGAAGTATCAAACAATTTGCTGCTAGGGAAATCTTGGCGTAAATATAAATATTTAGACTTTTTGTGTTGTATTAAATAGTGCTTAGGGGTCATTCATTAATTACGTATGGATACCTGTCGAAAAATCTGTCGTAATTAATGAATGGCCCATTAGTCGTAGAAAAACTATTGTATGCAACGTTGTATAATTGTGTCAAAAAACACTCGTAGCGTCTTTACTAGCGATCCCACGCCATACAACAGTTGCATAAAATACTATTATAAGCCAAGTCGAAATTCTCGGTAACTTTCAAAAGAGAACAATGAACATTTAACTGAATGATTCTAAAATTACAATGCAACCAATCACTTCAGGACGTGACAGGATTCTGAGAGGATTCGAAATTCAATCAACTCAATGTTTGTGCAGTGTGGATCTGGATGGTGAATGATTTCATCACTTCGTCGTGTTGATCTTTATTTTACAATTACATTAACCTTAAAAATTGACTTTAGGTAACTATTAAGAAGAATACCCCCAAGTATGTATGAACCCTTAAAATGGTTACGAATGGTGGCCACTCACATTAGGTACATAATAGAATTATTACCAAAATTTGTTTTCGTGTGGTATTAATAAACAAGTATTTATTAAGCCGATTTATCTGATTCGAGAAATCATTTCTAAGCGCCACACCGCATAATTTAAATACAGAATTACGAGTAAGCTAACAGTCCCAATGCTTGACAGCTTAATTCCAATCATGGACTCCCTGTTTGTAAGGTTGAAGGTGCCAACTAATAGGACAGTGTCAGGCACTGGGACATTTACCTGGTATCGATAATCCTACTAGTCGATATGAAAACTCGTATTTAGTGAAAGTGTATCTGTATTCCACTCTATGACTTCCAGATTCCAGAACAATTAAAAACCGTTTGAGAATTTCTGGCTATTTCTGAACAACTTAATTCATAATAAGTAATAACATTTTATATTTTACTTAAATCCCGTGCAAAGAGACCATTCTGCATAATATCGAACATTGAACAAAAAGCGACTGGGTTCTGTTTGAAGCAAACAAAAAAGATAAATTAAAGTGCCAGTTATATAGTGAAGCCCCGGCACGAAAACCTGCTAAAATACATAAAGTACGGGTGAATTTTTGAACTTCAAAATATTTTGCTAATCCAAAGGTTTTCCTGCGTTTAGCCGACTACCACCTCTGATGGCTTTAGGAGAACCGGAAATATTTTAGCTTTTAAAGCTTCACTAGAAACTGAGAGTAAATTATGTGAGATGCTCTAGACCTGGCGAAATATTAATTCGATAACATTGTTGACTTTATTTTTGAAGGTATAAGCAAAAAGTTTGCAAACTTCAGTGGGAATATGTTTGAATTACAATACCGAAGTGCTATAAAGGTGTAGATAGATTGAGGAACACGATGCACCTCGTAAAAACTTCTACTTGGTTGTTTGTTGTTTTCACTCTTGACAGAGTGATCATGGTCATTATTTCAAGTGCTACCAGGCAAGCCTCCATTCCTCTCGGACAGCCGCCTTCCTTATGCTTGCATGTAGTCCATCTACTGCAGCTTTAATCTGGTCTGTCCATCCCATTGGTAATCTGCCTCGTGGCGCGTGGCCGGCTGGCTGGTACCAGGCCACGATACAGATTCAAGCACTCAAGGGCTATAAAAACTTACTGCTTTTGTATTCACAAATGTGGTAGATAGCATCGCTGTGAGAAGCGCTGCCAGGCTCATCAACACTATAATGTGACCCATAAATGTATATATACATATTAGTCATAATAGATCTCTCGCCCTTTTATTGGTTTTCTTAAGTTTGACAAACATCTTGATGAACCAATTTATTTTTATCTGTTACCGCGATTTTGTGTTACGCTGCCAATTTATGTTAAGCTGTGATTTGCACCATGTACCACTACTTTATTTTGTCTAGTTATATCTGGGACAAACTGAAGGCGGTTTAACGCAAATTTTCAGAATGACACCCGCTGGACCGGAATTCGACTAGGCAAATAGAAGATACAATAGCAAGGAAATAGCAAGGAGATATGACTATTTTGCTATTCCAGTGGCTCAAAAGTAACATTGATATCACCTTTGAATTGCTAATCTAGCATTTCGTTATATATTTGTCGCACGCTAATAGACTTACTAATCTACTGCAGTGACGGCAAGATTTTAGTGAGCAGATGTATAATATACCCTTTATTAATTCGAAAGTTGTGGGTAGTAACGCCGGTGTAATTAATTCATCAACATAATCATTAGTGCTGATTATAACAAATATACTACCTATTTCACGATACTCGTCACATGAGGTAATAGAAAATTGTATACAAAATAATACCTCACAAGGCAACTCCAGTTACTTAATTTCCTTAGGTAATTATTAATGAACATATTTCGTATTTTCAGACAGAGGCCGAGCGAGAATGGTTCGCACAAAGAGTTGAGAGTGGCGAGGATGCGATAGACAATGCACGCCGTAAAGAAATTGTCAGAGAGCTGCTGGAGTCGCAAGCGTGGGATAAGTTCCTGATGACCAAATACCCCACAGTCAAGCGGTATTGTGGAGAGGGGGCGGAGTCGTTACTTACATTCTTTTCGACGTTGTACGGCCTTACTACTGCAGGTAGAACATACACCGTGCTTTTTTTTATTTCCTTTAATTTGAACAGATGGTAGTTAAGTTACCCGTCAATACCAACAACTATTCCTATGCACTGCACTGCACTATTAGTATTACTGTTTGTTTTTTTTTTAACTTTAACTGTTCAATACGCAAGCTATATAAAGTTAATAACAATCTCACTTAACAATTAGTCTATTAACTTCACGTACTTAAACTCTTTGGCGTTGAATATGACTTCGTTTGTTTATTAAAAGAAAAAAACACAGAGAAATTGTGCAGGCTCATAGACTTGTCGGGAGACATGTTCGTTTCCGATATGCCTCCCTATAGGAAAACTTATTCGTATTGGCGGCTACTACCAACTGTTAAAATAAAAAACGCAGTGTACCATATTATTCTATTTTAAATATTTATTTGAACGTGTACGCGATGCTAGAAACATGTCTCAAAAAATACGAAATATAATTAAATATGTTTAAACCTTTAGCAGGTATGAAAATGAAAGTAACGAAGCTCGTACCCTTTATTTTCCCGGATTAATTTTAGCCGGGACGAACTCTAGTCATGTTTGTACCGCAACCCACCATTATGCAATTACGTATGCGTAAGACGTACTCGTAAATCGGCATCTTCAACTCAAATATTTGAATAGTTAACGAGCGAAATTCTACGCAGCAGTAATAATAGTTAATTGTCCATTTGCTATTTCTAATTTCATGCCGAAACGTTTTTTAACCAAGGAAATAACTGTAACACCGTTATTGTGGTGTTATGAAACCAATAAAAGACGACCATTTGTTGTTGATCGGTTGGCCAAAAAGGATTAATAATTGTAGGGACACCTAAGGTAATGCCGTTTCAACTTTATGCTGGGTATTAAATAGCGACTAATGTAGTCATGAAAAATATGTTATGCTAGTGGTTAGTGTATAACAAAAAAATAAAACCGACTCCAAAAAAAAACTAAAAAGTAAAAAAATAACGCCATAATTCAGTTTATTCAATTTACTTACAAGTAACCGTTTGTATACTCAATCTATACAGTATATACAATTAATCTTATTTTGGCGTCGTTGCCATATAAAGAATGTGTAAAATATTGAAAATTGACGATTTTATTAAGTTGTGACACGATGACACCGACTACAAAATAACATTAATTGTATATACTGTATATATTGAGTATACAAACGGTTACTTGTAAGTAAATTGAAGAAACTGAATTATGGCGTTATTTTTTTACTTTTTAGTTTTTTTTTGGAGTCGGTTTTATGTTTTTGTTAAAAAGTTTATTTATTTTACACTTTTTAGTTACTCGTTACTTAAAAGTGTATCTCGTGACGATTCGAACAAGCCCAAACACGGCTATCTAGTGCCTACCTTCCGGCTCCATCATCAAATCAATTCGATGGTACCATTCTCATGAGGAACATTTTAGTTTGTGACTATGAAGTTGCATAGCTAAATTAATCAAGATATCTTATCGCCACCCGTTAATCATTTATCATTGAGGAGTTCCGATGGCATTCCGTGGTCTTCTTCATCAGTTCCACTTCACCAATTTACACTTTTTGAATGAAAATGCTTATTATGTTTCTTATAATACCAAAATCGCCATATGTATGCTTACAATATTTGAGGAGTTCCTCCAATTCCTCGTGGATTGCATCATCAGATCTTCACCAGAATTATATGGGACCAACTTGGAAGTACCTCCTGTAAAACAAAAAAAAATTGAAATCGGTCAAATAGTCTTTAAGTAATCGGTAAACATCCATAAAAAAAAAAACATTCCGTCGAATTGAGAACCTCCTCCTTTTTTTGAAAGTCAGTTAAAAATATTTAAAGTAAAGTAAAATATTTAATACTAGTAAAACAATACTAATTCCAAATGTTTCTTGAAACGAGGAAAATTAGAAAAATAAAGTTAAATTGTTTCATTCCTAATATAACTAAGGCTATAAGTTATTAGATTTTTATCATTGGGATGAGTAACAAAATGTCATGCATTGGCATACCATCATTTTGAATGGACTAATCGTGTATATCTTTTTGCAGCCGATTACTTAACGTTGTTGTAACGTATGTCTGACGATGTTCTATCTATACCATGTGATCAAGGGTTGTTTTATTTTTATTGAATTGGATGTTAGTTTACCTACTGATTAGAAACGATGTTCATAATTCGTATTACAGAAGGCGTCCAGCACGTGGTCTTGGCGATGGCGCACCGCGGCAAGCTGAACGCGCTGACAGGCGTGCTGCGTTGCCCTCCCGTGAAGATATTCCACAAGTTCAGCGGACAGCCAGAGTTCCCTGTGGAGGCTGGTGCCGCCTGCGACATATCCACTCATCTCAGTAAGGATCTACTACCGTCAGTCGAATATACGGTGAACCATTAAAAAAACAAAACAAAAAGATGGCTTTATGAGTTTGACGCCTTTCTTTCTTTCCTTTGTAATTCAATTGATGAACTAATTTGTATACAACGTGAAATAAAAATAAAAAAACAGTTTTACGGGAATATTTCTTAATTACGTATCAGGTCAACTGGTTCGACGACAAATTGCATCTCTGAGTTCAAGAAAATATTAAATTATTTTGCTATTGCTCTTAAGTAATATCAGTCAATTTCATTTTACCTATGTTGTTGAATTATTAAATAACGTTTCGTTTGATTTCTTTTCACAGCAGGTTTCCAATAATTTCTAATTATCGTGTTCGTAGAATCATTGGTGATGTTTTTGCAGGCGCTTCGGTCGATATCGTCGTGAATGGTAAATCAGTTCGGTTTTCTCTACTCAACAATCCATCTCATCTGGAGGTAATTTTAATTTTGTTTTAAATGAAAAGTAGGAAGGCTGAAATCAAATCATGCACTTTGTAGTACAGGGCATAACTACAGATACGGATTAATTATTATAATAACCTATTGAACATTCCTATGTGACAAAAAATATATTTTAGCTTTCTGAAAATGGGTTATGATGACATTTTGATTCAAAATGCAATAACGTAAATTAGTAGCGTATTCCAAATCTTTGTATTACATAGGACTTTATTATCCATTTTATCGTATCTTGTATTCCAGTGATACTCTTACAATTTCATCGGAAACACAAAGAGTTATAAGTTTTAACTAATAACAATTCAGTTCAACATTTTCTTTGATATTTTCGAACCCATACTTTGGTCGCCTTTACGTTTAAATGTAGATTAGTCTCTCAAAATACGACATCAAATTTTCTCATACTTAATAAGAAACGAAAATGTAATGTTTTCCTAGGTTTTTGTTGAATTCGCATATTCGTCGTACGATGGGCCTGAACCCACGAATCTTTGAAACGAAAGAATTATAATATATTAAATAATATTCTCTTTGAGTTCAATTTCTGGGACCTGAATTATAAAAAATGTGGAAATGAGGCATAAACACAAATCAGAATAATCCCAGCAGTTAAAGTAAACGTCACAGTGGTTGACACTGACTTGTTAGTTTACACTTGCCACCTTCAATGTGCCTATTTTTCGGGCACTATTAGTTTAAAGTGTATACCTGTGTGTCTGTCTGTGCCATCGTAGGTCCCGAACGGAAGGTCCGAGTTTTGTCTAGTTTGTTTTGTTTGAGTGCGACATGATTGAGAGTACCTATTTTTAGCTATGAATGAGCCAATTTCAGCGTCAGATCTTTCCAGCCATTAATCCTGTCAGCTCGTTTTAAAGCGATAATAATAACTTGAACCTGAAGTAAATATACGTTTTAGAAAAAAAACTATTGTCAATAAAGACACAAAAATTAGTAGACGACCGATTTATCATACGTTGTTTAGGAATGGACAACATTTATTTTGCTTCCTAATTTTATCGAACTATCTAATAATGTTTGTCTAGTAATAATGTTTACAAAATTACGAGAAACGTACGTACGTATTTTGTATTTTTTTTTTTTTATAATTGTAGGCAAATTTTAATAAAACAAAATTATCTCATTATATTTATAAGGGCCTAAGCGCAATTCCAGGACGAGTAAATTTATAAATTCTCCAACTAGTTTATATCTAGAGATGATGAAAAGCGTTACAGTACAATTTCAATCACCGTGACTCTCGTACAAGTTGTAAAAAAACACTGTGATTTTGTTACCCACGACGAACCCCTGAGTTGTCACGTTAAGGTTACTTTCTGTAATGCAGTCAGATCATTATAATAATTCTACCGTGATTTTATCACACTTGTTGCTCACATAGCCTTTGTGATTTTGTAGCGTTCCCTCGTGACTAGTCACAATTATACTTTTCAAGACGGCCGATCACTGTGATTTTATCGTGACGTTATTATTACTCGCCATTAGTTTGATACAAATGTAAACTGCCAATATGTCACGTTAAAACTTTTTATAATTGCCAAAAAAAAATTAAGCAAAGGAATTAACTTTTACCGCCATTTGGTAATAATATCTTTTTATTTTTAACTAGCTTCTGCCCGCGACTTCGTCCGCCTTAAATTCGTTTATCGCGGATAAGTGTATTTTTCCGGGATAAAAAGTAACCTATGTCCTTCCCAGGGACTCAAACTATCTCCATACCAAATGTCATCCAAATCCGTTCAGCGGTTTAAGCGTGAAGAGGTAACAGACAGACAGACAGACAGACACACTTTCGCATTTATAATATTAGTATGGATTAGTGGTAATATAATTCCAAAAATAATGTTAATGTAATCAGAGAGCCCAAATCTATCCGTGATATTACAATTGTAGTCACTTTCAAAAAATTTAATGTTGTCAATTCACCATATAAATTATCTTTCTCTAACAGACATTTCGTTTACAGACTCCTGTAATTGCACAAAATTTCAGCTTAATCGGACACCAGAAATTGGTCAAGAAAAGCAGATTACAAATGAAGAGAACACATAAAAGATTTTTAGTAAAGACATGATACAAAACTATTTATATTTGCAGGCCGCCAATCCGGTGTCAATGGGAAAGGCACGGTCGAAGCAACGGCAGTTAAAGGAAGGCGACTACTCGGCTGACGACTCCTCGAAGTTTGGAGACAGAGTGTTAAATGTGCAAGTAAGCCTTCCTGAAGTTAACCCCTTTGCGATTTCATTTAAGTGTCGTTCTTCGGGAATGTTGAAAACTTTTTTTTAATACTCGTACAGGTGCTCAGAGTGGTAAAGCCTGACAAGTTCCTATTTAGCCCTCGCCATGTTGCGGATTTTCAGTGGAACTAATTTATTTTAATGGGAATGTTTTATTTGACAACTGACGTTGGAAGTCATTGAATGTCACCGATGTAAACAGAACGAAAATAATTCTTCGTATTTCAGAATATTAATCTATTTTGCAAATCAAAATGCCCAAAAAAGTTTACAATGATGCAAAAAAAAATACATTTTAAATACATTCAAATGGTTGCGGCAGAAAAAGGACAAAAGATTCAGCAGCATTCCAGTAAACAATGTTTTGAAATTAGTTGTGTAAACAATGAATCCTAAATGAATAAAGAAGTAACTTTTATTAAGTTCTATAAAAGTTACTTCTTTATTCAGTAAGAGTAATAATTGTCATAAAACAATTATGTAATCTATTCTTTGGACAAATAGTTCTGGTATTCCAATGTTCTCGTGTCGAGTGCCAGCCCAGAAGACCATCAGCGCGCGCAGGTCGGTGCATCGATTTTGTTCTTCAAAGTGGCGCCCTCTGTTCTCCGAAACCGAGGCTTTCCCGCCCGGATATTGACGCGCGTACGATGTTGCCAACAGTTGTTGGCATGACGGGTACTGATACTCATAGTGCAGTTGTAATGAACTGGTTAGCTTTGTAAAGCCTGACAACAGTTTATTTGACCCTCACCATTTTGCGGATTTTCAATGGTACTAATTTCTTTTACTGGCAACAAGTACTCTTTGACAACGAACGTTAGATGTCATCGAATGTCACCGATGGAAACAAACAGTAAATATCTACGAGTATATTCAAATATAAACCGTTTTATTACAAAAATGCCAAAAAAAACCTTAGATGCGGAAAACTTGTAGTGAATGCAATCAAATACTTACAGCTTAAAAAAGATGAAGGATTACAAAGCATTCCAATAACCAATGTTGTAAAGTTGGTTGTTGACATAACCGGTATTGACATTTTATAGTGCGGTTGTATTGAACTGGTTAGTTATTTGGTTTAAACTTTAATATTTCCTATAATATTTCATTTAAGGTTTATGTAGATTGATTATTTTGTATTATTTTGAATTCAGTCTATATCATTTAATGATTTAAATTTTTAATAAATTATTATCGTATAGGAAGAAACTCAAGATAATTGGAGCAATTGCTGTGACCATGTTAAAATTGAAGATGTTTTTATAGGAATAAAGGCCCTATAATCGAATCGGGGACTGAAAGTTTTATAATCGAGGTTTGTGGTCCTGAAAGCAACACAACATCTGAAGAAAATCAGAGTTCGTCAGAGTCAGAAAACGAAGAATATTATAAATATTGAATATTTAGAATCAGATTCTAGTCCGTCGCACAGATCTTATTCAACGGTAATGTCATTCCCGTTTCCAAACAGGTCAAGGATCTAGGCTTAGTTTTGGACTCCAACCTTTCATGGAATCGTCAACTTACGGAGGTAGGTCGGAAGGTTTAAAAAATGTCGCCCAGTAAACACCAAAAAGATACTTGTACAGACTCTGGTGTTACCTCTCATAGATTATGCTGATGCGTGCCTCACCAACATTACCCAAGACTCCCTCAATAAGCTAGATCGTCTCCTTAACAATGGCATACGTTTCATCTTCGGCCTTCGTAAATATGACCACGTTTCATTCTTTCGCCGTCAGCTCAATTGGCTTCCCATACGTGGTCGCAGGTCTCTTAGAATCCTTTGTTTCCTGTTTTCTATCCTGTTCGAGTCTTCCGCTCCAGGATACCTCAAAAGCAAATTCGCTTTTCAAACTCCCCGTCCAGGCTGTGAACTACGTTCCTCCCGAATTCTCAAACTTTCAATTCCTTCACACCACACCGGTTTCATGTCAAATTCTTTTGCCGTTCAGGCAAGCTGTCTCTGGAATTCGCTCCCTCTATCTATCAGACAAGCCCCAAGCAAGGTAGTTTTCAAGCGGATGCTACGTAGGCATCTGCTGGAACTAGAACTCATGTAGCGTCCATTTTCCATGCAGTAGCTGGTATATTTTGTATTTATTATTTATATGTAATATATATATATTGTATACCATATATAATATAGGTATAAGCAATTATGTATGCATTATTTGCTTGTGTATCCTAACGCTCTCAGTACTGAATGTTTTTCCCCACTGCACCATTTTCATGCTTCTCTGTTTGGCCCTATGGTTGACTGGTAGAGAATGCCTTTTGGCATTAAGTTCGCCATTTGTACTTACTTTTGTTTTGTGCAATAAAGTTTAAATAAATAAATAGGTAAATTGAAAGAACCGAATTCTACGTAAGCAATGTTTTGACATTATACGACTATCAACATGAAGCCAATGCCCACTACCCCGACTCAGGATGACGTATGCTGTTATTAATTATTAGATTTATTAATATGTATATTAATTATTAGATTTTTTTTCTCATTCAAGGCGTCTGTAGTGCTACAATGATTTAGGAACTGACTATAGGAAATTGGAGTAAATGCTGCGACCAGGTAAAAAAATAGAAGACAGATATAGGACACATGCTCCTGTAATCGAATCACAGACCAAAAGATTTATAATCGAGGTTGATGGTCCTGACAGTGACTCAACAACTAACGAAAGTGAAGATACGAGTATATCGGAGCCAGAATGTGATAAATATATGGATGTCAAGTATTTAGAATCTGATTTTGACGGAAAGGTAATTATTCATATTTAATTATCAACTAGACATGCTCTTCCGATTACATAATTGTATATTTCACTCGTTCTTGCACGATGCCAATACACACTGTCCCGACTATTCATGACGTACACATATTATTGTCATATGTAAGCTGTTTGTAGCGACACTATTTAAGGGCTAAATAGGAACTTGTCAGGCTTTACTTTTTCCAGCTGCGTATCATGCGGATTAGTTTTTTCGCACTACGAGTACTTTTTACTTCTCCAATTTATTTAAATTTTCTATTGTTCCAATACACACATTCAAGAAACGTTCAATTACTATCTGTGTTTTTTATTACGTAATTTTTGGCAACTCATATATGCCCAGTGGGTCGTTTTTTACCCAATAATGCAGATTTTAGAAAACGCGCCCGTTTTTTAATTTATATTAAAAAAGTGGCGCGAAATAAAGTCATAACCCTTTAAATTTTACAACTTTACAATAGCTTAAAAAATATTGAACACACAAGTTTTCAAAAATAAAGTTGGGTGATAGAGTATTAACAATGACGGGAAATGCGTATATGACTGACCGCCAGCTACAAAAGTTTAAAAGAAGATTGTTGTCATATATTTGATATAGTATTACGAATATGAGTGACCCGATGAACGCTAGCTTTCTTACACTTTCAAACCTAAAGTAAAGTTCTTTATTTAACAAAAATACGAATTACTATAACTTAATATATAGGTAGGCAATAACTAAAGGCTCGCCGCCTTGGTTCTTGCGTGCCATCTGTGTTTATAGTAATGAATAAATGATTTGGCACCTACTTCAAAAGGTGATTCAAATATGATCCGTACCGTACATTAAACATTATTTTTGGCTTTTTAGTTTATTTTGAAGTCGGTTTTTTTTTAATTTAAAAATGTTGTTAACGTATAATTGACTTTTTTCGCAAATGTATTAGAAAAACGTTGTTTGATACACGTATGGAAGTGTCATGTTCTCAAGTAATCGGCTCGTTACATGACATCTCAGAGTACTATTTCGTTCATTAGCTTTTTACCCGAATGCGTCTGAAGAAGGGCTACATTTTTTGAGTGTGTGTAAGAATTATACGAGTTATCATCGATGTCGTACAAGGGTAGTAATAGCTTATGGACAGAATCTAAGGACAACATAATTATGAAGTTTCTACCGACAGGATTTAGGATGCTCCCTGCTAGATCACGAGTATAATGGTGAACAGCAACTTCAAACAAATACCTTCATCATTTTGCCACTAACCCGGATCTAAGGCAATTTTGTGTACCTTTTCAATATTGAGTTGGGATATTTTGCGTACTTTTTTATTTATTTATCCAAAAGCCATTATTGTATGTATGTTATATCAACACAGCATGATTTATTACGTTGGTATGTTTCGAGACATATTTTCAAAGGTATTTTTCCAACTTTATTAAATTATGAAAATTCTGTCCTTCTACCAAGTACCTACTATGCTTTGCTACAATTTGGAATGATATTTATTATAGCTCTTCAAAAGTCAAAGTGTTTATTTGCATAAATTGCTGTACATAATTTATATAGGCTTCAAGGTACGCTATCGTTATTTAATCTTCAATAACGATAAAAAATATTACGCTTTAATTTGGCCTAATTATACGAGTACAGTCAGTTGCAGAGTTATGGGCTGTAAAACAACTGACCTTGACTTTTTTTTCTTGTTATTTTAAAACAATACAATACTGTCGATATGAAAAGAAAATAATGCAACTAGCCGCTTAAAGAGGACTATTAAATACAGGCGTTCAACTCCTATATCTTCAGTCGGTCAGCTGTTACCGATGTGTAATTAAGCAATTTTAAGGCCCTTCTACGTATATTTCTTCCTTTATTTTCAACTACTGGTTCACAGATCCACGGAGATGCAGCCTTCACGGGACAGGGCGTAAACCAGGAGACGCTGATGTTGTCCCGCGCGCCGCATTTTGACGTCGGGGGATCCATTCACGTCGTCGTCAACAATCAAGTAAGACAACACATTTTTTGAGTGTTTTACGTTAAGGATTGCGAAAGTGCTGCATTGCCCCCTACGGTAAGAGATTCACGGGGCGAGGCTATAAGTAAAGGGTTTGGAAATTACACTATGCTGAATTTAGCATCCTAAATGGGGTGATTGGGAGGTGAGTTAAGCCTCTCACTCGAAACGTACTGCTGCTTCCCTGTCGGTCACTAAACAGGGTAGTTTCATGGGTAAAAAAAAATATTTTAATTAGGCTATCAGTTAGATTATCAAAACATATTGGACTCGTATTTTGTCTTTTGTCAATCAAACAAAAAAAGATATAAGATAAAGCGCTTCAAAGTTTGGGAGTGGGGCGCATGTAGGGCCTGCTCCCGGGAAATACCGGTTCTCAAATTCCTGGGAAATCCCGGGAATTCCATGGTGTGGAAAGAACCGGTACCAAAGATTCCACCCCGGTTCTCCCGGTTCTTTTTTTAACTACAAAAATGCGTTTTTTTGCCCAGCTGCATGACACATATTTTTGACAAATATCTATGTATCTTAGTGGTTCTTTATAACTTAATAATAATTACGTATTTTAAATTTTAATGATTGAGGTGTTGTAATTGTAAGGAATTGGCAACTTTGTAGCTGCGAGCTATTTAGCGAGAGCGTAATTACATCTTCCTTGTCTAACGCGTGGACTCGTGATTTGTTATATGTTGAGGATTGTGGACTTGTGATTGTGAATATAAAGTGAGACGAAATGCAAAAATAGCTCCAGAATCTATGTGAGCGACGCAAATTCGGTTCTGTATAATGTTTGTCAAAGCTATGGAGCATGCGAGGTGAGCGAGGTCGCAGGGGAGGTAAGCCGTTAGTTTACCGTCCAGTAACAAATTAAAAAGTCGCGAAATGCGATATTGCCAATTTTTGTGAGTTAAGTGAACCCCGATCCCCCACAGTCTAGTTACGGAGAGACTGATTACAGAAACTATGAAATCGACATTATTTGTTTTATTATATGATATGAGGCCAGAGACCTGCACAAGAAAATCTGCTCTGTGACCAAAACTTTATCTCCCAACTCCTAGGCCATTGAGGATAGGGAAGGCAGAGTACGCTGTGAGTTAGAAACGTTTGGAAAACCTATTACCAGACCTGGTTCTTCGATAAAGAATCTGAGAATTTTGCGAACACTGTACGCAAGAATGAATCTGAAGTAGCGCCAGGCATTCTGGAATCTGAAGTCAGAGCAGCCATCAGGCATCTTAATAATGGAAAAGCTACTGGGAATGATAAAATTCCACTCGAAACCATACGAATTTTTGGAGAAGCTGGTGTTACCATTTTTCACAGACTGTAGTAAAAAATGGAAAACGGGAATTTGCCCAAAAGAATGGACTCACACGGCATTCATTCCGCGTCATAAGAAGGACTCAACAAAAAAATGCAACAACTAACGCCTTATTGCACTGATCTCCCATGCCATTAAGATCATGTTACACATCCTTAACAAAAGGCTGAAAAGCTTCCTGTCTAAGGAAATAGAGCCAGAATAGGCCGGGTTCGTTAAAGGCACAGGAACCCGAAAGCAAATATTGATTGTCCGCCAAATTATCGAGAAATCTCTGGAGTTCAACAAACCATATATGCTTTGTGGACTTCTCGAAAGCATTTGAATCCGTGACATGGCCTAAACTCTGGGACGTCTTGTTACAAATGGGTACTCCGAAACACCTAGTGCAGATGCTGAGACGCCTCGACGAAGATGGAACGGCATCAGTGAGGGCAGATGAACTCTTCTCGAACAACTTTCACCGTAGTGCTGGAGTGCGACAAGGGTGCATAATTATGCGCATAACCCTTGAAGACTGGTCAGACGGTGTTACAATAGGCCAACCTACGCTATGCCGACGACAACACCTTGTTTGTCCCGCGCCAATACAACAACTCTCGGATGGTCAGCTCATGACCAAAAGAGACAAAAAGACCAATAAAAAAAAACACCTTGTTTGCCTTTAGCAAAAGCAGCATGGAAGAACTTCTCTTAAAAATGGATAGTGTCAGTTTGGAGTTTGGTTTGAAACAAACCCAAGATGATGATAGTCGACAGAGCTAACAAAAACTTGCAAAACGTAACACAAATAGCTAACTGTGACGTCCTGCAATCCTATGTGTACCTTGGGGCTTTAATCTCGAATCAGGCAGATGGCAAGAAAATATGGAGAAACCGAAACATAACGAAGGCAACAAAGATCAGGTTCACAAGAACATTAGTTTTCTTGGCATTTTCTTGTACGCTGCTGAGACATGGACTCTGAGGCAGACCGAAACCAAAAAGGTAGACGCCCTAGATATATGGTGCTGGAGGAAAATGCTTGGGGTACCGCATAATCGCTTCCATCCTTGAAGAACTGGGCATCAAAGAACGTCTGTCTAGGATGGTGCAAAGGCGAATCCTCAAATATTTCGGTCACGTAAAATGGGGCAATAGAATGCCTAGTCGTGCAAGGGAAGGTGGAGAGGAAAAAGCCGCGGGGCAGATCGCCAATGCGATGGACAGACCTAATAAAGGCGGCTGTTGGTGGGCCGCTACATCAGTGCATCCGGATGATTGCAAGCAGGCAGAGGTGGTGGGAAGTGGTGCGACGAGTGCTGTCAGCTGCCAAGGGTGTTACATGATAACCACGACCACTCTGGCAAGAATGTACCGACAAAGAAGATCCCAGTTTTAAGAAACGACTCTTAAACACATTTTTAATTTATATGTTGAAAAAACATATAACAAAATAGCATATTTTTTGTAATATAAGTACTGCGTCATGGTTTATTTAGATTTCATTATGTAATGAGCAATTCTTAAAACAAACATACCTGGTACCGAGGAACCGGGAAGAACCGGGAATCCCGGTTCCGGTCCTGCCAAGAACCGGGAAATGAAATTCTTGGAACCGGATCCGGTACTGCAGGCCCTAGGCGCACGCCCTGCTAAAAACTGTCGCACGGCGTGACGTCACGGGGAACGATAACGGGCAATATCTTCATCATTTTTGTAAAATTGACAAAAGAAAAAATAAGTGTCCAATATTTTCTGATAATCTAACCGACGGGGATAATTCAATTTTTTTAAGGTAACAAGCCTATTGAGCATAGTGTATTAAGCGTTTTATAGTGAGACCGTTTAACTGAGACGTCGCCCGCGGTAAGAGAGAGGCGCCAAGAAATTGGAAGGACGGAACCGGTTTTTTACCGATACATATAAGTATTGGTTTACGCTTATGTTTATTAATTAACGACTTCCAAAGGGGTACCCTGCGAGTTGCTCATCAATTCCACCGTCGAAATCGAATTCAGCTTTAGCAATATCTCGTTTACTGGCCCTGGAAGCAGCATTTAATTTGCGTTTCGCATCAGATATGTTAGGATCCTTATTGATACGGGCCGTAGTCCAAGCTCATACAAAGCTTGCCTTAAAAGTCTGGCTTCCTTGCAGGGCCGATTAAACCAGACCAGGGCCGTTTTTTGGATCCTTATTTAGTAAATTGTTGATTGTTTTAATTACTCTTTACTCTACTGGTGCTTTCCAATATTATGTTATTTTACACAATGTGGATTGTTCTTTTTTAGTTTATAGACAAAAATAATATTATAATCAGTATATCTTAAATAAAAAAACATTCCAACGTCTGTTTTACTTCGAAGTTCCAATACCGGTAATTTACCGGTTTATTTGAAGTACCCAAGTCGGTAAATTACCGGTTTCAAAATTATGCCGGTAATTGCATTCCCTAGCCACAAGGGTTTAACATGGGAAGCGGGCGGCTAGGGGTTCTGCCGTGCGTGTCCAAACCCTTCATAGCATCGCCCCGCGATTTCGCAATCACGAATTTCTTACCGTAGTCGACGACTCAGCACTTTCGCAATCACGAATTTCTTACCGTAGTCGACGACTCAGCACTTTCGCAATCACGAATTTCTTACCGTAGTCGACGACTCAGCACTTTCGCAATCAGGAATTTCTTACCGTAGTCGACGACTCAGCACTTTCGCAATCACGAATTTCGGAGCGCTACTCGCGTAGCCGCTGACATGGGAAAATACGTATGTTGCGAAAACTTACTAGCGTATTCAAGACGGATGCCTCACGTATTATGAAAGGGGCGTGTCTGGATGTTTACCAATAACAAAAATTACAGTACCGGACGCACCGACGCTTGTTATATAAATGTGTTGTACTGTCTGTTATTTCATTCAGATAATGAAAATGTTATTACTTATTCAGTAACACGATATTTAATTCAGCATACAGACCAAGTACTGTAACACCTGGCTAGATTCATAGATTTTTTCAGCTAAGTATACATATGGATACAACTAATGGCCTGCTGAAGGACGGGTTCGCTAAATACGCGTACAATACGATAGATAGAGGAGCCTTTTTTTGGTAGAGGCCTATGATCTTCATTGGACATGTAAAACCTCGTTTCGCTTAAATAAATTCCAATCTAATTGTCAGCTCCAACAACAAGTATAAAAACATACAAGGTTAGCAGGAACTTTAAATATAAAGAACATTTAATGTAGGTATGTATACTAACAATCTCAAACCAAGCTCTTTGAATATTTTAAAACAAAAGTTTTTCATTCGAGTAATATGGAAATTATTTGCTTAACTTACTTTGTAAATATGGAAAAGTAAAATAGGATACAATTTTAAATACTTAAGTGTTTATTCAGATATGTTCGTGTCTCAAATGCTTGAGCGACATAACTTGTTAATATTATAGTCTGGTTTTCAAAATAGAAAAAAATAGGTAAATTATCAAGTGCTAGTAAGACAGGCGCACACGTGTCTACAGGTCTCCGTACTATGTACCAATCTACACAATGAATACCTACATAGATCAATGTCGTAAGTAGGGAATTACATTATTATGTTAAAAACTGTTTTCTTAATGCGGTCTCTTATTTATCATTTGTTAAAATGTCCTCCATAGTCCCTAACGCCTTTTGTGTACTGTTTTAACTAGGTAGCTATTAGATCCAAAATGTATCTTTATTAGGTAGTGCAGACCGACGGATAGCATAGCTTTGTAAGTAGAAAGAGATTAATAAGCCTAACTCCTCGCGCTGTCGGAACAAATTATTCATACGTGAGTCTACAGAGATCTACAAAATTATTTATATACAAAGCTGTCATGCTGCAGTCGCTGCAAATGTGCAACTCCGCATTGTTGAAGTAATGCAATTACCTTGCATAACCAGACGTTAATGCTGAATACTTGTACACTGACTACGTCGATATTGAAAACATTATACTGTGTTTTTGGATACCTATTTAACTAAATGTAAACAAAAAATGTCATGACTCGGGTTACGCAGTCAGTGTTATTCTGCCACATGTACAAAAGATTGCCCACCTTGATTGGCCGAAAGACCCGAGTCTCGTGGTGTCACTGTTTAGTTGAACAACTAAACAAGAAAACTTCCTCATTAAAAAAATTACATGAATTAATAGTTTAAAAAACACTAGAAAAACACGCTTTACAAGACTTTTCTAAAAAGTCCAAACACAGCTATGATACGATGTTCCATCATGAAGTTCCAGTTCATATGTTCCGGCTCCATCATCCAGTAGCATATTATTATATTGTCATCAGAACTACATACAGCTGCCAATTTTCATGAAGCTATGATCCTTGGAAGATGGTTAAATTAGTTTCCTTAGATGCCATTACATAGTTACATACAGGTCGACCTAATAAAAGCGTGTTAAAAAAGGAAATGCAATTAGATTTCTATGAAAATCATGATCTTTGTGATTATTAAAGTGAATTTCTTCATTAATATGCTTATAAAAAATTCTTGTTGTCATTAGCATATGGCAACTGTAAAGATCGCTCTGTTACGGTGAGAATTAGTTCCAGCAATGGCGCTGAAAGCAGAAAAGCCGGTTAAAATGTATAATGCTAAAATCTTGTAACAAATAGTGACAAAATTCGAGGACTCGCCAATTGGACTCCTTAGCTTAGTTGGTAGAGCGTGCCCACGGCAAGACACAAGGTACTAGTGCAAATCAAGTCGTGGCGTTGGATTTTTTAAATTATTAAAAAAATTGTATATATAAGAATCAGGCCTCGGAGTATTTTTAGCACGATAAGACTAAGGAGAGCTATGGAGTCTTTGTTAACATTAAAATTAAATTCATACTCATACTCATCCTCATTAATTTAATTAATAAAATAAATAATAGCTATAAAAAATACACCACCATCTTCATTGACGAGTAACAAATAATATGAAGGTAAACAACCCCATAGAATTAACAATCAATATACATAGAACACGTAGCTATAGGAATAAGTTCTTCAAAATCTTCACATGGTACGTGTACGTTGTTCATTTCATCAGTCCAGTTGTAAAATGTGTAAATAATTGAGACTTTTTCCATGTTCTCTGGAGTGAAACATGTTCTATGTTGGTCAAAAATCCACTTATGACACGAAAAAGATCTTTCCACATCGACTGAAGTTAAAGTAGCATGTTTTAGAACTTCCCCAAATTGTTGTGAGCTTGCCATCGTTCGTATTTCATTAATATCTGGGTTCCTTTCGAGAGCTTTTACAAATTTACCTCTAATTGTGTCAGGGCCGAAACATGTTAAAAATTGTGTAATGTCGTCTATCACTTGAAATGCTTGCTTTAATATTTGTACACTGTAATTTTGTAATAGATTCAACAATAACCTGATAATTGTCTTTAATAAAACTAAGCTCGTTTGGCAAGTTCATATCCATCAATGCGGTTTGGGCGTTTGCTATTGAGATGGCTTCTTTTCTTGAAAATTCAAAAACAATACTTTTTATTTGCTCATAATGATCCGCGTAGTAAAATGCAGCATTCAACCATGTCCCCCATCTGGTTATTACAGGCCGCGGCGGTAGGGGCACATCAGGGGCCATCGTCTTAAATATTCGTGTTCTCTGTGGCGATTTCAGAAATATCTTTTTTACATTTGATATTAAGGCGTTGACTCCTTCATGTTCTGATCTTATTTGTTCAGCAACACGATGTAGTGCATGCGCTAAACAAGTAACATGTTTCATGTTGATAAATTTCCGTTTTAAAATTTTGCCTGCGAGAAGCATATATGCAGCGCTGTCCGTGCAAAATATTAAAAAATTGCCAATGTTACCTTCGAAATCACCTTGCCACAAAAACATAAGACTATTTTCTACCACTTCAGCGATCGAGTTTCCATTGACTTTTCCTAATACCTTACATGATAGTAAGAAGGGTCGACACGAGGATCCTTGTAATGACTTCACTATAACATTGACAACGCAATTACCAATAACATCTACTGTTTCGTCCACGGAAAGCCACAGGTAATAATCTTTAAATGAGTTCCTTATTTTGTCCATAACTGGGGTGTAAATTTTTTGGAGATATAATTTTCTTAAAGATGATTCGTGTGGAAGTCTTTTATTCGTTATTTGGCAGCAATATTTTTCCATGAATTTTCGGAATTCGGGATGATTAAGTCTGTTCCAAGGAATGTTGCAGGTAACCAGGAACAAGCAGAAATCAATATAGAAGTCGCTTATAGCTCCACATTTCTTTTGGTGCTTGTCAGAATTAACATGTTTCAGAACGTTGTCCTTTTTCAATCTTTATTTAGAACTTTCACACACAGTGCAGTATATAACTGCTTGATCGGTATTATACTCTAACTCTTCATAAGGTTCTATCCAGCGCTGTATAAACGAAGAATGTTGGCGAGATTTTGTATTGTGTAGAATGCTGTTGACATGCTTTTATATAAAAGTGTGTCTTAATTGCGTGAGATGTACGTCACAAGACACACACGTTACTACACATTTTTCGTGATCGTATATAAGATCTTTGTACGGTTCAATCCAGTGCAAAATTTCAGATATTTGTGGATCCGTCATAATGAAATCAGCAATTTGTTCCGAAATTTGCCTTAAATGAATATATTGAAGTAACAAATAATACGTCTTAATATGTTGATACATGACATATGATGTCATTAAGTGCATTATCTAAAGCGGCCAGTGACAACGTATAGTTCTTTATCTCAACAGTAATTATAGTATGTAGGTACGTTAAGTACTTAAATAAAATATTGGAGCGATGACACTGCAATATGGGTAATATAATAATATTAACATACACATATACATATTATTACATTTTTATAATATAACATTTAATTAAATATATGTAAACAGAATTAATTACATTTAAGTAGTCTAAGTATTTATAAAACGATTCGGACGAACTTAATTAATGAGGATGAGTATGAGTATGAATTTAATTTTAATGTTAACAAAGACTCCATAGCTCTCCTTAGTCTTACCGTGCTAAAAATACTCCGAGGCCTGATAAGAATAAATGCAAACAAACTAAGTAGAAAAAGTCAATTTCAAAATTACACGGATCTTAATATGTTTTTTTGAGCCAACTGTATACCTGCTCGTATATAAAGAAAGGCAGACTTAGATTTAACGTGTAGTTTTTATTTAAGTTAACATGTCATTAACAACTTACAGAGATCCGTGAAATATGACTTTATGCAATTGACAGAAATCTTCTTTTCAAATAAAAATAAATGAATAAAATAAAAAATATTACGGGACAATTATACACAAATCGCTCTAGTCCCATGGTAAGCTCAATAAGGCTTGTGTTAAGGGTACTAGGCGACGATATATTTAATAGATATATTACTTGTATACATAGAAAACATCCATGACTCAGGAACAAATATTTATGCTCATCACACAAATATATGCCCTTATTACCGGGATTTGAACCCAGGACCTCAGCTTCGCAAGCAACGTTACTCCCACTAAGACAAACCGGTCGTCAAATGACACTAATACAGGTAATAAATAAGTAGTAGGTTATAATTATTCATTACTGGCGTGGCGCTAACGATGCACGCCGCCATGCCTGTTTTAAAGGCATTTGAGCACCATATCCATCTTGGAAAAAAAAATACAAACAGTTGAACATGGAACCTACTCCTTTTTCGGAATTCGGTTAAAAAAGGAAGGTTCTGCAGATAATGCACACGCATGTTCTTCCAACAATTTACACATATGAATGACTTCACTTATTAGGCACTACACAAGCTAATTCAGCTGCGTTCGGATTCGGAGCGTGCATTTGAGCCACTTCAACTCTATTATTCGGTCCGACACCTGGGCTTACGCTCCGAAGCGTCTCGTTCGAGGATTATATTATGCCGTTCAGTCCCACTCACTCAAATATTGAATAGTAGAAGAGTGAGAGAAATAGCACGATCGATACGGAGGTCGACTAATGTGCTTGGGAATGCACTCCTGAAACTCAATTTCCCCGCAACATTGTTACGGAAATGCATTGGAGAGTCCTTTCCTGTTTGTATTGCAATGTTTCCGAATATTCGGTGAATGGTTTGGTCATGTATACAGTCAGCGTCATAAATTGAAGTACACGCCTATACAGTCATCCGGCTGAGTTGCGTATCTATTTACTTTTATGTTTTATGAAATTATGAACCATGATTTGCAAATCCAAATTTTTCCAGAAATAGAGGTTCAAACCTCAGATTTTTATTGCACCTAGTGCAATGCTAGCTGCACGCAAACGAAATTTCATGTAACACGTCATCTTGCGAGTAATTAACATATTGGTAATTGGTAATGTAGAGGTATGATCTCAATAGAGAGCATGTAAAATTTGTTGTAATATACTATACACGCAAAAAAATACTATTATTAATATGGTCGACTTTATTTTTATGTTTATCTTTTAAATGCTGGTAGTAAAGCTAAACTACTACACGAATTAAAATAAAATTATACAGTCGCGGACAAAGAATAAGGTTTAGTATGAAAAACTAGAATATCTCCTAATATTATAGCTAGCGGTATGAAAACTGTATGTTGGGGATAATTCGAGAGGTAATAAAACAACATGTTCAAAACGTAAATTTCAAGTTTTGGGTGGGGTCAAATTAGGTTCTTGGAGCCGCCACTTTACAGTTCGTTCGTTAAGTCGTCTCTTCGGGTCTCTCGAAGATCATTTGTTATTTCAACTGCCGCGAGGTGCCGATTTCGGAGCATGATCGTAACAAGAAATCGAGTTTCTCGTAAAAATTAATATTACATAATTTTTACGTCACCATCGCGTACTCTGTGAATAAGAACTCCGCAAATCATAATAAAAAGGCATCCTATTTGGACCACACGCCACTGGAAGCGCATCGTGCTTTAAGAAACGAACGTTCTGCATACACGCGATGTCCGATTCTCTAGCTCTCTTCCACGCCTTCAGTTCAGACCCCATTCATATTTTTGGTAATAAAGCGTCTGAAAGGGATTTTTCACGTTGTATTTATAAAAAACAGAAAATATATTTAAAATTGTGATTAGTTATTTCCATAATAAATTACTAAAACCAAATTCATGCTATATCGGTCACACGGAACGATTCCTAAACGATTAAGTATTAAATATAATCATAGTTATATAGAAGAAACTGACAGCATTATTAAAAACTGTTTCAATTGAAGCAGCTATAACAGCATACTATGGTTACATTTCATCAACATTTAAATATGGCTTTTATTGTGGGGAAATTCGGTTAATGTTGAAAAAGTATTTAGACTGCAAAAAAAGTGCTTCAACACTTAACTATGGCCTTTTATTGTGGGGAAATTCGGTTAATGTTGAAAAAGTATTTAGACTGCAAAAGAAGTGCTTGCGTGCAATTGGATTGGATAACCGATAGTTATAAATAAACCTATATTTAAGGAATATAATATATTACCTTTGGCGTGTATGTGCATAAGAAAAGTTTGTTTATTTGTAAAGTCTCATGCTGATTATTTTAAGTTACGTTCTGATGTCTCTGCTGGAAATCTAAGAGCACAGTACAAAAAAAACTCCTGCACAAACCTCCTTGTCGTGCTGATATATACAGACGAAATGCCTACAACTCCTGTATAATTGTATATAATAATCTACCTGACAAATTGAAGTGCCTGAAAAAACCAGAATTTAAGACACTATTGAGAAAATGGCTACATGAACATTGTTTTTATTCTGTTAAGAATTATTTAGACATAAATAATAGATATTAGCCTTTAATTTCTCAATATGCTCATATTATTATTATTGTATATTTATCTTGCTTCAATTGTTAATGTCATTTTAATTATTCGTAACCTTAATCTGACAAATACATAATTTTCATGCCAAAATGGCTGAATATACCTGATGATAACACCATTTTATTTACGTATTCTAGCAAATAAACATTTCTTTCTTTCTTTTTCTAATAAATAAGTCGTTATTTTTTATATTGCGGTCTCAAATTTTAGTAGCACTGAATACTTAGTTTAACTAAATTCACCCTACTACCGACAGTTTTTTGAGTCAGTAGTTTTTTGAAGAGCACGCAAAATCGGAATTTATAATATCATATGAAAACCTAGTTTTTTAAAGCTATTTTCACATCCGAAATATGTCTTTATGTTAGGCGCTTAATTTTTTGTTATTTAGTACACATACATATGTAAATCTTGCTTATTTACATCGTATATTTCAACAAAATCTAACTGAAAACACAAGGATTTTGTTATAATCGTCGCATTATTCTTATGCATCATAATTATATTACAATAAAGTACCTACTTAAATATTTGTAACAACAAAATCCAGTAAAAAAATCAAAACTTATTCAACAAAATTGTTTTGTTCAATTTTTCAAAGGTTGTATAAATAAAATAATCGGCTGCACGCGGTAAAAAGCCGTCAGTACCGCGCGACCGTGTTTCGTGCTTTCGTGGTAGGGCCCCTTAAGTCTGTTTGAACTGGTTCAACCCGCCTCCGCAGTCCGTGTGCCTTGCGCACCGCGTCCCCGTCCGACCTTTAGTAGCCGCGGATATGGCATTTCTGCTTGTGGGTGTGAGCTTTACCGATTGAATCTGACTACTGGGTAAGGAGGCCTAGCCAAACCTACCCAGTCCATAGTCAGGTTCTAAAAAAAAGGCACACACCTTTTTAGACTTCAACATTCAATCAATGGAATTCCCGTCTGATGCCATTACAGAATGACTTAAAATTGTTAGATAATTAATTGTACCTAATCATTTCAAAGAAATTGCTTAGTTGAGATACTGCTTCAGTTTAATAATATATTTGCTGTGTCTCAGGTACTGTAAGTAATTTTCACACGCGCCAAATGCCGCTGAAAATTGCGCGTTACTTGTGCCTCGACTCGAGTGAAAGAGCTTTTTTTTGGTAATATATGTAGGTGGATACTGGGTAGTATATATTTTATTTCGCAAACGTCTTTATGAATACATATAGTTGTAGAAGTGGTATTTTTGTACAATATAAAAATGCGGAAGATCTATGAACCAAAAATCATTTTGATTCATGGGGTATGAATTTGGAGCCACGTTTGTGTAAGATTTGTACCTGATATTTATTTATTTACATCCCATTAAAAGGTTAAACATAGACTTGATCGTAGACTTAAACCATTTTTGTTAAATAGAGCGTAAATACAACTATGCCTATGATCCAAATGCAAAATGGGAACGACTTTTTCCCCCGGGTATGGTAGCGGCAGGCATTTTCTTCTGTATTTGCTTTGCACTCAGTCATAATTCTAATAAAGCATTGTTACTGTTATTCATTTGGCATTCAATATTTGTGAAACTTTTGATTTCTGATTCATACTTTTTAAACCACGATGCAAAGAGAGGAGTGTTATATTATAAGTTTGACGTGTGTATATGTGTGACTGTGTGTGTCATCGTAGCTCATAAACGGATTCGCCGATTTTGATTTAGTTTTTGTGTATGATAGGTTAATCGACCGTGCGCCCGAGAGTGATTTTCACCATGAAAAAAATAAAAACCTGATCATCCGTTTGCAGTTTTCCTACCAACTTTCTAGTGGAGGTGATATTTTATCGTTTTAAATGGTTCCTATTTGTTTCCTTTATTCAGGTGGGGTTCACTTTGCCCGCTCTCCGAGGGCGATCCTGCCGCTACGTGACGGACTTGGCAAAGGCGATAGCAGTTCCGGTCATACACGTCAACGCAGACTACCCTGAGGTCAGTTACAACTTGCACATGCATGTATAAGCCTACCGGATAAACTTAGACGTCTAGAGCACAAGAACACATTATTAGTTCATTGTATTCTGCATTGACTGAGAAAATGCCAACAGTTGTTCATGTTCACAACAGTTCATAATTGTTATGTTCTTAATTTATTAAAAGTACAATGGCGTAATTCAAATACTACTGAACAAGGGACCAATCATTTTAGACTACTCTCCATTCAAAAAAAGTTAATGACGTTGCGGTTGATGTTGCCAAAATCTTGTTAACAGGTGTTGTTTATTATTGCTGTTAAAAGATAAATTGTTTGTTTTTATTTTAACGATAAAAATGTAAAAAGTTTAAATGAGTGTCCGTTTTGGATACGATGAAAGAAGCATTGATAATAAACGCTGATAGATGCAAGTAGTTTTAATAAATATCACAATGAAAAAATACGTAAGACAATTTTTTAATCTGCTTTGACATAACAGATTAATCTTTTTCAAACAGTTCGTTGCTAGGCTACTAACCATAAAGGATCGCCGCCATAAAGGTCGGCTGTGCATACTTCACAGAAAATATACAGAATATACTGTAATTGATTGTGACCACCCGAAAGTCTTGAGTCCAGATAAAACATTAAATGTTTGGCTAAATACCGTGTTGCACCTCAACACCAACTGAGGCCAATAATAAACGTGGTCGCGGTGACTATTTCCGGAAACGCGGAAAAAGTAGAAGAAATAAAATGTTTACTTATTCTACGACAATTATCTTCTTACACACCCATCCCGTGATGAACGTAACATCTTAGTCCCTTTGATTTCAGCACAAAACTTTTTTGATTTCACTACAAACATGTAATGATCTAATGTCTGCAGCACTAAAACATCGCTAGGTTTCTTTGTCCTTTATGCCGCTCTAAATCGCAAATTTTAGATCATCCGCCGTATGGGCATGAAAGCTAGGTGTCTTATGTATTTCCATATTTCCAAAGTCATCGTAAGAATCTTATAGTGTAAATAACAGAGCAACAAAAACAAAATATGCGTAAATAAATTATAAAACAAATTTTGACAATGTCAACCTCAACGTCATGACATTTTTTTTAGTGAGAGATCATTAGGTATACTTGATTTTTTCTTATAATCATGATAACCTGCGATAATTTAGACTTAAAAAAATAACGTTTTAACTATAACGTTAAAAAATTCAAAGATGTCTTTATCATTGTAAACTCATTTAGACAATCACGTCATAGTATCCTCCTACCCGTTGAGACTCATTAATATGTATTAATTATTGTCCAGTTGGTACAAAAAGCAACGAACATAGCGTTCGAATACCAGCGGCGCTTCCGGAAGGATGTGTTCTTAGACTACAACTGCTTCCGGCGCTGGGGCCACAACGAGCTGGACGACCCCACCTTCACCAACCCGCTGCTCTACAAAACCATACACAGCCGCAAGTGAGTTACGTACCTTTTCCAATGTTTACCCATCCTAAAAGTTGGTAGTAGCAGCAAGAATACTGATCATTGGCCTGTCCTCGTATAAAGCAGCAGCGGAACAATGCATCAACGTAATGATTTACATAGAGATGTAAAAAATATATAGATTGTAGAGTGAATTAGGTTTGAAAATGGCTGGTTTCAGGAGGAAAAGCAAAATGTCGTACCTACATCATCAGCCTATCTCAGTCTACTGCTGGACATAGGCCCCTCACACAGTCAATGTCCCCTTCTCGGCTCCGTGTGTTATAACTGGTAGGACGCACTTATTAAAGACGACGTTTTTCGTTATCGGCGACGAAAAGACTTGACGAAGTGCCTAGCCTACCTGCCGTCGTTTACGGGCCTCGCTCTTGAAAACTACATAAATGTCTATATTTGATTTTCGTTTAGCTCGTGTTTTCAGCTAACGTTTTCAAAGATAATTTACAATATGCTTGCGCATTATTATACATTTTCATTTTATGTCAAATCCTATTTTACGAGTATGCTAGTATTTTAATTACATATAATATATGTGATAGTTCTTCAAGCTGTATGTATGATTTTTCGCCAATTGTAAAATCTTATCATTGTTTGCTTTCAGATCAATTCCCGACGTTTATGCTGAAAAATTAGTGTCTGAAGGAGTTGTTACAGATGATGATGTCAAAAATATATCCACAGAATACACTAAATACTTGCAAGCGCAATTCGAAACTGTTAGTTCTTACAAACCTGAGGTAAACCACATTTAGTTACTATTATCGAAATATTCTTGTAGTACATATATCTAAAACAAAACGGCGCATGAAATACACGCACAAAGCATCGATAAATGCCATGACGTAGCATAATACCTAGTGGTGACAGAATCAGTAAAATTAGAAAAAAGTTAATGGATATATATACTTGGTGATCGTTAACTTGCGTCTCCGTAACAGTCCATGGCGTGTAAAAAGTAATACGCTTTGCGTAACACGTATAGTTTTCGAAGTGTTTACTTTGTAGTCCACTCACGTAATAAGATCCTTCCCGGCCTTTTACTATTGTACGCCTATCATGTCTTATTTTTGTCTCCAAGCGACGTTAACAACTTAGCAGACACGAACACGGTTACTGGTTGCAGGTTTCATATTACCAGGAGCAATGGGCCGCCGTCTCGGGTGCTCCACAAGCAGTTGAGACGTGGAACACGGGCGTTGACAGAGAACTGCTAAAACTGGTGGGCCGGGCTTCGGTTATCACTCCTAGCGAATTTGTGAGTATACCAACTTAGACGGTAACCAACAGTATCCCAACGATTGAGAAATTGAGAGTTCTTATTCTTGGCTGTACAACGCTTGGATTGAACAATATACAAGCCAAATTATTCCTACACATCCACAAGGTATCGCAATTCGTCCTCAGTAGTAGGTAACACAGTGGTGTCTAGTGTGAAATGTTAAGAAGTAATAGGTAAGATCACAATACCGAGGTACTCTCTCCGATAAAATAGACCCGCTGCTCTACAGTGCACTACCGAATCTGATCGGAATTCAACATCAGCAAGTGAACGTACGTTATTAAATTATTCTGTGCATTGTTCTCCAAATTCCCTATTCTGGTGTTTCACGTTTAGATCTACGACTTGATTTAAAAGTATGGTTTCAAGCTATTTGTATGTATCTATATCCACCCTCTCAAAGTCGCTTAACTTTCACCGCCGTCGCAGATATACTCCGAGCCGAGCGTATTAAAAGATGTTAGATACGACACGAAATCTATGAAGGATGGAACCTTTCAGTGCGCTCAAGTACATGATGCGATTATGATCGATCGATATGTCCTTACATATTTAAATATTCTTAATAAGATGATTTCAAGAATTAAAAGTATGCTTATTGTTTCAGAATATCCATCCACATTTAGCAAAGACACATGTAAAAAATCGCATCTCAAAATTAACGGAGGAAAGGGGTCTGGATTGGGCAACGGCAGAAGCATTAGCATTTGGTAAGTGTTCGAAGCTTAGACCATTAACAGATGGAAAGAAAATATCCTTGTACAAAACCCGGTTGTGTAGTAGGACTTATTTGTCGTCTCCTAGTGCTACACACACACACACACACGCACACGCGCTCGCGCACACACACACCCACACACACACACACACACAGCAGTATCTTTAGCAAACTGTGCCTTGGGACTCTATTTCCAGTAGTAATTGACGATAATTATGTCACGGGACAATAAGCGATTTCTATTCTATTCTATTACAAGCGGAAGTCTCTTTTTAATTCATATTGTTGGAAAGAGACTTCAACTTGTAACAAGCACAAGTTACAAGCTTATGAGAAACGTGCCCCTGGTGTAGAATAAATATCACAGGAAGTGTAGAAATCCACCAATCACAAGCACATCATTTAAGGAGAAAACCCTTTTCTGTACCCATTGTTTAGGGTCATTGCTGATGGAGGGTGTCCACGTGCGACTAAGCGGCGAGGACGTGGGCCGCGGGACCTTCTCGCACCGACACGCCATGCTCGTCGATCAGGACTCCGAGGACATCTACATACCGCTCAACCACATACATAAGGACCAAAAGACATTCCTAGAGGTAAGACAACGTCATTTTTGACGTCATCGTCATTTTGAAGTTTAAGCTTCACCTTTCCATAAATTATAATTTGGTTCTGTCGATGTTCCGTATTTGTTTTTGTAATATTGATGTTAAATACTCAATTGAAACATTTCTGACGTACCTACCATACGAACTTATTCAACGTAGACTGCCTACTATGATGAAACGGTGAAAGACGCTTAATATAAAATAACTAAATGAAGTCGGCACTTTGTCGGAACCACTGAGTTTATGCAGGGCTGCTGCAAATTTAAATTCTGAGTTAAACCGCCCCCGAGAATTTTAATCTCCGGTAGAATAAACAGAATTCCGTATTTCTGTGCCATTGCTTCTTTTTCGCATTTTCCTCCGTATTTTATTTGATTTAAACTCTGATTTGAAGACCAACTAAATATTTTTTTATGTTTAATACCTATTAATGCATGCACTGTGATATTTTTTCAGAAACTAGCATACTCAAAATTTTGATGGCACTATTCAATTAATTCCAATAATCAAATCAAATAATAACGATTACTACGTTTCCGCTGCATTCGTGCATTCTGAACTCCCATAGTCTAATATACTTTGTTATCTCTCGTCTAAAAATATCTCTCTTCGTGTTGAAAGTGGTAATAAAGCACTCGAAACTATATAATATTTCAAAGGATGTTCATCCCAGAATGAATTGATGTCGCAAGTCGCAAAGCGATTTGCGTTGAAAATCTTTTTAGCTACCGCTGAGGGTGACGCTTTATGAGATTAACATCCATTTGTGTGGTGTGTGTGTATGTGTGTGTATTCTGTGTTCCTGAAAAAGCTTAGCTCAAATGGATAACGCTTTATAAAGCAGGATTTAGGCACAACTCCTAAGGTACCTCAGGAGTTGAAAGTGGTACCACTTTATATGAGACAGGATTATTATAAAAAGTTTAATATCTAGAAAGATCGTTTTTTTTTTTCTTTATTCGTCATAAACGTCGAAACAATGGTATCGTGAAACGTAACTACAACATAAATCGTTGAAATAAAACAATTTAACGGATTATATCGCGTATATTATCTCATTTTAGTTCCCGAGGTTTCGGAAGTTTTCCAGCTTTCCATGGTCAGGATAGAAGGTTTATCAAACTTAATTGAGTGGTTTGGTTTGTCAACGACATGTTCACAGACTGCAGACCTGTTACACCGACGGTGCTTGACATCTGCTATGTGCTCCTTCACCCGGGTTGATACACTGCGTTTCGTTTGACCAATGTATGAAAGACTACACTCGCAGTCCAGCTTATAAATGCCTGCACTCTGCAAAGGGGTGCTACTCGTCACGAGTCTAAGGTATTGAGACATCTTCTTCAACGGCTTGAAATATGTTTTTATAGAAGCACGCTTCAAGATGATTCCGATCTTGTTTGTGACCCCTTTCACATATGGTAATACGGCAGGTTTACGCTAGACTGTTGGTCTCATCATACTGGGATTCTGCTTGGAACGTGGTATCTGGAGCTCGTTGGCTCGAAGCGCACGTTTGACATTCTGCAACTCAGCAGTCAGATGTTGATCGTCGCAGATACCCCTGGCTCTCTGAAACAAAGATTTACCCACTGTAGCAAGTTGACAGGGATGGTGGTGAGATTTGCCATTCAAATACCTATCTGTATGCGTAGATTTCCTACATACAGTATGACCTATGTCATTGTTAAGGCCTCTAATTACTAGGACATCTAAGAATGCAAGTGAATTTTGATTTTCCAACTCCATAGTTATTTTAATTTCACTATGCATGGAGTTCAGATGGTCTAAGAAAGCTGAAACACTAGATCTAGGTAAAATAGTAAAGGTATCATCTACGTATCTTTTAAAGATCCTCGGCTTGACAGGTGCCAATGAAAGCGCTCTCTCCTTATAAGCTGGACTGCGAGTGTGGTCTTTCATACATTGGTCAAACGAAACGCAGTGTATCAACCCGGGTGAAGGAGCACATAGCAGATGTCAAGCACCGTCGGTGTAATAGGTCTGCAGTCTGTGAACATGTCGTTGACAAACCAAACCACTCAATTAAGTTTGATAAACCTTCTATCCTGGCCATAGAAAAAAGATATTTTCCCAGAATGCTACACGAGGCTATTGAGATTAAAAAGCATCCTAATTTCAATAGAGAAGATGGATTGTCACTACCACCAGCTTGGGATCCTGTAATACATCTCATCAAGGAACAAGCGAGACACAGGACTGCAAAACCTTAATTTCGGAACGGTGTAAAATATCTTATCTGTTTAAAAAGTAGTTTAATAGTCTCTGTTTTTTTTTTTAATATTATAATTAGTAATGAGGTAGCCTGGGAGTTTTCCTTTGCAGCGCTTCTTTTCTCCTCAGTACGCATCATTTGTGAAATGCTGCTTGGTAAATTATTAGAATAAAATAATTAAGCCCTTCTGGCACATGCTTACAGCTTACAGCTTAGGCCCATCTGGCATGTATGTACACCTTTATTTGTTTTTTTCTAAAATGGGTAGTTTGCATAAATTGTAACTTTGACAGGGAAAATACATCTTTTCTCAGTCCACCCGTGACCATGGAAAGCTGGAAAGCTTCCGAAATGTCGGGAACTAAAATGAGATAATATACGCGATATAATCCGTTAAATTGTTTTATTTCAATGAGTAATAATATCGGAAACAGAAGAAAATATTACAACTTAAATCACAGCCAGGAAATCACATTAGATATACACTCGTTTAAAAAAGATCCGCAACATACCTACTTACTTAAATATTACAACATCACAAATATTGACTGTCCAGGACACAGAGAAAAACAAGGATACGTAAGACTGTGCAATGAATATATTTAAAAACAGGGCATGATATTATTCCACCACCAGTTCATGACGTCAACTCACCAACATGTGTCTGGGATTTTATCAAATCACAAAACAAATCTGGAGAAATTAAAGAACGAGTTGTTTTTTTTGGCTGATTTCGTCATTTCACTAAACAGATTCAGGTATTTGATAAAATTACTGTTTTTTTCTAGGCAAATGATAAAATGGATTCGGCACTTCGTGATTTTGGTTATATCTTTCAGAGATTTGTTCAAATACCTGTTTTGGCTATTTCCCTGCGACATATATATATAATTTAAAACGATGTTTAGAAGAGTGATAAGAAATGTGAAATGTAACTAAAATTAATGTTGTCGTGGTCGTTCAGCCAACTGTCGCCAAGTTAAGTATTATTTTTCTTCACTTCACGTGTTTTACTCTGCGATTAATGCAGCCCCAACATTTCTGTGCTTTGAACTGCCTGAAGTCGGAAATCAAAATATCCGCCCATACTATTGACAATTTTACTTTTAATTATTACGATTTTTATGTCACCATGCTCGTTGATGGACTCGTTTCAACTCTAAGATATCACGTCTCACGAGTTCTTGTGAAGACAACAGATAGACGGCACACTGTCAGTTTCAATACATCACACTCTATTCAGGCGGGGTACCGTAGCGTGAAAAATTTGGTTAGTAAAGCCGGAGCAAAAAAAAACCCACCTTAACGAAAAAGCCGTTAGGAGGTTTAGCAGTCACACACAGGACACTCGTACAGTCCAAAACTAGTTAAACTTAACTCAGTAGTTACACTTCCCGAAACCGAAACCGAAAACAAAAGACACGCGAAACAAAACGATTTGTTTAATTTACAAATACCAGTCAGCCAACTATACCTATTTATTATATAACGCACTGTGGAAGTGTTCGAAAAAGCCATCTTTTCGCTTTATAATGAATTTCTAAATTGGGCAAACACGGATGATAAGTTTAAAAAACATGTATCGAGCAAGTAATCGACGATACAACATTGTAATTGAACTAAAGCCTGGCGGCTAACCTAGAAACGCTATATTTGACAACATAAAGAAACAGCATGAAGTATTTGACAGATAATGAAACAACCGGCTTGTACCACAACTGGTTTATTACTGATTGTTCACATACACGACACTCCTCCCACGCTTATTCTGGGAACCTGATAACAAATAAATAAGGACAATATTAAAAGTAAAGAACTTATTTAACTAATATTAATACTAAGTAAACTAACCTACGACTTATAACTGATAGCTTTATCTCTAGGGCGCAAATTAATGCGGCGAGCGCCAGACTCACACATCCGCGCGTTATCGCTAGACAATTTTTCCCCCATTGTTTCCGTGTGATCGGCGGCACCTGTGTCGGCGTGTGAGTGTCGCGCCTGCACCTCTCCCTCCGCGCTTACATTCTGCCCGGGCGGTACCGGCGTGGACGCAGAATTAATTCCCAGCTGACCATCTCCACCCGAGACACCAGAATCAGCAACCGTATTTTCTTCGCATTCAAAATATTCGTCATTTATCATGTTTGGCTCGTTTATAGATAAAGGCTGCGGTGTTGTTGATTCTAGCTCTGCAGAATTCGCCTGAGCGCAACTCAAACGAGGCGGTTCAGTGTTAGATGGTCGGAGCTGTGTCGTAGGTAAACCTGAACAGTTGTCACCGGTCTTAGCCGGTTTATAATGACGTCTTAATTGATTAATATGCCGATTACATAAACCTTGACTATCGACAAAAACTGTAAACATGCGATTTCCTAATTTTTTAATGATCTTCCCTATCATCCAAAAGGGTTTCTGAGAAACGTAACAACGCACCCAAACAGTCTTACCAATTTCAAATAACCTACACTCAGCAATGTCGACGCCACAGTTCAATTTGTGAGTTTGTCGTTGTGGTAATATAAGATCTAGTCGCGTGCGTAGATGTCGGGAAAACATCACCTTGGACGGTGAGTCACCCGTGCTACAGTGCGGTGTGTTCCGATATTCAAACAAAAAACTCGCTAACTGTTTATTTATTTCCTGTACTGTGGGGTTGGCGTTGTTCAATAATATGCATTTCAGCATTCTTTTACATAATTTAACAGATATTTCAGCCTGGCCATTGCTGCAAGGATGGTAAATAGGAGATGTTAAATGTTTTATCCCGTTTGCTATACAGAATTTACTAAATTCCTCGTTTCTTATCTTCGGGTCGTTATCGGATACAATCAGCATTGGAAGGCCGAAAGTGCAAAATAAAATTTCTAATTTAGTTATGAGAGACTTCGTGGACAAATCATTCATATACATGCATTCAACCCATTTACTATAGCTGTCTACAACGATAAGGAAAACCTTCTGAGCTACTTGGGCGTAATCGATGTGAATACGTTCCCAGGGCCCGGTGGCGCACGGCCATGGCTGCGCGGGGGCGCGAGGGGGCGCGTCGCGCAGCGCGCTGCACGTGCCGCATGATAACACCGCACGTTCGATTTCGCTGTCTATGCCGGGGAACCAAAATTTACTACGCGCCAAGTTCTTGGTTTTTACCACGCCGAAATGTCCCTTATGCAGCTCCCTAATCAATCGTTCTCTAAATGTTTGCGGAATGACAATCCTATGACCTCGTAAAATACAACCATCTTCGACGTCTAAATCGTTTCTACAATTGTAAAAGGGTAAAATATTATTACACTTTACTTTCCGCGGCCACCCGAAACGTATGTATTTAGAAACCGTTTGCAATACTTTATCCTTAAGGGTGGCTTCTTTTATGTCTTTAAATAAAACGGGTAGTGTGTCGTCTGTAAAAAAGTTTAGATAAGACCCCTCCTTGCAAAACTCCTTTTCAGCTGCAATTGTATTCACAGGTGACCTGGAGAAATAATCTGCTACCATGTTCTTTTCACTAGTTACGTATTGAATATTCCCGCGTCTACCGAGAGTACAAGACGCGCCGCGGGGTCGAAATGAGTCAGCACCCTATCGGATGCTAATTCTCGCTTTATTGTATTATAAGCGTGCTCGTGCGTATTGTTCCACACCCAGGCCGCATCTTTACGGAGCAAATTGTGCAACGGGTTTAGTATGGACGCCGCGCTTGGAATAAAATTACGGTAGTAATTTATGTCTCCTAAAAATCTTTTTACGTCCAAAACATTTTGAGGCCTAGGAGAGTTCAAAATTGCTTCGGTCTTTTTTTGGGCATGTTTTTATACCGTGCTTGTCTATTACATAACCTAGGTAAGTAACACTCGGACGGAAAAATTCACACCTATCTCTTTTTTAATCTAAGACCAGCGTCTCGTAACCTGTACAACACTTCACGCAGCCTAGACATGTGTTGCTCCCTGGTGTTGCCTGTAATACACACATCGTCAATCCAGCACGAAATCCCATCAATGCCAGCTAACAACGTTTCCATCGTCTTTTGGAAAAATAGCTGGTGCATTGGCCATCCCGTAGACTAGCCTTGAATATTTCAGGAGCCCGCGCGAAGTGTTAACTGTGGTGAGCTCCTGTGATTCCTCATCAATAGGGAACTGATTATACGCATCACTGAGGTCAATTTTCGTATATGACTGGCCGCCCCCTATCTTGGCAAAAACTTCTTCAACACGGGGCATTGGATACCTGTCCACAAGCATGTCTTTATTCAGGGTAACCGAATAATCTCCGGCAATCCGAATTTTCCCGTTAGCTTTCAAAACGGGAACAATAGGCGTCGCGTATTTCGAAAAATTTACTGGTATTAAAATGCCTAACTTAGTTAACCGCTCAATTTCCTCTTCTACCTTCTTTTTTATAGCAAATGGGATACTACGAGCTTTAAAAAACTTCGGTACAGCATTTTCCTTGAGACGTAATTTAATTTTGAATTTATTAAACGTACCTAAACCATCCTCCCATAATTCGGCATACTCATCCATTATACTTTTTACATCACTTTCATTATTATATACTGATAAATTGTTATTTTGGACGGAACATATTTTCAATCCAAATTTGGACATAAAATCACGACCCAAAAGCGGTGGCCCACCATTTTCTATAACATATATTTTTATTTTATTCGTCATGCCGTTGTAGTTCAATCGAAAAGTATCCACGGGGAGTGATTTTATGCCCGTTATAACTACACACATAATTTAATAAAACTCTTTATTAAGGGTAGCTTAGAAAATTCTTTAAAGTATAAATTTTCCGAAATAACCGAAATTCCAGATCCAGAATCAAGCTCCATGCCAATTTCCTTACTGTTTATAGTAACATTTATAGTAATAGGAGCATAGTTATCGTACCTTAGATTAAAGAACTCGCATTCCTTACAGTCCTGGCAGGTCGGTTCCGAATGTCCATGTCCATCTAGAACTTCCAAATTATTCACCCGAACTTTACACACCTTCTTCAAGTGTCCTTTTTCACCACACTTTTGACAACGAAAACCTCTATAACGACACTTATCACCATTATGGTTTTTCATTCCACATACGGAACAACGAGAAACATCATTATCGCGCGGATATCTCGAGCCACACACACAACACTTCTTATACAAACAGAAATACACACGGGATCCTAGTTAACAAAATTTCACAAGATAGCAATCAAACAAAATTTAACACCAAAACTAGGAATTTAAGAATACACAAATCTCTTGTTTTTTGCACTGACTGAGGTGCGACACTGAAGCGAATGGCATGTTGTGTTGCTGCAAATTTTACAAATTTTATTTAATTGGCAAGATTTTTCGTGAAATTGTAGAAAACAAGAGTTTTTGAAAATGAACCGTAAACGTTTAACAGTAAGGTTTAATTTTCAATGAAGCTTGTACTTTGTAACTCCGAAATGATCGTGTTATTCGCGCATATAATCTATGCAGCTGTATGAGTATGTGTGCGAGTTTGTTCATGTGTGCGGCGCTCGCTCGCGCCTGGGCCGGAGGCAATATTATTATATTAACTAGAAATAACTCGTAGAAACGCGGGTTGCGCGCGCGATTTTAATTATTGATTGACACGTTATTGTCTAAATGAGATGTGATGATTTAATAAATTTGGTATAATTTTGAATATAAATTATATTAGTTTCAGGTGGTAAGGTTTCGATAATACGTGAATTTTATAGGGAAGTCGATGGGAATCAAGTTGCATGGACGCCACACCACTGGAATATACGATCATCGCTTTTCCTGCCATTTAGAATGAAAAAATCAAAATATATTATATTTAAGTGTGTTGACACACTTGCTCGTAGAGTGGCCCTTATTCCGTTTCGATGTACTCTATTAAACGCGCGTGATGTACATAATACATAATCGCAATAGTATATTTTCATTACAGTTTTTTTTAAACGTCAGGAAAGACCTTTTATTTACAAGAAAGAGTAAAGATAAGGTATTTTTCTACTCCTGTACTTCTTTCTGTTATTTAAATGGTTACCAACTCTAATATAAAGACATACATTACTTAAGGCTTGCAAAACTCTAAAGTCTATTTCCCAAAAAAGCATTGCTGAACGTGTCACAATGTCGCTATTAACGTATTCCTTGGTGCCACAGAGTACATAATTTCAACCTAATCATTTATATTCACTGAGTCTTAAACTAATGTTATAGGAAATAATTTATATTAAGTACCAACTTAACAAACCGCCGAATTCATACAGTTTTAAACTAAAAAAAAAATAATGTACGTAAAAGCATTGCTGCCAACTTAAAAAAAAATACAATTTACGTACACATATGTTATCGCCTATTTTTTTTTCAAATCATAACATGTTTTCATCACTGGCAAGTATACGCAAATTTAAAAAATAAGAAAGCCATAGATATTGATTGACAGCTCGCTTTTTAATTTTCTTCGTAGCGCTAAATTTTATTCATCTTGAAGTTGTTGGTTGTTGTCTTGTTATAAACTGTTGAAAGTGAGAAAAATGTAGGAAGACGAGCCTAATTGTACTTACTCCCAAAGAAATTTGTGTCGTGGCGCAAGAAGTATCAAACAATTTGTTGCTAGAAAAAATTCAGAGCAAATATAAATATTTAGAATTTTGTGTTTTATTAAAAAGTGCTTAGTGGTCATTCATTAATTACGTAGGGATCCCTTGGGGGGAAGGGGTTCGAAAAATCTGTCGTTATTAATGAATGGCCCCTTAGTTGTAGAAAAACTATAGAGCTAATCGGCTTAAAGAATACAGTGGCCGATTCGCTCAGTTTAAAAACCAAAGACTATATAACGTTCTATAATTCGGGCTAAAAACGCTCGAGGCGACTTCCTTTGCGATACTTGCGATTGTCCTTACGTAATTAAAGAATTGCCCTTCAGTCGTAGAAAAACTGTTGTTTGCAACGTTGTATAATTCGCTCTAAAACGCTCGTGGCGTCTTTCTTTGCGATACTCGCTATTGTCCTTAAGTAATTAGTGAACGGCCCCTTAGTCGTAGAAAAACTATTGTATGCTACGTTGTATAATTGTGTCAAAAAACACTCGTGGCGTCTTTACATGCGATGCTCGCCAAGGCTCGCATCGCAACCCACGCCACTCGTCTTTTTTAACCCCTATTATACAACAGTTGCATAAAATACTATTTCAGAAATGTAACGTGGTACTTAAAAAAAATATCAAGTAATATTTATGTCACTCTTGCGCGCACAAACGATGCACCAGCGCGTTTATATTTCGATTTATGAAGGGAAATGTGGAAAAATATAGCATGGGTTCCTTCCCAAGTAGCACACAAGCTGTATAAGGGTATATACAGCTTTTACACAGCGAATTTGAGCGTTATAAGGGCTGTATATTTTCTAATACAGCTTCTGTGTTACTTGGGTTATCTCCGAAGTTTACCATACAATAATTATAGAATGTTCTGAATTCACACGCCTGCAATTCCCATTTACTATCAGGTGGCCAACTCCATTCTGTCGGAGGAAGCGGTGCTGGCGTTCGAGTACGGGATGGCGTACGACTCGCCCGACCAGCTGTGCCTGTGGGAGGCGCAGTTCGGGGACTTCTACAACGGCGCGCAGATCATCGTCGATGCCTTCATTGCTTCCGGAGAATGTGAGCTTTGGCCATTTATGCGAGCGCTTTAAACATTATTACTATAACAATACTGCAGAGGCTGCGAAAATAGGGATTGCCAGCCAAGTACCTTTAGAGCAGAGCGTAGCGAGGCCGGATAGGGATACGAGGCTGGCAATCCCTTTCCAATAGTGCTTTTCTCAAACATTCAATAGAAAAAAAAACAATGATGTAATCGAATCATATAATGTTTTTTTTTTTCACCATAACGCTCATAGAGATTTGAAACAAAACAAGGTCGCATAATGCGACCCGCATTGCAGTCCTAGAATTGTGTAGGTATGAAAGTTCATTATGCATCTCTTGTCTCGCCTCACCCAAAAAGTGTGACTTCGAGGCCTATTATAAGAAACACGTTCGAAAATCGTTTGAAAAGTTGCTGTCGTCGCCTACTACGCTAACGCTAAGAGAGGACCACTTCTCTATTCCCCGCGGGAGAGCTACCACGCGCTCTTAGTGCAGGCGACGACTCAATTAAATGAACAATAAACAGAGTTCCAGTAATGTTTATGCAAGCCTATTTCCATTATATAGTTCACAGAAATATGAGATTGGATGACAGGGTAATAACGACATAGAATCGCATTTTCTATTACTCTCTTGACGATCTCAGGAATTCTTATTACAAATTGATTACTTAACAAAACTCCGCGAGATATTCAGAGTTTTTTATGAGACTACATATTTTTTAGTCTACCGGCGCTTCCCAAGAGTAGACCAGATTTTATTGCTAAAGAAATTCTACTCACGCTACACCATTCTCGTAATTCAGATATTTCTTGGAATCACGATCATGACGATGTTGCCCCAGACACGAAAAAATGTTGACTTGTTATAAGCTTGTGATAAAATATTTCCAGCAAAATGGATGAGAAGCAACGGATTAGTGATGCTACTGCCACACGGCTACGATGGTGCTGCGTCAGAGCACTCGTCGTGCAGAATGGAGCGCTTCCTCCAACTGACGGATAGTCGGGAGGCCGCTCCGGACTCCGAGGCCGTGTGTCTCCATGTCGCGAACCCAACCACACCAGCACAATACTTCCATCTGTTAAGAAGACAGGTAAACTTGATTCAGGCATATTTTACTTATGGTGCTGCTGCAAGGCTACACCAACGTTGCGCCCTAACATCGTAGTACTTCCTTTAGGGCGAAGCTCTTCCTGCAACTGATGGAAAGTCGGAAGTCGGCCTTCACTTCGTGTCTCTTCCTATCGGTGCGCACAGTACTTCCGTCTGTTGAGAAGACAGGTAACTTTCACTGACCATCTCGTCCCGCATCCAGGCAGTCATCTATCAAGCAGAGTGGAACGGTACCCGCATTTAACAGGAAGTTGTAACGCAGTACCGCACTCAGACATCAATAACAATTATGAATTTTGTAGATAAAATAACAAAAATGAATTTTCGGCTGTCGCAACCGCCGCACTGCCATCAGAAATGGGCAAAATTTATTCGAATGACGAATCCATACTAATATTATAAATGCGAAAGTGTGTCTGTCTGTCCGTCTGTCTGTTACCTCTTCACGCTTAAACCGCGGAACCGATTTGGATGAAATTTGGTATGGAGATAGTTTGAGTCCTGAGGAAGGACAAGAGCGACTTTTTATCCTGGAAAAATACCCTTATCCGCGATAAACGAATTTAAGGCGGACGAAGTCGCGGGCAGAAGCTAGTAACGAATAAAAATAACAAAATCATTCGCGAATAACGAATAAAATCTTCGAATGATTAATCGTCTTAAAATTATTCGCGAATAATTTATTCGACGATTATATAACTATTTACCTGTTTTTTACTTCGCCGTGTTTTCTTTTCAAGTGACTAATGTAATTCGATGTTGAATTTGTAAGTCCTTTCATTTTATCAATTTTAGGTGAACACACCAACTAGTATAGTCAAGGTTGATTTTGTTTGATCGGCTATCTGCTGGTAAAACATCACCGTTTTCCCTTAAGTCCCGAAAATTATCGTCGTCTGCATTAACTTCACTCATTTTCATAAAAGTTGTAAAGAGCGGTAAGTAACGTGGTATAATATATAGCGACTGGCTTAGACGGAAGTATACGAAAGACTAATTGCTAAGAAATAATATACAATAAGAGTTAACTACTGATAAGAAACTTAAGTTTATTGATTTTCTCGCTCTTTTATATATCCATCTCTCTCTAAGTAGCTACCTGCGATAAAATCACCATCCTTCGACTCCTTCCACACGCACGAGTTGCTTATAAGTAGTAAATTTGTTTCTTCTAAATTATAAATTGTGATTTATTTGTTACTTTATAATAACACGAATTATTAGCATTACGCCGCATAGTCAAGAGAAGATGACAGTCTTAAAAAAATGTTACAGTGTTAAAACAGGAGAAATTACTAAATAAAATAATCGGAATGGTGGAGATGAACCTGGAAACCCGAAAACCATTTTTTTTTTATTTTGGATCGGATTCAGAGAGTTAGACTAGAATACGTGTACTAGAAGTATACAACAAAGAATTACTCTTAGAACAAGAGCTGAAGTCATGATGACTCATTTCTTTGCTGAAACTGATTGCAGTATGTAGACCGCGATGAAGAAATGACAGCTATCTTCAATAAGTTCAATACACCATTACCTTCTTAAGCGTCTCTAGCTAGAGCGTGTAATCAAATATACCAAATCTCCTTAAATCAAATAGACCTGAATGTTTAACTTTCTTCAAACAAGTTGTTCTGAAAGTGAATTCAAAATCAATTTATTTATTTATTTTCGCTTTGTTTTCGCTGGTATATTATCAGCACTGACAAAAAAACTAGTCTCTCTAAGCATAACTGAGTCTCTCACTCAAGTCTTTTGTTGTAAACAATTAGCTTTAGGGTGATCTTGTGGTACCTATAAATAATGTGGAAATCCCACACAAATAAAAGATGACGTCATAAGACCCTCCTGCACAAAGAATCAAGCTTCACCCCACTGAAGGAATACTCCCGATCATCAAAAGATGGTAACGAGAAATTGCCGTCGTTTTCTCTTACTGCAATACAATTACCATCCATTGACCCTTAACAGGCTCTAGTTGCTTATAAATATCAAATCATACGGTTTTCCAAGATATTATTCGTAATTTATTCGTAGTTTTAATCAAATAAAATAACGAATAAATCATTCGTTATTCGAAATTGCACGCGAATAATTTATTCGCGAATAAAATTACGACGAATATTCGAATGATTATTCGAACAAAAATTTATTCTAATAATGCCCAACTCTGACTGCCATGCATGAACATCGGTGAACAACACAAACCACAATCCGATTTCTTGATACTTTTTACTCTGCATTTAATCGCTACTTTGCACACACTCACAGTAATTAAGTATTTTATGTTTTTATTCAAGACCTGATGCGAAGAAATTGTATGGATAAGTTTAATTGAAATCTGGTTACGTCTTAATGAGTAACTAACATACAAACCTCTAAACGTTTCCAGAAGGTTTAGTATGATTGTTTACAATGAATACTGGTAAAGACGGCTGTTCGTATTTCAGGTGGTGCGCAACTACAGGAAACCCCTGGTGGTGGTGGCGCCAAAGCTGCTGCTGCGGCTAGCTGACGCAGTATCGTCACTCGAAGATTTTGGGCCTGGCACACATTTCCTTCCTGTCATAGGTAAGATCTTGTTTATAATCTAGAGATCAAAATAATATTATATAATTGCACAAGGTTAATTACAGCTTAACAATATTATTTGTTAATCTGTTGATAACTTCGTGCAATTTAATCAATGCAAAAATCGTATTCTCAATCGTGAACCGATACTTTCTTATGATAGACTTAGTATTTGAGGTCAATAGTATATTTTTTCTTCCGAGTGACACAATATACTATTGCAGGCGACCCAATTGCCGATCCCTTAAAAGTGAAGCGAGTGATCCTGGTGAGCGGGAAGCACTACTACGAACTGCATAAGGAGCGAGTTCGAGCGGGAATTGAGGATGTGGCCATCATACGGGTGGAAGGACTCAGCCCCTTTCCGCTGCAGGCGCTCCAACGAGAACTCGACAGATACGGCAATGCTAGAAGTAAGTATGCTGTAGCTATGAGGTACACAAAGCGAGTGATAATGGTGAGCGACAACCAGAACTACGATCTGCACAAGGAACGAGTCCGGATGCGGATCGAAAATATGGCTATCGTGCAGGTGGAGACGCTCTAACGAAAACTCTACAGATAAGTACGCCAATGCTCGAAGTAAGTATGCTGTAGTTATGAGGTACCTACTCGAAGCGAGTGACACTGGTGGGCGACAAGCAGCTACGAACTGCAAAAGGAACGCTTTGGGGCGCAGATCGACTACGGAGTCATCGAGCGGGTGGACCCACTCAATCCATTCCCCCAACTGCTCCATTCGACAAATATGCCATTTCAAAGAAGTAAGTAGACGGTAGCTTTGAGATACTCGAAACGAGTCATCTTAGTGAGCTGCATAAGGAACGTGCCCAGCCATGGATTGAGGACGTGGTTCATCTTACAGGTAGATGCGCTAAGCCCCTTCACTTTTCAGGCGCTTAGCCCACTTGTAACTGTGATTATGCTAACTTCTAACATTGACGTATTAGTCAATGTTAGAAGTTAGCATAATCACAGTTTAAGGCATAAGTCAAGTAAAGTGAACCTTATAAGGGGATACCACTACTAATTGTTATTAAAGCATGTTTTTTCATACAATTATAACATTTGCGGCCAATGTGTTGTACTAAACAATAATTTATATCTTTTTTAGAATTCATATGGAGTCAAGAAGAACACAGAAATATGGGAGCATGGACCTTTGTCAAACCTCGTTTTGAAAACTTATTAGGAAGAAAGGTTAGTATAATACATAGTACTTAAATTAACACATTCACGACCGTGAGCCCGCTCAGCGGTCGCTCCGCTCGTAGCAAGTGTTCGCTACATACGGTTTTTCCCATGTAGCACTACGCCTACGCGCGTAGCAATACGAAAATGTCGGTTGCGAAAGTGTTAAAACGTGTAATTATGTGATACTTGCTACAATTTGATGCGAAGTGCCATCATGTTATTCCAGCCAATCGAGCAATATTTCATTAACGTCATTGTTTTACCCGGATTATGGGTCATACAGATGTTTTAGTATGAGTTAGCGTTATGCGTCTTTCCTGTGGACCCCCGAAAGTTAAGATCTTTAAATATTATTTTTTCTTAGGACCCTAAAGGTGATGTACAAATCGATTAATACTCTAGATCTATGCGATAATAATGTAATATGTACCCAAGTCCTTAACTATTGCGTTGTCCACAGGAAAGACGGCTAAATTCTAGAATCTGTATGACCCTTATATAGATAACTAGCTTCTGCCCGCGACTTCATTTGCCTTAAATTCGTTTATCGCGGAAACGGTATTTATCCGGGATAAAAAGTAGCCTATGTCCTTCCCCAGGACTCAAACTATCTCCATACCAAATTTCATCCAAATCGGTTCAGCGGTTTAAGCGTGAAGAAGTAACAGACAGACAGACAGACAGACACACTTTCGCATTTATAATATTAGTATGGATTCAATCCACGTTGCTAACATATCTTTTGTAAGGGAAACTGTAGAATACTGATGCAAACAAGCCATTGTCACTAAGATTTTATGATACATAACTAGGATTAAATCATCTCGAAGGAGTGTTGGTTTCGGCTTTCTTGTCCTCAGTGGTCTCCTCTTGGGAAACGCCGTAGATTCAGACTTGTAAAAGTGCCCTTGCGGCGTACTTACAGAATAAAGATCAATATTTTAATTTTGATGCGGATGCACATTCGATTCTCCCACGTAATTTGCACACACATCTAAGCCAAACGTTAAAAATACACAAATAGAGAGCTACTTGATGATTCGAAAGGGAAGTTTTACGTTACTGAAATATTAATAGGTGCCTACAAAAAGCATTGTTTGATGTTTGTCAAGCCGATCGTGATCACGACATATTTTTTTTACATCTATGGTACCTATTTTATGCGTGATGACTTAAACAATAATATAGAATAAATTAAAAAATATACAATCAGTCGAACGTAGAACCTCTTCCTTTTTTGGAAGTCGGTTAAAAAACGCTTTCACGAGTAGATACCGTATCATAAAACAAGAATCAAACGCTGAAAACTAAATTAGAAAAAGTTCCTACATCCTAAAACCATTCTATCAAGCCAAACACTGCTATATATTAATTCCTTAAGATTCCTTATGGAGTTCCAGCGCCTGTTTTGCGGCTCCATGATCAGATCAACTTGCTGATTCTTTAATTGTAATCAGAACTAGATACGCACACAAGCACGGACATTCATGATAATATCACAATTAGAACTAGGAATATGGTTCTTAAGATTCCATTAGGTACAAAGTTATTTACTTTTTTAGTTAGATACACGTCCTTCGTCGATTTTTTCACGCTCGGTCAGTTTATTAAATCGAACCAGTCATATTGCTAATTTACCCGACGGAGTTCGAGTTTTACTAACATCAGATTAAAGTGATTTTTGCCGGCTCAGTGATCCGCGCTGACGCTCACTCAACTAGCTCAGTTTCCGATCGGGAACTTGCAGAACTTCGTCTGGCATTTTAAATTAGATTCTTGTCAGACAAGTTTGAGAACACTTGTAGAAGAAATTTAAAGAATTGAAGCTAACAGATAAGACTCGTATATTGTAGTCGTCATTAACTAATAGAATAATTGACAATATTGCATATTTTTGAATGATACTTTTTATTGTTGAACTCGAAAGAAGGCAAAATTTTAAGATACACTTATTTTTTTTATATTTGCGGAAATGTTATTTTTTAATGCAAAAATCCATGAATATTATTAGTTTGATGAAAAAGGGCGTATGTAACAAACGTCTAACTATCAGCAAAATGACGTCACAGCTCTGTTTCACACTCTTAAAAAAATGTTCGGAATAACAACAAAATGTAATGCGAAATTTGTTATTTTAGTGCACTCAAACAGTTTTACAATGACGGCAGTTGTCACGGCGTCAAGATAAAAACGTAAAACTTGAAAACCATACGCAGTGGTGTGATTAATTCAATAATTATGTAGAAAATGCCACGCATAAGATATTGTTTTAAGAAAACTTGTATGAACAACACTCGTATATCGCCTATTCTCTTATATCTATTTGTGCAGATAGGTACTTGGTACATTTTGATTGGCACCATGTGCTCCGGCGTTATGCGGCATTTAACAAAAAATATATCATTAGGACGCTTTGTTTCTACATAGCCCTTAGCATTTGCAACATAAGACGTCCGCGAAGACTGTGAAGTTCTGGCACCTCTGATGAGAAAAGAAATTATACTTATCCGAGCTTTGCATAAACTCCATCATCAATATACAGTCTCCTTTCGAGGAAAATTATTAGTGTTATCAGCTCGCACAAATCCCTCCGCGTTTCGCATGTCTTAATAGCCGAGTCGTAGAAAATTAACGGAAACGAGCAGTATATGAGTCAAATCAAAGTTGAGAAGTGGAGTCGTTGTTAAAGTAATTGCCCAACGGCTTGCGAGTCGTCATTAGAAAGAGAGCAGTGTCCGTCGGTCCCGTGGCAATGCAGAGTTGTCGAAAAGTACAAGACGATATTCGAGTGAAATTAACTGTCAATAGTTTCATGCGTCGAAAGATATCAGACGGATAACCGGAAGAAGACTATTTTTGTAGTGGCAATATTGGATGAGCTGTGTGACGTCATTTTCCGTTTTAGCTATTTTGGTAGTTTTTGGCAAAAGTATTGTAAAAAAAAATCTACAAAAATGTTTTTTGTGTTCTAGTGGTGTTTTTCTCCAAATGGTTTTCGATTTAGGGAAATCTAAAAAAATGAAATGTTGTCAATTGTACCTAGGTCTAATCATTGTATTCTACTTCGATTTCGAATAGGAACTCACTATTCTCAGTTAATCCAAAAAGCCAATTCCAATCTAGGGACTATATGTACCTACGTATTACACCGACCTCAAGATAAGAAACTCACAGAAAAACGTTACGGCGCGTTACACAAGGGAAGGGAGGGTCAAAAATCTCCAAAAATTGCGTTACGTAATACTTAAACGCTCCCAAACGCACATATACATTAGACAAAGATCTTGGACAAGTGGAATACCCCGATGCAAAATATACCCTTAGATACTTTATGAAAGTAACTTGAACAAAATAGGGTACAGTGATTTAATTAAACGCCTTTTCCAAATGTCACAAGAGAGTGTTTTATTATATTTTCAGTTACTGTACGCGGGGCGCGCAGAAGCGCCGACGCCCGCTGTAGGGACCTCCGTGCTCCACCGCCAGGAAGTGGAACACGTCCTTCGGGAACCGCTTTATAACCTCAAATGATTCCCAACTCCTATTTTCACTAGGCCTTTTTATCTCTTAGCGTCTATTTATGCTGACCTGTATTTAATACGTTTGCTTGTAAATGTAAGAGAAGTTGTCTATGCAACGATAACTTCACACTTGTAACTCTTGAGGTCCGACCATTTTCATAGTCTTAAAGGCAGTGATCGCATTGGGGAATGGGTGAAAATTTTGTTTATAGGTAACAATAAGCCTCCTTATCGTCAGAAAAAAAATACAGATTTTTCTGTGGCTTAGAAAAAAAAAAAAGATGATAAGGTGTTGGTGGGCCTATATGACAGCTTATACGGTACGGCAAGAATAACAGTACATTTACAGCCATTTTAATCGAAAACATCAATGGTGCATTTGCTGTACCGTACTTTTTATTTTTTTCTAAGCCACAGAAAAATCTGTAATTATTTTCATTCATTCCCCATTGACACGGTTTGCGGTCGAGCACCAACCTTACTCTTCTTGCCATACTATGTAACAAGACGCGAACACACCTATTCCAGAGGCCCGTTTCTCCAGGGAAGTCTCTTTCCAACAATATAAATTAAAAAGAGACTTCCGATGGTAATACAAGTTACAAGCGTTTATGAAACGGCCCCAGATATTTCACGGAAGGGTTGTTAAGTTGAGAAATGAACTGCCATTTTCCTTTAGAGTTTAAACATTAAAGTTCTGTAAATTTAAAATACTATTGCTACAATGGTTTTTTTAATTAAATTCGAGAATTATTAATTAATCATTTCGTTTTATTAATGAATACTTAAGACTAAATTCAATACTTACCATGGGGCTTTCCTATAATTGAGTTTTACATCCACTGCATAAAGTAGAAAATAAAGTAGGTATGGAAAATGCATTTATTTTTTTACACTATAAAGTTTAAACTGAATTGTCATGAAGCTAGGATGTAAATATTATTATCAATAAATGTTTGTTATCTGTTATTTTAGTTTCTTTTAATATATGTATTACGCACCCTTGGAATACTATTTTGATCCAATTATTTTTTTAAGGGTTCCGTACCTCAAAAGGTGAAAACGGAACCCTATAAGGGTATCACAATGGATCCATCTGTCTGTCAAAACCGTTTTTGTCAGTGGAGGTATCTAGTTGATATTAAATACTTTGACTGCGCTCCCGTCAAACTTTAAATAAATCAAGCTTCTAAGTCAACGCAATCTAAAGATGCAGTCATTAAAAAGCGGCCAAGTGCGAATCGGACTCGCCCATGAAGGGTTCCCCAGCCGTGAAAAAAATGCACTAAAGATGAAAATAATACGATATGAAAAAAAACACTAACAAAAGAGCGTATCTCCCCGGCACTTAAGTCCTTTTGCTGAGAAGCGCAGTTTTTTGGCAATAACTTAAAAACGGTATGCCCGATCATATTGAAAACAATTTTCGTTGGAATTATTTATTAAGTTGTATATTTGTACATTTTTCCATATTTTTTGAACATACCGTTTAGAAAATAGAGGGGGGGACACAATTTTTGCTACCTTCGGAGCGAATATTTCCGAAAACATTCACTAAATCAAAATTTTCTTTTAGAAACCTCAAAATTTTTTTAGAAGATCTGTCGAGTGATGTGCCACACATTGATATTTACTGATTTTTTTTTTTTCAGTTTCGGTTACATGTGTGGAGTGCCCCACCTAGAAATATATATATTTTTATTAAACTATCAAACTAAGTAGCGGTTTACAGACTACACCTATGCTCAAAATTTGATCAATGTAGGTACATCTTATATTTTTTGAGTAAAATGCCTGTGACATACGGACGGACAGACAGACAGACATGAAGAATCTATAAGGGTTCCGTTTTTGCCATTTTGGCTACGGAACCCTAAAAAGGTGATTCTATACAAATTGCCGTCCATGAAAAACCTATAAGGTACTTCCAGTTGTCCTTAGCACAACCCACGAAATAAATCTGAAGACCTTAGTTTTATGGCTGTCTGTCTATATCGGTAACCAATATAAAATGACCCAGACTGCGTACATCTTGCTTAAGGAGTCGGGTTCTGCTAACACAGGTTATTTTCATAAAGACGGCTGTTTTTATGGTTTCGTGCCAAAAAGGTAAAAAAGGAACACTTATTTAGGGTACATTTTGAGCGACACCATCGAGTCCAACTCACACTTGGCCGGTTTTCTAGATTATACTTACCATTCGGTGAAATGCATTTCTAGTGAGCACCCATTATATTTTTAGAAAATTCGTATGTATTATTAGCTAAAATAGTACATAATTAAGTTATACATAACTGTACAAACACCATCAAAATGATTGATCCATTGAGTAAATAACATAAATAGTCTTTGTTATAACATATGATAACCGGCCACGGTTATCATATATTATGTATGTATAAACAAGAATTTCCATAGAGACAACTACATAGAAACAGTATAATCGATACCTTCCAACAACTGATTAGCATTAACCATGGCCGGCAAAAGCAAAGGCAAGAAAAAAGAAAAGAAGGACAAAGAAGAAGCGGGAGACAATAAAAAGTCGAAAAAAGGTGCTGGGAGAGGCAAGAAAGGGAAGTCGAAGGGAAGGTGTAATGTGGACATGCTGACTGATGCAGCCATGGACAACGTGTACTACGCGTGCCATAATGTCCAAGAGTTGTTGCAGGCAAGAGGGTTCCATCCGCCGGACTTCAACAAGAAGAAAAAGAAGGGGAAGAAATAATGTGATTTGTGAATAAATTATCATCACTTTTTAAATCATGCATATATAAATGTGTTAGCAAAACAAAATCTTAGGAACAATACACAGATTAAAAATGTTTGTTTAAAATTAAATAGAAATAAACGAGTATACTTATACTCCTAATACGAGTATTAGTCTTGACAAAGAATCTACTTATTATTATTTTAAAATATGGCAGCTGGCAACTCTCTCGTTCTCGCTCAGCAAAGTCAGTTTTTTTTTTTTTTTTTGTCCTCTGTGATCTCTTTTGACCAGAGAGGCCATTTTAGAGTTACTGTAGTGAGTGCAGCAAAGTCAGTACTGACGAAGTCAGTTCAGTTCAATCTACAAGACTACCTAAGCTGCAATTTGGCAGCTCGAACTTGTCATCCTCATCGGCATCACTCGACCATCTTCATCGGATTGATACAATCGGTGAGTTGATGAAAACAAACCTTCGGGTTAGGGTGAAATCGGTTACATTCGTATAATAAACTGCGAGGTACAACCCCTGTTAACCCTACGATCATACGGTTACCTGAACAAACGGAAACCACAAAAAAGACAATAAGTGACTTCTAAACAGATTTGGCATAATATTTGGGCAAACCCACGCATATTTTCACGTAAAGCGTGCTTAAAAAGAACTAAAAAGCTAAGACTAGTCTTAGATTTCGCTTTAGCGTCTAGACGCTCCGGGGGCTTTCCTAATCAGTTGATCCAGATCCCAATAAGTGGATGACGAACTGATGATTTTTCAAATTAATTAGTGACTTTTTGTAAGGTAGTCATATAACTCTTCAAAAGAAATAAAAAAAGTTCAGTAACCTTTTAGTATGTTCATGTTCAGTTCAGCTTCAGTTGTAGATATAGTTTTTCATGAGTTTTTCATTTAACAATGAAGTTGATGGCTCCGTAAGGCCTAATTTCGCTATGAACTGTTAGCGTTAATGGATGATTAGTGATTATGCCTGTAAATTGGTAGATATTTACCGGCGTAAACAGCCGTGTATCTTCTGTTCTATTACACAGTTGTAAAAAGAAATTTAAAAAAAGAGTGATACGGACTATTTAAAGGACACTGAAACTGGTGGCGAGAAACTGAATGTCATTTTTTGTGCAGCCAGTTAGTGATAATTCACCCTAATTGAATCGTTTTCTTTTTGTTTCAGTGGCGTGGCGTCAAACATTATTCATAGAGAAGCCGAAACTAATTAGCTCGTTTTTTCTTCAAATACTGTAGTCAGCTGTCTGAAAATAGGTTACTCGGTGGGAATCGAGTTTTATGAACGCCACGCCTTGGCCACGCCATGATGTCTATGGGTGTCATTGTGGCTTACGTCGAAACAGCTTACCGGATTTCAACAAGGGAAATTATATGTAATATTACTCGCTTTGTCAGCGGGAAAAAGCGGCTAAAAGCCTAAGTACATCTTCCTACACAAAATCTACCTAAAAAAAAGTATATTCATTCAAAATATATTGTCATTTATGATCCTAATATAACAAACAATTTTATACGTGACAGTGTTGTCAGCATAGCAAAAGGACATGAATTTGCCCTGGCACGCCCTCAACTCTTATCTTTCAGCACAGACTCTACACGGGTCATCCGCAGATGGTTATATGATACTTTTTATCCCACTATGCTCAAGAAAAAAGTGTTATGATTTTTTTCTCCTCCGTTGACGAAGTTACGGGCATCTTCTATAGTGTATATGAATAAAGACGAATTGAAGTAATGTACATTTGCACATCACTTCAGAACGGCTGTACGGTTTACCCAAATATTTGGCTAATTATTTTTTGTTGTGTTTGTACTAGGCAGGATAAGGTTTGTGTCTAAGAAAAATATACTCAGAATTGCACGGAAAAGTGAAAATGATGGGTTTGAAATCTCCACATAAGAAGTAAGTGAGTGAGTGAGACTAAAGATATAAAGGAGATCTTCAAAAAAATATTTCATTACTTGTCCATACAATACGGTAAAGGGAAGTTTAGGTGTCATCTTCTTCCTTACTACACCCGACTGAAGTCGGGGCGGGCAGCTTGTTTATAACATAACTAACATGGTACAATTGAGCCTAAAGGCCTGTTTAGACTTTGATTAGTGATAAGTACGAGTTCATACATTTCGTTTAGTAGCAATTTTATGCTCTCGCTCGAGTCACTAATTAAAGTGTAAACAGCCCTTTATTGCTGTCATTAATGAAAATCAAGACTGCCACGGACATGTACGGAGTTTGAATTTAAAATCTTGATAGATATGTCAAAATGTCACTTCATTCCTATTGGCATCGTATCAGAATGTGGTGATGGATTATATATGTATACAAAAAAACTAAATTGAAAATAAAAAAATGTTCTCTTCATATTTAGGCTGTTAACAAAATTGTCCTTGGTGTGCAAATCTACAGAATTCATAATGAGTAATCAACTACTCACACTTTAACTCCATCATCAAAGGAGGTTTTAGATAGACCATGGAATACGCAAAAATGAACTGTAGCTCTTTACGGAGTACTTACCTACTAGGCTAGTAAGTATTTTTTTATGAGAACATACGTATTTCTTAGAATTTAAGGAAAGTAATATACCGAGATAATTTGAAATACCTAGTGTCAATCGGCGTACCTCAAAATGATCAACACAAATGTATGTCTGTCAATGTAGCGTTTAACATTTTACTTAAATCACATTAAAATCAGGTCATAAAACTAAAGCTCTTAAAAAAATAAATTCTAAAACTTGAATAAAAAATTGCTGCATTACATTCAATGGCTTAGCTGTACCCTTCATACATCCGTGTATTCGGTACTAACATATTGGGGTGGTATAATATAATTGTGTGTCGCTATGAAGCTCATACATTCAGTCCTAACAATACATAATCCAGCTAGCACATTGATCGACCTGGGCCGTTAACAGAATCTTCTATATCTATACATCTATACATATAATAAAGCTAAAGAGGGTCGAAAGTCTGTACATGGAAGATATTCGGAAACAATTTGGCCGGGGATACTTAAAATCGATAACAGAACACGTCCCAACAGTTTTTAGAATTTTTGTCTGTTTGTCTGGTTTATCTGTTTGTCTGTTTATTTGTACGCGCATCACGTGAAAACGGCTGAACAGATTTTGATGAAAATTTTAGTAATTGATCGAAAAAATTCACGGCCAGGTTATAGGCTATAAAATTTCAACCCTTAAAAGTGGGGGTAGCCACTACATTTGATTGAGTTAAGTTTGCATCTGAATCTTATCGCGCTACTTAGGAAGGAGGTGCAAACTTCTCTCAAACATATGTTACGAGCCCACGAGTATTGAGTACCTTGCTAAAATAACAGGTGGCGCTAAAATTAATACCTTTTTGCCAAATCCATACTCATATTATAAATGCGAAAGTGTGTATGTCTGTCTGTCTGTTAGCTCTTCACGCTTAAACCGTTGAACCGATTTTGATGAAATTTGGTATGGAGATAGTTTGAGTCCCGGGTTTGCGGCTACATTTTATCCCGGAAAAATACCCTTATCCGCGATAAACGAATTTAAGGCGGACGAAGTCGCGGGCAGAAGCTAGTTCATAATAATATCAAATGGATTTGTTTTAAAACCTTCATAAGTGAGGTAAAATATTCTGCAACTTTATTAAATTGAACACAACGAATGACCCCAAACGCGCTGCGCGATAAAATCTGCCAAAGTGCTGCGTAAATATCGAATATCGATGAAATGTTAATTGTATACTTACCTGCTCTACTTGAAAATCAAACACATTTTTTCGGTTGGCTTGTTGGGGCTATTTAAAAATATATTACTTTTTTTTAATACTTGTCTATCTACAACTAGGTGTGTGTGTTATATTGGTCACACAACTTCGACAGTCAGGATACCAATTGATACCTACCGAACTATTGATATGTCTGACGACTAGCTCCACGGAATATTGTGCTACAAACAGGATCGCACCATTTACACCGCGCTTCACTTGTCGTGGATTACAAAACATAAAAAGTAAGTAAAATTCCTTAAGTTAACTTATTATTGACGTAACAACTATGAATCCTACCTGACATCATTCAGACACAAAAAGTTGCTCGCTAGAAGACGTATCTAAGGGATGAGACATACCTTTACACCATGTTTTTCACCCGTCAACACGAACAACTTTAAAAAAAAAAAACACGGTGTTGGTATATTAAAAAAAGAAAGTAAAACTCACGCTGAGGTGCAAAATTGTATTAAATTCATTTCAAAACCTTCCTTGGATTGGCGTAGAATTATAGGTGCCGAAAATAATTGTCCTATTGTTTACCTAGTTACTCACAATTTAATCACAAAAGGGTTGTAATTAACAGTCGATAGTTTCTGCTGATAAAAGAAATTCGCCCATATACTAGGTTCCGATAATTTGGTAAACCTGATTTAAATTTTATCGCGTTTTTATTTACCAACGACAAATCTTATTATTGTTGATTTTGTGGGCCTTCTGTACTCCGCCTCGACCAGATTTGATCTATTGTGGCAGACCTTTATTAGAGTTCACTACTGAGGCCCGTTGAGTCTAGGAATTCCCGAATTCTTTGGGCAGTGAAATGTTGTCTTCCGGGGGCACGACATGTTGCCCTAGGTAGATACTTCTTAGGTGTTGCTACAAAAAATAATGAAACTGGAAACTCGTTTCAGCACAATACATAAGTAACAATGAGTATCCCAGCGGTGGGAATCGACTTGGGCACAACGTACTCCTGCGTCGGAGTTTTCCAGAACGGCAGGGTGGAGATCATTGCCAATGACCAGGGCAACAGGACCACTCCGTCGTACGTCGCCTTCAACGAAAGTGAGAGGCTCATAGGAGATGCTGCAAAGAATCAGGTACCATTTAATAATTAATCCCTACTCGATATTTTTTTAAGTCGACAGTGAATTAAATATTCATTTTCTAGGCTGCTTCTCCTTAACATACTTAATCTTGGCCTTGTTTAACGTTATTTTTTTTCAGTTAAATTAATAGATAATCACATATTCCTGCAGCAACTTGTAGATATAACAATAATGCAATGCTATTATTTGTAATAATCATGTTCAAGGCTACATCCATACTATCCATACTAATATTATAAATGCGAAAGTGTGTCTGTCTGTCTGTCTGTCTGTTACCTCTTCATGCTTAAACCGCTGAACCGATTTGGATGAAATCTGGTATGGAGATAGTTTGAGTCCCGGGGAAGGACATAGGCTACCTTTTATCCCAGAAAAATACCCTTATATATCCATGATAATCGAATTTAAGTCAGACGAAGCGCGGGCAGAAGCTAGTATTTAATATATCGACTATAATCCTGGCTAAATACGAATCATTTGAATTCTCTGCTATTTCTGAGTATTTTTAAATTAACTTCCTTGCTTTCTAATATCATTTTTTATACTTTTAACCTCCGATGAAAAAGGTAGTAAATTTTATGTGTATCACCTATCTGTATGTCTGTCAATGTAGCCTTTAACCGTTTAAACGCCAAGCAGTAAAATAAGATGTGAATCAGATGCCACAGCAATAAAACAAACTGAATCTTCAAAAAATATCAATGATTGGAGAACGAGATACCGATAATACTTGTATAATATTCGGAGTCTTTGATCAATGAAATTTGAACAGCTATTGCCGTCGTTGGCGTCAGTAGTATAACGACATTTGCCGGCTTCGGCGCTCCATTTGTTGACTAGTTGATCCTGTTAGAATTCAGTTCGTTTTGTTTAAAAGCCGATTTAATATTAGGAAAGTTCGTTATCGTTTCCCCGAATTCTTGTACCTTTTCAAAATTTTTAAAATGATTTAAGCCAATTCTGAAAACTAAAATTCTATTCCATAACGTAGATGTAATCGTTACTTGGCTACGGTTTATTGAACAGGCATTAAATAAAAGCGGTGAACCAGAAAAGGTCGTTCGGTCAATGTACTGATGCATAGAACTCGGTGCTCGTGTGAATCAAACAAGATTTGCATATCTGCATTAAGTACTTACCTAGCTTGTGACACGACGTCATCCGCATGGATTTTAGGATTCCAAACCCGGTAGGTCAGGTGAAGCTTTGCAAGAATATATGAATATGTGTGTATCTAAGTATTTATCATCCTAAATTATGTCTGTAAATTAGTTGCACCACCCACAATTTATCTGCTTATCTCGAGGTTGACTGGTAGAGAATGCCCTATGGCATTAAGTCCGCCTTTTGTACGATACGTTTTTCTTTTGTGCAATAAAGATTAAATTTAGCTAGTAATTTCTCTTCTATCCTAGTCTAGGAATTGATCTGTCTTGTGTAAGAATTAATGTTTTAACTAGCATCGATAATTTGTTTTTCAGGTGGCAATGAACCCAAAAAATACAGTATTCGATGCAAAGCGATTGATAGGACGAAAATTTGACGATCCTTGTGTTCAAAATGACCTTAAACACTGGCCGTTCGAAATCATTGCAGAAGGTGACAAGCTAAAAATTATTGTTGAATATAAAAAAGAAAAAAAGAAATTCACCCCAGAAGAAATATCTTCGATGGTATTGACTAAAATGAGAGAAACGGCTGAGACATATTTGGGAGGAACTGTCAAAGATGCAGTTATAACAGTTCCCGCTTATTTCAACGATTCTCAACGCCAAGCCACCAAAGACGCTGGGATGATTTCCGGGCTACACGTCCTTAGGATTATCAACGAACCAACAGCTGCTGCCCTGGCATACGGCTTGGACAAAAATTTAAAAGGTGATAAAAATGTTCTCATATTTGATCTTGGCGGTGGAACCTTTGATGTTTCAATACTAACCATAGCCGAAGGATCGCTATTTGAAGTCAGATCTACATCGGGCGATACGCATTTAGGAGGTGAAGACTTCGACAGTCGAATGGTGGAACACTTTGCGCAGGAATTCGAAAAGAAATACAAGAAAAAATTGAAGGACAACCCAAAATCAGTTAGACGACTGCGCACAGCTTGTGAACGAGCTAAAAGAACCCTGTCGTCCAGCACTGAGGCCAATATAGAGGTCGATGCATTATTTGAAGGCATAGATTTCTATTCAAAAATCACAAGAGCTCGCTTTGAAGAAATGAACTCCGATTTGTTCAGAGCCACGATAGCACCTGTGGAGAAGGCATTGAAAGATGCGAAGTTAAACACGAGGGAAATACACGATGTGGTTTGTGTGGGCGGTTCGACACGTATTCCTAAGATTCAGAGACTACTGCAGGTAAGTGAGTCATTTTCATAGTGTGATACTGTCACAATCATGTGCAAAAGTTAACGCTGCAAATACTTAAAATCTTTTTTTAAATAAACCTAAAGCTTGACACCACAGCTAATACAAATAAGTATAAGAATATTTAACTTCCTGGAAACCCTTAACTTTTGCACAAGGTCGTGACAAATCACATTAACTATTTGAGAATTGACCCAAGCAAAGATATTTATAAATAATTGATGATTGTGAATGACTTAAGGCTTTGTTAATAATTTTCTTTCAATTTACTTGGAGTGGTATTTTAGGAGTTTTTCGGCGGCAAAACCTTGAATCTCTCTATCAACCCCGATGAAGCTGTAGCATACGGCGCTGCCGTCCAAGCAGCTATAGTTACAGGCTCCAAAGATGAGCGCATAGCTGATGTCCTGCTGGTGGACGTGATACCGTTGTCTCTTGGAATAGAGACTGCTGGAGGCATCATGTCGAAGCTAGTATCGAGGAACACTAGGATTCCCATAGAGCAAAAGCAAATCTTTACGACATATTCTGATAATCAGCCAGCTGTGACCATTCAGGTAAAACTGAGTTAGACCTAAACCTATAAGTATCGACAAATTGCTAACTTAGTAGATATTATGTAATAGAACCTTAATAGGCAAGATTTTAATGTTAGTAGTACAATTTTATAGAACTTGTTTCTTTCCTGATTCTATGTGTATGTTTAGAATTACACGTTTGGCTGTCATTTACAGATATACGAAGGCGAAAGAGCGATGACCAAGGATAACAATTTGTTAGGGACATTCAATTTGTCTGGTATACCTCCCGCACCAAGAGGTGTACCACAAATTGAAGTAAGTACAACCGAGTTCATTTAAGTTTGCCTCGCTGGAATACATTCGACATAATCCACTCACGTGCTTGAGATTTTGGGTTGAACTTAACTTATATTTGAAATAAAAATGGTAGCATATGCAACTACAGTTGCGGAAATCACTTGAGTGATTATCAACGCAACGTACAAACATAACTTTACCAAGCAAAAACATTTTACTTCTGTTTAATTAATTAAGGTACATTGAATAATGTATATTATTCCAGGTGTCATTCGACATCGACGCCAACGGCATATTGACAGTAAAAGCCCAAGATCGAAGCACTGGGCGGTCGGAGAACATCACTATATCAAACGATAAGGGACGTCTCTCAAAGAAGGACATTGATAAGATGCTGCAGGACGCCGAAAAATTCAAGAAGGAGGACGACGAAATCAGGCAACGTGTAGAACTCAGGAATCAGCTAGAAGCATATTTGTATGGTTGTAAAGCGGTCAGTTGATATTTTTAAGGCAATGGTAAAGTCATTTCTGATAATATATGAACGAGCACATGTACGCTGTGTACAGTCAGCTGCAGAGTAGAGTGACCCCTCTACCATACAAACATTTATGGGAAGGTGTATCTTTGCAACTGACTCTAGACTTGGCCATATAAACTCCATATTAAAATCTGTTTTGCTATAAAAAGATAGAATGAAATGTTTGATTGCTCATATCATGGTTATTTTTATAGTTATACAAAAAAATATTTGTGTTACATGATACATATGTTTTTTACATGAATGAGCTTTTAATAAAGCAAAAATAAAAACTCATGCATAGGTATCTCCCATTGAAGTTTGTTTCAAATTTGAGTTATATTTTTTTTTACCGCAGGTAGATAAAATGTGAGTGAGCGTAAATACAAACAAAATAAAACAACAGCACGGTATTTAAGCTCGTAGTAGCGGAAGGAAAGTAAGAAGGAAAATTAGTCAAATTTCTTCGTTACCTCAACGATCAGAAATCTCGTAATCAGAATCAGAAAACACGATTGAATATTTACATCAGAAGTATAACGAAGGATTGAGTAGCATTTCGATAAAATTGTTTTGTAATTGGTTGTATCGAGATAGTATGAAGGATTTGTTCCTGATTCGTCATATTCCTGATTGGTTATATTCGTTATTCGACACTTTCCTAACAGCTCATATTCCTAACTCGTCATATTCCTCATTCGTCATATTCCTCACTCGTCATTGTACAGTCAAATGAAATCGCAAACGCGTACGAAGTAGTTATACTTTGTACACCTACTACGGTTATTAGACAATAATTTACTTACGTTGGAGTCCCAAAGAAACGGCAAATAATGTAAATAAACGGCAAATTTCTTGACACATGACTTGGCACATAAGTTAATTTTTTTGTCAAACTGGTTATAATTTTTAAATAGAAAATAAATAAGAGATATTTTAACCTAAATGGGCTAGCCATTAAAAATGTAAGCTGCCGCCTCGTACAAGATAAAACCACAGAAAATATTATGGTACCTAGTTAGATTTATTTCGGATTCAAACATTTTTTCAAGATTTAGACTGAACTTAATATTAAAGTGTGCCTTTAATATTAAGTTCAGTCTAAATCTTTCACAAAAAACCAAACACTTTCTTCGCATTAAAAGAACCAAAACTTCTCCCCGTAGGCAAAAAAAAACATTCAAAAAATTATACTTGACATAGCCTATTAAGACATTCAACAACAGTTGTTTGTTTATCTACGAAATCATGTACTTCTCTCTCTTTTGTTAATTTATTTAAATGTAAAGTTCGTTGACGCTGGGTTTGATTGGAATGTAAAAAAATGTTTATTTATTCTTATATCTTAGTGTAATGCTTCCTCTCTCAATTTTTTCACAAAAAAAAACAACGAAACTTTCTTCGGCAATCTGTTATTAATTCTGTTGTTCCAGCCTTCTACGGCATTATTTGTGCGAAAATGATGTTCATCAACACACAATAAATCCTTGTGATCCTTTGCATCCAAAAATTTACAAAGTACTTAATTATGAAATAGCTTTATTTCACGTGAATTCGAGGCAGAGTGCGATATTTCAAAGTAGGCCTCCGGTACGTATTCTTAACGTAACAACGCTAATTTTGTACAGTTTAGTATACAATATGCCTTCTTCAGTCCCAAATGCTCCACAATCCTATAAACAAAACAAATACACGCCTATAAACCTCTTTATTTTTGTTGTAGTAAAAGTTCATAAACAAGTGATACAAAATATGAATTTATACTTGTGTCCAAATTTGCATGCAGACTATAGAGTTGGTAAAAAGGGGGTGGGGCAACCTTAAAAGTCCCATGAGCGTAATAATGTTCCGTCTTTGATAGTAAGTCCAAAGCAGCGGGCGATGAAAATATTAAAATTGTGTCGCCATATCCGTTATTGTAAATAAAAAATTCTTTGGATAGTTTTTCTGAGGGGTTACTCCGAAACTCGAAATTCGAACTTCGTAACGTGCCCTCCCTCTCGCTCTCATGTCAATCTGTATTTGAGTGAGCGGGATGGCGCCATACGAACTCTGGGATAAAAACATCGCTTAATTTATCATATGTGCATTTTTGGACACCCAGTGATCTGTTTCTGGCACCGTATAAAAGACTTTTTTTGCTTTTCCACGTCGGTAGCTCTGGCAAAGAAGATTCTCCATTTAGTTCTATAAAATCTTGTTAAATTTTTTCTAATATTTTCGGTATAATAACTTCCGGTGACTAACTTTTTCATATTATCAAAGCATTTGTCAGCCTCTAGCTTCATAAACTTCGAATTACATACTTGGTTAGGCTGCCTTATATATAGTGCCCTATATTATTCTCATTTAAAGTAATAGAAGTTGAACACTCGCCTCTTTATGTACATCTCCAGGTAACAGTACCGCATTTTGTTTTTTTTTTTTGTGAAATCTGTATTTGTACCCAGAATGTAACAGCAACTGTTTTCCTCTTTCACTTGCGATAAAATGTATTTCTTCTTCCGCACCATTATTACAAGCCATTTTCTCCGATTAGAATTATATTACTATATCATTGATTGACTCAATATAAATAATAATGACAATGACATTGCTTCATGATAGAGAAGTTACACTCATCTATGAATTATCTAAAAAGGTTCTTATCATTTACCACAAACGATTTCTATAATAAGTTTGTGCAGGCGGAATATGACGAGTTAGGAATATGACCAGTTAGGAAAGTGTCGAATAAGAATATGACCAATTAGGAATATGACGAATCCGGAACAAATCGTATGAAGTCACATACTATCTTGCTATTGAGGACGGATTTGGAACTATTATTTACTTTTTTCCGCTGGACACTTTTTAAGATTATAATTTTAAAACATCTTCAAGATTTAATGGTGATTATAATTTTTTTATGATCGAATTACTAAATCATGTTCTTTTGAACATAAAATATAGTTATTTTATATACTTATTGTAAAATTAATACGATGTTTATCAAATTTAACCTGTAAATTTTATATTCATTTTTAATTTGACTAAAATTATTTCATCATGGATGCAGTTCCTAAACTTACTTCATAAAATGTTATATTTAGGAATCAAATTCTTGTTATTTATATCTTCGGCTACGCAACAAATTGATTGTTTTGTACATTTAAAACATAAAAATTATCAAAACTAAAAAAAACACTTGAAGTACGCGTAATTTATCTTGTAAACAATAATTAATATTTTAACTAATTTGCTTATTTTTAGTACTGTATGCATGCTTAGTAAGTATATGGTCCTTTTAAATATAGAGGATATGAAATTGTTCATATTAACTTCATCTGTTACACTAAGTATAAATATTATTTTGTATGACGTGTGACAATAAGCACACAGAATGGTTGAAAGTACAACTACAATTGTGTATAATATATTCTCACTGCTGAGGTGAAAAGTTGTTTGTGCTACACGAGACCAAAGTTACTTGCGTCTCGTACCATTTGAATCTTTCGCTACGCTCAGGATTCTAACTTAGAATCACTCGATACGCTCGTGATTCAATAATAGAAGCCTTCGCTTGCTCGAGATTCAACAATCGGCACAAATAACTATTAAATCTTAAATTACTTGGATAGGAAAACCACATTTTGTGAGCACCAATCAATATTTCCTCTTCTTCTTGCTTGGTCAAAAACGTATCAGGACGGGAGAGAGAGAGAGAGAGAAAAAAATCTAAGTAATATAGATAGGGAAGACTAAGAAACTACGGGCTGGTCACATCATCATCGGAAGAGTTTATTTATTTAAACTTTTTTGCACAATACCAAAAAGCACAAATGGCGGACTTAATGCCATAAAGGCATTCTCTACGAGTCAACCATTAGGCTAAACAGAGAAATTGTTGTACAAATTAATAATTACAAGGGTGAGACACCCTAATTAAATACTATACAAACTATACATAATAAGTAAAATATATAAACATAATACATAAATATATATCAAGGACCATTAAAACAAGAGGACTGACCATCTCCATACAAAAAGCCGTTCCCTGATATGTACAACGCCATCTATGTATAAGAATTCTTTTTTACAATTATTCAACTTTTCAACCCTGACACAGTTATTAAATGTTACGATTTATTTATTATTAGGTATTTGCGAACTAATAATGACTATACTTTGTGTCTTTATTCAATTACGACATAGTTAAATGTTTATTTTTATGGCGCTATCTAGTTTTTTTAAATATCTCCTTGTGACCGGAACACGGTGCAAAGTATGGCAAGTGTCAGTCCTCTTGTTTTAATGGTCCTTGATATATATACAAACATACGGGTATTCTTTCGATGGCGGCTGTGATCTTATAGTCCGGATCAGATAGCACGTTCCTAGAAACTCCGGGTATACCGGCCTCTTTCGAATGGGTTTCTGGAGTGGATCTGAGGGATCGGGTATCATCAGAAGGTAGTCTGCTGCCTTCCTAACTAGGGGGTTCCTATGGTGGGGAGCATTATCTAAAAAGCGTTTAAACACCTTTTTTCAGAAAACCATTATTGGTTAGAATTTCTATGTCGTGCATCATGGCTTTGGTTACACATACCATGGGCTATCTGCTATCCTAGACAAGAACCTATTTCGAATGACCTGAAGTGGTATCAGGACCCATTTTTCAAGGTTTCTCAGAAACCCGCAGATGAACTCTGTCCTGTAGGGTACCTGGAGAGGCTCCAGAAACCCTACTAGCTCTCTGATTTTCATGTCATTTCATGTAGGCTCCATAGCAAGTGTTCTTTTTCCACTGGTGGCCCCGAGTCAAATATAACATAAATTTTATATATTGTATAAATTGAGTTGAAAAAAGGTTAATTGAAAGTAAATTAAAGGATCAAAATTACTTATTTTTTTACCTTTCAGTGATTTTTAAATTTATTTCTCACTTTTTAGTGAATCGGTCCGTAGATACCATTTTTATCGCGAGCATTTAAAATAGTGTCTATGAAGTCGCATAGAAAATGAAGGCATTACTTTTAACCTTTTAAACGTCAAGCAGGCAAGTAATGCGATGTGACCTAGACGCCACAGCCATAAAATAAAATTAGACTTCTAAAAATAAAAAAGTGATTGCAGTATGAGGTATTGATATTATGTTCGGTGTCTTTGAACAATTAAATTTGGATAGTGGCACAAATTTTTGATGACGTGATTTGCGATTTTGCGATACGACTATGGCGCTCAAAAGGTTAAATGGGCACATTTTAAATATTACGTTAAGTGAGAATTAAATGTCTGTATTTGTACGAAAAGTGAGGTTCTACAAACAGCAACACCATCTATATCTAGCCATTATGTTAATATCAATAAGGTCTCCCAATGGTCAGTTAAGTGTGTCGCTGATGTTACCTACACATTTTTTTTAAATGTATCTCTAAATTAAAGAGAAATTCGTAACAGTGAACATTTGGTCTACAGAACACACTAAATAAAGGTGAGGACTTTTTATAAATTCAGTTCCCACTTATTTGTCTATGGAAAGGTAGGTTGGAGGACTTGGTGTTTTATTTTTTACTCTTACAAAATGAGTTTGAAAAAATCTCAACATCATCATCATTTCAGACACAGGCCTCCTCAATAGATTTCCACATGGGCATAGTGGCAACCCGCTTCCAGCGAGTCCCCGCAACCCTAACCAGGTCATCCGACCACATTGCTGCTGACCTTCCCTCGATGCGTTTCCCGTTACACGGTCTCCACTTGAGAACCTTTCTGCCCCAACGGCAATCGTTTCTTCGAACTACGTGCCCTGCCCATTGCCACTTCAGTTTACTTACCCTGTTTGCTGTGTTAAAAAAACCTATGTGGATTTAATAATATACGAGTAATAAAACCCTAACGTCCAATTCCTCCAATGTACTCGTAAATTGTCCTAGAATTTATTTCAAATAATAAAATATTTTTTGACTTATATGTTAGTCAATTCAAGTTCGTCAAATTAGACTTGACAAAAAATTTGGTTTTCTTGAAATTTACCTACCTAAGATGGATGATTTAAGAGGTTGATTGAAGAAAAAATATTATTTCTGAAATAGGTAAATTGTTAAACTACAAGCAATGTGAATTTAGCGTTTTCAAAAGTTTTGTAGAAAATATTCTAGCTTCAAGCTATAGTAACACTTTATGTGTGTAATAGTTGGTCTTAGAGTAAGTAATACAAATATTTTAAACCGAGTTTTCGTTATTACGGGACCAAAAAGAGTTTTTTACGTGTTTTTCGCAAGTTAAATAAGTAACATGACTCTTTTAATAAAATAAAATTATCAATTCGGCTTAAGACGCGTTTAGTGTCTAGTATCATGTTATTAATCACGTTTTAGTGTAAACCGCCTGCATGATTTGTGTGTGCCTGAACTGCCTGCAATGAAGACCTGATATCGCTATTTCAAACAAGCAGGCGTCTATATAGACGCCTGCCAGCAATATTATATATATAAACTTATTCAATTCCATATTACTCTTTAACCACTCCCTGAATTTGATTGTGCTTCATACATATGGAAGCAAATTGCGAGCACTAACCTTAGGCAGTACGTTCACCTTTGAATAGGCAGCCATTAGCTAGAACTGGAAATGCACCCGCCAACCTGACGTAAGGATGCCGTTTATTTATTTCCTAAATATCTCTGGAGTTTAAAGAGCACATTGTTCTAATTTTGGCGCACATTTGGCACATTGCTAGCACTAACTCTTGACGTATACCGAGGCTCCGTTTGCTGATGTACACCCGCCATCCTGACAGCCAACTAACTCATTTTAACAACTCGGTTGCGTTAAGTTTGCTCCTCGTTTGTATGCAACGCTATAGATATCAGGAGCAAACTTAACGGGAACCGGGTAATAATGATAGATGATGATAGGATAAGTGAAAGTTTGTACGGAACCCTCGGTGCGCGAGTTAGTATCGCACATGGGCGGTTTCTTTCTTTTTAAGTAAATCCCCGTGTTAGATTAATGTATGACACCTATTTTTTTTGTGATATTTAAACACAAACTAAATACCTTTTAACTACAAATAACCTTATAGTCGCAGACGAAGTCGAGGTCATAAGCTAGTAATGAAATAAAAATATTTTTTTATGATTGGTTGGTACTTCGTTTATTTCCTGTCCGTCACGAATTAGTCAAATAATGACAATCCTTTACCGAACGTGAGATTGACCAGTAATTGATTTTTTTATACTACTTGCGACTTTCTGGATCAAGTTAAAAAGAGGTCCTTGTACGCCTGTAGAAAACGCCAAAGCCTGTACATTATCTTTATTGCAGGCGACAGAGAGCGCGGGCGATCGACTGACAGCAGATGAAAAAGCCGCAGTGGTGAAAGAGTGCACAAATCAGCTGCAATGGCTCGATCAGAACCCTGACGCTTCCAAGTCTGAACTGGAAGCTCGCCTGAAGCAAGCCCAGCAGGTGTGCCAGCCGTCCATGATGAAGCTACACGGAGCGAGCGGTGGGCCAAGCTGTCGTCGAGACAGTGTAGATGATGGACCTAGGGTCACTGAACTTAATTGACCTCATTTTCATGTCTTTTGAAGACCTACATGATTTATACTAATACGAGCTGAGCTTAAGGTTTACTCTCGACCAATGATGACTGACAATTAGCCTGATAAACTTACAATTCAGTCGATTCGACATTGTTGAAACTTAAGGCCAAATTATCTGTCTTCAAGGTTTGTTTGCTCTTGCAATCTCTACTGAACTATACAAGTAATTTAGATGAGACATAATTAAATACCTTTCTACAACATGCAGATAATCATAAAGATCATTACGTTAGGATCGGTTTGCTGCATCAAGTTTCTTTAATATTTACTGTGAATGTAACTGACTTGAATACCCTTAAAATTATACCAATGCTCAGTGAATTATGATATGAATGGCTGATTACGCCAGCCAATGTCAACCGTCAAGTGACTGGCGTAATCAACCGTTAAGAGTAGCAGAAAGTCGAAAAATTGGGTCTAAATATTGCTTTACCTATCTTAAAATTGGCGGCGATAAATGATATTAAGTAACCAGCGAATACATAATAGTTATAAATTTTGGGTATACTATTAAGCCGTTTATAGATATTAATCCAGCATTCCAAGCCTTGAAAACACATATTGCCTTATCTGTGCATATACATAATTTAAATTATCTTGCAAAGCTAATTTAGGAATACCTATATAGTTAGTCAGATTTGAAAGTTCATATTGCCATACCCATTGAAGTTCGCTAATATTACAAAATTAAAAACAACGTTTGTAATACAAAACCATTTTATTACAAAAATATAACAATTATGACTGAATAAAACATTTTGTAATAATTTCAGAAAGAGATGCTACAAACAGCCACTAAGTATTTCCGATATAAATGCAGAAAATCACCTTTAAAAAGAAACGTCGAATGGTTTTGTGAAACAATGTTTTTATGACATCTGTTGATAATTTCTCGTGAATTGATTAGTAATAACAATACTCACATTTTGTGCCCACATTTATATAAAATAAAACAGCATTTCTGTCTTTCAACAATTCCAAAGAGCCAAAAATGCTCTGCGCCTTACGAGGTTACAGAAAAATAGGCATACATATTGACAGACAGATATTTTGATTGCGTTAAGTGTGGTTAATTGAGTTTATAAATATCAAACCCCATTACTTATTTATGTTCACGTAAATTTGTAGTTTGGTATGGTATAAACTCAATTGTTTACTACGGCCGTTACATGTATTTTTCTTTTGTTTTCATATATTTTTAAACGGAAATCTAAACAACCCCTCACAGGTAAAGACGGAAGCCTTTAGGATATTTTTTCTGTCTGTTTGTCTGTGGCTTAATCACTTTTTTCTCAGGAATGGGTTGAGGTATTGAATCAGAATTTACAGTACATATTAAGCCTATGACGGATTTAAGGTGTAAAAATAAATTTCAGCCTGTGTAAACCGATATTATGTTTTAATTTTAAGCACACCTATTACATACATAGGAATGCAGGTAACTCACATATTTCAAAAAGAAAAAAATACTAGTTACTGGTATTAAGGTAAGAGGGAAGTATGAGATAGACGAAAATTTTACTGAAAATGCTCTAAAACGTTGCATTGGCTGCCCACCATCCTTCACCTAGTGCTGCTCTCACGTACCATACAAATTTAGTTATCCTACCGGTGATGCTCACAGCATCGCCCTATTACTGAGCTTCCATGAACATCACCGGTGACACGTTAACGTTATAGTGGAGATTTTCTACATCCTATTCTACATAATCCTCTAGAAAAAAGCATTCACAGTTTGATTCTGGCCCCCAAAAAAACCACCTAAACAATACCCTGAAAAATCAGCTTTTTATCCCACCGGTGATGCTCATGGCCACACAAGAAAATTACGTTATCCCACTACCGATGATGCTCATGGCAGCCAACGTGTTTAAGACGTTGAAATAAAGTTAACCTTACGAACTCCCCACACTTCTGTCTTACTCCCAATCACCTTAATATATTTCAATAATTATACATTTAAGAACACAATAATTATTGATAGCGAATTTGAATTTTGTGATTTCGTGCGTTAAGAACAGTCAAGTTTCCGATAGAGTAGTAGAAGCATACTTATAGGATATGACACCGCCTTGTATATAGTCTTTTTAGAACTACTTAGTATCTTTAATAAGTTTAAACATGAGTGAGAAAGTGTACAATATGGCGTTCGCAAACTAAACCTTGTAGATGATTATTACTTTCAATAGTATGTAGTATCCATACATAAATAAATGCTGAGTTGTTCATACAACAGAACGGGGACCTACTTGGGGCAATATATGTACTTGGAGCAGTTATTATCATTATTTAATATTTAACAGTTCTTATAAGTGTTGTCAATACTCCGTGCGTAAGAGAGAACGGTCTACGTAGTCGAGGCTGCCTGATTTTCTCCCTTTGACTCGATTTGCATTCGTCCCCGGCCCCCGTAGTACACATTATAAATACTATTCCATGTTTGGTGTGTAATTTAATGATAATTATCTATATTGACTCACTTATCTATATCTCTACACTCACCTTCATAAGGCAACAGTTATCTATAGACATCGGAAATTAGGGCGTAATATTTTATGACAGGTAGAGTTCCTATATAGATAAACCCAATTATGAAAAAAAATGCTGGGGGCGATCACTAGTATATAGAAAAAAACATCGATAATTGGGTTTATCAATATAAGAACTTCACCTGTTATAAAATTTCGCCCCCTAAATTCCGTTACCTAAAAAAATACGGTAATAACTCTGTAGAAGACATTTGAGTCATATAGAAGTCAGCAACATCCACTTTTATGCTGATTCTGTTTTTTTATGACTCATTTGTTTGTGCTTATATACTCATGTGCTTATTTAAGTACCTACATACTCCTAAGTTGCGGCGTGCAAAATTTCAAAATTAGTTTTGAATATAATATGTCAAATGAAAAGTTCCACTTATTTAAAATCATAAATATAAACACACGAGACCTATGAGGTTCAATGTTCTAGGGCATAGGAGGTTAAAACGGTCCATTTATTATAAAAATACTGTAAATAAATAAAAAGGATAAAATGTCACCAGTGCGTCTTTCACAATGAGACATATAAAAAATAATCCATAAGAAATAAAATAGTTTCACATTTATGTAAACCATTGATTGTCACTATGTAGACCGAATTATATTAAGAAAATCACCCCTAATAACAATAATTATAATTATAGTTCAATAACGTATGAAGCCCGTATAGAGTCCCCAGTAAGCTCGGCCGAATTTTACCTTCCCATACAAACGGAATTTCGTTCTTATTTTAATACTACGAGTTGGATTGTAACGAAACTTTGCATACACAATGAGTATAGGTAGGCATATCTAGGCCTGAAACTAGTTTTTATAGCTACAGTTTATAAAACAAACGAAATACAGCAAAAACAAGTTTTGTATGAAAAACTTAAATTCGCTGTATTTTTTTACTATGGTATCTGAAGCTACATAAACTAATTACAGGCCTGCATATACCTAAACTTATTCTAAGTACAAAGTTTCAGAGCAAACTAGCAAGTCGTTTTAAAATGAGAGCGTAACTACGTTTGTATGGAGAACCGAGCTTACTGGGGACTCTTAATTGCTTGTACAATCTGAAGACGTGTCTACAAAAATAATGTTTTTTTCAACAATTAGCAAATACTCTAGTAACGTCACCAGTAAGGTGATTCAACTAATATTTTGAACTCCTCGCAAAACTAATTAAATATAATAATATGCATAACCCAAATACCTTCCAAAAATTTATCATGCAAGTGAAAATAAACCCCGTTTAGACTATCCCTAGCACCACAAACAATACCTACACAATATATTACAGTCAGTCTGCAGCAAAAAGTTACCATCCTGACATAGTCTAGCACTCGTATAATCTTTTCTTTATACGCTAGGTTCAATTATTTGAGGTATAAAACAAAATGTAAACCAAACGCAAACTGGTACCTTCGGTTCAGGTCTGAATCTCAATTATATAATCAGCCTATGAGACAAACGAGATATTTCATATTATACAATCCCGTACTTGACATACATTTTTTATAATATATGTACGCGATAAAGTTATAATCGATTTTGTTTACATTCCTTTGAATACCCAAAAGTACACATTTTAACATAATCATTAATCATCACAGAATCGCTAAATAATTAAACAACATAAAAATAATATTGTAATGCTACGTATTGCTAGGAATAAATAATTTTCATTTAGTACCTAGTTCACATTGCTTTGAGAACTCTTTGTATAAATCCTTTTTGAACTTCATCGGCTCTGTAAAAAATAAAAGTAAGTATAAGTACTCTTAACATGCTTTCGTATATTCCGAACACAACACACTAACACTAACTCTAATCATACTATGGCAATTAAATTGAAGCTCCTATTTCCTATAGCATAATGCAAAGCAACACGTGGTTCAGTACAATGCCACAGTTTAAATCCATTTGGTGTGGAGTGTCATTGAATTGATTGAGGCTCGCTTGCTCTGTATCGAAGATGATATTGATATCATACTGCTCTTATTTTATTCGGCCAAAGCAAAGCATAAGGGTTTCCTGAATTTGAAACCACCTACTTGCGCACCGTGGTGTTAGGACTATTTAATTCAGAAATTAAAATTCACCAATCACAGTTACGCCTAAAACAACAGGGCGCCGGCAGATGATTTTGATATTCCATTAAACCGCGGGGTGTTCTATAAAGGCGCTGCGCCCACCCCACCAGTTCTTAGTAGGGTCGACTGGGAAGAAATGATTCTCATTCACTGGAAACTTAACGGATGGAGACATAATGGGAATAACCTAAATCGTCGCCTTCGTCACGCATTTGCTTTGGGTGCTGCCACGCAGTCTCAACCGAGTATGTCGGAACGTCAAATCAGACGACTTCGGTAGCGGAATAGCAAAATAGTAAAAAAGGCTAAACTTCATAATAAAGGCTGAACTCACTTGTTACTAGTAACAGTGTGCATCAAGTTGATTATATAGCGCGGACACACGTCCTCGTGCATGACTCGCGCGTGGAAGAGCAGCCCTTGGCATAGGCAGTACAGGATCTCCACCAGCGGCAGGTACTCGGGAATGAGGCCCTTCTGGTAGCCCCACGAGCCAAGGATCTGCAGGTGCAAGAGGTCACACACGTGTTACAAGCGCTACATGAAGATGATGATAATGATAATATTGATAATAAACGAAATCTTACGTTCAAATCATTTTAATTTACTGAAAATATACGTTCAGGAATGCTTCCGAAGTTTAACAAAAGCAATATTAAAAAAACACAACCTGGTGCAGATTTAGATAACTCCTGGGCACACATCGTCAGGTTTCTATCTGCGGCCCTAACCACCGGTAGATTGAGTCCTGCCCCGCTGCCGGTGGCACCAAAGGTTAGGGTTTTTATAATTAAACGACTTCAAAAAGTATGTTCCACCGCATGCAACTTGTTTTATGTATGTTGTGTTTATATTTTGTATTGGCATTTTGTATTTTACTTTTATATACTTATTGAAGACACCAAACTTACAGCCAACAAGGTTGCTCATGACACCGGATTAATGGTAAGCAAGAAATATACAGGGTGGCAAATTTTAATAGGTCAGTGAGGCCAGCTTCTAGAAATCTTGCCGTCATATGAAGATGACCTTACTTACACAACACATGTTTGTGATCGAACATATTCACTCCTATGCCGGTGAAACGTTTGCGTGATTTTATGTTTCAGTGCCAGTGACACAACGTTTATGATCAAAAATAATTCGTACTCCTATGCCGGTGAAACGTTTGCGTGATTTTATGTTTCAGTGCCAGTGACACAACGTTTATGATCAAAAATAATTCGTACTCCTATGCCGGTGATACGCATGCGTTATTTTATGTTCGAGTGCCTGTGACAGAACGTTTGTGATCAAAATTTCATTTCGGGCAGCATAACGTAAAGGCTTAGTGGATCGTTACCGGCGCAGAACTTGTTAATTCAATATCCTGAGGCTAGCATAGTCGCACCACACGAGGACTTAGGACATTTAACAGCACACCTCAAGGAAGCCCCATACCAATTTTGAAAACTACTCGAATTATTTCCGCTGATTTATCTAATTTTCTCATACTATTAAAGATATAAAGGAATAAAGATAAAATTAATATCATTTCATCAATAGATAACGTAACTAATCCCTAATATAACAAGCATTTACAAATTTGATAATACGTAATTAAAGAAACAGATAGGCATAACAAATAATGATTGCATTACAGTGGATGAAAAGCTAAAAAATATCAAGACATTGCTCGGAATCGTGACCATCGGTGCTTGCAAAAGACACCATTAATTGTCATTACACTCGCGAGCAAAATGATCGCATCAACTTTTTTTTCCCGTCTTCAAGACATGACTTTGTAAACCAGTTAGTTTTTCTTTATGCCATTTTTAATGAAATCATGTTTTGTAGGGCCTAAGTGTAACAAACATGTAAATCAAAAAGTAAACAGACATGAAATTGGCCTAGTATTTTTTGGATAAGGGCATTTTCCTGGTTTATGGGAGTTTAGTTTAGTTTAGGGTTGTATTACAAGTGGATCTTTTTAATACATATTGATAGAAAGAGATTTCCGCTTATTACAAGTTACAAACGAGCCCCAAGCTATTACCGATTTATTGTAATAAATTATAGTGTGTAAAATGTATTTTTGTGATTTGTGTAAGATAGTCCCTGATATAGATAGACATGTATCTAATTCTCACTTTTCATTATCAATTTCTGAATTCCGAGCTTTTGTACCTGGACGTAGAATCGCATTCAGATTAAATATTTTCTGTTGCGTTAAATTTAATTATCACCTTTCATTTGGTACCACAATCCTTGGATTCGGTTAAAAAAACTTAAAAGAACGATGGTCATGAAAAAATATAAAAAGTGATGCAATTATTTTGAGTCGAGTGTACGAGTATATCTAGTAACGAAGCCGTTTGTGCGTTTAGGCTATTTTGTTCCATCCCATATCTGGGTAGTAATGAAGTGAATTTTGGAAATGAGAGGGGTTAAGGATGACAAAGAACAACTTTAATGGCAGTCTGAATAATTGAATAAGTGATGAAACATTACCTGCAGCGTCAAACTATAGTATATTTTATAAGTAAAGACTAGAAATAGTGCGATGTGGAATACCTAAGGCTTTGATCGGGATCGATTAATAAAGGAGTCAGCTATGAAACGTTACCTGTAGTGTGAAAGTGAAAACAACGGCGGGAAGGCTATAATCGGGACTGACGTATAAAGCAGTCTGCTATATAACTTTGCCTGTGCTTCAAATTCATTTTTTTTTCGATTTCAAATTCAAATATTTTATTGCTTGGTATGTGTGTACACTACAGTAGTCTTACAATAAGAGTTTCATTAGTATCTTCCATATCCTGCCTCATGGAGACGTGTAATATTGAATTAATATATACTTATATCTAAACATGTCAACATTCTCAATTTAAATTATTAATATTATAAATATATCACAAACATTATTATATCATCATTTCATTAATTAAAACAAATTTTACAATAATATATTTAAAACATTCATTATTATATTTTGCATTATTTAATCAGGTTTACTTTATTTTTTATTCATAAACTGACCAACGATTTATTGTGGCAGTAAACGGCGCCAGGGTGGTATTTACCCTAGGGCCAAGAGGGCCATGGCCGGGGCGGCAAACAGCCAGAGGCGGCGTTGCATCCTTAGTGCAAGTCCAACTCGCACTTGGCGCTTTTTTTTCCAACCTCGTAAGGCCCAACGGCCTAAAATTAGGACTTTTGTCAAAGTCATTTTAAACATTGTATAAATGACAGTGGGGTTCTAATTTAATTAAAAAATACGACAAGTGCCTTGGGCCTTGCGAGGTTAACATCTAGGGCGGCGAAACGTATTGGCCCAGGGAGCCAAATTTCAAAATACACCCCTGAGCAGCGCTAAGGCGGTGATCAAGCTTCACGAATATAGAAGTCAGTTATATACTGTTCAAAACAATATAGGGGCCACTAAATATTTTGATCGTAACGTGAAAATGTATATTAGTTGGTAAAATGTATTTTACATACTCTGCAGCTAAAAAGGCTTTTGTTTCGGTTTAGCTAATAATCGATTAATGAAATAGTCAATTGTTTTATTCGTTTTAATTGAGATAAGATTAGTTTATTTTAACCACAAAAAATGAACAGAAATTCTCCGCGCGACAGTGGCCCCTATATTGTTTTGAGTAGTATATAATAAATCGTTACCTGTAGTGTGGAAGTAAGCGGCGCTAGGGCTATGGGCGTGGAGGGCGCGGCGCGGAAGGCAGCGCCGGCGAGGAAGCCCGCGGGCAACGCGTGGAGCGCGCTGTCGCGGCCGTGCGCGCGGCACAGCAGGCACACTACCAACTGCAACACAACACGTGACTCATTGAGGACTGCATGATGGACTGATAATGATGTATGATGATGACGTCACGCATCAGCGTGGTGTTCTTAGAATTCGATCTATTTGAGCCACAGACCACTTAACCCTATAGACCCTGCTTCACACAATTTTTATTTAGTATCTCATCTTGCTAAAATGGCAGGGCGCGGGGGGCAGCAAGTGCACCGTGATTGGCTATGTAAGTCGAGCGAGCAAGTCACGTCAACTGCGAAGTGACCCGATACTAAGGGAATGTTTGGGGGCGTGGCGGCTGCTTGGTGTTTTTTGAGCTTAAGCTTGGCTTACGGGGGCGCCTTTGTATGCGGGGTCTAGGGGTTACCTAGTCCATGATTTGAGCACGTTATCGTAGGTCTTGTGGAAAGTAAGGCAACAAGGTCTCGACTCGAATTGACTCCACATCACTGATCGCATATCAGTGATATGTGTAATGTAGGTAACTGGCGTATCTGTATAAAATGGTTAATATTTGTGGACGGCCATTACGCACGATCAAATATAGTCAGGGAATGAAAAAAAGAAAAATTAACGATTCTATGTGGATGGTGTTAAAGTTCAAATGTGACGAACCATTTATTATTTCGTACCTATAACAAACAGCCACAGGAGCCAGTAGGTACTTTTTAGGGTTCCGTACCAAAAAGGTACAAAAGGAACCCTTATGGTGCGACTCTGTCTATCCGACCATTAGAACTCCATATCTCAAAAACCACTTATCCTTTTCATTGTATATATATATGATCAACATGCAAGCTATACCTATAGATTTTTGGTAGCAAAGTAACATCTACCATGAATTTTTTGCAGACTTTCGCTGTAATAACCCGTACTAATTAATGTATGTTAATTTGTATAGTATGTATGAATAATATAGTATGCTAATTTGAGTTCGATACGCGGTATAAATCGTTTCAACTGTTTTAATTAAATATAATTGCGGAAATCACAAAGAACATTAGGGGGCGTCCGTTAATTACGTGAGTCATGTAGGGGGAAGGGGTAAGGCTAGATTTCATGATGCTAGATTTCTGATGATATTTGCCGAAGATATAGATAAGATAAATTTCTTATCTATATCTTCGGCAAATATCATGTAATTTTTGCTCTGCAAGAAATAGTGTGAAATTGCAAAAAAAAATGATTAAATTAAGTAAAACATATTCGTCACTAAAATATGGCTAAATCTTACACAATAATATTTACCGTGGTTATAAATAAAAAAAAATGGAGTAAAGCCAATGTATTTATACTAGAAACACACATTTAAAAATACTCGCGTGAAATTAGGGGTCGGGGGGAGGGGATGATCCAAATCTCACGAAGTCTCACCAGGGAGGAGGAATATTGCCAAAAACTCCTCACGTAATTAATGAATTCCCCCTTATATTAAAACATTTATGATTGCATAGACTTACCCTATAAATACCGATGTATCCTCCAAAGAAAATGCCAAGCTTCATGTGCGAGAGCTTTAAAGACTTGAATGCTTTCGCTGGAGTCAGTATCCGGGGAATGATCTGACGCAGCATCGTCATGGCGCATCCCACACCGAAAAGCTGCGCCGTGCCCTGCAAAATAGATTTCACTTGAAATAATATTTGCAAAGTAACATCTATGCTGATACGAGGGCTGTTCCGGAAGTTTCTATCTGGTCTCACTCTGTTCATGCGACATTTTTTTTACTGAAACTATTATGCGGGTAAGTTCCTTACATGTGTTGTAGTGAAATTGTTGATGTAAGAAACAATTGTGGGCGACGTCCAAGATTAATTTATATGTCACCACAACTAAACGATATTTTAACCCTGCAAACTATGAATCTTCCCTCTCTCTACCCACCTAATTTGTTTCGATTGCTTGAATATAAGTTAAAATGAGCCGGTGTCGAAAATGAGTCTAGGTCGTGAGACTAGGGACTGCAGATCATCACAAAAAAAGTTGAAGGCAATGAAATCGTTGAGTGTTTTTTTTACATGACAAACGGGAAAACTAAATAAGTTAAGAACTTATCACATGCATTGTCCACTTCATTTGTAGGGGAATTGGTTGCCAAAATCGTTTATACGTATCAAAAATTTTACTTTTCTTGTAAAATTCTGAAAGTCCATACAAAAGGACCTTTGGTAAAAAAAAATGTTGTGAAGAAAATACATGTTGTTTACAATTTTATCACAGTACAATATCAATAACAATGTCTCGGGAGGAATCCACAAGATTTTAACCAGACATTTCTGAGGTCATTAGGAATAAAAAATATAATATGAACCCAAGTCAAATTCAAGAAAAAAAAATGATTTTTAGATTTTTGTACATAAAACTTAAATAACTTTCGCTTCTCTATGAAAATAATCCCTTTTAATAGAATGGTAACGATTATTTTTCCAAAAAAGGATGACTTTAGTGAGTGGTAGCTGTCACTTTGATGTCTGTCAATAGCGACACGACACTTGGAAACATACGTGGCAATCAAGAGGTTAACGCACTTTAGTAATGACAATAAATACTTTATACGAAAATTGATAATATCCTCAAAACTAAGCTAGATTTGCCTGGGGTTCATATCACATTTTTTGGATCTAATGACCTCAGGTATACGCTGGTAAAACTATGCGGGTTCCTCACGAGCACGTTGTATATCGTACGAATAGAGTGAGTGCAGCTAAAAAACTTTCGGAAACGTCCTCGTACTAGTAGCTCTGTGAACTGTAGACCATGCGAGCCTTTCAACCCTCTTATCTCATATATTTTGAAGAAAAAAAAAACAAAAACTGAGTCGACAAACAAATTCCATATAATTATAGAACCTCTAAGACAACTGTGATATGCGACTCTTTGTCATGCGACAAATATTGTCTGTCTCATACCTTTGAATACAATGCGAGAAAGACGGGTGATGCTGTCGCGAGACAATCGTAGTCGCGAAAAGATGTTCTAGACCCGCTCACAAAATTTTACGAGAAAGGGTTGAGAAACACGACCTATATAGTAGAGAACTGCCAGCCGGCGCCGGCCTTACCCAAGCTGCTAAAATGGAGACCTTCGCTCGCAGCGCTCGCTCGTCCGTAAAGTTTAACAATGAAATGTTCGTTATACATTGAACATCTCTATTATAAAGTTGTAAAAATGAAATGTCTGTACATTGAAGGTATTTCAAAAAAAAATATAACGGACTATTTGGAAATCATTGACTCGTTTTATTTTTTATTTTTTTGTATGTGTCGTGGCTTCATCATGCCAATTGACTTAACAGATTTCAACAATTTTTCGCACAGTGGTAGATGGGTATCCACAAATAGTTATAGGATACTTTTTACCCGATTACGCTATCAAAAAAAGAGGGGTTATGACTTTTTCTCCTCCGCGAACAAAGTTAAGTAAGCTAAGAATAAGTGAAACGGGTTATTTTTATGTTTTAATTTTTTGTATGAATGTGTCTTTGTGCCATCGTCACGCGTAAGTGTATGGTACACTTGTAGCTGGAGATCCACAGACGGTTAGGATACTTTTTACCCGACTACGCAAATAAGAGGGTTATGGCTTTTGTATCCTAACCGAACAAAGGCATCTTTCAGTAAATGTATCGCAATCCGTGGGCGATTCATTTACTTCAATCCGCTGTCACTTTTTACCATAGGCTCAAACTCACATTGTTCAGAATATCGCATGGCTATTTTTAATTTTTATCATAAGAACTTCATACGTATATAAAATTTGATCTGCTGAAAATTGCACCATGTGTTATGATGATTTTTTTCGCGATTATCTTGAACTCGTACAGTTATTTTTTGATGCAGATTAAGATCTAAGGCATGTATTGCATATGGGTCATTGATAATATACGTTAAATTAATATTCCAATCATTTTGCGAAGGTATTCAATAATTTACTTGTTAAAAAACATCAACTTCACCAAGAACCAGGAAATGAAAATCTCGAAGGCGGTCCCTGCATTACATACATATGTGTATACCCTAAGAAAACGTCACAGCCATCTATTCTTTAACACGTTCATTATTTTGATCAACTGGGATATCCCAAAAAAAATTGACCTCGATTTTACATCAAAATCGTAAAATTAGGTAAATTTGAGATACTAATTTCGTCCGTTTTCCATTCGGATGAGTATATTTGTTACAATTCCTAACCAAAGTTTGCTGTGACGTAGTTATATAGGCGTTTTGTAATCGTCAAGATCTCGTATCTCGGTTAAGGATAGTACCGAGATACGCGGTTTTGACGATTACAAAACGCCTATATAACTACGTCACAGAAAACTTTGGTTAGGAATTGTAACAAATATACTCATCCGAATGGAAAACGGACAATTGCAAGCGGTTTATTAAACCTATTCCTCTAAATGGTTTTTGAATTGCCATACCTTTGAAAAAACATACATGCACTAGGATAGGCAAAGGTACCTTCAATACGTAATTGATGCAGTTCCCCGAATGTGGGCACGCTGGACTTCTACCTTTGATGCCCGTTACCGGCTCCCCGACTTGCTTTGACACTCGAGGCGGCGTGAAGAACCTGGAAATACATACATTTACTAGAACACGAATAAAACATGCCGTGGCTTCCTCTATTACTCAGTCATCCATCACTAATAGTACATAACTGCAGAGGCTGCGAAATAAATAAGGGATTACCGGCCGAATAGTTATAGATGGCCGAGTGTCAACGAAGCCATCTAGAGATACAAGGCCGAGTGTTAACGAGACCATCTAGAGATACGAGGCCGACAATCCCTGTTCGCGCCGAGGCTTGTAGTGTTTTTCTCAAATCTAAGGAAATAATACAAATGTTCAACTTATATATTCATATATTTGAAAGTGCCATTTCATATATGTATGTGTAAAAGTAAGAAATTAAAAAGTGAATACACATTCACAAACTATATTTTTTATTGGCAGTTTGCCATAGATAAATAATAAAATAAATAAAACCCACTGAAACAAAAGAGAATTTCTTTGATGGCCATGGCCATCACATTCAAGCTACGTCACATTCATTAAGGTGGGTTGGAAATGGTTTAGCTTGTTAATTTTCGAAAATTAAGCTTTTACCAAAAAAATAGTTAAAGTTTACCGGGTTTTTCATTCCCACGGAATAGAGGTAATTAATGATAAATAGGTATGGTACCGCTTTGAGAGGGCTTATAACTGCTAAACTGGCAACGTCGCATTTTTTATTTTCTTTTTTTTAGAAATATTCATATAGTTTTGAACATGTTTTTCAATACATTAATTACGTTTTGCGGTAATTAAGCTGGCACAATGCAAAATTTCATGATATTCCCACAACTAGAGCTATAAAAATAAATTCATGTCTATATTTTGTATTGTAAGAAAATTAAGGGAAAAGGGTTGAATAGCTGAATTAGACGCAATATAAATGCTAAAAATGTAGGGTGTATATATCTTTAAGTTTCATTCAAATACCATAAAATAATGACTCAAAATGAACAACAAATATGCGACGTCGCCAGTTAAGAAGGTATAAACGCTCTTAAAGTATAAGAGTACACAGATTATTTTACAGTTTTATAACAACTAGTAGGTATAGATTATATTCTACACTCGCAAGGTGCTTATAAACTACAACGTCGGCCGTGACCCACAGGTTTTTCTTACATCTTGCGTTTAATATTTCTACTCTAGGTACAGGTAGTTTCATATAGTACATACCAAAACAGAGGAGTCCGTTTCTCATTCTCTCGTTCTTTCCGCATGAGGTAAAAGAAGACAGCGCTTCCAAACATAAAGATGAGCGTCTCCCGGCCGTGGGATCGTCGGAGCCATCCCTTCATTTCCAGAGTCCTTAACCAATATTCAAATACCTTCACAAAAGAGTAATAATGTTTATTAGAGAGGCACAAGAAATGCCCAATGAATTTGAGGGCGTAAGCTAAAACACGAGCGGGTGCAAGCTTGTGTGTCTGTATTGAAAAATATTATGAGCAGCGCTATCTGGTGCATGCGCGTGCGACGCGTTAAACATGCGTGGCAACGCAGGCCGCCCGGAGCGGGCACCGCATCAATGGTCAAGCTATGCCTATAGTGCGAGTTGAGTGCAGCCACACGGAATGCTCAAATGGTGGGACGTAAATGATAACTACACCGCAGTATACTACATGATAGCTACAGACGCAGCGGAATAACACGGGCCTCAATGAGTTGAATGCATTCAACTCAAGCATAACTACACCGCAGTATACTACATGATAGCTACAGACGCAGCGGAATAACACGGGCCTCAATGGGTTGAATGCATTCAACTCAAGCATCTATTGTGAGATAAAACCAAGCCTACATTTTAAGATCCAAAAAAATCTAAAGCAGATGGTTTGACTTACATGTGAGATGATGTCATTTTTGAATTAGTATCTAAGTACATAAGAGTTTATAGTGACACCATGGTAACACCTATAATAATAATATCACTATATATCTTTGACACTTAAAGTCACCTCAGCTTATATAACGTCAAACCACTCTGATGTAACAATATAATAAGGACTTTGTACATCTTAAGAATAAATAACAAAATTCACAGACTCAAAAAGTTTTCTTGTCAATACTGATATGTAATTCTTACCAAGTTAACAAAGAGGTTCACAACCATCACTCTTCGGTATGGAGGCTCGAAATATACAGCAAGACCACTGATGGTGCAAGGCAACAATACTGTCTTATAGTATGTGAACTCACTGAAGAATAGCCTCCTGAAAGCATTATTTGTAATTACAACTTACTTAATGACTTATCACTTTATTCTTGGGAGATGGAGAGAATTGCATTGAAAAACACAATTGTACTCTCAGAGGATAGGAAAGTCGTAACCATTTTTTTATTTCAATGTAATCAGGTAAAAACTATCCTATAACCATCCCCAGATGTCCAGCTACAAGCTATCCCTTGTACCAAAAATGGTTTAAATCTGTTCAACCATTCTGACGTGATGAAGCAAAAGATATATCAAATACATATTTTTCTAAAAAAATATCTTCCATGTACAGCCATTTAATTCGTACAACTTCATAATGAGGAGACATATGACCATTATAATAGTATAGACATAATAATCAACGCCATCATAATTTTAAACAAATATGAACATTATTTACAAAAGAGCCAGAGGCAGGTAGAAGCTCACAGGTTGTTGACTAAATGTAACTCAATAATGGTAACACACTTGTGGACACAATTAGGAACTACTATGAAAACTCCAGTGCATTGTCAAGACACAATCAAGACGGCTTACTTTATGAAGTCGGTTCTGACTTTACTATAAAGGCACATTGCGAAGGCACATACGCGTCCAGGGCCCTCAATCTCACAGGACCCCAATAGATCTTAAGCTACTTTTTTGACAGTCTAACAAAATTTCTAATTTTATTATCCTAACGGCCCCCCTTTTTGTGTGCTTGAAGGCCCCCCCATTCCAGAGCCGAGGGTCACCACATGTATATGGACTTCCTTGTATGTAGTGTCTATCAAACAGTAAACATGATTTTATGGAACTGGATGGAGGGAAACCATGTGCAGCCCTTAGCAAATAGTTAATAAACTAGTGGTATAGTAATCAATTCTTATTGTCTACTAAAAGACGCCTGCAACTTCGTTCGCAGAAAAGTCTTTTTTGACATTGTGGTTGGGTAAAAAGTATCCTATAACCACCTGTGGATACCCAGCTACCCATGTACCAAAAATAGTTGAAATCTGCTCAGCCAATTTGATGTTGATGAAGCCACAACAACACATACAAACATCCAAAAATTAAAATTTTTTTTTTTTGATTTCATTTTTTTGAAAATATGTTCAATATACAGATATTTAATGTTTACAATTTTATAATAGTATAGATATAGTTCATGTTAAGGCTCTATTGTACTGTTCCTCTTGTTGGTGTGCAATATAGAAGTGTTGTATTGAGTTGTTGTACCTACCTGAATATACAATTCAATGTGACAAAGGAGCTCCCAACAGTGAGACCAAAAACTCCAGACTTTAGGTATAACTTAAACTGTTCCAGCATCTCAGCTTTAGTCAGTTTCTTTCCTTTCATCAATATTTGAATCTGCAACAAGGGTTTTAACATTTATTCTAGTACAGTAAAAGATAGTTATGAATTCATGTCATATTGTTAATTTGAATGTTATATAGGTATGCTCCAAACAATAATATTGTTGTTTTAAAGGCTATCTAAACTTATTTTAACACTACTGCAACTTCGTTCATGCAGCAGAAAAGACATAAGCCGTCTTCTTTCTCCAGCATAGTTGGGTAAAAAGTAAGTCCTATAACCATCTGTGGATACCCAGTTACCCATGTACCAAAATTGAAATCTGTTTAGCCATTTTAGCATGATGAAGCCACAACAACACAAACAAAAAAATATATATTTTTCGATTTTCAATCTTATTTTTATGAAAATTTCTTCAAAGTACAGAGATATTTCATTGTGACAAGTTTATAATAGTGTAATTATATGTGACAGGAAACTGCCAGCCATTAAAATGCCAGCCCAACTACCCAAATATAATATGATTAAGAAGAAAAGTCATAAATGAATAATATCATAATACTCAATAATTTATAAAATATTTTTGTTACCTATTTCAGTATAACGCAACTTATTTAAGAGAGTAGAATATAGGAAGTATAGTTTTTAAGCATTTGCAGCAGAACACCAATTATAATTAAGTATATATGAATTTTATTATATTCATAAAATCATCTAATGATTGTAATTCAAGAAACACATCACGGCAGCACCACTACAGCCTTAATATAAAATAAAGAAAATACCTAAAAATGTAGAACATATACTAACCAGGTATACCATAGCATAAAACTTGTAAGCCCCTTTGATGCAACTCACAAGCATGGTGCCTGTCGCATCAGTACATTTATGGGTCCAGGGGTGAATCAACTCGTGGCACTCGCGGGGGCCGCAGGCCTTGTCGAACCAAAACTTACTAGCTTCCACCATGTTTACGAATTAAATAAACCAGTCTTGCAAACAGTTACAAACGCTTCGAAGTATAATATCAATAACAGCGTATGTACGTCTCAATCATATGTTATAATAAGTAGCCTATAATTATTGAGTTTAAAATATTTGTCATTTAAACAGTTTAACTATAATAAACGAGGCGTGTTTACATTTATTTAAGCATAGCCTAGCCACTGCACTTCAACTTCAGGCAGCAGTGGCCTTCACAACCTACTAAGAGATACTACAAGTTCAGTTATATACACATATTCTCATCTATTGATACCACTGATACTGTGTATTAAATTAATCTACGCTGCCATCAGTGCCATCCGACAATCTGACTCGGACAGTTTTTTTTTTAATAATTGACAGACCTAGTGTTGTCCCCATTGTGTTATAGGTTGCAGTTTCCGGATTTATAAAATTAGTCAAATTCAAATTATTTATATGTTCAAATTGTGTTACTTAGCGATAGAACATAAATTTTTAGCACGGCACAATGGACTACAATTGAAATGTCTTGGGTGGGGACTCTCAACACATTTATATTATTTTTGGTATTTTTGTATCACTAATTTTTGAATAAATGAATATTATTAGCAAATGGAGATCTGTAGGCGGTAAAAAGCTTATTCCTTTATTTGTTTTGGCAATTATAAAAAAGTGTTAACGCATCATATAGGCAGTTTACATTTGTGTCAAAACTAGTGGCGGATAATAATAACGACACGATAAAGAAAACATAGTGATCGCCCGGTCTAGAAAAGTATAACTGTGACTGATGACGACGGAACGTTACAAAATCACGTAGGTTATGTGAGCAACAAGTGTGATAAAACCTAGTAAAATTGTTATAATGATCTGAATACATTACAGTAAGTAACTTTAACGTGGTAAGTCAGGGTTAGTTGTGGGTAACAAAATCACAGTGTTTTCTTTTACAACTGGGACGAGAGTCACGGTGATTGAAATTTAATTGTAACGCTTTTCACCATCTATACTCTAGTTATGACACTTGTCACAATGAGCCAACAGATACGGAATATTTTTTTCTCCAACTTGCTCGGAAATGTTCCAATTAATCTAGTAAAAACACACCGCGAAGTTCATCGTTATATACGTTGATACGATAATGTCGATAATCAATTAAAAAAAGTGGCATTACTTCCCGGACAGGCCTGGGAAGTGAACATTATTGTGCAGGTTTTTACTTTTAATTGCATCCCAGACTGAAAATTCACCATACAGCCAATAGTAACGTACAAAAACCGAGATTTAAAAAAACTTTAATTGTCTTCTGCGTTTAGTTAATCCATGGTGAATGCTAATAGTGATAGAAAAAAAAGAACAATAATTTTTGTGTCCAAATCATAATACAGTTATTAGTCTTAATGATCTTCTGGGACTGATAAATATTTTGAAGCAAAGGTATGTTTTAATTTTAATGTTGTGCGTTTAGCAATTGCCAATTCAACTAAAAGTAATAATTTATATATTTATTTTAACTATTGCTATGGGTTTTCTTTTTATTTTCATTAATATATTTCATGTGGAACCAAATATACAATTCGGACCCAAAACTTTTAACTTTAATATCCTAAAAAAAAATAAGGCGGGAACGTGAATTTCATTTTGTCAAAGATTGTCTGTCGTGTTATTTATACGAAAATAAGTTACATAAACATGTGTCAAATTTCCTCGCATATTTGGAGAAAAGCAGTACTCGGCTACGCCTCGTCCTTCAAAACCGTACTCATCCGCGAAATGACTTTTTCCGGCCTCTGCAGTAATATACTATTACTTATAAAATTTATTTGTCCTCGAATTGCGCTTAGGCCCTTATAGAATGAAGTAGTCTTGTTTTATTAAAATCAATTGCTAAAATTAAAAATAATAACAAAATATGTTCCTCGTAATTTTGTTAATTTTATTAGATTGTTCGTTAAAATGAGGACGTAAAAAAAAACTAAACGTCCATTTGCCTGCACGTGGCATGTAAAAGACGGACATTACATTCATACAATATAATACAATACATTATTATACTGTCAATTATAAATTTTAAAATAAGTGGTCATTAAAATATTAGTATTATGTGGTAAAAAGTTCAAATATGTTTTATTTTATTAACCTTATAGGAAAACGTCAGTTCATATCATTCGGCAACCTTTAGGCCGGACAGTAAATAAAATAATGAGTATGATTCTGATTAGCGAATTCACCATCCAATTTTTACACAGAGGAAGCCGTTTGCTTTTTCACAGATGTAGCTGAATGAATCTAGGCGGTTTAAACCGACATCCACGAAATATTTATCTGAAAACATATGAATCTAATCTGGCAACTTCCGTAGTTCACTACGTATACTTTATAATTTTTTATTTTTATTTATTATTCAATTTATTTACACGGTATTACAGCGAACCAATTCACCGTGAAACCAGATTACTTAATTAACAACTATACAATTAATTGACAACAATTATAAGTACTTTCAAAAGATTGAGTACACAAGCTAAAAACAATTGACAATATTTTAAGTACATAAATTGTATGCATGTACGGAGGTCTGCCTGTTGTCCATCATCTCACAAAACCTCAAACATTCACGGCACACAGCTATCCATCTCCACGCAAACAGATCACATTCAGGTACGGATGCCAAGAGCGCATTGAGTAAAGTGAGTGCGCGCGGTAGTGGCGCACTTCTGCGCGACAGCGTGCGCGCCGCCGGCGCCGCCAGCAGCGCGCGCGCGGGGGCGGAGGTTGACGCGGGGGACGTCCGGAACGCTCAGCCGTAGTACACTGTCCACTTATTGCATAACGTCCGACTCCCCGCGCAAAAACCGGCAGACTGTGATGAGAAGATCGTTGTTTCGCCTCACTTCCAAAGAATTAAAACCTAGGCAACCGAGTAAAAATTTTGTGGGATATAAGTATGGGTAATATCCAAATCTTTTCTATAGAGAAACCTAAGGAAAGACTTCTGTATTTTCTCTAGGAGTAGGGCATATGTGGATTCATGCGGATTCCAAATAATGGACGACGCCTCCAGTTTACTCCGCACTAAAGCATTAAAAAGTAGCTTTATAACTCCGGGTTCATGGAAATCCTTGCAATTACGGAGCACGAAACCCAGTCTTTGGTAGCAGCTACTGGCGAGTGCCCGAATATGCTCATGGAAGGTGAGGCGCGTGTCAAACACACCCCTAGATCCTTCACAGAGAAAACACGATTGATGACATTGTTGTCCAGGAAGTATTGCGCATGTATAGGAGACGAGCTTCGCCCAAACGTACAAACGCAACACTTCGCTGTATTAAACGACAGCTTGTTGTCTATGCTCCATTTCAACACGGAGACAATATCTTTTTGCTAGGAGACACAGTCCGCTGCATCTTTCACACCATAAATAAGCTTGAGGTCGTCAGCATACAGAAGACACTTAGCATTACGAACCACAGATTCTAGGTCGTTAACCATCAGACCAAATAAGAGAGGTCCCAATATGGAGCCCTGACTGACGCCAGACCGAGTGTGATATCGATCTGAGATGAAGTATTTTTTCTCCTCTGCTGACTGAGATATAACACAATTTTAAATTAAAAAACAACATGCGCTTGTAGGTTGTAGGTAGTCGTATTGTTACGACTGCAGGGGTCAAATTATAATTAACCACTTGTAGGGTCAAAGTCGAAGGCTAAACCCCGTCACAGACAGAGCTATAATATGTATTAATATACGGAAATATATTATCGTCGTATTAAATAAACTTGACGACATTGGCTTCTCTCCTAAGTTACTTGCACTGTTTGCCAGTTATCTGCGCGATCGTCAGCATTACTTACTTTTTATTTTCAATGTACAACATTTCATTCTGCATGGGGGGTCCCCACAGCTCTAGCTGTATAGTCCGTATTAGTTTAGTAGCTCGGGATATGTCATTGTCATTTAAGGAAACATCAAAGGCATCGGCTCAGCGCGCTTGTACATTCGGATCGTTGTATAACTTTTAAATTATTTGTCAAAATTACATAATGCGAAGAGCAAAGATCATATACTTTAAATACAGAAAAACGGCCAAGTTCGAGTCGGCCTCTCGCGCACCGAAGGTTCCGTACAAATTTTCGGGTCCAAATTGGTCTTTCGATGTTTTATACAAATAACGATTTGTAATAATACTTATCATTTCTTCGAATTTTTTTGCTCATATATTTTTTAAATATTTATTAGTACTACTACCTTCATTGTCCATAATAATAAATATTTTAAGGTTTTGTACACATAATATTAGTATTTAGAAGTTATCTGTATCGATAATGTTATTGGCAAGAATTACTTAATTAATACAGTTATTACATAGAATCATTTTGCTGATAATGTTTAGAAGTTATATTATTTGTAATCAACGTGTATCAAAACGCATATGCAATCATAATTGAACTTTAAATACTGCATGTATCCAAAACAGAACATAGGTACTTAATCATGAACCGGACGCGCTACAAGTAAAGGTTAGTTTCACAAACTAATAAGAGATACTACGTGTTAGTTTGCATCGTCAATATTCAATGGACCATGTCTATTTAATCGTTTGAACATTATATTTTCGAGATTCAGTTTTCGGTTCTTGACCCATTTTGACGCTCTGCTCACTTCGCTCGCTCGCTCCGCTATATTATGGCCATAATACAAACCAAACCTAACCTACAGTTTACAGTGTTTGACCCATTTTGTCCCGTTTCATGTTTAGGGTCATAAGAAATAACCCTAACCTTAGGTTCTGCTGGCTCTGGGAGCACCAATATCTAGATTTTGTTTTTCTATTTAGTCGGTTGATAATTCTATTTTCGTGATTCAGTTTTCGGTTTTTGCCAGCACAAATATTTGAAAAATGTATGATACAAAAGTTTATTGCTAGATAATGTGATCTTGGTAAATTATATATGAATAGATTATATCGCTGCTTAGTTATAATGTATTATGTGTACTAGTGCGATTCTGTAATGTAAAAAACACTTCTTTTGATTGATTTGATTGATACGTAATCGTTGTATAATGTATGCTTTTTCAGTCGAGTACCGCGTTTAGGCCACGAAACTTGCTGAGTGGCCTTATTAAGGTACGAGACTTAAAAAGCTAATTATATAACTATTGTATACAATGCTTCTTCTACGAGTAACCGATAAACTATAGTAGGTAAATGAAACATAGCTAAAAAATAATTGCAATATCATTGCGTTCCTTTTTTGAAATTCATATAGTTCTATGCGGAGTTGTATAATATCGGTGTTATAGTTCAGTGGCATATAATATAAACCATAGAGTAGAGAGTGATGGTCCAATCTAATAAGTATGACTTTTTAGTATGATTCGCGGTGTTCTTATTCACAGATTGTTCACGAGTAGAAAAAAAAATACATTAGCGTTTACTCACGTTGGAACGACAGAACAGAATAGTTGCTGTTCGAACTGGACCGGGCCGCCGCCCTTCTGTCAAGGGGTCTATTCGTGTCTCATGAAAGGCACGAAAGGTCCTTGGAATGGACCGAAACATGTCGAGCAGTACTCGACTTTCACGACGTGAGGAAGCGCTAATATAATCTAAATGTATCTGGGTCTCACGGTAGATTTTCTGTAGTTTGTATGTTTGTAAAAATATAAAATTGTAAATGTAGCTCCCATGCTTGGATAACTATATACTGCTACTAGTATTTTGATGAAGAATTTTGGGTGTTTAAGTATAGACCGATATCTTTAATTTAAAAAAGTTCCTGAAAGACTGCACTGCACTGTACTTAGTTCGTATTTGTCGAAATTTGGAGTAACGGTCACTGAGATATCGTTCTATTGTATTACAAGAGAAATGGTACACAGTGCGAAAATATGGCATAAGTAATCCCCGTGTTATACAAACGAAGCGATTCAAAGTATAAAGAGGGTTAAAAAAATAACAAATATGCTCCTAATATTAACCCGCAGTCGACCACAGGTTAAGCACTGGAATACATTGAAAAATATATAATTTTGCTTGTTACTAGCGAATCATATATGTACAAGTAAAGATGTGAGACACACTTAAAGAAACTTACAAGCATGATCACATGAAACGGGGTCCAAAATATGACAGATCCTTTGGCACATCCTAAAAGCATAACCCAACACCCTTTGGCACATGTTTCACCCCACGGGTGGATCAGTTCATTACACGGGAGGTGACCCACTTTTGAATACTCTACCATAAATTTACTCATTTCAACCATATTGAGCACGAGTTTTTTTTCTTATTGATATTGCAATGTCTAACAAGCACGAACCATTTTAACGTACTATGTATATAACGTGATCACCACAATTTCCGTAGGTGTAATAAATTGAATATGTAAATACGTAAAATTACAAAGTGTAATTGAACTCATTCAACCTCCTTTGTTTGAAAGGGAATGTGTAGCTTTTGTTTTTCGTATACAGGATGAAACAAATAATCCTACTAATATCGAAAAGAGAATAAATCATATTGAAAGGAGATAAACCTCATTTATTAAAAAAAAAAATACTAATGCTGGACGCATTTATTGGAAACGACTGTACTCTTAGAAATGATACAATCAATAATTTAAAAAATCCAGCGTAGTTAGGTACAAAGTACCTATCCTATAAATCCTTAACCTTAAACGTCCGAATTAATTTGTGTTAAAATTTGCAGCCCTTTGGCATGATGAGTGCACAAAAAGTTCCAGACTTGAAGGTGCGCTGTTATCAACTATTTAAGTCATTGGTAGATCACGCTGTTATTTTTTTTCTACTTTTGTACTATAATGAACTCCGCGAATCATACTAAAAGGGCATAATTTTTAGGTTGGAACATCACTCTAGACTGTATCTATGATTTATATTATAGGACATTGAACTATAATTAAATGTTATTATACAACCACGCACAGAACTATCATGAATTTCAAAAAAATAAACGCAGTGTTCTTGCAATTTTTTTTGTTGCATTTATTTTTTTTGTTTATGGATTACTCGTAGAAAAAATATTTTATGTAATAGTTATATAATTAGCTTTTTAAGTCCGTATCTTAATGAGGCTAGTCAGCGAGCTCTGTGGCGTAAACACGGTACTGGACTGAAAAAGTTTACATTATATAAAGATTGCTTAAAATACTATTTTGACGACACGTTTGGCTCAGTGGGTTGCACAACGGCCTACGAAGCTGGCGGCCCCGGGTTTGAATCCCGACCAGAGAAAGTGTTTGTGTGATGAGCACGAATGTTTGTTCCTGGGTCTTGGATGTTTTCTATGTATTTAAGTATTATAATTTATCTATATATTATGTATATCGTTGCCTAGTACCCATAGAACAAGCTTTGCTTAGTTTTGGACTAGGTCGATTTGTATAAGATTGCCCCTAATATTTATTTATTTTATCTTAGATTTATGACTCCTGTAAGGAAACTGGATTATCGATATACTTTTATTAATCTAAGTCAAACCAAAACATAATTTTAATGACGTACCTAAATGATGGTTTCTTATGACGGGGACTTGTAAAACAGTCTTTTATCACTGTCGTAATACTGTATATTAAGGTACATAATAGCTGAAAAAAAAGCATCACATATTAACGATGCGAATAGCGGTTACGTATTATACTTATTAAATCATTCTGTATCCTGTAGTGATTTAATAGCAGTCTTTTATAAATTATTAATGTAGGTACAAGCGGTATTACGGGATTACTTCTTTAGAGTGAGTAAAACTTTAAAATTCGACGAAATTAGGTATCTGAATTCGGGTCAGCAGTATGTATGTACATATGTACAAAACAAAATAATACTATCTACTTTTCTTTGTAGTTTCCATGTTGGCGAAACTGTCATAATTTCATACTTATCTGCAATGTGTTGTGTCAATGGCGCCAGCCTGTCCATTCCATACAAACAAATACTATCACCTCGTTGATTTTTTTTCTCCTCTGTTGGAGTCCCGTCCCTTAAAGTGGCTACCAGACGGTCAGAAATTTTGACCGATCTGATCGGTTCAGTCATAATTTTTAACCGTCTGGACGCTGGACAAGTCCGAGGACACTGAAGTGGGCACGATGATTATAGAGTTTGGCAAGCGAAACATGACATTAATAATATGCGGCAAATTTGAAAAAATCATGACCTGGCAATACGGAATGCATAGAAACGAAGTAGGTTTTATAATTTGACAGCTTTTGAATATGAAAAATTGTTGCCATGTAAAGAATTCTCTTTCAAGGTCATTATCATGTTTCTCTGGCTAAACTCTATAGTTTGAGGGTTTATGAGGGGCTACTCCGAAATCCGAAAAACAAAGTTCGTATGTCACCATCCCACTCACTCAAATACAGCTTAACATGAGAGCGAGAGGGATGGCACGTTACGAACTTCAAATTTCAAGTTTCGGTGTTACCGCTCTGGCTAAGTGGTCCGCGGGTGAAATCGCTCACGTGTGGAAGGGCTATGAAGCATAGTGTACAAAATAAAAGTGACACAGACAGATAAAAAAATGGCCTACGATGGAGCCCAAAGATAAAGAAATATGGAGACGATGACGAAGATGATATGTATCGCCGTTTTTAAATACGAGAAGGATTGCAACATTGTCAGAATATGCTTCACGCCTTACCTTTATTACATATACTTTTATTACATTCGTAAAAGTAACAGAATTATTGGCTACAAAATGTTTTCAATGTTAATAAACTTTGGTCGTTTCGTTGTCTATGGTCGCCACAACACAAAATTAATGTTTCTATATTTCGCCGTTTCATGGCTGTGTCGCTGCAGTCGATAAATGAACGTTTGATGTGGTGTTTGTCAAGTTATGCTATAGTGTGTTTACAGTGAATTATTCCATAATAATATAATCCTAATTGAAGTTAAAGCTTTTAAGGAGTAGATGAAGGTAATACAGAGTTAATTGTACGGCAGTTTCATAATAAAAAGATTAGTTACTTTTGGTCGCGAATTCGCGCTTGGACTGGACGTCGTTTGCGTCGACCCATCTCTTTATGTCAGCTGTGTATAAAGATGATACGCATTTATAGAGATTTACTCATTATAATGAATTAAATCATCGCTTTTTCTCTAAAGTAGGTATCGTATGATCATTGGATGCCTATTGTAATGCTTATTACTGCATTATTCTTTAGGCTTTCCTACTCAACGGCGGAGGTTATGGAACGGTTCTGTTGCCCTTATTTCGCAAATGAAGACAATCGTTTTTCAAACAAAGTGTTTTTAGCACCCCTAATGACCGGTACTAATAAGGTATAGTGATCATAATTATCTTGAATATAATCTGTTCAATGGGACAACTTGTTTTTGTATATGTACAAACAAACTTATCTATGTTTACTAAGATTAGTTAATTATATAGATTAAAGTAATTTTGAACTGTTACAGTTAGTAGTAGTTAAAACAAGTATTGTTTTGCTTTGTATAGTAGCTATAACTTTCTTTTTATATTCTAACCATCACTGTTCAGGATATCATCAGACTCAGTTCAGATCCTCATGTTATAGGATAGACAATTTGAGGACAGGTCATTATTTTAGGTATACTTTAAGAGAGGTGATATGCATGTTTGTGTTATGCACTATTGTTGTTGGCAATAAAATTGTATGAATGTACACCATTAGGGTTCGGTTAGTACAGTGGTATTACGAAAACACCAAATAACCTTTGAAAAACCTTTCTTAAAATCAATATTGTGAATGAAACTGTTAGTTTACACTGGCAGGTAATTTGTGTTAGTTAGTTTTTTTTATCTTACTAGCTATGGGTTATATGTATGTATTTCAAACATCTACATACAAAACAATTACGATAATAATATTACTGTTTCTATTTTATGACATTTTCAAATACAATAAACTAAAGACCATAGTCAACTTTCCATAGCACATTAGCTTTTACATTTACTTTATTACGCTTTTTTTTGAGAGAACCTCATAGTGAGTTGTTGCTCAATGAGTTTTATGTCTGCTGAGTATGAACATACTAATTGTGACAGCTTGACTAAAATTAAAAATATACTTTTTCTCAAGATTTATTCCATACAATATGTTTAAAATTTTGAACGGATGTTCTTTATTTTCATGGGATTTACCATGAGAATCCTTTGCAAGACTGTGGCCTTTGAGTCAGTGTTAAATGGGACCTGTGTTAATTTATCAGAAATTGAAGCGAAGCAATTCAGTCACAGTGCAGTATTGCAGTTATACAGGTATCTTAGGGCAAACAAATAAAATTAAATAATATCTATGCTGGACAAAAAAGACATGTAACAAAATGTTAACAGACCCATAAAAATAATAAAAATGTAACTGAGATTCAAAAATAATTGTTGCCGATATTGTGTGTACAAACTATAACTTTACTTTGAATAAGCTATTAACTTACGAACTGAAAATACAGTTAGGATTCCAATTGGATTTAGTTTTGTCGCAAGAACAAATTATGTTTTAGCAAAATGTAATTGAATTATTACAAAATTATAGACATATCTGTTAAAATATGTAACAGAAACATTTTTGTGGTAATGTAGAATCCTTACTGTGATCAGTTCCTTTATACTTTGTGTTATCATAACTTTGTATACTACATAAAGCCAAAAAATATATGGATAGTTTTCAAACAGAGATAGTATAAACACATCATATCTAAGAAGTCTCATCAAGTTGCCTATAAAACAAAAACTAAAATCTAAATTTGTTCATATGTTTTGGAGTAAGGACAGTGGCGTAGCTACCAAAACGGCTGGCCAGGGCCGTGGCCCGGGGCGTCCAAGCTCAGGAGGCCCTCGGACCCTGACTGGTGCCCTGCGCCGGGGCCCCCAATATTTTTTATTCCCTGATTAACAGAACCTTTAAAATAACATGGGGAGCTTGGTTACCAAACTACGCCACTGAGTAAGGATGCCACATACAGATAGGTGAATAAATAAATATCTCTTTTCATCAGGGGCTAAGAGATATATAGTTTTTTAAGAGCAGTTTTAGGGCTTATGCACATCGCATTTCTTAAACGCGCTGTTGACGCACATTCGTACGAAAGTCAATTGCTGCTTTATGGAATTATAAATCGACGCGCGTGCCTTAAACGTCCCTTAAAAAACGCGGTGTGGACAGTGATATGAGCTTGAGAAAGTAACTAGTTTTTAGAACTTGTATATACTTAAAAACCATTTAATATTCGACGTTGTTTCCAGGTGACGGTATGTCTCGCAACAAAGACAAGCATGAGGGCGCAAGCGGGCGCACTTATCATATCATGTCGGAGGCGGAACGTGCGTCCGGTCGTCGCGGCGGGTGGACCTCGCTTGAGGTATATTTAAACCTATTTTTCTTTTCATCCGGGATGTGGGTAAGCTCCCACAAAAGGGACTGTTATCCAGCTCTTCTAGTATAACTGCGCTGCGCGATTCTGACACTCTTTCCATCCAGCGCAATAAGTACCTACTGAGTAGAAATGAGACTGGTCATGGTTTCTTTCTTTACTGGAGGCCTCTATATATTGTAGGGCCAAAATAAATGTGCCGATAGAGCCATAAACATTAATCTGAACCTCTTGCTTGCACTTAAAAGAAACAGCAAGTGCTAGTGAGAGATCCAGCTTCATGACATATGACTCTTTGAACACATTCACTTAAGACGACAAATTGGAAATTTTGGTGTCAGAGATCTTAACATTTCTCAGCCATTTCAAAACATATGAAAGTGATATTTCATAACATGGTTCTTCATTTCATTTACTTTATTTTGTTAGTTGCAGAAACACGATTCTTTAACTTTTATAACAGAGAAAACAATATCAAAGAAACCTCTTTTAAAACAGAGATTCTCATTTTTCAGGCTAACCAGACCAATTTAAGCCTCAAAATTTTCTTAGTACATTAGTCTAACTACGCACTTTCGTTTGTTAGTTGGATTTTTTAAAATTATTTGTAGTTTTTAATTGAAACGAAAAAAGCCGCTTTGTCGTTTACGACCTTATGGTATAAGCTAGCGCTGGCGCGTATTTGTATGCCATCAGTCCCTCCCTCAGTCCGCTGCGGACCAATCAGAGAACGGGATGCGAACCATGTTTTTCAATTGATAGTTTAGCGATGCGTCGCCTTAAATCCTATGTTAGTATGGGATATCTATTGGCCAATGATGATGCTGAATCAGGAAACTTAAGTAGTGGCTTCGACTTAGCACAAAGAGTTCAATTCATTCTTATAATAAAGGTATACCAGGGTTTTTTGGCCTTACAGGATTAATGATTTTTATATAACAAGCTAGAATTAGACTAAAATCTACTATTCCATTGAAAACTGTTGCAATTTAATGAACATATGAAATCTAAACACATTTGTAGTTTTATAGAAGAGTATTTGTGTGTGGTTCAGTATCTGTGCTGTATGGGGTGCTTGTTGAATTAATCGTGTTGTGTCTTGGCAGGCACTAATTTTTGATGACTGTTTGTACAATCGAACCAACTGAATCATGACCCACTTTGCTGATAATTCGTTAAAAACTGTCAATCTTGTAAGGTCTATCGGTAAATGTCACTGTGTAATAAAATGATAACAAGTTTGTTACCAAGAAAATCTATCTTCAGGCGAATTTCGACCTACTAGCATTTAGATGGTTTGGCAAAATGAGTTTATGGTCGGTCAGGATTCAGTTGGTTTGATAGTAGCTAGAGAAGACTGAAGCTTTCTTCAGATAAGTCTAATTGTGCTTGCTACATGAGAGACTGCATTTTGTCATTTGCATAGCCAATTAGTAAGTACAAAACAGACATGCTATACAATGTGCAGCAAGATATCTGTGAGCAAGTAAGACACTTCTGTAGATCAGGCATAGTTCAGTACTTGTATATCAAACAATCATGCCATATAAGCTAAGATTTATACATTCATTGAGCCATCCTGATATACCATACCCATACATTTTATTTACATATAAAAATTTAAGTGTTTTTATACTCGGCATTACGATGTCTTTCAATCCTAATACGAGAAAAATGCGTCCCAATTTTTTTCATTCCATTTCTTTCATATTAGAAATGGAAATACGATAAATGTAGGTACCAATATATATCGATAGAGCTCGTGATTCTGAGCAAAAATAACACTGACCAAAATCTGAAATAAGTAGGAGCTACGGTTTTTTGGAACAACCCCATTATTTCCAATACAAATTAAAAAGTTCCATTAATCAATATAAACCCTTTATTGATTCCAGGTAACAGGAGGTGTCCGCGCCTTGGCGCCACAACTGTTCCAACTGTCGCACCTGACTGCGCTGTACTTGAACGACAACTCGTTGCAGCGGATCCCGCCCGACATCAACATGCTCGCCAACTTGCACACATTAGACATTTCTAACAACAAGTTGAGATCGCTTCCCGCAGAGCTTGGCGATCTAATACAGCTAAGGTACCCATTCTGACTGTCTACTGTATTATATTTCTGATTGTCAGACTGTTATGTCTGTTAAAGTAAATAAATATCAGGGCATAATCTTACACAAAACAACCACAACTACACAAGTAATCATAGAAATGTTTAAGGCCAACTTTATACATGCGGGGGTCTCGGGCACTCAATTATAAAATTATATATCTTTGTTGGACGTAAAAAAAAACCTTATTTAAGGTCTTTAAGGCCACCGTGAGTTTGAAGGGCCCTGGACACGTACTCAGAGTGCCCAGTGGGAAAGAGATGCCTGGTAACGTTAAAAACACTCAACATACCTGGAAAAGAAAGAAAGAAAATAAATTTATTCAGATGCTTAGACAAAAAATAAACAAATTACAAAAAAAAAAACAACTAAAACTATGCCCTGAAATGGTCCCACCTCAGCTTGAGAGAGAGAAAAGAGCATCTTATAACAGTGATGATCAAGTCACCTTTCAAAGGCAAAAAAGTCGATCTATTCAAGAGCTACAATGTTACATATAGACACACATTTATACCATACACGCTATACTTATAAACTAACGGAGTATTATTAAGAGTCCCCAGTAAGCTCGGCCGAATTTCACCTTCCCATACAAACGGAGTTTCGTTCTTATTTTAAAACTACGTGTTGGATTGTAACGAAACTTTGCATATACATTGACATGAGGTATATCTAGGCCTGAAACTAGTTTATATGGCTGCAGTTTATACAACAAACGAAATACAGCAAAACAAGTTTTGTATGAAAAAGTTAAATTCGCTATTTTTTTTTATTATGGTATCTGAAGCTACATAAACTAATTACAAGCCTGCATATACCTAAACTTATTCTAAGTACAAAGTTTCACAGCAAACTAGCTAGTCGTTTGAAAATGAGAGCGTAACTACGTTTGTATGGAGAACCGAGCTTACTGGGGACTAACGAAAGCTCTGAATCAGAGTCAAAGTAGGTAACTGACATTGTATGAAGTATTGCTAAACTTAAATAAGGCTGTGGGCAGAGAACTGATAGCCAATAGAGATGACGAGTCCTTGAGTGGCGTAGGTTGAGTTGTGTATCTGCCAACTTGTTAATTGCTGAACCCGGACAAAAACTTCTAAAACTTTGGAGGAATTTGGAGTAAATCGCATTTTTCCCCTGGCTAGTTAAAACAAAAATATTCTATTTTTTAAATTATTTATACCTTAACAATTTGACATTGAAACCATGCAAATTATGCATTACGAAACGATTATATAACAAAACAAAATCCTTATTTCGATAAATTAACAAATTTCATGCTCTTTCATGCGTGGGTATCTCTAAAGTGGATCCCTACCTCCAGCATCTGTTTACGTCATATCTCTAGATCCTGAGTCAGTTCTCGCCAGTTATTGATATCGAGGTCCTTTATTTCATCACTTCAGCGCTACCTCGGGAGCCTGACCTGCCTACGACCGACCACTTGACCACCCCGGATACGGAAACGCTTTTTTTGCGGCAGGATGCTCTCCCATTCTCAGCGCCAAGAGGCATTCAGATTATCCAGCGTAGTTTGGATACTCTTAATGCCCCCCTCCCCTATATTATTGGGCTCACGTACCTGCTAGGTCTTCTATCAGTTTATCTAGGGCTGCCATCTTGATTTTAGCCGAACCCGGACAAAAAATTGAAAAACCTTGAATATTTGGAGTAATTCGCATTTTCCCCGGACGTGATAGATTTTATTCAGTTCCATAAGGTCTTCCTGATAGAAAAAGTGTCCTGGTTTTACCCGGACACAAGTCAAAAACCCGCCCGGACGGTCCCCGGACGGCCTCCAAACTAGGACAAATCCGGGGAAACACGGACGGATGACAGCCCTAAGTTTATCTAAAATGTCAGAAACTGAATTATGTAGAAATTTTTCAACTTTTGTTTTTTTGTAGTCAGTTTTATTTTTTGTACATTATTTAATTTATTTTACATTTTTTAGTTAATTTTTACTTAAAAATGTATCTTGTGACGATTCAAACAAGCCCAAACACAGTTACAAAATAACAGATACATTAGTTTATTACAGAGATCCGGTGCCTACCTTCCGGCTCCATCATCAAATCAATTTGATGGTACCATTTTCTTATCAGGACTATTTCAATTTGCGACTGTGAAGAAGCTTAGCTATTTTAATCGAGATTTATCTCGTCGCTACCCTTAAATAACTTATCGTTGAGGAGTTCCAGTGACCTTATGTGGTCTTCTTCATCAGTTCCACTTCACCAATGTACACTTTCTGAATGCAAATGCTTATTATGTTTCTTATTATACCAAAATCGCCCTATGTATGCCTAACCCAATCCCTCCGAAATCTGAGGGGTTACTTCAATTCCTCATGGATCCCATCGTCAGATCTTCACCAAAATTATATGGGACCAACTTGGAAATACCTCCTATGAAACAAACATTTTTTTTTTTTAATTTCAATCGGTCAAATTAGTCTTTGAGTAATCGGCGATGCATTCATATTCATGTTCCATAACTCATACATACGAGTATTATAAACTGGTACAGCAAAAAAATGCTAGTGACCAGCCTCCAATAGGGAATATTCATGAATTTTAATTTTTGCATTATTAAAAGCTCATTCATGTAACAAACAGTAGATAAAAATAATTTTTCGAATAACTATAAAAATAACCAAGATATAGGCCATCAAACATTTCATTCTATCTCTTTCTAGCAAAACAGAATTTAATATGGAGTTTATATGGCCGGAGTGCACCATGACGTAACAGTGCACGTCGGACGTCTCTGTCTAATTAGTAGTTTAAAATGCCTATTTCTTGCGTATTTCTTGGCCGATTTAAATTTTAATTTCACATTTTGAAATCATTTTTACGGTATTTTGATATTTCGTTAAGAAAAGCGATAAAAAAATCATGCATGTTCCCTATTATCACACAATAAAAAAAAACAGTTTGATAAGGTTTCCGCCCTTTGTTCCTCACAGACAACCAAGTTAGATAACCAGTAGCCAAGAAAGAAAAAAAAATCTTCCCAGATAACTGGCTTTTTAACAGGAAGGATTTCTTCCTCTTAGCAAACCATCAAATATTCGGTAGTCTACGAGGAATAAATATTTCTTCCCAGATAACTGGTTTTTTAACAGGAAGGATTTCTTCCTGCTATCAAACCATCAGATATTTGGTAGTCTACGAGGAATAAATATTTCTTCCAAGATTACTGGTTTTTTAACAGGAAGGATTTCTTCCTCTTAGCAGTGAAGAACCCCAATAAAGGGTAATTGACGACCTGGTTTGACGACCTGGTTGAGAGGAGGGAGTGCGCAGGATGCCATGACTGGATGACACATTCCGTCCTCATAAATGAACAGCATCTTTCCTTATTTATAGTGCAATTTAACTGAGTTTGTGGGGTGGGTCGTCGTATTGTTGTGATGTCCACACTAATAGTAGATAACAATCGGGTATTCCATATTTAAGTACATATATTTTTGAGATATATGTACTTCGTAATCGATGTTAAGCTGCACTGTGATCGGTTTAGCGTCTGACCTGAACGTCAATAACTCATTAGTTTGCAAATCGACCTTAAATGCAAATTCAATGGCGATTGTCTGTGACCGGCCTTAACTCCCTTTGTAATGAATTCATCTGTACTAATGATCATACTAGTAATGGTATAACAGCTGCATGAGATGGTACAACCAAAATGAAACAAGTAAGGTATTTGTGCCCACTAAGGCCCGGTTCTTAAAATGGCCCACTTTTATCTTGTGCTTTAGTTCAACTTCCTTGGCTTCGATATAAAGTTGCACTTTTATCTATGGTACTAACCCAACATGGACGCGAAAAATAAACACATTCGAACTTTAAAAAATACAAAATAATTGTTAGTAGGCCATCTTAAGAACGGGGCCATCTTGGGCGCAAGTACTTTAATTGTTGGAACGTCAAAAACCCTCAACACACATCTATACTATTATAAAGTTGTAAAATGAAATGTCTGTACATTGAGGATATTTTCAAAACAATAAGTGATACGGGTTATTTGGAGGTCACTGAATCGAAAAATTGTGTGTGTTGGTATGTGTCGTTGTGGCTTCAAATCGGACAACTCACAGGTAGCTGGGCACATGGGTATAGGATACTTTTTATCCGACTACGCTGAAGTAAAAAAGAGAGTTATGACTTTTTTCTCTTCTGCGAACGAAGTTTCGGGCCAAACTAGAAAGTTTAGATAGAATAAACCTGAATGCGTATTAAGACGAGTGGACACCGAAGCTGCCCTGCCATCGACCTGTGCCTGGTGCGAGTAATCGGGTTGTCAGAGCCCTGTCACGCTGTACGAAACAGGCAGCGTATGTGTCCCTCGTCGCTCATGAATAGGGTCCTCGAAATAGACCGAAACATGTTGAGCAGTACTCTGCTTTTACGACGTGAGTTACCGCTAATATAGCCTAAATACGTCGGAGTCGCATGCTAGTTTTCTAGTTAAGACTTGCATACATCTGGGAAAATTCAAAGGTGAATATAAAATCTCCAGCCCTCAGCGGCCCGGCGAGGAGACTACAGTGAATTAATCCCTCTCATCTATGAGAGGAGGCCTGTGCCCAGCAGTGGGACGTCTATAGGTTTATGATAATGATAGCTAAGACCACTCTTGATCAAGCCACCATTAAAAAAAACTAAATCGAAATCCGTTTATCCGAGGAGGGAGTTTAGGAGTTATAATGTCACAGACAGACACGCTGGTGCAGAGATACAGAGATACCCATATTTAACATATAAGTTCCTTTTTTCTCGTTGGGGATAAAAATTATACTAGGTATGTTAATGAAAATTCATATCAATCTCAACATAACGTTGTTGCAAGTGTCTCGATAAATTTTGCCAGTAGGGGATACATACTTGCTTACCTCTGCATTCTTGAGTTTAACAGATTTTGTATACACAAAACGCCTGAACAGATAGACCCGCCCTAAGCCTTCCCATACCTACACGTATAATGACAAAGGGGAGTAGCATTGTTCGCCATGCAACAGAACTAAACAGAACCAAATTCGGTTTTGCAAGCCACATAAATGCACATGACCGACGCTCATGAAGGTCCTGATGCCAAGTTTCGCCATTGACGGATACGTCAAGCAGGACGATATGTATATAGATATTTATATGTTGTAATCACCTACTATTAGTACAATAGCTTATTTATATCATTACTAATCTATCCTGCAGGTTGATGACTTGAGGCAATTCATTTATGTTTTTCTAGAGTTTTGAGAATAACATTCTCTAAAATCATAATATCAGTTGATTGCGAATTGAAAATGAACAAGCTAATGTTTAATTACGTAAGGTTACGCATATCGCATTTTTATGTTAATTCTCTCGAACTCATTTTGTAAATAAACATAATCAAGAACCAATTAACATATCAAATCTATGCAGTCAAATGTTTTTTTTTAATCCTATTCCTTGCTACAAAGGAACTTTTACTTCCATACATTTGTTGTTTTTGTTTTCCTTTTTACTCTCTCTGTCACCTTTTATCTTTTCAAAAATACTAATTAGGAAAGTCGTAATGAAAGGCAGTGAAAATCTGTTGTGGATATGAACAAAAGACAAACGCCACTTAATGAATAGAGCTATTATAGTCGGTTCGGTGTTAATGACTTTTGAAAAACAAAACAACCTGGCATTTAAAAATAAATTGAACTGTACGAGTTGAGGATAGAGATTAATTTAGTATAAACTGTATAATTGGCGCGTGAAAAGTATCGCAAGTGTCGAACCTATTTTGGGTACCTACTATTAAGCTTCTATAGTTGCTATAGGACTTAGCTGAATTTCGCATCCTAAATGGGGGATGGGGGTTAAAGGGCACTCCATACATGTAACAGAACCGGAAACATTTTTTTAAGCAATCATCAACATGTACATATTTCGACAGTTCTTTTATTTGATTGAGTGAATAATTTAGGTAATAATCAAACCGAAAGTAGCATTAAAATGTGTCTAAAAATTATGAAAGAAATTACAAAGGTAACGTTTAATAGTAGATTGTTTGACAAGGGGCTAAAATAAGCCATTATGACACGAAGTGATTAGTTGGACGAGCTCACGAAGTGAGCGACGACAAATATGTCTGAGTGTCATAATGGCTTTTAGACACGTGTTAAACACTCTGCTTTTCACTTCGACTGCGAGAAAATAAAAAAGACAACATGGAAATTGTATATTTAATAAAAAACTAAAAGTGCATTTTGAGCAATTCTATCAGAAAGTTTGGCCAATCTGATCAGGTTGGTTTGTTTGTTTTTAATTATTCATAAGGAGTATGTAGCAGGCCGCAAGTTTTTTGTTTTCAGTGTCATATTTTGAATAGGATGATATGGCGTTCTTTTAAACCCGAGGGGCTACATGTACTATTTTAGTCTCGCTTCGCAAAGCTAATATGACGTACTTTTTGAGCAGAAATGAAAAAGTATTTATTTATTCAACAAAATTCAATTTTTGAGTTATTGCGGCAAAACTGCGCTTCTCGACAAAAGGACGTAAGTGCCATAAAAATACGTTCTTTTGCTGGTGCACTTTTTCATCTCTAATGTAGTGGTTTTCTTTGTAGTAACGTTTACAGAACCCTACACTGTGCATGGTCTGACATACTCTTGGCCGGTTTTATACTCTGTTCAGATTCGAAAACTCCGTAGGTATATATATATATATATATATATATATATGTAAGCAATTTAGTTTTAAAGGTTTTGTTAGGCTATTATCCCAATAATTCTTAAAAATATTAATTATTTGTGTCAATTATTTTTGTAGAAACAAAGTTGTGGTTTTAGTTTACCTATATTTGGATTATTTAGACGAATGGCGTTGTGCTTGTCTCTAAAATAAAATAAGTAAGTTTTTAGTTGGTTTATGGTTTAAGCTGAACATGAAACAGATAGTTGTTTAGCCAGTACAGCCATACTGGATACCGAACCTTGAAGCTGGATAACCGTTTAAATTAACCCCAGCCACGCGCCCCGAGACCGTGATACATACGGCCTCTGTTTGTTACTTAGGTTGTGCGAAGGGTACGGCATGCTGCCTCTCTCAGCGTGTGAAGCCGTTTTTGGGGGATCCGAACCATGGACGACGAAAATGTCAAATAGTGGATTTACTTTGTCGCTGTCTGCCATAAATAAATATGTCACCGGACCGAGAAAATAAATAATTTAAGCAGACAAAAAATCATGAAAAAAAATGGACAATCCCAATTGAGGCAGGTCCGGCTTAAGATGCGTTTATTATCACGTTATGTTTATATGCTAGCTACTGTGTTTAAATATTCTTCACTGTCTTCTGAACTAGTTTTGAAAAATTATAGCCCATATAGAATAGGAGGAAAAAAATCAGGCTATTATGAAATAGTGTTTTGCGAAACTGTAAATTTACTGGGGTTATAGTTTCTGTGTATAGGTAGCGTTCTAGGTATCAATATCAGCAAGAACAATTATTTGCGTAAGGAGCAAGTACATTTACCCTGGGTCTTGTGTGTTTATCGTCGTTAGTACCTACGAATAGTACAAGCATTGCTTAAGGTTTATTATATTTGTGTAAGGTTGTCCCTTGATAATTATTTGTCGCCTATGAAAAAACTGCTCTGTAAATCATACTAAACCTTCATCTAAGTAATGCATCATCTGATAAGGGGCCTAGCTTTTCCGCCTCTCATCTAATAAATTTATTTTGTTCCAGGGAGTTACTTTTACACAATAATTACCTCAGAGTGTTACCCTACGAGTTGGGTAAGCTTTTCCACCTGCAGAAACTGGGATTACACGGGAACCCGCTGAGCAAGGAGATGCTATCAATATACAACGACAACAACGGAACTTCCAAGCTGCTAACATATATGTTGGACAATTTACAAGGTAAGCGTAGTTTAATACTTTACATTTGGTTGGGTTAGTTAAAGAAAAAGAGTCATTGTTAAGTAGCTAGCCAAGCCAACAGTAACCAGGTTAAAGAAGAGTTATTCTGCGTTCAAAATATCTAAAATAACAAATATGACTCAACACAGCCACCAACCAATTTGCACGTCCGCTCCATGGCCAGGGAACTACAACGAACTTCAAGCTAGTAAATTGTCCTTTTAGGATTTCCCGGAGGTCTCGCCTGGGTGACTAACCTACCTTCCTTTTATTCGAAACTTCGTATTTTTCAAGATGGATGTCTAGCTCTTCCATACTTAATCTATATACCAATCATCAATCCGTTGCACTATCGTTATGTGAAACGACAAACCATTAACTTAAAAAACACATCAGCGCATTTATCTGTAGCAGGTATAAATATTTGTAGCCTGATTTCCATGAAACGTAGTTAACAATGAACAAATTACGTTTTGTCTTTCAGAGTTACATAGCTTATATATAATTAGATAATAGTTCTCACATTGAAGACAGAAACCGAAAAAAATACGTGATTACGGTTGATTACGTGTCATATTTGCGTGACATCAGCATGTTTTTTTTTTAATATATTAAGAACTAAATTATTATTATGTGTAAAACAACTTGAAGTATGAAGGTCCGTGTCGAATGTTTAAACATACACATTTAAATTTAATGTAGATAAATTGCAAAATAAGTGGGTCGGTACCTACAAAAATAATTGCAGATTCATGGTATTAGAACGATCCTTGGACATTGTGAAAAAGATTCACGCCAGTTTTAGTACAGTGATACCAGACTGGTAATTTTAACGTTGGCATATTGTCGTAAAAGGCCGTTTTATGTGTTACTGTATTAAATAAACTTTCATTTGTTAGTGGTTGCTGTCAGCGATACATGAACCGCGGTACCCACTTTATGCCGGGTATTGAGGCAACAAGGCACTAACCTAAGATATTTATTCAGTTCGTCGAGCAAAGGCAACAATTTCTCCTGAAGTTTGCGAAGTTTAACCATTGCGTTACAGTTGCTAAACGATTCAATTTAGATTAAAGCCTTACTGGAAAGTTCCGGAATGTTCTGGTTTGGTTTACCCATATTCAATTAAATTCAGTTGAAGTATGGTAATGTTTAGTTTGTGTATTTTGATTAATAAGAGACGTGAATTATTAAGCACTTTATGCAAAATATGAACATTGGTACAGTACGTGCGCTTTGAGAAACACCTTCAGGTAAGGGCGAAAACGGGTACCTACATAATGGACACGCCTCTTAAGCCGAGGTACGACCGCAGTTAACACTACCTGATCGATATACAGGAAAAATGGACATGTAGTGTCTAAGCTAGTTAAGCGTGTACAAGCCATATTAAATTTGACTGAAAAATTCACAATTACTGTTTTTTATTATTATTATTGTGTCCTTATTATAAACAACGTTATACTGGAATATGATCAGTCGAGAAATAACTTTACATATGACCTCTGAGGTCAGGTCCTATCTTTGCATTCATGTTTATATCTAACATGACTTTTTACAATAAAATATAAAAGTTTAATAACAGTTTATAGGTAAATGTTTGCGTGTTGCCGTTGATAGGCGAAACATTAAAAAGACTGTAACATCGAAACATTCGTCATTTCAATAAAAAAATTGAAATGGTTTGACATAAATTTACAAATAGGTACCCCAATAACTAAACCCCATTCTTCGTATTTGAGTAAAAATGTCTTTCTCAAACATGCAATGAAATATCGTCATTACGTGCGTTATAACAGGCTTCAAAGTATCACGTTTCGGGCGGAACAACTCGAGAGAACTGTAAAAGAATTTCATACAAAATTTTCAGCGCCAATTATTTTTGTGAACGAAACTGCTCATATAACCGAAAAAATCTTCAATCGGCCGACATTGTGGAATGTTTGTGGGGTTTTGGATTTTCGGTATATTATTAGCGTCTAGGAATGCGTCGTTTTTTTTTTTGCTTTATCCGGCCAAAACACATATTCTCCATTTGTGATGTTTGCGAATAAATGGTATCAGTATTTTTTTTAAGCATTCGCTCTCATATACATTCTGGTCATCCGCTAAACCACTCGTTTTAAACCACAGTTTCGAAACACCTCCGTCGGATATAGCTACATAAAGCATAAGTTTTTGCTTAATTGTTGTGCATATACGTATGTTTTATATAGTCGGGTGTTGTAGAACTATTTCTGGTGTAGCATCAGTCATTTCCAGGTATGTGGCTTTTACTCAAAAGAAAATAACTTTCATCGTCCAAAATGAATGATTTTCCATTGTATTTTCAGATCATCCAGAGACACTGTAACGTACCTAATAGTAATTTTTTGCTGTTCAGTGTATTCCTGTGCTCCTACCTTCTTGCGGCATTTTAGAACTATCATTTTCAAGTACCGACAAATGTATCTTATCACCTATCAAAGGCATCTCGTTGGCTCATAGAATCTTTATCGTTAAAAGTGCTATGGAGTGAGGTTCAGCCTTCACTTGGTCATTATCTTCGCTGGTCGTACGCTACCACTTTTGCGATCTATCGTCAATGATGCCAGAATTCTATAAATAGTAGAAACTAGTACATTTTCTTTACTAAAACGATCCACGGTAAACTTTTTCCCCGAGTTATAGTTTCAATTATAAAAATGTAAAATACGTCTTCACAGAGTTTCTTGTTTCAACAACATTTTTTCAAATAGTAATGCTTGAAAAAAAAAGCAAGTGAAATTCAAGAACTTCAAAAGAGGTATCAACAACTTCATGAACAAACTTTCTTGTTTACGCGGGTAGTTATCACGCGTTATCATTTTCAACTATCCATTGAACTCATTAGTTCATAATATGACAACTGACCTGTGATAAAAGCAATCTCATGCAACACTTTCCTTATAATAGTTTTAACCTTAATTGTTTAATCTGACCAATCAACATAAAAAAAAAACTATTATTGTTAAACGGACAACTAGTTTACTGGCAATCATCTAGTCATCGTGACCTCGTGATTTGCGGCCAGGGGACTGTTGTCTGGTGTTGCTTTCGGTAATTGTGGAATGGTTCAATTGTCTGTATTGTCACTTGCTTTATTTAACGGACATTACATTACCAATCGACATTAAGACTTTTCTAAGGACGTTTCAAACGCTGTTGTTCGTGTGATTGTTGGATGCCTGTGAGATTAGTTAGCGAGACGTGGCCTACTTATCAAAATCCTTGACAAGATTGGGCGTGTTCTACAAGACATGAAAAAAATAATTGTACGAAATCAAAAATACTTCGTTCGCGGAGGAGAAAAAATTACAACCCTTTTTTTTGCTTTAGCAAAATCGGATAAAACATCTATACTATTATAAAGTTGTAAAAATGAAATGTATGTACATTAAAGAGATTATCAAAAAATTGATTGTTACAGACTATTTGGAGGTCACTAAAACTAAAAATATATTTTTCGGATTTTATGTATGTTTGTATGTGTCGTTGTGGCTTCATCACGCAAAATCGGCTAAACAGATTTCAACAATTTTTGGTACACGGGTAGCTGGGTATCTCCAGATGGTTATAGGATACTTTTTACCCGACTACACTGCAGAAAAAACGACGGGTTATGACTTTTTCTCCTCCGCGAACGAAGTTGCGGGCATCTTCTAGTATGCTATAACTATAACCATCTGTGGATGCTAAGCTACTCGTGTGAATCAAAAATGGTTAAAATATTTCCGGCTGGTTTACGGAAAAAATATCGGTTCAGGAACCACCAAATAGGTTTTTTTGGCTTATTTTTATTAAAATATATTAAACCGTTATTTTTACAATTTTATAATAGTATTTATTTGTGTCTATCTAAAGCACTAAAATGTCGCGGCGGAAAACCTGAACAACTGGTAGGTACGACTAGCTGCGACTTGTCGTATAATTTTTGTCGCGTGATCTGAACTCTCGCAGTTAGGGACTGTTAATTTATTACGTAAGACGTTTTAGGGGATAAGAGGGTCCGAACGAGTTATTTTTTTTCTTACAAGAGGGGTGGGGGTCTAGATTGTTGTAACGTGAGATCACAAAAGTAAGGTAGAATTACGTGTAACTATAATTTAAAAAAGATAAATAACTGTGTACCAGTTTTTATAATATAAACCGACGTGTTTTTTGCTACTTATTTTCATTTTTAGTTGATACTTATATGAGATAGGTACTCATACTCATCCCTGGAGTTTTGTATTTTCTTACTTAGGGGGAGGGGGAGTCACAAAGTGGTTAATATTGTCTTACGGAATAAATGAACTGGCCCGTAATAGGCATGATGACTGGGTAAAAAAATCAAAATTTTAATGAGTCCGTCACTTAGATAAAAAAAAAAGGCACGTATTTTTTGCTTTTTCAAAATAATAAAATACTCAGGTAATTCGCATTAAAGTTTAGCAGTGGGGGTCGTGACGTCACTCCTAGGCAAAAAGTGTACTTTGGAGTGACTTCATGCGACACTTTGATCCAGCGCGCTGCTACTTGTAAAATAAGTTAAAATAAATAAATAACTAAAATGTATAAAAATACGTTTTACTCAATTTTCTTAATACATAGAGTTGTGCTGCTATTTTATATGTACTGCTTGTAGTTAGCATTATTTGATATTGCTAGGAGCAATATTAATAATTATTAAAAAAATGGGAAAAATTAAATTTAAGATTTTCATATATTTTCACGTTTTATTTTTTATTTTGAATTGTGTGCGTTATTGCCACTCCGGAGTTTTCGTCTTATATTTGTGTTAAATAATTCCACCAAATGAAAACATAACATAAGGTCAAACATCATACTGTGCAGCGTTCGCCTTTATTATATAATTTATTATATAAAAAAATGAAAAAAATACGTGTTTTATATTTTTTATCCATACTAATATTATAAATGCGAAAGTGTGTCTGTCTCTCTGTATGTCTGTCTGTCTGTCTGTTACCTCTTCACGCTTAAACCGCTGAACCGATTTGGGTGAAATTTGGTATGGAGATAGTTTGAGTCCCGGGAAAGGACTTAGGTTACTTTTTATCCCGGAAAAATGACGCTTATTCGCGATAAACTAATTTAAGGCGGACGAAGTCGCGGGCAGAAGCTAGTTAATCTATATGACGGACTTATTATTAAAATTTAGTCATCATCCCTGTTGTGGGTACTCTAGTAGAGGCACATCTTCCTAAGGCAATTCATTAATAACATTTTAAATACAGTTTGAAATTATTATCTTAGATACGGTTACTTTTTATTCCGAAAAACGGTTTTTGAATGCCCCGTAATAACACGGTTAAATTACTACGGCTATAATTATAATTACTAAAGAAACTTCATTAAAACGCAATGATCGTGATGCTCTAAATGAAAGTCAATACAACGCAGACGAATCCCGGTTTCCAACAAAAATAATGTCGTGACTTCTGCACGACAATAAAATCCGCTGAAGATATGATTGTCTCACTCGTATACAATGGCGTTAGAAAGTGTGGGAAGACAGTCGTCCCGATAGTTAATTGTTTTATTTGCGGCACTCCATTGCCGCCTATAGGAGAGAATGTTTGAGATAACTTTTTTACCAGATTAATTGATTGTTTTTACGAAAACGTTAATTGCGTTTTTGTAGCTGAGATGAAAAGCTTTTTTTTTAATAAACTTGCAATATTGGGATCTTGCGTGTTTTAAATTTGCGTTCACCTACAGTCAGGAGTCAGAACACTTAAAACAACTCTTCTCATTACTACCCGATTACTCCATGTTTGCCAATCTACGTTACTTAAAATAATCTGCCAAGAGCATGTCGGACCATGCTTAGTGTAGGGTTCCGTAGGCGTTACTACAAAAAGATGAAAATACGATGTGAAAAAGTGGACCAGCAAAAGATCATATCGTCGTGGCCCCTATGACCTTTTGTTGAGAAGCGCAGTTTTTCGGCAATAACAATAACACAAAAACGGTAGGTACCTATATCATCCGATCATGTTGAAAATAATTTTCGTTGAAAGTATTAACTAAGGGTTTAAAAGATGGAGGGGGCGGTAGCGGGGCGGGGGGGGGTCGTGAATGCATTGTTATCTGTATCCGTACAAACCTTCCCGACTCTTCCCTTCCTGGTTTGACTGTAGGCAGTTTTTTAAGAATTGTTAAAGGTACGAAGCATGTCTCTATTTTTAGAATTCTCAGAAATAATACCAAATTTTACCCTCCGCCAATCGTGCATAATTAAAATATATATATATATATAGAGTTTAACACTACTCCTTATTGTATATTTGGAGAATCTTTTAGTCTCGGTCGAGGGTGCGCACGCACAGATACTCTTTCCTTACACACCAGAAGTATGGCTGGCAGCGAGCGCAGGAAAGCACTTGATGAGAGACTGTAATAATTATTTTTAATACGGATTTCTCATGTATTTTGTTAATCTTGCTCCTTCTAAAAACTCGGAATCATAATAAAAGTAAACAGTAAGTTGTTATATATGTGTTTCACACATATTGGGCACATGATCATATTCGTATCCGGTGAAATTCGGGCACGTGAGGGTGGCCATAACGAAAGCAGACGTAGGATTTGCGATTAGGTTAAGAAATTAAACTTTCATCTTATTGACAAAGTGCAGTTAAGTTTACTAAGATATTAGGGGTTGACGCGTATCGACATTCTTCATTAACCTTTTTTTCTAACATTTCGGCACTGTTGCATATTGCGTGTGCCATGGACGCTTAGTCCCTGTGTCTTCTAACTCAGTTACATATCAATTTGATCAATGATAAATAACTAATATAAATGGAAAGTCTTATCCTTTATGCTCTTGTATGGATTTGTTATGGATATATTATCTGTCCCTAAAACTAAACTAGACTTCACTTAAATATATGTATGGACACTACAGGGTGAATCCCATTATTATATTAAGATTTAGGGGTATCCAAATAGACACCACACTTGTTAGTAGTAGTGTGGGTGTGTCAACATTTCTTTATAAATATCGCTGGATATGTTTAAGACGTTGCGTTATACTCAAATAGGTAACAAAAATAAATTATATAATTGTTCTGCCTTCAGGGTGTAAAAATTGTGAAAATTACTAATTTTAACGCGAAACTTCTTTATTTCTTCTTCTTCATATTATGTTCTGATAGATCGGTTGGCGTTTTATTCGCTAGTAGTTGCCTGTCGCATATTTCTATACTATTATAAAGTTGCATTTACATTGAAGACATATAAAAAAAAGAGCTATTTGAAGGTCACTGAATTGAAATAGTAGATTGTTTGACAAGGGGCTAAAATAAGCCATTATGAAACGAAGTGATTATTTGGACGAGCTCACGAAGTGAGCGAGGACAAATATGTCTGAGTGTCATATGGCTTGTAGCCACGTGTTAAACACTCGGCTTTTCACTTCGACTGCGAGAAAATAAAAAAGACTTAACATTAAAATTGTATATTTCGTGAAAAACTAAAACTAGTTTGAGCAATTCTATCAGCAAGTTTGGCCAATCTGATCAGGTTGGTTTGTTTGTTTTTAATTATTCGTAAGGAGTATGTAGCTGGCCGCAAGTTAATTTTTTCAGTGTCATATAAATTTGTAAGGGATTATATGGCTTTCTTTTAAACCCTAGGGGCTAAATGTACTATTTTAGTCTCGCTTCGCGAAGCTAATATGACGTACTTTTTGAGCAGGACAAGTGAAAAATATTTTTTATTGCTTTTGTATCTTTGTGTGTGTCGTTGTGGCTTTATCACGGCAAAACGGATTTCAACTATTTATTATATACCTATTAACTCCGCTGACGAAATTGCGGGCGCCTTCTAGTATTGAACGAAGAGCTTCAATAATAATACCATTTGAATAAATTAAAAATTGTATCAGAAGCACACCATATTTTTATTTGGCATGTCAGTTGGCTTCATAGATACTTAAGTTGAGATAAATAAAACTTTTACTATTCGGCTTACGTTACAATAGACATGGTCACCGCGGTATGTTGTCAGAATAAATTATCGACTTTATTTTGGTTGCTCATCGATTCTCACCCGCCGAATGGTAATGCCTATTCCAGGGGTCGCCAACCTTGACATACAGCAAAAAAATTCTACTATTTTGTGAGATTTTTTTTTGTATGTTTGTTTGTGTCTTCGTGGCTTCATCACGCCAAGTCGGCTAAACAGATTTCAACTATTTATGTTGCACGGATAGCCTGGTATTCACAGATGGTTATAGGATATTTCTTACTCGACTATACTAACGAAAAAAGAGGGGTATGACTTTTCCTCCGCGAACGAAGTTGTGGGCACCTTCTAGTATTTTTTACGATTTCTATCTACTTTAAGTGTAAGAATATATAAGGGGCAGTTACAGTTACATCTGTAGCTTAATGGCTTTTCCGGAAATCTTAAGGACTTATTAAAAATAATCTGGATTTGTTTACGGCACTTAACCCCTGTTCCAATTTGTTTTATTATATTTATATATTTTTTATGTGTTACGCGTACTTTATAAAACAGTAAGAGAAAAAATATATCTTAACAAAACATCGGCCTGTTGATAATATACGGTATAAATACTAATTTTATTCACGCAATACGGAAACATCTTATTTATATGAAGTTGCCTTGAATGCCGGTTCCTAGTTTTTAGTTACAATTGTTGCAAATGTTTGGACTTTTTTAATTTCCTTAGATTATACATGTTATTCTACAAATTGTGGAGACTATTCTGAAAAAACTAGCATGTGCGATTGATTATCAGTGTCTTGACTGTTTTACCAATCATCAGCGCATTATTTTGATATTTTTTATTTGGAACTAGATCGGCAAAAGATTGAGATTTTTATATTTGAATGCTGCCATAAACCAATTAAAATTCTAAATATTTTGTGGGTGGTGCATAGGAATTAAAGTTTGTGCTGTATACTAACAGTAATCGGGATAAAAATGTATGTAAGACCTGTTTTGTATACAATCCCAAAGGCTGCGCACTCCTGATCGCGCCGCCGCCGGCGCCACGGGCGGGTGAAAGTGCCTCGCGAAAGTGAAGCCGGAACCGAACGGTGACGTCACGGATTTGCGCAACACCTCCTCCTACGGCACGTTGCGAAACATTATGTCGCTTTGTTGCCGTTAAGGCCTGGCTTTTGGTCTTATCCTTATATGTTTATATTACTGGAATGTTGAGTAAATGGTCCGTTGACCCGGCAAATGAAAGTTAATGTTGTAAGGATTTTATTTGATATTATTACGAAATTTCGGCCTTCTCAGTCTGCGTAATTTTCTTAGTTATTGTTTATGATTATAGTTGTAAAAAATATGGCTATCAGAGAGTCCGTTCCCTTCGTTTGTGTTTTCATGTTCATTGTTCACATATACGTTTGCGAATGTTCGTCCTGCCTGCCCTTTTGCATTTATTTTAAATTTTTACTTAATTATGGTACGAATGAGAGAGTTGATCATCTTCTTTGTTGTTTATGGTTTTGGTAGAAAATAGGAGGAGTAGGAGAACTATGTATTCTGTAATATTATCTCGTATGGAGCAGAGTGCCGATCTCTATTTACTTTCGAGCTTTATTGCATTTTCCAAATCATCATACCCATAGGTAAGACTAACGTTTGATTAGACATTGTCTAAGCGTGCTCATATATCGTTAATGAAGAAGGCTGTTTAATTTACTTGCTCCTGTCGTTATTAAAGCTTCACAGTTGACTTACACGATAAATATGTAAACTATTATAAAGCTGTAAAAATTAAATGTCTGTACATTGAAGATATTTTCAAAAAAAAAATTCTATTTACTCTCGAGGTTTATTGCATTTTCCAATCATACCCATAGGTAAGACTGACGTTTGATTAGACATTGTCTAAGCGTGCTCATATATCGTTAATAAAGAAGGCTGCTAATTTACTTGCTCCTGTCGTTATTAAAGCTTCACAGAAATTACTATTATACAGCTGTAAAAATTAAATGTCAGTACATTGAAGATATTTTCAAAAACATAAGTGTAACGGACTATTTGAAGGTCACTGATATATACATCTTTGTGTTGTGGCTTCGTCAGGTCAAAACGGCAAAATTGATGTCAACTAACTATATTTAGTACACGGGGGTAGCTCGGTATCCATAGATGGTTATAGGATACTTTGTACTCGACTACGTTGAAGTAAATGGAGGGTTATGACTTTTTTTCTCTTCAACGAACGAAGTTTCTATTTTAACAAATAAAAGGGAACCTTCTAGATTACATTCTTAAGGACTATTAAAGCATTAAAGAAATTCCATACAGAAGGCCGTCCCCTGATCTTTAGTTATATAATGAAAGAGAGATGGCGCTACTTGTAACAAAATGTAATAAAACTCCTTTGACAACATTCTCGGTTTTGCTTCCAACGGCAACGCCATCAAGACCGAATTTGCTGCAATATTAGGACCACATTAAAGTGGAAACTCACCGGAAAAGGCTGACACGACCGATTCTGTGTTTGGGGTCAAGAAGAGAGAGGAGATGATAAAATTGGGTCTAAAGACACTCACTGTTTCGACGCAAGCTGTTGTCGTAGTACCAGGAGTACATAAATGTGAGAAGCTATTCGAAGTCGCCTAGTAAACACCCAAACACCCCTTCGTGTGCTGTTTGTTGCACCTTGGAATTTATACGCTCCTAGGATCTCGCGTGGATATACAGAGGTTAAAAAAAGAGAGAAAAAGAGAAAGAAAGAAATAGAAAGAGAGAAAGAGAGGCTCACCCCAGTTTTGCAGTACCAGAAGCACATACGTGCACAGCAGCAGGAAAGAAATCTATTGTCACGAGCCGCTCGGGACACTTTTTTGTGCATGCAAGCCGGTGTTTATAGATTTAACGTCAATAATCACGTCAATAAGTATTACTTTGAGATTGGTTTGATGTAATTGTCACTAATTTATTTCAGCGCCATCTAGATGATTGAGGGGCAATATCCTATTAATTTCGTTATCTGTGTAACAATATATAATTTAAAAAAATGAAGTGATAATACGGACCATTTGAAGGTCACTAAATCGAAAAATAAAATAAAAATTGTATGTTTGTATGTTATGTCGTTGTGGCTTCATTACGCTAAAACGGCGAAAGGGATTTCAACAATTTTTGGTATACGGGTAGCTGATAATCCCCCGATGGTTATAAGATATCTTTTATCCGACTTAGCTGAAGAAAACAGAGGGTTATAATTTTTTTCTCATCCGCTGTCGAAGTTGCATGCAACTTCTAGTTTAATTATAAATTGGCGACGTCAGATTCATTAGGCACTAACATTTTAATATGTATGCATGAAAGTAATTATTTTCGAATTACCTTGGCGCTGTTTATTGTGCTCGTTTCCTGCTCATCGAGACGATATGCTAAACAATTTTCGGTGAAACTTTATGACTGGCTAACGATCAGTGCGTAACGAGACGCGACTAGTAAACATGTCACGTAAACGATCATAACAAGGGAAAGCTGCATTTGACTTGTAAAGTTTTATTGGGCAGCAAATTTGATGATAGGGCGCTGATGGCAGTTGCGATTAATGTAAATTGCACGTCTTTATTAAGAAAGCAGCTATTATCTGCATTTAATCTTTGACAATTACTGCTAATATTTACATTTTTTTTTAAGTCTGCTGTATGACGGGAACTTTTATTTTGAACATTAAACGACTATAACGGGAACTTTTATTTTGAACGCTTATAGATCCGTAACACTTTAACAACTAGCTGTTAGTTATATAATATGTAATTTTTGGATACATAAATAAATAAATGATATCATGGAATTACTAAAGAATAAGATCCAGTTTCACTTCAAATCATGTTCGTTGTGATGAACGGGCGACCATACAAAAAAAATACCACCATTTTATCTATACTATGTATTATAAATTTGTAAAAATGAAATGTCTGTTCTATAAAGATATTAAAAAAAAAACTATTTGGAGGTCACTGAAGCGAAAAATATATTTTTGTTTTTTTTTTTTGGTATGTTTGTATGTGTCGTTGCGGCTTCATCAAAGTTATGACTTTTATCCTCCGCGAACGAAGTTGCTTTTATTCATCAAACTTATTTCCCATTTTCTTAAAAGAATATGATAATGTAATGAAGTCTCCCATTCGTCACTTGTTTGAAAAAAAACTCATCTCTCATTTTACTCCAAAGAAAAACGTTAGTAACTCTATACGACGAGTATACACTTACCGCCTTTTTCTCGAGATTGGTTTCAGATACAAGCTTTTTTCAAAATATTGACGTATTGTTATTGGGAAAAGAGGCGCGTTAGTATTTTATTTACCGCTCCAAATATTATTTAACTGCTGTGACATAGGCCTTTAAACGCGAGCTAGTTTTCATTCACCTACTTCATTCGCTTCGTCAAGCGATCCGGATTGATGCGGATGCGTTATCCGTAATTATTGGTTACCTATACTATTATTCCTAGATACATCGTAAGTTGATTTGATTGCTGGCAGAGAGTTCCATAAATAACGCATTTATTATACCTACCTGACATGAAATTACTACCTATGTAATTAGTTACGTTATTACGTCTTTCCATCTCTTTACTGTATCGCTTTCGATACCATACTGCATTTATTATGAAGTACAACAGACATCGGAACAATAACGTCGCGCCGTCCAACCCCGCTAGGTATATTTCCCAATATATCAGTATAGCAGTGCCCCTTGCGACGAAGGGCGGACGTTAGGTGAAGTGCAAGGGCACAGTGACGCCCTTGTTGCTAGACGGGGCGCAGTCTAGAGGTCGCTGATGTACCCTTGCCACGAAATCGCAGTCCTTGCCGTTTGTTCTACGTTCAATCGACCATTACGGAGGGCGAAACGACGAATCTTGGCTTATTATAATCGTTAGCTTTTATTGCACTTTATGTGCTTGAGTGTTTGAATTTAAGCAGCCATTTCGTTTGTTTACGTTGTCTTCTGTCTCGTTTTTCGTTCATATTTAGTCTGTTTACATACTAGAAATAATCGATTTAGTCCGTAATTTCTGGCGGTACCGTTTCTCAAATTTAAAAATTCTTTTGATAAAATATGTTTTAAAATCATCTGAACGCTGAAATGTTTGCGCTCCTGGCCACTCGTAAACATTGGAACTTTGAATTATGTATAAAAAAATGGACTATCGTCTATGGAAATGAATAATTTTAAGCGGAAAAATTATTGTCTTTGTTTTTTCTGGCATCTTGAAGTGAACAATTTAAACTGAAAACGGATTTGACGCGAAAATATTTTAGAGTAATGATTTTTTACTATTTTAAAAGCTCTCTTTCTTCACAATAATGTAGTGCTCGCCTTCAAAATGCTTATAGGGGTCGAAGCACCACATTTGAGTACTGTAAGACGGTGGTACGCTGAATTTAATAAAGGTTGGGTTTCTCTACATGACGATTCTCGTGAAGGTCGGCCGTCTGTCTACCGCAGTCACCGAAGAAAACGATGCTGCTGTCAGGCGACTAATAGAAAATCGACTTGTCACCTATGACGAAGTTCGTGGACAAGAAGGGATAGGCATGAGCCAAATCAGGAATCTTTGTTGTCGATGGATTCCGCATGAACTGACATCCATTTAAAAACGGGCTCGTGTTGATTGGTGCCATGAAATGTTGCGGAAGTATAACCAAGTGTTCAAATGCGGTATATACCTTATATAGTAACAGGAGGTGAAACATGGTTATAGTGCTACGATCCGAAAAAAAACAGCAGTCAAATGAATGAGTATTTGAAGGTGATCAATTGATCATAGGCCAACAAAAGTGTATCAAGCTAAAAGCGTTGGCAAACAGATGATCGCATGCTTTATTCAAAAACATGTCCTATTTGTACAATGCCTCTAGATAATAAGATAACTGTTAATGCTGAGTGGTACATAACAACATAACCATTAGTCTGCCCAGTGACTTTGTAAAAGTCCGCGGGAAATGACCAAGAAGCCGCATTCTGTTGCATCACGACAATGTGTCTTCTCACACCATGATGACCACGAAGAAAACAAAGCATTTCTTGCATTATGAAAAGTTAGAGGTTGTGACCCCTCCTGCCTATAGAACAGACCTTGCACCTAGTAGATATTTTTATCTTTCGTCTAACATCAAAGATTTGATATTTAGGACCCCCGAAGAAGCGGTGAGGATGTTCAACCAACACGTTGAAAACATGGTTTGAGCGTATGAATAAAAGCCTAAAATGTAATGGCGAATCTTTTGAGATGCAATGAACGTATGATGTAATGCTATTAAAAAGCTGAAGCAAACTACTATCGTCTTATACTATGGAGCTCTTTGATTTATGGGTATAATGGGAGTTGGATCTGTTATTGCCAAAAATAGTACTGCAAGTCATCGAAGGTTACCCTGTTTTTATGTTATTACTTGAATTACACCACATTATATTGAGATTTAGGATGTATTTTATAAAACTAAAACGTCATAAATATTTCAAAATGCTCACTTGTAGCAATGACATTAAATTGTATTGTGAATGATTTTTTGCACTAAAATATGGGCTGTTTGGCTGTCAATGTAAATAGCGGTTTCAATTTTCATCGTGTAAAAGTTGTATCAGCGTAGATTTCTTTCTAATTTAGTTATTTTCCCACTCCATCTGATTGAGAGAGAAATTCTTTTAAAGGTTGTTTATAGCACCGATGGTAATTTCTTTCCAATAATCTCAAAGTTTGAAATAAGCTCGATTAAATTATTTTTTGTTTCTTGTAAAGCATTCTTGATGGTTTATTTGCTCTTTTTAGACGAAGAATTTTGTAATCAACGAATTGTTAAGAACATTTTTATGTCCAAAAATGGTTGAAATCCATTTAGCCGTTTTGGCGTGATGAAGCCGCAACGACACATAAATACATAAAATAAAATATTTTTCGATTGTGTCTCGCCAAATAGCCCGTACCTATAAATTATTATTTTTTTAAATATGTTCAATGTAGGTACAGAAATTTGATTTTAACAACTTTATAAATATAGTCATATCAGACTATAAGCCCTAATCGTACCATGTTCTCTAAGTTATTATTTACTAGGTACTCCTGATAAAGTCGACCATTTTGATAGGCGAAGCTTGCGATCGTTTTAATGCACATTGGTAAGAGGATCTAACTTTAACTGTACATGTTTGAGAAAGTTAGATAAATTACGATGGTTTAATAGAAACTAGATTCTTACACCGCGAATCAAACCTTACTAAAAATTATTTATTATTCATCTCAATCTACCTAGAATAATTGTAGTGAGAGAAATGGATACTGTTTACCGTATAAAGAAATACTTAGACAACCTGGAAATTCCTTGATGGTAAATGGCGATATAGGGAGCTGAAATGTAGTAACCCAGAAGATGCCAGTTTGCATTTACTTTCAAGTCTGTAACACGTCGACGCCCGCAGTTTCAATCAGAATTTTGGACAGTAGTGTTGTTGAACGAATATATATACTTGAGTAGGTATTTCTAAAAATAATGTTAGTACATCAATTTATATAGGTCCGTCAACATTCACAAAAGCCTTTCCTATTTTGTTACTAATTTTAATAAACAAGATTATTATTATTGACTTTCTTTCACAATTAAAATTCTAATAAGTATATATTTCTCTGATCATTAAAAATAATCAATCAAGAATCAATTGTCATTAAAAATATTGTTAACATGATGGAAAACAAAGTTGCTTTAGTTTATGTACTATTTTAGAAGGCCCCCCACCTGCAGTTGTTTCAAATCGTCTGTAATCGTAAATTAGTAAATTACTTACGTGAAAATTCGTAATATGGTACATTTGATGTTTGTCTAAAGGATGACAGCTTTCAGACCTATTTTTAACGTTCATCAGTCCTTTACATATGTCGATGCAACTCGCCCTACTCAAGGCATAGGAAACCGAAATACGTTGCTAGGCGCGTGCAACAGATCAAGTGGTAACTTGCCTAAGGCATTATGCCGTGCTGATATACTAATAAATTGATAATGCCTCTAATGTTCTGATAAGTATTTTTCTATTGGAGCTTATATAAAGTGGTTCTCAATGTGGTTGTATTTTTTTTTTAATGTTTGTTACTTCAAAACTCCGTCATTATTAGCCGATTTACATTTTTTTGTTTGAAAGGAGGTATTCAGGTTTGTCCCATATAATTTTAGTGGAGATGGGATCTATGAGGAATTGAAGGAAATCCTCAAATATTCTAGGCATACGAGATTTTGGTATTTTAAGAAACATAAATCATTTGCATTCGAAAAGTGTGCATTGGTGAAGTGGAAATGATGAAGTAGACCACAGATGGTTACTAGTACTCCTCTACGATAAGTCATTTACGGGTGGCGACACGATATTATCTGGATTAAAATAGGAATGCTATTTCATAGTCCCAAATTGAAATGGTCCTGATGATATTATTGAATTGATTTGATGATGGAGCCGGGAGGTAGGCACCGGGTCTCCGTAGTAAAATAATGTGTACTAGCCGTGTTTAGGCTGGTTCGAATGGCCACGAGGAAGTATTTTAAGGAAAGATTAAATAAAATGTGTGAAATAGATTACTTTTTTAACAACCAATAAAACCTACTCCAATAACAAATAAAAAGTAAAAAATAGCTGCGTATGTAATTTAGTTTCTTCAATTACTTACAAGTAACCGTTTTTCTGGTTTACCCTTGAATCGCCGACACTCGTTACGTCGAATTTTACTTCAAAGATAACGTTTCAAGTACAGGGTTGGGCAGATTAAGTGTCCTACTTTAAAATATCCATAAAATTAAAACAAATCTCCAGATTAAAAAGTATTTACTTATTTAGTTTAAACATAGACCATAAATTATAAAATTAATTCATAAGTTCAAATCTCTCTCCATTTGCTTTAATTACCTTACGCATTCTCCCATAGAAGGCATGAACACGCGGCATGCACTACCTCATCTGGAATATCGTCCCATATCTTCTCCAACCGATGCTTGAATGAATTTAAATTCATGCCCTGCGTGCTCCCAATCTTATTCAGCATAAATCCCCATATTGAAAAATCCAACGGATTCAAGTCGGGTGAAGATGAGGGCCATTGTTGCCAAGGTATAAAATCTGTCAAATTCGTTCGACACCAGTCTTAAGTGCGTTTAGCTTTGTGAGATGGGGCACTGTTTTGCTGGAAACAAAAATAATCATTTCCATATAACTTTCGGGCATTTTCCAGCAAATGACCCTGCAATACGTTCTGAATATAGTACTCTTGGTTGATTTTGACTCCTCGATCAATGAACAGCAGTGGTAACTTGCCTCTAGGCGATATCGCACCCCACACCATGACAGCAGACGCACTTTGAAATCGTTGTACAGCTAATTTGTCCACTGGTATGTCCCTTAACGATACGCCATACACACGATCATTCTGTTGATTGTGGCTATCCTGTAATTGAAACATTTTTTCATCGGAAAAAAATATGTCATCGCCCTCGTGCCATGCTAGTATCTCCTTACATTATTTCACTCTAGCTTTTTTCTGGGCTTCCGTTAATCCGTGAATTTTTTGTCTTGTAGGCCTTCAATCCAAGATCATGTCGATGAAAAGTTTGTCGGCGAAACAGCGGGCACCCCGTTTTTTTACTTATTCTAGACTATATATAATGTTATTTTGGAGTCTGTGCCATCGTGTTGCAACTTTTAAAATCGATAATAATCAACATTTTAAACATTCCTCATATGGCACCGAGGTCGACATAATATTAATTGTATAAATATAGTGGTAGAGCAGGTCAATTGAAGGCAGTATTTTTTTAATTTTTAGCGATTTTTAATTTTTTTATTATTGCGGCCTCAGTAATAGACATCCTATGTATATTTCAAGTGTCTTTACGGACAGCGAAAACCTAGTAATGGGAATGGAGGTCCGTTGGCGCTATTTGGGTACGAACAAAACCCTAAGAAGTACCATTAAATGGTTCAATAGAGCGTATTACCGTTCAGGGTTCAAGGAAACTGGTAATGAAGTCTGCTATAATCCTATCCCCACCCTATGGACAGAATTATAACATATGCGACGAACAATATCTTATAAGCTTGATTGCAGTTGACAATAGGCGTTTTGTATTAAGGTAGCGCGTGCATATTTTTAACCGACTTCCAAAAAAGGAGGAGGTTATATGTTCGATAGTTTGTATATATTGATTTTTTTTATGTATGTATGTTCCGATTACTCCGCCAATTGTGGACCGATTTTAAAAAATATTTTTTTATTTGAAAGGAGGTGGTCCCATTGCCACCAAGTTGGGATCTGATGATGGGATCCCAGGGAAATCGAGGGCAATCCTCAAATTTTATAGGCACTTATAACGTTTTTCGTATATTTTCTTAAGCTATTTAAGTATTTGCATATGGTAGTCATCATCTCATCATTATGAGTTGATGACGGAAGGTACAACTCCTTAATAGTTACGAGTTAGAGGATAATTCTTAAAAAAAAAACATCTATTATAGGTAAATACGTTAAGACTGTTAGTAATATTCTTTTTAGTGCGTCCCTGAAGTAGTCTCCTTATCACCAAGTCAGGATTAGATGATGGAATTTTGAAGTCGGTTCTTTTTTCATTTTTTTTTTTTATATTATAGCTCCTGGTTATAACATGGAACTGAAAACTTGCGAGCACTTTGTCGAATAGACAGCTCATAATATTATAGACGCATGGTGGTTCGACACAATATTGTTTATTACGTCGTAAACCAAGCTCGTGCTGCGTAGAGTCATTATTAAGTATCGAGTTACAGTTTCTTTGTCGATACCCACTACAACAGAAATGTGCTTTCACTGCTCAGCCTCTATAAAGCGTAAACTTAGAACAAATTGTTCTTCAAGCACGAACTTGGATAGTTAGGCCGTAAACGGTTAGATGCAGAAATAACAATAAGTTAAACGCATATGGCGACGTTTAGTGAAAGTGCATTGTTGAACGACGCTAATCAAAAACGCATTAACCCGCAGATCCATTACGTGCATACGATTACTACGGCCGCGGCAGCAGTGATAGCTTCCGTAACTTTATTGTTTCGTCGTTCGATTTTCCATTAGGGCACTTATCGGTGTGATTATATTTGATAAGACTACCTTCATGATCAACAACTCGTAAGCATGCGATGTCTAAGGCCATCAGTTAAGATCAATAAGTTTGTTGTGTTTTTTTAACTCACTTTATCTCCTAAAGTTTTTAATCCATAGAAATTAAAATAATCAAGATAGTGTGGGATTAATATTCTAAACAAAATTAATCCTTTTTGAAGTGGAACTCTTTGTGTGTAAGATTAATTCGTACCTGACCAGTTATTTTTATGGGCTTCTGTAGACATATTTTCACTCTTGCGTCAGCACTGTACCGCAATAAACCAATTACGTAACTTGTTATCTTGCCCAATTTGTCTGAATTTAAATTCGATTTCTTTATAGAAAACCGGTGGCGAAACATATTAGTGCTTGCTGCAAAGGTTAAGTCTCCGGAAAATAGACGCATTACTTGTGTACTTTACAAGAAAAGTAGAAGTGAAAACTGGTTGTGATAATGTCGTCTCCATTCGCTACGCGCGTTGTGAAATTGTATTACATGGTTTCGATTTGTAACTTTATGTTTTTAGTTTTGTAGTTAGTACTAAAATTGGCAAAACGAAACACTTATGTAACTTGGATGTCTGTCTGCCTCTCATCGGGTTTTTTTATAAGCGGCTAATATGCTCTAGTCTACAAGCAGCAAGCAAGCTATAAAGAACACAATTGGCAAATAATTGCCTTAATTAAAGTAATACTTTAGTCAGAGACAGAGCGACCATATTTTTTTAAAGGCCAATCTTTGAGAGCATAAGGAGATATTTTTTTTTAATTTCAATCAGGCATTGAAACAGTTGGCGAGATGTGCTGACATGTCTTATCTTATATGTACATACAATAGCTAATTCCTATTTAGTGTCCTTAAGTTTAACCTTGAACGGAAAAGATGAATATTTGGAGAAAAATCTTAAAAAATTAAAATTGAATGTCAGCATCAGCACGAGGCCGACATTTTAAAAGCGACAGTTTTTGAATTCAACTTATTTTTCTTCAACTTTAAATCGAAAGGAGTTAAAATGTACAGTGGGAACTGGGAATGCGTTGATGGTGATAATCGCAAAGTGTACGTATCTATTCGTAAGTTCTGTCAAGTAGGTGGCAATGATAGTTAACTTTCAGGTACTAGCAGAAAATGTCAAGTTAATAAGCGTCGTGACTAGGAGTGGGAGGACAGTGAAATAAAACTTACGAACGGCGGAATATAAATAGCGCTGACCTAGTTATTCGACTTTGAAATTAATTTCTAATTGCCTTAAAATATTAAGAAGATTTTCCCAATATACTTTCGTTATCTGTGTATCGATCATGGTAGATTTTCAATTTATTGGACCCGATCCAACTTACAAAGACGAAGTAAACCAAATTTGTAACCGCTATTATCATTTCAAAATACTTGCATAGCATCAGCTTATATTCGCTCATGTTATGTTGTGTTGACCCATACTATACGAGGTCCGCCGGATAAGCTTTCGTAATAACTTTCACTTATCTCGAAACGATAATAATCAAGCGTGTGCTCGTAATAACTATCATAACTCGTAATAGTGAGTTGCGTCGCGTAACGCATCTAACCGAGAGCGAGAGTGGCTAGAAAATTAATTTGGTCTAAACACGCGACGCTTCAGCAAAGGTCGACGGATCGGGTGAGCACTCCGAACACTTTCTCTGCGTGTCTGCTGTTGCGTTGCAAATCTTGATATCGAATCCGAAGTTATACCAATCGATTGCTTTATTTGAGATCTTGATTCGTATCGATGGGCTTACTCAGAAGTCAAGATTCGCTATCACACGAGTCACTAAAGTGCCACCGTCTTTTATTTATTCCTGTCATGACATTGCAACAATTTGCTGGGCTGAATACCCTTTATGCTTTTTCTGAGATGTGTCAGATACATTTATAGGCATTGAACTGGAGGAAATAGCTTGTCCAGGTGCATTTTAGGCGTGGGTACTCGGAATGATTGGCTCGTAAAATGATGTCGTTGAACTCGATCCCTGTGATTTTGTGACAGTTCGAAAGCGGCTAAACCAGTTATAATCGTAAATAGTCTCTTCGATCCCTGTTTAATGCAATCCTAAAGTATTCTGATTTGGAATGTTTAAATGGTCCTAACTTATGACTCTTTTGTGTTGCTGCTAAGTCGGTTACTTTTAATATTCCAATCTCAGTATGAAAGTCAAGATATATATTTATGCGTATGCTACACAGAAATGTGTACGGTTGTGCAAATACGGTAGTTTTGTATCGTGGAGACATTAACTAATTAACTAAATTAATACATACCTACGAGTATTCCTAGATTGCTTGTTGCGCTCATGAGTTTTTCGCGTAGGTTTATTTATAAACGGTAACATGCATAAGGTGGAGTTTAAGGTACATCATCCTTTTCATGTGCATTTTATGTTGAACTAGAACAGGGTTGGTGTAAGTAATAAATAAAAGGTTCGTATTAGTACATTACGATAGATACCAAATATGTAAATAAGCCATATTGGCCGGATATGAAGGAATTAGACGGACCGAATCGTCAGGCGAGTTAACAGTTGAAACAAGCATAGTGGTCTCATAACTAAAACATGAAAATAATAGAAAATCTTATATCGTATTAAATCTTGCCTTAATTTTACCGGACCTTTTGTTATTTGCAGTCTTCTTATTAGGCATTATAATTTATGATCATACCCCGGGGTGTTTCGGTGTGGGAATGTTTGACACTAGCCATGCTTGATATAAACATGCCGTCAAGACAATCGGTTCAGCGGTTTAAGCGTGAAGAGGTAACAGACAGACAGACACACTTGCGCATTTATAATATTAGTATAGATATTAGTATGGATTGATATGAATATGTAATTCGCAGAGCAAAAACATCATATAATGCCTACAGAGTATCAACCAATATTCTGTTGGTTTTTGTTGACTAAGACCCATCACACACGGAGCGATAATATATATTAATATACCGAAAGATAACAATACAGTATAGTTAAGCCCGTCACACGACAAAGATACCGAAATATATATGATAACCGGTAAGTTTTTACAATACACAGGTTGTTTGTGAAACATGGATCTAACCACCATCATAGGGTTAGACTTGTTGCATAGTTTGTCAGAGGACGACTATGATGCCGGATTTGATTTGCGCGTTGCTTTAAAACTAAAATCCGTCTGGACTCTAGAGCACACAAAAAAAAGAGAACGAGGATCCAATTTATACAATAATCTCTCTTTAAAAAAATCGTCTTCTAAAAATCAGTTAGTATTTTAGAATATCAATAACAATGTTTAATGAACTACACAATCTGATCAATCTTGTTTTTGAACTGAGTTACTTTGTCCATAAAACTAAATCAACCTTCGGACTCCATCATCAGACCAGCTCCTTGGTACCATATTGTTGCATTTGTCATCGAATATAAATACATTTGAGCCCAATCGCACGTCAAAAAAATAGCACCCTGTAGTTGCGCCAAAATATACTCAAATACATCGTAAGATATCTTACAGTATCTTAAGATATCCAGCTAGAATATATATTATCGCTGCTTGTGGGGACTCTGTCAAATTGTAGGCAAAATATATCGTAATATTAACCTTGCTATAAGATATCTTAATATATATTATCGCTCCGTGTGTGTGACGGGCTTGGCCCTTTAATCTGTTTATCTCTACTTTTTCTTAAATCATTCCCACGCCGAAAACCCAGGGGTATGGTTATGATAAATATATATATTTATTTCATTTTATTACTAATGTTTCACTAATGTCTACGTTTCGTTAAACACAATATAAACAAATTGTATCCCAAAGTTTCAACAATAATATCGTTTTAAGATGATAATAGAATTAACTTTTTAAATTCATAAGTACAAAGAACCTCATCCCTGTATAAACGTGTTTCGAAATTCAAATGATAATATGAACCTATAATTCCAAATTTATAATCGCGTGTACTATGTACTGGACACTTTTAATAATAATATGTCTTCATCGCTAAAAATAGAATATAGAAGTGCAATATGCCCAGTTCCACTTCAATATTATTTTTTTAAAGATTTTACGGCAACATAGCATTTTTTGGAAAAGATATTTACAGGTCAAATGTTGTAAAATTGTGAAGAACACCTTTTTAGGGTTCCGTAGCCAAAGTGGCATAAAAGGAACCTTTACAGTTTCTTTATGTCCGTCCGTCCGTTCGTCTGTTTGTCACAGGTATTTTACTAAAAAACTACAACATGTAAGTACATTGATGAAATTATATTTAACATTATTGACTTATTAGCGGCCTACAAAAAACACCTATATTCCAATATAGGTTTTTTTTGTAGGCCGCAAATAAGTCAATAATAAAATGAAAAAAATGTAGGGGGGCACTCCACTCCATACATGTAACCGAAACTGTTTTTTTTTTACTGATACTGAATATTTTTTTGATTTACTAGATTTTTTGGAAATATTCGCTCCGAAAGTAGCATAAATTGTGTCCCTCTAACCCGTTTTGGAAAAAAGGATGTTTTAACGGTTTATTTCATTACTTAAAGTACACCTGAACCTGAAGTATTATAATGCGAATTAATTGAAATTTTCAGCCTACTTCTATTATTTTTGATATCTATAATCTTCTATTATTTATATTTAAGGGGCTCCCATTCGCGAACGACTTTCGATCCGTAGTCTCTTCACTTTTTTGTGTCGTATATGTATCATCGTGTTGACAACCACCGTTGTTACCAATATACTGTTTCAGTTTATATTCACGAGTCACCGAAATCAAAATAAAGCCATCAAAATTAGTTATTTTTACGAAAAAAGACAGTATTTGCAACTTTTCTTAAATACTATAGAACCTATTAAAAAACCAGTTGTCAATTTTAAAGTGAACATCATTAGTATCATGACTCACTTATTAGTTTTAGTCTCATGTCTAAGCGTCGCTTGACGAGGGAGCCTATACCATTTTAGGATAGAAAAAGCGGCCTGCATACGGTGTTCCTGATGGTCTTTGATATCTGACTTCTTGTGTAACCGGTCGATACGAGTAGTCATCGATGGCTACTCATCTGACCACCAAGCCATCGATGCCGAAGTTCCACAGGGGTCGGTCCTTTCTGCAACTCTATTCTTGCTGCACATAAACGATCTGCTTATGCCCGGTATCATTGGGTACGCAGATGACAGCACAGTTGCGGACAGATATCTACCGGATGCGAAGGCCAGCACGGATACAATCCAGTCTTGTCGAGAGGCTATGGTAGACGCGTCTCTTCATGCTGTCTCCACTTGGGGTGATGCTAATCTGGTGACGTTCAACGCTACCAAGACGCAGGTGTGTCTGTTCTCCACCAAACGGAGCCCATTCGAGCTGGCTCCGACTTTCCGGAATGTGCCTGTAAAATTGACTGGCAGCCTTGAGCTTCTTGGTGTTCAGTTGACTGCCAATCTCAACTATTGCTACTTTCGGAGCGAATATTTCGGAAAATATACACTACATCAATTTTTTTTAAGGAACCTCAAAGTGTTTTAGAAGATCTGTCGAATGATGTATCTAGGGCTTCCATTCCGTAATTACGGACAATTTTTGGCCTTTTTATAATAACGTTATTCAAATGTCTAATTACGTAATTTTAACAGACTTCAAAAAGTAGGAGATTATATGTATTTTCCACTGTATGTTCACCGATTACTCTGTCAATTGTAGACCGATTTTTAAAATTTTGTGAAATTGTATACTCCTGAAGTGGTCTCGCTGTTACCAAGTCAGGATCTAATGATGGGATCCCATGGAGATTGAGGGTAGCCCTCAAATCTTATAGACATCTGTCGGTTTCGGTTTTTTTTTTAAAACAAGTCAAGCATTTGCATTAAAAAAGTATAAATTGGTGAAGTGGAACTTATGAAAAAGACCACAGAAGGCCACCGGTACCCCTCAATGTGATCTACGGTACGGGTGACGACAAGATACTTATCTCAATTAAGTTAGCCAAGGGACTTCATAGTCACGATTTTAAATGCTCCTGATGAGAATGGTACTGAAGGTGAAGTCGGAACGTAGGCACCGGATCTCCGTAATAAAATAATGTACCCTAGCCGTGTTTGGGCTTGTCGAAATCGTCACGAGAGGAAATTTTACGGAAAGATTCACTAAAAAGTGAGAAATTGATAAATAGATTTTAAAAAAAACCCATAAAAACAGGACCCCAGGAAGTAAAAGATAAATTTAGTTTCAATTAACCTTTTTTCAACTAAATTTAGACAATATAGGTATACAATTAATGTTATTTTGGAGTCGATGCCACCCGTGTAACAATTTTTAACTTAGTAAAATCATCAATTTTGAAAAGTTCAATTTCTTTGGGTGGCGTCGATTCCAAGATAACAATGTATAGATTAAGTTGAAAAAAAGTTAACTGAAACTAAATTCAAGGAACTAAATTACTTATTTTTTTGAGTCAGTTTTTAAGTTTTAATTTAAAAAAAAAATATATACGTATACTTATTTATAAATGATGTGTGCATTAAAACTATACGTGGCATCCATGCAATATATTGTATTGAAGATGTTGTAATATAACATTATTCCACAAAAGCAGGCAACAATGACTGCTTTTACTGATCGATTGCTAACTTCCTGTTTTATGACAGATTTGAGTAATTCACATTACAAATATCAAACGAAAATAAGACCTTTTCATCAAATAATAGAGATCAATACAATGTTATCGGTAAACTTCAGGGAATCCCCTGGGAAGACTCTGTGTGCCTATACTTATGGAGTTCGTAATTTAAGGCATTTTTATTAATTGCTCCAGTGTTTTGATGCACTTTTACCCCCGATTTATTATGTTGTTTTACTTGGTTCTATTTGGTGAATCGTATCGTATATTGTAATCAAATCTTGATTCATCAGTCTATTTAACATTTTTCTCCTCCTTTCCTGACTAGAAATTAGCAGGAAACATGGAAATTCGATAATAATGCAATAATATAGTGCCGTAGGCAAAACAATATTGTTTTACAAAGACTAAATAAATCCTAGATCAATACGTAATTTAAATAACCAAGTCCGGTACTGGTCACGTAATTGAGATATCCGTTATTTTGGAAGCCCTAGATGTACCACACATTCATATTTGGTAAAAAACTTTGTTTTCAGTTTCGGTTACATGTATGGAGTGCCCCCCCTAGAAATATATAATAATAATAATAAAAGACATTTATTCACTTTTTGCATAGGTACATAATTGGGTTTTGACTTATATATGGTGAGGTACAGAAGTATGCAAAACAATGAAAGGGAAGGTGGCTCAGCTTATGTCAATGCCAAGAGCCCACAAGGACAATTGGTTACCGACGCTGTTATTCTGCCACCCCCGTGACTAAATAACTAAATACATTTTGGATGACTATCATGTGCCATGTAATTGTTTTTGAAGATCCAAGAGACATGCATTACAACAGTTTTTAAATACCTCCAGGGACTTGCTATTTCTTACAGGCGGTGGCAAGTTATTCCAGCACTTAGGGGCAGCGTATCGAAAACTGCCCCTAAATGCCTGAAGCCGGTGTAGCGGAGGAGAGATAGAGTCGCTTTGTGCTCTCATACCTTTTGGCCTCTCGTTTTTGCTTCCACTTAAGCTTATGTGCAAGGTAAGGTGGCACGCCAGTCTGCTTCAGGGTAAAAACCATTGATATATATATATATATTTTTAACAATAAAACTAAGTAGCGGTTTACACACGACACGTATGCTCCAAATTTCATTAATGTACATCTCCTAGTTTTTGAGTAAAATGCCTGTGACATACGGACGGACAGACAGACAGACAGACATGACAAATCTATAAGGGTTCCGTTTTTGCCATTTTGGCTACGGAACCCTAAAAAGGACTTTACGAATCTTTTTTTTTCTCTTTTCTTATTACGTATTAAATATTCCAGTTGACAAACATATAGGCCAAATACCAAGCTACAATATATATGTTTTTACGCGGTTTACACCGAGTGGAATAAGTTTAAATATCACTTTAAAGACAGTGAAATTTACCGAAATTATCTGGGTAGCACCTTAATTGGAACTCGCAACATTAGGTACCCACTCGACTTCTTTCATAAGGGTGAGAAAGCCAAGCCCTCCTCCTTGCTTTGTAGTGTTATAAATATTTTAGAACGTTTGATCTACTTCTAAATAATATTTCCATTCTAATATTATCGAAAATTGGGTAATATATCCGGGAGCTTGGAATGTTAAATGATTGCTGTTACAATTTAAAAATTGCGCGAGATTTTGTCAAAGAGTTTGAAAAATCAGGCTTCCTTGGATTAACAGCACTGTCAAAAATTGTTTGTTGCATTGAGGAGCTGGCCATAAGTTAACTCGCCCGAAATTTCGCCTTTTTGGATCCCTTCCCCCTTTACGACGCTTTTCCAGGTAGTATTACGTTTGGCACGACTCCTCCCCCGTCCCTATCGCTGTAGCGTAATAGGTGGATGGTGATACACTTATTTAACTGATAGCTAGGTACATACTGTTTTTTTTTACAGGTCTACAATTGCTTATATTTTTTACTTCTTTGTTTCAGGTCAGAATTTTATGCGATATGTTTGTATATTCCAAATGAAAATGGGTAAGTACTACTGTATATTAGTACCTACTTTGTATAAATTTCTTTGAACCATCATTTATATATTAACTTACTTTCCAATATTCTATTGAGTTAACAATATCTTAACTCAATATTATGTAACGCAGTAATATCGTTATATCTACAACATAACCTAATCAACTTAGGTGTAGGTAAAAAGTGATGTCGACGTCTTTTGCTCTGTTTTAATTTCATACGATCGGTTTATTTATGAACCGGCGCTTGTTAATTGTTGTTACACATCGGTTGCAAAGTAAACAGTGTTGGCTTAATAGTGAAGCTGTTAGGGCAGCGAAGCTTTCCGGTGCATCGGCGAGGCGGGCGGTATAGTCAGTCGCGTGGCACGCTGGCACTCCCACTCGGCACTCGCGGCCAGCCCGCACTCATTCACTCCAGTTCTCTGCCGACGGCCGCGGCGCACGCACGCGAGCACTCTCCGCGCCGCTTCCGATGTTACACTACGATTACGACATCGTTTTGCACGTACAACTTTTACCGTGACAGTGAAACTTATTTCTGTGAATATGGGTTAAACGTCCTGCTCCGACGTTATGAGTCCGGGCGAGCGCGCCGCCCTAGGGCGCCGCGAACCCGCTCGCCCACAATATGCAACCACCGCACCGGGATTCCCTCCACCCTACTATCCGCCCTACGGTGTGCCGCATCCAAACGCATGGCTAGGCGCTCCTCTCATTTCTATGGCAGGACGTGCACCACCTGCCCGACAAACGCCGGTATCTAAACTGGCTATGCAAGCGCAAGGCGCCCCGTTAATTATACAAAACCGCCAGGATCGCCGAAAATTCACTGCTGTGCCTGAACAACGTGCCCATCAACCTCTTGCACACCCTGCACATGTTCTCAGAGAAAGATGCGAAGGGAATGAAGGAAACAGACTTCGTAACCAACAGCAACAACCTCGCTCGGCGCGCAGCGGACGCAATAACAACACGGATGCGGTCAGTGTCGCTAGCGACGAAAGTTCCGGCTCCACTAACTCCGAGACAATGTTGCCAAGGATAATAAAACCAAGGAAACGACGTAAAAAAGACAGAAAACCGAACAATATTTTGCCACACGATTTGTCTTCTGTTGCCTTGGATCTCGGCGATATCGACCATTGCTCAATTTCTGGCATTTCGTCAACGCCGCGAAGTATTTACGAAGAGCCGTACTGTCGCGATTTGTCGATGTCGTATAGATTAGATGGCAAAGTTCTGGAGTACCCGGAACCGGTCCCGGAGACTTATCGTGTTTCAGTGCTCGGCGAAGCGTTGGAAGCCAGCCGCTTTGGTCTGGCGGAGGCCGCTGCGCCTGTGGAGTCTGCCGTTACGTCGTGTCAATGTCGGTACTGCGATCCCGTGGGACAAATATGGGACGCAGATTCCATCGCAGATCTACTCGATGAGAACTCCAGTGGCGATTTTGCTCCTACAAAACTAGAAGATTCCATGAAAGTTGTAGGTCCACTAGGTAGACGAGGACCTGACACAGCTCTGAGACGTAGTTGGAGTGACCCGTCTTCACGGGTTCCCGAGCAGCGGGCGGTGTATAACAGTGACACATTCTCTGCTCCAAACCTCTACTCGCTGTTCCCTCCTTCAAACCGGGCCAGCTCTCCTGAGCCTCGTTCTCCGGTAGCTTTGGAAATTTCGTCAGAAATTGTGACTTCTATGAACGGTCATCGCGATCTGGAAATCAAACTGTTTTCGACCTCGCCTCCGGCTAAAAACTCTGACCGGCGTTCGTTCTTTGCCGATAAAAGTGAAAGTGCGGTTAACAAATGTGTGATATCAGAATATGATAAAAAAGTAAACAGTGCGGTTTTATGTGACAAAGAGGAACCTAGTGTGGACATTAGTGGTAAAATTGAAGGTGCATCTGAATCGGTGTGTTCTTCCGCTGGACGCGCAGTGAACGAGCGCAACATTTGTGATTTAGCCTTAGCTACTGCCTAAGGCTTGTGATCGTGCTTGATCTTTGTGTAGGCAGATGTGTCGCCAATTGATCCAGAGAGCTCTACGCTCGCCATTTGAGCTGGACTCAAGTCGCCATGCAGCGAGGCATGCACTGAGCGTCTCATTGCGACCTATAAAAATTGAGATCTCCGAATCGGTTTCCTGTAGATTCTATAATAATTTATTCTATAACAATAGCATAGGAAACTGACGGCGGGCTTTATCTGGAGACGAGTTTGGTGTTCTATAATTTGCCGTTTGTCAATGCCGCGGACGGATGCGCAGGAGTAACTCGCAGTGCGCAATTAGCGTTTCACACTACTGACACGATTCTCGCGGCTGCGGCGGCGCGCTCTTATTGCGGTTTCCCGCCGTTTTCTCCGCGCGCGCCGTTCCGGGTGGCGCCTCGCGCTCACACCACCGGTTCATGACTCTAAATAATTATTCCATTCCAAGATTTCCAACTCATTTCTCGTGGTCAAACTATGAACCATACGAAAATATTGGAAATCGTTTTCCGGTTCGCGCAATCCGGTTTTAAAATGTCGAGTTTTATAGTACAGTATTTATGTATTTAAACTTTATTGCACAAAAAGAAGTAAGTACAAATGGCGGATCTAATGCCAAATAGCATTTCGTACCAGTCAACCATAGGGCCAAATAGAGATGCATGAAATGGTGCAGTGTGAAAAATCATTCAGTACTGAGCGCGTTAGGACACAAGCAGATAATGCATACATAAATAATAAACACAAAATATATGCTAGCTACTGCATGGATTATTTGATGTTGTGAGATATTTAGGTACACAAATACGCTCACTAACATTAAGATATCATTGGCTCACTTAGATACTATCACTTTCTTATTCACCAATTTAAAAAGTAACTGCCTGTGAATCAAAAATGCTATGAAATTTAACAAACATTAGCATGTAGCTAAACCAGACTCAAAAAGTTTTAAACAAAGTAGGGCTTATTTAAAGCATTAACCTCTATGTAATTAAATTTCGCAACAGATCTTATTAAGTTATTAGTAGCGCGTTCGTGAATTGTAATTATAATCAATCTTAACTTGTTTAACTTTTTTTACATAGTGTTTGGTGGATTAACGTGTTAATTCAAATATTAATTCGTAGCACATCAGAATGGATATGTCATTCTTATTAGCAAATGCTATCCTAATGACTTATTGCCAAATACAAGAGCGTTCATCGTGTATCGTGTGCAATCATTCAGTTTTATGTCCACTTACTCTCCTAGTAAAATTAGTATTTTGTCTATGTTACTCGATACCGGCCAAATTACTGTGATTTCCTTAAAGTTACGTGACCAGCTTTAGTGAGTTCTTGTGTTTAACCTATGCTTGGTGATTATGTTTGTTATATAACTGGGTGTAACATCGGCCACAGACTTAACTGCCCATCGGTAGACTTTATTCACATCGACATAAAGCCTTCAGATGGTCACTTACCTTAAGTGTGTTGCCGTTTGTGCACTGTGTAAACTCTTCCAGATTACAAATCTTTTAGCGGGCTTTCAGGGCATATACCCCATAAATATAACATTGGGTTCAGGATCTGACTATAGTCATTGACAAACGGCGATATTGAAAATATCTGTGTCCAATTGGCTGGCAGGTCACTTTTTGTTTAAATAAGGGTCCAACATCATAAGTTATACCAGATAAAGTTCCACAATGTAGATAATGTGAATATAACTAAGTTATTCATGGACTGTACACCGTCTCTATCGTTGGGTATTACACACCATGGGCTGTTCGATGTTCTCTATTTTATTTTTATATTGTGTTTGCTTATGTTGCGCGGCGCGTGCGTGGGACGACATGATAAATTGGTTCTTGCTTACTTTTTATTCTTCTATACGACAAGCTCGGCGTACGCTAGCAGTCCTTACAATCGCTTATATATTCTGAACTCTGATTATAATGCGTATTAGTAATTGTGTTACTTGGTTTATTTATGAAATGTCCACATGATCTTATTTTAAAATCGCTTTTTAAGTTGAGCCTGCTTCATTTTCATTAATACTTTTTTACTAAAAGGAAGAAGGCTTTAGCTTTAACGAGGCACGTGGTCGTACAGCTTTGTGTAATTTCGGGTTGCTTTATCGAATATTTCATCGCATTATATTGAGATGAATGAAGTGTCGAGATGTTTGTAGGAAGATGTAAATTAAAATCTGAATTAGTAATGGCGTCGATTCGCTACGCCGAGCTTGTAGTTGTGTTGGGATTCGAGAGGGCGTTTCGCCGGCGGCGCGGCTGTAAGACTCAACGATACACCATTTTAATGTAAACAATAGGCTATGTGTAACTTACTGTGTGAATGCATTTTATGCATAATTAATTACATAGGTTAAAACTTTGTTTGTACGTTCAAGAGGCATGAGTTAGACGCTCGCACACTATTTTTGTACAATAAATACCATGTCGAGAAATTATAACATTTGTTTTATTATTCTGTCAAAAAATATATCACTCTATTTTTTAGTTCATAGGTGTAAATCGACCCACTCGATTAGATACAGTAGAGGCCTGACATCGGGAAAATTACAAGGGAAGCCGAAGCGTATTCATTTACTCATACATAAAGGAAAAGTTGGTTATCAGCCTTTCCTTGGGCAACCCGGTGGGAATCGGCTTATATGGATGCCACGTCATTGAATTAGGTTGGGACAATTTCTCCTTCACTCCAATGTTCATAGTGTAGGCATGAATTTTAAGTGAGAGAAGACGATAAAATGTTATTCTTTAAGTTTAAGTTCGAAACAACTGAAAATCGTATTTAAGCCATTTACGTAATTCGTGTAGGAGACTTTCAATTGTGGTCGAACAGCTGTTGGTTCGTTACGCATTTGCTATTGTGTTCTTGTTTACATTTAAAATGTTTTATGTTCGGGTTATTAACGCGGTGCCATAACCCAAGGATGAACGTCAACATATTCTTTATGTCCTCCTGAGAGCTACAGTTGCAAGCGTATATAATACATATATTTATAATGATAATCAAGATATATAAATGTAGGAGCTAAGTGTATATATATAATCACCGGCACCGGTTTGATTGCTTGTTGCTTAGCTGACAAATTATTATTTTTTATATTGCTTTGAGTTAATATTTGTCTTTGAAATTAGCTTTTCAATTGTTTAATGAAGTCCATAACTACATGAATTTCTCGCCTTTATAATCCTAATGTTAAGGTTATCCTTTTACGTCGCGTTATTGTTTGTAGACACATTTACTCTGTTTAGTGAGGTGATAAATGTCGGCTTTTTTGTCTCATAATCGCAAGGACGTCTTACGACCAATGTCATGGCTTTATTGTATAGGTGTTGAATGTGCGCAATAGTTTGTTACGATGAGCATCAACATACGCAACGTAACTATTTAAAAACCGGCCAAGAGCATGTCGGACCATGCTCAATGTAGGGCTCCGCGGCCGTTTACACAAAAGTATACACTACACATGAACTTTACACTTTTTTGAACATACCGTTTAGTAAATAGAGGAGAAGAGAGGGGGGGGGGGGGCACACAATTTTTGCTACTTTTCGCTTCGAAATATTTCCGAAAATATTCACTAAATCAATTTTTTTAGAAACCTCAAAGTGTTTTAAAGAACTGTCGAGAGTAGCGGCTTACACAAGACACCTATATTCCAAATTTCATCAATATGCATCTTGTAGTTTCTGAGTAAAATGTCTGTGACATGACGAAACTATAAGGGTTCCGTTTTTGCCATTTTGGCTATGGAACCCTGAAAAGGCTCTAGCTTTACCTTTTCAACATCTTATTAGTTGTTAATTATGATCGTGTTTGCAAGCTAGCAGCAATGTGGATGAATACTGGAAAAACTGCAGGAGTAATAGTTAATGATTTTAACATAGTAGAAATTTTGATGATAGGATAGGTACTCGTATGTCCATGTCCGCAAGATTTAAAAAAGGCTCGGTTTTTACATGTCCCTAGCGATAGATTTCTACTCACAGTCGCTTTTATCCGCTAATGAATATAATGATAATTATTTTTGAAATGGCTATTCTAAATAACTAGTATAGTATAGTTACCCTCCATCCCGTTTACGCTTTATCTGCTCTAGGATCGCAAGCATTCTCGAAGCCTCTGTAATAGAAACCCTATAGTATTAAATTAGCGAGTGTAGTAATAACACAGTTCCATTAAGGTTAACTACATGGAGTTTTTATTGGTTTTAATAATAAAATATACCAAAGGCGCACGCTTTCTCGTTAGCATCTTCTGTTTTGTACGATCATTATTTGTTTATTACTCTGATACTTGATACCTACCATACACGCATAAATGCTTACATCTAGAAATAGGTACAGTCGACTACAGAGATGTTATGAATTTTTCCATCTTATATAGTTGCAATTAACCTATCCATGAGAGCTATTAAACGGCTTGTATGAGGTTACATATCGCAACTTCGAAAAATATATTTCCGAATATTAAAATTCTGAAAACGAAACCCTTTTTTTATTGGCTTTGTTATTGTTTATCCGACATTACATTTTCCATAAATTCAGTAACCCGAATTTCAAACGGTTGCAGTTTTATTTCGGAGTTAATTTAAAACCCACTTATTAAATTTCCGAAGAAAGGTTAGCCAACTAATTTGTATGACTTTAAAGTCGCAAATCTGTTATGTTATTATCCCGAATTTTAAATTTTTGCTGTTTTATTTCGGAGTTGATTTAAAACCCAACTTAGCTAAGAAATTGAATTATTTAAGGGTAGGCAATTAAAGGGTCCATATCGGTTTATGACCGATTTTGACGCTTCGCTCGTTTCGCTATACATGGTCACAATACAAACCTAACCTAACCTACAGTTTTCGGTTTTTGACCCATTTTGACGCTCTGCTCGCTTCGCTCGCTCCGCTATGCATTTGTTTGGAAGTTCTTTTTTAGGCTTCGCCTCCCCGTCCCCCTTTTTGTATTTCTGTCCATGTAAACCTGACTGCATCGATTCACCGCCCCGCCCCAATTCGATTTCGCTATACACTCTAGGGGTAAGGCAGATAAGACCACGTGGAGTCGGGGTTGACAGATTCGGTTCTGTAACAGTCTATGGATGAAACATTGCGTCATACAATCGATTATTTAGTGTCAACTGTCAAATTACTTGAGAATTGCTAAAGGGGCCCCAAAATATGCTGTTGTAGAATTTCGAGCAAATAATACTGTGGTAAAATAAATCAGTGGTATTATAAGTTTATGTGCAACGAAATTATCAGGTAAACTGAATGGTTGTCAAACGTAAAAAAATGGAATTGTAATACTGGGTATAGAACTTCAGCAAATAATATTGTGGTAAAATAAGTCGGCGGTATTACAAGTGTATGTAAAACAAAATATATGGATTTTATGAATTCAAGAATCCGTTTCCGGATAAAATCATCGGGAAAAATTATATAGAAACATCGATACCCTTGTAAGTATCTAATAATAGTAAAAATGACTGATTTCAATAACCCGCATTAAAACAGATACGCTTAAAAACAGACAAAGTCGCACCATAAGGGTTCCTTTTTTACCATTTTTGGTACGGAACCCTAAAAATGGGGATAATACTTATATAGGTAGGTTAAGGTACCTACAGATAAGCGGGTAAATAACGAAAACAGTAAGGTGACTAACTAACTAGACCGCTGAATGTAGGGCCATCAACATTTGAAATATGCAGTAGATATGCATCAAGGAAGATTGCAAGCAAACATTTTAAAGAAGCGAATTTTATGCGTTTAATGTCGTGGGCCAAAGCATGTGAACATAAACAGCGTTAAGAATTCATTATGACTCCCATGGACATAATAGTGTAACGATTTTCAACGATGTCAATTCGTTCCAAGGTTACCAAGGCTATTATTATAATATATTGCTGTAGAAAATTAGCATCAATTAACCCACTAGCGGAAATAATTCGTGTAGTTTTCAAAATTGGTATAGGTCTTCTTAAAAATACTTGCACGGTTGCTTTTACAAAAATAGACTACAGTGAATCTACTACTAATTTGGTTATAATAAAGTGTGTACCACGAAAAAATGTCTCATCTCTCATCTTTATTCTTATAGGCATAGAGTTGTGTGACGATATATTTGGCGCTTTGGATGCTGCAGTTTTAAATAAAATAAAAAAAAACATTTTTATTTTATTTAAAACAACTTACATACGTCTGATATGCCTTATAAGAACTGTGTCCCGGTAAAAGTAAATTATTTGTTTTTTTGGGCCATGCATTTTTGTCTGTTAAATAGTCTTCTACCCAGTAATATGCCTTTGCCATTCATTAGAGACTCTTTTAAGTACTTTTTGCGAGTTGGAAACGGTAATTTTAAAGCATCATCTGGTAGCTTATTATAAAAATGTATACATTGGCCTACGAATGAAAAGAATTATATATACATACATATATAATAAAGATAGGTAACGATTCAAAAAAAGTGTTTTAAAAATATCACTAGATAGAGAAATATACCACATCATGCACGACCACTTTTTTCGTGTCCACACTTTAGTTGTTATTGTTGGTATAATAGTTTCAGAGAAAAAAAGTGTCGATTTAATAAAACCTATAAAAGTTGGGGTGCTCTTTGAGCTGCTGTATTTGCCATGCACTTAAAGATCTGGAGATGAATCTTGGTTGTTTATCAGAAAGTCAAGAGTAGATTAACACCGATCCGATAAGCATCGAGGACCATCGCGCGGGTTTGATTAGCTGTTATAGATTTTTCACACAACAGTATCGACAACTTTTCGTAAATTTGTTGTTAATAATAGCTTTAACACTTTCGTTACTTACATTAATTGCAGGTAAATTAAATAATATTTGGTAGATCTGTACATAGAAAATAACTTTCAATATTTAGTTCATTTAAAGACTTTAATGGGTATTTATGTTAGCCTAAATTCCGAAATCCCGGGAAATTCATTAACAAAATTATATTGAGTCCGAAAGCGAAAGAAAGAGAAATAAGCGTTGGAATTTCCGATCCCTGTATATAATATATACTATAATATGAACTCCTCTGGCCTTGCGAAGCACATGTTTTCATTTGAATTAGTTCGACCTCTGTCCTCGAGTTCGGAGTTAAAATGGAATAAATTATTTTGACTTTAGATTTCAGTACATAGGCACCATTTATCTTTCACTTGCGATGTCGAGAATGAATGAATGTCTTGTTGTTTGTCGACTTAGTATGTTAGGGGTGACAGTGCCCCAAAAGTAACAAGCAATTGAGAACGATGTCGAACCACTAACTCGTCTTTGCTCAAAACTTAATATGGTCCATTTAGTGATGTGCCGAGGTAATATTCCCCTGGGGAATATTCCCGGGAATTTCCTTTGTTCCCGGGAATATTCCCCAAACTGGGGAACATTACAAATAGTATAACAAAGTAAATAAAATATGAAATAAGTTTATATTGGGTAGAAATAGCATGTTTAAAAACAAAAAAATCCTTTTTTAATTATTCTATCTAACAGTTCCTTATATTTTTTCATTAATGTTCAACAGATGAAAAAGATTGTCTGTGTCAGTGAGGCATATTGAATAAAACAAACCTTACCGAATGTTACATTGCATATTTTGATCAAAAATACATTTAGATAGTGTTATTTTATTATTTTAATGATATAAATGTCAAAAAAAATATTTAAAAAATATTTTGCGACGTACATTGAATGTTTGTTTGATTTGAGCGTTATGTGTTTACGTCTCTTTCCCTAAACCGTTTGGTGTCCCTTTTTCTCCTGTATGTAGCAAGAATAAAAATCTTAATTCGTAAGAATAAAATCACTTTGATTTTATACCCGTCAACATTATTAAAATAATTTCGTCGTCAATAATTCGTACGAGAGAAAGTTGAATAACGATAACTTTATTCTTAGTCAACTTTTATTCACGATTTTTTATTTGAATAAAATTTCATGAATAAGATTGTAGTCTGGGTATGGACGGGATTATTGTTCCAGGGCAAATGTGACTTATGTATTAGGTGTATGTTGAATTAGTAGCGCGCGGCGGCTGTGTTTAACCGGTATTATGCGAGGAACAGTGACGCCCAACGGTAGGTGCTGATGGTGATGGTGATTGTGATGGTGACTGCGATGGTGGTGGATGGTAGTGGATGGTGGTGTTGATGGTGATCATGTAGGTGATGGTGGTGATGGTGATGATGGTAATGATGGTAATGATGGTGGTAGTGGTTGATGGTGGTAGATCATGTTGATGATGGTGATGGTGATGAGGTGATGGTGGTGGATGATAGTGAGGTGATGGTGGTAGTGATGCTCCATCACGATCTTCACCATCACCACCACCATCTTCACCATCACCACCGCCATCCACCACCACCATTACCATCACCACCATCACCACCACCATCCACCACCATCACCTTACCACCATCATCACCATCACCACCATCATCACCATCATTACCACCACCATCCACCATCATCACCACCGTCACCACCAACACCAATACCACCATCACCACCATCACTACTATCATCCACCAATGATCATCCTATCATGAGTTCCAGTAGGTACCCCCGGGGTCCATCAGAATCTGAAAAAATGGTTGTCTGTCCGACAAAATATAATCGATTGAATTACTTTTTTTTGCAAATAACATTTTAGTTGAATAAAACGTTAGTTAGAATAATCCCATTACTCGAATAATTCATCCGATTCTTATTCGTAATTTAAACTAAAAGTTCTATGATTTATTCACATTACTTTATATAACCTTTTATTTTTATTCTCGAGACCAATTGAAAATTCCCCAGAAACATGGGGAATATTCCCGGGGAACATTGGGAAGAAGGTATGTTCATTGGCGTGCTTGATTGATTTTAATGCTTTAACCAAATAAATCATGTTAAATTGTCACGAAAGTCGTGATTATTTATATTTTTGTAAAGAAGTTAAGAGATGTATTCCGTACCCAATACCTGCAAATTAGGTGCTTTCAAGTCATAATTCAGGAGCAGACCGTTTGGTTTCAAGCCTATTTATAGTTGTGTATGGTTTTGTGAAGGCATTGAACTAAGTGGGACTTTATTATGAACTTATATTATACTAAATTGTAAAATGAAATAATATATTTTGATCATAATTCAAATAGCTGAGCTCATCCGAATAAATGTTTGAACCAATGTCTCTAAAGTCAGACTTAGTATTCGAATCAATGTTTCGATTACCCATTCGCATTCAGAGTTCATTCCCAAGTGTCAATAGAAGATGGAGAAAAACAACTTTCTCGGCGGACAACAATGTGCCCCGGCGCACGTGGCGCGCGACCTTGCTCGCGCAGCCGCGGAATAGAACGCCGTCTCTGTAAACACACGATGTTACGCGTTAGCCATGGAAGATAGACACGACGTATTACATTTTACAGATAACCATGTGTGTAGTTTAGCGATCTAGAAGAGAGGTAGCGCGTAATTGTTGAATTAGGTTCGGTCAGCAACATGTTCCAATAAGCTAGGGTTACACTCATATGTGTTTCCTTGCCAATTTGTAACAGTAGGCTTCAATCAATCAAATAATGCTTTATTCAAGTAGGCCTAGGTACAAGCACTTCCAAATTGTCAGGTACAGTACATTAGAGAAGTGTTTACTGAGAGAGATACAATATGATCTAACATCTGTTGCAAGGATTAGGGAAAACCCAGAAAAACCTAATCAGATCATTAAACTTAAGTATAATATTATTGATAAAATCATCATTTTTAAAAATAAAATAATTAATAAGATAAATCCCACATGGATTGTCAATAAAAAAGAAAAAAATCTAGAATGTGTCTAGAATAAAATTCTAAAAGTCCGAGTATATAAAACAATTAAGATTAAAATAATAATAATACCTCAATAGGTATTCGTTAAAATAATTATACATATACCTACATGACGCTATAATTTACATTATTCCCACGCGGCTTTATCATTCATGTAGTCTTGTGTGTTATAATAAGCTTTAGAAATTAATTTTCGTTTTACAATATTTTTGATTTTACCAATAGACAGCTCACTTATGCTGCTAGGAAGTTTATTATAAAACCTCACACAGTTACCTATGAATGATCGCCTTATTTTATGGAGCCTAGTAGCAGGCACTGCGAGCTTATGCTTATTTCTAGTATTAATATTATGTATATCACAGTTCCTCTTAAAGTGGGTACTATTTTCATGTACATACATAATATTCTCATAAATGTATTGACAATGCACTGTCATTATATTAATGTCCTTAAACTTATCTCTAAGCTAGTCTCTATAGTTCATTTTATATATCGCACTAACAGCCCGTTTCTGCAGAACGAATATAGTATTAATGTCGGAAGCACTGCCCCATAGTAGGATGCCATACGACATAATACTGTGGAAATAACTGAAATACACTAATCACGTCTGTTAATTGACGAATCTTACTTACTGCAAAAGCTGCAGAACTCAGTCTATTCGAGAGATTAGCAATATGGGAACCCCATTGAAGCTTAGAATCTAATGTTATACCGAGAAGTACAGTCTTTCTCGGTATAACATTAGATTCTAAGCTATTAACTAGTTCAAATTCCTCACCTTTAACAATAACACTTGCTTGCTCGTGACAAACTTGACACATTTAGTCTTTTTTTCATTCAACAATAAATTATTTACATTAAACCAATTTACTACTTCACAAATAGCATTGTTTACGTCATCTTCGGCCGTCGTCTGTTACGGGGGCTGCTACTTATGTATCCGGAATTGGCAAACTAGCATTTTAAAGGCGCCATCTGTTATGCATGGCAAAAGGCCATGCCAGGATAAGCTAAGTGAATCTGCCCCCAGCGAGTTTGGACTTGTAATTTTTAGAATGTTGTGGCTCAAAATTAGTAACGAATATGTACAATTTCAGCCGCCCAAAGTTTATTCTGTTTTACACGTCCAAATCGGCTAGCTAGAAAAAAGTTTTGAAGAAAGATCATACCCGATTTTTTTCATTGTTCCTACGCTTTGCGTTTGTTTTGGTTACTTTGAATTTTCATGTCACTGCTAGAACTCACTTAAGAAAATATTCGTGCGACGATTTATTACGATTTTCAGCGTGGGTGGGCACAACAACAGTGCATCGATGAACTCAATACAACTTTTGTTTATGAAGCACCATGAACAACCACTGTCACTGGTTCAGTGTTGTATGCTCCTGTACGAATCTAAAGAAGGTCGGCCAAAATCGGTTGTTATACCACAAAATATATACAATAACTCTTTATTGCACACCACACAAAAGAGAGTACAGAAAACAATACATTCAAGAAGAGGTAAACAACTGGCGGTCTTATTGCTAAATAGCGATCTCTTCCAGACAACCTTAGGTAGTGGGAGATGAATATAGATGCTGTCTGTAAACTAATAATGCAAGATCGTCATGTTACATGTCTTGAGATAGAGGCATCTCTATGCAATAGTATGTCAAGCACTCATAAACTCATAAAGTATTAAACGAACATTTGGCTGTAAAAATGATTTGTTCCCGTTGGATGCCGCACAACCAAACAAATGATCAAAAAGGGGTTTGTGTTGAATGGTACTAATAAATGTTGAGAAAATACAACCGTTGTGAGTCAAAAGTTGTTTATAACATCTACAGTGATGAATAGATCTACGCGTGTCATTCCGAAACTAAACAATACTCAACTGAGTAAGTGTTCCAAAGTGAACCGAACCCAACAAAAGTAGTAATTGCAAAAAGAAAACTGAAGCAAATGGTAGTCTGCTGGTATGGAATAAATGGCCACGTGGAAGTCAGCCGAAACAACTCTGTGTTTGAAAAGTCGAAAGATCAAATTATGATGAATTAAAAGGTTATCCGCCGTACAGCTCTGCTTTGGCACCCAATGATTTTTATTTATTTCCAAATGAAAGAATAAATTACATGGTCAATATTTGAGACCTTTGAAGATGCCGTCGATGGATCCAAACAGCATGTTTTGGAGACTCAGTCAGAGCGGATATAGTGCTCTAAAAATTGGTTTAACGTATGAAAAAGTCCATGGATCACCACGGAAAATATTTTGAAAAAGATTAAAACCATATTTAGTCATAGACGTTTGTTCACTTTGCTATTCTGGATGTATAAGTAGCAGCTCTCCTACCAGCGTTTCTACCGTCTTAAAGTCTCGCTGCCGAGAGACCTGGCAAGAAGTCATGGTTGCGTCAGCATTCAGTTTGGGGCAGGACTTATCTATTGAAACAGCGAGCTACTTCTTCTGAATCAGGTAAAGCAATGGGCAATATTGCGAGTTCGAACGTATAACATCATATTATACGTTCTCTATTTGTTGTAGGAGAGATTTGACGTGAGAGATTGATATATATACCTACTAAAGAAATTCCAAAAAATTACTATAACGTCTATAACCATAATTTAGTTAAAGTATATTTTGCCACAGTGGATACTTGCCTTTACTGGGTGTCAATTAATCGACAATAGCTATTAAATACATTCATAGTAGTTGATCGAACTTTATAAATTTATCACAAATACTATTATACTCGTACCTATAGCCTCGTAATATAGGTACAAACAAGAACATGTTCTGTGAGTAAAGTAACCGAATAATTTTAACAAATATATGCATTTATTACTGTGCGGTAATTTATTACGAGTATAAGTAAATATTAAACTGTATGTTGATATTTAAGTGAAATTATAAGCATGAGAATCATAATTATACTAGTCAGTTTAAAATAACATTCGCAAGTAAGCACTGCCTAGCTTCGGGCTTCGATGGAATCTCTTTAGTTTTCTCCATCGTATAAAGCTGTTAGGCTTGGTCACCCGTTTAAGTACAGTGCCCTCTCTAAAAGCAGCCAGGGTTAGTTTTCTTCACGCTAGCAGCAGGCGGGGTAGAAAGCCGGCTTCCGTTCGGAAGTTTCACCCGCTTTCTCTCGCCCGCGCTCGCTCGCTACCCATGATATTACTCCTTATCGTCTTTACGTATTAATACATTTTATATTCACTCCACTGTTACTTCCATATTAAGCTGTGCAAGTTTTTAAAACTTTAACGTGGCAAATCATTCGTACTATGAAACCTTCGTCTAGTTTTAGAAATTAAATGTCTGTACATTAATGATATTTCCATAATAATCAGTAAAACGGGCTGTTTGAAGGTCACCGATTCGAAAAACATTTTTATAATGTATGTCTGTGCCAAGATCACGCTTAAGAGTCCGCAGTAAGCTTGGTTCTCCATACAAACGTTGTTACGCTCTCATTTTCAAACCACTAGCTAGTTTGCTCTGAAACTTTGTCCTAAGAATAAGTTTAGGTATATGCAGGCCTGTAATTAGTTTGTTTATTATATAAATACAGCGAATTAAATTTTCATACAAAACTTGTTTTTGCTGTATTTCGTTTGTTTTATAAACTGCAGGCATATAAACTAGTTTCAGGCCTAGATATACCTCATGTTATTGTATTTGCAAATTTTAGTTACAATTCAACACGTAGTTTTAAAATAAGTACGAAACTCCGTTTGTATGGGAAGGTGAAATTCGGCCGAGCTTACTGCGGACTCTTAGCGGATTTAGCGTGATGACGACACATACAAACATACCTACAAACATTTCATTTTTACAACTTTATAATAGTATAGATTATCATATTTTCTTCTGTTTCCGCGATTATTACTCATTGAAATAAAACAATTTAACGGATAATATACGTGATATAATCCGTTAAATTGTTTTATTTCAAGTAGTATTGATTATGTGAAGCAATAGAAAGAAAAATACCTTCGTCAGAGTTATCAGCGAACAAAAATTCTAAAACTGCGGTCGGTCTACTACATGGTTTTAATCGTTTATACAGGGTTGCTGAACCTTCGTTTAAGACCGAAATAAGTGCGCTAATCGTTTGTCACTGAAAATGATTTGTTTTGTTTTTCAATGAGATAAATGACGGTCAGTCGAATATTCTAATTTAAAAACGCTTAAGCTCTTGAAGCAGTCGGGTCGTCGCTCGAGAAATGATCGTACATTATTTTGAAGGGTCTTAATTTGGAAAATTACCTTTTCGTATTCTGCAAGCTCAATTTGCATTGATAAATTAAATGTCTGTTCCAAACTGCCAACTCATTAGAGTATGGTAAAAATAATTTTCTCAAACATGCAATGAAATGTCGTCATTACGTGCGTTAAAACAGGCTTCAAAGTATCCCGTTTCGGGCGCAACAACCTGAGAGAACTGTAAAGGAATTTCATACAAAATAGAAGGCCTAGGCCGGGAATTTTTTTTTTTTTAATTTTAATGTAAACATGGCGTCTGTGTCATGCACAGGCTAAACAGCTGAATTATATTTTTAATTTTTTTTCTAGTGGCTGAATGGTTATCAGACCAAAAATATCCGCGTTAATGCCTATTACATACGAACTGCTATTAAGATTGATGAATAAATTGAAAATATTGTCTATACGTAAGTCACCAGAGACCATAGACAATATTTAAAATCCTCTGCATTTATTTCATTTATTATACAAATTAAGATTCTTATTATAAAGGTTGTGTATAAGGGGCGTAATAGAGTCTACTCGAACACTACACACGCGAAATACGGACGACTTCCGTTAAAAAAATATTATGGAAGGATTTAAGGGAAAATTTCAAAAACTATTGTCGTGTAATTTTTTGAGTGGTGTTTTTTTAATTCATTGCATATGTTTGAGAAAAGCACTATACATGCCTCTGGCCGTGAAAAGTGCTTGCCGGCTTCGTATCACTATCCGGCCTCCCTACGGTCGGCCGTCTATACCTACTCACCCGGCAAGCCCTTCTTTCCCGGCGTCTGCAGTAATGTACTATTGATCTACAGTTGCAAAAGTTTTGGTCGTATTGCGTTCTCCTGTAGGTAGGAATGAGTTTTAAATGTAGGTAGTTTCGCTCAAATAGTGAAAACTGCGAACAGTCACACTTCTAAAGAAATATTTTTTTCTCAAACATGCAAAGAAATGTCGTCATTACGAGCGTATAATAATCTCTCAAAAAATTGAGAGATTACGCCGTCAACGGTCCGCACAACTAAGGCGAGATCCGATGGAATTGAAATCCTTTCCTCAGTTTCGGGATAAATATTATCCATTTCCTATTTTAAGGAGAAGATTGTGGTCGTGGTCGTCACATCTTTCAGGGATTAATTTTCAAAAATGCTGAAATTAGTTTTCTTAGTTTTAAATGAAGTCAATATGCGAAATATTATAACATTTACTCAATTAATTACAGGTTTTCCATACAAACTTTCAACCCCAATTTAACCCCGTTAGGAGAGAAATTTCAGTAATTCAAATAATTAAAGGTTTTCCATATCAATTTTCAACTACAATTTAACCCCGTAGGGAGATGAATTTTCTAAAATACTGAAATTTGTTTTCTTTAAGCTTTAAATTTAGAATCTATTCGCGAAATATCATCGCAGTTACTCAAATAACTACAGGTTTTCCATACAAACTTTCAACCCAAATTTAACACCGTTAGGGGATGAATTTCCAAACCCGTTAAAATTAATTTTCTTAGTTATAAATGAAGAGTCTATACGCAAAATATTATAACAGCTACTAAAATAATTACAGGTTTTCCATACAAACTTTCGACCCCAATGTAACCCCGTTACGGGATGAATTTTCAAAAATGACCTTGTCAATGTTTTTCACTGTACATTAGGAGGCTGTGACCTAATTTTTAAGTATCCAACTTTAAAAACGACATATTTCCCATACAAACTTTCAACTTTTTTTTATCCCCCTTAGAGAATGAATTTTTATAGCAACCCTTAATCATTTGTTTTCTTTTTAATAAGATCCTAGTCTATAACTTTCCAAATGAACGATTTCCATAATACAGTTTAACCCCTATTTCACCCCATTAAGGGTTGAATTTCGAAAAATCCTTTTTTAGTACACGTCCACGTACTATAAAGAATATTGTTTCCAAATTTCATGCTTATATCTTTAGCGGTTTAGGCTGTGCGTTGTCTGTCAATAGGTCAGTAACTCAAGAGTTTGATATATATATAGATTACTAGAAGGCGCCCGCAACTTCGTTCGCGGAGGAGAAAAACTCATAACCCCTCTTTTTCTTCAGCGTAGTCGGGTAAAAAGTATCCTACAATCATCTGAAAATACCCAGCTACCCGTGTACCAAAATAAGTTAAAATCTGTTTAGGCGTTTTGGCGTGATGAAGCCACAACGACACATACAAACAAAAAATCAGAAAATATTTTTCGATTTAGTGACCTCCAAATAGTTTGTTACAATATTATTTTTTTTATTTCATTGTACAGACATTTTATTTTTACAACTACATAATAGTATAGATTTACAATTCTACATACATCAGTCATAAGTCGCTTTAGTCTGTAACTGGATGATAGGCGACTATGACCGATGATACGCGGTTTTAAATATGTTCACCGGTGCTGATTTTGCAATGAGATAATTTATTAGCAAAAAGTGTTAAGTCACCTAATGAAGTATTCACGGATTGACTCGTAGCTGCTTGCATTCATTCCAGTCCGGTTTTAATAACAAATCATCGCGTGCATTGTGACCGAGACCGGGATTACTCGCACTTTAATTTGTTGCCGTCGCTATATTTTAAAATAAATCATTACGATTATGATTTATGCTGTGTTTATATTCACTGTCTTCCCGATTACTATGGTAATATTTGTTCGTATTTCACTCTGATTTATACGGAGCCACGGGCCTTGAACTTAGTGTTTCTAAGACATGATCAATGCGTTTTCAATGTTTGCCATCTAACGCAGAGCCGGCAAGATCATATTTGGTCACGATTTCTGTTATTCATAATAAATATTTGGATGTAGGTATAGGTGAAAGTTATATTCAAGCGAGAAAGGTTTTTAACTAAATTTGTGGTTTTTGAATGAATATTTCAAAGCTATCCTACCGTGCTTTGACACTTTATTCATATTTATTTAACAGTTAATAATCTCACTACTGTTGTCAATAATATATTTAAAAAACTCCACATAATGCTTAGCGCAGTTAATTTTTATAAAGCGATTTTAAACAGGAATGAATTAAATAATCCAATTCTTGTTGGGCGATTATAAACGCTTGAACAATACAAGTAGAAGCGGAAGAATGCATAAATTCTCGAACATCAATATGATTCCCACGTGTGTCACGGAAATGAATGCTGTTGCTGCAGATAATTGTCGTCGTGTTTTCTCCGGGCGCGGGCTGATGAAGCTGCGAATGGCGAGAGAAAGCCGATATTGTGCGTTTCCTGGCGTGTTGCTGGTGCCAACCGGCAGTTAACCAAGCAAACATTGTACGCGGAAGCGAATTGCGTATTGATCTTTAGTATGTCTCTCCTATTATAAAGTTGTAAAAATGAAATTTCTTTACTCTTTACATAAAAGATATGAAAAAAAAGATTGAGACGGACTATTTAGAGGTCACTGAATCGAAATATTTTTATTTTACATTTTCAATCAGGTTATAGGATACTTTAAAAGTGTTTTCTTCAGCGTAAAAAGTATTACGTTTTACCCGACTACGCTGACGAAAAAAGAGAGTTTATGAGTTTTTCCGCCGCGATTATTTAATAAGATAATGTTGAAGTACAGAGGAAAATACATCTTTTCTCAGTCCTCCCGTGACCATGGAAAGCTGGAAAGCTTCCGAAACGTCGGGAACTAAAATGAGATAATATACGCGATATAATCCGTTAAATTGTTTTATTTCAATGAGTAATAATCGCGGAAACAGAAGAAAATATTAAGATAATGTTGTTCAGCCTAATTGATAATGTATTGAGGATGAACATTTTTTAAATGCATTTCTACAGCTTTGTTTCGTTTGCGTTCGTAAATATAATAATAATAAGCCTGATGTCGTGTTGGTAGATCGATCTAAGCGCCGGGCAGATTGATTCCTTTTTCGTCGTATTCCTCATTGGACATATTCTTGTTTCGGCACATTCCTGTTTGGACGTATTCCGTTTTCGGTATATTCTTGTTTCGACACATTTAAGTAAATGAATGATACTATGAAATACTTGTGACTTTGCTAGCGTAATAATTGTAGCGTAATAAGTACCGATACCTAGGCTTGATTTCATTTGCTGTATAATTATAATGATTTATGCCGAAAACGGAATGTACCGAAACAAGAATAGGTATGTCTAATTAGGAACACGATGAAAAAGGAATCAATTGCCGGGCAATACTCGTCGATATCACCATCTTACATAACGAGAACCTCGCGAAGGCCGAGAAGTACAAACTCAGCAAGTAACTAGACTTGGCTCATGAGGTGACCGCCATGTTAATTCGGTGATCATCGTTCCGATAGTCGTTTTAGTAAACGGTCTTGTAGAGAATAGTCTCGACCAACAACTTAAGAGACTCGCTGGATGTCTGGATCAAGGCTCAGTTACAGAAGGCAGTAGGTAATCCTGGCCTGGACACGGCGCGCATCGGCAGGAGGCATATGCAGCCCTAACCATCGATAGATTTAGCACTGCCCCTAGCACCCTAGGTTAGGCTTTTTGTAATGTGTTTATATTTCGTATTTGCTTTTAGTATTTTACTTTATACATGTATATGTTTATATATACAATTCTTTTGTACGTGTGTTTGTCACCTAACTCTTCCTAAATGTCTGAACCGATATGGATGAAATTTTGTGTGTATATTTAAGTCGGTCTCTGAATGGTATCGGAAAATTCTTCTGTACGCTTGTATAATGTGTATGTCACTAAACTCTCTCTAAATGACTTGGCCCTTTTTAAAAATGTTTTTTGAACATTCAAATGGGTCCTTGAAACCCTCCAAGGGTCCTAATTCTCAATCAACGTTAAAGATTCAGGACATGTGTATCATCAAACCGGTTCTCTGATCACAATCCCTGATGCCAATCAATATAATTGCAAATCTACTTCATGGATGATGAGGAGCAGCAAATAAACAAACATACAAACAAACCTCTTAGACTAAGCAGATATAGGCCCAAGGAATCGAGGATAGTTTAAAAAAAAATATACTAAAAGTCAACATTCGGGCAGGACAGCGTCTGCCGGGTCTGCTAGTATAAATATATATATTATAAAATTGTAAGAATTAAATATCTGTACATTGAAATATAAAAAAAAACCATTGTAAGGGACTATTTGAGGACACTGAATTGAAAAAGATGTTTTTGGGTTATATATAAATGTCATATTAGGAGTGGCGAGAGTGGGCAACTGGGCGTAATTATGGTCATCGGATATAGCAATAGGTTACGTATCACGATAGCGAAATTAAAATTACTATTTACACGATCACTAAATGTCTTTTATTTACTTTCACAATAATATCGTAATTAACTTATTATGCATTTAGATATGATATTGCACAACGAAATTATAAAAGTTAATGCCAATGAGAGTCTTAAACAAATCGTTATAAAAATAACGTCTAAATAGGCAGCACGGAAACGGACAAGTCTCTTGGCGGAGATGTCTACTCGATCACGAACCACAGCAAAGAGAGCGAAATCACAACTCAAAATCGTAAAGTACCATTCCCGCCAAGGGCCATGTCTAAGCGAGGGTAAGAGTTATCAGCCAATCGCTTGTGTTTCAGCGTGCTAATAACATGAATGAAATTGTATCCAATCAGAAAAATTCATGAACGGAAATATCAAACAAGTCGTGCATCATAATGGACAGATTGTTACCAGTAAATAACAATTACATTAATGGTTTAAGTGTCATGTGGTGTCGCCATCTGTTGGCAGTGAGAAAGTAAATAAAGCGAAATAAAAGAATCAATGCATGGCCACACGACTTAAAAAAAAAAACCCGGCCGAGTTACAAACTTTCAGTTACCTTTACATTATTATATTACCAGGTTTCGGTTGAGTCAAGTTTGCACCTGCTATCTATAGCATTGCATAGATAAAAACAAGAAGACAAAAAAATGGTGTAGACTTAAAGTAACCGGGTTGTTCAAATAGGTTTCTTGAAAATTAAAAAAAAGACTGTCGGTCTGCCATAGTCACCTAAGATAGAAGCGGACGAAGTTGCGGGCGGCCGCTTGTTAAATATAAGTATGATTTATATATCCAACCAAAACACACATGGCTTGGGATATAGACCATCTCCAACTGTTTCCATTTTTTGCTATTTTTTACCCGATTCCGGCAAAGCCAAAAGCAAGGGTTATTGCTATCTCCATCCAGTTTTTTTAGCTATTTTTTCGATCTCATCCATCGAGCGGTATTTTGGTATTCCTCTTGTCTTTTTTCACTTGGACCTTTCCAGTCTGTGAAGTATATTGCGTATTGCGTTCATATAGTAAGTTCTAATTCGACATACTATTCAAACCTTTCAGTAACATTGTAATAAGTGTGATTTATGACACAGTATCTCACAAAGTTACTCCAATATAAACAGACGAGTATTTGACTTTGAGAAGTTTCCAAGTCTGGATTGGTATCATATTATTCTTTTTTTGCGTCGACAGAGACGTCTGAAGGGCACAAATGATTTCAGATATCCAAAAAACATTCACAAGCATTAGGCTTTATAATTGACACCTTCGACATAATCGATTGAATATTACAGTTTCAAATTATGGTGTTCGGGTACAGACTCTTGGAAAACGTTTCGCAAATGTTCGATTCGAACGTAATTTCTATACATGTATTTCATATAACTTGATTTCGTTCGAATGCTGGTCATATAGTTTCAACGCCATATGTCCCGCGACCTACACGAGCCGTTGTCGGTGTCCATACACGTATGCTATACCGGTCTGAGTCATCGATACAAGAACGGCGAGAAAGTTGATCTGCTTCTCTCTAGACGCGATTGATTCTACACCAGCTGCTTCCTCTAGTCGGCTAGTTCTTGGGTTGACAAACTTTTATACGAGTTCATTATATTTTATGTCCTCCGACTACAGACACGAACAATTTCTAAGTGTTCCAGAAGCCACAATTAATAGACATTAATTGATACTTTCTTAGAACAAGTTATTTTAGTTAAATATATTGCCACTATTTCGACAAACCGCGTCGAATTTGATAGTGTTGAAAATTAGCAACGTTAACCGAAGTCAGTAAACCGAAATCAAAGTATAGGCAACCGAAAACGGATGGAGGGCTCCGTACAGAAATAGAGACTCCTGCCTATTAATTGAATGCACGTGCTCGCGGTGCGGGATCCTTGACGCGTGTGGGATTCCTGAGAACACACGTTACCGTTTACCACCACCTACCCTAATAGGGATATAGGGATGATGACTACATTTTAAATATTAGTACGTTGTAGATTAATAAAAAATATTGGACACGTATCTTTTCTTTTTTAACTTAATCAAAAAATAAAGGAGATACATTGAGTCAAAATGTCGCTTGACGTCACTCCTAAGTACAAATTTTACTTAGGAGTGACGGTCACGAGCCCCCACTACTAAACTTTAATGCAATTTATCTGAGTATTTTTTTATTATTTTGAAAAAGCAAAAAAATACGTGTCCAATATTTTTGTATTATCTAACTAACGGATTAATTAGAATTTTGATTTTCATACCCACTCATCATGCCTATTGTACTCATCGCATATAGCTCGCATACGTTCGGTATCCTAAGTGCACTCGTGATAACCATACATATTTTCATAGCCTCTTTTACCTGAAAGACGTGTGCTGATATTACGACAAATACCTACTTTTATAAATTGCTCATATTTAATCCTATCGTTACGCATAAATATGCTATATCAGTTGAACGGAAATATGTTGCCTTTCGGATTATGCTCGGAATACGTGTCTTATAATTGAAATGCCTTGGGCTCCGTTCGACCTAGAAACAGACGACACGACATCGAAAAATTATTGCGCCAATGGCCTCCGCGTTTAGTATTGCTGTAGATTCCATACCGTATCCCGATTTATTCGAATAATCATTGAGCTTATCTACGAACTGAGCTCTTGAGTTTATTACCTGGGATCATTTACCATAGCAACTTTTCTAAGTTCATCAGGTTAAAGTTAAAACCATTACCTAAGGACGCTTAAATATTATGCTGTACAAATATTTAACGTCCTCTACAAATGTCTATGTATAGCCTAAGTGTAATAAATACGACTTTAACGGGAATTAAAGAATTTCAGATGAAATTACCTAGATTAATTCTTAGTTGCACTTTATTTGGTGTTTATGAGCGAATAATCATCGTTATCAATTTTTTGGTAAGTGATAGAGACGAACTTAGTATGATTTTTAATTTTGGGGGGTTATTAGAAGTGTACCTTACAATCCTGTTTTTTTCGCATTAGGTAGTAAGTGCTCATTATTATTTATATTCACGGCATAACGTTGAAAAAAAATCTGAAGCCCGAACCTCTGTTTAGTTTCTAGCCAACGTACATAGTATGAGAAAATTAAATAAATCAGGGGAAACAATTCGTGTGGTTTTAAAAATCGGTACAAGGTTAGTTACAGTACTTTATTTTTGTAAAAGCAACTGGGCAAGTATTTTTGAAGGTTCTGGAGATGAAAGCAAACACTGAAAAAAGTGTCATTTAAACCAAAATCCTGACACCAGCACAGCCTCCGCAACCGAGAACTTTTAGGTCTATCAGAATACCTCAAGGAAGCCGTGTAAGAATTTTGAAAACATCCTGATAAATTTCCGCTGATTGGCTTAATTGATGCAAAATTTCTCGGGCTACGAGGGTTTTCCATGTGACGATCTAAGGCTCCGAGGTTAATCGTGATAAATACAAAACCGGTTCAGATTCCTCGAAGCTCCTCCTTTTTTGCAAGTCGGTTAAAAATGTCTTTTACTTTTCTTTTTTTTATTGATCAAAATACTTGTGACAGAACATGTTCGTATGTGTCATTGTGGCTTCATCACGTCAAAACGTTAACAGACTTAAAAATTGGACATCCACAGATAGTTATAGGATACTTTTTACCCGACTATGCTGAAAAAAAGACGGGTTGTGACTTTTTCTTCTCCGCGAACGAAGTTGCCCGCCTTCTTACACTATAACCGCTGAACCGATTAAGATGAAATTCGGTATGGAGATAGATCTATACCCTGGGAAGGACATAGGATAGTTATTATCCTGGCATTCCTTTCTAAGTGGTTGTAGGGGGGGTCCACTCCCTCCCCCCCTTAAGATTGCATGGGAAATTTCGCGGGCGAAGTCGCCGGTAAATGATAGTATATGTAAATTTATGACTCGTTTCGCTAAGTTGCCTGCAAATAGGCTTACGAAGATGGTGGTCTTGGGTTCGAATCCCGGCCAGGGCAAGTGTATTTGTTCCTGGGTCTTGGATGTTTTTTTTTATTTATTTAAGTATTATATTTATTTATACAAGAATATATATCGCTGCCTGTGGTACCCATGGAACAAGCTTTGCTTAAGCTTTTCTGTGGGTACAACTAAGACGTTAATGAATGCTACTAACACTTAACTTCTAAGGTGTCTTAAATCAGATTTGTATACATACCCTATGTATTAAAACTTTGCGGAAGTTCTGGCGATATCTCCACTTGGTTACTCGTGGAAGGCGTGTCATGTAGGTATAGTTGAATTATCGAGAAGCTGGAATTGCATTTGTAGTGGTTGTACCGTTTGCAACAAAAGGAGAATAATTTTCTCTTAACTTAATAAAATGACATACCCAAGAAGTGGAATAAGTAGTAGTCCTCTGTTTTTTTCTTTTATTCGCTATCATGTTCTTCATCTGAGCTGTCACAAGTATTGATAATAGAATTGTCTGTTATTTGATCCATTTCTCCTTCCTGACATCGATATTTATTTTCTTCACTTTCGACGTGGTGACAAATATTTTCCCAGTCCTCAGCAGTGATGGTATTCATTCGTTCAGTTGCTAAACTCATAATGCCTTGCATGTTTAATGAAACGTTTCTTTTTGCTACATATCCTTTTACCATGGACCAAATATTTTCGATCGGATTGAATGTCGGGTGATACGGTGGCAATCGTAATACGGAGTGGCCATGTTCTTTTAAAATTGCATCTATGTGGTACTCGCGAAACCGCTCTTTATTTTGTTTAATTAATTCATACAAACTGGTTTTGTACATCAACCGGTTATACGAAATGTTGTGTTCTGTCAACCAATCCATCATTTCTTGTTTATTAGGATTTGACGTTGGAGCACGATTCAAAAGTTTGTTGTGATAGGACGCATTATCCACGATAAGTACGCTATTCGGTTTGAGGTTCGGTATTAATTTTTCTTTTAACCATTTTTCGTAGTTGACAAAGTTCATCTGGTCATGGTAATCTCCCGTTTTTTGGTTTGCCTTAAACATTAACAAAGCGTTGGGAATAAAACCATCTTTTCCTCCTGCGTGCACTATTATTAACCGCTGGCCTGTACTGATTTGTTTTTTTACACCAAATTCTGTTCCATCGTTCCAAGCTTCTCCGGACACATGTGAAGTGTGGATGGAGGTCTTTCTTGAGATCGTTATTCCGCAATTTTGATAAGGTAATTTATTCTTAGCAGTCGTATGTTGTGTTTTTCCATTAATATTTTTCGGTTGTCCTCGGTCTTTTTCCATTTAAATCCTAATTTTTGTATTTGTTTTCGTAAGGTGGAAATGCCAAATTTGTAATCTATATCGGATTTTAACACAGAGTGGAGTCCCTTAAGGTTGGAAATTGCTTATGGGACAGATGAAAATTGTATATAGTTCTCCGGATGACTTCCTGATCAAAATCGTCTACTGCTGATGACGGACAAGGACGCAACTTTTTATTCTTCGGGGAGGTGAATTTCTTTGTTGTTGCGAATTTCTCGCTGTTGCTCTCAGTCACAATGTTATAAACAGTAGAGAGACAAACACCTGTAGCTTTTTCAACTAACTGGGCAGCGGTGTAAGGCAAGTTTAAATTTTTCGTCAGTTCATTTTCAAAATATTTATAACAGTTAAAACTTTGACTCTCAATAGGACCAAAATTACTTACAGCCATATTTTTTAAAAATATAGAAATTATTCGTAGTCGTACGGGCGGACACAATAATGAATTGAGAATACAATCAAATCAGATGTAAAAATATACGCACAACGTAAATAATATTGACAATTTCACACTGACATTATTTTTGTTTTTAGTTCTTTGATATATATATATATATACAACAACCTCTTTGTATGCTGATAGTACAAGAAAATAGAAAATTCAAATATAGAATGCCTGTAAACAAACAATACTACTACATATGCAATTCCACGCTCTCGATGATTCAACTATATAGTATGTTTATATTATATACATTTTGAACGAGGAAGGAAATTCGAGGACCTACTCGTTGTTTTGCTGTCTATTTCCATCGTATCAAGTGGTAGAGATGTCTCCGCTTTGCATTGAACGACGCCAAAGAGAAGTGAAAATAATATCTTACTACGAAGTTTCGTAATACCAAATGCTCCTTTCCAAAACTTATACACGGCTGACGGCTGATTCCTGGACAAAAATATCTCGTACGATTGATTGAAAAGATACTTAATTTTTAAGAATTCCGTACCTTAAATGGAAATCACGAAAACAATATAGGCAATTTTTCAATATTTGTTAATGTTAGTAACCATACTATAAAAAAACCCGGCTAAGTGCGAGTCGAACTCGCGCACCGAGGGTTCCATACAAACTTTCACTTACCCTAACATTATTACCCGGTTCCGGTGGAGTTAAGTTTGCACCTAAGATCTAAAACATTGCATACAAATGAGGTGCAAACTTAACGCAAATAGGTTTTGTGAAAAAAAAATGCTGGTTACAGACATAGTTATAATTTTCGTGTAATATTTATGTTTATTTATACAAATTGTGGAAATTTTTGATATAAAGGGGGCAATGGTGTTTTTTTTTTTCACATTTTCCTTAATACTACAGAATCTCTCACAATAAATAAATTGTTTGAAAATGTGCAGATCCCTTTCATATGATACCCTATTTGACCCAGTAGCTAGACTTTTAATTTTTGCAATACATGTGGGCTGACCATGTTTGTAACTACCTATGCCAAAATTCAAATGTTTTTGTGATATGGCGCTCTAATAGTCGGACAGACAGACAAAGTCGCACCATTAGGGTTCCTTTTTTACTTTTTTGGTACGGAACCCGAAAAAGTTCAGCGCAGCCAACATCAAAGTGGGGCGTACCTACTTCATCAGTTCTTTTAAAAACACTTAAAGGTTTTTGAGCATTTTTTTTATAATAAGTGTATTTTTCGGAATTAATTGCTTTAAAAGTACAAAAGTACCTGACGTTTATTTAATTGATACGAGGAAAAATATTTTCAATATGATCGGATATACCATTTATGAGTTATTTTTGAGTGCCATGAGATAAGATACGCTCTTTGCTGGTGCACTCTTTCGTGTAGTTTTTTTTTCATCTGTGAAATATTTCTCTATAGTAACGGCTACATAACCCTACATTGAGCACAGACCGACATGCTCTTGGACGGTTTTTAGGGTTCCGTAGCCAAAGTGGCAAAAACAGAACTCTTATAGTTTCTTCATGTCATATTTTGACAGGTCTTTTAAAAACCTTTTGAGGTTTCTAAAAAAAAATTATGCGGTGAATATTTTCGGAAATAGTTGCTGCGAAAGTAGCAAAAATTGTGACCCAAAACCTCTTTTAAAAAACCTTATGTCCACAAAATATGAAAAAGATTACAAAGATAAAACTTAATAAATACTTTCAACGCAAATTATTTTCAACATGATCGGATATACGGTTTTTGAGTTATTGCTAAAAAACTGCGCTTCTCAAAAAAAGGACGTAAGTGCTGTGGAGAGCCTCTTTTGCTAGTGCCCTCTTTCCGTATTTTTTCATGTGTAGTGCTTTTTTATATACCTTATATCGTCGCCTAGTACCCATAGTACAAGCTTTGCTTAGTTTGTGACTAGGTCGATTTGTGTAAGATTGTCCCTGATATTTATTTATTATTTATATAATAACTTGTATTCGAAATCAACCTCCGGAAAAAACTAGTAAGTGCATTCTAGCGTCATATAGAGTTACTGCGTTTTTCGTTGGAGTGAAATGAATTACGAGTTTTTTCAAAGTATTGACGCCATGTTTTATTTAGTAATACTTTTTCTTCATAGCCGATTAGATGTTTGATTACGCAAATCATGACAGTATTCACGTCGAACATTCCGTCGGCTGCTCACTTGCTCAGCCGTCGCATCGCGTCTTGCTCGATCTCGAATGTCTAGTTGATTATCAATAGGACAAGGCACTTCCTTTACAGGTGCCACCTAAACAGGTTGCTTGTATATTTCATTTGAACAAAAAGGGACAAATGTCTTATTTGCAAAGCTTTAACAATCGGCTCTATTAAATACACGTAACGCGACCGACTAAAAACAACTTTTGTATGCATACATAAAGTAAATACAATTTTACCATGAGCCTGTTTTGTAGAAAATTCATGGATTAGTATTTAAAGTGAGGGTTGTAGAGCACATAATTCACGGAGCCGTCGTTGGAGTGCAGCAAACTCCGCCGTCTCTTGTACGTGACTGTTTATAAGCATTGTTGTGTGTTTCGCACTTAATATCATGCGTGATCGGATGAAAGTACGATTGTAGCTTTATCTTACATCTTCCCACGAGTGATGCACTGTTCGTACCAGGCTATTGTATCCATAGTTATTATATTGAAGAAACAACTGAGACAATAATAAATTATAATAACATAGTTCTCTTAGAGTGATAAGTGTGTCACGAATATCTTCCCGGAAGGCTTATGTTCAGAGAGCTCGCGTAAGCTCCTCGAGTCTGAATGTTGGTCTTTTAATCGATATCAATTGCTTTAACACAATTAACAGTAAATAGTGGTGCGAGCAAATAAAGAAGTTTGGCTCGTTTCGATTCGCAACAACGACGCAATAAAAAAATAGGGAATTTTACACATTCGCTAAACTCTGGCGCAAGGATCTGTGATTTAAAGGGTTAAATCCATTAAATCATTGTTTTCCATAATAACAAGTAGTAGTAATAAAACATTTAAAACAATTAATTCTGTTTTTGTATATTTCTAGTCAGCTCAACAAAAACTAGACCACTTTAAAACTTAGACAATGTGATCATTACGAAAATACCATAAATATAATAAGCCTAATATTTTGACACGGAACGATTGCGCTGTCAAACAGCATACGTAAAAAAAAGTCCCACCTGTTGTGTTATTTTGTATTCCGTGAATGTTCTTTGAGCTTCAAAGCTTAACGTACGTAGTTCGTATCGTTACCTAATAAATTCTGCATAGAGTTACCGTAATCAGAATTCAGCAGGTAATCCTTTTAAATGCGTCGATGCGAGTGGACATCCGTACAGGGTCTGATTTTTTTGTCTCCTTGGCGTTATTCAAGTCATGGCATCGATTAAAATTCCACGTCGGGACCATCCATTTTTGGACAGTTAACATATTATTTCTTACTACAAAGCAACCAAATATTTTTTATGGTTAATGGAAACCATACATCCAGTTTTGTAACGTAACACCCCGTCGTAGGTACGTGCTCTTGATATACAACGAGTATTTGCCGGATACTCATAATAACAGACACATACTACACGAGCGAGACTAAAGCAATACTTAGTAAGTAGATAGGTGTGTAATTTGTGTATAAAGACTAGTTTAATACAAACAATTACTGTAGACAAAAGTTACATTGTACATTGAAATCGAGGCAAGTAAGCATAGAGAACAAAAACGATGTTAGATTGGCCATCTGTTGTGTGCTATCATCACAAATCCTTATTTAACATAAATTCGGTGTAGTTTTAAAGTTTCAATTATTTAACTTATAAGTCCGAAGGTTTTAGCGAAAAAAAATATTACTTCATTTTTTTCAGCATATCTAATGTGACAAATTTGTCAGACTACGGTATTTGAGAAATTAGTTAGGGTGGCGCATAGGGTATCAAAGACTTTAAAAAAATGACGTTGAGATGTCATAAGATACATATATCTATACTATTATAAAGTTGTAAAAACGAAATGTCTGTACATTGAAGATTTAAAAAAAAAAGATTGTAACCGACTAGTGATGTGCCGTTCCCGGTAATATTCCCCAGGTGGGAATATTCCCCATGTGGGGAATATAGGGGAATTTTATATTTGTATATTGTAAAACTTGTTTTATGGTTTTTCCCACAAAAGCAAATATTTAACTATAGTTAAAACCTAACCAAGCACTGTAAATAGTCACCTGTAAATGTAAATTCCCCATGCTCCCGGGAATAATCCCAATTTTTCCGGGAATATTCCCAAAGTTTCCGGGAATATTCCCAATGTACCCCGGGAATATTCCCCATTTTTCTGGGGAATTTGCAATTGGTCTCGAGACTAAAAATAAAAGGTTAAATAAAATGAATGTGAATAAATCATAGAACTTTTAGTTTAAATTAAGAATAAGAATCGGATTAATTATTCGAGTAATGGGATTATTCTAACGTTTTATGAAAAAAAAAAATACGTACGATTAGATATTGTCGGACAGTCAACCATTTTTTTTAGATTCTGATGCACCATGGGGGTACCTACTGGGGGTGCATAACGGCCGCTATAACAACTTTTGGTATATTATTGGTCAATATAACGATTAAGGGATATAATGCACTTTTGGTATAACAATATTTGGTATATTCTGATATGATCTAACTATCATCAGGTATAATGAACTAGTAATATAACAACTATTAATCTAACACTTACATGGTATAACGTATATGTGATAAAACTATGTTCGATATAACGCTCAGTGGGTATAATGTAGTACTGGTATAAACTGGAAATAATCGATAATTTTTACTATTGCAGACAATACAGGAATTTCAGCTTATCTATTTCACCTTAAGGTAGGTCCGACTTGGGTTAGGTTAGGTACGGCGAAAGCGAAGCGAGGAGGAGTGTAAAGATGAACTGCGACCCTAACGAGCGAGCGAGGCGAGCGAGCCGCGCAGGTGTATTTCAAGTGAAAAATAAACCAACCATTGCCAATTTCACCTTAAGGCAGGTCCGCCTTGGGTTAGGTTAGGTACGACGAGGTCATTACTTGGGTCTTAGCACGATTCATTCTAAATCCAACTTGAAGGCTTGCGGTGCTAAAATCTTTGAGCATTAGCTGTAACTCTTCTGCAGAAGAAGCAAAGAGAACAATGTCGTCGGCAAATCGAAGGTTTGAAAGCCTTCTATCACCAATTACTATTCCCCTTCCCTCCCTACGATGTACCTGGAATGATTGGCCGATTTTGTAAGACTATTTTTTATTTTGGTATATTAAAAAAAATTGGAATTGACAGAACTACGAGTATTATTGTACTAATGACAATTTTTTAGTGATGGATTAAGATTATGGTATTATCTTGCTAGGTCTTATTTACGCTACAACTCATTTTTCACTTTGTTACAATGATATGTGGTGAGAAAGTGTAAACATATGTGTTAGTCGTTGACTGTACATAGTGATAGAAATTATGTGAACTGACTTTGGGTGCACTTCAACGTCTATTTCACTTATTTCCTTCGATACCTAACGTGTGCACAGAAAATCAAAAATAGTTTCTAGTATCAAAACTATAATTGCTATGAAATAAAGTGTGGCCAGCCCAAGATTTATTGAATTTCAGTAGTCAGACTCTACCATTGAATAACCCATGATATGTATACTAACTTTATTTATGCAAATTTGTTATAAGCAAGTTTTAAGCTAGCTGCAGAATAAAGTTTTTAATTTACCCATACAAGGTAGGAATTTGTGACTTCACACATTCCTAGGCTTTCGTATGGAGCGTTTTATGGAAAAGTCCAAAAAATGAGATTTTAACATTGTTGCATCTCGGTGAGTTTTTAACACGCTTTTATTAGGTCGACCTATATGTAACTTACTATGTAATGGAATCTAAGGTAACTAATTTAACCATCTTCCAAGGATCGTAGCGTCATGCAAATTGGCGGCTGTATGACGTTCTGATGACAATACAATAATATGGTACTGTCAAACTGATCTGATGATGGAGCCGCATGATATGAACTTCATGATAAAACATCGTATCAGTGCTGCGTTTGGATTTGTTAGAAAAGTATTGTCAAGCGTGTTTTTCTAGTGTTTTTTAAACCATTAATTTATTTATGTGTAGTTTTTTCACCGATGTTTCTATTATTGAGAGGTCGTTCTATAACAGACATATCACATAAAAAAATTGTCAACATCCCAATTTTGGGTAATATTTTGGATCGTAATCCTTTGAAATTGCATAAAGTATGTAAGAGTCGATATAACGTGAAAGTACAAGTTTTAACAATCGATAAAAAATAATTAAAGTTTAAAATTGCGGAATCCTTTCACGATTGACTTGCACTTGACGGGATTTTTTTAATTGCTTCTCGTATGGTTTGATCCTCAGTGTTACTTCGAGGTTCGAATCGTGCCGTCCCTTCGCACTCGGGGTTAAACTGAACGGTTGAACTTGAGTAAGTGGGAAAGCGTTGTTCGAACTTCGAATTTCGAACATCGGAGTAACCTCTAAATTCAACTAATGTTCGACAACGTCCGATTTATTCACCTGACAGTAACCTGACTTAGTACATTTTTGTTACCCACGATAGATTTACCAAAAGACCAAAGTTCGACGCAAATTGGTTGGCTGTTAAGGCTTCATGTATGAGCCGTGTGCCTCAGGTGGCGCGGCATGTCATGGAGGCGTGACGCGAGAAGCGACACTGTGACGCCCGCGTCGTTATCCCTTCGCGAGCACATTGTGTGGCTTGCCCGGGAGCAGCAATTGCGACTCGATTTCCTCGCATTTCCCGCAATAACTCGCGCTCCTTTCAATTGCCGGTACGTGATACCAGCGCGTGCCGCCAACCACAGCCATCGACGTATCGTTGCCCACAATTTCAATAAATCCCTGTGTTCATCGCTTCGTCTCGTCCGACCGAGCCGCCCGACCGTGTTTGGCGCTGATACTTGCATAATCTCGTTTCTCACCGAGCTGAAAGCTCTAAAACGGTCACGGCTCCTGCCATTCCTCGTTTTATATAAACAATTTGAATTAACGTAACATGACCATAAGCTAAATTTCTCAACCTGACCGCAAGGAACGATTTGGCTTTTAGCCAAAGTGTCTACGCCACCACCGGAATCAGTTTGATTGATTGCTAATGACTATTGTTACGTCGTAACTGCTCCCCTCAGGGAGCTGTCTTTACTGGCACCGAACATGACGGCTGATATTAGCATGATTTCCTGTCCCGTGAAAACTGTGCAAATGTTGCTTTGTACGTACTAAGTCCGTATATTAACTTATATTAATGTAAGTCTTTGAAAGTAACGTTTACATAAATATTTATTTCAGAATATCCCAAAATTTTTTAAAACTGCGAGTGGTTTTTTGTCTATTTTCGGTGTAACTATAATCATCCATCGAAAAATTGAATACTTTCAATATTGAAAAAAAAATAGGTAATAATTTACACGATCCAGCTGTAGGTACCTATTGTTATACTATTCTACACGGGTATTAGCTGTATTTGCATGGTCGTGCTGCGATAAATGAATCCTCTAGTAACGGATTGTAAATATGTATGACGCCGTCACATAAAGGCTCTTCGAATTTTTTAACCGCTAATTAAAGTGATCTTACTTTGCTTTTCAATTCCTACTTACATATTTTATAGAATAAGTCATGTAGGCCTAATAGCACTCCGTTTTCCGCAGGGTACGGTTAGATTTCATATTATTTTTCACTTCTTACACGATTGGTTTATTGTTCTTGTCGTTGTTGTGCTTAATTTAATCTATACTATTATAAAACCGTAAAAATTAAATGGAAGATGTGTGAAAACAAAAAGTGATACGAACTATTTGAAATTCACTACTGAATCGTTTTTTTAATGTTTTTACTTATATGTCGTTGTAGCTTCATCACGCAAAACGGCTAAGAGGATTTCAACTTTTTTCAGTACACGTGTAGCTGGGCATGGGTATCCACAGATAGATACTTTTTACTCGACTACGCAGAAGAAAAACGAAGGGTTATGTTTTTTTGTCCTCTGCTGACGAAGTCGCGGGCACCTTCTAGTAAATAAGTAATATAAGTATTTACTAGTAATTATTACGCCTTTTTATAATATTTTACGATGCATCTTCCTAGTTACTAAGTTACGACTAATGAAAAACATGATACGGTATTATTAATTATTGTAGTGCCCTGGGCAGTTAGATAACTCTGTTGATCGCTCGGCGAAACGTGACAGGTTTTTGTCTGCTCGTGTAATGCCCGGAGACGGTGCGTGTATCTATTATAGATTTTTTGCCCAAATGAGAATTAATTAGATGGCGCGACATTGCGTGCAATGTGTGGCCTGATTCGCCTGTAGCTCGTGACGCGCGATAATCGATCCGCGAGCATCGCAACCCGCTCTGCCCAGCGACCCGGCAGACCTCGATTTGAATCAGCACGCGGCTGATTCAGCGAACGCTACAATCTGACCAAGTTAAAAACGTATAACAGCCGCACCGTCGCCGTGCCGCCGACTGACCAACCGGCCTTCGACCGCTGCGATCGCATCGATGCAGCACAGCGTTCCCATTATGGCCATTTACGTGCCGATTGTATCGATTGTGACGTTCATTATTTATCTCAAAACGCGCAGGTTTTTGTTTGAAGGACAGACCTTCAGACGAAAACCTTTTTGAATCCATTCATGTGTTCCAGGGCAAAACGGGGCATTTTTTAACATCGTGTAGCAGGTAACTATCTGAAGTTAACATCCAGTACTTGGGATGTTTATACAACTAGTTGTCATACCTATAAGATCTTTCTGACATTTTGGTGCTATCTTGTAGGTGATCGCGATCTGTGATGGTTGGAATAGCTTTAAGTAAACAAAGGCGGCAGGGTCAGACCTTATAGCGCCGAAGGCAATAAGCTGCTTGATTACCTACTTGATACTGGTACCGGAGCTCTTCCGCGGTGTCCGATGCCCACATTTGCTATGCTCCTTTTCTAACCACCACCGGATTGGTTACTTCGAAGAACTTATAATTAATTTATTATGCCAATGAAGTGTGTCATCCCTATGCGAGACATTTATGTTTTTTGTTGAGATTAAAGCATGTAATTATTTGTAAATTATCTGGCTTAATAAAGAGTAGGTATCTCTACTATTGTAACTAACTGCTTTAGACAAGTGACTTGAACGAACGTATTACGAAATTACGTTTCCAGGTAATTACAACTGACTGACATTACAGTTACATTATTAAAACTAGCTTCTGCCCGCGACTTCGTCCGCCTTAAATTCGTTTATCGCGAATAAGGGCATTTTTCCGGGATAAAAGGTAGCCTATGTCCTTCCCTGGGACTCAAACTATCTCCATACCAAATTTTATCCAAATCGGTTCAGCGGTTTAAGTGTGAAGAGGTAACAGACAGACATACAGACAGACACACTTTCGCATTTATAATATTAGTATGGATATGAATGAAGTAATAATCTGCACGCTACACGTCTGAATTGATGAAAACTGATGAATAGAAATCTGTAGTTATTGCATTAAGTCGAAGAGAAAAACGGATCATTGCTTCCTCCACTATTAAAGCATTAATCGTCTGCGAAGCTTACGGTAGTTTAGTAGTGGAATAACAGCCAGACGGTGAAATTGGCACAAAGTGGAATGAGTGATACGAGTGCGACTAAACATGTTCTTTAGCCACTACAGGGCGCTGCGGTTTCTTCCGACGGTAACATAAGTAGCGCAGGACGGAATTAATTATCCGCAAAGGTGACTACAAATCTTAACGGATTCTTGTGTAATATGAGAGCAGGTAAAACGCTTAATATCGTTTTTTTTTTGTATTTGCCATGTAGGCAGCATTTTATCATTTAGAATTCAATAACTTCAATGAACGTGAAATTGGGAATGATACTTAAAGCGTTTATAAGCTTTAAAGTATCTGTAATAGAACAAAAAATATACCTCAATTGCCTTCTCCCGGTTGTTTGTAATAGATTTTTTTATCACTGTAATCTTTGTTATTATGGAACATGGCGTATGGGGCCGGTGCTGTGCTGTGCGGCGGTGTAGGGTATCGTAGTAATTGGATACACTTACCGTGGCGGCCTCGGGCGGGTCTGTCCCCGTCTGCCGGCGGATTTATCGCTGCTGCAAATCATTGCGTTCATCTCACCAGACTCTAACTTCTCTCCCAACGTCTTTTGCGCGCCGGACGTTTACGATCTCCGCTAAGCATTTATATACACTCCTTCAAACTTAACTGACGATTTCTAATCTTTAAATGAGTATTAACGTTGATCGTACGGGAAAGAATCGTTCCCTTTCCTAAGGAATGTAACTAAGATTTCCAATTCCTGAATCTTTTTTCTATTTTTTTTTTGTTTTGTCCTTTATTAACCTCGTAATTTATTTTGATTCAGAGAACACGAGATTAAACGAAGAGATAAGAGGGTTCAATTCTTTTAATCAGAAATACGTTAGTTAATGATTGCATCAGAGTTCCTCGAAACCGCCTAATTGATTGTCGATCCTAACCTATTAATAGACCTTTTATTTGACGCGTTTATTAGCTGTTGAGAACGCAAAAATATACCCCAATAAATATAAAAAACGGTCATTAAATTCTTCTTCAATAAATTGTTCCTAAGTATTTGCATGACCCATGACAATGACTTGGGACTATATTTAGTTCTGTTGCTATAGGTCTAACGCTTAACTGAGTCTGTCCCTGCGGTATGGGAGCGGTACGGAACGGGTGACAAGTGACGTATATGTGGATAGCGAGACAGTTAAGACACGTCATGTTACGTCACTTGTCACCTCTCCCGTACCGCTCCCATACCTCTGGGGCAGACTCAGTTAAGCGTTAGACCCCTCGCTCTACTTTTAAAGCATCTATCAAGCTAACTTTATCAATTTAAAATGGATTTCATGATCTTATAATAACATCGTCGCAGAAAAACAATGAATAATTTGTTTTTCCATAAAACTGTTCACATTGTTATTTTACTGTCGTTGCCATATTGCAATATTAACTTCATTTTTCTTCAAGAAAGTCGTAATGTAATTCCATGGTCTAATTCGTTAGTGCCATCTCAATCTCACTAAATCTGCTATTTGTCATCATTTTTGTCAGCCGCTTGAACTGTTCCATGATAAATGACTCATGTCAATCGTGCGGCTATGAATCAGCGTCTTTTGTGTTTAACTGGTAAAAGCTTTCGCTTAACTTCATCAATTTTGCAACGATAAAGTATACAATACTTACATATTTTTAGTTCTGCTTCAGATTGGCCTGACAGCGTCACGCAGAGGGGCTATTTTTCTTTAATTCCCATAAAACATTCTACAACTAGTCGCGTAATGCTATAATGTAAGACAATGTTAACTTGAAAACAGTCGGAAGTTTAACGCACAAAGGACCATGATTTGTATTGCGTCTGACCTCCCGTCGGCTGTGATATCCTTCGCTCGGGTCCGTGAAAAGTGAGCGGTATTTAAGTAGTTTTTTATTTAAATGAGGTGATCATTTATCAATCAATCGTTAATGCGTCGTTGAGATGAATTGATTATGTTACTAATGGTAATAATTCTTTAGTGGTAGAAAGTATTATCTAAACCTGTTTCGTAGAATGTCATATTCATTCGAATCATGCGCCAAATACCTACATTAATCTTTTTAATAAAATCATTATTACTTTTATAGATACTTGCTTTTGGTGTTCCGTCCTTGTTCAACTTCAATTGAATTATATTTAGGTACTTAATGGAATAATAGTTAATTGTGCAACAAGAGAGCAAATTTGTTATTTGCTGTGAAAGCCGATTGTTGAATTTCGAGCAAGCTAAGTATTCCATCATTGAATCACAAGCGTAGCGAGTGATTCAAACGGTACGAGACGCAAATAACATAGGTCTCGTGTGGCACATACAACTTTTCACCTCTGCAGTCAGAACATATTAAACGCAATTGTACTATCAACCATTCTGTGTTTTTATTGCCACACGTCATACAAAAGAATATTCATAGTGTAACAGATAAAGTTAATATTAACAATTTCATTCCCTCTATTTTTAAAAGTAACATAATTAGACAAGACCGCCAATAAGACCGCCTGTTGTTTACCATTTCTCATACTGTTTTAGATTTAAGTGTCTGATGTTATTTTCTTTTGGTGTGCAATAAAGAGCATTGTATTGTATACAATATACCAGCATACAGTATTAAAATATGTCAAAATCATTCATTATTACTTCCAAGATAAATTATGTGTACCTATTTTTTTTGTAGTGTAGTCATCTTATGTTTTAAATGTACAAAACAATCAATTCGTCGTGTAGCAGAAGATATAAATAATAAGAATTTGATTCCTATAATACAACATTTTTAAGAAGTGCGTTTTGAAACTGCACCCATGATGAAATAGTCAGTTTTACTCAAATTAAAAATGAATATAACATTTACAAGTTAAACTTGAAAATAACTTTATTTAATTTCAAATAAATTAAAAAATGATTTAGTAAGTCGAACATGAAATAAAATCGCCATTAAATCTGTAGGATGTTTTAAAATTCTAATCTGTTATACCTCATAAAGTGTCCAGCGAAAATAAGTAAATAATAGTTACAAATCAGGCGACTCGTCTGCTCGTTTGCCTCATATGTCATAAAAAAAAACGTCCTCAATGACGCTAGTACTAAACTTTTTTATCGAAATGCTACTCAATCCTGCGTTTTACTTTTGATGTAAATATTCAATCGTGTTTAAAACCATTTTACTAGCATCGTTGTGTATTTTATTTGACGGACTCTTTGGATATATAGAGATTATTAACTCCTTAATTCTATACTCTATTTTTTTTGGGGTCTAATTCGAAGATCGGAATCGAATTGGAATGTTCTTGCCACTCGCTTTCTTTACATGGATATGAAAGTGACAAAGTGCTCCGAAGCTTAAATATTTCGAATTCGGTCATAGTCCCGGCACTGAAAAATGATAACTCCCGCCATTCTAAATAAAATAAAAGTTACTTTGCACCTCCCTTTTTACGCTCGCAGCAAAATCGCATTTTGCACACTGTTAGCTCGCAGCAAAGCCTGCACGTTTGAGCTGCTGAGGTGATTTTTTTTATTTTTTACAAGAAATATGATTTGCAATATTTTAGGGTTTTAATACCTACTTGTAATTTTATAATATTATAGATAGTTTTTAATTTAAAAAATATTCAGGTTTGAAGTGAGACAGTTTTCTATCTTCATGAAAATGGAAAAAACGGAAGTTCTCGCTAAAATTGTATGTTTTAAAAGGGGTAACGGCTACTCAAATTAAAACTATTCTTCAACTTCGTTTAGCACTTGGGTTCACGAGGTTGAACGAGGACGACGTAGACAGAGCTGTCGTTATTACTGCTCCCCGTAACGGAAAACCAAATGAGGTGACTACCCCAGAAATGGTCACTAAAATACAAAATATTATACCTATAGCAGAGATTGTAGATACCTGGTCAGAACCCGTTTTTAACATACTGCATGATCATTTGTTTATGAAAATGCTTTGTGGCAAATGGGTGCTCTGTTTTTGAACGATGAGCAAAAGATACAAGGGGTCAATATTTCAAAGGAGTGTTTGCAGATCTTTAGACGGAATTCCAAAGAATTTCTACGTCGATTCATAACGGTTGATAAATGTAGGTATAGTAGGTATTATAAAGTTATAAAAATTAAATGTCTATATTTTGAAGACATTTAAAAAAAAACGATTGAAACGGACTATTTGGAGTCACTCGAAAAAAATAAATAAATTTTATTTTTCATGTGTCGTTGTGGCTTTATCACGCCAAATCGGCTAAACAAACAGATTTAACAATTTTTGATACACTGGTAGCTAGGTATCCACAGATGGCTATGGGATACTTTTTACACGACTACGCTAAAATACTATTCTTATGTGGTTATGATTTTTTCTCCTCTGCGAACGAAGTTGCGGGCACCTTCTAGTATTTAATAGATATGTACTTATATACATAAAAGTCTGTATCGAGACATCCAAGACTCAGGAACAAATATTTATACTCGTCGCACAAATATTTGCCCTTGATTTGAGCTTTGCAGGCAACGTTACTCCTGCTGAGCTAAACCGGTCACCAATTTTTCGGTCAGTTGATGAGACTTGGGTCCATCCACCATTACACATCGGAAACTAAGGAGCAGTTCAAGCAATGGATAAAAAGTGGCACAGCCGCACCAAAGAAGGCGAAGACGACGACCGTATTTTGTGATTTTAAAGCCGTAATTTATGTGGATTACCTTGAAAAGGGAAGAACAATAACTGGTGTATATTATGCAAACCTATTGCAAAAGTTGTCAAACAAGAAAGACCCCACTTGGCTATGAAAAAAATATTGTTCCACTGCGATAAAGCACCCGGTTCAAATGACAAAGGTTTCGATGGCAAAAATTCAAGTATTACGAGGGTTGCTACTTATATATCCGGAAACAAAAAAACAAACAAACGTACACGGCTGAAAATAGTTTTATTGTTTTTCAAAGTATTCCCCTTGATGATCTATGCACTTTTGCATTCGCGTGAACCAATTTTTAAAGCACTTCTGCCACTCCGCCTGAGGTACCTCCATAACGTGTTGTTTGAATGCGTCGACAGCATCTTCAGCGGTCGAAAATCGTTGACCGCGTAATTTATTCTTTATATTTGGAAATAAATAAAAATCGTTGGGTGCGCCAAGTCAGGGCTGTACGGCGGATGACCCGTTAATTCCACATTTTGACCCTCCAAAAATAGAGTTGTTTCGCGTGACGTATGACAGCTGGCATTGTCATGATGAAGAATGATTCTTCGTCGCTGGTTAGTTTTACGAATTTGTTCAAATACTTCCGGTAAGCAAATGGTCGTGTACCACTCTGAATTAACCGTTCTACGGTTTTCTAGTGGCACTGTAGCTACATGGCCATTAATACCGAAGAAGCAGGCCACCATTTGTTTCAATGTACTTTTTGCACGAGTAACTTTCGTAGGGTTCGGCTCATTTTGAAACACCCATACCGTTGATTGTTGCTTCGTTTCGGGATCGTATGCATAGATCCAGGATTCGTCACCTGTATAGATGTTATAAACGGCTTTTGAGTCACCACGGTTATATTTTTTTAACATTTTATTGCACCATTCGACGCGAGTATGTTTTTGCTCATTTGTTAAGTTGTGGGGTATCCAACGCGAACAAATTTTTTTTACAGCCAAATAATTATGTAATATGCTATTAATGCTGGTCATAGAAATACCCAGAGTCGCCTCTATCTCGCGGTACGTAACATGTCGGTCGTCCATTATAAGTTTTCGCACAGCCTCGATATTTTGTTGTACAACGACCGATTTCGGGCGACCTGCCTTAACTTCGTCCGTAAGCATACTACGTCCACGATTGAACTCACTAAACCAGTGATACACAGTAGTTTTAGATGGGGCTTCATCACCAAAAGTTGAAGTTAGTTGATCTATGCACTGTTGTTGCGTTAAACCACGCCGAAAATCATAATAAATCATAGCACGAATATTTTCACGAGTGAGTTCCATTCTTGCTGCGAGATGACATTTAAAACCCGTCAAAAACAAAACACGAGCGTTAATAAGGAAGAAAAAATATACCTTATATACTTAAAAAAGTTCAAATTTTACCATGGCGGTCAAATATGCTATTTAAGAAGATTGTAATCCCGGTTTCCGGATATATAAATAGCAGCCCTCGTACGCTTCAAATTAGTGCCCCACTCACCCGCCTGATGTGGCCCTCTGCGATTTCCATTCGTTCCCGAATTTGAAAAAGTGACTACGAGTACTAAATTTTTTGACCTACCTCGAAGTTATTGACGCCGTTAATGGCTATGTTGAGGCTCTTGACAGAAGTATTTATAAAATCGGAATAATGGCACTGGAGAAGCGTTAGTCTAAATGTATTGAACTAGAAGGGATATATGTAGACAAATAAATTCGTTTCATTCAAATACCTCTGTTTTTAGGGTTCAGTACCTCAAAAGGAAAAAAACGGAACCCCTATAGGATCACTTTGTTGTTCGTCCGTCCGTCCGTCTGTCTGTCACGACCCTTTATTTCTGGAACACGTGGAGGTATCGAGTTGAAATTAACTATATACTCACGTCTATGGTCCCTTGAAGCTGTGAAAAAATCAAACTTCTAAGTTTACGTAAAAAAAAGATACAGCTTTATAATGCCGCAAAAAACGAATATTTCGACACTTTGAAATTGATAGCATACTTCCACTTGTTATAGAAACTTGAAACTTGGTATGAAGGAAGCTCTTATAGCACAATCAACAAAATAAATCTGAAAAACTATTTTTTTGTCTGTCTGTCTATAGGTATCAAAGAACCGATATAAAATGATCGAGCACCGCGTACATTTTGCTTAGGAGTAGGGCTCTGCTAACACTGGATTTTCGTAGATACGGTCATTTGTACCGTATATTTTGTACGGAACCCTCGGTGCGCGAGTCCGACTCGCACGTGGCCGGTTTTTCCCCCTTCATTTCGGATACTTATCAATCAGCCCTCGTACTATAGGAAAATTTACAGCTTACGAACAAGACTACGTTACACTAAAAAAAAAATATACTGTGCAAACTACATGTGTGGGAAAACATCTGTACATTAAGTATCATTAAGAGTTATCATTTCTTTTTGTTTAAAAAAATGTATACAGCCGTGAACGGTGCTCACCTGGATAATATGCTATATTATTCAGTACAACTCCGACTTTGACAAAAATTAAGGAGCATTTCTATCAACGTGCTCGATCGATGTTTCGACGCCATGAACGTCCATTGTGCTTTGGTATTCTGCTGATACCTTTGGCTAGTGTCTCTCCTCCCGCTTCTACCAGAAATTGATGGGAACCTAAAATATTACGTAAATAGTCGCTTTTACTCAAAAATATAAATCCACCACATTTATTTTGTTCAACTGGGCAATCATGAAGACTTCGATAACATGTTTTGGCAGCTTTTAATTCAAAATTGTACATCGAAGTTTCTGAAACAGACTCAAGTTGAGCACAATAGGCTCGTTCGAATATTTTCTGGACGATTTTGAAAGCATCATAAAGTCTCGATATAAAGTTAACCGTATTATCAGATGAAAACCCTCAGAACATAGTTATTAAAAAAAAATACGCATATCTACATTCAGACTTGGTTTTGTCTGTATATATAACTAATTAACGATTCAATCTTTGGGCATTATTTGGTTTCTGTCACGTGCTTGTAAATGTATACCGGTAGCGCGCTACAGTACAGAATGTAAGGCTTCCACGCAAATGGCTGGCACCTCATCTTACCTTTTCCCAAGCTTGTTGGAAATTCGATATCTAGGTTCTCACGCTTTAACGGACTATTATAGAAACTAATACGAATCCAAACCCTTATGAATTATTACTTACAGAAATGAAATATTTAAATTTTGAAGATATTTTTGAAAGCTGTCTGAATAAAAAAACATTTTGGTTTCGATATTTGGAAGTTCGTATTTTTGTAAGTTTCAACGGTCGGCCAAGAAATTGATCGACCACATTTGGACTCTATTTCATGTGTATTAAAATTCAGAAGTGGTAGAAAGCCAGTCAGTATAAATAAATATAAATTGTATGGACTGTATTAAATCTGAATCCACTCTGCTCTGTATATACCTGTTTATGGATATAAACAGTCAGCTGCAGAGTAAAGTGTAAAGAGGGGTCTCTGTCATATCAACCTATATGGCAAGGGGTCACGTTTCTCTGCAGCTAACTACTTAGTAGGCACTAAATCTCAATACCGCCTAGGGTTCTAGTAGTTATCTGGCACATGAAGTTGTATATATGCAACTTGAAATATTTAAGCCTTTTTAATGAACTTGAACGTTATTCCAATCCCATTTTTGACAGTTACCGCGATATTAATGAAAGTCACGTGAAACCGCACTCGGCTGAACTGGCAGAGAGTAGGAAGGCTCTTCCCGGTGCGTCACCGGATCACGCGGCGACGGCGAGGGGCGAACGTGAGCGTTGAAAACGGGGTGAGCTAACCACGATGCCAGCCTCGTGACCTGCGGTTTGTAACTACACCTCAAACACCCCGTATTGATCAGAACGTTGAGATTTTTTCAGTTGCACCGCGGCAAAAAAAAAATACTAGGATAGATACACTGGAAACATTATTGAATTGTCGCTGGGCACTTGATACATTTACGAATTATTATCAGAAATTCTCAAACTCGCAATTTCGCATGTGGAGGAAAAAAGTAATATATTCGGATAAAAAATATCTTATAACCCTCCGAGTTCAGCTATCGCAATACCAAAATTGGTCGAAATCATTTTAGCCGTTTTTATGTAATGTGGCTTCAACGATACATACGTACATGAGAAAAATAAAAAATAAATTAGAAACAAATAATTAACTATTTTAATTATTTTCAATATTGTATTTGCTTTTGCTTTATGAACAGTCCCACTAAAATCATTACATGATGAGCTTTTTAAATAACATGCGAACAAGTTCCGCAACTTGTTGTACTAACGTCAGGAGTCATTACAAATATTAATTCTCATATAGTGAAGCGGTTCGGCGCTACCTTACACGATACGCCCCCGGCGTACGGGCATCTTGCGAAATTGAAAAAATAATTAACTGAGACCGCGGACCGCTTCATTACAAAATTGAACTGCCTTTTGAACGCCTACTGCATAAATTTTATTAACATAAAGCAGCTGCAAGTTGCCTGACAGCTCGTTCTCTTCATATAGCTCGTGTAGATACCATCGCCATAACTTATTCACTTTATTTATTATATTTGGGTCATAATTATTTTTAGTATGAGTTAGCGTTATGCGTCTTTCCTGTGGACACCCGAAAGTTAAGGGCTTTAAGTACTATTTTTTCTCAGTGCCCTATTAGGCGATGTACAAATTGATTAATACTCTAGATCTAAGCGATAAAAATATCAGTTATATGTACCCAAGCCCTTAACTATTGCGTTATCCACAGGAAAGACGGCTAAATTCTAGAACTAGTATGACCCATTTTTTGGACGACCGGTTTAGCTCTGCGGGTGTAACGTTGCCTGCGAAGCTGCAGATCCTGGGTTCAAATCCCGGTAAGGGCAAATATTTGTATCCCTATATGCGTAAATATGTATCCCTGAGTCTTGGATGTTTTCTATGTATATACGTAAATATATCTATTAAATATAGCGTCGTCTACTACCCATAACACAGGCCTTATTGAGCTTACCATGGGACTTGTTCGATTTGTGTAAAAATGTGCTGTAATATTTTTTATTCAACGATTTTTCTAGCTCATTATTCATACTAATTATAATTCAGCCCTCAAAGGTAATGAATCCTTAAATAACTGTAGTGATGACGATTAATCGAAATTAGATACTTTAAAATGCAAATGCCACTCTTTCGTCACGCCATCTGATCATTTGCAACGTAAGCTAAAGACGACTTAAAAGACTGGATTTGGTCATTGTATTCAAGATTATCTGTATTCGTACGTACGACACTGTTATGATATGCGAGGTCATGATATATGTATATGAGAATTGACGAATGTAGGTCTATTACATTTTAAAATTTAAATCTTTTTCTACACTCTACTTTGTCATCTTTCTATGTATTTTCATTTTGCTTTCTATTTCTATTCAGGCTATCACAGCCGCTCCTCTATTTTTGTTCAACTTACCTACTCAGAGATCCCTTTCTTCTTTTTTGAATTGATATGAATTACTATCTCGTATGCATTCGTAAATAGATCAAGGACAATCTTACACAATATATAGGTAAAGTACAATACTTAAATACGTAGAAAACATTCAAGACCTAGGAGCAAACATTCGTGATCATCACACAAATACCTTTACCCGGCCGGGACCTCCAGCTTCTTGGGCCGTTGTGCAACCAACTGAGTCTAATGTGTCCTCAAGTCATTCGTCGAATTCACGTTTCTATGGTTTTAACAATTTAGGAGAACATCTCAAAGATACATACTTTTTGAGTCATAATGAAAGCATGGTCATTACCGCGCTGACGCTAATTTCCTTATTTTTACCTACATAGTATTTACGAAGTTTAAATTTTGTTTTTGGTAAGCGAGCTAGTTAGACCCAAAGCCGCTGTGTATGTGTAATGTCAGGACTCCCTCTTATTGACACAGAAGGTCACGTAATGTGCCCGTGAATGTCATGTGTCAAGGTGGGGAAGAGAGAACTTTATAGATATGCCATTGGACCCCAATAGAATATGATTGACGTGTGACGTTTGATGTGTTCCTATTTACAAAATGACTAAGATTTTCTCTCGGCCTGGCCCGCGTTGCCTAGTATTTTATTTATCCCTTGGAAACCGTGTGTTTTTCTGTGATAAAAACTATCCTATGTCCTTTCCAAAGTTCAAGTTATCAGATTAATGTTCCCCTACTATTCCGCGAAGTAGTGTGTCTTGGTTAGATGTGACAATAAATTATCTAAGTCCATACCAAATCTTCAGCTGCATTTCAGCGGTTTTAACGTGAAAAGGTAACAAGACAGACAGAGTTACTTTCATATTTATATTCAATTTATTCGTAATCATTTCATAACATGTCGTATTGATTTCATTACACTGTCGTATTCATTTCATTTCATTTACGTTTAAATGCTATGTAGAGGTAGTACAATTAAATACAAAGTCAGAGAACAATCAAATTAAAGTAAACAATAAATAGGTAGATAAAAAAAAAAACAAAATTAACAATTAATAAAAATCGTGTTTATATACAATCATAATAATAATAATGTCGAGTAGGTACCGATTTGGTACAGTCACCAGCATAAATATATGACTATCGACAGCCGTGCAAAAATATATGATGCTCCAATGGGCTCATAAGTATGCGACGACGTTACCTTGGTAAAAATATGTGATGATTTTTGGACGGCATAAACATCGTTACACTGTACCAGCATAAATATCGGATCGGGCCGCTTAGAAATATTTGATTACGTACAAAAATCAAAATTATGTGACCACTCCCACCAGCATAAATATCTATCCACTGTGAAAGTATAGACATCGGATGACAGGTGGACCGCGTATATATCTGACATGATGCAAAATCAAAAATAAGTAGTTGATCTGCAAAAACGAACCTTAACTGGTCGGCATACAGCCGTAAATTGTATAAAGTGACTTGACAATTCACGAAAAGAATGCAGCCTTGTCATCGCATATGGCTATCTCACGTTTTATTAAATCAAGAATTTAGCGTGATGAAGCCACAACGACACTTACAAACATTTCATTTTTAGGGTTCCGTAGCCAAAATGGCAAAAAACGGCTTATAGTTTCGTCATGTCCGTCCGTATGTCACAGGCATTTGACTCAAAAACTATAAGATGTATATTAATGAAATTTGGAACATAGGTGTCTTGTGTAAGCCGCTACTTAGTTTGATAGTTAAATAAAAAAAAATATATATTTCTAAGGGGGGCACTCCATACATGTAACCGAAATTGAAATACAAAATTTCAGCAAATATCTATGTGTGGCACGTCATTCGACAGTTCTTCTAAAAACACTTCGAGGTTTCTAACAAAAAAAAATGATATAGTGAATAGTTTCGGAAATATTCGCTCCGAAAGTAGCAAAAATTGTGTCTCCCCTCCCCGCTCTATTTTCTAAACGGTAAGTTAAAAAAATATGAAAAAAATCATAAGTGCCGGGGAGATACGCTCTTTTGTTGGTGTTTTTGTTATCGTATTTTTTTTATCTGTAGCGCATTTTTTTGTATAAACGGCTGCGGAACCCTACATTGAGCATGGTCTGACATCCTCTTGGCCGGTTTTGCAACTTTATAATAATGCAGATAATTTATATTTCGTGACCTTGACGTAGAAAAAAAGACTAAATAAATTCTGTGAGCGTATCTGATCAAGATATAGTTCTTTGATTAGGTAATATAGTTTGATAAAGGACCTTTAGGCGCATATTTTTCAGTATTTATTTTTGGAGAATCACCTCTGGTTACCGAGTTATTAATTTTTATTCAGATTTTTGTTTATATTTTTTTTTCTCCTAAAAAACTTAAAAGTGCGACTTGTGACCGGTACTGAAAGATACCTCCAAATTAGGTCTATCATTGATAAAAAAATCACGTCCCATTATCCCGGCCCTTCTAGTTCTTTACACAAAAAAGTATTTGTAATAGACACGTGGGTGTTTTAGTCTTGCATTTAAAATGCATTTTTTTATCGATTTATGAAAGTTATTACAGTATAGGGAATTTTTTGAGGGCTATCAAACACTGTGAGACAGAGTCACAGCATAAGGGTATTCCTTTTTTACACTTTTTGGTACGAAACCCTAAAAAGTTACATGAATCGTTCGTTGCTACCGTGCAGGCGAGAAATATTTCAAATATCCGCGACATGCCCACGACGACAAGGCTCTGTCAGAAAGTTCGCTGAGAATTTTCGCGATTTAGTAAACCGCCAACACTAATGAAGTGTTCTCATTAAGGGGCTACCCGGAAAAATTCGGTAAATTTTACTGTCTTGTGTAATGTGATGTAAAATTATTCCTTTTGCTGCAAACCACGTAAAAAATATATATATTGTAGCTTGATATTTAGCCTACATTTTTTTCAACTGAAATGCTATATACTTAATATTTTCTTCTGTTTCCGCGATTATTACTCATTGAAATAAAACAATTTAACGGATAATATCGCGTATATTATCTCATTTTAGTTCCCGACGTTTCGGAAGCTTTCCAGCTTTCCATGGTCACGGGAGGACTGAGAAAAGATGTATGTTCCTCTGTCAAAGTTACAATTAGTGCAAACTACCCATTTTTTGAAAAAACACAAATAAAGGTGTACATACATGCCAGATGGGCCTAAGCTGTAAAGACAGTTACACATGTGCCAGAAGGGCTTAATTATTTTATTCTAATAATTTACCAAGCAGTGGGTAGTTTGCACAAATTGTAACTTTGACAGAGGAAAATACATCTTTTCTCAGTCCTCCCGTGACCATGGAAAGCTGGAAAGCTTCCGAAACGTCGGGAACTAAAATGAGATAATATACGCGATTTAATCCGTTAAATTGTTTTATTTCAATGCTATATACTTAATAAATCAAGAGAAAAAAGATTCGTAAAGTCCTTTTTCTATCTTAAATTGGTATAGACTCTACGGACTAAATCCATTAAGTGAGTAATGATGTTCACTTTAAAATTGTCAACTGGTTTTTCAATAGTTTTTAAGGAAAGTAGCAAAAACTGGTTTTTGATGTAAAAATAACAAATTTTGATGGTGTTTATCTTGGTTTCAGTGACTTTTGAAGATAAACTGAAACAGTATATTGGTAACAACTGTGGTTTCAACACATATATATATACACCACAGAAAAGTGAAGAGCTACGGATCGAAGGTTATTCGCGTATTGTAGCCCCTTAATATTTTCGTCACCATGATTATAAACCCCCTGGCCTCATTGTTCTATTTTTCACCCAAGAAATCCTTTTGCGGCGAACAAAACCCGAATAATCACCGCATTCTAGTTCTCGGGGGATTTCTAGGCTTCTTGTCATGAGCCTTTAGCGGATATAAGAGAAAACACTCATCCCCCAAAATAAATCGCACTTCTTGATAATTGTCGATAGTCGGACAGTTGCCTAATTGTGATTCAAATTCTTGATTTAATAAAACGTGAGATAGCCATATGCAATGACGAGTCTGCACACTTTTCGTGAATTGTCAAGTCACTTTATACAATTTACGGCGCTATGCCGACCAGTTAACGTTCGTTTTTGCAGATCAACTACTTATTTTTGTTTTTGCATCACGTCGGATATATACGCGGTCCACCTGTCATCCGATGTCTATGCTTTCACAGTGGATAAATATTTATGCTGGTGGGAGTGGTCTCATAATTTTGATTTTTGTACGTAATCAAATATTTCTAAGCGGCCCGATCCGATATTTATGCTGGTACAGTGTAACGATGTTTATGCCGTCCAAAAATCATCACATATTTTTACCAAGGAAACGTCGTCGCATACTTATGACCCCAATGGAGCATCATATAGTTTTGCACGGCTGTCGATAGTTATATATTTATGCTGGTGACTGCACTCCGTAACAATAATAAAGCTAGTTTAAGTATATATCTGGTACTCCTTAAATTCATTAAAACTATAAAAAGTGTTTACGCCTTTCTATTTTTGCTACTTCATCGTTTGCATGTTACATTTTTGCGTATCCTTCTGGTACGTTTTGTGAACCGGGGCAGACGCTGGTCGCAGCGATCGGCTGGGGTGATTAGGTATTAACTGTTCTTGTTCAAACTAAATTATAATGATATATATAACAAACGCGTTTAGGACGATTATGTCATATCAAATCATCACATCAAACTACACTAAAGGAATAATTAGACTTAATTCATGAGTCTCTGTACGTGTAAACATAAATTAATTAGTATATATGTCAGAAAGACATAATTAGAAGTTCATATAGTGATCTCCTTGCCGAGCCTAGGTCGATCGTATAGGTCAGTAACTAATACATTGACCAGCTAGAACAGTAATCCAATCTCTTTCTGCGATGTTTTTAATTACTGCTCTCCTGGTTAAACAAATTAGGAATTAATTAGTATTCGATTTATACGGTCTTAAGATAATCGCCGCTGGTTAGTGATATTTAATAGTCGCACTGACAGTGGCGTTCAACTTGCGGGGAGAATGGAAGGTTGTCGATCCGTACACACCTTACCGATCCGACGTGCAATTTGCGTTGCTGCAGCATTCCTGCCCTCAGCGATTGCAGTTTACCGCATAATTAGACCAGCTTTGAAACGTTGTAGCCTGTTTACTACTGTTATATTAATCGATAGCGACGGATTGTGTTTTTAATGCCTTGTTAGTACCACACACATGATATGAAAGTGGAATGGACTTTGAAAAGAATGCGGCTTCGTATAATATAATGCATAAGCGGCCCGGTAGTTTCCCACTGATTAACATTTAACCTTGAAGATTTTTTTCTGTCCGAATGAGACCACTCTCCTGTTTCTTTAAATCATGCGTTGTTACTTGACAAGTCTATTGGTTCGTTCCGGGCGTTTTTTTACCATCTTAAATGAACCGTAGGCATTATATTCTTAAATAGACAAAAAGTAGCCTTGCGTTCTTGCTATTCACGAAGCTATTTAGATATAATGTAAATCTAAAGGGCAAAGGCGTGGCGGAACCTACTCGTAAATACATCTGGGCGCAGCAGGCAACCTTTTAAGTGTTATTCAAATCCATCCCAATCTAAATTATACCCGAGTAATATAACCTCACTACGATAGAGAACGTGGCTCGCTTGACCCTAACTACGCAAGGAGTTATGTATCCCTTTTGCAAATCTTAAACATAATTTCAGACATCAATGACATCATTAACGTATTACTATCTATTTATTTGACACATCGACAAGTTTCAGTGTACCTTATGTTTACGTTTACGTATGGGAGTGTTTGACAACATTACGATTAATCGATACAAGTGTAAATTATATCCTTAACTTTTCCCTTATGCTGGCATTCGCCATCAGCCAATTAGGTACTATGGATAGCATAGCAGCACCTGTTTATACGAAACCCGCGTGGGAACCTCGGAGAGCTCCGGGCGTGTGTTGCGTAAGGCTCGGTGCTCGGTGGCGCTCGGCAACTGACATTTCGAAAACGGCTGCGGCCGCGCACCTTGTAATATTTAGCTGGCTGTTTTGTTTGTTAGATAAACATGGGCATAGACTTGGTGTTAACGAGCAAGCAAATTTAAAATCCTGTGATAGAGTTAACAATAATAACCTATTTTTTTGTGCGAATCCAGATTGCGCGTGATTCTCGCTGCAGCCTCAATCGACACCAGTACGTGTGAGCCCCGAATTCATTTTTAAACGCCCTTGATTGGTCTTCAATGTGTGTCGGGTTTGCTTTTTGCACTCGGCGAGCTGCAGCTGCATGCAGCCTTTAAGTAGGCGTTAGTATCCTGATTGGGGTAATTCATGGCAAAAAAATGCTTTCCCGGCCGGTTATCATTACATACTAATCGTTAGGTCTCTGTTCATACATATACTTTAAATTAAGTTCACAGTTATCTTTATTTACCATACTTACCACATGTAAGTTTATACCTATGAATTTACTACACAATAAATAAATGATGAAATGACTGTAACACCGTACCGTGGGTAACTTAACATGAAATAGTCATATTTCGTGCGAATTTTAAACTCCATCCTTTAGCTGCTATCATTTCTAACGTGTTAAAAATATACGATGTGTTTGTTAGTGGGCGCAGGTGAATGGCCGGCATACATTCGCTTATCAGACTTATCGCCTATCTGCCTACGGTCGGCAGCGACGTCCCGAACCACCTGTCGATTTCTACATCTCGATTTAATATACGGCGACTTCGCGGTTTACGAGAAAGTTCCGGTCTGCGGCTAATTTATGTTCAGATACACGGCGCGACTCCTGATGCCCGATAAAGCGACATTAATCGAATACCTATTACAAACAAATCCATGGAATTACAACCGCAATCGAGTCTTGGTTATTGTTTTCTCTAAATATGTAAAGAAATAGGTATCTACGAGTAAGTATTAAATACATACAAAGTGAAGTTATAAAATCTAAATAATTTTTCGATTTCACCTCACATCGAACTGGCGATTGTACATATCTGGTATGTCGTGTTCCATAACTACATTCTGTGGGATCGGAACATAATAGATTTTATCGATCCATACCCTGTGTAGTTTCTTTTCTTTGTGGGTGCCTACTAATAAGAACTCAAAACTTTGGTGATGGTGATTGATAACCCCAGTTTCAATTAATCATTACAAAGAACTATATCGCGTCCCTGCGATCGAAGAAAAAAACCGGCCAAGTGCGAGTCGGACTCGCGCATCGAGGGTTCCGTACAATCTTTATCTTAACCTAACCTACATAACTGGCCAGTTAAGTTTGTACCAAGTATCTATAACGTTGCATACAAATGAGGTGCAAACTTAACGCAACCAGATTGTTCAAAACTGATTTTAGAAAATTAAAAAAATGTATATAAAGGTATTTTTTTTTAGTAGTTGTTGTTATAGCGGCGAAAGAAATACATCATGTTTGAAAATTTCAACTGTCTAGCTATCACGGTTCATGAGATACGGCCTGGTGACAGACGGACAGACAGACGGTCGGACAGACGCATGGACAGCGGAGTTTTAGTAATAGGGTCCCGTTTTACCCTTTTGGCACGGAACCCTGAAAAACAAAAAAAACTCGAAACATCAGGCCGATAATCGCGACACGCGATGTTAATCGTTTAAAATGTTTTATTTAAAATGGTTATAATGTATACTATTATAACGCTGTAAAAATTAAATATGTGTACATAGAAGATATTTAAAAAAAAAATATTGTAATAGACTATTTTGGAGGTCACTAAAACGATTTTTTTTTTTGTATGTTTGTATGTGTCGTTGTGGCTTTATCACGCAAAATCGGCTAAACGGATTTCAACTATTTCTGGTAGCTGGGTATCTCCAGATGGTTATAGTATACTTTTAACCCGACTACACTGAAGAAAAAACGAAGGATAATGACTTTTTCTCCCCTTTCTAGTAGGAAATATGCATGAATTTGTTTTAATAAAATCTCATTCATGTACAGTACAAACTATAAAGATAGCCGAATATCTCTTTCTTACAAAACAGAGAATTTCGCATGGAGTTTATACGGTCGTAGTGTCATACTCGTATTATGTAACTGCAGTACATGTCGGATATGTATATGTCTGTCAAATCGGTGGATAATTAGTAGTTTAAAAGCCTGTACCATATCCAATTTCACTTTTGGACATCTTTTTTTCGGTATTTTCATATTTTCTTAAGAAATTTAATAACAAATCATGCCTGTATATGCCTATTGAATTACAAAGCTAAAATATAATGATGTTTTGTACTAAAGGCGCTAGTTGGCGACGTAATAATTTCTATAGACTACTGAAAAGACAGGATAACCGTTTTCTCTGACACCGAAGTCGGAAGTTCCACTTTTGGCAGATAAAAACCGCTTCTCCAATACATTTATTTTGATAAGTATTTATTTATTTATTTAAACTTTATTGCACAATTAAATTTTTTACAAATGGCGGACTTAATGCCAAAAGGCATTCTCTACCAGTCAACCATTGGGTTAAACAGAAACAGTTATATGGGTGCAGGGCCTGTAAACTGAGATAATTGAAGAGAAATATGATACACAGATATACTTATAATATACACGCACATAAACTTACACAAATACACAAAAGTATTCTAACGCATTGAAAGTGATAAATAGTGCAGAACAGAAGTCTTACCATTGCATCGAAACTTTTGAAACTGCAATACTACTAAATATTTATTTTCATATTGTGAGTTAATTATAAAGGTCTTAATGTTAAGTTACATGTGTATACATCACAATCAATCGCTATGCGGCGTACAATTGTATGTTAAAATTACATTATTAAATAATTAGCACTGAATGCAACAACATAAATTTAACAATTATAACACAATTGGGAATTATCAATCGGAGTGTATTTTGAAATACAGAACTAAGGTGATAATTTTGGAATAAGAATATGAATCAACGCAAACAACACACAATAGAAGGGTACAAAAAATCACGTTTCGTCACTTTCAAAAATACGGATACTTGACGACCTCCGAGAACCACAAATTGATATTCCAAAGCGTTATTACGTTGAATTATCATGTATTTTTCTGCCTTGAGTAATTGAGTGTAATCGAAGCGTTCTAATTGTGCCTCGAGCTGCACCGAAGAATCGATAAGTAAACTGGTTCTTTTATCGTTACAGGTATGTTTCTACTTATGGCTGCTTGAATTTATTTGATATCAAGTAAGTTTATGATATTTCATTTGATAACTTAGTTATGTTATGACTGCTAGCGAAATAATAGCTTTTCTCCGGTTTCTAGCCTACACGAATGAAGCAGGTAAGTTTTCTTTATTTTACTACGTAAGATCATACACTTATTATTCAACAAAGGCCATACCCAGTTTGTATGGATCAATGTCATGATTAGCATTTGTCTTGTTTCGGACTTCGACTGCAAAGAAGTCGACTTCTATGCCTGCACACCTTGGCTTTGGCGGATAAGGCGATGCCCTCGTTCGGTGAGGTGGCAACCTTCTAGCTACTGCAAGCGTTCTAGAGCATACCCTAACTAATCAAAAGCCTTGCTCATTATGTGAATAGGTATCATCCACCACGCTCCCGAGTACGTTAGTATTGCAACATTTTATACATTCTCTACATACGGCCAAGGACATTCGCGGATGGCGCATGACATTGTTTATTGTTTCTGCCTTCACTTGTTTTGTTACCAAAGAATGACATGTCATGAATGTGTTGTGTCGCATAAAAAGCTTCCAAACAATTGGGAACCTACGATGGAGTAATTGGCGATTGTTTTGCTAGAATGGGATATTAACACATTGTAAAAGGTTTCGTACAAAACCCTCGGATTGCTCTAACTATATATTTATTTTTTTATTCTATTTTTGTTTTCTTAGTCAAAACCTGAATATAGGTAGACGGTATTTTGAAGTAATTTTTCACTATTTTATGAAATCGAGTTTACTCTCACTCGCGCAAACAGACGAATATAATATATCTCCACTTGAAAGTAGTTTTACTCTACGGTGGCTACTGACCAGTTCTCTTTCTCTAGAAATAGTGTTCGTACCTACCTATGTTTGCAATGTTCAGTCGCTTTCTGGATTCCAATTCAACTGTGCAATTCTATACTAAGAAGACATTGTTCTATTATTTAGATGAAGGCATGGCGTTTGCATGCGCAATTGCGATCTTGGCTAATATGCGTGGCATAATTGTGATTTGTATTATAGTATGCAGTAAGCCTGCCTTTCACCCTCTGCCGTTTGCTGTGGAGTCACCCCGCTTGATTATACAGTCAGCTGCAAAAAGATATACACGATAAGTCCGTTCAAAAATATCTACTCTCGACCCTATTGACGGGTAACAGGGCCCAGGGAAGATGTTTTTGAACGGACTAATAGTGTATATCTTTTTGTAGCTGACACTATTGTATAGAGGTACATGTAATATCGATCAATGTTAAATGTTGACTCAAAATACACTGGCCAGTTTGGATAAAACATAGTTGTTATTATGATGTGCAGAGGTTGTCACGTGCCAGCAATGTCATTTTGTCACGCGAGACCTTCGCGGTCACTCCAATTTGTTGAATCGACTGGCAGGCTATTCATGTGACAGTACTTTATTGGATTTATAAAGAGATTTTTTTTATTACAAATGTCACTTGATGGGGTATCCACGTCTATCTCTAGTTTACCTATGCATTGAAACGGTTAGCGATTTTAGGCAGTATTTATGTGTCATTGATCCTTAAAACAAAGAATTTTAATTTTCATTCTACTAATTTAGTTAGGTACTTTATAGTTGTTAGATTAAAACATGCAGGTAACTTTAAATATGCATTTTATTCATATAAATGTTGAAAATTGAAGTTGCAAGTCACAGAGTAGCTAGTTACTAAAATTACACTTTTAGATTCAGATCAAGGACCATTAAAAAAGCTGTTTCCCGATATTTACAACGCCATCCATTACAATTATTAAACTTTGCAAGCGTGAGACTGCAGTGCTCCCGACAATTCTAACTTCGGAGTCGTCAAACGCGTCCGAAGGGGGCTACCTTGTTCTTCGCCATTACCAAGGGCTCATCGACCGCTCCGGCAGAGCTGACTATCCTTAAGAAGACAGCCGCTGCGTGCCCACGCTCAGAAGCGTCACAAAACCCGGGTATTTCTGCATTTTCCAGCAGGCCACAATTTACGCTGCAGTTCGACCTGGTTAATCTCGGGGAGCGTAGAGAAGAAGGCTTCCCTATTGCCCCACAAGTCCTCGGAGAGCTGATCATCCCAATGGCGGCGGAGTTGAGTTAAATGGCTGGCACAAAATCGTAGGATATGCAAATTATCTAGCTCTCCTGGGACAATGTGATAATGATGTGCGAGCGATGGCAAGAACTCTGGATGAAGGAAAGAAGGTGGGTCTTCGAATCAGCCTTGACAAGACGGAATATTTCCATATGCGAAGATACAGGGTTTCGGCGTCCAGCAGAAAGGACTTAACAGTAGATGGGACTAAAGGGATGGCAAAGTTTAAGTACCTTGGATGCACAGTGATAGATACCAACCAGAGGCAAGAGGAAATTGATATCCGGATCCAGAACGCCCTAAGATGTTCAGCAGCCCTTCAAAATAAACTTTTAAACAAAAAAATAAAACCGACTCCAAAAAAAACTAAAAAGTAAAAAATAACGCCATAATTCAGTTTCTTCAAATTACTTACAAGTAACCGTTTGTATACTCAATCTATACAGTATATACAATTAATCTTATTTTGGCGTCGGTGCCATATAAAGAATGTGTAAAATATTGAAAATTGACGATTTTGGTAAGTTGTGACACGATGGCACCGACTCCAAAATAACATTAATTGTGTATACTGTATAGATTGAGTATTCAAACGGTTACTTGTAAGTAATTTGAAGAAACTGAATTATGGCGTTATTTTTTTACTTTTTAGTTTTTTTGGAGTCGATTTTACTTTTTTGTTAAAAAGTTTATTTATTTTACACTTTTTAGTTAATCGTTACTTAAAAGTGTATCTCGTGACGATTCGAACAAGCCCAAACACGGCTAGGATACATTATTTTATTACATAGATCTGGTGCCTACCTTCCGGCTCCATCATCAAATCAATTCATTTTCATCAGGAATTTGTGACTATGAAGTTGCTTAGCTAAATTAATCAAGATATTTTGTCGCCACCCGTAAATCATTTATCATTGAGGAGTGCCGATGGCATTCTGTGGTCTTCTGCATCAGTTCCACTTCACCAATTTACACTATCTGAATGCAAATGCTTATTATGTTTCTTATAATACCAAAATCGCTATATGTATGCTTACAATATTTGAGGAGTTCCTTCAATTCCTCATGGATTCCATCATCAGATCTTCACCAAAATTAAATGGGACCAACTAGAAAGTACCTTCTATAAAACAAAAAAAAAATTTTTTGAAATCGGGTAAATAGTCTTTGAGTAAAATCGGTGAACATCCATAAAAAAAAAACATTCCGTCGAATTGAGAACCTCCTCCTTTTTTTGGAAGTCGGTTAATAAAATACTAACGTCCAAGCTTATCAGCTGAAGAACCAAGAGCAAAGTTTACAAGACTGTTATAAGACCGAGTAGGATGGCCTAGTAGAAGTAGTACCTTATCCTTTATAAAAATACAGTCCTTGATTTTTATAGATGGTTTTTGCTTTTCACTTATAATTCTTATTTAACTGATAATTTTCAATTTATCACTCATGTACATTTTCATGTAAATTGAGGCTTAATAAATTAGTTTTATATTTATTAATCCCCTCTGAAAAATAATTATTGAAAGTTCGTATTATAAATAAAAACATCTAAATAAAATAAAAATACTAACGTGTACTTACGCTTTGTTTTGATTGTATAGGTAACGGTCCATATCCTATTTTTTTACCTTTCAATTTGCCCTTACCAGGATTTCAACCCAGGACCTCAGCTTCGCAGCAACGTTACTCCCACTGAGCCAAACTAGTCGTTAAAATAATTGATCTCGAAATGTACACAAGTAATGCTTCATTGTATTATTTACTATGTTGATTTTGGTGTTAATTTTGACTATTGATTTTATGTAATATAACTGTGTGTGGAAAAAGTAACTTTTACGTTATGTTTTGTTAGCAAAATTCGATTATATTTCCCCACTAGCTTCTGCCCGCAACTTCGTCCGCCTTAAATTCGTTTATCGCGGATAAGGGTATTTTTCCGGGATAAAAAGTAGCCTATGTCCTTCCCTGGGACTCAAAGTATCCATACCAAATAACATCAAAATCGGTTCAGCGGTTTAAGCGTGAAGAGGTAACAGACAGACAGGCACACACACTTTCGCATTTATAATATTAGTATGGATTTACTATATTTATGTGAGTTTTATTGACAATAAATGAATATTCGTTTTTTCTTCGTTTTATCCGTATATCCGGATATGGAACAAAAACTATATTCGAAATATCCGAAATACATCTTAGACTGGTCTATACTGCACGCCAAGGACCGATGACATGTGTTGTCGACGTTCTTGATGAGGTGCGGATCCCACTGGTGCTCCTCACAGATATAGATATACACTAGATCACGCAAATGCATCTACTTCGCGTGTCAGAGCTCGGAGAAGGTGTCCGAGCCGGCCATCGCTACTGACATTCCGCGCGCGTCTGTTGTGCTAGCCGGTTGTCCGTGAATATTAAGAAAATGCCTTTTTGCATGGTACTAAAGTGCAATAGCCCAAACATTTTGAGCACCCAAACGCAAGGATATGTTTCCTATCACACGTAAGTTATTTTCAAATTATATTACGCGTAAATTCATTTTAAATCTATTTTTTAAGTATTCCGAGGTGTGATTCCACGATTGTACCTAAGTAACTATAGATTATCGGTAATACATTGCGGCGTTTGCTTTGAGCGTTTAATCTGACTTTGTGTGTTAAGAGACGATGAATATCAGAACAAGCGATACTGTCGCGCATGGTTTCGAGTTCGTGGTACAAGGGAACTTATCATTCGTCTGTCAAATTTAGCAACTAATGTTGTTCGTTCTACAACATATTTTGATAATCGATTTTAATCGATATCGGACAGACGAATGATATTAACCATTTTAAAAAAGGCCAATTTAATAGTTATTGATAAAAACAAGCTCATAATATGTCCTTATTTTACAAGACAGCTTTTAAAAAAGGAGGGTAATATCTTCGGGTAGAGAGTTCATGTATGTGATGCTTAAGAAACACTTACTTATTTTTAGTTTCCCACATGATCCTATCACAAAAGAAAAATGGATTGCGTTGCGGCCACGGGACGGAAAGACTGGTTCCCGACTACTGGTTCTCAAGAAATCTTGTGAACTATATAGAATTTTTATTTCATGCCAGTTTTTCAAAAATTAAAAAATGGAGTCGCTTTGGAGTCAGAAAATTTAAAAAATTACAATATTCAACCATTTCAAAACAAAGTGAGGTCTAAAGCTCACTGAGCTAATAGTATAGTTTTATTTTTAAAATGTAATTCGACTATCCTTTATTTAATAATTCCGTTTAATATCATTCGTCTGTCTATATCATTCGTCTGTCAGAAAATCGATGTCATTCAATTTGACGTGTTTCAATTTAAATATCAACGAATGTATTTTATTAAACTTACTTGAGATTATGCAGATGTATCCAAAAGCGTCACACTTGCTTGATTTCAATGCGCGACAAAGTCACAACTCGCGCGGGACCATCCACTACAAAGACTAACCGCTGACTGAGCCTGGCACACACACGTAATTTTTGTTCGGTTTCCGAACGGAATGACGTCAAAAAGTGTCTCTGTCTCTGTTTGTCATATGGAAACAGTACCGAAATTCCGTGCATCTGCGGCCAGGCTGAATCGAGTCGAGCCGAACGGCGCGTGCGGCGGCGGCGTGGCCTTTGAATCGATTTTGCGCGGACAACGGGGAATTCACATCACTAAATCGCCCTTGTGACGTCACAGTAGGTAGTAAAAAAGTTACACGGTTGGTTTTCATACAGATTGAGGTGTTTAAGTTATCTAGTGTATATCTCTATCTGTGGTGCTCCTCATGAAGGCCCACCAAGAGTGCCGGTGAGTTAGATAACCATTTTAGCAACTCATAGCCACCAGTCCGCAAGAGCTCAACCAACTCGTCTCGTATGTCAAGCCTCTTCGACACTGTTTGCCCCTGTGCACACGTCATCAGCAAAGAGGTCCCAGTCCAAAATGACGGACGCTCGAGTTTGCCAATTCCAACAAAGTAAGAATCTCAATGCGCGTACAACCGTACGCGTTCGTGTTAAGCTCGTACTAAGCATCGGATCACGTGGGCTTTCACGCCACAATATCAGGTGATACCGATGGCCATCAAGATGGATTCCTTTCTGCACATCATCCGGATGTCGGCAACAAAGATAACCTGATATAGTGATCCTTGTATAGCTTAGGATCGTCATTCAAATATTGGTTCAAGGACGCCGCGGTCGAGGTAGCAGCGAAAAAAAAACACGAATTTTAGATTCCGGTGACTTCAAAACTGCATAGTAGGGGATGAAGTAGTGTTCCAAAGTACCCTAATCCATGCGAGTCACTGACATGTGTCCCAACTCCTTGTAATCCGTCATGAAGTCCACATACTTCTGCCGGAAGAGCGGGTGTCTATGCATGCGGCTTTCCATTGAAACCAGCCGCTTCCTCGCCAACATGCGAGAAGGCCATCCAAGGGGTGGTCGATGGGTAAGTAGGGGAAGTCAGTTATGAACCGACCCGAGCGGAGTCGACCAGTATTATTCTGGCAGAACAATTCGGACTCCACTTGCTTCTTGCTCATCCGTGACGCGGTAGGCGGTTCTTCAATTTCCCAGGCAGCGAGCAAGTTGATATCACATCCTGCATCTGCCTTTCGGCGGAGTAGTGTTTGGTTGGTTTGTCGGGCTGAGTCTGCCTTTCGGCGGAGTCTACCTGACTAACCAGTGACCGTGGGTACTGTCGCAATCTCGGTAGGGTCTGGTGGCATGTCGTGCAGTTTTCCCGTAGTGCCGAAGAAACGGATATAGGCGTTTTCTAGCTTGTAGCATACTCTACGGCCCCTCGCGAGAATCCCGGGAATCTGATCAGCCGATATACCCAGCACCAACAAGGTACCCGGAGGGTTTCCTTCATGGCGCTCGATATGGTAAAGCGACCATCTGCCGACCTGATACCATTGTTCTGGTTCAAGATGCATTGTATCAACTTGACGTCGTCTCAATAATTTGTCAGCGCGACCGCGGACTTCACCCTTCAGGGGATGTCCGTCTGGCGCCTTACCCCTAACACAGTCCCAGGAATTGGTGACTCTACTTAGAGTACAATGTTTTTGAGCCACTACGTTTTTTGCGTCCTCCACTGAGCACTCCTCCGCTGCGGAAAGGCTTTCCACGGAAGGAGGGCCAGTACGGGACGAAGTTGGGGCTATCTGGATCGATAGAAACGTCCTCAATGCTGGCATCCAGCGTGCCTTTGATGCCTTCCACTTGGTTGGCGGTTACGTCGGTGAAAGGCTCCGTCATCACTGCGACAAAAATGGGCGATTGTGTGTCGTCGAGGTAAGGACACTTGGAGGTGGGAGCTTTGCCCTGGCCACCTCGTTTTTTGGACTCAAGTTTCCCTTTCCTCCCTCTGCCGCCGCGGTTTCTGTTGTGTGGCGCGTCAGAGTTCTCCTTTGCACCCAGCTGGCTGGGCTGGGCGGTACTTGGGCTTCGCGCTTACTCCGGCGGCGGGGGCCGTTGCCTGTAGTTGTCTGTTGGGCGCCACGTTTGTTCGCGCGTTTGTTGCGCAGATCTGAGGGAGTGCGCTTCCGTTTACTGATCTACTATTGCTGTTTACGGGCTACAGATAGACCGGGATGGCTGGAGGTCGTTGGTTTTGTGCAGGGCGCTTCCGTGGAAGCTGCGTTGATTTGGATGTACATCCAGTTGGGTTGTCTTGTTACTCTTTTTATCCATGTTGTTTAAAGTTTTTGCTTCATGTTCCATGGCGTCCCAACCTCCTGGGAGCCCGCAGATGGGGATGCTCATTCGAGCATTAGGACCTACTACGAAGAGTATAGGGCCCAGGATCTGCGATGCAGCGAGCCCGTACGGTGCGAAGACTACTAAAGCTGTCAGACCGAGCCTTTGGTCCGTACTGGCTGTAGACTCCGCGCTCCACCGGCTGCGCACCTCATGATCCGGTAACCCTCGCCAGTTACCCTTAGGGGGCGCCGTTACCGGTTACCTAGGGTTGGCTACTCCCTAAGGCTGTCGTTTCGGATGGAATGCCGGATCGAAGAGGGTGTGTTGCTCCCACAGGTAACAACAACCCGACCTATGGTAAGCTCAACCCCCCAGGACGCCATTATTCCCCCTACGATACTCAACTACACACGAATCAAAGAGTGGAAAGGAAAGGTGGGCTCTGCTCTGTCCTCGAGGAAGAGGCCGGTCTGACACGCCCGCAGGTCATGACCTGCTTAGTCCTTTTTACTGCGTTGGCTGCAAGGTCGCTGGTGAAGCCTCTTCAGATAAAACTTCGGTAGTTGCCAGTGAGACTCCTTATTGAGAGCTACTCACTGTTGCCCAGGGTATGCTGATGATTATGGATTGACATTCTGCATGGACGGATCCATGGGGACTGCCCATACCGCCGCATGCGGGCGGGGAGGTGACCTACGCATACCCCTTAGACATTTGATCCTTACGAAAAACAGAATCGGTTGTCGCCTTAAAAAAACCCAATTAACGTCATCATCCCAATTATTAAAATTATACTCTCTCTCTAATCGGTCCCTCATTACTGAGGATCGTGGTTAAAATTAAAATTATACACTCATGTTTATACTTATTAAAAATGACATAATTACACTCCGATGTTGCACCATTAACATTTTAATTGAAAATTTGTGGCCCAAAAAAAAACATTATACATATGTAAAACTCTTTGGAAGCTTTCATTGAATAGTTTCTTTTCCTCCTTCTCAATCAAATGAACACAGCCGTGTTCACTGTATAAGTGTAAGTGCGTTCTGTTTTATTTACATTATCACAGAATAGATAATAGTACAAGTACAGAAGGCTCACTACTTTGATCTTTACAAAAGCCGCTTTTTTCTTAGCAAAAACATTATGATATGATTTATGGCCCTCTGACGTCGTCGACTCCAGCGCAAGCCAAAGGGAACGTTAAGGCTGTGTACAAACGGTGAATATGAATTGGCTCACTCGCCGCGTCGCCGACAGTGACGGCTGTCAACGACTAAAAATAAAATAATAATGTATCGCCCATTTATTTCTTGCATTCAATATAGAGAGCAATAAATGTATATACATAATGAAATAATGTATGAAGAATATTCTTTTTATTTATCTCTAAAATAATAAAAAGACAACAGACAGACAGACAGACGGACGCGACAGAGGACGTCGTTTTATAATATTTAGTGATTTAAACGGTTGTTAATACATAGATATAAAATACATACTAAAGCCTTCCTGAAGAATTGAGTTGCACGTTAGTGAAAACCGCATCAAAATCGGCCGTGTAGTTTCCGAGTTTATCGCGAACATAAATACAGATAGACAGACGCGACGGGAGACTTTGTTTTATAATATTTAGTGATTTGAGGTTTTCGAGCAAGCAACATATTATGAATACTTCGAATATACTATGAATAAGTCGTCAATAGGTTACTATAGTGTGCATTAAAAATAACATTGAGTTTTATTATTATAAACAAAGATCAGAAACAAATGACAAAATTCGTCGACTGCTGGTGTGGACGATTAGCTCAGATGGTAGAGCGTGCTGCCCCGGTCTGGCTCAAGGCACTGGTTCAAGTCCAGTATCGTCGAAAAATTTTTTCATTTGTTTCTGATCTTTGTTTATAATAATAACGCTAGTGGAGTGATCCACTAATAAATTGCAAAAATTGTGATTATTATCATGATATTTGTAAAACAAAAAGAACATTGAGTTTGTTTGAAAAAATAAAAAATATATATATTTATATAAATCTTGGAAGTTGTTGAACAAATGTTAATTCTCTTATAGAGTAGACTCGACTCCTGGGAGTTAAAGTTTATGGTCAGAGGCAACCGGGAACTAGTGAAAACTCTATCAAAACCTGTTTAGTAGTTTAGGAGAAGAAAGCGCACACTTACCTACTGGATATGCGGAAAGTAATTTGTATTTAGAGATAATCGAATACCATTTACTGATTTTGTAACGTGAACATGATAATTTATTATAAACATTGATAGAAACGTGAAGGAAATATATTATTTAAGCAAAATAACTAAATAAATGTGGAACGCTGCTATTATACCATGTTGCCAGCTTGCTTGAGCAGCTTGTTTTGAAAGTGCTGGTAGGACCTAATGGGTTGGCTTAAAGTAATGAGAATTTTTATTTTCAAAGATATAGATGTAAACTCAACTGCTACAGGTCTTTGTATTTTATTATGGTAAATTCAATCGTATTTTATGTTTTAAGTAAATATTACAATATAGCAAAAGGCCCCGCATCTTCGATCTTCCGTAGCTTGCTTTTCACCGTTCGCATCATACTTTGGACGACATTCCAGTCATTTTTTTTTTATTGACTTTGTATCCTTCGTCTCAATTGTTGCGGTGATTTTGCTTCCCACCCATCACTATACACGTGTCTACTCAAGATTGCCCAAAAATATTCGATCGGTCTAGCTTTAGGGACGTTTGCTAGGGTTGGCGTCCTTTGGTACGAAATGTACGCCATGGCCTTTCAACCAGTTCTTTGTGCTCGTAGCATAGTGAGAGCTAGCTAGATCGGGCCAAAAGATGTATTTACCATCAGAATGGTGCTTATTAACAAATTGGCGAACGATGGGCAAGCACTCACGTTGATACACTTCAGCGTTTATTGCTGGACCCGACGAGTCTCTGATCACTGCCCTCGAAATCCCTTTTTCCGAAATCACGACCCAGACGAGGATTTTTTTCTCAAACTTAAGTTTGCATTTAAACTTTACATTTTCAGGAACGCATTTTTTATTGGCTGTGTAATACCCGTCGTTTCGAGGCATGTTATCATTGGTGACTGTAAAGTATTTTTCGTCATCCATAACTATTGAAGTGCTTTCACTTAAGTACTTTCGCCGCAAATTTCTGCATTTTTTTGGGATTTCCTCGAGTTGTTTTTCGGTGTACTTTGGTGCTTTTTCTCTCTTGAAATATTCGATGTTGTATTTTTTCAAAATATTTCTGATACAGCCACGGGAAACCTTATATTTCACGGCTAATTTATTTTGCGACACGCCAACCTTGTTTTGTGCAAATTTAGCCACTTTTTTTTTATTTGATGCATTAATGATAGGAGGTCTACCAGTTTTTGGTAAATCCTTAGTGCCAACACCAAGTTCCCATCGTTTGATCAAACGGTAAATAATCGAAATGGGAACTTTTTCATTTTTGAAGTGAGCGATTACGTCTGATTTTTTCCTTTGTCCAAGCAGCCGATAGACACGTTCACGAAGAACTTGCCTTACAGACATTTTTTTACTAAATATGATAATTATTCGGATGATATTTAGAGCAACAGACGTTTTTGACAGATATTGGTGGAATTGTTTCTTTATTATGTTTTTTTTTCATGCTGCCAGTCTTATTTAAAAACATTCTCATTACTTTAAGCCAACCCGTTACCTGCATACGAATTGTTGTATTAGTAAGTAGGTATCTATACCATGTATACCTACCTACTTACTACACTAGAATCTAAATACCCAAATGTCAGCAAAAAAATCGATTCTAAATTACATAAAATTGTTCTGAGTGTAACCTACTTGATTAATCCAGTGTTAAATATGGAAGTAGTTACCTATATTTTTTTTTTATTATCATACAGATACTACCTAGTATTTATTATGTTCATTTACATTTCTCCCGACACATCACAAGAAAGAAAAACGAGTGATTTAAATTTCTGTCATTGTTCCTGCAACCCGCTGCGATACAATATTTTTTAGTCTTATCTATATTTAATCATTTAAGCACAAGTTATCTCATAATCTTCCCAAATAGTCCGTTTTTATGCATTAAATACACGAATGCGACACGCTCACTTGCAACGTAAATCCAGAAAGCGAGAGCGTCTAGCGTGCGCGAGCGTTCCGAGGCAGAACGTGGCAGCCACTTAATAGGCCCCTCTGAAAGGGGCCGCCGGCATGTACTTGTAGCGACGAACGTAAATCGCGGAGTGAGCCCCGCCTGACATTATCAAGAAGTTAAATTTATTTTGATATCGCGTGAATTGATAGCAAGCTCAAAATTTTATAAAATAACTCGCTCTGTTTAGAGAAGATAAGCGTACTGTCAATCCACAATTGATGGCTAACGATATTTGCATAAAAAATATGAACACAATGGGGTTATAGTGCAAACCGAACACGCGTGCGATGATGAAACTACCTTGAATACGCCATTGTAACGCAAATAAAAACAGTTGATTGACTGGCTGCAAAACAGAACTGAAACTTACACAGCGAGATTGACAGCTGAATTAGATACTCCATAAAATGATAATCCAAATTGCAATAGCAAGGCTAATTTGATGGTCGAGAACTAGTCGAAACCTTTTATAAAAATGCAAAAGAACCACGCGGAGAAGTGTCTCCTTATGAAATAATAATTGCACGGACAACAGAATGAACTTAAACGTTCACCCTCGTTGACCCCCGTAAGGTTTTATAATTTAATAATTCTTTGTCCCCGAACGAGGCGAGTCTTTTTTTCTACTGCGTGCAAACAATAGAGGAAAATAACCACACAAAAATCCCCATAGACTTGTTTCCTTGTTAGTTATATATTCTTATTACTTCTCTTCGTGTTGTGAATGTAGCATACATTCATAACTAGCTTTTGTCCGCGTCTTCGTCCGCCTTAAATTCGTTTATCGCGGATAAGGGTATTTTTCTGGGATAATGCCTATGGCCTTCCCCTGGACTCAAACTATCTCCATACCAAATTTCGTCCAAATCGGTTCAGCGGTTTAAGCGTGAAGAGGTAACAGACAGACAGACAGACACACTTTCGCATTTATTATATTAAAGTATGGACTACAAAGCTACAAATGTGGTCTATGGTGATGAAATGACAAAAACTTCACGATGACGAATTTCACCGTGCTCCGCTAGTTATTTATGGCTGATTACGCCAGTCTATGTCGACACACGCAATATTAACCGTTAAACAGCCATTAACGCTAACAGAATGGTACAAATGGCATGGTGAAATTTTGTCTCAATCTGCGTTAGAAACGAAATCTGTGCGAATAAGTGTTGTACTTTGTCAATTAATCCTTATTTATATTAAGTATTATATTGGAAAAAGGTATTTTGGTGTTTCTTCCCGTAAAGACGTTAAATTCAGGGGTGAAGATTTTTGTGAAATTAACTATAGCCGTGTCATGTTTGGTGTTTTTTACTGTAATTGGCATATGAAACAAATAAGCAAAATAACATTGCGATGACATGTCAAATTAAATTACATTTTTACTTAGGTTTTCCCCTAAATCCAAATTCATTGGCGTGACGGTTTCGTAAAGTTGTTAAATACAATAAATAAAAGCAATTTATTCTATAAGTAGGCTACATCAGCAATTCGGCACACCATGTTAGGCACCAAAAAATTAATTGAAATTAAATTTTTAGTGTTTATATATTATATACTAGCTTCTGCCCGCGACTTCGTCCGCCTTAAATTCGTTTATCGCGGATAAGGGTATTTTTCTGGGATAAAAAGTAGCCTATTTCCTTTCCCGGGACTCAAACTATCTCCACACCAAATTTCATCAAAATCGATTCAGCGGTTTAAGCGTGAAGAGGTACTGTTATCTACAGACAGACAGACAGACACACTTTCGCATTTATAATATTAGTATGGATCTACGTATGTAAGATAAATTGTGGAATATTGACTTATTACACGCAAACCCGATACTGAGGATTCCAATGAATAATAATTTTATACTTATTCTATTTATCGATAAACCCATAAGTCTTTGGTGTGTTAAGTGTTTATAGTGAAACATTCGCATAATTTACAACAGCAGTACCTAGATAAATCCTATTACGGAATTATTGATCTTGCACTTTGAATGTGAAGGCTACTGTAGGAAACTTAAACAGTTTCAAGGGCATAAATATGCTAAGTTGCACTTGCATGTCATTGTTGTGATGACAAGTAATTAATATAATACACCAAATCGACCTAGATCCAAACTACGAGGGGTGAACCAAAAGAAATGATAATCTGTATGAAATCAATGGTAAAAAAATATATATTTTTCAACCTTGTCTCTTGGCAAGTCTACACATTTACACTATCACGTCTCTAGAAAACGAATTCCTTAAAAAAAAAACTCTTTCTGAACCTTTTTAAAACTGCCTCCACAGCAGCTGTTAGGTACCTAGCTATCATCAAAAAATGTATTTCCTCTAAGATCTTCCTTCAGCATTGGAAATGATAAAAGTCGCTGGGGGCTAGATCTGGCGAATATGGGGGAGTGCCCCAGCGATTCGAACCCTGCATCACGGATGGCAGTCTTGGCAACACCGGCCTCCTGAGTGGGTGCATTGTCCTGGTGAAACAGGACACCAGCTCGAAGTGTACCCCGCCCGTTTTCTTTGATTCTTAGTCTCAACCTGCGTATTTCTCAATCATGGTTATAAACCGACGCAAAAATGATTCGGGATCATTATTCAATTGTTTTTTTTTTCGTCCGTTAACATTGTAGGCACCCAACGAGTAGAGACTTTTTTCATCAGTTAAGATCCTTGCATGACATACGCGATCCCCATGAGCTCACCTAGATGCCTGAGTTGTATTTGCATGACACTAAAACTGCGTGAAAATATGCGCATGTGAGCACAATTTATTGTCACATCTAACCAAGACCCGAATTCGCGGAAAAGCAAAGTAACTATAATCCATTAATCTAATATGGATTTCCGCAAAGTAACGCCTCAATCTATCAATTACTCGCTCTCACCTGTTTTTTTTTTAATTTTTGCGTCATTATTCCGAGCACTGATGAAAATTAAACTCTCTGACACATACATATTTTTTAAATATATATATATACATATTTATTTAATCTTTATTGCACAAAAGAAAATTTATCGTACAAAAGGCGAACTTAATGCCATAAGTCAATCTCTGCCAGTCCACCTTAGGACAAAGAAGACATATATATACATATATATATTTATATATATATATTATTTTTCTGAGGAGTCGTACTTACGGCCAGTAATGCAACATATATTTATTTCTATTCTATACACCAAGTATTCAGTTACCTGGGTACCTAGCGCTGATGTACATATTTATATAGAATAAATATATAATACTTACCTAAAAATCGCCCAAGACTCTGGAGCAAACGTTCGTGCTCATCACGCAGTCACTTGCCCTGGGCGGGATTGGAACACGGGACCGCCAGGTCGTTAAGCCGTTGCGCAACCAACTTCGCCAAATGTGTCGTCAAAATACAATAATATATTGGTAATCAAGAGTACAATAATACATTTTGCAGCTACTAGGCTTTCGACTCAATATTATATTTCGAGGTGTCTTGAGTTAAAATACACGCTCTCAAGGAGAACATGTAGCCGCGAATGCCTTTGATGTTTCGGAAAATGTTTTCTGTATAACCTACAAATAATCGATGTACTTTAAATCGGCCAAGCTGTACTCAGTGCCTTTCAATCGAGTGTACGATCAAACTTGGGAATTTGAGCCGACTTTAACTTGAAAATCCTTCGTTACATTTCTGGTTTCTCTACTGTACTTTTTTCTGTCATTAATTAGGTCACCAATACTAATATAAATAAAGGCATTCATTATTAAGGCCAAGTAAAAGTCTAGTCTATTACCCATTGAAGTATTTTTTAACCGTGTTATACCTAGTGTCGCCAAAAAAATATTTAATTTTTTTTTTCATTTAAAACGCTATCCTTATGCCACAAAAAAAGTTTAATAGTCCACGTCCGGTGCGTCCCAATCAAACATTAACTCTAATATATGGTTACCAACTTAACAAAAAAAATACTTTACACAATCAACATAATAAACATAAAATAAAAATAAAATAAAATATTTTGTGACAAATCTTATAATCCAACATTATTTATCAATTATCACCTATTTCCTCCCCTGTTCTTGATACTACAACATATACTGGTAATTATGTTATTGAAAAATAAATAGTTTTCATCACTTACAAGCGGACGCTGACGCTGACGCGCGGAATTTTCTTTTCATTTATATTTGATTGAATAGTGCCTAGTCGTAAAAAATGAATTTTATACACCGTTGTATAATTAAGTCGAGAAATTCTCGCATGTTTAATCCTTCTTAGAGAACGGTTGCATAAAATGCTATTTAGATACGACGCTATTGGCCGTAAAGGCAGTAGCAGTGCTGTGCCTCCCTTAAGTAAAGATGTTTGCTTAGGATAAAAAGCTTTTACAACATTACAGAAGATTTTAATAATACTAATATAATGAAATGGGCTTATATTGAATTAGATTAATGGATTACAGTTGCTTTGCTTTCCCGCGAAATAGTGTAAGAAAACTTTTCTCAAGTGGACGCCGGACCGTCAACATCTCCTGATGATCGTCGAGTGCCGAGGAATATATCGTGTGGTGGTAGAGTTGCATTTGCATGCTTATTTTTTGCGGGAACTGCATGAAAATATGCGCATATGAACACAATTTATTGTCACATCTAACCATGACACTATTTCGCGGAAAAGCTAAGTAACTATAATCCATTAAAGTAATTTGGAATTTCGCAAAATAACGCCTGAATACATCAATTATTAACATTGAATTCTTATTTTTTTTTTCTGTATTCTTGACTGTTATGTAATAGCTATGGTGTGTTATTGCCTGACAATGCAATGGTCCAACTTCCATGCATTACTCAATAATTTGGTTAGAATTTCTTTATTTTGTCTCATCTTTGACGACCGGTTTGGCTCAGTGGGAGTAACGTTGCCTGCGAAGCTGAGGTCCTGGGTTCAAATCCCGGTAAGGGCATATATTTGTGTGATGAGCAAAAATATTTGTTCCTGAGTCTTGGATGTTTTCTATGTATATAAGTAATATATCTATTAAATATATCGTCGTCTTGTACCCATAACACAAGCCTTATTGAGCTTACCATGGGGCTAGTTCGATTTGTGTAAAATTATCGCTTAATATTTATTTATTTATATTTATTATTTATTTGACATTCTCATGAGTTATGTGTAATTGTGTTGTAAATTTATTCATTATTTTGGAATTAAGATTGAGCTTTAAATATTCGCATGCCAAGATAGTGGTGAATTGTACTGAGCTGTATTGTCAAATTATATCTGTCATCTACAATGTAATAACCATGATTCTGTCATTTAAATACCTCACTATGACTATGACCAAACATACATAGAAAACTGAAGTAAGTAAGTATGTTTTAGTAGTTCAAAACTATTAACAAGGGCAATTTTATTTTAGGAAATATACTGCATACCGCGTTAGAAATTCTTTTACCTCCGCTGAATATATTTTTTTTTATAATATTTCGAAAATTAGATATATTCCTCAAATACTGCTTCATTCAAATATTCTCTTCTTCTCTTACACTCGAAGGGCGAAAAGAGCGACATTTCCAATTATCGGCTAATTAGCCTAGTCTTATGTTATGTCTGTATCCAAACCCGCATTGCTGGGCAGCTTGACCGACACCAACCACCAAATCAGGCTGCCTTTCGCCCTGGGTTCTCAGCTACCAACCACCTCCATACACTCAACAATATAGTCGAAAAATTTACGGAATTCAACAAACACTCCTTCATATGTAGCTATTGCAGACTATACACCAAACCATTTCACGCATTCCGCCATAATAACCGCAGTACAAAACTAGCACTTTGATCCGATCTACATTAATCTTATCAAAACTATATACAGCAGAAGTTAAACTTCAGTCTTCCGGCCAGTCGTTCGACACCCGAAGTGGCGTTAAACAGGGTGATCCGCTATACCCGAAATCATTCACAAGCACACTTGAAGAAGGTTCCAGGTTTCCTGGGAGGTTTTAGTGCATTATTTTTAAGTGGGTTTTATTTTTTGTTTAAAAGTTAATTTGTTTCACACTTTTTAGTTAATCGTTACATAGAAGACCAAACACGGATAAAATACCTACATTATTTTATTACGAAGATTCGGTGCTTACCTTCCAGCTCTATCATCAGTTCGATCCGATGGTATTGATCAAGAACATTTAAAATGGTGCCTTTGTTTAGCTAATTTATTCGAGATACCTTATCGCCATCCATAAATCACTTATCATAGAAGAGTTCCGGTGGCCTTCTGTGGTCTTTTTCGTGAGCTTAACTTCACCAATTTATGCCTTCTGGATACAAATGTTTAACTTGATTTATAAAATACTAAAATCCCTTATAACATTTGACGGTGACCCTCGAAGCACCTAGGATTCCATAATCAGATCCTGACTGAATGACAGTGGGACCAATAAGAAGACCAATAAGAAACCATACCCTTTTGAAACTATAAAATAATATTAGAAATTGGACCATTAATTTCTGAGTTATCGGTGAACATACGTAAAACAAACTATAGTTACCTCGTTTTGTAGTCGGTTAAATAGGACAGATCTCATCCGGAATGCGACGCTGCGCTTCAAGACACATCAATCTCTGAGGTGGGCTATAAAACAGCCAGGCTCAAGTGGAATTCATGGCCTGTCGCATCCGCCTGGAAAGATGGGCCAGCCTAGCCAGTGGGTGCCGCAAGATGGGCTATGCAGACTAGGCAGGCCCAGGCGGAGGTGGCGGGACGACTTGGACGCGTTCCTCTGTAACTGGCTGAAAGTGGCGTTAAATAGGTCCAAACGGAAATCTATGGGAGAGGCCTTTGCCCAGCAGTGGGCTATACCTACAGGCTTTTTGTTGTTATGTGGGGAAAAACATTTTTGTAATTATCTGAACTAAGTACTTCCTGAGACACGACAAACTATACTCAAAATTTTTGTTTGTTTCGGCGGTTTAATTACGTTTACTAAAGTGTATAATTAACATAATAAAAAATATGGATTGGATCGATATCTTGCAATGTAATTAATAAAAGTATTTTTTAGACAAAGGTATACCCTTTGTGTGGATGTATACTCACATGAGAAGCAAATCAAGCTCTTTTACTATAGACTAGTACTTATGACATTATTTTTAATGACGTGATATTGTACAGTAATTTAAAATATCCGCCCAATTAAATGCAGCACCATCTACTAAATTGTTTTGAAAGCTTTGCTGTAGCTAAACTTGTAACGTTTCTTAACTCCATGCTAAAAGGTGCAAAGTGGTACTTCGTTTACTTCGCGAATATTAAATAAATTTGCCGTTAACAAATTGCAATCTGCGGGAACAAGGATATCATTCGAGTGCTGGTAAAGGTCACTTGGTTTGAGGAGACCGGTCAGCCTTGAGCGGTTGGTTTACTTTCGTAGGTACTCGAACTTCGCATGGCCCTTGTGGCCTCATTTCTCAACATTTGCTTTGTTTAACCTGTCGAACACCGCCATGAGCAGGCCATGGTGACAGTAATTATATTTCTTTGTTTGTTTCGTTTGTGTTCCTGCAAATTTAGCGTAATGTTACCACCTACTTAATATCCTTATCGAAATGCGGAGTGGAGTTAAAGAATCATTTTGTTAATGATCAATATGTTCACAGACTCAATTATCAGGTTGAAAGTCGCAGGACCCGATATAGGTACTCATTGTTTAATTAAGTAAGGATTAAATAAGGGATGGATAAGACTGATTAATCTCTCACACGAAAATAAATATATGCTCGTAGTGCTAGGAGGAGTAAACAGCGGCACCGTAAATCTATCAGTACATTGTAGAAAGAACATCTGGTCTTTGCATTAAGTTCTTCCCATTCGCATACACAAGTGCCTATTTACTCGTAATTAATGTTAAAAATATACTCTTTAAAATGCAATATACTGTCATCAATGTACAGGGAAATCGTGACCGAATGTAGTTTAGCGACTAGGTAAATACGTATAGTATACCTACAGTACCTTGAAATGGCTTTCCTGTTGCATTAATAAACTCTATCGTATACAATTTACGATTAATACTACCGGAGAATAAATATTTGATGTAAATATTAGTAGTAGCTCAAATAAAGCAACGAATATACCTCTAAAAGATTTCATGTTAAATATATTGTAACATTACAACGCGTACGCTCATAACGCTCTCATCGTTAAACAGTTATCAAATCCCACGTGTCTTTTTCATAGAAATATTCAGATTGTGCGGTTCTGAAAATACGAAACGTTTCGAGATAAAGTGCCCTGTTTTTCCTCGTCTTGGCTTTGCCACTGCCATGTCCTCTGATTCTTATAAGATTACTGATGCATTTGTTTGTCTGTCTTCATATAGCCAAAGTAAGTATTCATATTATGTGTAAAAAATACAAAAAAAACTGTCGGCCCCCACTCGACTTTTGATAGAGGACCTTTGGAGGTAGATACTACTGTAGTTGAATATTTTTTTTTAAAGTGAAATAATTGTTTATATACTTACACAGTTTTATGTAATTGTACGTCCTAGTTCGGTAACCATTTCAATTCAGTAAACTAAATATGATGTATGCATTACTAGAAGCTATAACTATTAGTGCCGATTTGTGGTCTTCAGTTCCTGGTAATAGAAACAGGGTAATGCGTTTGATTTTATAACTCCTTGTGACACGTTCGTAATACTATAAAATGCGTAGTAAACGTTACGACTTGAGTAAATTTGCACATAGGTATACAAGGGTGGGCTCTGTAACTGAAGCGAATAATTGAAACAGAGATTCCTTAAAGTATGCACAGTTATTACCAAAAGGACCTAATGTGTCAAAGTTCTACTAGAAATAGTAATTTAAAGTTAAACTTGCAGTCAATGGATTTTTACGTTACAATACTGTCGCTTTATGGTTGTAAAATGTCCTAGTACCGGAAATTTTGGCGGTATTTTATAATAGAATCTAACATATATGCATAGACACATGTATTTGTTCTTCTAAGTCCTTGTTCTTAAGCTTTTGGAGCATACTGTAGTACGTAAGAGATGTAATATGATTTATTATGGTTTGTTGACGGTTATACAAACCTTTCGTTTACTATGGCATTTTTTTATGGACAATCTTACACAAATCGACCTAATCCCAAACTAAGCAAAGCTTGTACTATGGGTACTATTAGGCGACGATATACATAATATCTAGATAAATTACAATACTTCAATACATAGAAAACATCCAAGACCCAGGAACAAACATTCGCGCTCATCACACAAACACTTGCCCCGGCCAGGACTCGAACCCGGGACCGCCAGGTTTGTACGCCGATTTATTGTTGAAATACTAAATATTTAGTAATGATCATTGCAAACCTCCATAAAGAACAACACAAGTTCGATTTCATTGTTAAAATAATGTTTGGAACTATATGCTATGCAACCTCATTGTTTTATATTACTTTCTTTTACGGTCAGACGAGAGAAAATGCACATCAAGCTTCTTCTCTTTCTCAGCCTCTGTCTGAACCGCGAAAGATATCCTGATCAAAGGCATCTAGTCAACCACGGCCGTGTCATTATAATGATGATTCAATGCAACACGTACAGCTACGAGCGACCGAACGCGTGACCAGGATACTGTGGCCTACACTTGGCCCGGGTGCAGGTTTAATGTGAGACTGGCGTTAGAACACAGAGTAATCAGAATTTTTTGCAATGACCTACGACGAGCACCAGAAAACCAGAGAGGCTATTGAATAACGAAATTTTGACACTTGGTATCGGAATCAACTGTCATAATCCATACAAAATCATGACACTTGATTCTGATTGCGAGCGTCAAACGCGTTAGGCAATAGGGGGGCAGGTCTTGGGTGCGGTTCACCGAATAGCATAACGTCTTGGAATAGAGAAAACCTCACCCTTATTACTCAAGTTATACAACCTGGAAAATACCCGATGCGAGTTGCATAAACTGTCATTAGTTTTTGACATGCTACAATAACCTAATGAACACAATAACTTTATCGAAATGACTCAGACTCAGTCCACCCGTGACCGTGGAAAGCTGAAAAGCTTCCGAAACGTCGGGAACTAAAATGAGATAATTTACGCGATATAATCCGTTAAATTGTTTTATTTCAATGAGTTGAGTAATAATCACGGTAACAGAAGAAAATATTACAATAACTTTATGTTCGCGCTTTTAATTTATTTTGTCTTTCATTGTTAAGTAAGTGTAAATACTTATGATAATAATACGATGGCAATTGCACATGCAGAAGCACAAATGTCATAGGTGCATTCTACCAAAACGTCTACTTTATCGGGTACGAGACGGCTATGACAGCTACCTTAAAAACTTATAAAAAGTCCAAGAATTCACTACCAATACAAAAGCTATGTTATAAAATATTGACATACCAAATATATATTTCTGAACTTTCTTAGAAGTATGAAAATAATTTCTGGTGGAGTGCACCCATATCCGGAAGTTATTTTGTCAGTAAATGACAGCGAAGTTTTCCGTCTGCGTCGTCTGTTGTTAAATAGGGAATATGCATGATTTTTTATTTTTGCTTTATTAAAAGCTCATTCATGTAACAAACAGAAGACAAATATATTTTTTCGAATAAGTATAAAAATCAATCATCTCTTTCTAGCAAAACGAGTTGATATGAACGGACTGTGACGTAAAAGTACATGTCGGACCTCTGTGTCAAATCGCCGGCTAATTAGCGGTTTAAAATGCCTATATCGTGCGTATTTCTTGGTCGATTTTAATTTTAATTTCAGTTTTTGAAATTTTCTTACGTTATTTTCATATTTTGCTTGGCTATTGAAGATTTTTCTATACATTGCCGGTGCGATTAATTTTGTTTTAAAATGTTTTTTTTTTATTTATTTATTATAATAGATTAAAACCATTTTGTTATGAGTTCTGGGAATTAAAAATGCCTACATTTTAATTATGCGCTTCCCTTACAGGGCCCAAAGTGTATATTATTGATCACGAATTTATAAAACCAAAAAGTTCTGGAGCACAGTAAATTCTGTTTTTTACAATAAATGTTATTTGATCTTGCTCACAACGAAGCTAAAAATATCCATAATATATTGATGCTGACGGGACATTCATCGTCTTAGCTAAACTGTTCGCAAGAAAGTTATTACAATAACGTTTTTACCCTACTACGCTGAAGAAAAAAATAGGAGTAATAACTTTTTCTCCTCGGCGAAAGAAATTGCGAGCTCCTTCCAGTAGGACTTGTACTTAATGGTAATTTATAGCACCAACATTTTATTCATAACTAAACGGTGCCCGCAACTTCGCCAGCCGAGGAGAAATAATTGTAACTATTATTTTCTTCAGCATATATAGTCGAGTGAAAAGTATCCTATAACCATCTGTGGATTCCCGTGAAATTCCAAAAATAGATGATATCCTTTTAGCCGTTTTGGCGTGATGAAGCCACGACGACACACATACAAAAAATAAAATCCAAAAAAATGTTTCTAGATTCAGTTCATTCTTCGAATACTCCGTATCAATTATTCTTTGAAATGCATGCAATTTATCCATACTAATATTAAAAATGCGAAAGTGTGTCTGTCTGTCTGTCTGTCTGTTACCTCTTCACGCTTAAACCGCTGAACCGATTTGGATGAAATTTGGTATGGAGATAGTTTGAGTCCCGGGGAAGGAAATAGGCTACTTTTTATCCCGGAAAAATACCCTTATCCGCGATAAACGAATTTAAGGCGGACGAAGTCGCGGGCATAAGCTAGTATACCATAAATTCAATTTTACAACTTTCTAATAGTATAGATATGGCCATATATTTTATAAATAAAACAAGTACGTCTGTATTTAGTTATGATTTACTAAAATCTGCTTAGACGTTAATCACAATTAATTCGTTGATTCATTTAGTCCGAAATCATTGTCGTCATCCTGATTAGGCTAGTCTAATCACTATGACTCATATGGAGCCGAATCACCTGACCGTTACCTATATCAATTGTCTTGTCGTCCAAATCGCAGTCTTCCGAAGCGGCATCGGTGGTAGGAGATTGAAAAGCGGTGAAGTTCTCTTCAAAAGCCGCATTATCGTAATAATTCTGGTCAGCTTTAAAAATTATATCGCATATTGCCTGTTGCACACAATTTTTTGTGGTCTCACTATATTTCTTCATCTTGTAAGCTACGAAGTTGGTGAAAGATTTTATTTCCTCTAAGGTGTCATCTCGTTGCCGAGCTGGTATTGGCACTAGAGGTGGTACAGTTGTTGGAGGTTGTGGTTGTGCTGGTGGTATAGAGACGTCTACAACCTCGGCTTGGCTCTGACTGGATATTGTACAAACATTTGGAAGCACTGTACCTATCTTAGAATTTGTTGATTTTTTACTTTTCTTTTTGCTCTCAATGTTGTTCTTTTCGTTGTAATGATCTAGTAAAGATTTTTTAATCGCTGACGGTCCATCTTCACCGCTATCTTCTAACACACCCTGCGATAAAAAAGGAGCATATTTAAAAAACTCAATGTAATAAAGTTGAATTTTGTTGAATGCAATCAATACATGCTAAGATATAATGGTTAACGTGGGAATTAACAAGTAGGTTTCTTACCGTCGTTCGACGTTTTCTTTCAGAATCCTTGTCTATTAGAAAAACCATTTCCTCGAAGGCGAACCAGGTACTCCTACAAACTGCTTCATCATTATCTACAAATAAAGTGTAATTTAAAAATATAAACGTGTTAGATTGTAATAAAACAGCATATTATGGGCATTTTCACTTGAACAAGCATTAAACACTAGCGATTAGTGGTTGACACAAAACTGACGATGAATGTCAAATGGCACACGTTTTGGCACGAAGGTTAAACGTGATTTAAATATAACTTAAAGTCCCGCTTAACCATACAAATTGAAATTAAAAGGTTCTTATTTATTTAATACTAGAAGACGCCCGCAACTTCGTCCGCGGAGGAAAGAAAGTCATATCACCTCTTTTTTATGACAGCGTAGTCGGTAAAAGTATCCTATAACCATCTGGATGCCCAGCTTCCCGTGCACCGAAAATAGTTGAATTCTGTATAGCCGATTTGGCGTGATGAAGCCACAACGACACATACAAACATACAAAAAATAAAAATAAAATATTTTTCAATTTGTTGACCTCCAAATAGTCCGTAACAATCATTTTTTTGAAAATATCTTCAATGTACAGACATTTCATTTTTACAACTTTATAATAGTATAGATTATATATTATAGCATATATTTCAATAAAACTAGTTCGTCTTAGTTGTTACATTAAAATACTTATATTAGACATTTATTTTTCAAATAAATATAAATATGTAAATCCAGGACCGTTTCATGACCAAGGGAAATTTGATTTATTGAGATATCTGTATGCATTGCAATCGTCAGTGGGTTCATATTCGCTCGCATCGCATACAAATTTTAGTCATATTTTTGAAGTGCCTCATCATTACACATAATGTTCAATATCGTACATTTTTACGCATAGTTGCTTTAGCCATAGTGTCTGAAAGCATAAACATCAAGAGCCATAATCGTATTACCTACGCATAATTTTTATGTATAACTAAAATATAAGTTCATTTTATATTTGGACGTGGCGCAATATGTTATCGAGCGGTGAAACAATGTGTACTAAAAATAAGCTAAGTCGTCAGTGGAACCGATATTCTCCGCGGTTGTGGGAAGGACAGCCCGTCCGCCCTGGCCTTAGAAAGCACAGCACAAATAGCAAAAACGGGACCCTTATAATTTCATCATGTCTGTCCGTATATCACAGGCATTTTACTTAAAATGTACATGATGTATAGTGATGAAATTTGGAGTAAGAGGTCTTATATGAGCCGGTACTTAGTTTGATAGTTAAATTACAAAAAATATATATTTCTAGGGGGGCACTCCATAAATGTAACCGACACTGAGAATTTTTTTTTTCGGCAAATATCATTCTGTGGCACATTCGACAGTTCTTCTAAAAATACTTTGGTTTCCAAAAAGTTTTTTTATTTAGCGAATACTTTCGGAAATAATCGCTCCAAAAGTAGCATACATTGTGTCCCCATCCCCACTATTTTCTAAACGGTATGTCCAAAAAATATAAAGTATGAACGGCTGCGGTACCCTACACCCCAACATGCTCCTAGCCGGTTTTTTTTTTCATATTTCGTTTTTTAAAACACTAAACATTTTATGCATTTCACATAAAACATATTAACAAAAAAAAAATCCTTGTTAAGTATGGACATATTCTTATTAACTTGTTGCATTTTATATTTTTCGCGATATATATGAACTCAGAATCTACAAATATCTTAATTTTATATCTAATCGTTTTTTGGATATCATTTTTTAAACAGCCGTGACATTCGTACAGTGCCGTCGCAATGCACATTATAAAATGCACACTTGTAAGGAACTTAATATTCCCAATCACAACAAAATTTTAACATCTTATCAATGACCTTCATTAGACACATTTTTTTGCAGTTACTAAAATTGAAACTAATTTTTATTTTAAGTACTCCCAGTACTGCATGCATTCAACTTAGTATGTATTGAAACCTTGGATTGAAACATTTAATAAAACCCGATGCATATAAAAAAAACCGGCCAAGAGCGTGTCGGACCATGCCCAGTGTAGGGTTCCGCAGCTGTTCATACAAAAAATGCACTACTTACGGATTAACAAAATACGATATGGAAAAGTGACCTACCAAAAGAGCGTATCTCCACGGCACTTACGACCTTTTGCTAAGAAGCGCAATTTTTTGACAATAACTCAAAAATGCTACATCCGATCATGTTGAAAACAATTTTCGTTGGAAGTATTTATTAAGCTTTATCTTTGTATTTTTTTTCATATTTTTTGGATATACCGTTTAGAAAGTAAAGGGGGGGGGACGGACACAATTTATGCTACTTTTGGAGCTATTATTTCCAAAAATATTCACTAAATCATTTTTTCTTTGTAGAAACCCCATGTTCCTAAAAGAACTGTAGAAATATTGACCACACATTGATATTTGCTGAATTTTGAGTTCCGGTGACATGTATGGGGAGCCAGTCTAGAAATATATTTTTTTGATATTTAACTAATAAACTAAGTAGCGGCTCATACAAGACACCTATACTCCAAATTACATCAATAGACAGACATCATGTAGATTTTGAGTAAAATGCCTGTGACATACGGACGGACAGACGGACAGTCGGAAGGACGGACGGATGGACGGACATGACGAAACTATAAGGCTACCGTTTTTGCCATTTTGGCTACAGAACCCTTAAAAGCAAGAATGATTTTCGTCGGGGTTAAAAAATACTTATCATTATCAAACATGCAGTAACTTTAACTTTCTCACCTGGTGATTCCCTGATACTCTGCATAATCTTAGATTTCTCTCTTCTAAATGATGATTGCAAAATGACCATCTTATGCTTACATACACTTGCCGGCATTTTAAGGGCCGCGCCAATTCCTTCCCAAGCCTCTGGTTTCATGGCTTTTTTGAAAAAGAAAGGATCTTTTGGGTCCCATAGTATTGGACGTTTTCTATATTCATGTATCAATTGTATGCAAAGCTCTTCTGTCCAGTCGTCATGGGGCGCTGTTACCATAATTAAATGGTTGGATTTACCTCTAGTTACACAACGCGCGTCAATTCAAGTTCGCAGGAACGCTACACTGAATATAAAATGGCGACTGAACACGCGGCTCGCTTGGGCTGGCGGTTGCTGTAACCATCTGGCTTATATTTTCATCTCATTCACTCGCGTCAACCGCGCACCAGCGTGAAAGAGTCGGGACGTTTAAGCTTGTCGTTTGTCCTATGATTGGCGCTCGGTCAACGCTCCGTTGCTGTAGCGTCATAACCGTAAGTGTAGTGTGAACGTGCTATTTGCTGATGTGTGTGTGTGGGTAGATGGCTAACGTGTAGGGTTACGCTCGCCGTGTTTTAGTCGTATGTGTACGTACGTTTGCGCGGGCATTATTAACTCACATCTGACATCACAGATGTAAACAACAGATATGGAAAAGTATACAATATGTATACATGTTATAAATATGTATAGTAATTTATATTTAATGTATTATTATTTAAGTATTTTTTTGGATATACCGTTACCGGCTTCAACACTTATTATGTCTTAAATACATAAATTACACTTGAATAATGCACATACTTTAAATCCAAGTCGCTAATAAATGAACTTAAAATTTTATGCAATTGGATCGTCAGAAAAATACTAAAACTAAATACTTAAACCCATACTAAATATACCCTATTTACATATCCATATATTCCTTTACGGAATATAATGGATTCTTCAGCAAAAAATTTCTCAATTGTCGTTTAAATGTTTCGTCAGATGGTTCAGTTCGCAGTTCGGCGGGTAGACGTTCGTAGTAGGTGGGGTCGATGACGCGCGGGTTTTTACCTGCAAGTGCCTTGCGACGCGGGACTCTTCTTAGTCTTCCTGTTGACGGGATCTGCTTACCTGACACTTCAACGCGTCTAAAACGTTATGGCATATTTTTCTGACGTAAGTACATTAATATTTTGAATATGTAAAGTGAGTAGTGCGTCATAATGCTGTGCGTTACAAACAAATCCCTGCAAGAATGTCTGGAATTAGGACTCGCTTGGCGTCTGCGGAGCAAAGATGGGCATTCAAGAATAAATCATCATTCAAACTAGATGCCGCCGCAAGAATAAATCAGCGCGCCGTCGTCATTCAAGAATAGCTTATTCTGACTAACCTGTTTAAGAATAATTCACAGCAGAAAAAATTGAGTGAGACTAATTTAGTCGTCATTCAAATAAATTAATTTATGATTGTATATTATAAATAAAATTGTTAGATTGTATGATTTTTTGTTTGTAAAAACTATACTTGTAATAGTTGTAGTATCGTTATGTTTAGTCTGTTAAATTTTTGAGTTATGCCTTATAAACCGTTTCATATTACGCATGTAAAAGCCATTTTTTTTTTGTGGATGTAATATTTATTTACCCTAGGTAAATAAAAAGTAGTAAATCATGTTCGTTAATTCCGAATTCTAAATCAAGAACACAAAGCACAAAACATTAGTGTAGGTAGGTACCTAATTGGTTGTTTCGAAGATACTAAAGGCAAAGGACATCATTATTCATACTTATTAGAAACCAAGCTTTGTAAAATAATGTTGACCGTTGATGGTTAACTAGACATTTTTTTCGAATAACCACGTAGGTATTAATGAGTTATTTACGCTTCGTCGTTAGAGGTAGTTAGAGGTTTTTCGATGATTGCTTCATCATAGCATACGGATAATCAACACGTTATTATTGGCAGTTTAGGATTATTATTATCTTGTCAACTGCAGCTGCTTGAGAGTTATGGTAGTAACAATAACAAAATTGGCACCGCTTTGTCCCACAACTACGGTCGGTCACCGGTTAAGAAATTTGCTGATAACGATGTTGCTGCGTTATTACCTGACTGATAATCCTTTCTTTGTGGATTTCTCGTATCAATTCTTATAAAAAAATGTAATTGCTCTATTTTATAAAATGTTTTCTTATAGCTTTACTGGCAGGTGTATTTTAGATATCCCTCACCGGATCCATACTAATATTATAAATGCGAAAATGTGTCTGTCTGTCTGTCTGTCTGTCTGTCTATCTATCTATCTATCTGTCTGCCTGTTACCTCTTCACGCATAAACCTTTGAACCGATTTGGATGAAATTTGGTATGGAGATAGTTTGAGTCCCGGGGAAGGACATAGGCTACTTCTTATCCCGGAAAAATACCCTTATCCGCGATAAACGAATTTAAGGTGGACGAAGTCGCGGGCAGAAGCTAGTAATAAATATTTATAAAAACTCTTTTAAGAAAGCCCAGAAAGGCCGTCCGATGTTAATGAGTCTCTGTTGCGATTACTCAGACGGAAATATAAAAATAAAATGTCCTCGCATGTTTGTGAAACCATATTATTTATTATTTACTTTTTAACATGAAAACAGCGCACAATTTTTATTACAATATTGATACAAAAATCTAAGTAGAAAGAAAAAAATATCTGAACAGATTACCTGTTCCAGCCGCTGGTTCGATTCCGAATTAATTAGATGAATGGATCGCATTTTTTTTTCATGCATTCAACTAACCCATTCCGCGTCACGCTTATAGCCGAAGTCGAAACAAACACGACGCGCCATCTTGCGTGGTCATAGGTATACCTATTATACTATCCTCAAACCAAACAGACGACTGAGGCAATAAACGCCGGCGGCCGTAGGGATGGCGGCATGTCGACACTGGATTTATTTAAATGTCGATAAGATTGATTATATTTTTTGCATAGCTTAATACTGTAACTTATTTTTATGGTTTTATTCGTTTATGTTATTTTCAGTATCGTGCTGATACCGTAGGTCATTAGACTATCACACTAATTATTTTACATATAATAACACAATGATAGTCATTAGGGTACGCCGATTTTATTATAGTATAACTATTAAAGATGACAATTAGTAGAAAAGGATTACAAATGGAGTACCTACATGATTTCTTAATCACCAAGTGATTAATACTTTCTACACGCAATACCGCAGGTCATTAGATTATCGCACTAAGATTGTACATTTAATCACACAATGACACAGTCATTAGAATACGCCGATTTTATTATACTATATTAAAGATGACAATTACTATAAAAGGATTACAAATAGAGTTCATACCTCATTCGTCACACGGATACCGTCTGGAAGCATACACCATAATGGAAGATTTTTGCAGTGCATCTATTACCAAGTTAAAAGGTGATATTGATTCACAATCTCGACAGCTCATTTATAATGTCTACGTGTTTTTTAATGAACTGAAGGAAAATCCTGATATTATGAAGACTATTGACTTTCAACAACCAAGAAAGCTGGCGGCCTTGATGTGTGGAATAAGCGTAACTACTGTGGATCGAGTACGGAAAGCAGTTTTGGAAGCAGGGACCCCCAATACCCAAAGAAAAGGGTACAAAGGATGTGCTACGGTTACCAATATAGATGACTTTGACAAATCTGTGATAAAAAGAATTATATCGTCATTCTATGCGAACGGAGAGTATCCAAGCGTAGAAAAAGTGTTACAAGAAGCTCAAAATAAAATATCAGAGTTCAAGTGCTCTGTTACATCCATGAGAACTATAATGCTTGCTCTGGGATATAGATTTAAGAACACAAAAGATGGAAGAAAAGTACTTTTGGAACGCAAAGATATTGTTTGTGCAAGAATGGATTTTTTAAGGAAAATGGATCACCTGCGGGCCTCTGAAGACACCCGGCCACGTTTTTATTTGGATGAAACTTAGAAAAAGCATATTTAAAAGATGCTCATCCTCTTATAATCAATCTTCAAGAGGATAGTGACAGTGATGAAGAATATTTTTAATTTTAATACTATTAATATAATATTTATTTATTTATTTAGTCTTACTATGTTTTAGTTCTAAAGTACCTAATTGTAGTTTTAAAAGTATTTATTTCATAATATAAAATATTGTATGCATTACTTTGTTTTCATTTTTGCATGTTATCTTATCGACATGCCTTGTACCGTGTGCTTTCTACCTGCCCTATGCGGCCCGGCTGATAACAGGCATGCTGCATAAGGGCGTACGGGTGCGAAAGAGACAATACGATGCTAATTGTTTTACGATCCCAGTCGTCTATTTGGTTTGAGTATAGTATAATAATCTGTTGATGCATCATAATTACGACATAATGTCGTTGTGTGGCACGCATAGGAAAGCGCAGCGCGGGACGGCCCCCGTCTAGGTGGACAGATGACCTCGTAAGGGTCGCGGGGAGTCAGTGGATGCGGTCTGCGCAGAAATCGCACCCTGTGGCGAGCTATAGGGGAGGCCTATGTTCAGCAGTGGACGTCCGTGGCTGATAGATAGATAGATACTGGCATAGTGGCACGACTCGCTAAAAACCCATGTCATACTAATACATATGTAGATACCTATACTCAATAATCATTACATTCCCACTTACGCAATCAGGAAAATTACGTATTTAGGATTTTTTTGACAAAATACTCATGACTTTGAATTAAGAGTGTTTATACCCGCTTAGCTGGCAATATTTTGTCTTCTTACTTTATTATTTTGTGGTATTTGAATGAAACTTAAAGATATGTTCAATACATACCCTATATTTTTAGCATTTATATTGTGTTTAATTCATGTACTCATCGCTTTTGCCTTAATTTACTTACAAAACAAGATATACACTTAAATTCTTTTTTAGAGCTTTGGTTGTGGCAATATCATGAAATTTTGCACTGTACCAGCTTATCTACCGAAAACGTAACGAATGAATTGAAAACATGTTCAAGTTACATACACATTTCTCAAAATAATCAAGAAAAACCAAAAAATATGCCATGTTGCCAGTTAAGCAGGTATACACCCTCTTAAGCATCTTACACTAAGTATAAAATACTGATTAAAAATAAGTTACATAAAATAACCACTAAAATTAATTATAATGAAAATAACAGTCATTCAAATAAAACGTTAGTTTAAATAAGCGTTTTTTTCAAACTAATTCATTTAATACGTTATTCGTCAATCAGAATGACGAATTTTAGATTTTAGTCTATTTCACGTCATTCAGAATGACGCGCTCATGGCTAAATTTTTTTTGAACTTTTTTGAATGAGAATAACGTTTAGTCAAGTCTCGATGGAGCTGCTTTTTTATCTCTAAAAAGTAATGAAATCTAGACAAAGTCGTGCCAAGTCTAAGGTTCTTTTCTGCGATTTTTTTATTATTACATATAGTTCATGTTGTGCGACTTGGTCGTTGAAGGGTACACAAGGGTACAAAACCGGGTGCTCCATGACACCATTGCACCAATCGTTGACGGTCAGATGTCGGAAGCTGTCATGGAGCACCTGGTTTTGTACCCTTGTGTACCCTTCAACGGCCAAGTCACACAACATTAACTATAATAATAAAAAAATCGCAGTAAAGAACCTTAGACTTGGCACGACTTTGTCTAGATTTCATTACTTTTTAGAGATAAACAAGCAGCTCCATCGAGACTTGGCTAGTTTTTTACAGAATGTTTTTGGTGGGATTTCACTTCGTTTTGTAGAAACGTGGGCAATAGACCTTTGATTTTTGACATCAAATGAAGCGGCCCACCAAGTTGAATTGTAAAGGCGGTATGTCGATCTCTAATAGTTTGTTTGGACTCTTGTGTTTTCTAATCAGGGTCACCAGGTACTCCAGATCTTCGATTATCCTAGTTTTATAGTTTTCCCTTTATGTGGCCATTAAACCCTAACTCTGTACCAAATTTCAGCTCTCTGAGTTTATGGGAAGTACTAGTTCTATTCTGATGATCATGAGTGAGTGAGTGAGTGTCATAAATGCGAAACTTTGCTTTCGCTTGACTTCGGAACTAAATGACCTACGGACTTGAATTTTTTTGATTTTAAGTATGTAATAATAGCTTACTGGATGACGAAAATTTCTGCGTTCCGGTCTTATCCAGAGGTTCTCAAATAGGGGCCTGAAAATGCGGCGAAAAGGTTCTAGTAAAGGGTGGTACGGCAGTGTTTGCTTCGCGCTCGATTTGGCGGGGACACTGCCGTGCCCCCTGATCCTATAACCACCTGTTGATGCTCAGCTTCGTCTCCCAAAAATAATTTTAATTCTTATAGTCGTTTTGGCGTGATGAAGCGCAAAGGCACATACATACAAATATGGGTATAAATGTTTTCGACTCAGTGACCTGCAAATAGTACGTAGGTATCGCTTTTTTTTAATAACTTGAACATATGGAGTGGGATGGGATACCTACGTAAGCTCGCGTAAAATCGGATGAACAGTTAACTCGGAAACTTTTTGCTATGGTTTTTATTGTTGTGACCATTGTGTAGTGTAAACACCTGGAAAATTATAACGTTAATCATGTCCACCTACTTTCGAATCTAGGTATATTAGTTTCTATCTAACTTCCTTGTTTAGTTGTACAGAGCAGAACAAGCAACATTACACGCCCTCCCGATATGGTCATTTAGGATAATGCACTTGTTTACTTGGTAGGTAGTGTTGATCTCGTATAACTGTACATACTATTTTGCAAACAGTGCAACATGGACCTATAGAAAGTTACTCCCAATCTGGAAATGTACCGTCCGATTAACATGTATACCGTGCACCCTGTCCTATAAATGTCACATAGAGTAGTAAACTGAAACGTATGTATGTATCGCATTCGTTGAAAATAGGATTACACTAACTCGCTGCAAAACGCAAAACAAACTGCCGCGCTACTCCAGCGCATCTCATAAATGCATGTTTTATGTGTTGATTTAAGCCACAGCCCTGTAGAGAACATAGCTACTCGAACAGGCAATGCAGCTTCCCCACGGTGTCACGTGTATTTTATGTAAAAAACTACTTTCAGAAACAATGTTTAAATGATCAGATATTATATTATGATAAGTGCCACCATGAAATTCTCGTGTGTCGGTAAAACACAAGATCAAGTAGTTGGTTACAGTTGACAAGTTTGGTATAATAGACAATTTAACACATTTAACACTGAGGTCTATCCACCACTAAACTTACGTTGTCGAGTATCTGTAAAGTACAGGCACCATGTAAACGATGACAGTAAGTAAAGATATAGTACGTAATAAAATTGTATTGTTCATCCCAGGCGATCCTTATAACTTATAACTAACAAACTATAAGTAGGGGGCCACAAGCGCGTCACCAACTTTAGTATTGAATTGGTTAAGATTCATTTTCATTTGTTTTAAGTGGTGACTATGATTCCAACTGGCGATATTTTATCAGTTATTTTCTGCTGTTTCTGCGATTATCACTCATTTAAATAAAACAATTTGTATCGCGTATATTATCTCATTGATTTCTCTATGTTTCGGAAGCTTATCAGCTTTCCGCTACCTTCTTTGAGAAAACAAATAAAGGTCTGTAAAGACAGTTACACCTGTGCCAGACAGGCTTAATTATTTTTTAAATAATTTTCCAGCAGCATTTCATAAAATGAGGCTTACTGAGGATAAAAGAAATGCTGCAAAGAAAAACTCCCAGCTACCTCTACTAATTATATGGTTGGGTTTGTCAATGATATGTTCACAGACTGGTTGATACACTGCGTTTCGTTTAACCAATGTATGAAAGACCACACTCGCAGTCCAGCTTGTAAATGCCTGCACTCTGCAATGAGTTGCCACTCTTCACGGGTCTAAGGTATTGAGACACCTGATTCAACGGTTTGAAATATGTTTTTATGAAAGCACGCTTCAAGATATTCCCTATCTTGTCTGTGATCCCTTTCACATCTGATAAAATAGCAGGTTTACGTCCGAATGTTGGAGTCCTCATACGGGGTTTCTGCTTGGAACGTGGTATCTCAGCAGTCAGATGTTGATCGTCGCAGATTCCTCTGGCTCTCTGAAACAAAGATTTACCCACTGTAGTCCTTGACTGGGGTGGCGGTGAGATTTGCCATTCAAATACCTATCAGTGTGCGTAGGTTTCCTATATACAGTATGACCTATGTCATTGTGAGGACCTCTAATTAGTAGCACATCCAAGAATGTAAGTGAATTTTGATTTTCCAACTCCATAGTGAATTTAATTTTATTATGCATGGAGTTCAGATGGTCTAAGAAGGATGAAACCCTAGATCTAGGTAAAATAGTAAAAGTATCACCTACGTATCTTTTTAAGATCTTCGGCTTGACAGGTGCCAATGAGAGCGCATTCTCCTCGAAGTCTTCCATGAAAAAAGCGGCGACGACAGGAGACACCGGAGACCCCATAACCACACCGTCAACTTGCCCGTAGAATTCACCGTTCCATAGCATATAGCCAGATGTAAGGCAGTGTTGTAATAACTCAGCGTATTCTATAGCCATCTCTTGTTCACTTAATCTTCTTTTCACAATTTCGATACATTCTTATACAGGTAGGAACGTAAAGAGAGACTGGAACTGGACATCAAAACTGACCATAACTTCATCATCAACAAATTATTGTTTTGTTTAAAGTGGTGTCAGTCAACACAGTATCACATATGCGTCATATAAATCATTTATTTATATGTAATATGTGAGTGAATATCTCACCGAGTATCGCCGGTGGGTACGCATATGCGGTCACGTTCTGAATAGCCCAGTTTGTATTATATTTAACGTCGCGACTCGACAGCGCACACGTCGGTATCATCGCTCTTGTTGTGCAACTGGCTTGAAGTCTGTTCCATTCGCGTTCAACACTTTCTTAGCGCTTAGTACAATAAAATACCTTTCAATTACTGTTTGGAACATCAATACGATTTCACTTTTCAAGAATACTGTGCAAAAATAGGTTAAGAGCCCTCACTAGGCTCGGCGCAGCTTGTCTCGACTCGACTAACTCTCCATACATGCGATGTTTAGCTGCTTCAAAATGTCATGATTTCTCATTGTCATTAATACGGTATCCAACTGATGTCGTGATTCTGCGAACCCCTTTATAGCATATCCAAGGATGTAGTATAGAGTAATAATGAGCTAAAATAAGGCATCCCCAATGGATTGATACCACATCCTTAGAACTGCCATACTCTATAATTATTATCTAACTAAAGAATACTTGTAAAAATGGTATGTCTGTACAGTAAGGGAAATTGAAACACGCATTTTTTTCACTTTTGTCATAATGAAAACATGTATGTAATAAAAAGGTACATGTTTCAGTTTCCCTTACTGCACATTGTAGATATAAAAAAAAGTGAAATATTTGAAATGAAGGTCACACAATCTTTTGTATGTTTATATGTATGTGTCTTTACGGCTTTATCAAGCCAAAATGACTAACGGATTTAAACAATTTTTGGTACACGGGTAGCTAATCATACACAAATGGTTATAGGATAGGTACTATTTAATTTGAAAAGGTGACTTAAGAATAGAGCAACCGAGACGAGCTGAGATTCGCTCGCACCCGTGTGCCTATTCACAGGGCCATTACCCAACCACTTTCAGTCGCGGTCGGTTTCCTAACCCTAATGCCGCCGCTCTTTTTGCCCGCCGCCTTTGGCTGGATCTATGAACTAACTCGGTGAAAGTATATCACACTAAAGCTGAGATTGATAGGCGAAACTTGCATGAGAATTTGTTGAATAATGCGTGACGTGAGAATTACATGATAGTTTTTTGTGTAAAAACGTTGTTTGTTGCTAATAACAAGACCGATAGAGTGAAACATTGATTTAAACTTTCGCGATTTTCACTCATTATCACGACACAACAAGACGGGACTCACCGCTCCAGTTCCTTCGGGACCATAGACGTAACGCGACGTCTGAAACGTCGAAGAATTACCAACGAAAGGTAATTAAATAAATCATATTTATACGCGATTAAGCCCCGTCTTGTTGTGTTGTGATAATGAGCGTTTAATAATATAGATATCAAACGATGCCCAAATTAATGTAGCAAACAAATGTAAATTCTAGTCTAAAACGACAACATATATCAGTATCAGCAAATCTCCAACTTAGTTCCATTCCATATCTCCTGTTTGCGTAGCTATACAAAACTGTGTATTACTTGGTGTAGTGTTGCTATTTGCAGTCATGACTGCAAATAGCAACACTACATCAATTCATGCATGAATTGCAAGAGTTCAGAAACGCAAGCGGTCCATAATAATTGCAGGTAGTCAGCTGTATGTCACAGCCTAAGCCCGTGTCTCAATAGGTTACGAGAAGCGTCGGGGCGTGAGAAAATATCACGTTCGTCACGTAATGTGATAGCACTAGCAGACACATGAAGATTTACTGTCTCAGTGATACGCTGAAGACGAGCCAGGCCTTGACATGGATTTGTACTGTACACTCATTATATTATTACTTTATGTAAGACTGATAATTACGAAAAACACTTTATTAAAAAAATATTGTACTACAAGATATTTTTCTCACATTTGTACGCGAAGGGTTCAACGGAACCCTATTTCTAAGCCGCCATTTCCTGTCCAACCGTCTCATCTATCTATCACAGGGTTGTAATTCTTAAATCCATACTAATATTATAAATGCGAAAGTGTGTCTGTCTGTCTGTTACCTCTTCACGCTTAAACCGCTGAACCGATTTGGATGAAATTTGGTATGGAGATAGTTTGAGTCCCGGGGAAGGACATAGGCTACTTTTTATCCCGGAAAAATACCCTTATCCGCGATAAACGAATTTAAGGCGGACGAAATCGCGGGCAGAAGCTAGTTCTAAATAATTGTAAAATAAAAGATGGTATGGAAATCCTTCCGATTTTTTAGCGACAAGAGCTTTATTTTACCTTATCAAAAGAAATCGATGAGTTACTAATAACTTTATAAATTTTATAATATGCATGGGTATGACGGGCCTGAATGTCAAGTGATATATGGACTACGGTGAGCTGTCTTAGCTAAAGCTAACGCTCGAATTTTGCGACATTAACCCCTTGTCGGCGCGAAGGTGGAACAGCATTTCACTTTATGCGCCAGTGAGCAGGTGAAATTGGTATCCGTGTGGATGGACATTCAAAGGGGGCATCTGATGAGGCGCGCCCACCGGACCGCAATTCCTGCTTCATGTCCCTGTGCAACTAAAGGATACAGTTATATGTAATGTGTGCAGACGAATCTCAATCACAATGAACTAAATTCATATTTTTACCTAGTGACCACTTGTCCCTAATATTGAACAGCATCGAATTTTAGGGTTCCGTAGCCAAAATGGCAAAAACAGAATCCTTATAGTTTTGTAATGTCCGTCCGTCCGTATGTCACAGGCATTTTACTCAAAAACTACAAGATGCACATTGCTGAAATTTGGAGTACCTTTTGTCTTGCGTGACGCGCTACTTAGTTTAATAGTTAAATTTAAAAAAAATGTAGTGGGGCACTCCATACATGTAACCGAAACATATATACATGTAACTGAAAAAAAAACAGCAAATATCATTTAAATAAAACAATTTAACGGATTATATCGATTTCATTAAATTGTTTTATTTAAATGAGTAATAATCGCGGAAACAGAACAAAATATTTAGCAAATATCATTGTGCGACACATATATCGACAGATCTTTTAAAAACATTTAGAGGTTTCTAAAAAAACTTTTTGATTATGAAAAATTTTACGAATATAAAGCTTAATAAATACTTCCAACGAAAATTGTTTTCAGCATGATCGGACATACCGTTTTTAAGTTATTACCAAAAAACTGCGCTTCTCAGCAAAAGGACGTAAGTGCCGGGGAGATACGCTCTTTTGGTAGGTCACTTTTTCATATCGTATTTTTTCATTTGTAGTACATTTTTTTGTATAAACGGCTGCGGAACCCTACATTGAGCATGATTGTGTCGAACCGTTTATTATTTATAGGTACACACGCGATGGCCGATGACAAAATATGAATTTTAAGTTTCACAAGTTTTGCACATTTCATGGCCACATTGAAAACTAAGTCCTGTAAATAAAGACGTGTATGTTTCTATTTTTCTTATAACATTAAGGGCGCACTAGGGACGCAATGTACTAATCGTAACTCATTTAGGTATGACTTCGAAACGAATACCTGGACAAGCGTTGGCATTCGCGCTGAAAGTTGATTGATTAATTTCCGTTCACATCCTGTTCTGGAAATAGACTAGTTTACTCGCGCGCAAGTGTGCTGTCCCCGCGCGGCTTCCGATGGATTTTCACTCTTTATCCCACGTAAAACCTACAAACTATACATATAGCTAATCAATGCTGTTAAATATTAAGGGTAACGAGTTCCTCCAAACACGTAATTATTAATTTTCCTCTTAAACTGTTTATGATTGGGTCGGTAGGTCATTTAGATCCGTCCGAACCCCATTAATTCTTACGTAACAACATTATAATTAAATTATGTTGAGAGAAGCTAAATTTGGGCTGCTGTCAGAATAATGAATGAAATATGCATGTGTACTTAAGCTTAAGGAACGTTTTGGCAAATAAGTGTCGAGTTAACATGCTATATGTTAATATAATTGCTGTTACCATTGCTTAAACAAAGGTAATGCCGGCTTAAAACGTGTTAGGCGCTTTTTATACATCATAATCATTAAAATACTGTTTTTAAGTGTTTTGACATAATAACATTATTAACCCAGGTATCCAAGTAGATTGTTTAAGTACCCCATGGTATAATAATAATCTGACAGCTGTTGTGTGTTTTATTCTTCCACACACTACTTACTTCATGTAGGCTAATTAATATTTTTTTTTTTAAAGTTCGGGTTTCCTTTGCAGGTCCAGGCTTGATAATATGTGTGATAAGTTAACTGGTTCTGTTCCATTATTCTTAAATTATGTATTAGTTTACCTGATTATATCTGGGTTACAAGGTTATAATTATAGATTCATTAAATTAGGCACCATTAATGGGGCTAAATTACGATATTTAATTAACAGCAACATTATGATAAACGCACAAAAGCAGCATATACATTATTTACACCAATGTGGAAATCGATACTATAAACTGTGTATGAGAGTTTTTTTTTACAAAGATTTAAATAAATAAGAGTTAATTCGACTGTTGGAGCTACTGCATACATTCTCTTTTTACGTTTTTTTTTCTTTCTTCTCATTTAAAACGTTTTGTGTCTTGATGGTAGCCACCTCATTCATGAGAAACGTTTCCTAATGTTATGTACATAGAATGGCGACATATTAGAACATATTTTAAAAACGAATGACCGGACACTGCGGGTGCCTAGAGGTCATAACAGCCAATCGTCTCCAGTGCACTGAAATAATTAGAGTGAAGTGCGTCAATGGGTGCGCGGGCGGCGAATTTTAGGAGCGGCTCTTCAATTCGGACTGTGATACTATTACTAATACGTAGCTTGGACGTCCGTACAGAAATACGAGTACATATTTACATATTATAAAGTTGTAAAAATTAAATGTTTCTACGTTGAAGATATTTTAATAATAATAAAAATGAAACGAGCTATTTGGAGGTCAGTGAGTCAGTAAATATCTTTCTTGATTTTTCTATTTAATTTTATTTGTATGTATCTTTGCGTCTTCATCACCTCAAAACGACTGGACGGATTTCGATAATTTTGGTCCAAGGATAACCGAGAATGCTTATAAGATACTTGTTATGTGACTACGCCGAAACAAAAAATGTGGTTATTACTATGACCTTCTAGTATTATGTTACGTTTTAGTCAGATTACAAGATCTCATATCGCAACGTATAAGAATAAATGCGGCTCGACGATTGAGCATCAATGTAGTATGTAGTAGCGCTACTGACGTTTTATTGCAATTGGAGATTACATTAAGTACATTATGTATGTATGTATACGAGCATTTGGTATTTGGGTCTGAATTGGTCTATTATATATTCTTTAGTCAAAATAAATTATGCGACGCTTACACTTAAATACTATTAAAAAAAAGTAATGGTCATTTTAAAATGACCAAGAACTGAAACTAAGGAGGCAATTTGAAGAACTATGACCTCATAAACCTTTTTTTCTTTGAAACATCATACTCTTTAAGCGTTTTGACAGTTCATAAAAGGAGCTTATTAAATCTATCACTATCGGTTCGTTAGCTAGCGCCACGCTCCGCGACTTCGCTTCTTCCGATACATAGCATCATCCGTCATTCTCGCACTATATTGAAAGGAAAGTGTTCACGACGAAATAAGATAACTTTGTAAAATAATATATATAAGAAACTGTGCAATGTAATATGAAAAATAAGGTAAACACTTAGAAAATCCTATTAGAATCCCCTATGTAAAATAAACATTTGTCCTGAGCGTTTTTTAATACACGTAACGAGATTAGCTCGCTTATGATGCATGACCATATAAGGCAATAAGCCGAAAAATAGCGTACCCACGCGCAAGCTCGCGCATGCGCAGTACTTGCGCGGGACGCGACGCTTAAGCGACCGTTAGAAGGAAAAGCGGTCAAAATGTAGTTTTAAGTATAGAATGTAAGTGTAATAGGATCTAGATATATAATAGAAATTAAGAGTTGTAATTAATCCTAGAAATAATAGAAAAATAAATAAAATAGATATCAGAGGGGTGAGGTAAGGAGCGAGAGGGGGTGGGGATAGACCCGCTGCTATAAAAGACACGCGGCCCCCCGCCACATTGCCCAATACCGCTCGAGCTTCCGAACCGCGCCCGCCTGAACTTGAAAAATAACTACGTCCTCTAATTCAAAACCCCTCGACCGTCACCTATAATCATGCAATCTACAGTCCACTGCGCCCCGTGTGGTTTCTATAAGCCATAGAAAGAGTCAGACAATATTTGTCGCGCGACAAGGAGTCGCGTATCACAGTTGTTCAAGAGGTGCAAGTTGGTAGAGTTTGTTGAGCTTTTGCAGGAATCATACTTTTACAAAGCATGCGACTTGCATTGAAAGAACAAATAGCTGTATTAATATCTTTTCAGTTTTAGGAAAATACTTTCTGTAGGTAATATTATTTCATTACCTAGGTTACGTTTCGGACGTGTTATCGTTGATACGCGTGTTAGTTGGTGATCGGTGATACAGTTTTTTGTTAGCACGTTATAAAACTGGCCGGACATACCGAATAACATTCGTCTCACAGAGTGCATATACATAACGTGGGGCATATCGAAATTTTATGGAATAGGGATGTTGAGAACTTTTGTCAACTTTTTTCTGTGGCATATTATTGAATGACCTTTCAATAATAGAAATACTTATAAAAAAAACTACTCCAATATCATAAAAACTCCCCGAGATACAACAATGTTAAAATCCCATGTTTGGATTTTCTCTAAAAAGCCTCCATACTAAAGTCTTTGAGAGAGGAAGATTAAGAACTTTGCTCTGCAGCTATGTTAAAACTTTCGTTTATCGAGACGGTTTCATAACTGAAGTTACCCTACATTTCATGAGATATTCAATGGTATTATTAGATATTCATATTGTCATATACTTGAAAGATGGACTTTCCCACCCACCTTTAAGGCTCATAAAACAAGCTCAAGAAGATGGCCTATGAGATGGACTGATCGAATAAAAGCTGCAGTTAATGGCTCATTATTACTACACGAATGCACGAGGAAGGCGGCTATCAGAGAAGAATGGCGGCGTGTTGTGAAGCTTGCCACCAATACCTGAAATGATGACTACGACCACTCTGCCAATGTTACGTTTTATCCTATTCGGTGTTTTTTTTAAATATAGGATAACACAGTAATATAAAGTGCAAAGTATCGCTGGAGTCAGGTGACTCCACACACACACACACACTTGATGTTGTGCGCCAGCAGCTCTGGTAGACTTAAACAGGTGATCGTGGGTTCTTTGCTTGTTCAGGTAAGGTTAAATGGAGCGAAAGTTACAGCTTACAAAATAACTAGTTTGTTAGTTAGCTAAAATGGCAATGGATAGGAGATTTCATAAACTGTAAGATTCCTTCCTGAAGGGCAGTAAAAATTAAACAGTGATTTGCAACTATGGACCTATATATTCCACAATTTCTTTTTTTTTTACAAGTTATGCTAAAGTATACAAAATGACATTCAGCGGGATCTATTAATGGCCTCATAGAGATACAATGTGACCCTTGACGTAAAATTATAATCTAAAATGGTTGTATAATGTGTCACAGTGTCAGAAGAGTGGGTAGTGTGAGTTGAGTGAGGGAGAGACAGCCTAACCGTAAGCCTGGCAGCACAGAAGAGATAAAGAGGAAGGGTTTCACCTGGATATTTGCATGCAGGTCAGCAGGAGTAATGCAGCAAGTTCGTAACCGCTTCAGGTTACAACTCCGACAAGCACCTAGACCGTCTCGACGTCAGCAACATAGTAGCCTCTACACGTGCTGCGCCAGCTGCAATTATCTTCTTCGTGCTGAGGTTTCCCTCCGTACCAATGAAACCAACGAAGAAGAAGAAAACAAGCAGTAAGGTCGTCAAACTCGATTTATTTTTTTGGGTTATCGTAAAAACTACGATTATGCAATTCTGTTTTTACTTGAGTACAGTAGGGATTGACTTGGCCGCTTACAAGACGTGGATGTGAATGATGAAGATGTACGTGTGCAAATCGTGTGTATGAATTCAATATTGATGCCGTAGGACAACTTATTGGAATTGTCAAAAAAATACTTGTCTGCAAATTCCTACTGTATTAGGCATTGGAATGAGCCAAGTGCAAAACATCTGAAGGTTCGGAAGCTTTGCATTCGATGAACCGCAAGATTTAACGGAAGACCAGAAATATATAAAAGTTCAATGGAGTAAAAGTTAAATATCGTGACAGATGACGACACATGAGTGTAATGCTTTAACCGGAAAAAAGCCAGTCGGCAGAATGGGTGTTTCCTTTTGAAGATTTGCCAACAAAAGCTAAATAAACTTGAAACACCGGTATGAAGATGGCATCTTTTTTCGGCACATCAGGACATTACACTCAGTGTCGCTTGAAAACCAAAGAACTGTGACTGCCGATTGGTACATAAATACTTGCTTGCCCAGTGTTAGAAAAAGTAAGCGAAAAGCGTCCTTGCGGCAAGGTCCTTGAAGGACCTTTACCACGATAACGCATCCACACAGTCACATAAGATTGACCAATGCGTATTTGAAGGCCTTCAAATGTGGAATTGATGACCCAACCGCCATTCAGCTCGGACTTTTTTAAACTTTAAAACGGTTTACGATCTACAAGCACGGAAGCGGCAGTGAATGCGTTCCACGAAGCCATTGAAGACTGGATCCAGTGCTTCACATAATGGTTCCAACGAATGCAAAAATATGTAAATAGTGCGGGCATATACTTCGAAAAACAATAAATGCATCATAATTATAATATATATAGGTATATATGTTTTATAGGGGGCAGACAGACGGATCGCCTGACGTATGCGATCACCGTCGTCCATAGACACCTTGCAACACCAGAGCAGTCACAATCTGGTTTTAGTTATCAAATTCCAGAATCTTCCGTATGACCTAAGTATATAATTCACCATCTTAAAAATTGAACCTAGGAAATTACATATACAGGAAAAGTTTTGAATGTCATCAAAGTACGAATGGGGGTATATCGCACATTGATTGATTTTTCTCACTGCAACAATTTCATGTATCTTTTCCTTTGGTTGACTGGTAGATAATGTCATTTGGCATTAAGTCCGCCATCTGTACTTACTTTTGCATTATGCAATAAAGTTTAGACAGTGTCTCTGGTCAACGATGTCGGAGCTTTTAAGGTTGTGTAGTACAATCAATTTCATCAATAAATCACCACGTGTTTTTTTTTTAAGTAAACGGTCATAAAATGGCGGCATTTTTAATTTTTCAAACACCTGAGCACGGGTGCATGTGGTATTTTTGCTATTATCTGTCAATTATTCGTCCTACGAATACAAAAAAATACGAATACAGCTAAACATATCAGCAATCGATTAAATGTAACAATCATACGCAAACGTTTTAATAACAGAGCAAAAAACAATATTAAACGTAAATAATAAGGGCAAAAACGCATATTTTTTTCAGATTTCATTTGTTTTTGAAAAAAACTAGGTCATTTACCTACTTTTTTTCTTCTTCTGTGTTTGTAGTATAGGGTATTGGCTAGACGTCGATACCAAATTTACGGATCTGACATAATTACTTACGAAGTTACACAGGTTTCAACATGTACCTAAAAATAATCGAGTGGAGTTAAGTCCGGCGATCGAGGTGGCCAAGCGATATGTTCATTATTGTTGAAAAATCAATTGGAAACCGAATAATTTGTTTCGTGTGTAAATGAAATGATTTTTTGTTCTCTTTTTTGTCATATCTTAGAGCTAATTTTACATTACCTACAATAGTTCGGAAGTAGTACAGGTATTCACTCGTGGTAATTTGGTATTTCATGTTCTAAATTTTTACTTACATTTTTTCTCTCTTTTCTTTACGATGTTACATCAGTAAGTATATACGTATGTGTGTGTATATTGTGTATATATATATATGATTATATGGTATACATACACATGTACACTCGGATTAATCTACCCGCACCCGTGGAACGTGTCAATGTGGTTCAGTGAGAAAAGGGATGGACTGAAAACCAGCGCTGCGCCGTCGCGAGGCTGCCGCAGCACATGCTGAGTCCGTTCCTTTTGTCACGCGGAATATTTTAAGGTACCTTTTTTTTCCATCTTTTTTTTTCATATCTGTTATTTGTTGCCTGTACCTAATTTATTTTTGGTGTGGAAATAAATGTTTTCTTTCTTTCTTTTTCTATATGTCCGTCACGTCCAACTCACGGGACATAATACTCGTTCCAATAATTTCGCACATTTCTTGCAAAATGTGGAGGAGTACCATCCAACTGTAAAATCATCCTTCTCCTGTATGCTATTGGCAGCTCCATTAATGCGTCGTGAAACTCTGTTTGAAGAAATTCCAAAAATCGTGGGTCATTCATTGTCGCTGGTAGAATAATAGGCCCAACTAAAATATCGTCGATAATTCCTGCCCAAACATTCACTGAGAACTGGTGTTGGAACGAACTTTGTCTCACAGCATGAGGATTCTCCAACTGCCACAGATGCTCGTTGCGGTGGTTTGTAAATCCCGATCGCGTGAAATTGGCCTCATCGGTCCACATAATACGTCTCAAAAACGTTTGATCCCTGCGTGCTCTTCTTGTTATCCAGGCACAAAAAACAGATCTTGCAACGTAATCTGGTTCAATGATATCTTGTACCCGTCTAAAATGATAAGGCTGTAAACCTTTTTAAGACTTTCCAGACTGTCCACTTGCATAAATTCATCCGGTTTGCTATTCTTCTAATGCTCAGTCTCGGATCATGTGTGATTAATCTTAATATCTCTTCTTCGTCCTGGGGTGCCACAAGTCGAACACGTTCATCGGCAGGACTTCTTATGCCGTTCTCAGCGTGCATGGATTCTTATGAATGTGCGAGCATTCGGAATGGGTCTGTTAGGAAACCTCCTTGGGTACTCTTGAACAGCAGCATTCGCGTTCCCGTTGCAAAACCCATAAACGAATGTATATCAGCAGTGTGCTGACTATAATACTGATGGTCCTCCATTGTAACAAAGCGGAAAACAAACAGCAAGTCCAACAATTAACAAAAGTATCAACAATAACACAATCGAACAGAAGTAAGCTGAAGATAGCAGAAGGTTGTTATCACAACGCAGAGCGAGGGATGACTGATTGACCTGGCAGCATCCCTTGATTTATCTACCTGCTCGTAAAAGATAAACTGGGAGTGGGGATGATAGTTCTTGGGATTGTGTCAAAAAGGTAATTAACAGGGTCATATTTGAACACGTGTTATTTTTGAAGTATCAAAGATAGAGCTACGATTTTGTATGAGCTACGATGTGTGCATTTCTAGCAAATATTCCGTACTACAAACAAAGAACAAAAAAAAAAGTAGGTAAACGACCTAGTTTTTCAAAAACAAATGAAATCTGAAAAAAATATGCGTTTTTGTCCTTATTATTTACGTTTAATATATTTTTTGCTCTGTTATTGAAACGTTTGCGTATGATTGTTAGATTTAATCGATTGCTGATATGTTTAGCTACCTAATAATATATTTTTTGTATTCGTAGGACGAATAATTGACAGATAATAGCAAAAATACCACATGCACCCGTGCTCAGGTGTTTGAAAAATTAAAAATGCCGCCATTTTATGACCGTTGACTTAAAAAAAAAACATGTGGTGATTTATCGATGAAATTGATTGTACTACACAACCTTAAAAGCTCCGACATCGTTGACCAGACACACTGTATAAATAAATAATAACAGTCTTAAGCAAATAAATATACTACTGGCTATCCGAGCAAAGTCCGAGTTCTTACACTTCGATTTCTATTATGCAAAGGTTTGCATAACAGTCTACAGCTTGCAACTCGTCATTCTACTAGCCCACTTTGCGTTCGTGTGGCATCGGCTTTACGAGCACCCGACTCGAAAATGATCACGAACCGAGACGTTTGTTTAAGTTTTTTGTTTTCAAAGCCAAATTCGTTACGCTTCTAGTTTTTGTCTCTCAAGAGTTTTAATATTGAAATTCCATTCAGACCTCGATTTGTTCCTTTTTTATGTTGGCATATTGACCACCTCGATACATTTTTAAATGGATGCATTCGCGAACACACGAAGTTTAAACAGTGTAAAATTTTGTAAACAACTTTTCCCAATTCTTCGTAACAGCAAAAAAACAACAAACATATGACAACATTACGAGGGCTGCCTTTTAAATTGTGTCATTTGAAATAAGTTTAGACTAACTAATAGTTTAAGTTATTGTTTTTCAATAGATGCTTTAACATGCGTTCGAACCAGTTTTTGAAACATTTATTCCACTCCGAAGTGGGGGTGGTCAAAATAGCCGATTTGTATGCGTCAACAGTTTCTTCGGCTGAGCTGAAATGTTGACCACGCAAGCTGCTTAGTTTTGGGGAACGTGAAAAAATCGTTAGTTCTCAAGTCAGGGCTGTAAGGCGGGTGATCTAAAATTTCGATATTTTGGGTGCGCAACGCAAACACATCTTTGTTTGGCGGGCGGAGTGGGAACTTGCATTGTCATAGCGCAGTATTATACGACCGCTTGAGTTGTTTTTTCGCAACTATGTGATGACTTGTGGCAAACAAACAGTGGTATAACAGTCAGCGTTAACCGCCATGCGATCTTCTAGTACAGTAATAGCGTCGTGACACCCTTGGCCACGAACGAGGCAACCCTTTTTTTTTAGTGACTCCGTGAGCGTATGTTTTTGTTCGGTTTTGACTCATCTTGGAAGACCCAGACAGTTGACTGCCGCTTGGAATCTGGATCATAAGCATATATCCAAAACTCGTCACCACTAACCATATCATAAACGTGTTTTGACTCTCCTTGGTTGACTCTGCAGAATTTTACAACACCATTTAACACAGGCTATTTTTGGTCGTCGCCAAGCAAATGTCGTATCCATCGAGGGATCAACTATCTTACGCCAAGTTCTCTGTGCAGAATTTTTTGGGTAGTAGTCCCTGAAATGCCCTCGTATCCCTCTATTTTACGGTATGTCACATGATGATCTTAGACGATGCGCTGCCGCACAGCGTCGACATTCTCCTGCGTCATGGCGGTTTTTGGACGACCTTCACGTGGCTTGTAATTGAGGCTAGATTGCCCACGTTGAAATTCTAAATACTAGTGTTCTACAGTCCTAAGACATGGTGCTGCATCACTAAACACTGAAGTGATCTCCTCAAATCACTGAAATCGCGTTAATCCCCTTTGAAAATTGTAGAAATTTATCGCACGTATACTTTCCTTTCATATTTCCCTTTCCACAACCACTTCTCCATCTTTGAACAGTAGCTCCAATAAAACTATTAAAAAAACTTTTTTTTTACTCAATTGAAAAGTATTAAATAGCCATATGATATTTTTAATAATCGTGGGAGGTTTTCAAACGACACGACTTAAAAAGCAGCCCTCGTAATGACGGCACTTCAATCCTCTTTTTTATTATAGACAAACGAATGAAGTCCTTATTCTTATGAGAATAAGAACTTCGTAGTGATATGTCACTCGAGATTAAATGTCGTGCGGTTTATATTAAAAAACGTACTGAATTGATGTTTCGTATCGATAACCGTTTTTATATCTATGGATACTAAAATAGAGAACCACTTGAGTTTTGACAGTTGTTCCAAATTTAAACTCATAACCTTACAAAATCGATACTGAAACAACAAAGTATATGTAAAAAAACTTAAGTAAAGCCCTTCTTGTATGTAGTTGTGTACAACATTGATATGGAACTTATGTCATTTTTCTAATATGGAACGTCAAATTGCCTATACGGATAGGCTACTACTACATACAACAGCAGGTGACTTACTTAAGTTTTTCACCTATACAGATTTTACCTGCTACAACAGACAAGAAAGTTCTCATAGTATAATTGGTTGCAATAATGCTGACCATTTTAGAGCACTAATGATATGTGTGTAGATAAAAACATTGAAATCACAATTTTAGTGTAATAAATTGTATTTTACATTTAAGTCGAAAATATGAGTAGTAGTGACTCCGAGAACTATATGAACACCCCGCCGGATATATCAAATGCAGCCACGTTTGCAACAAATAACTTGTTGCCAAAAAAATCGTAAGCCAAAATATGAGAAGGCGTACATTTTTTTTAGATTGGAGAATTAACAAGCGCACGACTACAATGTGAATAAATAATTTGTTTCTGTATTTCTTCAAATTTATTTTTATTGATATTTTACAGGAATTGACCTGCATTGTTACTGTTAAGTAACAATACAGGTCAATTCCCTACGGCTTCCGAACCCATCGTAGTACTGAATGATATGTGTGAAGAGAAAGTAGTGTAGGTATGCATCTGTACATAATTAGGCCTTAAAACAATCGTGTGATCCTATTATGACACGAGCGTCAGAGAACCACACTCGTGTTTATAAGGCTTCATATATCAGTTATAGTGACAGAGTCAAACACTACAGCGGCTAGTAATGCTGTTCTATTGTCACCGAATTACTATTAACCGTGTGAGTGTTCTGAACTTAGGGCGGCTTGCGCCAAATTTCGTGTAAATATATCCTTAACAAAAACTAGACACGTTTAAATCGTTAAATGCGATTAACATAATTGCGTCGTCTTGCACCAAGCTGTTTTGAAGATTATTTAACCAAACGCGTTTAATGGCCGGTGAAGCAGTTTTCCTACGTTTCATTGTATATTATATACGTAATAATACGTTATACGTAAGTTGCAAAATACGCCATTTTTTGCCAAAATTAATCATTTCCACAATACGAGTATGCGTAATAGGAACGGGCCGTTTGATTTTGACACATTTTGACGTTCACACGCAGTTCAATATTTCATTTACTGGTCATTGTCAAATCAAATTAAAAAGCCATCGCAATTACTTACTTGTTGGATTTGAACCTCGACTGATTTTCGATTTGTTGTAATAGTATATGTACGGTATTTTTTCGTAGTTGGAACCTTCTTACGATTTTTTTGTCATTGAGCGTCTCAAAGAAAATAGTTCTCGTATTAATGCCCCGTAGTAAGTATAACTGGGGCCCGTTTCTCTAAAGCTTGTTACTTGCATTACAAGCGCAAGTCTCTTTGCAACAATATGAATTGAAAAGAGCGGCCAAGTGCGAGTCAGACTCGCCCATGAAGGGTTCCGCAGCCTTTTATACAAAAAAATTAACTAAAGATGAAAAAAAATACAATATGAAAAAAAAAATACTAACAAAAGAGCGTATCTCCCCGGCATTTACGTCGTTTTGCTGAGAAGCACAGTTATTTGGCATTAACTTAAAAACGGCATGACCGATCATGTTGAAAACAATTTTCGTTGGAAGTATTTATTAAACTTTATATTTGTAAATGTTTTCACATTTTTTGAACATACCGTTTAGAAAATAGAAGGGGGGGGGACGCAATTTTTGCTACTTTCGGAGCGAATATTTCGGAAAATGTTCACTAAATCAAAAAATGTTTTTAGAAACCTCAAAGTGTTTTTAGAAGAACTCGAAATATGTGCCACACATTGATATGTGCTGAAATTTTGTATTTCAGTTTCGGTTACATGTATGGAGTGCCCCCCCTAGAAATATATATATATCTTTTATTTAACTATCAAACTAAGTAGCGGTTTACACACAACACCTATGCTCCAAATTTCATCAATGTACATATTATAGTTTTTGAGTAAAATGCCTGTGACATACGGACGGACAGACAGACAGACATGACGAATCTATAAGGGTTCCGTTTTTGCCATTTTGGCTACGGAACCCTAAAAAGGGACTTCCACTTGTAATTCAAGTTACAAGCGCCTATGAATCGGACCTCTGGTCTTTTTATGAATTCTATTATTTGCTCATCATCGTCAGAATGCACCAAGTTTTGAACAATCCGCGCTAAATTTTACAAATATAACCTGTCAAAGTAAACGTGAAATTCATTTTAAATATGGCGGTAAACGTATTTAGTAGAGTTTTGCCTCCAGCTAAACATGTTTAGCGATCTATTTGGCGTGGTGCAAGGTGTCAAACGTAATTTTGTATTTAATTTGGATTGAAATACTATATAGCGCTATGGTGCAAGCTGTCCTTAATTTGTGCCTGCTGAACAAACAATAACCACTGCACTTAAAACAATGCCTTACATTTCAATGATAGAAAAATAGAAGCATCGGTTATTGTAATATGACGACGATTATTTATCTCAACAAGGGGACGTATAATGAAAGGGTCACTCAGCAGATTAACTATTATTGGTTGTTCCAGATTAGATCGCGATTGTTGACTGTCTAACGACCCCTTAAGATCATATCTTTATAAGAAAACAGTTCTGCTGCTGTTCGCTAGTGCCGTCTCTCAATTCGAGGCTTTTTCTTGTTAATTAGAGAGCAACACTGTTGCTGTCCGCTCTACTTCGACTCATTGTTCGACTCACGACACTTTCTAACCTAATCTACCGCTTTATCTTTCTATAACGACAACGGGAAAAGACCTTTACTTGCTGGCAACTACGTTTAATGGTTTACATTACATGTCATAAGTTACTTGTCAGCTATAGTAAAAAGCTTAGTTCAACCGTTTTCACATTAATATTTATGTAAATAGATTAAGCTCTTGCAGTCAAGGTGCATAGGTTCAATTTACAGCCATGATAATTATATTAACGCAGGTATGCTACCTATATATGGGTGTTCTCATATGCAAAAGAGTATTGCTCGTGATACCCAAACGACGATTTTTAGCGCTTAATATATATATATATATATATAGTCTGGCTAGCCAAATATTGTTGACAGATATTTCCTTGTGGTATCACCAATTTTCTATGATTTAAAAAACGGCTAAAAGTCTGTTGTCAATTTAGTAGGTTGGTGCTCTATAAATATTTTGATACTTTGTGTACTAGTTAAAAATTTGCCTATAACTATGATTAGGTACGTGAACTTAATGATACTTGAATCTCATACATAGGACAAAATGTGTAAAGAAACGGATAAACCAGAAGTTCTATAAAATATCAATAAAATCACAACATCAGAACGTAAGGAGTTACTGAAATCAATATTCAGAAGAAATCTACGGACTGGTCAGTAGTAATTTGATATTAAAATATCTTGGCCAAAAATGTCTATATATGAGCGACGAGCGTGTCGATAGAATTCCGCACTTGGCCCATCGTGCCGGTGCAACACTAACCTAACCCATGTCTATACCTACTTAATCTAACCACAGACATTTGTGATGGATTAATATTATGGTATTATCGAGCTAGATCTTATTTATTTTTCGCCTTGTTACAATGTTAGGTATGTGGTGAGAAAGTGTAAACATAAGTGTTTGTCGTTCACTGTACTGTCCATATAGTGGTAGAAATTATGTGAGCTGACTTTGAATGCACGTCCACGTATATTTTATTTACTTATTTCCTTAGGTTTAGGTACCTTACGTGTGCACAGAAAATTAAAAATATTTTCTAATATCAAAACTATGCTAATAATTCCTACTTCACAAAGTGTGACCAGCTCAAGATTTTTTTAATTTCGCGCCAAAAATTTGGGTAATATTTCAGTAGCCAGACTATATAATAGTATGGCAAAAGGACACATACAGAAAAATCACAAATTTACATTTAAAGAATTAATCCATTGATTCGCTTCGTCGTTCAGTTTGATCAGGTCTTCCGTGGGGCCTCCAGTGTAACGGGTAAGAGGGCAATCTTGAAAGATATGTTGGATACTTTGCTCTTCAGGTTCTTATTACTTATTATCTTAATAGGTGGTTGTGGTAATGGCAAGTGAACAGGGTTGCAAATTTTTATTATATTTTATAATTGACCATAAGTAAAATATTGATCGAATTACAGTATATTTTTGAGCGTTTCTTATCTGAATGTGCTTGGGTGAGTGGGTGGGCACGAAATATCTTCAACATAATTACGATCTCGCCGCAGTTCTAATTCGTGAGTCACGGCCAAATGAAATGGTACACGGCCTGCGATCGCTGGCTCATTCAATTACTGTGCGTGATACAACCTGCATTGTGTACCACTCAGATTTGTTAGCAAATACACGAATACTTTCCCAAATCACCTTAATAAAATACACAATAAACATCACTTGACGCCCTGTACACCAATTTAAATAATGGGAGATATATAGATTCGTCACGAACGTTTATTAATAATTCCTGTTACAGGCGCTTCATTTACGCTGATTGATCTCTCGACGGCATTTGATTAGCATTAATGTGTGTCCCATTTCATATAGTACATATATGTGGCGTTCCGATAAACACACAATCATTATATTGTCACAGGCCGCCAACGGGTGTGGGCTGGCTGCTAACGGTGCGCCTCGAAACTGGAACGCTTCGGCGTACGTAATCCTATTAATGAACTCGTTAATGTAATCCCACCTGGACCTTAATATACAATATCTACGCGAATACGTCTTCTAATCCCCTTTCAATCGTTTCACCATGTTCTCCACCTACCATTCGAAGAAATAGTACATTATGATACGAGTGTGGTACGTTGGTAATTACACTCGAGGCTATATCTTGCAGCACGAGTCGTAGAGGAGTACTGTATAAGCCGAGAGAGTAATGACCAATGCATACGACGTTTTTTAACACACTTGCGGGGAACAATCGTACCTTACTTAAAATTTCGTCTAGGTTATACGTGTTAATCCTGTAGTCGTAAGTTTTACATTAATCTATCTTCAGTACCTCAAATTTCCATACCTACATAATGATTATATTTGAAATATCATTGCTTGAAACTTTCTCAATTTCTCAACAAACACAATTCTAATATTTTCTTCTGTTTCCGCGATTATTACTCATTGAAATAAAACAATTTAACGGATCATATCGCGTATATTATCTCATGAAAAAACCCTTAACCCGGGTGAAGGAGCACATAGCAGATGTCAAGCACCGTCGGTGTAATAGGTCTGCAGTTTGTGAACATGTCATTGACAAACCAAACCACTCAATTAAGTTTGATAAACCTTCTATCCTTGCCAAAGAAAAAAGATATTTTCCCAGGATGCTACGCGAGGCTATTGAGATTAAAAAGCATCCTAATTTCAATAGAGAAGATGGATTGTCACTACCACCAGCTTGGGATCCTGTAATACATCTCATCAAGGAACAAGCGAGACACAGGACTGCAAAACCTTAATTTCCGAACGGTGTAAAATATCTTACCTGTTTAAAAGTAGTTTAATAGTCTCTGTTTTTAAATATTATAATTAGTAATGAGGTAGCCTGGGAGTTTTTCTTTGCAGCGTTTCTTTTCTCCTCAGTACGCCTCATTTGTGAAATGCTGCTTGGTAAATTATTAGAATAAAATAATTGAGCGCTTCTGGCACATGTGTAACTGTCTTTACAGCTTAGGCCCATCTGGCATGTATGTACACCTTTATTTGTGTTTTTTCAAAAAATGGGTAGTTTGCACAAATTGTAACTTTGACAGAGGAAAATACATCTTTTCTCAGTCCTCCCGTGACCATGGAAAGCTGGAAAGCTTCCGAAACGTCGGGAACTAAAATGAGATAATATACGCGATATGATCCGTTAAATTGTTTTATTTCAAACACAATTCTGTCATTTTTTAAAAATAATCATACTTCAATATGCAATATTTGTAAATATTAAATATGTCAAATCAAATCAAAATGGCGCGCCGCGACCGGTGGATTCGTCTTTGCGCGCGCACGAGCGTTGAGGCAAAGGCTAATTGGACAATCAGCCAAACATTAATAAATAATAAACTTAATAATTTTATCAATTTAATACAATCAAAATGTTATTTTGGTTAGTAAACTTTATAATTTATTGAAATTAATTGCTTTGTACAAGTACCAGTTTAGATTTATTAAAATAACCTTAAATATTTCTTGTACCTACAACTTATTTGCTGAAGTTTAAAAAAACTGTAATGAAAAGGCTCTAGTGCGATTATGTAATGTAAATAACACGTAATGTAATGGACTGGATTACAGTCATAAAAACGGTGTAATAAGAGCCACTTTACGAGCAAGTGTGTTGAAAACGTTATTTCAATCATTTATCAATAATTATATTACATTAAAGTGCGTAATAATATTACATTACCATGTGACCAGTATTTTACTTAGTGATATGATTTTTAGCTACATTCCTTTGAACTACAACTTTCATCCACAATAAGTGAAAATGAGTTATACATTATTTCCATATATAATTTATTTAGGGGATATCAGTTTAAATAGAAATGCCGACTAGATGTTACCGACGAAAAATCACATCAAACACAAGGATAGTGATTTAATAAACTTTCTAGTACATTAAAATTCGTTGTGCACTATCACGCAATCATTAGTCCATAATAATTCATTGATATTTATTATTTTATAGTTCCTTTGTTATTCCGCGTGTCTTGGTTAGATGTGACAATGAATTGCGTTCACATGCTCATATTTTCATGCAGTTTCCAAAAAGAATACGCTGCATATATAGGGTGTGCCAAAAAATTTTGCACTTATGAAACATCGATAAAAAAATAACTATATATGTTTGTCTATATTTTATTTATTTAACCTAGTAACAGATAATAGCAATCTTTTTTTTAAACTACTTTATCCAGATGACCTCTGTCTCGTCGTTGGCACTCCTGCAATCGTATTAGAAAACCGTGGAAAACTCCCTGACACATACAACAACGGATCGCGGCTATCTCATCATCTTTTAATAAAACTGCTTAACACAAAAAGCCCGTTGTTTTCCCGTGAAGCGCTCCATTACAAATAAAATTGCACGAAGTTACCTATAGTTTCCCGCCAATATCCCGCCGCTCACTTTAACAGTGTCCGAAAAATGCAGTGTTGCTATTTGCAAAAATTTATGGCCCACCCTATATAATAAACCACCACCAAACATCTCTCTCTCTCTCTCTCTCTCATCTCTCGATACGTATCGTGTCGAAGACACCACCTCCCGTCCGCTTCTCGGGTGGACCGGACCGTTAACATCGTCTCCATCTCCTGATGATGATGCCTCATAGAGAGGCGAAATACGTGTCGAAGATTATACTGTTTAGTGGTGGTTTTTTGTATTTGCATGCTTATTTTTTTGTCGAAACTAACCTAGACACTACTTTGCGGAATATAATCCATTCATTTAATATTGAAATCCGCAAAGTAAAGCCTGAATCTATTAATTATTCTATTGTAGCCGGTTACATGAAGATAATCATTTTATTGGTATTACGTGTCATCATTTATACTGCCTTATGAATATGAATGTCTCCCATGAAACCTACAAATGGCTTCTAAGTAAACGTCGTTCCACAGGCCCAATTGTTGCGTGCCCTTTGTCGACGGCGATGTTATCTCATGTGGGCGTGTTCACGATGAACTCCCTACTATCACCACATTTTTTTCTTCACTTTATTGTACATAACTGGACTTCGTGAATTTGACGAATAAATATTACTTTTAATATTAATTTATTATTTTAAGGGAATAAATATTACACACATTAAGTAATTGTAACAACCGTCAACAATCCTGGTAAAATCTCTGTGTCACTTCTCTTGAGATAACATTAGGTGAGGTATGAAGAATAAAATCTACCGTATTATGAAATTGTTAGAATGAAATGCCTGAAAACACTCGTATTTTCAATCAAAAAATCGGAAACGGGCTAATTGTAAGTGCGTCTGGGATGGTTGCCGATGCTAACGTAGAGGACTTTTATGCCATAGTGCGACAGAAGACTGCATCTGTGGTGATCAGATGAGGGGGAGCTCAAATATCATCCTGAAAATGATAACAGAGAGGTGGGATTCGGATATTCTTCGCCGATACTCCGACCTTCATGTCATACGACGTAAAAATAAGTAGTTATAAGGTAATATAGTTAACTGATATAGTTTTAAAGTTTTTGTTTTTTGTAACTAACAATCTATGGATCTCAGTAATCGGAAAATAAATATTTTTAATTTTAATTTTATTTATTTATTTTTTATTTGCAGATGCATCAAAAAATATTTTCCATTCGTTTCTTTTTTAAATGTAAGTATGCATGTGTCTTTGTGTCATCGTCACGCGTAAACGGCTGGATAGTTTTCAACTATTTTTAGTACACGAATGCGACCTTCAAATAGTCCGTAGTTATTTTTTTGAGAATAACTTCAGTGTTCAGACATTACATTTTACAACTTTATATTAGTACTAGCTTCTGCCCGCGACTTTGTCCGCCTTAAATTCGTTTATCGCGGATAAGGGTATTTTTCCGGGATAAAAAGTAGCCTATGTCCTTCCCCGGGACTCAAAATATCTCCATACCAAATTTCATCCAAATCGGTTCAGCGGTTTAAGCGTGAAGAGGTAAAAAGACAGACAGACAGACAGACAAACAGACTTTCGCATTTATAATATTAGTATGGATAGATATTGGTTTGATAGCTGTTGGTCCAACATGCGATTTGAAATGTACTGTCTTGTTTCGTCCAGTACGACGTATATAATTCCGACCTCTGTCTAACTATTCCTCTGAAACTATAACGTCGTATCACAAATAAATCACTTTGACTAGACACTTGTTTGAATAACCAACTTCTTTAATTATCCTAGAGTTAAAATGTTTAATTTTAGTTTTAAGTATGACTCTTTGAAATAAATAGCAAATAATTTGATATCAATTATTTTTTATTCATACTCCGCCACGCCAAAGATACGTTTACATATTTCTATGAAAATACTGTGTTCCCATCTCGTACAAATTCTCAATCCGACCACATTTCTAACTCCATCCTAACTCCTCAATTGATTCACAATAAATAATTAAATTTCTAGGATCACTTAGCAAGCAGATAAAGTGGTAGGTAAAAGTAGTATCAAATTGTTATATGATATTATATATGATATTCTCTACTTGAAAGTAGAGAATATCATATATCAATGAGAGAGGATATGAACGAATCGGGAATGTAAACGTGTTGGGAATGTGAGGAGACTTGGGAATGTAGATGAATCTGAGATAGGAAAATGAGTTGACGAAATACATAATGGACGAACTGCGACTTGGGGCGAATCGCGGTATGAACGAATTACGATATGGACAAAACGTTATAGACGAACAACGATAAGGATACTTGACGAACCACGTAATTGACGAACTGCGACTTGGACCAATAGCAACATGGACGAATTACGATATGGACGAAAAGCGTTATAGGCTTGCAAACTTAACGCAACCGGGTTGTTCAAATAGATTTTAGAAAATTGAAAAAAAAAACTAGCTAGTTAGAGAAATTTTCGTGTAAATTTCAGATTTACTGCTTGGTAAAATTCTCAGATCAAGGAGGGAATTTTATTTTTCTTCACATTTTCCTTAATAAAACAAAATCGAATCACAATAAAAAATTGTTCTAATATTTACAGACTTTTAATTTTTGCCCCCTCCTCGTGAATGTCGTTTTTTTAGAAAATAAAAATATATTTTAAGATGTTTCCTTTGCAATATATGTGGGCTGACTATGTTTATAAATATTTCAAATTTCTAATAGATAGCATAAGTAGTTTTTGAGATATGGCGCTCTAATAGTCGGACAGACAGAACGACAGACAAAGTCGCACCTTAAGGGTTCCTTTTTTACCATGTTTGGTACGGAACCGTAAAAACACAACAGTAGCAACTTGCGTTATTTTAAAACAGAATATGTAATTATATGTATGGTTACTGATTGAAAAATGAGACATTCGAATTATTATCTCCCATGACATTTTCTTTGATTTGACCATCAGTATTTTTATATTGACTCTTGGAGCTTATTTACACAGAACATTATGTATCACTTCGACACTCCAGGTGCTTTTAGAAAGCATTATTCCAATTGAGGCAGTCGTGCTCTTTTCTGCAATTTCCTTTGTAGTTGGAACTACGGCCACTTTTACAATCAAGTTTTAGGCTGCTGAAGCAAACTTCTTGGCATTTAATACAATTTCTTACAAGAACACAGCAAATATGAGGGAAAAAATTATAATTTATTACTTCGGCTATAAACTATAAACACATAGTTTGACATCTAATAGCAGTTGATGTACAAACAAAAAAAATCTACTGTGAGAGTTTTCAGTTCGCGGGTCCTATCTCTTTAGTGGAATGGTATGGTTCTCAGTGTCAGTTATTGCTCGAAAATCATCCGCAGCCGATAATATCGAATATGAAAATAATAATAATAATAATTACAATCTTTCTTTTTGAAGTCGGTTATACTTGAACATTATATTTGAACGCGCATTGAAAACATACTTAAAGAAATATTTCATTCGAAATTAGAACAAGTCCTGTTGCTGACAAGTTGACTGTTGTAGATATTAGAGTAGATTGCTTCCCCGACGGAAATATTTATCGCTTTATTACGTGAAAGTCGCGTAGTGACATTTAAGACTGTTTTTTATGTCAGAATAAATTACCTCCTGCTTTCCATATTCAGGTATGGACTAAGATTTGATACCTAGCAATCGTAGCATTTATAATGTACATAAGTACATTATTTGAACACGGATGTGGTAACCAACGCCCTTTGCGGTATAGGAAGATTTATCAGACGTCATTGAAGGTGTAAATATGATCCAATGGGTACTCCCTATGCGATAACGATATTAGTGGACTGTAATTTACGAGAAAAAAACTGCGAGAAAATTATATGAGGGAAGAGGGATAAACAAGAATATTGGTTCTATTAAAATGAATGTTTAAATGAGCTTAACGTTCGGGAATAAAAGTTGTCGATCTAACCTGGTCGGTTGGAGCTGTGGCACACAGAATCCTCAGCGTAAGCGGCAGAACACCGTTGGTTGGAGTCTCCGGGTCACCTGACCAAGCTTACCATTAACTCTTACCTCAAGTGTCAGCTACTTAGCCTCAGATATACACTCAGTCCTCGGCAGCCTCCAAACAAACTTCACTGAATCAACTAGATCTGTACTAAGTTTAGTGGTGGCCTTGAATTAATTCTGATGGTAATGACAAAAATTTATGTGTCACTGTTCGAAAATCGAAAGCTAACAGAACGATTAACGGTTAGGGGTGGGGGAAGAAAAGTGACCAGCACAACATTTGGAAATCTTATAAATACATATTGTGTTGCCACATAAAAAAACTATTTTTTACCATAAATCTTATGACAAAACTAAACACTCCCTTTTATTAGTTTTCAATCCGGGATCACGCTGAAAATCATAATCCGTCGCAGCATGCATCGCGTCTTCGATTGCATGCGATACAGAGGCAGGAATAAAAAACCAGCCAAGTGCGAGTCCGACTCGCGCACCGAGGGTTCCTTACAAACTATCACTTACCTTACAAGATTACTACCTTAAAAGATTATTTATTATATTACCCGGTTCCGATTGAGTTTAGTTTGCACCTGATATTTATGGCAATGCATACAAATGAGGTGCAAACTTAACGCAACCGGTCTGTCCAAATATTTATTTTGAAAAAGACTATATTTTATTACGAATGTGTAGTTTTCAGATTTTTGTATGTATATTTGTAGTATGTCACGATATTATTTGCCAAATTTCATATTTATATGTCAACGGGTGTCAACCTATCATTTTTATTCCCTTGAGAGTGTCGAAATATACGTTTTTTGCGACATTAATAGCCGTATCTATTTTTTTACGTCAATATAGAAGTTTGATTTTTCACAGCTTCAAGGGACCGTAGACACCTGTATATGGTGTTCATTTCAACTCGATACCTTCACACGTTCTCGAGATAAAGCGTCTTGACAGACAGACTGATGGACAGACGGACAACAGAGTGATCCTATAATGGTTCCTTTTTGCGATTGAGGAACAGAACCCTGAAAAGGAAATAAGTTGGCATTATTATTTAAATGATGTAAATATCAAAGATAAAGATTCATTTATTGTCAAAACTGTGTACATTATACTATTACCCATTTCGGGCGTACAATATTAAGTAACTATACTATAACAATCTTAACTAGGTATCTATACTTCTAAAATATTCATTTAAACTGTAGAAACTTTTCGTTCCATTTCTTGAGCTTTGTTCTAAATGTAGTCCCATCTTGCGATTTAATATATTCAGGCAAATTATTAAATATTTTTATTCCAGATAGATACATATGCACTCTTACTAAGTATGGAACTGGAAGGTCTAACCGTACAAATGTCATATTTATATTGTGATCTAATGTTATTTTTTGTGATACTTTTTTTATAAAAAAATCATTTCGGTCTAAAAATAAACAAATTTGTAGTATATAGATACACGTCAGAGTTAAACTTTTGTTCTCTTTGAAAACATCCCTTAAGGATTGCATATTCCTAAGATTAAACATGATTCGCAGACATTTTTTTTGCATAAGAATTGTGGATTCAATGTTTACTGAATTTCCCCAAAATATTATGCCGTAGGTAAGGACAGGGTAAACATTTCCATAGTACGCTTTCATGGCAACATCGATTGAAGTAACTTTAGACAAAATGGACAGAGCGTAGCAGGATTTGGCTAGTTTCTTATTTATTTTGTCGATGTGGGACTTCCAGTTTAAGTTGCTATCAATTGTGACTCCAAATTTAGTATTATTTATTCACTTGTTCTATTTTTTTACTGTTAGTAACAACATTCAATTTTTTTTGTATCTGCTTATAGTTAGTAAATTGTACAATTTTAGTCTTAATTAGGTTCACACTCAAATTTAAGTTGGATAACCAATGAATTACAATTTCCAAAGTATTTTGCAACTCGTTACCTATATCTGAATCTTTCTCTTCAGATACAAAAATAGTGGCATCATCGGCAAACATAGCACACAAGTGGTTAGCTATTAGGGGGAACTCATTTACGTACACCAAAAACAATAGTGGCCCCAAGACACTACCTTGGGGTACCCCTTGCAGATTAGTATTATACTTTGACTGTACTCTTGTGATTGTTTTTGTCGTCCTGTCATATGTGTCTAATATCGTAGCCTGAGTGCTATTTGTAAGATAAGTATCTACTAATTTTAAGGGCACACCCCGAATCCCAACACGCTCTAGTTGCTTCAATAAGATTTTATAGGACACGCAGTCAAACGCCTTTGACATATTTATAAATAGTCCAACAGAAGCTTTTTTTTATTCATGTCTGTCCATAATTGCTGTAAGATTTTGAATATAGCTAATGTTGTGTTTTTTTTTCTTTTTGAAATCCAAACAGATTTAAATTTAGAACTTGAAATTTATCAAAAATTTATATTAAACGATTTAATATAACCTTTTTAAATATTTTTGAAAAATTAGACAACAATGCAATGGGTCTAAATTATTAATGTCCTGTTTTGACCTTTTTTTGTAAAGGTTTTATGAATGCCTTTTTTAAGTCGTCGGGAAAAACTCCATTTTCATATGTTAAATTGATAATGTGAGTTAAGGGTCCTGCTATGTGCTCAATACTTGATTTAATTAATGTCATAGGTATTTGATCATATACGAGGTATCTGAAAATATACGAGGTTACCTAGGTAAATAAAGAAAGTGCAAGTTGTATGTGTTATTATTTATTGCAACGCTGCTCCTTCTTGCAGCAAGGGCACAAACCGTACACTCATTAATCTAAATATGATCCTTTCCTCTTTCGTAGGCCTACGGCGACGGTGTAATCTAACCCAGTGGCTCCCAAACTGTGCGTCGCGACGCCCCGGGGCGTCAGAAAACTGTCCCAGATGCGTCACGGTATGGTTGTGTTGGCAAGCCGCATATAGACTTTGTATGTGTAATCTAGAGCTCTAAGAGTGTCGTTGTTCAAATGTTCAAATTTTGTGAAGGGCAGTATGTATGTACTTTGGGAGATCCTGATCTAAACACTGAGTGATAGACAAATTTTATTTAGAGTATGTATAAAAATAAATGGCAAACGTTTATAAATGATGATCCATACAAGTAAATAATCTGAAGGTTAAAATAACGTTTATTTTACTGAAGTAACCGATGGGATCGCTACAATAACTTTTACTCCCCATTGAACACCTTGCGACTTGTAATTTTATTAATACAGATAAAATTATTCTGATATTTAACATATTTTACTGAAAATAAGTGAAATAGGATAATAGGAATTTGCCAAAATCGAAAGCGGCTATCGGCTAGGTGGATTTGAATTATTTTTCATACACTAGTAACGGGCATCCATAAATGAAATAATTATTATAAAATACTTTTTACCCAACTATGCTGACAAAAAAACGATGGTTATAGCTTTTTTTCGACGACACGTTTGCCTCAGTGGGGTGTACAACGGCCTACGAAGATGGCGGTCCCGGGTTCGAATCGCGGCCGGGGCAAGTGTTTCTGTGATGAGCACGAATGTTTGTTCCTGGGTCTTGGATGTTTTCTATGTATTGAAGTATTATAATTTATCTATATATTATGTATATCGCCGCCTAGTACCCATAGTACAATTTTGGCTTCGTTTTATTTTTGTGCATATTAAGTACCTAATTAGTTAGTTTGTCTATCTTCTTTAATGTATACTTTTTTTCTTTCATTTGCTTAAAGGTTAACTGGAAGAGATCCCTCACAGGGATAAGTTCGCCGTAAATACTTTTTTTTTGTATTAATTTATGTACAATAAAGTGATTACATACATACATACATACAAGCTTTGCTTAGTTTGGGACTAGGTCGATTTGTGTAAGATTGTCCCTGTGTTAATGTGTTATTTTGTCTTCTTCGCGAACGAATGTCTTTATATTACTAAAAATGTTTAAAAAAAGAATATCTACCAGTACTTTGCAGATATTTTCATACAACATAAGTGAAACGGGCTATTTTAAAGTCACTATATTATTTGTATAAGGATAGCTGAACATCCGAGGATGTTTATAGGATACCTTTTACCCTATTAAGCTAAATCAAAAACGGAGGTTATGATGTTTTTGTCTAGGTACAGCGAGTTTTGGGCACCTTCAGGTCTTTAATATTTGTATTAAGTAGAAGATAGGTACGTGGGTCTAAATCTAAAATCTTTCGATAACCTGCCCAGCCATATCTAGGAGTGGTTACGTTACCTTCATTCCGGCTTGTCTGAATATGTCAGCCCTTTCGATTATAGTAATAAAGTAACGTACTATTTAGTACCTGAGGGGATAACAAAACGTACAATTAATGGTCACTCGTTCTTAACCCCACGTACTGATGTGCAAACTGCGGAAACTTTCCAAAATGCTTAAAAAAGGTCTTTTAAACAGGTAAGTTAACACTACACTTAAGACCTTTTTTAAGCATTTTGGAAAGTTTCCGCAATTTGCACATCAGTAACCCCACGTACGAATGTCTTAACAACGTTACTCCTTATGTTGCAACCATGTTCTACATTATTATTTTGCGTACTAATCGATGTTATCTCGTGTTCTGCAATATAATTAATGAACTGGCAGGTATAATGAAAACATACTTTTGATGAAACTAACGGGTGCCATCTATTTCGCATATTTTTTAGTGTCCGAAACTAATTTGGCATAAACAGTTTTCACATAATTGATCACTCCGAATGATATTCTTGTATAAATGCTATTTCGCAGAATGCGTAATTTCTCGAATCGTATTTTGATCGAATATTGTAATTGGCCGAGTTTCATTTCACCGAAACTATTTCAGCATAATTGTGATTTGGCATATTTTTGTCCGAACCCATGTCCGAAACATTTTATTTATATTTAGCATATTTCTTCCTACGTTTTGAAGGCTTTTGAAGTCGTCTAAAAAAAATAGATTCATTATATTAAGGCATTAATCTGTAATTGTAAACAAGTAAATTTTAATCTATACTATTATAAAGTAAAAAAAAATGTGTGTACATTGAAGATATTTTCAAAAACAAAACAAATGAAACGAAATATTTTGAGGTCACTGAATTGAAAAATATATTTTATGTATGTTGTACCTATGTGTTTTTGTGAATTCATCACCCCAAAAACGTTAAACAGATTACAAGTATATTTGATACACGGGTAGCTTATTATACTATGTCCGCAGATGGTTGTAATGATACTTTTTACACGATTACGCTGAGGCAAAAAGAGAGTTGTGACTTTTTGTTGCTGCGCGAACGGTGTTGCGGGCATCATCTAGTGGAATTTATTTATTTCTTAAAAGAATCACACATAATGTAGCATTACAATCAACAAACCCACATAAAATGTCTGTACATTGAAGATGAAGATATTTTCAAAAAAATATATTAACGGACCATTTGGAGGTCACTAAATCAAAAAATATTTTTTTGGATTTTTTGTATGTTTGTATGTGTCGTTGTGGCTTCATCACGCCAAATCGGCTTACAGATTATTGGCACACGGGTATCTCCAGATGGTTATAGGATACTTTTTACCCAACTACGCTAAGGAAAAAAAATACGGTTTATAACTTTTTCTCCTCCGCGAACGAAGTTGCGGGGCACCTTCTGGTATTGATTAAAAATATTAATATTTGCTATGTATCACTGTTGCAGATGTCATTTTGAGTATATACACTTTGTACTGTATGTAATATAAATTACTTGCGGGGCGTATAAATGTAGTTGGTTGGTACCAGTATTGTCCGATATTTTCCCTGATCCTTGGCCCTGAATGCTTCCTGTCATCTACCGCAACCAGTTTTAGGTAACGCAAACTGGTGTCCGCGGTGTGTCACAAACGCTGAATTATAGGCGGATGCGCTGACACAAAGAGTTCGTTTAATATTTTGTCTAGGTCAACAGCTCGGTAAATGCAATCTGGACGCTACAACACGTGAAATGAGATCAAAGTTAAACAACTTCTTAAGCTCTGAAAATACCTTAAATCATTAATAGACACTGGTGCAGTCTGGCGTAGTCGGCAACATATTTAAATGAATGGGAAGATATATTATAGGTATCTTTTATTTTAACTTATATAATAGTAATATTTTCTTCTGTTTCCGCGATTATTACTCATTGAAATAAAACAATTTAACAGATTATATCGCGTATATCAGGATGTGTCTTCAATTTTAAGACGAGCGAAGTCTCCTAAAGTTAACTTACCCAGAACTGAATTCAACCCTTTGAAGAGCTTGCGTGAAGACCCAGACATCACCTTTCTTCGAGCTGACAAGGGAAATGCGACGGTTGTTATGGATACTAGTGATTACAACCAGAAAGTGGAAGTACTTTTGTCAGACGCTACAACATACAAGCTTGTTAAGCGAGATCCAACGGCGAAAGTAGTAAAAACGACAGCCGAGCAGCACTGAAAATCTTAATCTGGATGTGAAAAGTTTAGTGCCTTCTTGCCCGGTGCCACCAAAGTTGTACGGGTTACCAAAGATACATAAACCTGGTGCTCCGTTACGCCCTATAGTGAGTCAAATCCATGCTCCTACCTATCGATTAGCTCGGCACTTAGCAGGTGTGCTTTCTTTACTGCGAGGGAAGACGGAAGCATACACAAGGGACTCATACCATTTTGTCAGTGAGATTAAGGATTTGAGACTAACTGATGATGATGTTATGGTCAGTTTTGATGTCCAGTCTCTCTTCACATGCCTACCAGTTCAAGAATGTATCGAAATTGTGAAAAGAAGATTGGGTGAACAACAGATGGCAATAGAATATGCTGAGTTATTACAACACTGCCTTACATCTGGCTATATGCTATGGAATGGTGAATCCTACGGGCAAGTTGATGGTGTGGCAATGGGGTCTCCGGTGTCTCCTGTCGTCGCCGATATTTTCATGGAAGACTTCGAGGAGAGAGCGCTTTCATTGGCACCTGTCAAGCCGAGGATCTTTAAAAGATACGTAGATGATACCTTTACTATTTTACCTAGATCTAGTGTTTCAGCTTTCTTAGACCATCTGAACTCCATGCATAGTAAAATTAAATTCACTATGCAGTTGGAAAATCAAAATTCACTTGCATTCTTAGATGTGCTAGTAATTAGAGGTCCTAAAAATGACAATGACATACTGTATATAGGAAACCTACGCATACAGATAGGTATTTGAATGGCAAATCTCACCACCATCCCTGTCAACTTGCTACAGTGGGTAAATCTTTGTTTCAGAGAGCCAGGGGTATCTGCGACAATCAACATCTGACTGCTGAGTTACAGAATGTCAAACGTGCGCTTCGAGCCAACGAGCTCCAGATACCACGTTCCAAGCAGAATCCCAGTATGAAGAAACCAACAGTCGAGCGTAAACCTGCCGTATTTCCATATGTGAAAGGGGTCACAGACAAGATCGGAAACATCTTGAAGCGTGCTTCTATAAAAACATGTTTCAAGCCGTTGAAGAAGGTGTCTCAATACCTTAGACCCGTGAAAAGTAGCACCCCTTTGCAGAGTGCAGGCATATATAAGCTGGACTGCGAGTGCGGTCTTCATACATTGGTCAAACGAAACGCAGTGTATCAACCCGGGTGAAGGAGCACATAGCAGATGTCAAGCACCGTCGGTGTAATAGGTCTGCAGTCTGTGAACATGTCATTGACAAACCAAACCACTCAATTAAGTTTGATAAACCTTCTATCCTTGCCAAAGAAAAAAGATATTTTTGATGCTACGCGAGGCTATTGAGATTAAAAAGCATCCTAATTTCAATAGAGAAGATGCATTGTCACTACCACCAGCTTGGGATCCTGTAATACATCTCATCAAGGAACAAGCGAGACACAGGACTGCAAAACCTTAATTTCCGAACGGTGTAAATTATCTTATCTGTTTAAAAGTAGTTTAATAGTCTCTGTTTTTTAAATATTATAATTAGTAATGAGGTAGCCTGGGAGTTTTTCTTTGCAGCGTTTCTTTTCTCCTCAGTGCGCCTCATTTGTGAAATGCTGCTTGGTAAATTATTAGAATAAAATAATTAAGCCCTTCTGGCACATGTGTAACTGTCTTTACAGCTTAGACCCATCTGGCATGTATGTACACCTTTATTTGTGTTTTTTCAAAAAATGGGTAGTTTGCACAAATTGTAACTTTGACAGAGGAAAATACATCTTTTCTCAGTCCTCCCGTGACCATGGAAAGCTGGAAAGCTTCCGAAACGTCGGCAACTAAAATGAGATAATATACGCGATATAATCCGTTAAATTGTTTTATATAATAGTATTAAGTTGTCAAAATGAAATGTCTGTACATTGAAGATATCCAAAAAAAGGTTACGGATTATTTAAAGGTAACTAAATCAAAATTTTGGATTTTTTGAATGTTCGCATGTGTCGTTGTGACTTCATCGGGTAGTTGGTCATTAACAGATTACGCTAAAGTAAAGACGAGGGTTATGTTTTTTTCCACCTACGCGGACGAAGTTGCGGGTATCTTCTAGTTTAAATATGCACTAAACATTTTATTCAAACTATAATGATTGTTCACAATTAAGCACTTATAAATTTGTCTTTATTTGAAACTTATATGCAAGTTTATTTTGTTTTTTGGTCAAATAAATGAAAGCTGAGACATCTAATTTTACTGCCTTAAAATAATTAAATTATTACTAAAATAATTGATCGGTATCATTAGACTAAACCGAAACATGCTCGCAACATACTCGTAATTGATGCAGTACGGGGTACAGAGGCTAAAGTTTAATTTTTTTTTTGACTTGGAAATATAGTCTATTCTATTATAAACAAGCTTTTTTATATTTTTATTTTGTGTGTTCGTATGTGTCGTTGTGGCTTCATCACGCCAAAATGGCTAAAGAGATTTCGACTATTTTTAGTCTATAGGGTTAGCTGGTCATCTACAAATGGTTATCGGTTACTTACTTCTTACTCGACTACGCTGAAGTAAAAAAGAGGGTCATGATTTTTATTCTCCTCTCCGCCGACGAAGTTGCGGACACCTTCTATTTCACTAAATTATCGTTCATAATTAGTTAACTTTATTATCATAATTTTGAAAAAAAAAAAAAACCAGGTATTTGTTTTTAATAAAACGTAATATTCTGGTATTTTTTATCATTATTTTATGATTGCACGTTTACAAGTAAAGCTCGTATACAATTTTAATGTGAGTCATCATCCCTATTCGGTACTACTCACTTGGGCACGCCCCGATGACTGTGATTCTCGTTATCGGTAAAGTTCTCGCACCTTGAATGTGAATGCTTATAGGCCAGATTAGTCATGCAATGCACTCCCTGTTCTGATGTTCACAGGCGGCCAGCGCAGGTCTTCATTACCACTTCACACGCTCCGACACTGCAGCATATCTGTTTACCGATATTCTTTCATATCTGTATTCCATATACGCAACAGCTAGTATATTTTAGCCACCCATTCTAAAAAAATCGTGTTGTTGCTGTGCTCGTTTTTAATACTGGCCCACTCACCAAATTGTCAGTAAGTGCTCAAAATCGTAATAATCGGGTTTCGTTTAATTTTTTTAGCTATATTTATTATTCTTTCATGATCCTTACATACGGTCGTTGATGATTATTGATTACCTTACCATACACATTTAGTGTTAAGGGGCTCCCATACGCGAATGTTCTACGATCAGTATCTCTTCACTTTTCTGTGTCGTATATGTCTCATCGTGTTGACAACCACCGTTGTTACCAATATACTGTTTTAGTTTATCTTCACCAGTCACCGAAAACGAGATAAACGCCATCAAAATTTGTTATTTTTACGACAAAAATCCAGTTTTTGCTACTTTTCTTACAAACTATGGAACCTATTGAAAAACCAGGTGACAATTTTAAAGTGAACATCATTACTCATTAATTTCTTTTAGTCCCATTACTAAGCGTCGCTTGATGAGGGAGCGTATAACAATTTAAGATAGAAAAAGGACTTTACGAATCTTTTTTTCTCTTGATTTTTTAAATATTTTTAACATTTCAGTTGAAAATATAGGCCAAATACCAAGCTACAACATATATATTTTTACGTGGTTTGCACCAATTGAAATAATTTTATATCACTTTAAAAACAGTGGAATTTACCGAAATTTTCCAGATAGCCCCTTAAAGTTACGCAAATATAGCGCTGCTGAAAGTACTGCAACTAGCACGTTAACTGGTGCATGCATACTTGTTAATTCTAATCTATAAAATAAATTGCTACTTCGACCGGTTTTGTAACGATGTGTAAAAATGAAAACTAACAAACCTAAGATTATTGAAGGTCTGTACTTAATGAACTCGACGGAATCGTTGGAAATAAGTTTCAATTTACCACCGAGTTTTTTATAGTAATTATCGATTTATTCATGATAGTGTCGTTGTGCTCAATTAACACGATTAACCTGTCACGGTAATGTTTTACTTCCATCAATTTTAATCATTCAAATGATCCACATCGTGAATATTCGTTTAATCATTTACTTTATTTTACAATGGATGTAAAAAGGTCCCAGCCTAAAGACAAAACATCGGTGTACTTATTTATTACCTATAACCCTATGCAGAACTTTTGAGTTTTTCGAGTAATGTAGTGTGGACATGAAAAAATCTGTTTGTATATGATTTTTCTATTTAGTGCTATTTTTTAAATAACGCTTTTTTTTATTTCTATCGTCCTACACGACAATATTTCCATCCTCACCAGTTAGATGATTGGCGGTCCACAACTGTGTGTTTTTCTAGAAATGTCCTGCCTCGCACGTCAAACTATGGAATAAATTGACGCCTGCAGTATTTCCGAACGGACGCGACCCTTAAGCTTTGGCGTGAAAAATAGTACTCTTCGATGCTAGTGCGGAAAGTATGTCATTACTTCACGAGTACCGAGATATTGTGCAAAGAGGCGAGTGGCAAGTTCAGATACCCCTGGCTTTAAACTTTTTGACTCAAGAGCCACACTGCACTTAATATAAATTCGTGCGGGCCAAGACTTTGGTTTCATGGCTGGTCATGGGGTAATACATTAGTTAAGTTGGGTATTCTTAGCCTTTAGTGGTCTCTCGCTTTCTTTCCGCGGGCCGGATTAGAAGGACTCGCGGGCTGGACTTGGCCCGCGGGAAGTAGTTTGGCGACCCCTGGATTAGAGGGACGCCCATACATTATGCTATAAAATATTCGGTGAAACTATTATTCTGCCACATCAAATTATTAGAGATGTGAGAGCTGACTATCCGGCCACATTTAGGTATAGTCGGTGAATAGTCGGCGACTAGTCGTCAAAAGATACCTAATATTCGGCATATTATGACTTACTGGAATGAAAATAAACTATATACCAATATTTGCTTCGATTTTTTTTTGTTTATCTCACAACAATTAAATAATTTCACTGATTATCTTGATAATAAGAAACACGCGCCGGCTGGTGTAACAAGTAAATCAAATCGTAAACAAAATGAACTTTGCAAAATATGAACACATTACGAGTGACACGAGGCGCGACTAGGGAACTGAAACGAAACCAATGATCGGCGTTGCCGACTAGTCGGCCAACTCAGCGCCGATTAGTCGGCTAGTTGGCCAAATCCATAGTAGTATTTTCTTGTTTCCGCGATGATTACTCATTTAAAGAAAACAATTTTAACGGATTATATCGCTTATATTATCTCATTTGAGTTTCCGACGTTTCTGAAGCTTCTGGCACATGTGTAACTGTCTACAGATTAGGCCCATTTGGCGTGTATGTACACCTTAATTTGTTTTCTCATAGTGGGTAGTTTGCACAAATTGTAACTGTGACACAGAAAAATATATATTTTCTCAGTCAACCCCTGAATAAGGAAAGCTGAAAAGCCTTCGAAATATCGGGAACTCAAATGAGATACAATATACGCGATATAATCCGTTAAAATTCTTTTATTTATATGAATCAAAGTGCCACATATACTTTTATCCTTAATAATAATAAAAATGAACTTTTCTCCAGTACATCGATTTCGTCCCTACTTACGGAACTGCGAGTTAATAAAATGTCTGATGCGGCAGGTCACCACCAAGCAACGTCGGGGCTCATGCCTAGTATGGTTGTAAAGTCCTAGTTCGTCGAAGTTATCAAAAAAGCTCATCTAAATGACAACCTTTGAACCGCCCAAAACTAATTGTTGTTTTAATTATTTTCTTCTATACGCACGTAGTAATCTATGAATAAAAAATCTGTAGTATTACAAAGGCTTTTTAAATTGGGGCATCGCTCTATACTCTATGTTCTATGCCACTGAACTATGATAAAATATTACACAACTGCAAGCAGAAGTATAATGAATTTCAAAAAAGAACGCAATTTTATAGCAAATAGTTTTTAGCTGTTTTTCATTTATTGTAGTTTACTTGTAGTAAAAGTTTTGTTTACAATAGTTATATACTTAGCTTTTTAAGTATTTTACTTTAATTAGTCAACTCAGCAAGTTTTGTGGCCTGAACGGGGTACTCGACTGAAAGAGCATAAATTATACAACGATTGCATTTTTATGCTACTTTTTATTTTATTTATTAATGATTAGTTTGTAATTATATTTTTTCCAAAGATATTTTTTGTATTTTTTTCGATTTACCAACTTATTGAATAGGGTTAAAACATGCATGTTGACTATTGGAGCTACTTTCAGACTTCCTATTCCGGCATTATACTCATTCCTTGTTCTGTTCATTTTTATCACACCGCTCATCAAATTAGGCATGTATTTATTGTAAGAGATCAGATCTGTTCATTCACAAAGGTGTCAAAGCGCTTGGTTAGTATTTACGAGTATCATATCATTCAAGATTAATTTTGATAAATGCAGGTGACTTTGTGAATTAATCGATTAACTCTTACATTCTTATTAGCTTAATGCGTTTTAGATTATTTGTTAATATCACCGTACTCATATATCTATTGACGGTACAAACGTCTGGCACTGGCAGATAGTTTTGTGACACACTGACCAACGACCTCCCAACACATGCCGATGACATGTGCTCTTTGCGACGGACACCAATCATTCGCATGAATAATTGATTTCCATTGTTGTTTCATGAGTGCCTCACGTCCTAGTATCACCGAGTCGGAAGCAAAAATAAAAAACCGGGTTTTACCAAATCATTATTTATTTTCTACTAAATACTAGTATTCCTTTTCTTGTTATTATACGGTCCCGTAACTCAGGAGACAATAGTGACATAGTTACTTAGATATATGCTAGTAATGGCTATTAACTACTGACGAGATGGGCCCTTGAAAAATAGACTTATATTTGGTAGAAAAAGGATTTGTGTTACCTTTATTTCGTTTAAAAGGGTAGTTCTTAGTTTTAAAGGTTACTCAGGACCTGTGCCAACGAGGTACAGAAAAAACACGGAGTATATTAAGACCTAATTATGTACATACACTACTTTATCTACATCTATTCATATATACATTAAAGGGCATATATACATATATATGTATATATATATATATGTTGAATAACTTTATAAAATGACTGATGTAATGAACTGACCAAGTCAAATCTAACCTACTTTAAGATCTCACATTTTTAAATAACAGCAATTGTTATATGTATCCAATAAAGGAAGTAAATAGATTTTGATACTTGTTCATAATGTAATTTTGTTCCTATAAATACATATTTGAATTACGCATAAAACTTGGCACTCATTTAGATCTCCGTTCTTTTTGCGGCGAAGGCCAAGCATTATTTTTGTATTGAACATAGCTCTCCTTTTTTACATTTATGTTTTTGGTGGGATTTTTGATCAAATTAGAGGATTTACTATACGGGTGTAGATAAGTTTAAAACAAGCTTTTTATTTTGTTGCAGGTAAGCGGTACATCAACTATTTCAGTAAGTACAAGCTATGAAAAATACGGATTTTTTAAAGTCTTTTACCGTTGCGCAAATATAAAGATATCCATGTTATTTGTATTTTATATGATTGAGACGGAATGGAGGTTTTGAGTATCTGGGTAGGCTCGCGTCGTTGGTGGGAGCCGGTCGTGACGCTCCGCAGCGTAGGCGCTAAGCGATGCTCAGCCTTTGGCCTCGTCTAGGATGACGTCGGGTCCTGTGGCCCTCAGTGGAGCTAAAATTACTTGAGGGTGTAGTAAGTGTCTGCTCGAGCTCAACCTGCGGGGTCTTCGGACCCTTAGGCTCGCATAGGTGGAATCCAATTGTGGCGAGCCGCACTTTTGGTACTACGCAGAAGCTCAGCTTTCGACCACAAGTTGGTTGACCCACGTCTTTGGGCCTTCGGCTCACAATCAACACAACTTACTTAACTAACTGCGCTGGCTCAGTGACCCAAAATGACTATTGACTTCCGATACAAGAGCACGCCACTTGACCCGATCTTGAGCAATCTCTCGCCAGTCAATGGCGCCGAGCTCACGCAGATCCGCCTCCACCAGATCTATCCAGCGGTAGTTAAGTCCACCGACTGGGCGTCGTCCAGTTGGTCGACCCAGGTATGATCTGTTCATCTGCCGATCCTGTCCCATTCGCTCAAGGTGGCCAAGCCAGCGAAGACGATGAGCCTTGGTCATACCAATGATACTTGGTTCGGCCACCTATTCCTGTATTTCGGCATTATTACTTAAGGGTATGGTACATTTCTGGGAGGGCTTGCGCTGTGGGCGCTTCAGGTCCTTGGACTCGTATCGGGTGGACCTGATCGTGACCATCCGCACCTTCGGTGCTACGCGGAAGCTCCCCCTTGGTTAAATTTACTTAAGGGAATTGTAAGTGTGGGTGGGCTCGTCCTTGGACTTACGCAAATGAGAGCCGATGGTGATGCTCCGAACCTTTGGTGCTACTCGAAACCTCGGTTTTCAGCCTCTAATGGGTTGACGCTCGCCTTTGAGCCTACGGCCCTCAGTCACCTTGATAGTATACATCCATGTTCACGGCTTTCGGACCCTTGGGCTCGCATAGGTGAACATGGGCATTCTTTCACATTTATATTTATGATGGGATTTATACATATCGAAATTAATTAACTATAAAATAAGTTGATTTATTAATCGTCGAATAATTCTTGAAAAATAATGCGCATCTTACATAACCTTTGATATAATTCTTAGGTGATATCCTGACCGCATTTTGATACTTAATATAAACATTAAAACGATGATTTATTTCATTATTTGGATATAGTTTATAGGTACCCACCTAGTAAGTATGTTTATACTAAAATTGATGGGGTAAATAACAGTTATAAACGGGAAGATTTGGTTATTTACCCGGTTATATACCCACTAGCGCCTATCTCTAGGCCGCAGGCATCTATAATGGTATACACTGTATACCAGGACGATCCAGAATCAAAAACGTGTTGCCTTCACTAATATATGTCACTTAAGCTTCGAAAATAATGGACATATTGACACCAATTTGACAGACATAAATTGTGGTGGGGTCGTATATTACGAGGGCTGCTATTTATATATCCGGAAACCGGGATTACAATCTTCTTAAATAGCATATTTGACCGCCATGGTAAAATTTGAACTTTTTTAAGTATATAAGGTATATTTTTTCTTCCTTATTAACGCTCGTGTTTTATTTTTGACGGGTTTTAAATGTCATCTCGCAGCAAGAATGGAACTCACTCGTGAAAATATTCGTGCTATGATTTATTATGATTTTCGGCGTGGTTTAACGCAACAACAGTGCATAGATCAACTAACTTCAACTTTTGGTGATGAAGCCCCATCTAAAACTACTGTGTATCACTGGTTTAGTGAGTTCAATCGTGGACGTAGTATGCTTACGGACGAAGTTAAGGCAGGTCGCCCGAAATCGGTCGTTGTACAACAAAATATCGAGGCTGTGCGAAAACTTATAATGGACGACCGACATGTTACGTACCGCGAGATAGAGGCGACTCTGGGTATTTCTATGACCAGCATTAATAGCATATTACATAATTATTTGGCTGTAAAAAAAATTTGTTCGCGTTGGATACCCCACAACTTAACAAATGAGCAAAAACATGCTCGCGTCGAATGGTGCAATAAAATGTTAAAAAAATATAACCGTGGTGACTCAAAAGCCGTTTATAACATCTATACAGGTGACGAATCCTGGATCTATGCATACGATCCCGAAACGAAGCAACAATCAACGGTATGGGTGTTTCAAAATGAGCCGAACCCTACGAAAGTTACTCGTGCAAAAAGTACATTGAAACAAATGGTGGCCTGCTTCTTCGGTATTAATGGCCATGTAGCTACAGTGCCACTAGAAAACCGTAGAACGGTTAATTCAGAGTGGTACACGACCATTTGCTTACCGGAAGTATTTGAACAAATTCGTAAAACTAACCAGCGACGAAGAATCATTCTTCATCATGACAATGCCAGCTGTCATACGTCACGCGAAACAACTCTATTTTTGGAGGGTCAAAATGTGGAATTAACGGGTCATCCGCCGTACAGCCCTGACTTGGCACCCAACGATTTTTATTTATTTCCAAATATAAAGAATAAATTACGCGGTCAACGATTTTCGACCGCTGAAGATGCTGTCGACGCATTCAAACAACACGTTATGGAGGTACCTCAGGCGGAGTGGCAGAAGTGCTTTAAAAATTGGTTCACGCGAATGCAAAAGTGCATAGATCATCAAGGGGAATACTTTGAAAAACAATAAAACTATTTTCAGCCGTGTACGTTTGTTTGTTTTTTTGTTTCCGGATATATAAGTAGCAACCCTCGTATTCGGTAGAAACATTAGTAGTAGTAAATTAATAGTACACTACTGCAGAGGTTGGGAAATTAGGGATTGCCAACCAAGTAGGTATAGCCGGATAAGGATACGAGGCTGGGAATCCATTTTCACGCCATGGTGTTTATAGTGCTTTTCTCAAACATGTAGTGCATAAACTAGTTATTTGTGCAACAAGAGAGCAAAGTTGTTTTTTGATCAGCACTCGAAAGCTGATTTTGAGTCCCGAGGAAGCGAAGGATTCTATGATTGATTCACGAGCGTAGCGAGTGATTCAAAGTTAGAATCCTGAGCGTAGTGAGGGACTAAACGGCACGAGATGCAAACAAATTTGCTCTCGTGTGGCACACATAACTTTTCTCCTCAGCAGTGAGAACACATATTACTTAGGAGACATAGAAATTAACAGGAATAGATTGAAATAACGTTTATTATTTAAAATGAATCAAAATAATGCTAAACATTTTAAAAGTTACAATTATTAAAGGTACAATTATAAAAAGTAGCAGTTTTACTCGGCATCGTTATAGTTGCATTGTCTTGAGTTTGATAATCTGCTGAGGTTTCTGTTTCGGTGGTAGGTTGTGATTTTGTGATTGTGACGGAACTACGGTAAAAGTTGGCGACTCAGATCGATTTTCTGTAAAAGTATACTGTACACTTTCTGTGTCTTTGGAAGTGGACGGGTGTGGGTTAGACCAAGGATTCGAGGATTTCGAGGTCTCTTTTAGACTTATGGTATCTGTTATACGCTTGCAGATCTTAGACTTACTTTCTATTGAGTCTTCAATATAGCCTTCGGCAACCGTATTCGTCTTCCACCCGCCGTGATGTTTTAACGTGGTGAGGTCAGCGCCGGAGTCAGCCAAGAGCTTTGCCGAGGTTTTCCGCAAGTAATGGCCAGTATAAAGCTGAGGCTCTGCCAGTTTTAGGAAGGTGGCTATTTGTCGTGGTGTTGCACTTATTTTATTTACTCCCATTGGCTGTCTTGTATATTTATTATAGTAATATTGCATGAAAAATCGGTCGGTTTTTGTATTATCTGGTCGTAAAATTTGGTATTTTACAACAAAATTTACATATTCTTCGCGTATAACAAAAGACCTGTCAAGGTTCGTCTTCGTATTTTTCAGTTGTATTAACAGTAATTTTTCTGAATGTGTTTCGATATATTATTGACGGTCAGATTCAAGAGTTCGATATTCCGGCATGCTCCACTAATTCCTATGATCAGTATTACCTGTAAAGAAAATACACAAGTATGTTTAAGTTAACATTTGCAACATCTTTTATAATAAATATTTATTGCGCTGCCAAAAATGAGACATAGATATTAATAATACAAAACAGTTAACATACACATTTTAATTGACAACACATATATAGATAGATACCACTTACTTTTGCGGCAAGAAAATTGCAGTCCGGAACTTCATTTAGAAATTCTTCTATGTTAAGGGCCGTGAAAACTTTAGACTTCTTAGATTTTTCAGTTGGGCACAAATCTAAGAAGTCTAAAGTTTTCACGTCACATTGTTGATGATTGCTTTGTTTGTGACATTTCTATAAAACACAGTCTCCAAGAATGTGTTCGCGCCCTTTGTGAGTCTCTATTTATTGAAGCCTTCGTATGTTTGCAAATATTTTTTGCGAGACTTCTCAGGAAGGAAACTTAATTCTGCATTAATCACTTGTTGTTTTAACTCTTCTGGTGTTAAAGTACAGTCCTCATCGCTAGTTTCGCTCATCTTTTTAGATTATTTTATATATTAAGAGCGTTTATACCTGCTTCACTGGAAACGTCGCATATTTTTTCATTTTGCTTCATTATTTTGTGGTACTTGAATGAAACTTAAAGGTATGTTCAATTCATACCCTACATCTTTAGGAATCATGTTGCGTTTAATTCACCTAACACCCGCTTTTGCCTTTATTTAAATACAAAACAAGATATAGACATGAATTCATTTTTAGAGCCTTAGTTGTGGCAATTAACATAAAACTTTGAATTTGAATAGCTTAACTACCGAAAACCTAATTAATGTATTGAAAACATGTTCAAGTTACATTCATATTTCTCAAAATAATCAAGGAAAACCAAAAAATATGCGACGTTGCCAGTTTAGCGGGTAGGGTAGGGTATAAACCCTCTTAATATAATTTAACACGTTACGCTATCAGCATCAGCGAAATTTTTATTCCCGCTATTTTTTAAATCGCGTTCTGAAACCGCGTCCGTGATGTGAATTTCTCAAATGTATCATTGTTGAAATCCATACTATCCATATCCATACTAATATTATAAATGCGAAAGTGTGTCTGTCTGTCTGTTTGTCTGTTACCTCTTCACGCTAAAACCGCTGAACCGATTTGGATGAAATTTGGTATGGAGATAGTTTGAGTCCCGGGAAAGGACATAGGCTACTTTTTATCCCGGAAAAATACCCTTACGCTAGTTACAAATAAAAATGTATTGGTTAAATACAAATTTTGTATACTATTTATTAGACTTATTTTTATATAAATCCAATAATAAATTAAACATATACATAAACAATAACATTAAAAAAAACATAATTTCTTTATTACAAATATCTTTAAATTTTAGGGTATTGCACGTTTCCGAACGTGTGTTCTTTGAGGTCGAATTCCAAAATCGAATTTCGAAGGGGTTTTCTTTTTTCACTCGCTTTTTTATATACATATGAAAGTGACAGAGCACAGTAAAATTCGGATGTTTAAAATTTATGGCTGAACAATGTCAATTCGTGGCGCTGAAGATTGAAAAATTAAAAAGCTACTTTGACCCGCGCTCGAATCAAAATCGCGTTTTGTTCACTGCTGTCCCGAAGCGGCATGTTTGAGCTGCTGAGGTGAAAAATAATAAAACCAACAACAAACATTGAACCCTATAAATATTGAAATGAAAACTTTTTTACCATATAAATAAGTTGTTTTTCGTTTTTTTCGGCTGTGGGGGGCGGGGGCGCGGCGGCACTCGAGGGAATTGAAACAAAAGAAGGTCGCTCTGTCGGCCTATGCATTCAGTTTTGTATGAAATATCATTATGTACCTAGCTCTCGTCGCGCTGCACCTGATATGTGAGACTTCGGGGCTTATTATGAGGAAAACAACGTCAATGTTACATTGCATGTTTGAGAAATTATACCTTTACCTATTAATTGTTTTGGTGGCCTATAAAATTTCATTTATTGTCAATATAAAATGTTATTTTAATACTTATAAATAAAAAACCTCCGTTTAAATAAAACAATTTAACGGTTTATATCGCGTATACTATCTCATTTGAGATCCCGACGTTTCGGAAGCTTTTCAGCTTTCCACGTCACGGGTGGTAAATTGTGGTGGTGAACATGGAAAGCTGAAAAGCTTCCAAAACGTCCGGAACTCAAATGAGATAGTATACGCGATATAATCCGTTAAATTGTTTTATTTAAATGAGTAATAAATCGGAAACAGAAGAAAATATTAAAAAATCCTTCGTTTTCTATGTTTAAAGCTTGTGGCTTTCATTACGCTTTCTAACTCCAGCTAGCTGCTAAACGGTCGATTATTTACTTGTACACTTTCTAGATAATTCGTCTTAGGTATTGTGTTGAGATCACGTTGTTTTAAAGTAATTGGAAAAGAAACATTTGAATTTTTAAGCGTGTTTGAGCTGTTTCAACCGATTATCTGTAAGTAGTAAGTACCATTATAAAGTTGTAAAATTGAAATGTCTGTGTATTGAACATATTATCAAAAAATATTGTAATAGACTATAGAGGTCACAGAATCTAAAAACATATTTTTTGTATGTGGCGTTGAGCCCTCATCGCGCATATTGCCTAATTTTCCTGATGACCATATTCATAGATGCCCAGTTATAAAAACCGGCAAGTACATGCCCAGTGTAGGGTTTCGCAGCTCTAATGTATTTATTAAGCTTCGTCTTTGTAATTTCTTTCATATTTTTTGGACATAAGGTTTAGAAAATAGACGGGGGAGGGGCACAATTTATGCTACTTTCGGAGCTATTCTTTCCGAAAGTATTCACTAAATCATGTTTTTTTAAACCCTTAATTTTTTTTAAAAGATCTGTTGAAATATATGCCACACATTGATATTTGCTGGGGAAAAAAAATACAGTTTCGGTTAATATGGATTGCCCCCATAGATATTTTATTATCATATAAATATGAAACTAAGTAGCCACTTACACAAGACATCTATGCTCCGAATTTCATCAATGAAAAATTTAAAATGCCTGTGATATACGGACGGATGGACGTAAAGAAACTATAAGGCTTCCGTGTTTGCCATTTTGGGTACGGAACCCTAAAAAGAAACTATCGTTGATAATTACGGTCACGTGCAAACTACACGAGATATATCCAACATATCGTATCACAAAGGTGTTGACGAAAACTAAAAAAATATGCAAGATGTCTGGCTGGGACTGAACAGTAGATCGATACTTCTTTTATTTCCAGGCTGTACACTTTAAAAGTGTTATTTGTGTATTGAGGAAGGAATTAAAGTATAGTCACATGGCCTGCTGACCTCAGATAAACCATCGTATGCGGTTGTTATCTATAAATAAATAAAAAAGATCGTGTTCTATTTGCGCTTGGTTTCTATTTCTATTTTGTGTAGGCTCATCAGCTATCCCTAGAACCTATGATAAAAAAAATTAAATGAGGATTTCGACACGCACGATAAGTTTTCAATCCTTCCTAGTCTTCCCATCGTAAATCGATTTATTCTTGTCTCTTTGTTGGTCGTCAGCGTGACGTTTTCAATATCTAATTGATTTTGGTTTTCTATTTTTCAATTTATATTATCTATAAGAAATTAAATTTCCAATATTTTTTGTATTGCGGTGTAAAAATCGACCAAATCATACGTACCAGACGGCATCCATGTGGGCTTGCGCAGTGCTAGGTCTTTTGTCGCTGTAGGTAATGCCATGTCTCTCTATCCTCAGCATTATTTTTGACATCCCGATGCTACACGCTGTTTACTTATTCCTTAATTTGATCCGTATGAAAACAGTTTATTTTTCCTTCATTCTTATTATGCTTATGTTCTCCGCCTCCAGCACCACATTTCAAAGACTTCCAACTGTTCCAGGGCCCATATAATTCTAAGCTTAAAATGTAAAATTTTATATAAGGGTTTTTCGAATATGGTCCGATATTAGCTTTGAATAGAATTTTCTTAGCCCTGAGAACTTCCTTGTATTTAGGTAAGTAATGCATGTTTTGAAAATAATTTACTATAGTTTTCCGGAATGGTTTTGTGGAAAATGTTATTTTTAGTTATTTCTATCCTGTCTATACGGCTCTTGACGTATGCCAAGCCGTTCACGCTTTGTCCGGTTTGGGGCAGGGACAGAGGATGAAAAAACCAGCTTTCTCTTACAGGAAGTTTGTAGGAGGTGAAAGTCGGCCTACTTGTCCTTGAGGTTCTGGACTAAACGAAGAGAGCCCAGCGAGAAATTTACTTGCTTTGATGCTATTTTTATGAAACTGTCGGTTTAAGTAAATTTTAGAAATATATTGGTATGTTTAGAGAGTTTTTGCCTGAGTTATACAATGTTTCATGAATACTCTTTCTAGGACTAAGGAATTTTCAAGTAAACACAAAATGTAACGAAATATAAATCCAATTTCGGATTTGACGTTTACGTCAAGAGAAGGCAGCGGGAAAAAATAATAAGTACGAATAAATCCCTCAATATCTATGGTTTACTTTGTTTTTAAATCGCGTTCACTTGCTAGTGATAAAAGTTTTTTTTTTTTTCAAAAACATGAAAACGCTATTTGCAATATCAAGGACGAAAATAAGTAAAGGAATATGTTCGTTTTTTAAGATTTATGACATAATATATATATATGTGGGAGTGAACATGGAAAGGCGGAAAACCTTCTTGGCAGTATTGCGTTATGCATAGTTCCAAAAAGTAAATAAAAGTTGCTATCATTACAAAAAATAATCATGACATGACTCTAGGTGGAACCAATACTTTTATATACATTTTTGAATTTGTGCTTTCGAAATGCACAAGTTGAGAAAATTGCATTTAAAGTTTATAATGGCAGAAAAACACACTTCTACCACAATGTTACATAGCGATGGGTATCAATCAATTATTTGGAAGTTAAAAATTTATTATAAAGGATAATTTTCCAAAAAAAAATGTCAATTATTCTGATTTCTATGTTAAACACGCAAGGGTGGAAGAAACTCAAAAGTGTTAATTATTGTCAATTAAAAAAATGGGATTAAAACTGTTAGTTGTGTTTGTTCTTATCATGTTTACATATTGTAAGGTATTCTGGGATAATTAAATGAAGAAAAAAAAAAACGCCATAATCATAGATAAATTTAATGATTAACGTAATTTTTAACAATCAATTTTAATATTAAAAATCAACAAACTTATAAATTAATACTATATCACAAAATGTAACAATATTAAGTATGGTGTGTAAATAAATGGCGTTAAAGTATTTTGTTTAAACAATAAAGTTGAGTTAGTCGCTCGAAATTTATGTATGAAAACGTAACTAGGGTACTCGTACCTTGTCGCGATATTACCAAACTCTACTAATTTAAATCTCGAAAGTCATTTTTTAGTACCTATAATGCAATAAAAATCTGTAACAAAATGTTATTCTCATTAATATTGCGGAAATCAATGTGTTGTTATTTATAAAATGTTGTGTTTTTGTCGTGTAAGACATAATATAATTTAAAATTGTACTAACTCTACCTAAAACCCTAAGTAAAACTTGATTTTATAATAAACTTAATTTCATAAATAACTGCACTTGTTTTATGATCTATTAGGTCTTTCAATCGTGACGTTTTGTGGTTGAACGAAAATATATATTTCGAAGCAATTTTGTTTTATATAGTGTCACTGATTCTCAGTGAGCGAAAACAGCATGAAAAAGGCGGGATCCCGGTATACAGGGATTCAATCGATCGATTCTACCCGGAAAAAAAATCGATTCTGCTCAGTCAACGAAAAGAACGAACGAACTTGTGTTTGGCAGAATTATGATGGACTTTTCGAAATAAATGTAACACCTAAATGTATACATGACCATGATTGGGAACATTAAGTTTCCTAGAGGTGTTTATATTATATTTTTGTCCATAATAAGCGTTATGTTGACTCAAAATCTACGGAGTGTTTTACAATGTCTTATTTTTTTAGTTAAAATGTTTAAATCCTGGATGTGACATTTGTTCACGACACTCGACTGTATACATTTTTACTTTGGTCTCTGTACAGATAAGCAAGAAAAGTTAGAAACTTAGCTTTTTTTAAATTTTCTTATTAAACCATATAGACCTAATTAGAAATGTATACAGTTGATTGTTGTGAAAAACTGTCACATCAAAGTTTTAAAAAATATATCTAAAAACAGATACGCGATAAAAATGAATTATTTGTAGATTCTGTGTCCATGTAACGCATACTATGACGTAAAAATATAAAGTGTATACCACTGACAAACTCAATGTTCCCAATTGTAGTAGTAAATGATAGCTTATCTTATCTACACAGGAAGGAATAAACGCATATTAAGGCACATTATTGTTTTTACTTTCTCTATAAATAAATGCTAAGTTATTTATACAGTGTCTAAAATCACGAGAATTCCTAATTGGTATTATTGTTTAAATTTGAGTAATATTTGAAGAGTGAATATTTCAAGTCTTTTTTACACCTTGTCATTATACAATTAGTTATGTTTTTTCTTGGCATGTGGTAAATTACACAAATAATAATTAATAAGTGTTACTTTAGATTATTATTAAAAAAAAACTTCAAAAGTGACTAGAAACTGATACTGTCGGAAAAAATAATTACCTTGTTCATTATGTTTATTTTTTCTTTTTATAAGCCGCAAAGGTATATCCGGGATGCTCCAAAAACGAATATCTATCTGCAAAGTCACAATAAATATTAGTAGAGATCTGAACTGTTATTTTTCTCGCAAAACCGTGACACAGAATGAATTAACATATTTCAGTAAAAGATAACAGTTGCATGATCCGTTATCTAGTCAGCAAGTGAAGATATCGTGTTATGAACAAAAAAAATTAAAATGACGTCACGTAATGCTTAATTCATAAAGTATTTAGAAAAATGGAGTTGTTTGCCATGAAGCAGATGGTAATCCTGTCTGGCACTGTGATGAGCTGATGCTGGTTGTTGGGTAAACTGGTAGTTTTTTTTTTTGTTGCCGGACATTTGTTAATGGCATATTCCATCGTAACTTTACATCAATACCCCGCGTTCAAATTAATTTAAATGGAGTCGCTAATTTCTAACAGATTCTGGAGCAGTGCATTTTATTAACATGTCTTATTTGATACAGTAAAAGTATTAGTATTAATTAACAATAACTGAATAAAATATTTTTTTTAACGCTATTTTAAGTTGATTCGAATGTTTACATAGCGTAGACATATGTAGAGACGCTAGCCCGAGGGTAAATGACCACCTGACCCATATCTGCGTCTCGACTTTCACCGGCGGCCGTTCACCCGGGAACCAACACGTAAACACCCGGCCCGATTTCAAAATGGTACCATCGGGAGCGAACGAAGTCCACCATTAATTAGGGCGCATTCCAATTAAGACCTCGCTACGTTCCTTATACAATTAGCGCTGTCCATTTCATCATTTGGATAAAACAAAACTGCTTATAATTGTTTTAAAGAACAATTACTACGTTTGGTTATTTTATTTTAATTCAAAGTTAATAGCTCGTGTTTAATCGGTACAAGGAAGAAATGACACGTTTCTTGCCATTTTTCTTGCACAACATTAAAAATAAACTATGATCTGAGCGCTGGATCGACGTAACATTAATCATGCCGCGATAAATCAGATATGCTATAGACGTATTTCAAACACTTAAAGCGGTTTCTAATCGGGATAAAAACATATTTTGCGATATTATCTATTTTGTTGAGATAATGCTATCGCAGGATGTTGATCACTGATCGAGACTATAATATAAGATCATTGGCTACATTTAACATTACGGCACACCGGCGTTAAAAAATTGGCGGTATGTAAGATTGGCATCTGCTCGCTATTCATACGCTCTAAAACAATGACGTGTGTATTGTCTTCCTGTTTCAAAGAGGTCCTTTTGATGCCGACTTCAGTACAATGATCTGCATTTAACCAATTCATACCACCATTGTCCCAGTACCAGGGCTGCTCACACAAAGAGTTGTTTGCATAACGCTATCAGACGATAATATCGCATGGATCAAATTGCTTGTATCACCAGACCTTCGTCAAAATAAAGCGAAAGTTCCTCCAATCAATTCGGTTGCCTCACTAATACAATTCAAGTGCAATGAAAGCGTTTGCATCGTGTAACCACGAAGTCTGATAATATAATAGCTATTACACTTTCTAATTCGTTTCATACTACCAGGGAAAATTTCTATTGTGTTCAAAGTATTCTTGAAACGTACTTACTTTATGGTGACAAATCATTTATTTGAAGTCATGAAATTGTTCCACTTTATACTGTAGACCCTGCATCGTTATTTTTTTCTTCATAAAATTACGTTACGACGACCGTGCAAGACGTTGAAATATAGAGGAGCTAAGTTCAATAATATACGATTATACATACATAATGTACTTAATCATAATCTCACCCATAATAGTTCCAATAATTGTAATACAAGTTTTTCTTTTAACAGGGTCGTGTTGATTTTTGGATGAGGTCTCTGTGTTTATGGGTGCTACTTACTAAAGCTTGTGATGTTTGGAGGCTAACCGGGTCGTTATTCAGACAGAACTGAAGGGATAGTAGACCTTGAAGTCGACGCCGTCGCTTCGAGTGATTGTGATTGCAGACGAGATGTGGTGCACTGAATAACTATTGTAAAAGGAAACAAATAGTTTTCCAAAATATCAAGCTGTGAATCGACATTTAACCAAAAATGTGATAAAAATTTGGTATCTTGATTTTATATATCGGTCCCGTATATCTTAAAACAGTTATAGATTCAGGCGTTAGTCCTTTGCTTTTCCCAGAAAAATAGTATCTTGGTTAGATGTGGCAATAAATTGTGTCAACATGTCCTGTATCTCCTAATGGTGCTTCGTAGAGAGAATACACGTGACGAGGATTTACTGTCTGGTGGTGGTTTGCTGCATTTTTGTAGAATCTGCATTAAAATATGTGCATGTGAGTTCAATTTATTATCATATTTAACCACAATCCATTAATCCCATATATATTATTCAAGTTTATCTTAGGTATTATTCGCTTTATTAAAACTATCTTTGTAGGTAGTATAGTTTTGAAGTTATTTTAATTAATTTCGTCGATAACTAGTTCTCCTACATATTGCCATTAATCCAGTCTCATTTTAATCCCAATTTCACAAATTGACAAGCGAGTTTATAGCATTCCTTTGGATTGCTCGTTATCATGCGAGCAAAGGGTTTAATTTCACCCACAGTCAGTTGCTGGCTGCATTTTCCACTAACGTTGTATTGTCTTTATCATCTTCATTCTTTTTATAAAAACTTGTATCTCGGCCATCACTGCCATGTACTGTTATAAATATTAAACTGAACAATTCACATTACGATTGCTATATTTATTTTTACGTCGTGAGTAGAGGAGTATCATCAAAAAATCGGTTTGCAGTTATCTGAATTGGATCATGGTCATATTCCACCTGAACAAAAGAAAGCTCGTGACTCCGTTGATTGTTTCTCGCTTTATTGTTACGTTTTGGAAATTTTAACTAGTCGACATAATGGTCACTGATTTATCACTTAACCTCAATCAGATTATTCATTAGTGACGGTTCAATACGTAACAAGTTTACTAAATTATTTTGTTGATAATGTGTGAGTTTTCTATTGATTGTTAGTACATTTGTTGGCGTGTTTGTTGAATAATCAGTTTTGCAACGTTCGGTCGCATTGTTGCGGCGCGTGCGTCCGGCGGGGGCGTCGCCCCAGTGAAAGTGTGAAAGTGAGGCGAATGCTCTTGCGCATCGCCGCCAAGCAGCTTACTCAGTCATCTACATACAAACCATTTTATTGCGCTTGTCCAGTTAATACATGCTTATTTAACTATTATGTACATATCGTGCCATAATTGATCTGAAAGACGTTTACGTTCAAACAGCAACACTTGAGTGACCATTTGTAGGCCTTACGTCAATGTCAATAAGGTTTACCAATGGTCACTTAAGTGTGTGGTTGATTATACACTACTCTCTACTCCTTAAGAACGTCACCTTGGTCGATACTGCGCTAAAATTAGTAAGGATAGGGAACTCTCACCTACCATCCCCTACCCATCAACTTTCAAATATAAAATTTAAAGTTTTGCTTGAAATTGTAGTTTGAACTCTTTAGTTGGAAGACTTAAGTGTATGTGATAGTTCTGCAAGTTGGAAATAAACGCCGTGTGAAACTCGTTACATTAAAGGGGAAAAATGGCATCAGTCAGTGTTTTTTCTGAATTATACGAGCCCAAATGCATAAAGACTTCGTTTTCGCGGAGTCTAGTGCCAAAAAAATTAATAAATTGTATTTCAAAATGATAATATCGAGTTCAGCTAATAATTAAGTCAATAAACAAATAACACAAAAACGGGAATAAACAATGTAGTTTATTTTCATATTTATATTATTTACTTTATTGTAAAAAAAAAGATATTGAATTAATTAGTGGTTGAAGTAAAATCATTCGTCTGTGTGCTACGTGCAAAATAATTAATTATAAAACTTTACCTTCCTTCGTGGTGACGTGACGACTTTAATTTTATTCTTAGTGGCATTGTGTGAACCAATGCCGCACATTCTGTAGGGGATATTGAATTCCATGCGTTTATCTTTTTCTTTAAATCTGAAGGGCTCCTGACGCAGCTTCTTTTTCATCTTCCACCACAACGATTCGATCGGGGATAAATCTGGGCTGCTTGGTGGCCACTTCTCGCCAGTGTAGGAATTCCGTTGGTACGTAACCAACCAAGCCTTTGTGCTCTTCCGGCGGCATGAAGCACCATCTTGTTGGAAAACTTAATTGTATTCATGTTGTCAACTGGAAATTGAAGCAATAAACTGTTCTTCAAGGTTTTTTGGTACCTCGTAACATGCATAGTGACATCTTAAACTGCAGCCGACCCCCGCCTTGGGCTACATGTAACCTCACATCTGGAAACTTGACTTTTCTTTTAAGGCAATCTTTATGAAAGACATCGTCTTTATTACGAACCACTTTTTTCTGTCCGTCTCCAACTGTTTCGATTCGATACTCAATATTATGGACCGCCATTGATCAACAATCCAGTCTCGATAGCAAATAACAGCCTTTCCTTTTTCTGAAACTTTTTCAGTAAATGTTTTTCTTTCGCATCTCATTTGTATGCGACGCTATAGATACCAGGTGCGAACTTAGCTTAATGGACCAGTTAAGTTTGGATAAATATTCACACAGATCAGTCAGTGCGCTAGTCACTTGACTGTTTTTTTTTTAATGCTGAATAATAGACCGTATAGTAGATATCGCGTTAGGTTCACGAAGCATCCTAAGAACATTATTTTTTCGAAAGAAATCACAGTATACACGAAAAGGCAGAATAAATGAAAATCACGATGTATTTTTTTTAAACCGCCATATTTTTCCAACTAGAAATTTTTGGACCGCACCTCATAATTTTCAAAACTTCATCCGATACTGGTTTACTGTGATCCATATTGAAGAAGAAAACTTTGCAAATAATTCAAAATTCGGAAAACTCGTCTCTTTATATCCTAAGTGACGTTTCCAATTCCAACATATCAAAATATAGTTTTTTCTAATAAAATTATTTTTTTAATGTCCTTTTACAATTAACAGTTTGCAACTCTTCTTGTACATATAGAAGTTTATTAAAAATAAACAGAGAAAATGTATATGTAATATACTAGCGAGCCGCCCGGGCTTCGCACGGATAGCAAAGCTTTAATGCTTACTTTTTATTCAGACATAATGTCGTATCAGCCTGGGTGTCACTGCCACGATATAGCAGCGCTTGAACATTCTCATCATTGTAACTTTTAAACTACATAATGCAAAGTTCAAAGTGCATCTACCTATGTATGTAAACGGTTCAATCTACTTTGAACCTCTGCCATCGCTACGTCTTCTGAGTCACTCTTTAAAACTACGATATTAAACGTTATAAAGGAGACAACAATATTTTTCTCAAACATCCAAGGAAATGTCGTTCTTATCCTCGTTATAATAGAACGCGAAGTAAGTCTTTGTATAGCACTTGTTGAAGATTCTTTCTAATTTCAAATTAGAGGACAATAAAGGAATTTCATACAACATTGATGACCATGGCCAACAAAGATATTGTGTTTTGTTTCAGTGGGTTTTATTTTTATATTGACTATTTTTGACATACGGCCAATTAAAAAAAAAACATAGTGTGTGAATGTGTATTTACTTTTTAATTTCTTATTTAACTAGATAATTTAATTAGATTAAATCAGGTATTCAAAAAATGATACAAGAAATGAAATAATATTTTTTTTTAAATAACCAATTAATTTTCATTTTTTTTAATAAAATCATCTTTAGATTTGGTGGCAAAAACATTAACCCAGCTAAGCTAACAGCTTATAAAAAAATAAGTATTCTTGCGGGAATAGACAAAAAATACAAATATAGGTATGAATATATAAGTTTTACATTTGTATTGTTTCCTTGGATTTATTTGAGAAAAGCACTATGCAAGCCTCGGCGTGAACAGGGATTGTCGGCCTCGCATCTCTAGATGGCCTCGTTAACAATCGGCCATTTATATCTACTCAGCCGGCAATCCCGTTTTTCGCAGCCTCTGCAGTATTAGTACTATTTTTCTAGCCAATATGGTCCACTGTTCATGAGCCCATCTCGTCAGTAAGTTAATAACCTAGATTATTAGCATTTTTCTAAGTAACTGTCACTATTGTCTCTGGAGTTACGTGACAGAATAACAGGAAAAACATTTTTTGATTCATTGAAATAAAACAATTTAACGGATTATATCGCGTATATTATCTCATTTAAGTTCCCGACGTTTAATAGGTCTGCTGTCTGTGAACATGTCATTGACAATTAAGTTTGATAAACCTTCTATCCTTGCCAAAGAAAAAAGATATTTTCCCAGGATGCTACGCGAGGCTATTGAGATTAAAAAGCATCCTAATTTCAATAGAGAAGATGGATTGTCACTACCACCAGCTTGGGATCCTGGAATACATCTCATCAAGGAACAAGCGAGACACAGGACTGCAAAACCTTAATTTCCGAACGGTGTAAAATATCTTATCTGTTTACAAGTAGTTTAATAGTCTCTGTTTTTTTAAATATTATAATTAGTAATGAGGTAGCCTGGGAGTTTTTCTTTGCAGCGTTTCTTTTCTCCTCAGTACGCCTCATTTGTGAAATGCTGCTTGGTAAATTATAAGAATAAAATAATGGCACAACCCTTCTGGCACATGTGTAACTGTCTTTACAGCTTAGGCCCATCTGGCATGTATGTACACCTTTATTTGTGTTTTTTTCAAAAAATGGGTAGTTTGCACAAATTGTAACTTTGACAGAGGAAAATACATCTTTTCTCAGTCCACCCTTGACCATGGAAGGCTGGAAAGCTTCCGAAACGTCGGGAACTAAAATGATACGCGATATAATCCGTTAAATTGTTTTATTTCAATGAGTAATAATCGCGGAAACAGAAGAAAATATTATTTTTTGATTCACCCAACCATTTTATTGTACCTACATAATGACTTGCTGGACCTATGATCCTGATCATATTCACTTACTTGACTTATCTCCTAGATGGGGCAGAGGGCGTCCACTCCATCCCGATCGGTTTTGAGCTTCGCGCTTGATTTCGCTACATGTCTTCCCGACCTTCTTTGCTTCGTCTATATAGTATGGATCGCCGCCAGGTTTGTTTGGAATAACCACGTTTTCGCTTTCCTTGAGAGTTTTCATGTAATCTTTCTGCGGACAAGTCTTCAAACTTTGCTACGGCTAGCAAAATCTAAGACCCTCAGCTAGCTGAAAGGTCTAAGTTACAGTCAATCCGAGCAACTCTTAAAGGTCTTTACTACTGCTTAATTCCGTATACTGGTTTACTTAATTCAGGAAGTACGGAATTAAGTAAACCAATAGGCTCACACACACGCACTCAGACGGTCACACACACTCTCACATACATGTGCTTGCACATTTTATGTTTTTTTTTATTTCAATTGTTTTTTGAATTTTAACTTGTGATTATTTTTGTAAACCTTAACTTTGGCTGTATGTAACCGGTTAAAATAAAATTCGATAATCCCCTGTTCTAAACCGAATCTATTCACCACATGACAGTCATAGCCTAGCGTGAGACCGCAGTACAATCGTTAAGTGTTATATTTAAGTTTTCTTTTAAATACCCAATATATAAAATATGAAGTATTATTTATTAGGGCTCGTAATTTGATATTTAATAGAGGCGTTAGATTTTTTGTTATATTCGTATGTGTAGCGCTTAATTATTTACCAAGACGTAATATTCACGTTAAATCATAGTTAAATTAAGCATGTAAAACATATCCTTACAACTGTATAAATTAAATGAATATCCCATGAATATAATCTGAATAACCTGAAACCTTGGGAAAGGCCACGTTCCAACTTCGCTAACAAGAAGAGATAGCAAAAAAAATTAACGAGCTTCGCAAATAATGTATTTAGAGCGTGCTGGCTCGCTATTTCCTCAAACGGTAACGAAGCTGCCTTGATGAGCTATCTGCGAACAGATTGTTGCAAATGCATTTCGCTCAATTGGACTTCCCTATCTACTTACTTAATATTAAAAGTAAAATTTGTTAAATCATTATCAATGAACTCGAAAATTACTTGTATTTGAATATTTAAACGTACTACTTTACAGCACTTCAGCATAGTAATGAGTTGTAGGTAAGCAAAAACGGAAGTAGGTACCTTAACGTTGCTACTTACGTTTTTCCTACATCTCATTCGAAAATATCTACTGGAGTTGCGTATTCATATTTTGCTGTTCGTACCTCTTATAAAGTTGATAGATATTTCATATTCATGATTACTTTCAGAGAAGTAGTAAATGTTTAGATTCATAGTAGGTGCAGAACTGTCGGAACAACGTTGTCATTCAGTGACCACGATAAGACCGTTATTTTTATTGCCGTGATAGATAATAAAGAATTCGCAACTTTGTACACTACTTATAGTTAACAGTTATGTACGGGGCGATAAAGGTCGAAGACGGCAAGCCGTCCAACTAAAAATGTGTAAAGGCAGACCAGGTAATAAGAGTCAGCGGGCAATGGAAATCACCCACATATCTAAAAAAATCCCTGACACTAGTGACGCGTACATGGTCTTCCCGCCCTGTTCTGTACCGCTTGTTGCTAGTGTGAGGCGCTGGCGCCAGTATGGCTGCCACTTTGTGAATGATAGAAGGGGTGCCGTTCAATTTTCATACAAACTTTTGGCATAATCTCATTTAACTACTATTAAAACTCATAATAAACATTATGTATACAAACAAAATACATAATTTTGTTGGGCATAATAATTAAATTACAGAATACTGTATAATCATAAAAACATTATCTATAACGATCATTAGGAATAATTTTACTTGTTATAACATACATTCAGTATAATGATTAAAATTTAGAACTAAATTTTAGCGAATGATCGGGTGACATAATATTATAAGCTAAGAAGTGTATCGGTCAAAAACCGAAAACTGTAGGTTAGGTTAGTATTATGACCATGTATAGCGGAGCGAGCGAAGCGAGCGGAACGTCAACATGCTTGCATGCTTGCGTGCGTATATTGATAACAATTAGAACTAAATTTTATTACTGTTTTTCAATTTTTTGTGTGATATATTGGGTTACTCAATAAAACATTTGGTTAACAATAAACGACTAAATGAATATAACATTAACTATAAAAACATTAGACTACTTGAAAGATGGCTTTTTAAAAAGTGACGTTATAAAAAACAGACCAAATGTATTTATTCATGCCAAGATTCAAAGAAGATCAATTTTGGTAGGCGTTTATATTCTGTGAACATTATGATCTGGGTTTTTATGGAAAAAGGACGTTATGAGCAATAAAAATGTTAAAATTAATTTACAATATAACATCAAATAATCATACCTATGTTACTAACGCCATCTATTAATAAGAGACCATGTCCCTAAGAGTTGTATCTGTGGTGTTGGTTCTTTTAAAAATGAAACGTACTCCGTTGTCAGCATTATAACTGAAGGTGTGTTTTATAAGGTTATGGGCTCAGTTATGCCTATTAGATTGCTAAAAGTTAAGTGTAATTACTAGTTAGCTTAGGCTGAGTAAAATTAACAGAAATGGCATCCAATTCCTTTCTGGCAAACGTGCCGAAATTAAAGAGGCGTGAAAACTACCCAGAATGGGCGTTTGCAGTGGAGAATCTGCTTGTATTAGAAGGTATGGAGAACTGCATTAAGCAGGAGAGCGCAGCTGCCGCAGCACCTGTAATCGAGCAAGATGCAAAAGCTAAGGCCAAGTTATTTTAACCATTGATCCGTCACTATATGTTCACATTAAGGAGGCTACATCAACTAAGGATTTGTGGCAGAAATTGAAGAACATGTTCGATGACTCCGGCTTCTCGCGAAGAATAACATTGCTGAGAAATTTGATTTCGATACGACTCGATAACAGCGAAACCATGACTAGCTATGTTACTCAAATTATCGAGACAGCACAGAAATTATAGTATTTTCTTGTTTCCGCGATTATTACTCATTGAAATAAAACAATTTAACGGATTATATTATAACGGTCAGTCCACCCGTGACCATGGAGAGCTGGAAAGCTTCCGAAACGTCGGGAACTAAAATGAGATAATATACGCGATATAATCCGTTAAATTGTTTTATTTCAATGAGCACAGAAATTGTCAGGTACGGGTTTTTCAATGAACGACGAGTGGATTGGATGTTTGCTATTAGTACGATTACCGGAAAAATACTTTCCGATGATTATGGCTATAGAACATTCCGGAATCGCCATTACAGCTGACGTTGTGAAATCCAAACTTATTGATTTGGCGGGTAGCGATTGTGAATCAGGAAGTGCGTTTGTGAGTAGAGGACAGAACTATCGTCAGAATTTGTCGACGGTTGGCAACACTAGATATGATGGCGCCAGGCAACATGGCGGCGAGAGTCAAAGTGTCAAACCCAACAATTCCAATATTTCCAATACCAAATCGAAAATAAAATGTTATCGGTGCAAACAGTACGGACACTATAAAATCAGTGCAAGTCAAACAATCAATCACCAGATAAAATCAAGAAAACAAATGCTTTTTCCGCCGTCTTCCTGAGCGGGAATTTTAGTAAACACGACTTTTATCTTGACAGCGGCGCAAGCGTTCATTTATTTATTTATTTATTCATTTATTACAAATTAGCACTAACAGTTAAACCTTAAGTGCTAATTGTTACACATTTATTTACACTATTATGAACACATTATATACAACTAACAAACTATAAATACTATGTATAGTTGAATCATCGAGAGCGTGGAATTGCATATGTAGTAGTATTGTTTGTTTACAGGCATTCTATATTTGAATTTTCTATTTTCTTGTACTATCAGCATACAAGGAGGTTGTTATATATATATATATATATATCGAAGAACTAAAAACAAAAATAATGTCAGTGTGAAATTGTCAATATTATTTACGTTGTGCGTATATTTTTACATCTGATTTGATTGTATTCTCAATTAATTATTGTGTCCGCCCGTACGACTACAAATAACTTCTATATTTTAAAAAAATATGGCTGTAAGTAATTTTGGTCCTATTGAGAGTCAAAGTAAGCAAATAATTTTCAACTGTTATAAATATTTTGAAAATGAACTGACGAAAAATTTAAACTTGCCTTACACCGCTGCCCAGTTAGTTGAAAAAGCTACAGGTGTTTGTCTCTCTACTCTTTATAACATTGTGACTGAGAGCAACAGCGAGAAATTCGCAACAACAAAGAAATTCACCTCCCCGAAGAATAAAAAGTTGCGTCCTTGTCCGTCATCAGCAGTAGACGATTTTGATCAGGAAGTCATCCGGAGAACTATATACAATTTTCATCTGTCCCATAAGCACTTTCCAACCTTAAAGGGACTCCACTCTGTGTTAAAATCCGATATAGATTACAAATTTGATATTTCCACCTTACGAAAACAAATACAAAAATTAGGATTTAAATGGAAAAAGACCGAGGACAACCGAAAAATATTAATGGAAAAACACAACATACGACTGCTAAGAATAAATTACCTTATCAAAATTGCGGAATATCGATCTCAAGATAGACCACTAGTTTATACTGATGAAACCTACATCCACACTTCACATGTGTCCGGAGAAGCTTGGACCGATGGAACAGATTTTGGTGTAAAAAAACAAATCAGTACAGGCCAGCGGTTAATAATAGTGCACGCAGGAGGAAAAGATGGTTTTATTCCCAACGCTTTGTTAATGTTTAAGGCAAACCAAAAAACGGGAGATTACCATGACCAGATGAACTTTGTCAAGTGTGTGTGTGTGCGTTGAGTCAACAAGTCTATGTAAACAAAGCTCCTACTATAATTACCGAAAAATATCGACGGAAGCTGCTGAAGTTCACAAAATCCTTAAGGAAAACCTGCACCAGGCATAACCATCACAGTTTAATAACAATCTTCAACATGGGTGAGCCGAACATATCAATTATTAATGAAAAATGAAACTGAATTTCGACAGTTACTCCAAATATTCACTCACACATTGAAATATTTAAATTAACAGACTATTGTTTGCAAAAATTATCACAATATAAGCGGTGAAAACCACCTGATTTTGACAACTGCGCACGAGTGACAGCTGACAGTCTAACATATTGTATCAACACAACAATTTGGGTGCGTTCAGAAATCGATGACAAGTTTAAGGAGACCGCTATATACAAGATGTCACAAAAACCTAAGACAAAAGTAACCAGTACTGGTAGCAAGATGGCAGCACCACCTACTGTCTGCTTTAAATGTAAGAAAACAGTTGAGGCCAAAGATACTTTGCTATGCACATCGTGTAAAAATAGAATTGAATTTGATTGTGCCGGTTTCTCAGAAAATGTTTACCGTTTAATGACACCTATTTCTAAGGCTAAATGGAAATGTGGAGTATGTTTAAGGAGCCAAAATAAATTAAAAGCAACAAATGATCCAATGACTAGTAATATTAAGGAAATACAAAAACCTTTGAAGATGCCAACACATGTAATAGAAGCCTCGGTCCCAACATCCTCACAACCCAGTTTCGAAGAACAGTTACAAAATAGTGAACAATTACCAACTCTTCCGCACTCTAACACGGCAACCTCGCAAAAATCGGTTGACCGAATATATTCACATAGCAATCAGTCTCGTACTAGAAATGTTATACATTCGCCTCAAGAAAACATATTGAGCAATATAGTTGATCAGGAAAATCAATTTGTTACAATAAGAAGAACTAAATTAAATCTTCATCTCTCCGAAGAAAATATTTCAAGGACTATACAGAGCGATACTTGGAAGTCATCTAACAGTTTGCCAAATATCTCAATGTTAGACAATTCAGAGTCACAACAACTCAAAGTGGAAATCGAAGACCTAAAAATTCAGCTGCTAAGTGCCCACGAAGAGATCTCGAAATTAAACGGCGAAGTTTCTCTTTTAAAAAAAACTATCGTTACTTGTCAAAACCAAATCGCATCTTATAAAAAAATATTACTTGGTGAAGCACCAAACAACAGCACGGTGTCTGGAACCTGCAAGAAGCGTCGAAATAAAGCAAGAAAAAATAAAAGCACTAACATTGGAAATAAGACAGCCTACGGGACTTTCCAGTAATACATGTATAGATAATTTTGCACACAATTTAAAGAATAGTCACAGCGGTAAGGTAATTGATTTTGGTTTGTCTGATCATACAGCCCAAGTTCTAACAATTGCAGCCGTTGCAACCAATAACATCAATCGTTGGCGCATAAAAAAACGAGATTATTCACAAGAACATCTAAAAAAGTTTCAATTTTATCTAGAGAGTTTATCTTTCGCCGAAATATATAAAACTCAAGATCCTAATATAGCTTACGATTCCTTTATAGAGGGTTTTCTTTTATTGTACGACTTGTGTTTTCCTGTAAAATTTGTTACGTTAAGGACTAATACAAAATTAAAATGGTTAACAAAAGGCATAAAAGTGTGCAGTAAAAATCAAAGACGGCTTCTATGGCAATATCGCCGTATGCCTACAGCAGCTAACAAAAAAATATTTAAAAATTACTCTGCAAAATATAGAAAAATAATAAGATTGACTAAGAAGGCGCAAAACAATCACGTTATCAATGTTGCTCAAAATAAAATGAAGGCCACATGGCAGATTATCAATTCCAACAAAGCGAATAATCCAAGAGAACAGATCTTAAAGTTACAATCTGATGGAATCATCCTAACAAAACCGAAAGATATAGCTGACACATTTAATAAACATTTTGTTCAGTGTGTAAACAATTTACCAAAGAATAACATCGCAATATGCAATATTAACAGCAATTTGAAATCTATGTTTATGGCACCAGCAACAGTACCTGAAATAAAATTAATAATTCGGTCTCTAAGGAACACAGCAAGTGTAGGCTATGACCATGTTTCTACTATCGTAATTAAATACGTCAATGAAACGATAGCTAAACATATATGTCATATAATTAATCTCTGCATTACAGAAGGCATATATCCAGAAAAGCTGAAAACCTCCATTGTTAGACCATTATTTAAAAAAGGTGATAAAGAAAACCCTCAAAACTACCGACCTATAGCACTTCTGTCCATATTCTCAAAGATATTTGAGAAATATATATACAACTGCCTCTATAACTTTTTCGATAAAAATATATTGTTTTGTAGGGAGCAGAAGGGTTTTAGGAAAAACATAAATATAAATATGGCTATATTCGACTTAATTAATAATGTATTAGAGAGTGTTGACAAAAGAATACCCATATGTGCTATCTTTACAGATATGAGCAAAGCCTTTGACTGTGTAGATCATAAGACGCTATTATATAAACTAGACCGTTATGGAATTCGAGGTAACGTTCTTAAACTAATTGATTCCTACCTCAGTAACCGATCACAATATACAGAGGTCACTAGGGTATGCCAAACAACCAAAATGACTCTAACTTTTCAGTCTGATGTACGCCATGTAATGTATGGAGTACCACAAGGGAGTGTACTCGGTCCTCTATTCTTCTTAATTTATATTAATGATTTGCCCAAAGCAGTTTGCCATCCCATGATTTTATTTGCCGATGATAGCACGTCTATTTTAAAATGTAATGACCTTAGCAGATATGAAGATGACATTAATAATGCAATGACTGACATAATAATGTGGCTCAATAACAATAATCTAGTTATTAATTTGACCAAAACAAATGTAATGAACTTTTATCAGCGAATTAAATGTAACGAACTGAATGTTAATTATCGAGGGAATACTATTGAAACTGTAGGAGTCACCAAATTTCTAGGACTTTGGATAGACAGTCAACTGACATGGAAGTACCATATCAATGAAATTTGTAAAAGGCTAAGTAAATCGGCGTTTGCTCTTTACAAGCTTTCAAAAACTGTTAACAGTGACACCCTACTGGCAGCTTACTATGGTCTTGTAGTGTCAACCTTAAGATACGGTTTGATATTCTGGGGCAATTCAGTTAACAAAGAAATAATATTTAAGGCACAAAAAAGGTGCATAAGAGCTATGTGTGGTTTGAAAGTGACGGACAGTTGTAGCCCCTACTTTAAGTCACTTAATATTCTCACATTGCCTTGCCTGTACATCTTAGAAATAGCTATATTTGTTAAGTGTAATCCTAGTCTTTTCAATAACATTGCAGACACACGCAGACTACCTACTCGGACACAATATAAAAATATGTTACGCAATAAGGAATGCAAAACTGCATTAGTGAAAAAAAGTATTTTGGGAATGGCACCCCAAATATACAACAAAATTCCATCTAATATTCAGGATTTAAAATAAGACAAATTTAAAAAGGAACTGACATCACTGTTAACTCAGAAATGTTATTATAATACTCAACAGTTCATTAATGACACTAATTTATGATTTTATTATTATTAATTCTTTAGATATTTACGTTGAATTTAATTTATTTTTATTTTTTTATGGATTTTCTATTGACATTGTTTTAATTTGAAATTATTTGATGCATGTTATTAAATTAAATTGTATGTTTAGGGTCTTAGAACCCATACATTTGTACGCCTACTGGCAAAACATAGAGAACAAGCAAAATGTAACACCAACTCTGTACTTACCTATGTTTGACAAATAAAAATATTCTATTCTATTCTATTCTATTCTATTCAACTACGAAAAATGGTTAAAAGAAAAATTAATACCGAACCTCAAACCGAATAGCGTACTTATCGTGGATAATGCGTCCTATCACAACAAACTTTTGAATCGTGCTCCAACGTCAAATTCTAATAAACAAGAAATGATGGATTGGTTGACAGAACACAACATTTCGTATAACCGGTTGATGTACAAAACCAGTTTGTATGAATTAATTAAACAAAATAAAGAGCGGTTTCGCGAGTACCGAATAGATGCAATTTTAAAAGAACATGGCCACTCCGTATTACGATTGCCACCGTATCACCCGACATTCAATCCGATCGAAAATATTTGGTCCATGGTAAAAGGATATGTAGCAAAAAGAAACGTTTCATTAAACATGCAAGGCATTATGAGTTTAGCTACTGAACGAATGAATACCATCACTGCTGAGGACTGGGAAAATATTTGTCACCACGTCGAAAGTGAAGAAAATAAATATCGATGTCAGGAAGGAGAAATGGATCAAATAACAGACAATTTTATTATCAATACTTGTGACAGCTCAGATGAAGAACATGATAGCGAATAAAAGAAAAAACAGAGGACTACTACTTATTCCACTTCTTGGGTATGTCATTTTATTAAGTTAAGAGAAAATTATTCTCCTTTTGTTGCAAACGGTACAACCACTACAAATGCAATTCCATCTTCTCGATAATTCAACTATATATGCTATTACTCCATTTAACATGTCCCATCATCAAATTAAATAACAAAAATATATTAACATTATTAATATTATTATGTCCGCGTAGGCTATACAAAAACATTACTTAAATACTACGCTATACTCGTATACTATTTTAAATTGAGCTGGGAGTCACTCTTGCCTCTAGAAACCGACATGCTGCGGTCAAGAACCTGGACTCTGAGGTGAAGAAAATGTCGAGCTGCCTGTCATTATCCAGGATAGCGTTCAAAACCGTTAGGGCTTGGTGTAGGGGGGATGAAGCGAGTGCGTGCGTCCTAGCCTAGCCTAGGTAGATCAAGGCACGCAATTAGTGATCTAGAATTAAAAATTGATGGCAAAATTATAGATTCTAGTTTAGATGTAGCAACAGATTTTGAAAATTTCTTCACCGATATACCAGTATCCACAACAAAGTGTTTCAATTCATCACCTTCGTCTGCCGTTTTGTGGTTAAAAGAAAACGTCCCAGAATGTAGTAAGGACTTTTATTTTGAACATGTCAGTCCTTCAGATGTAGTAAAGGCATTTAAATCAATTAATGTCAAAAAACCAATGACCTATGGGGGGTCTCAGTCCATGCTGTCAAATCCCTAATAGAAGTAATAGCGCCTGACTTGGCAGATATATTCAATAACAGTGTTGACTGCGGTGAGTTTCCTGATCTGATGAAACATAGCAAAATAACTCCTTTATTTAAATCAGGTAGTACCTCTGACCCCACTAACTTTAGACCAATATCTGTGCTACCTACATTTAGTAAAATTTTTGAAAAGCTAATTCTATATCAATTGTTAAAACATTTTAATTTGAATAATTTGATGCATAGTAAGCAATTCGGTTTTACGCGGGGTCGCTCGACATGCAACACCGGAGTTGAGCTCGTAAAACACATTTTCGATGCCTGGGAGGAATCGCGAGATGCTTTAGGCATCTTCTGAGATTTATCTAAGGCCTTCGATTGCGTTAATCATGAGACACTGATCAGGAAGCTACACCACTACGGAGTTAAAGGATTAGCACTAAATTTATTAGTCTTATTTAAATGGTAGAATACAAAGGGTTGACGTGAATGGAAAGCGTTCACCGGGGTCATTCGTTTCTATGGGTGTGCCGCAGGGATCAATATTGGGACCTTTCCTGTTCCTTATCTATATAAACGACTTGCCACACCTCGTAAAGACCCACCATGAGATAGTTTTGTTTGCAGATGATACGTCTCTAATTTTCAAAGTCGTACGAAATCAACGATCCTACAATGACGTAAACAATGCTATCTGTGAAGTAGTAAATTGGTTTAATATAAATAATTTATTGTTGAATGAGAAAAAGACTAAATGTGTTAAGTTTGTCACGAGTAACGTAAAACACGAGCAAGCAAGCGTTATGGTTAAAGGTGAGGAACTGGAACTAGTTAATAGTACAGTCTTTCTCGGTATAACATTAGATTCTAAGCTCCAATGGGGTCCCCATATTGCTAATCTCTCGAATAGACTGAGTTCTGCAGCTTTTGCAGTAAGTAAGATTCGTCAATTAACAGACGTGATAACGGCTCGATTAGTGTATTTCAGTTATTTCCACAGTATTATGTCGTATGGCATCTTACTATGGGGCAGTGCTTCCGACATGAATACTATATTTGTTCTGCAGAAGCGGGCTGTTCGTGCGATATATAAAATGAACTATAGAGACTCGCTTAGAGATAAGTTTAAGGACATTAATATAATGACAGTGCATTGTCAATACATTTATGAGAATATTATGTATGTACATAAAAATATTACCGACTTTAAGAAGAACTGTGATATACATAATATTAATACTAGAAATAAGCATAAGCTCGCAGTGCCTGCTACTAGGCTCCATAAAATAAGGAGATCATTCATGGGTAACTGTGTGAGATTTTATAATAAACTTCCTAGCAGCATAACTGAGTTGTCTATTGGTAAATTCAAAAATATTGTGAAACGAAAATTATTTTCTAAAGCTTATTATAGCACACAAGACTACATGAATGATGAAGCCGCGTGGGATTAATGTAAATTATAGCGTCATGTAGGTATATGAATAATTATTTTAACGAATACCTAAGGTATTATTATTATTTTAATCTTAATTGTTTTATATACTCTGACATTTAGAATTTTATTCTAGACACATTTTAGATTATTTATTTTTATTGACAATCCTTTTGGGATTTATCTTACTGATTATTTATATATTATCAATAATATTACACTTAAGTTAAATGATCTGATTAGGTTTTTCTGGGTTTCCCTAATCCTTGCAGCAAATGTTGGATCATATTGTATTTCTCCCAGCAAACATTCACTCTCATGTAACTGACATTTCGAAAGTGCTTGTAACTAGGCCTACTTGAATAAAGAATATTTTGATTTGATTTGATTTGATTAGCCGGGGGGATGCTGAATAAGCTGCGCCGGCGGTCGGGCCGGGGCATGGTGGGAACACGAGGAACCCGGATGGATATTTGGGAAAGAAGTTGCGGATCGGCTATAAGACCTCGGATAAGTTGGAAGAACTATTTAATTAAACCAATACTCCTCTGGGCCTCGAGGGATGTATAGTCCACCATACCTAGTACGAAGAGAGACGGGTACATATAGGGGTAGAAACCATAGTTTTTTCTATATAGGAATCGGACAAACGACTTCTGGACCCTCTCCAAGAGTAGCTTTCATATGACGATGGACGTAAATATGATTCAGAATGCATCACATACGCCGAGTATTAAGGAGATTATAGCAGCAAATATGTGTGCTATGCCAGTGTTGTGATCGGGTGATGTGAACATAATTACAGTTACTCCTAAGTCCAAGTATGAAGTCGCAATGAAAAATGTTGTTTGTGTTCCTAACCTTACCACAAACTTAATATCAGTTAGTCAACTTATAAGAAACAATTACAGAGTGGAATTCAAGAAGAATTGTTGTCATGTCTACAACAAACAGAACGAATTAGTGGCTGTAGCTAATTTGATTGACGGCGTTTACAAGTTGGTCACGGAGCGCCAACAGTGTTTGTTTACATCGTCGCCAGTGAGCAGTGAACTGTGGCACAGAAGATTAGGTCACTTAAATATGAACGATATGAATAAAATGCGAGATGGAGCGGTCACGGGTGTGTCTTATACTGATAAGACAGTAATTGACAAAAGTACGTGTACGCGAAGCAGGCGCGCGTACCTTTCGGCCATGCAGGAACTAGGAGCACGGAAGTACAGCATACTGTTTATGCTGACGTCTGCGGTCCTATGGAGGTCACTTCTATTGGGAATGCCAGGTATTTCCTTATTCTTGTAGATGATTACAGCCGTATGGCATTTGTTTACTTTCCCAAAGCCAAAAGTGAAGTATTCGCATATTTCAAACAGTTCAAAGCGATGGTTGAGAAGCAAAGAATAGAAAAATAAAAATATTTCGTACAGATAATGGTCTGGAATATTGTAGTAGTGAATTTGAGAGCTATTTGAAGGAGGCTGGTATTTTTCAGCAAAAGACCAATGCCTATACACCAGAGCCAAATGCTTTTAGTGAACGGTTTAATCGCACATTGTTGAACGAGCTCGCTGCATGTTGTTTGATGCTGGATTAGAGAAAAGGTTTTGAGCAGAGGCAACTAATTGTGCAGTCTACCTTAGAAATAGGTCAGTTGCATCAGGTCTACATAACAAAACTCCATATGAACTATGCACGAATAAGAAACCTGACCTAAGTCACGTCCGGATATTTGGCAGTCGCGTGATGGCCCATGTGCCAAAAGAAAAAAGGCTTAAGTGGGACTCTAAGTCAAAGAAACATATTCTCGTTGGCTATTCCGATACAGTCAAAGGCTATAAAATATATGATCCTACCAGGAGGTGTGTCACAGTGAGTAGGGACGTGATAATTCATGAGACAGAATTTCACAGCGGATACTACAGTATCTGTTCCAGTGGGGGATGTTTGTGTGACAGATAGGCCAAGCAGTGATGCAGAGAAAGTTGAAGAGATAAAAAGCGAACCTGTGAATTAGGATTCTTCAACAGATTCAGAGTATGATAACGCTCAGACTGATATTGATTTTTCATTTCAGCAGACAGAAGAATCTGAAAGGGAATTTGCCATAGAGGCAGTCTCTGAGCCAGACCCCGTGGCAGTTACGGAGCCAGTCACAGAACAAGTCACTGTGCCACTGTCTTCTGAGCCAGTAGCTTCAACAAAAAGAGTCAGAAAGCTGCCTGAACTGCAATGTTTGTGTGATTTAGGTTTCAAAACAAGCCATATAGAACCATGTATTTTTACAAGAATGATTGACGATATAAAAATAATTGTTGCTTTATATGTGGATGATTTCTTTGTCTTTTCTATAATAAAGCAGAGACTGAAAAATTCGTTTCAGTGTTGAGAGTTGTTAAAAGTTGAAGTTGATAAAAACTGTAACACATTAACCTTAGATCAAGAACAATATATAGAGCAATTATTGAACAAATTTAATATGTCTGATTGTTAAGTTGCTAGAACACCAATGGAATGTAAACTAGACATCAGTAACAGTGAAACTTGTAATACTGAGATTCCATATCAACAGCTGATAGGGAGCCTGATGTACTTGTCAGTACTTACAAGGCCAGATATAGCATTTAGTGTTAGTTTTCTGAGCCAGTTTAATAAATGTCACACTACTGTTCATTGGAATTATGCAAAAAGAATTCTTATATATTTAAAGAATACCAAAAAATATTGTTTGAAATATGTAAAAGAAAAACCTGAACTTATGGGTTTTGTTGATTCTAATTGGGGCAGCAATTGTATTCACCGCAAATCATATACTGGATAATATTGTTTTCTAATGTCGGGTTCAGCAATTTCCTGGGAGAGTAAAAAACAGCGGACAGTTGCTCTGTCAAGTATGGAAGCTGAATATATGTCAATATCAGAGGCTTGTAAAGAGGCTATATATCTAAGAAATTTGCATTGTGAACTAACTGGGAGTATGTACTCTGTGACTTTGTATAACGATAGCCTTAGCGCACAGAAGTTGGTGGCAAATCATGTTTGCCATAGAAAAAGCAAACATATTGATATAAGGTATCATTTTGTAAAGGGTGCTGCTAATTAACTACTTCTATGCCAGCCGATGTCTTGACTAAAGCTTTAAATCCAATAAAACATTATAAATGTATTCTAGGATTCGGTATTAGTCAGAAAAATTGTTAATTAATTTAATAGCCATGTATGTTTATTTGCTGTAGTGGGGATGTTAAAATTAATTTACAGTATAACATCAAATAAGCATACTTATGTTACGAACGCCATCTATTATATTAATAAAAGACCATGTCCCTAAGAGTTGTATCTGTGGTGCTGATTCTTTTAAAAATAAAACGTATTCCGTTGTCAGCATTATAACTGAAGGTGTGTTTTATTTAAACACTATACAAAGTGACCATTATACTGATTGCCTCTTATACAAATACATTACTTTGCAACTAAACTATTATTAATATCGAAATTATGCAATTCGTTTATATTCATTTTGTTTTGAAACTATATAATAATTTCTGCAGGTCAAAATTATGCAATTCGTATTAAGTAAAATGAAAATTCGAAAATAGTTGTCATTAAAAACATTACACACCCTGATAGAAGAGTTTTGTTTTGGCGTCTCACTGATATTTTTTTATACACAGGTAACTGGGCACACTATGACATAAAACTTAAATCACCTGTAATAGTATTTTATGCAATCGTTATATAATGTATGCTTTTTCAGTCGAGTAGCGTGTTTAGGCCACGAAGCTTGCTGAGTGGCCTAAGTAAGGTACGAGACTTAAAAAGCTAATTATATAACTATTGTATACAATACTTTTTCTACGAGTAGGTATCATCATCATCATCATCACCATCATCATCATCATCATCATCGTCATCATCATTGTCATCATCATCATCATCATCATCATCATCATCATCATCATCATGATCACGATCACAATCACCATCACCATCACCATCACAAACACCATCACCATCACCATCCCCATCCCCATCATCATCACCATCACTATCACCATCATCACCATCATCGTACCTCCGTTATCTTCGACTCATTCATTCGACATATTCATAAGCCAACACTTCAATTCAAAGTGTTGGCTTATGAATATATCAGTTCAGTTGGAAGTGCCATAGAGTATCCGACATTGAAAAGTATGCTATTAAAGTTTACTCGATGAAGTTCTTATTGAAGAATTAAAGTCGACGAGTAGAAAAAAAGTATGTTTTTTCCTCATTGTTGTTGCGGGTAATGAGAGTCAGGTCGGGTAAATAAGAACAACGAGGGAAAGGGAAAAGAATAAATAAAACGAGGGGTAAGAACTAAGAAAAGAAGACGAAAGTGCAGAAGAAGGATCAAATTATTCCTCTGTATCCACTGTATCAGATGTGGGAACTGATGATCTATTCAAGGATATTGATTATGAAAATAGATGCTTAATCTGCAGCGATTTCGGACTAAATAATGAAATATGTACCTCATGTGGCTTATGGGCTCAAATGAATTCCAATACACAAAGGTGTCTGCGATTTATTCTAGATTTTCATTGATTCGCAGGGTGACCACAATTGTCCACACTTCAGTGCAGTGGGAGTCGAATTCGATATATATCTTAACTTTATATTTTCCAATTGTTGATTACTAAAATGATTATTATTGGTCTCAAGTGATAGCCAATTAAGTTGATTATGTTATGAAGCGGTTGCAATTAATTAATTGTTTTGTAATTAGCTTTTAAAGTATGGTCACGAAAAAATCTGGTCGTACATGATGTGGTATATGTTTCTATTAAGTGATGTTTTTAAAACAACACTTAAATAAATCGGTATCTATGATAGTATACAATAAAATATAATCACATTAATATACATATAAAAGAGCATGTGTGAGTTTTCGTGTTATATTATCCACGGTACTTATCTTGAATCTTGAACAGAATTTTCTCCCAGTTTTTTCTAGGTTCCTACCTCTGTTAGGAGTTTAAATATTTATTTAAGTACAGGCGTGTTATTTCATGTATTATTTAATTGTCTTTTTACGAAAACGATTATTTTTTAATGGACTTTGTTTGGGGCAGTTATTATATATTTCCTACTGCAGTCCATTTCCATTTTGACTGTTATTATTTTAATAATTGCCTCCCATGGAAACGCTAATTTCAGTGCTTGGAGTAGAGAACCTTTCTGACTAACTTGACTAGAAACCAATTGTAACTAATTTAACATTATGGTCACGGGATATTCTTAAAAGCATAAAACAGCATGCTAAAATGTAAAATGTAAATACAATTATTGTAGTAGAAAGCAAATGATCATTGACAAATAATGTTGTTCAAAAAAATTATAAAATTTAAATGAAACAATTGTAACGGATTGTATCGCGTGTATTATCTCATTTGAGTTCCAGACGTTTCAGAAGCTTTCCAGATTTCCATGTTCACGGGTTGACTGCGAAAACAAAATATTTTTCTCTTTACCTTTATTTATTTTCTCAGTGGGTAGTTTGCCCAAATTGTAACTTTTTCAGAGAAAATATATCTTTTCTCAGTCAAGCCGTGAACACGGAAAGCTTTCTAAACGTCGGGAACTCAAATTAGATAAAATACGCGATATAATTCGTTAAAATTGTTTTATTTAAATGAGTAATAATCGCGGAACCAGACGACAATGAAAAATATTAGTATGATGAAGTATGTAAAGCGAAAAGTCACACACACTTATACATTTTAATATGGATGTATTTTTTTAAATATACCAGATCATGTACCCTCAGCCACACTTAACTGACCATTGGTGGACCTCATTGACATTGACATAAAGCGTACAGAACAGATGGTCACTTAAGTGTGTTGTTGTTTGTACGACCAGATTTTTTCGTGCACACGCTAAATAAATAAATAATAAATAACACGGGGACAATCTTACACAAATCGACCTTGTCCCAAACTAAGCAATGTTTGTAGTATGGGTACTAGGTGACGATATACATAATATATAATACTTAAATACATAGAAAACATCCAAGGCCCAGGAATAAACATTCGTGCTCATCACACAAACACTTGCCCTGGCCAGGATTCAAACCCGGGACCTCCAGCTTCGTAGACCGTTGTACAACTCACTGAACCTGCCTTTTATTAGAATTTTTGCTTGAGTGACACTCATTACCCCCTTTTTCAGCGCTACCTAGCGTCCGCAACTTTGTTGGCTCTGATGTTTTTATATTTAATCGTGACATTGTGACATTTTTTTATTATAATCGAAAACTATCTATTAAGTTATTTCCAAAATTACTGTGATACTTTGTTTGGGTGGGGAAAGGGTTGTGAAATCATTTTTGGTCATGATTTGGAATGTATTCAAAAGGTGTGTTTTATTTTAAATATATCTGGGTTTGTTTACTTCATTTTTTATTGTAGTTTTACAGTAAAATAAGAAGATAAAGCTACGTTAAAAGTTTTATTCAATAATAATAAACATATATAATTGTTCCTGTATTGCTAGTGATACATAAAATATCGTTTCCAGATCCAAATGAGTATTAGGTATTTTAAGGGCCGGGTTTATTAAAATGAGGTAACCAAACAGCCAACGTAATTTTTACTTTTTGCCACTATGAGCGCTGCGATCGATTATATTATACCCCACCCAGTACTTCGCACCCAGCGAATACACCACGCGTAGTAACCCGTAAATTATCAACTCCCCGTGTCGTGTAATCGTCTTGCATTGGATTTATTGAGATGCGACCTCTGCAGCAGTAAAACATCTTTCGCCACAATGAGGTGTGTCGAATGCGATAACATAAAATTAATATCTCTTATAGCGAGAGATACTGCCAGACCCAACGGTTGCATTGCATATATATACTCTTCTTAAATTCTAAACAGGTGCAAGTTGTTAGTGAGGCATTGTTAATTCTGAATTAGAATCTATGACAACTTGCTAAGAGTATTCTAAACGTAACCGTGATGCGATTTGTGCAGAATCTGTTTCGTGTCGTCATGCCCTTTATTCTAATTTGTATTGTGTCAGCAACATCCCGTGAACTGTATCATGGCTGATACCTGTTATTATTGCTGGTGTTGCCCTTCTCGTTTACAAGGCGCGTTGGAAAAAATGCACACACGCACGCACGCCCGCACATCTACACACATACCTACACAGACACACCTGACACCTTTGTTTTGTATTAGTTAGACTCGTATGATATTATTATGTATATTATGACAAAGTCAATTTTTTGCCATGTACGTAACGTAACGTTAAGTATAAAGGTATCCCGAGCATAGCCTTAGATGGTTACGAGACGCATGTCCCGGCCGTGATTAGTAATGCATGATGCTCACGATCGTGTCGCTCTCTCTATTGTACTAGCAACTCGCATGACGTTTCACAATCTTTTGTACCACCGCAGTCCCCATCGTTCTTTTAAGGCTCACAGCAGTTCAACTTTTTTGTAAATTTAATCTAGCTTGCGTTGTGCTGGTTGGGCATTCACTAATGTCGCCTGTCAGTCAGATGATATCAGGCTCTCGTTAGTAGTTTTGTAGCGCCCACGCCTGGTTCGGTGCGCTTTAATGGAGCCTTACCGGGATTACATGCTTTCTGATCAATCGTCCTTCCCCAACTTCACATAGTGTTGATTAATGCTCAGTGTACCATAGTGTTAATAGCTATTGGATTATTATGATAGAATTTGAATCACGTCCTAAAGGCTGACAGGAAGCTTCTTAAGGTACAAATGATTCACGAGCATCACTCTAGCGTAGGTGTGACGGAGATACAGATGGATAGTGGAGAGCGTGTGAACGGCATTCCCTGTCTATATGTGCTGGGAAGGAGGCGCGACGGATCAGTCTCACGCGCCGCTGATGGTATCGGTCGCAGTGAACCGACCCCTCCTAATCATTGATCTTTACCTACGTGTGTGATGAAATACTTCAATTACAAACAAACTTTTTATAAAGCCTTAAGCACGTTCCACTGTTTCTACTAGTCTGAATACCGCTTTCACTCTTTAAATTTGAATAAAAATCGCTGTCATTGTCTCGTCTGCGCTTACCGAGCACGTTATCTAATACACTTCTCACAATGGATCAGCGAATACTGCTCGCTCCAACACAATGCTTCCGCAAACGTCGGTTCCGCTCTCGTGAATTGGGTAAGTATGGCATTTGACGAGCCACTCTTCCAGTAGTCTACTGTCCCAATTTAACCATCGCTGAAATAATCCATTGATAAATTCTGTGTAGTTATTTGCCAACCATTTTCAACGGATAAAGTTTAAAAGTTGATTTACACGCCTACTGTGAGGTATATTCGAGAGCTGGCGATTCGCAACGCGGACCGTTCGCACGACAATCGGGAGCGAGACGCAGTAACTGGAGCGATTAATATTCAAATGTACTAGATTTCTGTTCAGATGTGCCTCCGACTAGCGAAATGTTCTGCACGTACCTTTAATTTTCTTGTTCCTTTAGAATTTAACCTTGACTTATGTGATTTGACAGTTTGAAATTGGCTAGAGATTACTGAATTTATACATTTTATTTATTTAATAATTGTTTTTACATATTTTATTTCTTAATCAAGTCAAACCTTGCTTATATTGTTAAACCTTGTAGCTGTGGATATTTACTAAGTAGTCAGTTCAAAATTTCAGTTACAAGCATTTTGAGTGATGAAAGTAATAAACGAACTGTTGTGGAATTGATGGTGTATTGTATATCGTTCAAAAGCTTATTTAATGATGAATTCATTAAAATAAAAAAACTTGTCGGTTTATTATCCCAGCATTATTACAATGAAATTTTAACATAATTTAGCTGTTAATTAATCTGTCGTTTGTACAAACTAGACAAAAAACGGGAAATAAAGAAGCGTTTTCGGATAACTTTTCTATCGAGGAAATTTTCATTAAACATGTTTCCGCGTTAATCACTGAATAGGTTATATAGTCAAGAAACACATATCTGAAAACCAGCCTGTTTTATATACTAGATTTGACAAAAAATGCACTACAAAATAGCTTAAATTTTCAAAGCATCCCCTTAAATAAAATACGTCAAAATCAGGTATATCCGTAAAAAAATAACGCACATGTTCGCCTGTAGTTTTGTGTACCATATGCAAATCAGAGCGTGATGTCCACAAGGCGCTTTCGCTTATCCCTCCCTGTCGGGCCTGTTTATATTTTGGGAAACTGCCATCATAAATATTGACCCCCGTCTGCACCATCTCATAGCGTGCATTGTTCACTCGATTTATACTTTTTCCATCTCCATTTTAACATACATTTATTGAATCCCACAAGAGTTATCTGTTCAAGCCAGCTAAAAATTTCAACATTAGTGGCAGGTATTGCATTACAGTCACAACGTTCACCTAGTAGGTAATGTGTGGGAAACGGGCGTTCCAACTTTTTCTAATTGCCTTGTGTCGGTTGTACGGTGTGTTATTATTGCGGGGCGTAATGCAACACGGGCCACAGAAGTAAGACGCCTAGCTGTCTCCGGCCAATTTTGTTGTTAATTATCTTCCATCGGCTGACTGCTCTGCGGCACGTCTGGCCGTAACTGCCGCCTCAAAAGTAGGCAATGCGTGTGTGGCGGAGAGGCTCATCACAGCGGCCATTCTTACTTACAATTTTCATGCATTTCCGCAACCTGCATAATGGAATACGTATAATTTACTATTACAGTTTTAGGAAATGCCCGAATTTTATTTATTTTGGCGCCTGAAAGACCCCGCGCTAAGACCACAGTCTACCGCTCATGATCCTGTACAATATCACGAATTCATGAGATTTATAAACTACTAGCTTCTACCCGCGACTTCGTCCGTCTTAAAGTCGTTTATCGCGGATAAGGGTATTTTTCCGGGATAAAAAGTAGCCTATGTCCTTCCCCGTGACTCAAACTATCTCCATACCAAATTTCATCCAAATCGGTTCAGCGGTTTAGGCGTGAAGAGGTAACAGACAGACAGACAGACAGACAGACACACTTTCGCATTTATAATATTAGTATGGACTAGAAGGTGCCCGCAAACTTCGTCCGTGGAGGAGAAAAAGATCATAAACATCTTTTTTCTTGAAGTTAAAAGTATCCTGTAACAATCTGGAGATACCTAGCTACCCGTGTACCAAAAATATTTAAAATCCGTTTAGTCGATTTTTATATTATTACCGTACCTACATCAATTTAAAGCCTAGTTTTTGCCAACTAAGAAAACATACAATTTATTAAAATTTGGTCCGTCTACCTTCTTTGCCAACTCTTTAGCTTCGAGATATATAGGTACCACTGCTAGAACTAGGCACAAGATTGATTGAAAATCTCTTGTTAACCCCTTAATAATGCATCGAAAATTGAAGCTATTTTGTAGCGCATTTTTTGTCAAATCTAGTATATAAATCAGGCTGATTTTCAGATATGTGTTTCTTGACTATATATAACCTATTCAGTGATTAACGCGGACACATGTTTAATGAAAATTTCCTCGCTAGAAAAGTTATCAGAAAACGCGTCTTCATTTCCCGTTTTTTGTCTAGTTTGTACAAACGACAGATTAATAAACGGCTAAATTATGTGAAAATGTCATTCTTCCCTTTATCTTTTAAGTGATTAACTTAAATGTTAACAAAACATAATAAAATTTTCGATTTCATGGTACTTTTTCATCTGGCGCTTACGCCAAAAAACCCCAAGCATGTAGTGTATTAGCTTTCTCTTTCTTTGATGCGCGCGAGCAATAAATGCGTCCCTTATTACAAATCACGCTTATTGGCTGGCTCCGCGTTTGGGGCGTGATTTACGAATGACGAAGTAGCCCCTTAAGGTGCGTCCACATTTGTATCATTTGCCCGTATCAGATCATCGTCGCGTGGCATGATCGCGTGTCACGATCACGTGTTTGGACGTTGCGCCGATCGGTTCGCTCGAAATCCATTTTGCTACGCGTATCATACAGTTATATCGGACGAGTACGGCATGATTGGCGCGCCGACAGTAAGCGTCCAAGCAGCGCGATACGCAGTCATGCCACGGCACGATGATCGGATACGAGCAAATGATACAAGTGTGGACGCACCTTTAAAAGTGATCCAGAAGCATGTTCAAGAAAGGAAATGATATAGTTTTCTGAAACCTCTATGTTAGGGCTTCTTTTGCAATAGCAATATTTTTTTTGTATCCGTCCCTACACTAAATATTCCAATCAATAATGAAAGAAATGCACCTTAAAATAAAGATGAAGATCTGTTTATAGCCTTTCATAACCATTAAACGCTACAAAAAAAGTGTATTTCAAATTAGGGACCGATTATCCACTTGACTCTCATGCCTATTTTTATAGTATGTTTGTCTCAAGGTTTTGAGGCTGGTAAAGAAAATAGCGACGCAAAATTTTGAAAAAATCACAATTTCCTAACTGGCAAAAACCAAGCTTTGAATATACAAAAAACACCGTAATTTTATTTTATTTGCAAAAATCCTTGAAACAGAACTTATTAACCAACTAAGTAGTATAGATACCGATACAATGCTACAGGCCATCGTATTGTATTTATTTATTGCGATTAGAGGTAGAGGTTGCATGAAATCGGATAGGTTTCTTGAAAACAGATATTGAAAATTGCTTTTTCTCTGTGTTTCAATAATAGCAATCGTACTATATGATCTTGCCATATGAAGAAATAATATGAAACATAAAATGTTAATGAAGAAAAAAAAATGTTTAGCGGAAGAGAAAGATATATCTTTCTCCTCCGCGAACGAAGTTGCGGGCACGTTCTAGTATATAATAATAGTAATAGCATGTTAATTATCGTGGCTTAAAGATTTCTTCAATAACTTGAATCTAAAGTGCGCTTCTTTATCGCAGTGAGCACTTGCAGCCACTGACCCAGTTATTCAAATTTCACCGTTTTACCCGTTTCATCCTCATCTCGGAGCCTACGTCCGCGTCGAATCCACTATCGCATTTGACACAGCCACTAATTAACTCGTTGAGGTCACCTACAGAACTGTTTTTATTTCTCGCTTGGCATTTATTACACTACCAAACAAACTTCCTTGAAGATATCGAGGTCGCGTCTAGATGAATAACTGAACTCGTTAATTTAACGACATTGCTTGTTCTCTTGTTAGGTACTTAATAGTTATTTTTGCTAATAGCGTTTACATTTTCCGCGCATCACACAAAATGAGATCTTTTGATTGGTGAAACCTATCTCGTTTATAAGGATATACTCGTCAGTAAATACTAACACTTCACCTATTCACGTTATTATTTATGGTTGAGGGCTATATAAGTAGACTCTTGTATATAACTACTTCAAACCGCTGGCACCTGTGCTACTGATATATCCGATCGATATACGTATTGTATCGAAAGTACTCTATTGGTAATCTTGGTATTAAAGTAATAAATCACCCGTAGATGGGACATATTTCGATTATGAAACAAAAAGTGGTCCCTCAACTCATGAAAGAAAATGATACAGGGGATAATTTCTTTCTGGTTTTAAATATATGCCGTATGCACTTCTAGCGTGTCCTTAAGTACCAGCATCAGGGAAGATAATTAAAAACTTAACAAGCCTTCAGCTAATTCAGATACGTTCAATATGCTAACAATGTACATATGTTATTGCACATATTTAAAAGCTAAACAATATATATATAGCCCAAGAAAATTTGCATTTATTAAGCCAATGAGGGGAAATAATTAGTGTAGTTTTGAAAATTGGTACAGAGGGCCTTCCTTGAGGTGTTTTGATAAACCTAAAACTCCTCGGGTGTAAATTGTGGTGTTTTGGTTTAAATGTCACTTTTTTACTTATTTGTTCTTATCTCCAAAAACCTTCAATAATACTTGCACAGTTGCTTTTACAAAAATTATCAATTACCCACAGTGAATTTACTACAAGTTTGGTTATAGTAATTTTGATTGCTGGTATAAATAGTTACAGAGAGAAAGAATGACGAATTTTATAAGACCTATAAGATTACCTATTTTAATTTCAGTACAGTAACAAATCGTTTGCTCGCCGTTACCGAGGCCTAGATGGCAACGCGGCTGGAAAGGTATACGTTTACATTCTGGTATTTGGCACGTAGTGCCGCTCGCTGCGAAATTGGAATTTCTCTTAATAAGCTGATTGTTCCGCGGAATAAGCTACACGACCTTCATTATCCGTGCTTCATCTGCCGTTGATTAGGGACGTCGGTGTAGGAAATTTGTATTGACAAGTAAAATTGCCTTCATATGGGCGGTTAATCCAGCGCAGAAAATTATATATGATGTTCAGGCAATTATGATGGTGTCTGTGCTTCTTAAATCGTGACTCGTATTTATAAAAAAAACATTTAGCAGGTCGATGACTTTAGCACCGAAACAATTTATCAAGTTTTGGCCATCTTATCAACAGAGTTAGGGTAAACGTGCGGCCGGCTTTCAACAAGTCACGTTAAAGATAAATAACTTACCAAAAACAAGTGCGAGTCGGGCTTGCGCACGAAACCCTAAAAAAACCGGCTAAGAACATGTCGGACCATGCTCAATGTAGGGTTCCGCAGCCGTTTATACAAAAAATGCACTACAGATGAAAAAGAATACGATATGAAAAAAAACACTAACAAAAGAGCGTATCTCCCCGGCACTTACGTCCTTTGGCTGAGAAGCGCAGTTTCTTGGCAATAACTTAAAAACGGTATGTCCTCCGATCATGTTAAAAACAATTTTCTTTGGAAGTATTTATTAAGCTTTATATTTGTAGTTTGTTTCATATTTTTTGCACATACCGTTTAGAAAATAGAGGGGGACACAATTTTTGCTACTTTCGTAGCGAATGTTTCCGAAAATATTCACCAAATCAAATTTTATTTCTAGAAACCTCAGTGTTTTTAGAAGATCTGTCGAATTTATATATTTTTTTATATATTTAATATAATATGTTTATAATAATTTTATAATATTTTTTTATATATTTAATATAATATGTTTATAATAATTTTATAATATTTTTTTATATATTTAATATAATATAATATTTTTACATGTATGGTGTATTAAACTAAGCAGCGGCTTACACAACAGATCTATGTTCCAAATTTCATCAGTATACGTCTTATAGTTTTTGAGTAAAATGCCTGTGACATACGGACGGACGGACGGACGGACGGACGGTCGGACATGACGAAACTATAAGGGTACCGTTTTTGCCATTTTGGCTACGGAACCCTAAAAAGGTAATGTTACCCCGTAATGTTAGGTCAGGGGCTCCCATTCTCTAACTGATATTTTTAGTGCTAACAATCACCAATAGATAGCGCCATAAGTAACAATTTCAAATTAAACAATATAAGTATATCGAATTTAAGAGAAATATGGGACTTAAAATAAAAAATTGTATATTTTAGGAATAAACATCCACATTAACACTAATTATATGCATAATTCTGATTAAAACAAAAAACCATTAAAAACAGATTTTCAACATGCCAATTCAAGCTCCGCTCGAGCTTTGGACCTCTCATATTTGTTTACAGTAGCGACACTAGATGGCGCTTGATCTGAAAACTAAGCTTAAGATTGTAGACATTAGCCGAAACTGGTCGAGACACGCATGCCATTATCTTCGAACGATGTACATAAGAAAAGGACGGCATACATAATATCTCACCCCGTCTCCATGATGGTGTACTTCGAGGTACAAGTACGGTAAACAGCACGCGTTTCGTACATAAATAGGACAGTAGTGGACCGTGTATTACATTGACAAGTTTTGATAATTCAAAAGTGCTTGGCTTTTGTTTAGTGAATAAATAATGTCTATTGAACTATTTATAAATAACAAATTTCAGAATGATATATCGTATTTATATTTTTTATATGCATTAAATATAGAATGGATGTCCGAAATGTTAATTACTGTGTGCTGATAACTATTTAATAATACTGTTATAGAAAATGTAATAAAATACTTTTATGGAACCACGAGATAAAATGCAAACTCGTTATACAATTTGGACGTGGGTAAAATGATTTTCTATGAGTTTGTCGTAACTAGTTGAATCTGTATAAAAAAAAAATTAAAATAAGAACTGTGCTGAAGAATTTTTTCCTTTTTTCTTCACAGCTTTACTAGTATTGCATGAAAATCCTTAATTTCGCTATTAAATAATGTAATCAATTGATTTAATTGTCATAAGAATAAATCAAACTTTAAAAAGTTTGATTTATTTTAAGTTACTTTTAATAAGACTTTTATTGTGCAATTAATTAAGAATTGGCCAATTTCAAATTTCGCGCGTCGCGGCAAGCGGCGACGTGGCGCGCGCCGGAGTTTAAAATGACATTGTAAGTAATATTTGAAAACAGATCATTGTAAATGTATTGAATTAGCGATATAATGGACCTTGGTACATATATTAGGCGTGTTTTGAATGATAAAATGCTTATTATTTTTTTGATAGTAAAAATACGAGTAGGTAAGTATATAATAAGTAGATACATAACGAGTTTACGAGTAGTTAACCTAGTCTAGATACTCAGCTACTCGTGTACCAAAAATAGTTGAAATCCGTTTAGCCGATTTTGCGTGATGAAGCCACAACGACACATACAAACATACAAAAAATCTAAAAAATATATTTTTCTTTTTAGTGACCTCCAAATAGTCCGCTACGAAAATATCTTCAACTAGCTTCTGCCCGCGACTTCGTCCGCCTTAAATTCGTTTACCGCGGATAAGGGTATTTTTCCGGAATAAAAAGTAGCCTATGTCCTTCCCCGGGACTCAAACTAGCTCCATACCAAATTTCATCCAAATCGGTTCAGCGGTTTAAGCGTGAAGAGGTAACAGACAGACAAACACACTTTCGCATTTATAATATTAAGTATGGATGTACAGAATAGTACCTATAGATGATGATAACAAAAAGTTTGTAAGAAAATACAAATCGCATCAACCGGGGGCAGAGGGGCTATTCTGAAATTCGATATTCGAAGTTCGTATCGCGCCATCCCTCTCGCTCTCATGTTAAACTGTATTTGAATGAGCGAGTTGGCGCGATACGAACTTTGAATATCGAATTTCAGAGTAGCCCCTCAAGGCAGCATCGTTCAAGGCCACGCAGCGGCGGGCCGGCCGACTTCATACTTACATTTACGTGATTGGTCGAAATAGTAACACATCGCTGTCTTTAATACTCGTCTCACTCATGCAGTACACATCGTTTTTTATTGGCTTTTCGGCGCATTAATCTGCACTTATTTTATACTAGCTTCTGCCCGCGACTTCGTCCGCCTTAAATTCGTTTATCGCGGATAAGGGTATTTTTCCGGGATAAAAAGTAGCCTATGTCCTTCCCCGGGACTCAAACTATCTCCATACCAAATTTCATCCAAATCGGTTTAGCGGTTTAAGCGTGAAGAGGTAACAGACAGACAGACAGACAGACACACTTTCGCATTTTTAATATTAGTATGGATTATAAGAAAAGAAAAAGTAGTAAAAGCTAATCGGTTTAGTAGGTTTTTTCTATACTTTGCCAACGAAAAGAAGCACATCATCGTCATCAGCCTATACACGGTGCCCGCGAGGAATGGGAAAGATTTTATAACGACGCATTCCTGAGGCCATTACGAGTAAAAAATTAAATATGAAACCAGGTCAAATTCAGCAAAAAAAGAAATATAATCTAGTTAAGTTGATTTTTGTACATAAAAATTTAATATTTTATTTTTGCTTTGGCTTCTCTATGAAAATTATCCCTTTCAATAAAATGATAACGATTTGTTTTTCCAAAAAAAAGGATGAGTTTAGAAAGTAGTAGCTCTCACTTTGAAGTCTGTCAATAACGACGCGAAACTAGGCAACATATGTGGCAACGTCGCGATAAAAAAAGCTTAATGTACTCACAGTACAGTAATCACAATAAATTGTTAAAATGAAAATTAATAATATCTTTAAAGCTAAGCCGGAATTGCCTGGGATTCATCATATAACAGTTTTTGCTTCTAATGACCTAAGGAATGCGTGGTAAAAATCTTTCCCATTCCTCGCGGGCACCGTGTATATACGTCCCACTGCAGGGCATCGGCCTCCTCTCTTGGATGAGAGGGAATGGAATTTAGTCTCCGCGCTGGCCCAATGTGGATTGGAGACTTTACTTCACCCTTGAATTTCTTCGCAAGTATGCAGAAAAGAAGCACTTTATGAAAATATGCGTTTTTATAAAAATCTGTTCTTGTATATTGACCCCCGTTTACGGTACTTACTGTTATATTCTTATTAGTTTAATATAAATAAGGTAAAATCACAAACGTCACGGTCTAATCGTATTTACAATAGGGTACATGCATGAATCTTTTAATCGCTTTTCTTAAGTACATATCAAAATACCGTAAAAACAATTTCAATATGTGAACTTAAAATTGAAATCGTCCAAGTAATACGCATAATATAGGCATTTTAAACTAGTTATTAGACAGAGAGAATTAAGCACTGTACGTCACACTGCACTCTGGCCATATAAATAAACTCCATATTAAATTCTGTTTTGCAAGAAAGAGATAGAATTAAATGTTTGATGGCTTATATCTTGGTTATTTTTATAGCTATTCGAAAAAATATTGTTGTCTACTGTTTGTTACATGAATGAGCTTTTAATAAAGCAAAAATATAAATTCATGCATATTCCCTATTGTCGTGAATACGTGAATTGGATACCGACGACCCGAAATCTTGCTTGTTCTAAATTTTTCTAAGTCACTTTCATTCTTAAATTGTAATTTTTGACTACGAGTATATAAATTATACTATTCTTTTGTTCCAAAATAATAGAAACAATTAATTGATAAACTCAAATAGTACCTAAGTTCGTAACAAACTAATAACTTACTAGCTGTAGCTTAAAATAAATATAAATGATGAGTATTTATAAACTTGATATCATTTTAGTTCATCTTTCTTGTTTTCAAATCTAAATTTGGAACTCAGCGGTGAGAGAGTACCTAACATGAATAGGTATTAATTTGTACTCGATCGGTAAGTGACCAGCGCGGTACGGCGCGGAGCGCAAATTTTGAAATCTGGAAATTATCTCTTTGTAGTTTAAATAAATTGCAGAGTATAAATCATCCTGTTTCCTGTGTGTGGGTAGTTGAGTAAATTGATTAGACCATTTAAGACCAAACTAGAAACAAAAAATAACTAAAAATTGTTTACGATTTCTGTAATGGTAGTTACCATTGCGCAAAATTTATTTTTATTTTAGCCAGTCACAATACCTACAGCCAACATCCCAATTAAACAGGCTATACTTGAAAACCCACGAATCGAAAAATATTGATATTCTATGTTCTTAAGTAGTTGATTTGATTTGATTTGATATGGTTTTGTTACCTATTGTGTGTTTATAGTCGCATCAGCCATCACCAGTTTTATTACTGGCGATATCGATACTTAAGAATTTGTCCATCCAAGGATAGTAAAATAATACTGAAGTATGTCCGACTCCCCCTAAGCACCAAGTCAAACCAAATCAAACTTTTTTTTCATGTACGTGGACTAGGTTTGAAAGCGACGCATGAGGCGCATCACTTTTCTGCGAGACTTACGAATAATAAAAATAGGTAGCCATTTCCAAAGCTTCGTTCGCGTCGAACCACTCATAAGTTGGGATTAAGCGCCATCTGCCGACCCTGTGATGTCCTAGTTATCGTATCCCCAATTCTTCACTAGATGGCTAAAATGTGCGCACGTTCTCGTTATTGCCATCTGGCGGAGAACCAGGGAAAACAATATAGCAAGAGTTAGTGACGTTCAATTTTGTTGTTCGACATTGTGTGTCTGTTCTAGTATAGTAGTCTGTGGTTAGGTGTACTTAATAGTTAATATACCTACAATTGTTTTTTTTCTCAAAAGCATCAAGATTTACGTTTCACGCACCGCGGTGAGTGTATTTCCGAAATAATTAAACCTTGTACCAAATACCTAATGGTAATGGTAATGAACCTAACTCAGTGCAATTTTTTTTCAACAAATAGTCTCGGGTGAGTCACCTCTAATAATAACAAGGTAATCGTGACATGGAACATGTTATCTTGTGTATAAGATTTATGGGATGATATTCTAGCAATAAATAATTATAGTAATTTTAGTGTGTAGTTGCCGAAATAAAGAGATTACGGCACACGATGTTCCGCTGAAATCATTGATGTTAAATGCTCGTTATATAATTTTGCTCAGTTGCGCCACTTGCGCCTCATTTGTTGTCAGTCAGAGTTAATAAGGGTAATGGTTGCTCTAACGGATTCACAAAATACAAACATCCTCTACGAGACCTGCTTAGTTTGAAATTATATAAATAACACTTGTTAGTTTTGCCCGACACCATTAGCGAGAGTGTGTTTTTATCCGACTACGTCAGAAGGAGGGTAATGTGTTTCGAGTGTATGAATGTAGGTATGTTTTTTTCTTTGGCTCGTTCTGCAGCTTAAACGGCCTGACGTATTTTAACGAATAAGGTGTCGTTGGATTCGTTTCGGTAGTGGAAGTGACGTAGCCTTAAATACTACTACTATTGCTTGGACTATTGCTTGAAACAATCGGACGTTCACCGGGAAGAAGTGTCTCATGGCTAAAAGCACTGGTAGACGATGACTTGCCCACTGCTAGATGGGCCCCCGTAAATAGCGACGCATATCACTATGCCTGAGGGCATCATCAGTGCGGACGGCTAAGAGGAGGTGTCACTGGACTTTCTACGGAAGCCAACTCGCCACTTACGTTCCACATTCACCCTCGAGCCGCAGCTCTTGCGACTCCACTCTGACCGGCCGCGCGGTTAATGCAAGCCAGAGGTAAGGGTCCTGACCCAACACCCTCCGTCATGGTGCCCCAGGAGGATTCAGGTACGTAAGGTCGCTACTCCCCAACAGCTCGCCACAAGCTGCCCTGCGTTGACTGATTGCGCCGGTGAATCAGCGGGCGGTGGGGTCGTCACATCCCTACGCCATTATTTTAATTAATTGGTTTGTCAACAGGCACAATACACTAACCTCACTCTACTCACCTAACGCTACTCAATAACATCCTAGACAGCGACAGCGAACTGGACATAGTTTTTAGCTCTGAGTCAAAATTTTTGACAGCATCAATTCGATATTTGGAAACAATAGTGACAGCTAGCAGTATCTAATCCTTAAATTAGTGTTTCTATTTTTTGTAATGAATCAATGTATGGATAGAATTGAATTGGATCTAATGTACTCTGAAATAATCATAATTACAATCATAACACATGTATAATGTATTAACTAACAATTAGCACGTAAGGTATATCTGTTAGTGCTAATTATGTAACTTCTATAAATAAATAAATACACCTTAAAAGTAAACAACATATGCTTATCATTTTAAAATATTTACCCAATTACAGGAAACACAACATGCTCTACAATTATAACTCTCTAACATTGTACAATGCAATTTCTATAAATGGATTCAATATTTAAGTTTTTTTTTTAAATTGACAAGCATTTGGCTTCAATCTCCCCTGTTGGTGAGCGACGATGAAGCCGACGATAGAGCTTACCGAGATAGTGGCTGTTCATTCTCGTCTTAATAATCAAATAAAAAAAGTACGTTTTAGTATTCCGTAGCCAAAATTAGCAAAAACGGATCCCTTATAGTTTCGTCATGTCCGTCCATCCGTCCCTAGGTCACAGGCATTTTACTCAAAAATTACATGATGTAAATTGATGAAATTTGGAGTATAGGTCGCGATTTATTTCGAAATTTAGCATACATCAATGGATGGGTGGGACATATTTCGACAGGTATTTTAAAAACGCATTGTGGTTTCTTAAAAAAAAATATTGTGATTATTTTCGGAAATAATCGCTCCGAAAGTAGCATAAATTGTGCCCCCCTCCATTTTCTAAACCGTAATTCCAAAAAATATGAAATAAGTTACAAACGTTAAAGTTAAGAAATATCTAAAACTTAAAAATGGTTTTCAACACGATCGGATCGGATTTACCGTTTTTGAGTTACTGCTGAAAAACTGCGCTTCTTCTCAACAAAATGACGTAAGTCGCATGATTTTGCTAGTGCACTTTTTCATATCGTATTTCTTCCATCTGTAGTAATTTTTTCGTATGGTCGGCTACGGACCCCTACACTGAGCATGGTCCGACATGCTCTTGGCCGGTTTTTGATTACTCGCAATAGTCGCAATATTGTTGTCTTTCGTGATATTTATCTTTTCCAGGCGGGTTAGAACTTTGTAAGACCACTCTATCACGTATATTTTGGTCACTGTTTTTAAAGGGTCTGTCCATCATGTTGAAATCCCTCTAAAACTTTTTTGTCCCACCTGGCCCTGCAGTACCAGTCGCTCTATTGATCTCTTACTTCTGAAGACATAGCCACAGTCTTAAGAATCTATAATTTTACAGACACAGAATGTAGTTATTTCATCCTAGGCATAGACGCCTTTTTAAACATAACGGGTGTAACGAAATAAAACAGTAAATTTCAAATTATAAAATAACGATATTTTTGGTAGATATCAATATATATTAGTATAAGTAAAATTAAAAGCTATCTTCAGCTAAGATAATTGTAAGTTTTTTCTTAATTTGAATACTTTTTTGTACTCGTGGTACTGCTTCTTTCGAACGCCTGCCACATCAGCCTTTACGGAGCTTCTTTTAACTTTTCTGGCTGCAGCATGCCATTTCTTGCGGAAGTCGTCTATATTTTGGCCACTTTACCCGTCTTTCTTAAAATTCCCTTGACTTGAGCCCAATAACGCTCGTTTGGGCGGCATTGTGGGACGTTTGGTGGGTTCAGTTCCTTGGGTATATAATGGATATGATTTTCCTTGAGGAAATTTGTCGTGTCCTTAGCGTAGTGGGCTGGGGCTAGATCAGGCCAGAATAACGTAGGGACTAGGGATTGCAATCCGGGCCGGATTGAAGTTTTACTATTGCGTCTATCCAACATTATGCTTTTTGTCCAGTTTATTGGCCGTAAAGTAGACATGCGGAGCTGTTTTTGCAAATTAACCAATGAAACAATGGTTTAGCGCTAAAAATAACCCTTATTAAGTCAAAAATCAGTCTCACTAGCCACTTATTTCACAGTAATATGAAAATTTAAGCATCTGCTTCAATAATATTTAGCCTTAACTTGATAACATTATTAACCTATTTACACATGAACACATGGTAACCTTGTCTCATAGTAAATATAACAAAATTTTATCTACTTTATAAAAAATAACACTCTAATTAAAGGAACTTTTTATAGTTTTAATTGCCAAATCTGAGAATTTACCACTAATTTGGTGTATTGGATCATGATTCATGACCGTTGTTCTAACTTTGGCGCCAATTTTCTTCCCTACTTGGTAATATTTTATCAACTTTATTAATACTTTAAGAGGTATATTATATATAAACAATAATAAAATACTATAACTTCCTTAATACCCGTAATATTAAAAATACATAAAGCAAGCTAATCAGTAATCACATCACATTGCACTTTTTTTTTTCATTTAACTTTATTGCAATAATAACAAGTATCTTATTAGTAGAGTAGAGCGTGCTGCCCCGGTCTGGCTAACAAAGAAACATAATTAACCATTAAAAAATTACGTCTCAAAAAAAATTAAGAAAGACATTTCACAGTTCTTTAAAGCTTAACTTGACCTAGATCATATAGACTCTTGATATTTATATCCTAACTAAAATGTTCACCAAATTGGAGTCAGTTTTCTTGGGTTGGGTAGTCCGTATGTATGTCTGTTGTGGCGTCCCTGCGGGTCGTCCGGATCCGGTAAAATTTTGCTCGATCCGGTGGTTGCCAAAAAGTACCGGATCCGGCCGGATTACCGGATCCGCCGGACCGGATTGCAATCCCTAGTAGGGACATTATGCTTCTTCACAAATGGCAGCAACCGATTTTTATGGCATTCTTTTATGTAAATTTCTCTGTTGACGGTACCTTTTGTGACAAAAATGGAGCTTTTGTCGCCACATTCACAAATAGCTTGCCATACGAGAAATTTTTCGTCGAATTTCCCAATCTTAACGGTTGTTTCAGACTCGGGAAGAGTTTCCTCTTTACCTGCCGTGTACGAGGGCTGCTATTTATATATCCGGAAACCGGGATTACAATCTTCTTAAATAGCATATTTGACCGCCATGGTAAAATTTGAACTTTTTTAAGTATATAAGGTATATTTTTTCTTCCTTATTAACGCTCGTGTTTTGTTTTTGACGGGTTTTAAATGTCATCTCGCAGCAAGAATGGAACTCACTCGTGAAAATATTCGTGCTATGATTTATTATGATTGTCGGCGTGGTTTAACGCAACAACAGTGCATAGATCAACTAACTTCAACTTTTGGTGATGAAGCCCCTTCTAAAACTACTGTGTATCACTGGTTTAGTGAGTTCAATCGTGGACGTAGTATGCTTACGGACGAAGTTAAGGCAGGTCGCCCGAAATCGGTCGTTGTACAACAAAATATCGAGGCTGTGCGAAAACTTATAATGGACGACCGACATGTTACGTACCGCGAGATAGAGGCGACTCTGGGTATTTCTATGACCAGCATTAATAGCATATTACATAATTATTTGGCTGTAAAAAAAATTTGTTCGCGTTGGATACCCCACAACTTAACAAATGAGCAAAAACATGCTCGCGTCGAATGGTGCAATAAAATGTTAAAAAAATATAACCGTGGTGACTCAAAAGCCGTTTATAACATCTATACAGGTGACGAATCCTGGATCTATGCATACGATCCCGAAACGAAGCAACAATCAACGGTATGGGTGTTTCAAAATGAGCCGAACCCTACGAAAGTTACTCGTGCAAAAAGTACATTGAAACAAATGGTGGCCTGCTTCTTCGGTATTAATGGCCATGTAGCTACAGTGCCACTAGAAAACCGTAGAACGGTTAATTCAGAGTGGTACACGACCATTTGCTTACCGGAAGTATTTGAACAAATTCGTAAAACTAACCAGCGACGAAGAATCATTCTTCATCATGACAATGCCAGCTGTCATACGTCACGCGAAACAACTCTATTTTTGGAGGGTCAAAATGTGGAATTAACGGGTCATCCGCCGTACAGCCCTGACTTGGCACCCAACGATTTTTATTTATTTCCAAATATAAAGAATAAATTACGCGGTCAACGATTTTCGACCGCTGAAGATGCTGTCGACGCATTCAAACAACACGTTATGGAGGTACCTCAGGCGGAGTGGCAGAAGTGCTTTAAAAATTGGTTCACGCGAATGCAAAAGTGCATAGATCATCAAGGGGAATACTTTGAAAAACAATAAAACTATTTTCAGCCGTGTACGTTTGTTTGTTTTTTTGTTTCCGGATATATAAGTAGCAACCCTCGTAGTATTGTGGACCAGGAAGCGTTGTAAAGTCAGTTTTGCCATAAGTTTCGTCGTCGATGATTAAATGTGATTTTGTTGTCCCAAGGAAATCGTATAGTTTTCGAGCTCGGCTTTTAATAACAGAACGCTGTTTTTCGGTCACTTTTGCCGTCTTAACTTTCTTCCCGGTCTGCATATCTGCTCTTTTCTTTGCTCGTTGCACCATGGATGCATTTGTGCCACATTTTTTGGCAATATCTCTGACGGACATACTTCGATTCCGCTTTATGCCATTGACTATCTTTTTGTCAAGCCTAGGGTCACTTGGCCCTTGAAGTCTACCACTTCGGGGCTTCTGTTCAAGGGACAATGTATTCAAATAGTTCTTCAAAATAAAATCCACAGAACTTCGCGGTAAGTTTAGATCTTTGGTGATAAGACTCGTAGGACGTTGCGGATTTTCACGCCATTTGGAAACGACCATTTCGCGGAGTTGTTTTCTATTCATTTTAGAAAGTAAGTTTTTTTCCAGATATCGGAGTACTTTATATAGCAATGGCAAAGGTAAGAATGGCACTTATTTATGACAAAGAGAAAATACTAGCTATCTTGTTTGGAATGAAAATTACAGTCGTTTGAAATTTACAGTTTTTTTTTTGTACAGTCTTTATGTATTCTTGGTGACGTTTAAAAAGTACGTGATATATAATACAGCAAAAACTTCCCGGTAAGTAAATGATTGGAAATAATGTATTTTCGTAATTTTTCGTGCGTTTTTTTACTCTTTCGAGACTTATTGGCTTATGTGTTATTTTGCATCTAAAATTACATAATTTCATGTAAAATTACGTAATTTAATTACGTAATATTTAACAGTACAGTAACTTTTTTGTAATTTGTAAATTGTATGTTTTTATAATCTTTTATTTAACATGCCCTATTTGCATGTACTTACCTAAGTTCTCCGCTTCCAAATTTCCTAGTTCAGTCAGATTGACCCTCTTCGTGGTTTTCGATTGAGCAAAAATTGGGCATACCTAATTATGTAAGTTCGGTGACAAGGCAATATTGTGATACCATTGAGCTTAGTAGCGTAAATATCATCGCAATCGTACCGAATTTGGGCTCTCTACAATCGTCTGGATGAGTAGTTGACGGATATTTGAAGAAAAGTACAATTGGCAATAAAAACTTGTCAGAATAAATTTCTGTCAAAAGTAGTTTTTAACAAAAACTTAGAATCCTGATAAGGAAAATAAAGTGTCCCAAAAAGTTCATGCAATTGTTGGCTTTTCGATCCATTACTTCAATAGAACATTCTACACAATAAAGTAACGGAATGGAAATAAAGAAATGAACACGTTTTCTCTTATCAAACTCAAAAGTACCTCATGTTTTTGAGTAGAAAAAAGTAAATGACACTTAGTTATGAGATGGGCCAGGTTTAGCGTAGCTTTTGCTTATATAGAGAAAAATAAAGTTAAAATAATAAAAAGAAGCAAAACAAAAGTACATCATGCCAAACATGTACCCCGGGATCATAAGTTCAAATATCATCACAAATGAATCTGTCTATCCCTACTCTTTCGTACGAAAAGCGATTGTTTCAAGTCAACGCACCGTCTCGCCGGGCTCGGTTACAATAACTAAACGCTCCCGCTTTACACAATATAAACGTGCTGTATTTATTGTGTCTATATTGTGCCGAAAAACATTATTATAAAGCCTGTATCCAGAAGTTAATAAGGAGTGTGTTGGTAAAGACATTTTACTATTGTGTAAAACTTCCATATGTTTATTGTTATGAACTGTTTCCGTAAGTTTCCGTTTTATAAGGGTAAATAGAAATGGTTCGAATGTCTTGAATTAGGCATGCATGTAGCCTCATACTAATCGTTAGGTACTACTGCTGTCTCTACATTTATTCAATTAACCTTAACAAAATGATATATTTACTTTTTTTTTGTTAACTTTACAATCTGGGCATACGTTATTGTCCATAAGTTATTAACAATAAGTTTCTATCAAAAAAAATATTTTGAGACACGCTTTTATTTCCGACATACTCATTGAGACGACTCTAAAAAGCCCAAACTCGGTAGGATTGCGTTATTTTGTCGCAGAGCTTCTATGAACACCTTTCGGCTCCATCATCATATCAGGTCGATGGTATCATAATATTGCATTGTCACCGAACTTACATAAATATGCCAAATTTTAGCTCGATCGGAAACCGGGAAGTGCGTCTAAGGACTCTGAACCTGAAGTAAGAAAATTGTGGTTTCAGTTAAATAAAATATTATTATGATATACTATAGATTATTGATACCTGGATAAGAAAGTCACTATAGGTGCAACTCCTTCCCTGGCTTCTTTTTGTGTTTAAGCGATTTCATATCGTACGGACAAAGTAGCAGTATTCCGATTCCCAATACAATTCGAAAATAAACAAAGAGCTTTGCACATTCATTTATGTTAATGATTAATTGGCCAGTAATATATAGGACAGTGTCCATTGAAATTATTAATGAAAGATAAGTAGAGAAGTTTAGTATTGCTTCATTGTGATATTATATAAATATCTATATATTGAGGTGGATGAATATGATTGATATTCCTATGTACAAAAGTCACTATTTATAAAGGCACTATTATACTTTATTTTTGAGCATAAGTTATAATGTAAATTAAGTTTATGGGACACAACTTACCATAATTAAGTATAAAACTTATAACGGTAAAAAAGTTCCCCTCATGTCATAGTACCCAGAAGGCTGGCACTCGGCTCGGAAACTGGTATTCTCTTCATAAAAAATGACCGGTATTTTTTCGTTTTTTAAGAATTTAATTGCAAGATTTTCGTTTATTTTATTAAATTGCAAGAACTTGAATTAGGTGGTTCCAAAATAATTTGTCTTCTAAGTAAAGTTTTAAAACATTCCAGAAATAGCGTGTATTTTAGACGATTTATAAATACCGGTTCCGAGCCCTGGCTTCCAGCATTGCAACGCTGAATGGCATTGCTGATAGCTACGAAAGTGCCAGACCAGAAGGTCACCTTTCACATACATTAATTTTGTATATGTATATCGTTGTTTATTTATTTTTTTATCCATTTTCCAGTAATTTGTAATCCCATCTTATTTTATAATATACGATAGACTGCAACTCGTAAACGGACTGCAAACCGTGGCTGTGCACCCTGTTATTAGTGATCAGAGCACAAAATTTATGTGATTCAACTGAAACCATACTTTCCTTACTTTAGGTTCGGGGTCCCTGAACTTCAAGCTCTGGACCGAACATATATGCTTATGTACATTGCAAGTTAAATAAAACATTGTAATATCAGATTGCTTTTAAAATTTCACAGAGTATAAATGTGCTCAGGTCATGTTACATTCTTCAGAGCAGATGCGGTTATCGACTTTAGACGTACCTACTCGTCATCGCGCCAGTGATAACCCATCCCGACGTCTTTACCGCCCGGAGGTACTTGCCAAAACTCCTTCACTCCATGCAATTAGGATCAACAGAATACACCCACTCCAGTTAGTCTGCGAGTGTTCACAATTGCGTCTTAATGAACGATGAATCAAGAAACGTTGAAATGAAATAACTGGAACTGTTTTTTTTTGAAGTAGGTAATATGTTTAATTTCTGTTTTTTAATCGGATCTCTTCTATGAACATATATAAATAGTATCTATATATATATACGTACAATGTGAGTTAAATTTAATTTAATATAGTTTATTTCTGATGTCATTCATAAATTATTAGTAACAATGGCCTTAAGAACTATGTTGGTACATTGAAAACAGTCATTTATATACAATCTTATTTCTATTTCTCTATACATTGAAAAATGAGTGCCAACTGTCAACTTACAGGTGGCAGTAATTGTCAATGTGTCAATTGACAATTACTGTAATTTTATCCAGTGGTAAAATATTGGACTGTCATACGTCTCCGCCACCGAGGTCAGGAGACTGTTAGCGCTGCCGCGCACACGCCGCACTAGTGAAGCGACTGGTTTGTGCATAATTACATGAAAGTCTATTCGCACCTCCGCGAACATCCCCGTAGAATGAATTCTTAGATTGGCGGTTTTTGCAGCGATATAAATGCGCGTTTCACGAACGGGACTAGATCACGATCATGACAATAGTTTGACATGCAACCATAGTTTTTTTAGAAAAATCTGTCGAATCAGCGGACGCAATATGATTACTAATTTCTGTCTTTGACGTTTGGAGACACTTTACACCTCCAAAACAATTGTTGAGTATGGAGACCTTTTACATCTCTTAATTTAAAGTTTTAACCACAGAGACTCTCTACCTCTCTTAAACTTAGTAGAACCTTTTTTTATATACTGTCATTTATATATTCTTTTTTACTTTTTGACGCCTCAAGACCCTTTACATCTCTGAAAGTTATAGGTTACGTTATATAATTTATCTACCCACATATCATTAGTGCTCTAAAATGCGTTCAGAAACTGTACGAAATGACTAGCATTATTACAACCAATTTTACTATGAGAACTTGTCTGTGGTAGTAGATAAAATCTGTACTTTAATGTTATTTCAGTATCTATTTTCATAAGGTTTAAATTTGGAACAGCTGTCAAAACTCAAGTGGATCTCTATTCTAGTATCCATAGATATTAAAATAGTTATCGATACGAAACGTCAATTCAGTATGTTTTTTTAATATAAACTGCACGACATTTGAACTCGAACGAAATGAGAATATTGACTTCATTCGTTTGTGTAAGTATAATTAAAAAATATCGTTTTGACGGAGGATCGAATTGCCGCCATTAATGTTGTCATTTCTTTGATAGTTTTTTGCTGTTACGAAAGTAGAATTATGAAAATTATTTTGTAAATTTACATTTAAGTTGAAAATATGAGTAGTGACTCCGAGAATTATATGAACACTCCGCCGGATATCGTAAATGCAACTACGATTGCAACAAATAATTTGATGTCAGAAAAATCGATAGACAAATTTAGTACCTACTAGTAACAAAGTACAAAGTTTTTTTAGGTTGGAGTATGAACAAACGCACGACTTCGATGTGAATAAATAATCGGTTTCTGTTTTTGTTCAAATTTATTTTTTATTGCATTATTTTAATATCTATAGTTTATTGATATTTTACAAGAAGCACTAGTAACAATGCAGGTCATTTCCCTACGGCTATTTCTGAACCCATCTTAGAGTACTTATGAGATGTGTGTAGATAAAGTAGTGTATGCATCTATACATAATTAGCTTTTACTCTCTAACGCCCGCTATTAAACTCGCTAACGCCCGTTTCATAAAACCATACTCGTATTTTAAGGCCTCTCATTATGTATCAGTTGCATAAACTACAATTAATGGACCCGGAGATGATATACACCTCGCTGTAAAGTGTGCCCAGGTATTTGTATGTTGCATTAATATGGATATTACATATAATGTAATTTTATCTGTTTATTGTAAAATCGAGACATGTTAAAGTGCCCTTGAGGCCTACTTGCTGAATAAAGATTTGATTTCGAAGTTTTTTATTAGGTCCACCTGTAAGTAACTATGCAAAAAAAACCTTGCAAGTTAAATATGTAAGTTCGGTGACAATGCAATAACATCATACCACCGACTTGATCTAATGAAATGTTGGAACCGGATGTAACAGAATAACGCAACCCTACCGACTTTTGGCTCCATACAATCGTCTCAATGATAAGTTGACGGGTATTTATAGAAAAGTACAGTTGGCAATAAAAGTTTGTCACAAAAATTTAATTTTTGTGTTTAATAATAAAATGTCCGGGTTTTCTAAAACTGCAGTAACATAATTATTACGAATAACTGAATGCAGTCAACTTCCATGATTCGCCTTACCAGACCTGTTGTTATACGATTCGACTTATCCTTGAACATTTTTTATCCGATTTCTTCAATTTAAAAAAATACCGCACAAAGGTTATGGTTGTGTATATCGAGGTACCTTAAAACTGCTTCAAATTACTAAAAACATGCCATCTGACTTGCCCGTAAAGTAGATACAATAATGATGTCACACGACGTATATAGTCTGCGTACTTGTGAAGATAACACGCTATTAGGTTATTCACCTTCTACAAGGCTCATTGTACTAGTTAAAACATCGCATGATTATATACAATGTGACTATTCAGCGCTCACTCGTTGCCTATTTTGAAAGCATTATAAGAATAAGTACCTAAAAAGCAAGGTTAAAGGCCTCTTTCTTTTTTACGAACATGTTTTGATAACTTTAAGTTCAGAAATTGAAACAACGGTCACGCACGAATACAAAAATAATAATAATGGGGAAACTCTTTACCTCTTGGACGTCTGTATTTACTTCTTGTGTGTACTATTCCTATGAATGAATGTTAACTGGCTAGTTATTACGGATAAGGGTGGATCAACTTTCTTGTTGTTATTTCGTAAACAATAAGTAGTGACGTACTTAGTAAAATGCTAATAATCTATTGTATACTGACTAGAAGGGCCCTTGACAAAATTAACTTTTTAACAAAAAATAAGAGCAAACTTCAAAAGGAAAACAGTAAAAAATAACTACATAATTTAGTTTCTTCGATTGACTGGTAACCGTTTTTCTACTCAATGTATACAGTAAATACAATTAATCGTATATAAATTAAATATTTTTATTACTTTTATATAGGTTAAAATCGTCGTTTTATAGAGTGGTTCAGGAGATGTAACCATGGCAACAAGGTAGGGTACAGAAAAAAAATATTGACCCATAAAATGTAACAGTCGTTTAAAAGTAACAGAAAAGATGAGTATACTCGTAGATAGACAAATAAGCGAACGGCATAGGATTAATAATAGGATTCCGTTACGATCCCTTGGGTCCAGAACGCAAAAACTATTTTGCTCCTTAAATTGATAGTCGACTTCTCGTAGACTTACTAACTTATGTATGTGTTGGATACGTCCATGTTATCGACCCAATCATCTATCTGTTTATTATATCTGGTTACGCAACTTGGTTCTGTAACATCTCCCAAACACTTTCACTCTCCTCCCTACCCGCAGCGACCTCTGCCATGAAAGTTGCGAATCCTCGCCATATCCGGTTGTGAGCACTTAGACCTTTCACACGAGTTCTATATTTATTGCAGATAATCTGTCTTCCGCTATTCCTTGCTATCAATTTAAATAAAGGTATAAGCGTAATACTCGTTAAATTTACCTGAGATTATTTTGTAAAAATTGCAACAGTAGAAACTCAAAATCAAATCATAGTGTTGTTGTAAGTAGACGTAAGCCATTGATTGCGCTATTAAAAGAACATTTGCGAACAGTTGAGAATGCGTAAGTTTGATGACAATGCAATAGTATGATACCATCGAGGTGATCTCATGATGGAGCAGGAAGGTGGTCATAAGAACTCTGTAATAAAATAATGCAATCCTACCAAGTTTGGGCTTATTAAAATCGTCTCGGTAAATAGTTGATGGATGTTCAAAAAAGAAAAGTACAGTCGGAAATAAAAGCTTGTCATAAAAATGGAATTTTTGACAGAATCTTTTTTTTGTTAAACAATTATGTAATGATTTGCTAATTTGATAGTTACCTATTGCGATTATGGCCCTGATCCCTTACAAAATGTGTATTAACAGTGATTTATTCAATAAACATAGAAAACTATAGCATTTATAGAAATTATGCATTAACTTTCCATCCATTGTTGTACTCAAGCTTCCTTAAAGTATTTTGTTCTTGGTATGTTAGATACTTACATAACGACATAAAATATTTTAAGTTGAATTATTTTTGTACGAAATAATTTATTTGATTTAAATAATTCGAGGGTGGTCCTAAAAGTATGCGACCTCGCTTATAGATAGTAATTCTCGCTTAAATCCGGCAACCTGCTGTACTACCGGGAGGGTGAATAGCACTCCCAGAGTGATGTCGGGTTTATGGTCCACAAGTCGTTCACAACATGTGACAATGTCGAGTGTGTCGAGCAGAATTGTTGCGTACCTGAAACCATCTAAAAAATATTCGTTGAAAGTCATACAGACCTACGCACCGATCCCGACTAGGGATTGCAATCCGGTCCATTTCTCAATGAAGTTGAATTTGAAGTTGAAATGAATGAAGTTTTGCTATTTCGTCTATCGAAAATTATGCTTTTTGTCCAGTTTATTGGCCGTAAAGTAGACACGCGGAGCTGTATTTGCAAATTAACTAATGAAACAATGGTTTAGCGCTAAAAATCACTCTTAGTAAGTCAACAATCAGTCTCACTAGCCACTAATTTCACAGTAAGATGAAAATTTAAGCATCTGCTTCAATAATATTTAGCCTTAACTTAATAACAATATTAACCTATTTACCACCACACATGAAGACATGGTAACCTTGTCTCATAGTATTAATATAAATAGAATTAAATCTTTTTTATAAAAAAAATGAAACAAACACTTTAATTAAAGGGACTTTTTATAGTTTTAATTGCCAAATCTAAGAATTTACCACTAATTTGGTGTATTGGATCATGATTCATGATCGTTCTTTTAACTTTGACCCCACTTTTCTTCTCTACTATGTAATATTTAATCAACTTTATTAATACGATAAAAGTTAACATCAACAATAATAAAATACTATACTCCCTTAACACCCGTAATATTAAACATACATATTATTAATAATCATATATCACATCACATTGCACTTTAAATACTAGGTAAGGGACATGTTATAATTGTAATAACGTTAATTGAATACAAATACAAGAATACAAAATTATTTATTCGTTAAAACGTACGTGGTGCATATTCAATGGGATGGTGCCGTCCGGTAAGCAAAATATCGCCTGTGTTGGAAGACACCGCTCTTCTTTAATCATGGTACCGTACGTTGTTACACAATTTGTTATATATAAAAAAAAATGGATTACAGAATACAATTGTAGTTAAAGCAATACAATACAAATACAAAAGATGATTTATACACATTAAATTAGTTTAACTTAAATTTAAAGTGCGAATGTGTGCGTGTGTTTAAGTGTTTGATCTCAACGTAGTAAAGTCTCTATTTCCTCATAACTTTTAGATGTTAACCATTTAGTTGTAATTATTTTACATTCGTAATATGGTTTTGGGTAAATATTAAGTAATTTGTTGATTTTATTATGCATATGACTTGCAGTTGCTTTCAGATGCGATCTTGCAAAAGTGGTTCTAGTGTGTGACGGAATAGCTACATTACTGATGGTTCTTTTAGTGTTATATTTAGGGTTATTTTTATGTATAAGGAAAACTGTTTTTCTAATTTGGCCAAATAAACATAATTAACCATTAAATAAAATTAACTTCTCAAACAATTGTTAAGAAAGACGTCGTTCTTTAAAGCTTAACTAGATCTATATCATATTGACTCCTGACATCGGCTTTCTTGGGTTGGGTAGTTTGCATTGTATGTCTGTTGTGGCGTCTCTTCAGTCTCTTTGGGTCTACCGGATCCGGTTCGAATCCGGTAATTTTTTACCGGATCCGGCGGCCGCCAAAAAGTACCGGATCCGGCCGGATACCGGATCCGCCGGACCGGATTGCAATCCCTTATCTCGACTCACCCGGATGAGGAGGTGGAGGCCATGTATGAGGACGTCACTAGGGCCAAATCCAAAAGAGACAAATCCATACTAGTATTATAAATGTGAAAATGTGTCTGTCTGACTGTTATTTCTTCACGCTTAAACCGCTGAACTGATTGGAATGAAATTTGGTATGGAGATAGTTTGAGTCCAGGGGAAGGACATAGGCTACTCTTTATCCTGGAAAAATGCTCTTATCCGTAATAAACTAATTAAAGGCGGACGAAGTCGCGAGCAGAAGCTAGTATTATATAATGTCTCAGTGATCAATAGGGTGAAAACCGGTAGTGATCACCGAATGGTGAGAGGCATATTGAATATGAACGGCCGCCTAGAAAGGTCTCGACTAATGAATTCTACGAGTATGCTCCCACCAACTACAGCCCACATACAAAATCCCGAAGACTTTCAGCTGGATTTAACAAATCACTTCGCTTGCCTGGATAATTGCGTTTCCGTGGACGATATAAATAACAGATTGGTAGAAACGAGGTGGGGAAGAAATCCTTCAAACCCCGGCGCAAAGATAGTCCCCAAAAACTATCCGATCTTACTCTTACCCTCATGGGTGAACGACGCTCAGTGACGCTGCAGACTTCTGAAGACACAGACGCATACAGGCAGCTCAATAGACGTGTCCATCGTTCCATGCGGCACGATATTCGTTTCTTTAATACTAACCATATTAAAGAAACGATAGAGCAGAACAAGGGCTCCAAAGGGTTTGCAAGGGACCTGTCAATTGGGTAAAGCCAGCTGACGAAGTTGAAGACAGAAGACGGTAGTGTAGTGTCGACGAAGCCAGAGCTGTTGAGAGAGATCGAGGGGTTCTATGGGCAGTTATATAGCTCGGCTGCCATACCTGCTCATAACTTGGCTAAAGACCTGAGAGCCAAGTTTACCCGACTAGTGATGTGCCGAGGAAACATTCCCGTTCTTTGTTCCCGGGAATATTCCCCAAACCGGGGAACATTACACACAGTATAACAAAATGAATTAAATATGAAATTAATTAGTTTTGACGTATTCTTTTCGGTACAAATAACATTTTTTTTTCATTAATATTCAACTGATGAAGAAAATTGTCTGTGTCAGTGAGGCAACCATACTATAATATTATAAATGCGAAAGTGTGTCTGTCTGTCTGTCTGTCTGTTACCTCTTCACGCTTAAACCGCTGAACCGATTTGGTTGAAATTTGATATGGAGATAGTTTGAGTCCCGGGGAAGGACATAGGCTACTTTTTATCCCGGACAAAATACAGTTATTCGCGATGAACAAATTTAAGGCGGACGAAGTCGCGGGCAGAAGCTATCCATACTTCCATACTAATATTATAAATGCGAAAGTGTGTCTGTCTGTCTGTTTGTCTGTCTGTTACCTCTTCACGCTTAAACCGCTGAACCGATTTAGATGAAATTTGGTATGGAGATTGTTTGAGTCCCGGGGAAGGACATAGGCTAATTTTTATACCGGAAAAATACCATTATCCGCAATAAACGAATTTAAGGCGGACGAAGTCGCGGGCAGAAGCTAGTATTGAATAAAATAAACCTTATCAAATGTTTAGATCGCATATTTTTATGAGAAATACATTTAAAATAAAGACTGTATCGTTAAGTATAAAATACAACTTGACAGAGGTTTAATTCGCTTAAAACAGAGATGTTTTCAATACAAACTGATGTCAATCTATACATTTGAATGTCGGCTTTGACTTGGATTGTTTGATTTCCTTACTAGCCTAAATTGGTGTAGTATATAAGGAATCTCTCTCAGGAAGTCGAAAACGATCAAAAAGTTCGGCCAAGTGTATACATTCGTTGACAAACCAAAATCAGGCCGAAAACCAGGTCCTTCATTGGGGTATGAGTATGAAGGACCTGGTTTTCGGCCTGATTTTGGTTTTGGATAGAAAAGTAAAGGCATACAAAACCAACAAGAAGGCGTCTGTTCGGGATTTAGCTAAAAAATGTGGTACATCTGTTGGTATCCAATTGGTCCAACATACACTGCAGAGAAACATATACCTATTCACAGTGTAATTATACACATTCGCAGTAAAATGTCACCTTTAGTTTCCACAAGTTTCCAACCAAAAATACCATCACTTTTATTCTACCAAAACGAATGGCAAGAGTTTTGGATTCGACAAATACAAAGCAACGAAATGTTGATGTTGTAATAAAAAAAATATCCTTAGATGCTTATTATGTTTCCACCTGAGGCCTCTTTTATAGCCTTTGGGGATCTATACTAGAGCTAAAAGCATTATAGCTGAATTGATTATTTTCTTTTTCTACTCCTATACTTTTATCTGTCATTTACATAGTCGCTAAGTCATATACAATGACACCGATAATAAGTCGCCGAAAACTCTATGCTCGATGGTCCATAAAAGCACTGTTTAGCGCTCTTTTATAGTTCATACATTTTTCATAAAAGCACTGTTTAGCGTGCTTTTGTAGTTCATTCATTTTTCATAAAAACACTGTTTACCATGATAATAACAATAACTTTTTTTAAGTAAGGGATCAGACATAATTATTTATAAAGTACCTAATTACAGCGGTACCAACTTATTAAATCAATATTACACAAAATAAACTCAAATTTACAAACATTGTATTATTATTATGTTATTTACTATTCTATGTAAAAAAGCCGGCATCAATTATGTCTTAATTAACATTTCTTATTAATTTTAGATATCTTTATTAAACTAGACAGTTGGTATTACTAGCGAGTGCAAACAAATTAAAAAGATAACAAACCATAGACAAGCGTGGTCATTTTTGAGTTCCCACCAAAAATGTTAACTTTTTAAATCCCAAGTTTCTATTTGAAAGAGAAAAGACAATAAAAGCTAATTAAATATTGTACTTAACCAGATAAAGTATTGTTTCCATAAATAAACAAGAAATTGTACCCACATTGCATAATTTTGTTTTATTTAAAAGTAGTCGTAGAAAAAGTATTGTATGCAACGGTGTATAACTGGTTTAAAAACGCTCGTGGCGTCTTTACTTGCGATGTTCGCCAAGGCTCACATCGCAACCCACGCCACTCGCGTTTTAAGACCCTTATTATACAATAGTTGCATAAAATACTATTTTATAACGCATTATTTCTAGCTAGCTTAATCGTTTTTTCTCAATGACAAATATCCAAGAAAATATTTTTCTTCAGTTTTATAATCATTATAATGGTGCATCTCTTAAACTAACATTCAATTGAATTGATCTCGCGAAAAGTAATTTCTTTCCATTGTTAATGGTGAATCCAATACTACAAACGACTCTCCACTTTGTAATACACTTTCTATCCATCATCACAGTTAATCCAAGTGTCATTACCGCATTATAGTCTTTTACTTGTAGATCGACTCGCAGTAGCGACTTATCCGTAATTTAGTAAATAAAGTAAAAGTAAAAAAATGCATGCTAATGTTCCATTGTTACTTTCGACAAACCGTTTCACCGTGACGACTTCAAAAGCAGAGATTGAGGCCAAATCGGTAACGTTTTTATCATTTCCCCGTATGTAAGTAATTGAAACGTACTCTTTTTAAATTCTTTCCACTATATGCGGTAGAATTAATGTCTATTAAGTAAAACATATACATAGTAAAAATGTATCTTGTTGATTCTTAAGTTTTTCGTTTTTTTATTTATATAAATATGTAGTTATGTGTTATTCATTTAACAAAAACGATGTTTAGGTACCTTAAACCTACGGGCCAGATAACCTTGGCCGTTGGAATGACACGTCTGAACCGTTTCGGACATGGCCCTACGTCGGCTATGTCCATAGATATAGCAATGTTGCCATTTGTAACATGTGATGGGAGATTATTCTGTATACATGTGAACCATTCTGGCTCTAGGACATGAATATTACCGTACACATGCAAGTTATCCTATGCGTACATCTCAAAGAACATGATTGAGGCCTTATGTATGACTCAACGTCAACATCACTATACACGGTGATTTGAAAATACGAACATTTCGAATTACAAAATAAAAGTTAAAATGTGATGTCAATGCTTGGCTTCGTTATGCTCTGTCAGGTGACAGATGATCAGAGGCGATTATTTTACCAAATAGCCTCTCACGATGTCACGATGCTACTGGAACCATTAGTCGTCAGATCTTGTAGTAATCAATCAGCGCAGTGTTTACTGATCGTCAGTTCGTTCACCTCGACATCAAGGTTCCAAGTTGAGCAGTATTTTCGCGTCCAACGAAACCCACTCATACACAAAGATGCACATTTCCAAGTACGATGCACTAGGTTGGAGGAATAAGAGCACGTGATGAGAATGCGAGAGCGACTATCTGTCGAGTGTAGATCTTATCCGAAGGTAAGACCTTTTAACCACTCCTTCTAAAGCGGCACGGACAAATGAATTCCTCATATAACTGCCTACAGGGTTATTAATCCTATAACATTCGATTTTAGAGACTGGATTGTGCCTCGGTCTTCAAAAGGAGTGATCCGATCTCGCATAATCAGTCAAAATTATCATAACTTAATAATTTAACAATTTAATGATAAAGTGAACATCAGTATTTTAACCATTTCTTTCCTAAAAACTTTATTTTGCGAACTATCAATTGGAATGTTTGTACAAGCAATAAAAACCTGAATTGGGTGTAACGTTTTATTTTTTCACTTCCCACTCGAGACACAAAATCATCTACGTTTTGTCACGCGAAACATTTTCATGACAATGCTGTGACGGGATAGATTCTTCGCTAGCGTTGTAATTTTCCGAGTCATTAAATGTTGTCAGTGGCTCATAAAGACTCCCCACGTGGGCCTGCGCGCGCGCTTGTTTTTTGCCTTGTAGCACGTCGTTCATCATTGCGCATTTATTTATTATCACTCTGGCCTTGGCCGTGAACGGTTGCGAGGACACCGCCGCGTGGGCAACCGCGATGATTACATACAGAGTTAGTCGCGATGTGAATTAAGATTGACACTACAAAAAATGTACATTGTACTCGCCGCCGCGCCGCATGGGCCGTGCCGCCTAATCAACAATATTTTAATCGTAACCCGGCACAAAAACGAAATGAATATTAGAAGTCAATAGGAATATTGGTTTAAGGAAAAAGAGCAATGTTCTTGTTTTATACTTAAATTGTATAGCAATTGTATTTTACAGAGGGTATTGTAAAACCATAATAATTATAATCATTCTCTGTCAATTTCATAAGAAAAGTAACGTTGAACTTTGTGGAAACCGTAGCTACAAAAATTGTAAAAACAGCCCCCTGCTGAGACCGTCGGAGCGCAACGACAAACGATCATCAAAATAGCGTGACACCAAATAATGTAACGATGATGTCATCGCATTGCTAATTATAGTAAAGGTTCGTGACCATCGTAAACCTCACTGAACCGTTTTTAAATTATATATTCTCGAGTGTATAATGTACAATCGCGATCTGATCAATCAAACTTTCGAATTCTGTTTACGTTTTCATTGGTTTCCTTTTAGAGGTGTTAATACTTAAATGCTTTCTTACATTGTCGTGTTAATTTTCCTTGTTATCGGGATATTTCTCCGTTCCGCACGATTTATATGCTTAATCGTTGCGAAACGGACTGTATTTCACTTTTTTATATATAAATCTGCATGGCAATTCGTGATGCAAATATCCAATTGCTGTCATCATTTGAGCTCAGGTGCTGTTCGTTTTTAATTAATGATGTATACCTGTGTATGTACAACATAGGGAAAACCTGAAAACATATTGACGTGTCTAAGTAACGGCATGTTGACGTCCCTAAGTTACTTAGACCTTAGTAACCGTATTCATGCTTACGCCCAATTTTAACAGGCCCTGTCAGCGTTAGCGGCTGTTTAAAGTTTGATTACGTGCATAAAGTGATCGACATTGACAGGCGTAATCGGCCATTATTAACTAACTGAGAATGGTTAAATTTTTCGTCTGTTATTAAAACTTTCAATAGGTATTTCCGTTTAATCTGGAAAAGATTCGGTATGATGATTAGATTCGTTGTTTCTGGTTTATTCGTGGTAGTAATCCTAGTAGGTACAACCGGGTCAATTGCATCAATCGGCAGGTCGCTAGGGCAGCCTACTGCTGCCCGTCGCATGCGTACTTCGGTCCAATCGCACATCCGCTCGTGTAATGTTCACTCAATTGCTAAATGCTTGCTATTATAAGCTACTTATTTTGATGAATATGTATTTGTTCGCTGTGTATAAGTATATTCATTTAAATAATAATATTAATAAGTTTCTGTACCACAATATATCCTGGTCCCAATTCATACGTAAATAGTTGTATTTGAAGACTTTGTGCATTTTAATATCTTGTACTTTGATGTTACATCACATTACAGTGCTTTCGCGAGTACGCCCATGTCTACATATTAGCTTTGTGATTAAATCACAGCCAAAGTATTCCCCTTGATGATCTATGCACTTTTGCATTCGCGTGAACCAATTTTTAAAGCACTTCTGCCACTCCGCCTGAGGTACCTCCATAACGTGTTGTTTGAATGCGTCGACAGCATCTTCAGCGGTCGAAAATCGTTGACCGCGTAATTTATTCTTTATATTTGGAAATAAATAAAAATCGTTGGGTGCCAAGTCAGGGCTGTACGGCGGATGACCCGTTAATTCCACATTTTGACCCTCCAAAAATAGAGTTGTTTCGCGTGACGTATGACAGCTGGCATTGTCATGATGAAGAATGATTCTTCGTCGCTGGTTAGTTTTACGAATTTGTTCAAATACTTCCGGTAAGCAAATGGTCGTGTACCACTCTGAATTAACCGTTCTACGGTTTTCTAGTGGCACTGTAGCTACATGGCCATTAATACCGAAGAAGCAGGCCACCATTTGTTTCAATGTACTTTTTGCACGAGTAACTTTCGTAGGGTTCGGCTCATTTTGAAACACCCATACCGTTGATTGTTGCTTCGTTTCGGGATCGTATGCATAGATCCAGGATTCGTCACCTGTATAGATGTTATAAACGGCTTTTGAGTCACCACGGTTATATTTTTTTAACATTTTATTGCACCATTCGACGCGAGCATGTTTTTGCTCATTTGTTAAGTTGTGGGGTATCCAACGCGAACAAATTTTTTTTACAGCCAAATAATTATGTAATATGCTATTAATGCTGGTCATAGAAATACCCAGAGTCGCCTCTATCTCGCGGTACGTAACATGTCGGTCGTCCATTATAAGTTTTCGCACAGCCTCGATATTTTGTTGTACAACGACCGATTTCGGGCGACCTGCCTTAACTTCGTCCGTAAGCATACTACGTCCACGATTGAACTCACTAAACCAGTGATACACAGTAGTTTTAGATGGGGCTTCATCACCAAAAGTTGAAGTTAGTTGATCTATGCACTGTTGTTGCGTTAAACCACGCCGAAAATCATAATAAATCATAGCACGAATATTTTCACGAGTGAGTTCCATTCTTGCTGCGAGATGACATTTAAAACCCGTCAAAAACAAAACACGAGCGTTAATAAGGAAGAAAAAATATACCTTATATACTTAAAAAAGTTCAAATTTTACCATGGCGGTCAAATATGCTATTTAAGAAGATTGTAATCCCGGTTTCCGGATATATAAATAGCAGCCCTCGTAGCACTAATCTTAACTTTGAGACTAGATGGCGAGTGTAATGATTTATGACTTTTAATCAGCTTAATTTAATACATATCCGTTTTCGTGGGTATTATACTCCATAAGGGTATACAATCCAAGTAATAAATAATGATTAATGACCATCTGTCCGTGTCTATTGCAAGGTTTTTCGGAAAACGGCAAAGGATAGCTAATTAAAGTTCATTGATATAAACTGAGAAAAAAAAATATCATAGGGTGACTTAAACGGGCCTAGTAGAGCATATAATTTCAACGAAGGAATGATTCATAACATTATACGCGTACAAAACCTATTTATTTCACTCAAAACGTTCAAAATACGTAGGTATCTGTTATATTTTTTCATATTATTTTTATGTAAATTTTTTGACATTGCAAACGACAGGTTAAATTAATTAAGTAGACAAAGGCACGCTACCCATTCAAAAAACGCTGGACAAACTTCCTGCCACACGCCTCCATTCCCGAAGACCTATTTAGTCAGACTCCCAAATTTAAGGCCCAGACCGTTTCCTTAACGATTCAGAATGGAGAAAAAGCTGGGATGCATCTCTTTTAAACTGATCTCGACCCAACCTAAGAACTTCCCGGCTTTGCTCAATCACGAAGGATCTGGGTCACGCACTACAGAATTGGGACAGGAGTTAACTGCTGCTACAAGTCCTCTCCGAGCCGTGATATCCACTATGATCACCTGACTTGATCACCCAGGTGATCGTATTGGACGAATATGTCCTCTGAGATCACCCAGGTGATCTTATTGGACGCTATATCCTGCACGATCCCGTGGACAGAATTATATCCACTATGATACTCCTGAAAGTAATTTGCAAGTGATTCTAGTGGACGAACTTATCCTGTAAGATCACCCAGGTGATCGTGCAGGATATAGCATCCAATAAGATCACCTGGGTGATTATACTGGACAAAATTACATCCAGAAGGATACCCTAGAAAGTAATATTACTCTGCAAGTGATTCTAGTAGACGAACTTATCCAGCAAAATCACCCAGGTGATTCTTTTGGATTATGCTGTATATTAGGATCACCCAGGGGATTTAAATGGACTGTTATGTTCGAATCAATCACCCGGGTGATTCATGACAGAAATTTCATCTGACAGAATTCAAATAAATAATCATGTCAATTGAAACGATCAAATTATTTTTCAGTTGTAAATTCAACAGGGATGTCAAAATAACCCTTTTTATGGCATTTTGTCAGACTTTCTACACGTGTAGCCTGTGGGTCAAATGTACGCAGAGATCTCTCAATACCATACGCGTGCAGTATCTTTCTGGATATAATTTTGTCCAGTATAATCACCCAGGTGATCTTATTGGACGCTATATCCTGCACGATCACCTGGGTGATCTTGCAAATCAATATTACTTTCAAGGGTATCCTAGTGGATATAAGTCTGTTCACTAAAATCACCCAGGGGATCGTGCAGGATATAGCGTCCAATAAGATCACCTGGGTGATCTTAGAGGACATATTCGTCCAATACGATCACCTGGGTAATCAGGTCAGGTGATCCTAGTGGATATCGCGCTCCGAGCTGCGACTGTGGTGCTCCTGAACAGACGACTGCCCGTATTGTTGAGGAATGTGGAGAACACTTTACAGGAGAAATAGTCTACTTGCATACGCTTACTGAAGATGCCAGGGAATTGCCATCAAACCTAGACGTTCAATTGTAAAGCATGACTGTCAATCATTCGACATTAGAATCTTAGCCACATCAAACGATAGGACAAATAATATTTAGGACAAACGATAATAGGCGCAAAAATTTCGGACAATCAAAAATATGCGGAACAAAGTGTATGCCATACGTTATTAGGACAAAAGACGTTATGCGACACAAAGATAGGACTAATAATTGTATGCCAATCGATATAGACCCGTTACCTACTCGTATGAAATCGTCCGCTGTATAAACGTGATTAAAACTAAGAAATATAGCAGATGAACTATTAATGAAGGACCCTAATGAAATGAACCAACATATAAACACATTTGGTTTTACAACATGTAAACAGGTATATGCCTAAAACCTTACAGAATGCGTTTGACTTATTATATGTACTTGTCTAATACTGCCCGGGGTTCGCCGTGTATTGAATAAACAAAAGATATGATATGTCAATGTCACGTTAAGAAAATGTAAATAGATGCAATGCCTTCATAAAGGCAACCAAAGCGATAGCTGATATCCGAGTATGTGAGTTGAACAGTCGCCTCACGCAGAGCAGCACGATCCCGCTGGCGTGTGACACCGTATGTCTGCTCGTAAATCCAGAAAGACAATTGGACAATGACAATAAAAGTAAAGGCTCGGTCACGTATATTGACAGAGTTTTATGCGTGCACGAAATGATGGAGAATTCGCTGAAACATTCGGTACCAACATATCTTCAAATTATGAAAAACAAAACACCTCGTAACTCGTTCGTTCTTGAGTCGAGCCGTAGAGCATTTCAACTGCTGCGTTTTTATGTAACGGTAAATTCGTGAAGTATAATAAGTAAAAGAAAATGGAAAACTATGTCTTGCGTCTAACTCAATCCTAGAAATCAGTGGCATTTGTCGTTTTATTTACCAGTGATCTGTTACATAAAACTAACGGCGGTCTAGACACTCCGCGGCCCGAAGCTCTTTGATGATTATACATTAATTAATTTTTCATACATCATAGTTTTTGCTCTAATATGTCATTGAATAGACTGGATACCGGTTTTCGCTTGATCGGCTCCCCGGCGTCTAGCAAAGATGCTAGTCAATGGACTGAAATGTTTTGTATAGAATTGATTAACCCTGTCCCCCTAGGTCGTGTGATATTATTTTCTGTTTATAATGATAAACGTTTATACGTCGTAATATTACCTTATCTTATTATTCTCTTCACTGACTTCCTTGTTGCTTTCTGTCGTGTACCTACTGAAGTTGTAAACCGGTTACTTGTTCTAACTACCGTGTTTTGATCATATTTTGATAGGTGATCTTGTTTTGCAAACGTGGAGTCATAAACTACAAGCCATCTTCACGGTAGCTTGCGAGATACGAACGGAGAAAGCCTTTCTTATCTCATGTATCGGAGCGCGAACAATGTGTAGCATAGAGTGTGTCGATTTTTATCATCACCTAGCTTATCTAGTGCTCATTTGACTTTCACCCAATTCACCACACGAGTGTTAGTCCTTCAACTTGTTGTTTGGCTTATACCGCCTTGTTAGCGCTGTCGGAACTCGTGACGAACTCAAGAGTTCTCTCTAGAAAGTCCGCGCGATGCGAATGTTTGACTTATGCAGTTATCGATGTCTGTAAATGGCGATAATGAAACACTTCGCAAAGCTCTTGACAGGGTGAACAACCTAAACGCACTGTATTGTTTACGTCCAAATATGTAAAAGACGTCCTTTACGCAGGAGACGGGAGTTTTTTTACATTAAATATTCAATAAGCCGTGGGTACATTGTGACGCTTTAAGCTATACTCGGAGGGCGCTGGTCGCGCATGTTAAACCAGGCCTGTCGTGATTTAGTGCAGGGCCGCGGCTTGCACGCAGCCCACGGTCCTAATTACAAAGTGTAATGAGGCGACGCCCGCGCCCGTTGCACCGGCTTCACGCCTCTGCCAGCTCTGTCCGCCGTGTCTGACTGCTGACACCAACCGATGACACAATTCGGCTTGTCGCAGTCGACACTGCGCACTAACACTTAGACGCGGCACGGGGCACCATACTAATTACCTCTAGAAACAAAGTTCCGCCATAAGAATCTCTAATGGAATCTCTCTCTGTATGTCTTTTCTATCTTTGCAGGGTTTTATCATGTCATGACATTAAACATCCTAACGGTTTACCCTTTATATTCAAAACAAACAGCATTTACAAAGAAACGCATATATAAACACTTCATGTTTTATATGTTTCTTAGAAGTATCATTTCATAGAAAGCATTTTATGTAAACCCCTTAAATTTCTGAAATTGTTAAATAATAAATATATACAAGGTAAACATTCTATGAAACCATCCCGAGACGAAAGAATAAAAAAAAAATAGTATTTCGATTTTTAGTTACCAAACGTAACATATTTTAAATGTGTGTGCTTCAATCATGAATGAATGCTTTAGCGAAACTGTTACTACAAGAGCATAAAACACATGTGAAAAGGCAAATTCATTATTTTACTACCATTTATTGAAACATCATATCGAATGCATTATTATCTTAATATCAATAATGTAACGAGATGGTACTTAAAATACCGACAGTCTTTGCGTAATAGTACATTACTGCCGAGGCCGACAATCCCTATTCGCGCCGAGTCAAGACTCAGACTATAGTAGTTTTCTCAAATAAATCCAAGGAAAGAATACAAATGTTCAACTTATGTATTCTTTACATTTTGAGGCAAGTTCTACATTGCTAGGTCCGCTAAGACCGATCTTAGATCTGATGAACTCATATCGGTAACAATAACACGTATATTTATTAAAAACCGCTCGTTCTAGGTATAAACGGTAAAAAGTATTAGATTTTTTTCTATACCCGACAAAATCCTTTTTGTAAGCTCTTCGGGTTAATGTTACGTCGCGTTCTGTTATCACGAAGATAAGACCGACATTTTCTTGGATGTTTGAGAAAAATATTGCACTAACACCCACAAGGGTGGTATTTAATCTATTAAGCTCGTTTCAACATGACGATGCCAAACGCACTCCACAGCACTTGGGAACAAATAGGTTCCTACCTTTTATCTTATCTCAAATCTGATCAAGTAATCATCTACGGACAGTAGCTGTATTATTATTATTATTATTGTGGCTTGTAGTCTGTTAATAGACTATGTATCTATGGCTACATCAAAAATAAGCTAACTCGGGTTGTTGTTACATTATTTGTCGGACGAACGTTTCGTTAATTTGGGTTCCGCACGAATGGCCAGCAGACCGCGGTTACTATGCAAAAACTTTCAATTACGAATCAACTTTGTTCACCAAGTTATACGCAATCAACATTATGTTACAAGACTCAAAGCGGTCTTATGTGAGAAAATAATTAGTAACGCTTTCCACTTTATCAACTCCAGAAATTACCGCATTAAGAATTCAATTTATCAAATTATATAGTAAAAGTTTTCATCCGAATTTACCAAAACCGTTAAGGAAATATGTGTTTAAATAAGACAATATAGGGCTCTCCTCTCCTACATTATAGTAATTAAGGATATTTCCACTTGAGTATATGTACCATTAACTAAATAGTGGCTGTTACAAAACTAGCGGTTAATGTCAAATATCCTATGTATCGTAACAAAACTGACAAGTTACACGTTATTTAATAGTACATCACTAAGGAGGCCGTGAAAGAGGGATTGCATGACGAGTCACAGACTACAATTAGATAGAGATACGAGGCAGGCTATATCTGATCGCGCCGCTGAGGTATGTACAGTGCTTTTCTCAATTATATCCAAGGAAGTATGTATACATTTTAAACGTTTTAGACTAGACAGACAGATAGACATTTTTAATACATACCTAAATCCTTATTTAACGTTTTTACTTGGCAAATTTTAAGTGTAACAATCACTGACAGGTAAACACCGCATGCATCTATATATATAAAAGAAGAAGTCCTGATAGACTGATTGACTGACTCATCAACCCACAGCCGAAACTACTAACGCTAGAGAATTGGTTCTTGCACAATCAGTTACATTTATAACGTAGACAAGGGAAAGAGCATTTTTCGAAATTCATTCCCTATGGGATGGGGGCAAAATAAGGGATGGAAGTTTGTATGTGGAAGGTAAAATCTTTGGACTTAGAAACTCGAAATTTCGCAAAAAGATTATGTGTTTAAAATCAAGAAACTTATATTCGTGATTTTTCGAAATTCATCCCTTAGGGGGTAAAACAACGGATGGAAGTTTCTATGTTAAAGGTAAAATCTTTGGATTTAGAAACTTGAAATATCGCAAAAAGATTGTGTGTTAATTAATGAATTATTAAAGTAAAATAAAGATAGAGGGAGGAAGAGAGGGAGGTAGAGGGAGAGAGGGGTGGAGAGAGTGAGGGAGAGAGGGGTGTTGAAAGGGAGAGAGAGGGGGGGTGGAGAGAGAGAGGGAGGAGGGCGACTGAGAGGGTGGGAGAAATGGAGAGGGAGAGGAAGTGAGAGATGCTGGGAAGGAGTAGGAAGGGGGAGAGGGAGAGAGAGCGAGAGAGAAAGAGGGAGGGAGAGGCAAAAATACGTGTCGTATACTACTCTTATTACGTCATAAGGAAACCGGCGTCATAATTTTACTATGTTTTCTTATGACGTCAACACGTAAAATTATCGTTTGTAAACCGACTTTACAGACAACCATTTTTTGCAATGCCTTAAAATACTATCCTTTTGAAACGCTGAGGTACCGTCTAGCTAGAATATTTCATTATGGCCAGTGTCGGGAACTTTGCCTGTCTCTTCTTCTCATAGCTTAGTAGGCGTTAAAATTAAAAGTGGCAGTGTTGTCTTCTTATGGAATAATGTTCAATTTTTCTCACTCTAAATCCGTTGGTCGCTGGATATCTTCTGAGTATTTTTTTACAAAGATTAACAGCATCGGGAAACTGACAAAAAGTTTTCTTCATTTATATCTCTGTTTTTACCTAAAATCTACGCGGACGAAGTCGCGGGCGGCCGCTTGTTATCATATAGAATGAAAAACCTAATAATACAAAAAAATCGTACGTTAGCTAAGTTTATGTTGTGGGGTTTAGATTATTTATACACAATTTTTTTTTAATGACCCCGTCGTTTTAATAAAACAGAATTACATCACATACAGGCATTATCACATCGCAGTTAAACTGATCTTATTCGTGTATGACTATGATTTATTGAATTACCTTTTGTTGGTAATTCTTCGACGTTTCGGACGTCGCGTTACTATTTACGTTTTACGTTGATTATTAGGTTGAACACGAAGGTTGGTGTCACTAGACCGACACACGGCACACACCGTTCTGGCGATTTATTGGATAACTGGATTCCACTAAGATGAAAGTTTGAAACCGTCTTCCTGGTTGAAATTTCGGTGTTTCTTGATTTCAATAGGGATGTTGACTGTAGGTATTCAAATAAAAAAAAAAAGAACAAAGTTCTGAATTTCTCAAATTTAAGTTCACAGCATTGATCAACGTTTAGTGTAATTTCAATGCACAGAATATAATCATTTGGTAGAAAATATGATCGTTTATTTTTAACAGACGTTAAAAACGGATGAGATTCTATGCTTCATGTATCGCTTGCTGTCCATGCGGCCTGAGTGCCCGCAAGTTACATATCTACATCGAATACTTGTCGCCTGTAGATGTTTGTTCAGCCTTTTGAATCGTTAGGACCCGATAAGACAACATTTTACAGCACTTTGTCTGACTGCCTTATACGGAATAATCGATTTTTCGATTTTATCTTTTTGTGGTCAATCCAATGAGATCCTAACGTTTTTAGTACCTGAACAAACGTGAACTAACGTCTCTTGACCCCTAGACATCGTTAGTTTTGGCGATTTAGGGGTGGGGTGGTTAGCGTGAAGACAGCCGCCTCCATAGTACTAAAAAAAGAAAAAATGACGAAAGTCGCCATTTGCTATCGAGTGCCCGCAAGTTACATATCTACATCGATTACGTATCGTCTGCAGATGTTTGTTGAGCTACTTGAATTGTAAGGACCCGATAAGACAAAATTATACAGCACGATGTCTAACTGCCTTATATGGAATTTTCGAATTTTCGATTTTATTTTTTTGTGGCCAAACCAATGAGATCGTAACATCGCTTATGCCTGAACAAACGTGAACTAACGACCTCACGGCCGTATAGAACCACAGACATGGATTATCTCTTGGCCTTCTGGTTTAAGTGACTAGCGTGAAGACAGCCGCCTCCATTTAGTATTAAAAAAAGGAAAATGACGAAAGTTGCCATTTGCTATCGAGTGCCCGCAAGTTGCATATCTACATGGAATACTTGTCGTCTGTAGATGTTTGTTCAGCCACTTGAATCGTAAGGACCCGATAAGACAACATTTTACAGCACTTTGTCCGACTGCCTTATACAGAATAATCGATTTTTTGATTTTATTTTTTTGTGGTCAATCCAATGAGATCCTAACGTTTTTAGTACCTGAACAAACGTGAACTAACGTCTCTTGACCCCTAGACATCGTTAGTTTTGGCGATTTAGGGGTGGGGTGGTTAGCGTGAAGACAGCCACCCCACTTTAAAAAATAAAAAAAAATTGACAGAGTCGGGTCCTAACGATATTATATGGTGAACAAACGTGAACTAACGAATATCTTGCTATATAGACAACAATATATGGAAAAAATGGTTTGGGGTGGTAGACGTGAAGTTAGCCACCCCATTTTATTTTAAAAAAAAATGTGTTAAAAAATCGGGTCCTAACGATTTTACCTACTGAACAAACGTGAACTAACGATGAACTAACGATATTGATATGCTATTTGCGGGCAAACGATTTGGGGTGGTCAACTTCACGACCATGCCTATTTCCTCTAGCTCGGCTGGGCCCATTGAAGATATCCATTCCCTGTAACCTGTAAACAGTGAACTTTTTAAAACCTGTGGCGACATCTAAGTAAATAAATTTCAATAGAATAGAAATGAACGTCGTGAAAATAATTTAAATAGGTAAGTTTATTATTTACCTAATAATCGCCCGTTTGTTCTGAGGTCTAATACGTTGTTAGGGTTATACTTCTGCCCATTTCTTCTCCATGAAATTTGTCAGCCATCCTTATCCGACTTAAAGCACTTTTAGTCGGTGAAAATAACTTTTTCGTTTTCCCAATCGAAATTTAAATAACGAGTAGCAAAGCTTACTCCTTTGGTGCCGTGATCGTCAATAAGCTTAATTTTTCTGGCCGGTTTACAATTATGAATATTTAAAAAGCAGGCCACCATTTGCTTCAAGGTGCATAGTGTTTTGCACAAGTTACTTTCGTAGGGTTCGGCTCAGTTTGAAATATCCATACTGTTGATTGATCTGTAGTTTCGGAATCGTATGCATACATCCAGGATTAGTCCCTTGTGTAGATATTATAAACAGCTTTTGAGTCACCACGGTTATATTTTTTCAACATTTTCTTGCACCATTCGACGCGAGCGTCTTGTTGATCCTTAGTTAAGTTGTGCGACTTGTGCGGCATCCAACGCTACCAAATCTTTTTTACAGCTAAATGTGCAAGTGATATCTTATTAGTGCTCTTCGTACATATGCCCAGAGTCGCCTCTATCTCGCGATACGTAACATGACGTTCATGGATTATACATTTTCGCACAGCTCTTATTTTGTGATAGAACGACCGATTTCGGGCGATCTTCCTTAATTTTGTCCGTGACCATATTTCGTTCACGGTTGAACTCAATAAGCCAGCATACACAGTGGTTTTTGATGGAGCTTCATCACCAAAAGTCGAACTTATCTGATCTATGCACTGTTATTGCGTTAAACACGCCGAATATCGTAATAAATCATAGCACTAATATTTTCACGATTTCCCTTCATGCAGCGAGATGACATTTTAAACCCGCCAAAAACAAAAGACTAGTGTGCATAAGAAAAAATAAATAGCGGCCAGTATTAAAAGTTCAAATTTTACTATGGAGGTCAGATATAGCGTTTAAAAATGTTGGAATCCCAGATTCCGGTTACATAAAGTAGCAGACCTCGCAGGTACAAAATATAATATTTGGTCCCAAATCAAGTTTATTTGGAGAAAATACACACTAAACAAACAAACACGGAAACTATTGCAGACTGGTCATTGCCATTATTGTAGAGCGGTAAAGTTGTAGGAGTAACAAAACTAAAACGTACAATAGACCTAAGTTTTTTAGTTGGCTTTGTTTGAGTAGTAACAAATGTAAATCGAAATGTAAACTAGCGATTGTATTATCAAACGAGCAACTTTTTGCCTCCTCTGCGAATTATGAGTGTTCGCTTAATGCTATTGCAGAATGTACGTCTTTAATTGCAAATAAATCTACAATGTACTCTCGGGCACGAGGCACGAACAGTAACGGTATGGATATTGTTGGCTTTTTGTGATTGTGCGGAAGTTTGCAAATTAATTTTTTCACCGATCCGATATTCAGTGGATCCGTTGTTTGAATTTAATAGCGGTGTTGTCCATCACCTTTTTACATTGTAGTGTTTCTTTTGTTTCAGTTACTGCCACCTTGCCGCCACAGAGGCCGTGGATACCATTAACGAGACCGAACAGAACTCGTCCTACGTGTAAGTACATGAACCATAAACTGAATAGGTAAACACGGTCAGTTCATAAACTGTATCTGTAATTAGGTACTTATCAGTCAATTACAAATATACAATTTCAAGTTCAGTACATAAAAAAAAAGTCTACGTTCAATAGAATAACCTATTTATTACATATTTTAAACGATACATTCTTGTACTGAGACAATATCACAAAAAAACAATAGACTGCGATGAATGAGCCTGCTCCAAAGAAGGTGAAGACGGTTTCAACGGCGGGTAAAGTGATCGCCACCGTATTCGGCGATAGTCGCGGAGTTGTATTCTTTGACTATTTAGAAAAAGGAAAAACGATAACAGGAACTTATTATTAATTGTTACTTGACAAGCTGAAGGCGGAAATTGCGATAAAACGCCCGTAATTGCAGAAAAAGAAAGTACTGCAAGCTATCAAGACATGTCTTGATGGAGCAGCACTTTCTTTTTATCGTCTCTCAAGTTTGGGATCACCATAGCAAAAATTAAGGAGTTGCGATTCGCACTGATCTCCAGATCTGGCTCACAGCGACTTCTTTCTGTTCCCTAGACTCAAAACTTGGCTCGGAGAACAAAGATTTTCAAGTAGTAAGGAGGTCATTGCTACCGTAAACGCCTATTTTGGAAAACTACAATTCGGACGGATTGAAACAATGGGAGCATTGCTTGGAGAAGTGTATAAGCTTTAGAAGGAGACTATGTCGGAAAGTAGAAAATAATCATAAACTTTTTAGACGACCCTCGTACTCGAAATAATAAAAATCCGCCATCCACCGAGCAAAGCTTGGTTGCCCAGGTCACTTCTCCCAATGTTTCTTAGTTACCATGCTTAATTTCTGGCGATACTATACCAAACGCTCGTTTTAATTTGCAGAGTACGAGTACCTAACCTTACACGATATAATAGGATTCTTAGCGAGTGGATCATTAATAAAGTGTCATAGTGGCACGATGGGCGCGGCGCACGCGGCGCGTCCCATAAATATAATCAACCGCGGCCCGCCCCGCCATCACTATGGTAATGTTCCCATACGAGAGCTTGGGATACAGGATCAGTCCAGATCGTGACTTGTACATGAATCTTTTATACGTGTCCGTACCGTTAAACGTACAATTGATAAGACCATGTTTATAAACGACACATTTATAAAGTTGTTACTTTTGATTCGAATACCTACGCTAAAATGCCGGTAGGTACGTCCGGAAAGCAAATCTAATTATAACGTTCATGCAGAAACAGAATAATCAAAGTTTTTCAGAAACTTAATAAAAATAATAGTACATTACTGCAGAGTCAGCTGAGGGCTGAGTGGTTCTAGATCTAGATCTACGATCATCTAGAGATACGAGGCCGACAATCCCTATTCACGCCGAGGCTTGTATAGTGCTTTTCTCAAATAAATCCAAGGAAATAATACAAATGTTCAACTTATATATTCATATACATTCAACTTATATATTCATATACATTCAACTTATATATTCATATATTTATTTAGATTTGGGAGGCAGCAAGTTCGACATTGCTAGCTCCGCTCCCCGCTCTTAGATCTGGCGGTGTGCAATCTATCGCCATGTCACTTGATGATGAACGAACTCATATCGGTAATAATCACACGTATTTTAATTAAAAACCACTCGTTTTAGGTATAAACCGTATAAGTATTTTTTTTATTCCCACCAAAATATTTTTACTACTATTTTTTTGTAAGCTGTTCCGGGATAATGTTTTTGCCACCAAATCTACAGATTTAATTTATTACATAAAAAACCGGCCAAGTGTGAGTTAGACTTGCGCATCGAGGCTTCCGTACAAACCTTCACTTACCCTAAAATCATTACCCGGTTCCGGTTAACTTAAGTTTGCAGCTGATATCATAGTATATACAAATGAGGTGCAAACTTAACGCAACCGGGTTGAATAAATAGGTTTTTGAAAATAAAATAAAAATGTAGGTAGTTAGAGACATATACCGAGTTATAATTTTAGTGTATAATATTTATAATTATTTATACAAATAGTGAACATTTCAAACTTTTTACTTGGTAATCTTCGGAAAATAAAAATACATTTATAATGTTTCCTTTGCAATACATGTAGGCTGACCATGTTTATTAATATTTTAAATAGATACGGTAAAGTAGTTTTTGAGATATGGCGCTCTAATAGTCGGACAGACAGACAGAGTCGCACCATAAGGGTTTCTTTTTTACCTTTTTGGAAAATATAAATAATACCTTATTAATTGGTTATTTTAATAAATTATTAACAATAAACGTCATTCCTTGTTTATTTTATTGAATACCTGATTTAATCTAATTAAATAATACAACACAGTAACTCAATATGCACACCTCACAAAACAAGAGGAAAACAATATATTCAAGGAGAGATGAACAACAGGCGGTCTTATCGCTATACAGCGATCTCTAAGGTAGGATTTTTAATTAGCTGGAGTGAACTGACGTTTACGGACACACGTCGACCGTGATTACTTCATTATGGCAGAAGTATAGTATTTCTTATGAATAAAAGTTACCATAATATCATTTGTTACACCTATTATCCTGTATACTTTTGAATGATTGATTTTTTTGAAATATTTTTTAAAGAAGTGGCGCCATCTCTGTTCCTAAGGGGTGAAACTTCCGCTGCTGCGGGTCAAATCACTCAGTTTGGTCACTACTATCACTGTGCAAAGCGGCTTGCTTTCATCATAAAGTGCAGCAGTTTGTCCATAACAAGTATGACTATTAGAAAACTCTGTGTTGGCGATGGCGATCAATGTTGTATGAAATTCCTTTATTAGGGTTCCGTAGCCAAAATGGCAAAAACGGAACCCTTATAATTTCGTCATGTCCGTCCGTCCGTCCGTCCGTATCTCACAGACATTTTACTCAAAAACTATAAGACGTATAGTGATGAAATTTGGAACATAAATGTCTTGTGTAAGCCGCTACTTAGTTTGATAGTTAAATATACATGTAACTGAAAGTAAAAAAACAATCAGCAAATATCAATGTGTGGCACATCATTTGACGGATCTTCTAAAAACACTGTGATGTTTCTAGAATTTTTTATTGATTTAGTGAATATTTTCGGAAATATTCGCTCCGAAAGTAGCAAAAATTGTGTCCCCCCCCTCTATTTTCTAAACGGTATGTTCAAAAAATCTGAATAAATTTACAAATATAAAGCTTAATAAATACTTCCAACGAAAATTGTTTTCAACATGATCGGACATACCGCTTTCAAGTTATTGCCAAGAAACTGCGCTTCTCAGCAAAAGGACGTAAGTGCCGGGAAGATACGCTCTTTTAGTGTTTTTTTTTCACATCTTATTTTTTTCCTCTGTATTGCATTTTTTTGTATAAACGGCTGCGGAAACCTACATTGAGCATGGTCCGACATGCTCTTGGCCGGTTTTTCTTTTCTAATTTGAAATTAGAACGAATCTTCAACAAGTGCTATATAAAGACGTACTTCGCGTTCTATTATCACATTTTCTTGGATGCTTGAGAAAAAGTATTCTAATAAGTAGTATTAATCTAATAAGTCAATTTCTCATGACGTCTTTTGTAGAGATAATCTCGTATGTGCGAATGCGTTAATTGTATCTTTTAAACTTCTGTCCAAAAAAATCTGTGTTAACCTCTTTTTTTCTACAGGTTTGGAAAAACCGAAGTTAGTGAAGTTTTAAACCAGTATTTTTGTGGTTCTCAAGCAAAAGGTAACTTATTGTCGATATGGAGTTATTGACACCAGCATATAGTGCAAAAGATGTTCTTATATATACAAAAAGAAACAAAGCTCTAACTCGAGTACTTGTTTTTTATGACTTTTTTAAAGTTTCGCAGTAATTATGTGAAGTTTTGAGATAATTGAGGTCAAAGTTTGTGAACACAAAAAACCTACTTCTAGGCTGAAGTTACAAAAGTAAAGTAGTAGTAAAGTTGTAAAAACGAAATGTCTGTACATTGAATGTATTTTTGTATGTGTCGTTCTGCTAAACGGATTTCACCAATTTTTGATACAGCGCGGCAGCCACCGATGATTATAGGATACTTTTTACCCGAATACACTGAAGAATAAAGAGGATTATAATGTTTCTCCTCCACTAACAACGTTGCGGGGAGCTTCTAGTATCGAATAAATAAGTCTTACTAGCTTCTGCCCGCGACTTCGTCCGCCTTAAATTCGTTTATCGCGGATGAGGGTATTTTTCCGGAATAAAAAGTAGCCTATGTCCTTCCCCGGGACTCAAACTATCTCCATACCAAATTTCATCCAAATCTGTTCAGCTGTTTAAGCCTGAAGAGGTAACAGACAGACAGACAGACTGACAGACAGACAGACAGACATACACACTTTCGCATTTATAATATTAAGTATGGATATGGATTAGTATGGATTGTCAAATAGTATATAAATATAAAAAAGACCGCGCACTGTTTTTATTTTTAAAACCTTTAAATGTAGGTAGATAAGTAAGGTTCTTATCCATCACGGCAAAGTGTATTTTAGTAGTTTTTTTTTTGTCAAATGGAAAGTAAACAGTTTTCGGATACGTTTTGTCGGTATGCATTGATGCAAACAGGAGGGTTGTGAATGTTGGGATTTTTCCACCCCTCAGGACAAAGCGGCAGGCTAGTATCATTTTAAGCAATTTAAAAGCTGCCCTTCGTTTAATGCAATGGATTTTTGTGTGGGGGTTTTGTATTATTTTTATGTTCTCGAACCCCTAACAATACAACTACCCCATTGAGGAACCTGGACGCACTGCTTTCAACCGCTGCCGCCAAAGACTGCGATGATCCTTCATTATATAACGCGAGAAAATTAGCATCAATTAAGCCAATGAACCCCCTATAGGTTGTCAGGTGTGGGGGCTGTGCTGACGTCAGAATTTTAGTTTAAATGTCGAACTTTTCGGTTATATGCTTTTATCTCGAAAAACTTCAAAATATTAGCATGATAGTTTATCGAATTTTGTGTGTAGCTATCATACCAACAATAAGAAATAATGTAAGCGAATTCATAGTAAATTCAGTGCAATTTCATTTTGTAAAAGCAACTGTGCAAGTATTTGTGAAGGTTTTCCGGATAAAAGCAAATGAATGAAGAAAGTATCATATAAACTAAAATCCTGACGTCAGCACAGCCCCCACACCCGACGACTTTTAGGAGATCTATCAGAACACCTTAAGGAAGCCCTGTAGCAATTTTGAAAACTACACGTTCATTTACCATGATTTATTTAATTTTCTCATACATGTCTCTACCCTTTGTTAATTATTATATTGCATACATTCCCAACAAACAGACATCCCGCACCTTCTTTTTGTGTCATGATGAAATGTCATGATTAACTAACTTCGTGCCGGTTTTAATACAATAGACCATTTTTTTATTTTACAAAACATACATATTATGTATTTATTTAAAAATGTATATTCTGCTAATTAAAAAAAACAGTAAGTAATGCAAACTCCTCACGGCACGCTGATTTAACATACGGTAAATCATTCACGTAAGGCCTGATGCTATTCTCGAGGTAACTGCAATTGCATTTAACCCATTACATGTGATTAATGGGCATACATGAATCTTACAAATGCGATCCGTACTTTCTGCGCACATCGGATTACTCGTATATTCCCGAGAGAAATCCAACACTTCGAAACATCGCAGGTTCCTCTGAAGGTCCTCTAGCCGGCGTAACTTTACATCCCTCCCCTCGACTTTTTAAAAGCGGTTCGAAATGTTTTGCAATAATAATAAAAAAATGTTTTTAAAACCTACTTGATGGCCTCAGCACCCACTATTTGGAAGCGTCGCGATGACGTGATAGAACAATTACATTTCTTATAAACAAGGTTTGCTAGTTATTGGTATTTGTGATATATAATGGTTACCAGTCACGATGCGTGATTCATTCAGCATTAACTGTATGTTATAGGCAGCCAAGCTTCTAGCAATTTCTAGCATCAAATTCTAGCATCTGTCAGAAATTCAATAGAAGTCATGCTTCTGCTGACTTCTTCATCTACTGACACCGATACTAATAAAAAAAAAAGAAGCTGATACTATTTTTTATGACAAAAATTACCCAATTCCCCCGTTTTGCTTTCTAGTTTTATCTTCCTCCAGAATAGGATATTCTAAATGATATTCTAAATGAGATAATATACGCGATATAATCCGTTAAATTGTTTTATTTCAATGAGTAATAATCGCGGAAACAGAAGAAAATATTAAAGCCTTCTAGCTTGATGACGTCCACGGTTAGTACCTTGTATGTGGAAATTAGGAGGATATATTAGTGGCCGTTCCTTCATACAAACGTAATACCCCGTTTCCTCCCTGGATAATTGGTTTAGAGCAATTTTTTTTATAAATATAATCTATACTGACCTGATTTTTCTTAATAATTTGTTTATTTTAAGAATTAGAGGCCCTCTAAATCTTCAAAATATGCCACCATCCGGCGCCATAAGCACACTTTCAGTAAACAAATTTAACGAATATAAAAGAAAAACAGAAAACATAGAAGCATTGCCGAAGCCCTTGTTATAATATGTGTGAAAGAAAAACTAAAATTAGTCCAGTTTTGGAAGAGGGTTTCGTAGTACCCTATTTGTACTACGAAACCCTGTCTCCGCCAATTTTTTTAGTTCAGATCGTTCCGAGCTGCAGTTGTCCCTTTTCCACTGTAATACGGGGGATTTGAGGAGAGGCGATAGGCATACTTGACTCATTTCAAATATAGCGCAATAAACGAATATTTTGTGTAGTATGTGACTTAAGAAACCAATATATATCGTTTTCAGATTTTAAAAGTGTAAGATGGCTACATATTTCCAATTTAAAATTTGTTTTTATGTTATTATAATAAGTTTATTAAAAAGATAATAAATTTATTAATAATTGTACTAAATTAAATGCATGCATCCAAATATAATATCCACAGCGCAGGATTCGTCCTAAATACAAAATGAGCATCCGTTACAACCTTCGTCAAAATCATATACAACTATTTATCAGCGACAAGCTTCGTCCAAATGATACATTATAGCAATCCGCAACACGCTTCGTCAGTAACAAATAATAATCAAACTCCGGCCTGACCAGCACCTGGGGCAAACGTTCCAAAGATGCTAGCAGCATTGCCCCGCTGTATCGCTAGCGATATTTGCTGAACCAGGTACGAGCCACACCTGGGGTCGCAACCTCTTTCCCTCAAACGTTGCCCTATTTTTTTTATGAATGACTTGGCCTCGGAGCACCATGGACCACTCGTCTCTACAGCTACCGGAACAAAGTCATAAATTGGCTCCAAATTTGAGTATTTCGCATGCTTATGCTTAGCTGCAATTTCAGCCGCAGTTCCCGCTTTGCTAATAGTGTGCCCAAGGTGAGAGGGAGCGAATGTGCTGACACACGTCGCATCCCAAATAAGGCTACGACCTTTTGCCCATGGAACCAGTGTCAACCCGTCCGGTCTCCTACCATCAGTCCTACTAAGACCTTGAGGCTCCAGTATACAAGGCATATTGGCGGAGACCATTGCGCGCCGTATGATGTCGTTTATTGCGTAATGCCTTGAAAACCTACCAGCACTCCGAACGCAACTAAAGCCATGATGGCCATTCGCCTCCACCGATGCCCCAGAAATACATTGGTGATGCTCGCACACCGAACACCCTAACCTAAGTGCTACCCCCACTCTTAAAGACTCATTATCCAGAAGTGTACCTAAGTGTGACGATGGTAATGCGTGCAGCCAAGCTCCGGACTCTGGCTCCACCACAGCTCTCAATCGAGCCTCATCTACCCCGGACGCTGTTTCCAAAAGGCCGCCATAAGTCTGCCTGCTCAGTATGTCGTCCCAGGATCTTTGTGACTTCAAATTATCGGGTCTTGCATCATTAGGACACCGAACCTTCCACTCGAACAAAGCCTCCTTCAGAAAAGGAACTTCAATATTGTCACCGTTCACAGAAAAAATACGAGTGACAAGTTCCATGGATGCGTGTGTGGAAGCCAAAAATGCGACAAGCCCAATATCTTGTACTTGCCGAACTCCGAGCCCACCATAGCGAACGGGTAACACAGCCTGAACCCATTGCGACTCAAGAAACCTTACATTTAGTAACGTTTCAAGGCCATGCTGCAGAATTTGGTCAAACTCCAGAATTTCTTGAGGGCAGAGCCAAGAGGGCGCCGTTCTCAAAATATAGGTCATACGAGGCATTGAAAAGGAGCTGCGCAACAAAACCAGAGCGACATGCGCCGATAACTGTTTTAGATGGGTTAAAGATGCAGACAAAGCATCAGACTTCTTTTTAAATGCGGTGGGAACGCCTTCTGAAAAAATCGGTGCCCCTAAAAGAGAAAAGGACCCCCTGTCTACAATTTTCAATCCTGGAAGAACCGATTGAAGACCAGAAATAGGCACAGTTGAGCTACAGGGGAACAACTCACATTTCTCAGCATTGACCTCTAAACCTACGGCCGATAAAATTGGCAACAACATTTTTACATCACTAAGAACTTCCTGCGGCTCTCCTCCTATCGTACCATCATCTAAATACCACACGTTTAAGGGAGACCCAACTGCAGTAATACATTTTTGAATGGCCAGACAAAATATTAAGGGACCCAACGGATCTCCCTGCTTGCAGTTATAAAAAAGCTTACTAGGCGAGGCATAGCACTGGTACAGGAATTGATATAGAGAAGGTACCAAATCCTTAACCTCCTTTAGCAGCGTATCTCTCTCAAGGCTATCAAAAGCATTTTTTATATCTAGCTTTAATATAACTTTATCTTCATTGTCATATGCCAGTGCAAAAGAACGTGTGGCATGAATTGCTGCTTCACAACCCAAACGTTATTTAATTCTGAACTCTGAAACCGCTGTCGGCCATTTTGTGACGTCACAGGACACTAAGCAAACTTCATGTCGGATAATATTGAGTGAAATTCGCTATGTAGCCACGTGCTGTGACATTGACATTTATGACACAAGTGACTCGTGGACTTTTGAGGTTGTGATCGTGATCGTTTTATTATTTGTAAAAAATAAACCAAGAATCGACACATTGATGGTCGGTAATTTTTGATGTGTTCTTGCATTCTCGGATATAGCTTCTGCCCGCGACTTCGTCCGCCTGAAATTCGTTTATCGCGGATAAGGGTATTTTTCCGGGATAAAAAGTAGCCTATGTCCTTCCCCGTTCAGTTTATAAACACCGAAGCATTATAAGATTATTCTGTGTTGCTTGTCCATCTGTCTAAGCAAACCTAATCCTAAATAATAAATTCTAATATAAATCCACGAACAAAAGGTGTAAAAAATATTAAGCTTCTTGATAATTCCAACCGAAAGATATTGTCACTAGTCTTACAATGTCTGGTAGAATAGGACAAGTAAAGGCCCTCTAGGTCACATATTATAAATTGATATATGATCGATACCAATTAACATAAATATTTGATATTTACTACTTCTTTTCTGACCTAAAATCATAAAATTTGGTTAGAACCCAGGTTTTGCGCAAAGGAAAAAGTTCGAAAATTCTTTAAATTGCGGCATAATCAGTCAGAACCTTGGCAAAATATTTACTGACCAAAATAATACTGTAATTTTAGCATTTTGATATGTAGGTAATGCTGCTTAATTGTGGTTAAGTGTTTTTATAGATGTTGTTTTTTTATTTTATATTTTCAATTTATTTATAATTTCTCAGGTCTTAGGCTCCTGTCAAATTGAGATGTATAATAAGAACTTGTAGTGTTCTCTATAGCGTCGATATGACAGGGAATGTCTGGGTGCAGTGCCTTATATAATTTGTCATACAAATAATAACTGCAATTATTGCTTAAGATTACTTTTTGTTGAAATTAGAATCAAAATGCAAACGAAAAGCAATTACAACAAAACTGTTAAGTTTGATTTCCTTTACACTAGATTTAGGTGTCACTCAAATTCAGATTGATAATACTTATGTGCATTGGCTAATGAATAGACGTTGTAATCACGATCATAGAACAAATTTTGCTGCTAAATATTAGGCCGTAATCAGACTCAGTTTCGTTCTTAGTTACTAAAATAGGTAAATCCATACCTAGTCGTAGGTGCATAGTTCCAGCATTTTTTTTTGTAATGTGCAATAACAACGACTAGGCTTTGGGTCGGCCTCTTTAAATTACTGAGCCAACGTAATTATTAGAACAGATGTGCGCTCTCATACGACCGGACCATATGCTGCACTTGACGAAGCACCGAGTTTGCAATAGTGCCTCGATCCACGGCAATTATGGACTTTCTTATGCAAATTATTATGAACGGCTACGGCTCTACTGCAATGCAATCGTTGCGTTGAAAACGAATTTACCTGTCAATGTTTTGCCCCACCTTATGATTAGTCCTTTATATGCGTTAAACAAGTCAACATCATCAACTGCAAACGAAAAGATAAATGGTGTCGTTTATCATTTGAACAAGGAAGTTCATAAAAAAGGCCTATAAGCAACTGGGTTTTATTCTTAGGGTTTGTAAGCCTTTGCCCACAAGAAATGCGGTACATGATACTATATTTTACTTTAGTCAGACGAGACAAAACGGTTCGAAAAAAGTTCGGTAGTGCCCCGCTTCTTTTTTTTCGTCTTCGTGCCCCCAGATTAGTCCTGGATTTTGGATGCATTATTTGGAGTCTGTTCTTTAAATGTCATATGAACAGGATTGAACGCGTCTAGAAGAAGTTTTTTAAAACCATTGACTACCGAATAACCCAGCGACCCTGTGGTAATTACAAAATCAGCCTCGTTCACTATACATTTTTGAAAAAAAAGCCCTTGGAAAATCGTCGGACGCAATTTGATATAATGTTTCTTTGCAAAATAATTAATAATTATATTGACGGGGAGTCTCACTTCTTGGTAGGATATTATTTAAAATTCCACAATGCACTGCACGCCATAGAAGATTGTTTCCGATTCCCTACTCTCGTGCAAAATACGCATCAAATTCTTACTTTAACTGTTGTCACAGCTATTACAATACACATCTGTGTAATGTAAATGTAGATCTTTCCTGAAACAACAATTGTCGGAGTTTCAAAAATCAAATTGTCTGTCATTTAAATTTGAAGTTATAAAATAACAGTTGTAACATTTAAAAAAAAATATTCCTTTTTGAACTAAAATAAGAAATGAAGTGTGTACTTTACTTACTCGTAATCCTTTATCGGTTTACAACTAGTAATAAGTAATTCATACAATTCCTTTGTTGCTGTTTCGCCTTCCACCGTTCCTATATAGATTTATACAACCTCAAGCTATGGCACTCCAGGTCATTTACCGTAAAAATAATAGCCATGTAAGTTTTTTGTTAATTGTGACTGTTTGCTGCCTAAATAAATAATTTTAAAAAAGCTATGACATGTAAAGGTGAAATCTATACATGAGCAAAGCAGTTATTTCAAGGAGTTTGAACCCCTACTAATGACGCCTTGTTAGCACCCATTCAGTGTTCTTTCTTACGTCATATAGCCGATTGCGCGGCCTGTGCCGGTTTCCGCGTGAATTAATGAGATCTCTGCCTTTTAGTATTATGTAGATACTTTTATTTTGTTAAATCCCATTGAGTCATTTACTTTATAACGATAAAAACTAACAAGTTTCTAAAACGGTCTTAATAAAAAAAAACCGCCAAGTGAGAGTCAGACTCGGGCACAGAGGTTTCAATCTGCTAAGTTACAAGCTGTGTCTACGAAAATCCAGTGTTAGCAGGGCCCTACTCCTAAGCAAAATGTACGCGGTGTGGGGTCATCTTACATTGAAAGACAGACATAAAAAAATCTTTCAGATTTATTTCGTGGGTTGTGCTATAAGATCTACCTTCATACCAAATTTCAAGTTTCTAGGATACCTAATTGTAAATACCCTATAGGTTTTCCATGGAGGCAATTTGTATAGAAAAACCTTTTTTTAATAACTGTATCTCTGGATTGCGTTGTTTTTTTTTAGCATTTGATTGCAACTTGATAACGCGTTCCTAAGAAAAAGGATTTAGACAGATAGACAGACAGACGGATAACAAAGTGATCAATGTGATCATATAAGGATTCCGTTTTGTCCTTTCGAGGTACGGAGCCCTAAAAAAGTGTGATTGATACTTGCTTGCTGAGTAATAAAAACACGACACGGGGTTATTTTCATCTTTTGACGTTCCATACCAAAAGTGGTTCTAATAAATAAAATAAAATAATAATAAATAAATATTACGGGACAATTTTACACAAATCGAACTAGTCCCATGGTAAGCTCAATAAGGCTTGTGTTATGGGTACTAGACGACGATATATTCAATAGATATATTACTTATATACATAGAAAACATCCAAGACTCAGGAACAAATATTTATGCTCATCACACAAATATTTGCCCTTACCGGGATTTGAACCCAGGACCTCAGCTTCGCAGGCAACGTTACTCCCACTGAGCCAAACCGGTCGTCTAATATCCAACTGTTTCAACGTGCTGTGGCAACAAACGCACATGCGTTGTCGATCACCTAGAATTATACAACTGTACCTACATAAGTTGCTTCTCTAAGACTGGCCTTAGGTATATATAAGTAAAATAGATGTATCCAAAATATTTTTGTGTATTCAGGGCTGAATGATCACTATTTTTGTTTATTTATTAATTAGATGGTATACAGTACAGTATTATCAGTTAGGCTATAAAATAGTAATTCATTATCCCTATTTATAGTAGTGATTTTACGTGGGCCACAGTGATAGTGGATGAAAACCGGTGCTTTGCGGTGCGGCAGACACACCCACACCCGCCGCGACATGCTTCACTTGCCGGCCGACATCCGCCGCCACCACGCCTTTTCCGATTGCTTCTTTTTACTGCACGCATCACTAGTCTCCGAACCCTGCATAACATGTCACAGATATTTTGTATCGATGGACTGCAATAGAGCCCTACACAACGCATTAAGTTTACTCATACAATGGGCCTGTCTGTCAAAAGTAATGTCAACTACCCATAGCGAGACACCTACCTCCATTGTTCACTGATCGATGCGACACGTATGCACTTCATATTTCATCATTGTTGTCTATTTATTTGAAATGATGACACGCGTCGACACGATATGTTGGACAAGATTAGCATTTATTATTGCGCTAATGTCGAGCTTTCGCTTCGCTTTGACTATAAGGCCTCTTATATAAACGATTCGCGTATTGTTTCGCGACGTTTGGCATGTGCGCCGCGTTTCTGCTCGTTGCATCGCGCATACAATGGAGTCGGCAAAAGCGCGTGCTGCGGCCGCATTGATCGCTGTTGGGTGACATTGACTCCTTGACGATTAGCATGAGCGCGAGTGCGTCTTTTGATCGTTATCAATTTGTCCGCGCAACGGCTCCATGCCCAATCTCTCGCTATTGTTCTGTCTCTCTGTTGCATTACACTACGACGTTGCCGGTAGATTTTGTGTTGATTGACGCAGACTGGGCGCGATTAAATCCAGATAATTGCATCGCGAAGGTCTTCCACGCAGTCGACATTTAGACGGCTGGCTTCATCCTCTTGTACGCTTTTGATCCGCGTAATGAGACGGGTGCGACTGCAAGTGCGCCGCGTCCGCATAAATCTGAGATAATGGCGTGCAGCGTGAGAGAGCACAGTCGTGCCACGTTAGTTTAAGTAATAAGTGGATACGTTGAAACAAGTCAGCCAACAGAGCCTGATCCCTATTTTCCTTCCCTGTTACGAAGAGGCCATTCCAGTATTCGTTTAGCTCTTCTGATAAATTTGTATATCTCTATCGTAATAAGATGCTTACAAACTGTCTAACTTCTCCGCAAATGCATACGCTATTTCCTAATCATCCAGAATGATTGTAAAACACCCCACACGACTGGCCCGCGGGCTTGTAAGATGACGGCTTGAATGGCTGCTAAACGGCTCATTTTCATCCTCATTCGAAAGAATACAGGTGAAACCCGTAATCCTTGCACGCTGGGAAAAGCCGCAGAGTCACGATACGTGGACGCAGCTGCTGAAGATGTGCAATTAGACAAATACGAGCTATTGTGTCACGTGCCACGAGCCATAAGCCACTGCACCGCTTAGGCGCGAGGTCGCTGTCGCGACGCAACTTAAACCAACTCTCAGTACAATTAAAATGGAACACTTCATATTTTATTTTCCATGCAACAAACGCCAGCCGCCATTGTAACAAAGCAACGGCGACGGTTAATTGGTCTCCAAACGAGCACTTGACTCTTAAACTACCACAGTAATTGGAACAATTGCTCGATAATCAACTATACCGATTTAAAGTAATGTTTAAATTGTCGCAAATTTCAGGTATCTTCACGGTTATGTGCTACAATGTTCTCTGCGATAAATACGCTACAAGGCAGATGTATGGCTACTGTCCTAGTTGGGCTTTAGAATGGGATTACCGAAAGAAAGGGATTCTGGATGAGATCAGACATTATTCCGCAGACATAATTAGTTTACAGGTAAGTGTTTATTTTACTAATTAATAACATCTTCCATGGATACATAACGCTAATCTAATTGTTTTTATGGTATTTTTCTAATATAGTTCGAAATAACACATGTTTTTTTGTTACAGGAGGTAGAGACCGACCAATTTTACAATTTCTTTTTACCAGAGCTAAAAGGTGACGGTTATGATGGCATTTTCTCACCGAAATCGCGCGCGAAAACTATGTCCGAGTCGGAAAGGAAATACGTCGATGGTTGTGCCATCTTCTTTAGATCTGCTAAGTATGAACCGCTAACTTTTTAATTTCTCAGGAAGCTCTTCCACTCATAAAGGCATGCTTTGTAATATTTCTAATGTTAGCTACTAAAAAGAAAAAAATCTCGGCATCTCCCAAAAGTGTTGACTCCCAAAGACGTTTTTAGGGTTCCGTAGCAAAATGACAAAAACGGAACCCTTATAGTTTCGTCATGTCCGTCCGTCCGTCCGTTCGTCCGTCCGTATGTCACAGGCATTTTACTCCAAAACTACTTGACGTATATTGATGAAATTGGGATGTAGGTGCCTTGTATTAGCCGCTACTTAGTTTGATAGTTAAATAATAAAAAAACAATATTTCTGGGGGGCGCACTCCATAAATGTAAGGGTGAGCGAGGTTAAAAGTGCCGGGTGTAAGTTGTTCCGGTGAGAATCGGAACGCAACTAAAAAACAGTGATTCGTAGGATGTTTGTCGCGAAACGTTATGACACCATGCCGTTGCAGGAGCCGTTTTAGTTGCTTCCATTATGGTAGAATAGTAGTTATGGAAAAACAGCAAACGAAAAAAACATACAAGCACAACTAGCGTCGCAAAATGACCCTACGAAAACTGTGTCGAAAAAGGCGGGGCGTATAAACTGGGTCAAACAGGCTGTCAGTTGCATATGGCGGCGCTGCATGACTGTTGTATTATTTCAATTCCCAAAGTGAAAAAATACGGCTTATTGATGTGTAAAATGGTGTATTATTCATTCTAGAAAATATGGAACAAAAGATGGAATCACTTTTCACATGTAAAAAATACCGTAAACATAATTATTTATTTCTTTGATTTTGTATAGGGATGGTGTTATGCCACCTTACACCATCAAAAAATGTTAATATGTAAATAAAAAGGTATTACTTATGATACCTATTGAACAGTTGATATATTTTGTGTTGAGATACATGTTTTCATGCCCATAACTATTTTATATACAGTGTTTGAAAAAGGTGCAATTTGATTTAACTTTTAAATCATACACTAAAGAGCTCAAATTCGGTAGGATTACGGTAACTTATTACAGAGTTCCTATGCCCACCTTCCGTCTCCATCATCATACAAACATACTAACACGGCAACAATAAAAGTACGCAAGCTCCATTTTTGCGTTGTCTTAACGTACTACAAAAGTTATGATTGTAGAGTCTGGCAAATGAAAGATGAGAATGAAATCAACCGCGAAATTTAAAAATGTAGCTGCAGTGTGCCTGTATGAGCTAGAGTTACACAAATTCATTGCTTTTGTCATTAACCCTTTGACCGCCAACGACGGCTGTGGCCGACAACTAAAAGTCGTGCCACTGACGCCACGTCGGCTACAGCCGTCCAAATTTCAATGATCAATAACTGTCGATTACAAGTATTTTTCCATCCCTGTTGATTTTGGAGCTCTTCTTATTTTTTGCTCTGGCGTCACAGGCACGGTAAATTGCTCCGCTGCTTAGCGTTCAAAAGGTTAATTATTAAGTTATTGGTTACTGAGAAAAGCATTTAAATTTGTTTATATCTAGCTCATACAGGCACACTGCAGCTACATTTTTAAATTTCGCGGTTGATTTCATTCTCATCTTTAATTTGCCAGACTCTAGTGGCTGATTGTCTGTTTGTATTTAAGTATTTAGCAAGCTATAATATATGCATACTCGTATGGTCATCTAGTATTCACAGTATACGTATGCTACATCTTAATTGGAGACTAGTTTGATTTGCGTAAGGTTATTCTATGATTATTTAAATAAAAAAATTAAACTGAAAATTCAATTTACATAATACGACAATTCTGCCTACAAAATTACTCTTTATTGCATGTGACCATATCCTACGTATGCGTTTTCATAGTCATCGTCATGTTGATACTATAAAACGTCAGCGCTAGAAGTCAATCACAGCCAGTTTTTATGAAATTGGCCAATCACAATTATTTGTTTTGGGTAATAGAAAGTAGACTGATATTTTGACCAACTGTTATTGGTCACACAACGCGCATGCGGATTTAGAATATTTTCCCCGTTTTGTACTGCAATTTTGTATGAAACTCGCGTTCTATGTTTTTGTCGTTCACTATGGAAAAAAAAAACAAAATCAACGGATCGACTAACCCTAATAATGTATTTGTGCCCTTGATTTTTTTGTTAACTGTTGATAGTACACACTAAATAATCTAAATTTTAGCGTGTGTGAACTGAGATTTAATTTTAGAAGGATAAGTTTGTATTTAAAACGACGGAACAACCAGCCCCATAGCGGCGTTAGTTGTTCCGTTCCGATCGATCTCATAAAAAATATTTTGGTACAAAAACTGTTTAACGATGCAAAAAACAATATCACTTTTCAGAAACATCAATAATCAAGCATTATAATATATACACAAGTTTCATAGCTCAATTTGATACTTTATAAAAATCGGCACGTCTAGCCCCGCTCTCCCTTAACAGAAACTGAAAAAAAATCTGCAATTATCAATGTGTGGCACATATTTCGTCAGCTTTAAAAACATTTTGAGGTTTAGTGGATATTTTCGGAAATAATCGCTCTGAAAGTAGCATAAATTGTGCCCCCCCCCCTCCCCCCTCCCTCTATTTTCTAAACGGTTTCTCCAAAAAATACGAAAAAATTACAAATATATTTTTTATCATATATCAGTAATCGTAAAAATGACAATGTTTATTTACAAATCATCATAATACTCATTCCAGATTCGCGTTAGTAAAAGAGCACCTAATCGAGTTCAACCAGCTGGCGATGGCCAACAGCGAAGGCTCTGACAACATGTTAAATCGTGTCATGCCTAAAGATAACATCGGCCTGGCCGCGTTGCTCAAGACCAAGGAAGCGGCCTGGGAGAATGGTGGGTACCAATCTATCATTTCGTAAAACGCGTCACTATTTACATAGGGATAGCATTTGATTATTTACCAAAAACAACGCAACCGAAGCCAGAAGTTTGCGCGTTTACCCATGAAACCCCATCCACTGTGGCTCCACAATGCCAGACCACGGCTGCCCATCACGAAAACCATTGGTATCCTAGGTGTTGAAATTTGGAGCGACGTTCAATTCCGAAGTCACCTCAAAGAGAAGGCCAAGCTTGCATCAAAAAAGCTCTGTGTCCTGTATAGAGCAAAGCGGTACTACACTTCTGGTAAAATACTGGTATTGTACATGTAACATGTACTTATCGCAAGTCCCATCCCATACTGCTGTCACCTCCTCGGCTGAGGAACCTGAATATCAGCTTGGCCTCTCTTGACTCGGTTCAAAGACGCGCTGCACGAGGACAACATTTCATCTTTTTACCCCTTAACTTTATCGAACTAGCTATATTTGCGAGATTACGAGGAACGTATTCTGCATTTTTAAATATTTTAAATTTTTGCTACTGATTTGAATACAACTAAACTACCTCATTCTATAGGGGCCTAAGCGCAATTCAAGAAAAAAAATATTTAAAATGTAAAAAATATTTTGCATCAGTGACTAGTGTCATAACTAGAGATGGTGAAAAACATTATAATTCGATTTCAATCACTGATTCTCGTACCAGTTGTAAAAAAAGTCACTGTGATTTTGTTACATTACGACTAACCCTGATTTGCAACGTAAAAGTTACTTACTGTAATCTATTCAGATCATTATAACAATTTTACCGTGATTTTATCACACTTGTTGCTCACATAACCTACGTGATTTTTTAACGTTCCGTCGTGACCAGTCTTAGTCATATTTTTCTAAACGACGGATCACTATGATTTTTTATCGTGTTAATTATTACCCGCCACTAGTTATGACACAAATGTAAACTGCCAATATGACACGTTAACACTTTTTTTTATAATTGCCAAAAAAATAAAGCAAAGGAATTAATTAACTTTGTACGGCCTTACAAATTACTATTCGGTAATAATTTCGATTTAAAAAAAATATGGTCCAAAAATCCAAAAAAGAATGTTTCTGTGTTCAGAGAGCCCAAAACTATACGTGATATTTCAATTGTAGTCACTTTTAAACAATGACATGTTGACCATTGTTGACGATCCCATGTTATAAGCGGTGAAAAACACTCTAAAGTCTAAGGAGAGACCACCGTTTCAGTTCGCCGTTCCGTTTCAAAACGCCAATTTCATATGTAAGTCCCTAATATTTTGCAAATAAGTATAATTCAGTAGCGTGAATACCAACATCTTTGATATTACCTCAGTAAATTATTAACTCAGTAAAACCACTAAATTACCCTTTACACGAATAACTCTATGAATACATATGAACGTGTACAACTGTAACTACTTTCTATGAAATTTCAACATAACTCAGCCAACTAAAACGTATATTTGATAATAATAACTATCTTTATTTGTGTTATAATGTCTTTTCATTGAAATAGTAAATAAATAAATATTAGGGGACAATTCTACATGAATCGAACTAGTTCCATGGTAAGCTCTATAAGGCTTGAGGCTTGTGTTATTAGTACTAGACGCGATATATTGAATAGATAAATGTACTTATATAATATAAAAAAAAAACATCTAAGACTTCGGAATAAATATTGATGCTCATCACACAAATATTTACCCTTACCGGGATTTGAACCCTGGATTGTCAGCTTCGCAGCATAGTAGGATCCATAGTTCGTGATATCATTGTTCTAGTTGATGGACCTAAAACAATTTGTAATTCAAATGTTGAAGTCTTGCTTACAGAGCATGCATCGCCTACAGGTCCGCTGTTTCAGTAAAGTTTTGTATTATCCATAAACAACGTAAATTGTACTTTTTTGTTTTACAAATATCATGATAATAATCACAATTTTTGCAATTTATTAGTGGATCACTCCACTAGCGTTATTATTATAAACAAAGATCAGAAACAAATGAAAAAAATTTTCGACGATACTGGACTTGAACCAGTGCCTTGAGCCAGACCGGGGCAGCACGCTCTACCATCTGAGCTAATCGTCCACACCAGCAAAACGGCTAAAGAGTCGGATGCACCATACAGAGATCCATAAGCAAGAACAGATGACAAAATTCGTCGACTGCTGGTGTGGACGATTAGCTCAGATGGTAGAGCGTGCTGCGCCGGTCTGGCTCAAGGCACTGTTTCAAGTCCAGTATCGTCGAAAAAATTTTTCATTTGTTTCTGATCTTTGTTTATAATAATAACGCTAGTGGAGTGATCCACTAATAAATTGCAAAAATTGTGATTATTATCATGATATTTGTAAAACAAAAAAGTACAGTCATGATAATAGCGCCACCTCTCGCCGAGCAATGGTACCTGTAAAGGTATCTGCTCGGGGTGAAAGTAACTTCACAGTTCTGCACTAGGCGGCGCTAACGGCTAAAGAGTCGGATGCACCATACAGAGATCCATAAGCAAGAACAGATGACAAAATTCGTCGACTGCTGGTGTGGACGATTAGCTCAGATGGTAGAGCGTGCTGCCCCGGTCTGGCTCAAGGCACTGGTTCAAGTCCAGTATCGTCGAAAAATTTTTTCATTTGTTTCTGATCTTTGTTTATAATAATAACGTAAATTGTGTCCAAAAAATACGAAAAGAATGAAAAAGATTTCATCTGTAGTCCATTTTTTTGCATGAACGGCTGCGGAGCAATACACTGGTCCGACATGCTCTTGGCCGGTTGTTATTTTATCTAAAAATAAATAACAGCCAACCACTTTTCCTGAAATGTCAACTTCTCTTTCTTTACTTTTTGACGAGAGTTGTTTCTTCTACTTTGAAATATTGCACTGTGTATCGCTTTTTGTCATTAACCAATTGAATTTCACAGGTATACCAACGGACTCGTCGATGCTCGGGCAGCCGATCTTAGTATGCACGGCGCACATCCACTGGGATCCGGAGTTCTGCGACGTGAAGCTGATCCAGACGATGATGCTGAGCAACGAGCTGCGCAGCATCCTGGACGACTCTGCGCGCACGCTGCGACTGGCGGGCCACCGCGACAACGTTCAGCTGTTGCTGTGTGGAGACTTTAACTCTCTGCCGGACAGCGGTAAATACATTTCATTTGATTCAGAGGCACCACCCGTGGAGCCAAGAATTCTACGACGTAAAGCTGATCCAGACGATGATACTAAGCAACGAGCCGCGCAGCATCCTGGGCGACTCGGCGCGCACGCTGCGGCTTGCGGGCCACTGCGACAACGTGCAGCCGTTACTGTGCGGGGAGTTCAATTCTCTAGTCTATCAGACACCGGTAATGTATACAGTTTTTTTTTTATTTCCTTTAATTTTAATAGGTGGTAGTACCCGTCAATGCACCATTTTTTCCTATGGGGATACATTTCGGCAACGAAAAAAAAGTCTTCCATTCGCTACATTTTGGTTAAGTTACTGCCAACACATAGTATGAAATGGCAGATTTTCAAGCAGAAACAAAATAAAATCTGCCTTATTCTATGTGTTATTATTACATACATTTTTTTTTTTCCGAAATGCCTCCACGTAGGAAAAGTTGATCGTATTGACGGGTACTCCCACCTTTTCAAATTAAAGGAAATGAATAAAAACACGGTTTTTATTGTTTGATTAGGACCATTAGGGGCATTTTTACTATACTTTTATCCACCTTGTGTTATGTGGCCACAGTATTGTCGAAATTTCGGGATATTAGCAAATTGTTTGTTTGTTTTAAAAGTCGCTGTCAAAACTCTATAACAAAATAAAATAACATTTTAATTTCATTGAGGTTCAACACATTCTAGGCTGAAAAAAAAAACATTTTAATCACGGTGAGGTTCAACTCTTAAGGGACGCAATGGACAAAATAAGTTTGAGGCAAATCATCTACTTCATCCATACGCAAGGATGACCACCATTCTCAGTAATTAATGAACGACAAAACAGAGATATGTTCAACAATAATGCGAGCGCCGAAGTCAGAGCGGGAGCAATGACAGTACAAATTATTCTCTTCAGTTACCTCAGGTATCGCCCATTGAAATAAAACAATTTTAACGGATTATATCGCGTACATTCATCTCATTGGAGTTTCGGTTTCGAACTCTTTAAGGCTTCCGTGGTCACGCACTGGTATACCACAGGTAACAGTGGGTAACTTTCCTGATCCGAAGAACAAATTAACGGTGTCAGAATATAATGCCTCTTTCATTAACAAAAATGTTGCTTAACACAATCACTGCCAGGAACCCACCTGCGAGCCCTATGATCGCAGCTCTGCTCGCTACGAAAAGCTTGGCAGCGAAAGTGTGAAGACATTCCGTAATGGACAGAAAATAAAACAAGCCATATTATATCAATTTAATAAGTACGAAATAAGGCCTAAGATAACTACGACCTATATTTCAACAGTGACACAATACAAAGTGCTTAGTTCTAATTAAACAGGTCTCCTCTCCGAGATAAACAGACCAATGAACGGTTTTCTCGGCAAATGGTCTTGTATGTCTGTCACTTAGAAATAAATTAACTATTTAGGAGCGGCTCGCCGCAGCCAGTACCGGTCGCTTTCAATACATTTCTATTTTGAATCGAGGATAGTTCGGTTCGTCACTCTTATAGTTAAGCAGTTAGGTTTATTGATGAAACTGATTTCTTAATTACGCTGTTTTCTATTTAATGCATACAATAGAGTAACAGACAAAGTGTACAGAAGTTGTTTATTTTTTTGGAGTTACATTAGGAAATGTATTTATATTTCAATGACTGCGTTGTATGTTTGAACATGTAACTCAAGTTTTAATGAAAAAATAATCGGATATTTAAATAATAGTATATCACTGCAGAGGCCGAGAAAAGTCATTTCGTGGATGAGTACCTACCTACGGTTTTGAAAGACGAGGCGTAGCGCCGGGTCCTTCAATAGATACGAATCCACGAAATGACATTCCTGCCGAGACATGTTTACTGCTTTTCTCCAAATATGCGAGGAAATTTGACACATGTTTATGTAACTTATTTTCGTAAAAATAACACGACAGACAATCTTTGACATAATGAAATTCAACTTTTATTAAGAATATTAAAGTTAAAAGTTTTGGGTCCGAATTGTATATTTGGTTCCACATGAAATATAGCAATGAAAAAAAAAAACAAAAATCAAAATGGATAAATCAAAGACGTGTTAACGGACAAGCATTTATTACGCGACTGGAATCTACCCGCGAGTACAAAATATGATACCCGATATGCAACACCTTCACCCTTATTTTAATCCCTCACTTAACTAAAACAAAAGAAGAGAATGACAAAATCAATTGCCCTAATCACCTTCATCCTAAATAGACAAACTAACAGCCGTCGTCGTACCGACGATAGGCTTGAGGATTTTAAAAGTTAATTGATGTATAACTAACTAACTAACTTTGTTTGGGCTACCTAGGAATATATTTATTAGGAATATTTTTACAATTATGTTTTTTCAATAATATCTTCTAACATAAGATGTTTTTATTTAGTTTTAAGTATGTATGATCTTTACAAAAACCTTTTTATTTTATTGTAGGCAATGTTTTCTGAACATCATGATATTTATGATACACAAAAACCTTCAACAACCTATACGTAGTTTTCACCTACAATTCAGCTTAATATTTCATAACAATAATAAAAAAAATATATATATATTACGGGACGATTTTACACAAATCGAACTAAGTATATGTAATATGACATTATCTTGTCGCTTACTTACAACATCTAGGTACAGTACACCTGTCTTAGAAATAAATTAAAGCAACAAATGCGGCAACATCTTTCCAAATAATATACATACTCGTACCTAATAGGTTTATATACATATTTTGTACGAGCCACGCTTACACGTTAGTTCATTATGGTTAAAACAAGAAAAAGTAATTAGTATTTCTTATGGACTATGAATGACACTAAGGTAAAATGTAGTTTGTAGACAGTTTTTATGTATATAGAAATATAAACAAGAGTGACGAGCCAGTTAATCTTGTTTGTTACGCTCACCAATACCTATTAACTTATGTCATTATAATTAACTTTAATATGTATTTAATTAAAATCGAGGCCAAACCTAACCGGGCGTACACGCTCCCTTTTTGGCCGGTTGGAAACTAGTAACTCTGGGATTGCTTGACTGACGGGACTGTTATTTTGCTGCTGTTCTTTGCGGGTGGCGTGTAAGGTTTGCGAGCCGCACCGCTGCATTTGCGGAGCTATCGTTGAAGAGGATGGTCATCATGGGCTCAGCTGTCAGAAGTGCGCGGGGCGGTTCGCAAGACACCAATGCTATTAATGATTTGGTTCGCCGGGCTTTGGTCTCGGCTAATGTGCCTAGTGTCTTGGAGCCTCCAGAGCTTTGCCGGACTGATGGCAAAAGGCCCGATGGTCTCACGTTGGTTCCATGGCAGAGAGGACGGTGCCTCCTGTAGGACGCAACTTGTGTCAGTACGTTTGCACCGTCCCACTTGAGTCACACCATCAGATCAGCAGGATCAGCCGCGGAGTTTGCGGCTAGACTAAATAACACTCTAAGTACAGTGCCTTGGAACCAACGTATGATTTCGTACCTATTGCAGTGGAGACTGCTGGACCTTGGGGTTCGGAGGCCAAGGACTTCGTCAAGGAATTGGGTCGTCGGCTTCCGGACAGGGGCTGTGATCCACGCTCCGGATCGTACCTGGTGCAACAAATTTCTTTAGCCATACAGCGTGGCAACGCTGCCAGTGTGATGGGAACGGTTGGCCCGGTCACGATTCGGGGCGGGCCTTTATAATGAAAATGACAAAGCCTGTTGCGGATTACATCATTGGTTTGTATGGGACGAAGCCTGTTGCTGATTTGTTGTTGTAACCCACCGGACGAAGCCTGCGTTGCGGATCTGAATTCATGTATACAAATTAGTGAATAAATATTTTTTTAATTTGTGTTCGTAACTCGCTTAAAGTTTACGATATTGAGTGGTATATTTTTTGTGATTGTGGTGTCCGTTCCACCTAAAGACAACAATGAGATAATGGGCGTAATCACAAAACACCAAAATCACCATATTGAAAAAAGTCATTACAGCCACCTTTAAAGTTTAATACATTATCGACTCTATCTCTATGAACAATAGATATTTTATTTTCTTCTGTTTCCTGCATTATCACTAATTTAAATTAAAAAAAAATTAACGGATTTATATCGCGTATATTATATCATTTGAGTTCCCGAGGTTTCAGAAGCTTTTCAGCTTTGCGTGTTCACGGATTGACTGAGAAAAAATATATTTTTATATTATTTACCTTGCTTTGCGCTGCCAGTGTACCGCCGGGGTTGCCGGCGGCGTTCTCCCACGTCTCTTCTTCCGGTTGAACCTTTGCCCCCGAACTGGGCAAAGTTCGCGGATGTACTAAACCAGGGCTTAGTGGTAGATTTTGACCTTGTACTTGGTTATTTTCCCTAGCTTGATCTATCACCCTAGCTCTAATTTGATCAACGTGCCTTTGTACTGTTTCCGTGCCTAACTCGTTTCTAACTGAATAATTACGATGCTACCCGGCCACCATTTTGTGTTATTGGCTCCAAATTTCCTATACCAAATAATCTATTGTGTTATAACTAATTTATAATTGGTACACGCAGAGGAGATGCACAGATTCTCCAGATCAATGTGAATATAAACTAAAAAAATCAGAGATGTATAAGGTCTCTAGGCGTCAAGATAAAAAGGAAACCCATAGCAATAGTTAAAATAAATATATGCATTATTACTTTTAGTTGAATCGGCAATTCCTAAACGCACAACATTTAAAAAACATACCTTTGCTATAAAATATTTATCAGTCCCAGAAGATCATTAAGACTAAATAAACTGTAATATGATTTGGACAAAATAATTATTGTTTCTTTTTCTACGCAGCTAAAAATCAAAGTTTTTTTAAATCTCGGTTTTTGTACGTTACTATTGGCTGTATGGTGAATTTTCAGTCTTGGATGAAATTAAAAGTATAAACCTGCACAATAATGTACACTTCACAGGTCTGTCCGGGAAGTAATGCCACTTTTTTTTTAAATTGATTATCTTATCAACGTATATAGAGTCTGGCTATAATATCTTTACCCCACTAGTTTTAAATGTTTTATCTGTGCTTTGGTACCTATATGGCAACACTGAATATAGGGCACTAAATAGTCTTAGGAATAATAAATAAGTCACTACCCTACACAGACTACCCAGCCCGTGACTTATTTATAAAACAGAAAATCCTGACTCTGCCGTGTGTTTTTATACTGACTGCTTGTGAGTATGTACGGTCTAACTTATCTGACTACCAAACTTACGGCCAACGTAACCCTAGAACGTCACATAGGCCGAACCTCTTGGTGCCCCCGCAGCGGCGGTTGGCAAAGGCTCGTGCTTAGGGTTTGCAATCCGAATTTTCGGATATTCGAATAATCCGGATTATCTGCTACGCTTGATATTCGAATTTGAATTCGAATAATTCGGATATTTTGAATACTACCAAAAATAGACGGTGTTCATTATCTTGAACAACATTAAGAGATATATTATTATTTGTATTCCTACGTTAGGTTTTAAAATCATTTCAATAATGATTTCTGATGTAAATTAAGTACTTATAGGTCCCTAAAGGCTTAAAAATTTTTGCGCCTATTTTTTGTTTGGAGAAATTTTTGTAATTGCATTGGTGGCTAGTCGGTTAGAGATAGGTGGGGGATACTCGACCTAATATCATAGGGTTCTATCATAGCAATCGAATGGAATTGTATTTTTTCAAGATGGCGACTTCAAAATGGCGGCAGAAATTTGGTATCGGGGGTTTTTGGGGTCTCCGATTCAATTAATTATTGATCAGGTGCTCGAACAAATTTCATAGCGGTCGATCACAGCAATCGAGTGGTGTTGAGTTTTCAAGAAGGCGACTTCAAAATGGTGGCTGATTTTCAAATTGGTCAGAGAGGTTTGAAATTCGGTATGGGGGTGCAATGGTCTTACGATTCCGAATTTGCCTTCAGATTTGGAAAATTCTGACTACATAGATACATACATAAAATCACACCTTTATCCCATTACGGGGTAGGCAGAGACTACCTCCTTCCACTTGCTACGGTCCTGGCATACAACTGCCGCTTCATCAACATTCATTAATCCCTTCATTTTGTGCTGTCACAACCCTTTCGCTTTGTCTCATTCACACACAGAATATCATTTCACGCATCCTTCATCTGACATACTTCGTCTATTTTATCATTCATTCCTCCCCTTACATTTAACGTAGCAAAGCGGCTCTCCATAGCCCACTCTTCGCTCTCGCTGGTACCGAGACGTGATGAGTTGCGAACCACATCGCCGCCCCACGAGCAGCTAGGCAAAAAAAAAATTCGAAACCAGCAGAGCCCCGCATACCAGGTAAGGCTTATTCTGGGGTCCCAGCAAATCGGCACGCTTACGACTACACTCGCCTCTAGCCACGCATCCATCGGTACGGCATACCTTGGATTGGCGGAATAGGTGGAAGGATAACAGGCTAAAGAAAGGAATTGTACCAATTTAGACAGGAGAAAGGGTTTAAGGATACCACTGTCCCGGAAGACTATGTATGAGCCAGTAGCAGCTCGAGGAGCCGGGGTCGCATACCGGTATACCATAACAAAAATGCCGGAAAGGCTCGTATGAGTAATCCCTGACTAAATTCGGACAAGTTTGGACAAAATCGAAAAATTACAAATTGGAGCAATCACATCTTGACCGAGGGCCGTAGGCACGACGATGAGCGTCGATACAGGTGAGAGACGAGAGAGGTGTGGAGCGTGACGTTGTTACGCGAGCCAGATGGCCCGAAGGGCCTTCATGACGAGCCCACCCAAAAACTTTCTATACCCTATGTAATTTTAGCTCGACTGAGGGCCGCAGCGATCGCGAGGCTGCAGGCCAAGCTTTCGTGCAGCACCGAAGGTGCGGAGTTTCACCACCGGCTCCCACCTACGTGAACCCAGGGGCCCTGTGGGCGCATTTTGCAAGACTTGCTCCTCGGCTAGTGAGCACGGCGTCGGCTTTGAGCCGGCTGCTGCCCAACGTGGGCGACCCGAGGGCCTTATGCCGCAGGCTCTTCGCGGGGATTGTGAGGAGTATGGCTCTATTTGGGCGGACCGGCTTTCGTTATAAAACAAGTCCCTACTCCGGAGGCCGCAGCGCGTGATGGCCCTCCGGATTATCCGGGGGTATACCACAGTCTCCCACGCGGTGGCATGCGCCCTTGCCGGTACACCACCCTGGGATCTCGATGCCCAGGTGCTGGCTGAAAGATACCGCATAAGAGCGGGGGCAAGGGCGAGGGGAGAACGCCCGGATCCCGAGAGAGCCCAACGACAAGCGATAGACTGGCTCAAGGAGAGGTGGAAGACGGGACTGGAGGAGTCCCCCTATGATCCCATCATTCGAGGGCTGGTTGAGCAGGGAGTTTGGCCACTTATCGTATAGGTTGACACAGGTGATGTCCGGGCATGGCTGTTTCGGACATTACCTGCATCGAATCGGGAGGGAACCGAGTCCAGCATGCCACCAATGTGGGGACCTGGACGACACGGCCCAGCACACCCTGCAATCGTGCAGCAGGTGGGACGCAGAGCGACGAGACGTGATCGCGGTTATAAGAGTGGCTGACGTCTCGCTGCCTAGAATAGTATCTGCCATGCTGAGTAGCGAGAGGGCATGTAGGGCTCCTCCTTCTGCGAATCAGTAATGCTGCAGAAGGAGGCCGAGGAGCGGGAGCGCGAGGTAGACGTGAACGCGCACCCGCTCCGTCGCAGGCGGAGGGGACGGAGACGGAGGCAATTCGCCATCCATCTGAACCCGTAGTGTAGCCAGTGGGTTGGGGTCCACACTCCATGGCTCCACTCGTTTGGGGGAGGGTCGTAGCGTTTTGCAATACTAATGGCGCGGGGCCCCCGGCTAATAGTTGGGCCGGTCTGCGTAGCACGGAAGGTGCGGAGCGTCACGATTAGCTCTCATCTACGCGAGCCCAAGGGCCCTAAAGGCCTGCAGGGCGAGCGTCAGTCTACACGAGGCCGAAGGCCGAGCTTCAGAAGGTGTGGAGTGTCACGACCGGCTCCCACCTACGCGAGCTCAAATGCCCACAGGGCCTGCAGGGCGAGCCCACCCGGATTTTAGCTCAACTGAGGGCCGCAGGCCCGAAGGCGAGTTACAGCCAACGCGAGGCCGAAGGCCGAGCTTCCGCGTAGTACCAAAGGTGCAACACCGACACGAGCCCGGGGTGAGCCCATCCAGACACTTGCAACCTCCATTCCTTGTCAAGCAAACACACCCACATGCAGACTCCTTCACCTTTTCACCGTCCTTTCACTCTCCCACTGCAAATTTAAAAAACTCGAGCGACTCCTGCCTCTCCAATTATACACGAGTGCGGCTTCCGATGACAAAACATAGCCCACACAAGGCTCACGGGTCGCTTGTGCTCTCGCGCACAATGCGAAAACCAACATTGTTGATTTAGATCCACACTTGTATTTCTAACGGCTAATTTTATAAGTTTGAGTATGTTTATTGTTATGTACACTTTTATTTTGCCTTATAAAAGACAACCTTTTGCTATTAAACAACTTGGAGTCTTTATTTTATATTATTTTCTACAACATGGAAATAATCCGAAAAATCCGGATAATTCGAATTTAAGTAACGGATAATTCATATTATCCGAATTCGAATAATGAACGGATTTTGCAAACCCTACTCGTGCTCAGCTCAGCGTTATCGGACCTATCATATACAACTGTGTGCCTACCGACATAAAAAAATGTGAAAACAACACTACATTTTCCAGGAAACTTAAAGCACTACTTGTTAAACTTGCTTGCTACAGTATACACGAATGTTTGAATGTGGACCGTTGACGCAAACTCGATTCATCTTAATAAAGTTGTTGGAACTCACATCTAAATAAAATAATAACTAATGCTATACTCTTACTATAATACCCAATAATAAATAAATATGTAATTGACTTGTAATTGTAAGAACATTTACCAATAAAGAATATGAATAATGTGAATAATATGAACTAACACCACATAATATATCCTCAGTGCACTTAAGAGGCTGCTAAAAGCTAAATGGCTTCACTTGAACATTATTTTAACAAAAATCATATTGGTGTTATTCAAAAGTACAGATTAATCTTACCAGCCAAAGACTTAATGCAATGTAAACATTTTCAGCGATAATCGCTTCTTGCTTTTGCTTTACAGCATCGAAGTTAATGATCATGCGGAAAAGCAGTTCCCGCTGACCACTTTTATATGGTTTTCCCACAGTTAAACCATTATTTTTTTTAAAACCAACGAACGTAAAGATAAATTGTTTCTTAAGACACATAAACAACTTGACGTCTGTGACTGATACGAAACATTGCCATATTCAGTTTTTATATATTTGACAGTTCATTTGCTTGGAAGAGATAAAATGGTCCGACTCTAACGATGGACTTCGCGGTGTGCTTTTACTACATTAATGGGAACATTTCCGAGCAAGTTGGAGAAAAGCCTTTTTGTTATCCTAAGATAGATATTATAATGGGGGTGTCCAGTTATGCATATACCACCGTCAGAGAATTCCACGAGAAGATCACGTTAGGTTAAATTAACAAAAAATACCAAGGATAAACCCATTTGACTTGGTACGCACGACTTCGCGGTGTGATTTGGACCAATATTCCCTGCATAGATAAGTTCAATGTCTTCACTTGGGTCAAAATACAAGTAAAAATTACGACGTTTAACGTGTCTCACTTAGTATATGAAAGTGTGTTTATCAAATTTCAAGTGAGTTTGATATTGATCGACGCCTGTATAAATAGAGATATGACTGTTTCACATCGACGAAGTCACATCAAGTCAGTTGAATATTGATATGTCTTCAAATTTTGTGTACAAACACGATTTTCGCTTGTCATGTTTCAGGCGTAGTGGAGTTCCTGTCGGCCGGTCGCGTGTCGTCCGAACACCGCGACTTCAAGGCGCTGGGCTACGCGACGTCGCTGCGCCGCATGCCGGGCTCCGAGCACGAGTTCACGCACAATTTCAAACTCGCCTCCGCTTACAGCGAAGATATCATGCCCTATACCAACTACACGTGAGCCCTCTTCATGTTTTGTACTATAGAAATACGTAAACCCGCTACACGAGTATAGACCATGGTATAATAATGTGTTTCGCCTAGTTTACTAATGTATCGGCTAACAATTTTTCCCAAAGTATCGCATAAGTAACTATTTATACATAATAGTCCCGTCCTTTTAGAATTGCACCTTTGATAATTTGAAAGTTTTCGTTTTTCCTTAATGAATAAATTACTTAAATGTCTATTGACAGTTATTTTTAAAAAGTTGGAAATAGTTATGCGTTTGGTTCCTATGGTTTAGGATTTTTTTTTCAAGTTCAGAATTACAACTTTCTTTAACATAGAACTAATAAATTCATTTATTATGCAAATATTAGAAATTGAAGTGATGTGGATCTATTAGAAAAAGCAACGTCATGGCAAAACGGTTATAAATTCTACAAGATAATTTAGAAGTTAGTAAAATTATTATCCGTCACCTTTTAGAGGAGAACAGTATTTTTATAAAATTTTAGAAAATGATTGATGATACCAAAAAAGTTATTTTGTTTTTCCGTAAACCAATCATATAGGTACCATATAGCTACCTATATATAGTTCTAACCTACCCTACGTTAGAACTATGGCTCTGAGCGAAGAAACGAACTGCCACAAAGAAAAGGGGGAACGGAGGGCGAAGCCTCCCGCACACAGATGGGCGCAAGTGGATAAATAACCGGTAAAAACCACGTAAATACCCAATCTACCCGGTATTTACCCGTCTATACCCAAATTGCTGGGTATACACTATTTGTACTTAATAACTAAACATGTCATAGTTGAACTTAATTAAATGGATTTAAATATAAATCAACGTTTACTACATATCAAAATATGGTCAGTATATCATCTAAGAATTCTATAAAAGACGCAATTGACATTATTTTCCGTTATAAAGATGGTAATAATTTTTCGCTCGTTGCTAATATAGGTACCGCATTCCCGAAATACCAGATTTTGCTTACCACATTCTCGTTACAACAGGTTATAAAATTGAAAGCTACTTATGGAACTAAATCGTCTTCAGAATCGTCTATACCGAAAATTTGGTATATTGGTCATGTGATTAATCAAGAATGTGGTATTTTATACAATATTGATACAAAGACTAATATAATAATATGTCAAAGATCTAATCAGTCAGTTATTCGAATAACTGTGTCGAAGATGAGGTATTGATAAGTGTTTGGGGATTGCGAGTTTAAATCTAAGTACAGATTTCGAAAAACTAGACAACTTCGGATAAATTGCAAGTCTGAAATTCAAGTAATTTTAGTCGTCAAAACGTTGAGTTCGGAAGCAGTCTTTCCCGTAGCACCGTAAAAACGGAGCGGCATGACCGCGCTCCTACCGAAGTGAGCCCAGGAGCCTGAAGCGCCCGCAAGGCGAACCCGTTCAGAAACTTACCCATACCTAAGTAATTTTAGCTCGACTGGGGGCTGTAGGCCCTAAGAGGCGGAGCTGCACGATCGATCAGCTCCTGCCTACGCGAACTCAAGCGCCCGAAGAGCCCGGAGGGCGAACCCACCCAGACACTTACAATACAGCGAAGTAATAAATTCAGGTAATGCAAAGCTGAAGGCCGAGTTTCCGAACCGAAGATGCGGAACGTCACGATCGGCTCCCACCTACATAAACCCAAGGGCCTGAGGGTCCGCAGAGCAAGCCGACTCCGAAACTTACCTTACAGGGGAAACTCATTTTAGTTCACCTGAGGGCTGCAGGCCCGAAAATGGGAGCGTCCACCGACGCGAGGCCGGAAGACTAGCTTCCGCGTAGCATGGAAGATGCGGCGCGTCACTATCGGCTCCCAACTATGCGAGACTAAGGATCCGATGGGTCCGGAGGGTGAGCTCACCCAGACACTTACTACTCCTTCAAGCAATGGCGTGCGGTCTATATAGGCACGGAGAAACAGCCACCTATGTGATCATATAAGCTCGGCTGAGGGTCGTGGGCCCGAAGGCGAGCCGAGCGTCGATCTACGCGAGGCCAAAAGGCCAAGCTTCGCGTAGCGGAGAAGGTGGGAACGTCACAAGAACAGGCTGACATTAAGATATACAATTTACTATATACACGTATAGTTTTAATGTACTCTACATAAACAAATAAGAATACCGGTATTCAGTCCCTGATTTTAAGTAGACTACATGCCCTATTGTGACGACATCGCGATTTAATTATTTAGTTATAAAGAGTTTATACCCACCACTTTAGATAGAAACGTGTAAATATCTGGTTGATTGGGTAAACCCGGTATTTACCCGATTTCTATGAACTATTTACTCACCGCCCACATCTACCCTCATGAATAAAATACCTTTCAATTCACTTCTAGTTTAGCCTGGTGAGGTTCGTTAGTTACTTTGCGTCCATCAGAGCAGAAATAGAAGTCCCGCTTCCTCAACTTACTCTGAGCCCTTTCATATTGCAATTTGTGCTTTAGACAGTACTGATTGAATTCATATATAAATTTATGCCATGCTATATTATGGGAAAAACATGTTACACCAAACGATACACTTTAAGAAAATAATAATTTGTCTAACAAATGTTTACCAACAACGAAACGAAACGTTGTGATGCCATCTGATTTCTGATTATTAAGCGAAATGACATTATGGGATAAATAGCTATGTGATAGTTTGTAAAAAATGTTTGCTGATCCATTAGTAAACCTATAAACTAATTATGACCGTCAAATTCCAGTATTTTTACGAGATTTTATTGATATATGAATGTATATGTAAGTTGGGTGATAATGCAATATAATGAATGCATCGAGCTGATCTGATGATGGAGCCAGAAGGAATTAGGAACTTAAAGCAATCCTGCCGACTTTGGGCTCTTTAAAAACGTTTCGTTCCGTAGTTGATGGATAGAAAAGTACAGTGGGCAATAAAAGCTGGTCAAAAAAGAAATATTATCGACAGAAAGTTTTTGTCAGCACAGAGAGCGCGCTAAGGGCACAAACGTCGACTCTGTCTGTATGATGCAAAGTAATTTGACACGTTCAGTTCCGGTAATGCACATATGGGTTAAAAGTATGATGGATACTGCATTTGATTCACGTACCTATTTACTAAATCTTAAAATCTATATAATATAATACAATAACAGTTTCCTTTTCCCACTGAACAACGAAATGATAGTAAACTTTAGACGGGGTAATAAAAATCGATAATCCCGTTTTTGATTACGAACAATTGGTTATGTTTTGTTTACAGATTTGACTTCAAGGGTATAATAGACTACATATTTTATTCGAAGCAGTCGATGACACCACTAGGGCTGCTAGGACCGCTGTCGCAAGATTGGTTCCGCGAGCACAAAGTGGTTGGCTGCCCGCATCCTCATGTACCTTCCGGTGAGCATATTTTTTTTTTCTATTGCCTGATGTCCTATCCTATCTGAGTAAAAAAAATACTTATCGTTTTAAGACAGTAAACAAAAAGTGATTTAGTATACTTAGCTTAAAATAGGAGTATGGGAAAGGTCGACGTCATGAGAATACATAATACTTGTTCCGATACTTTAAGCAATATAGATGGGCTTCGCCCGCGTGGCCTAGTATTTTATTTATTTAGCCGAAAAGTATTCTCGCATAGGAAAATATATTTTGGCATAACATTATTAACTGATTGTGCTGGTAGCCGTTAGTTTTTGTTATGGTCGCAGTTTTAACCTAGCCTAGTTTTCTGATAGCATTACGTTTATGTGAACGTCGCAGTTCTAACGTCACCTAATGATCTGTTCGCACATTGGCTTTCTGCATTCGTCAAAAATAATTATTTATACTAAGCATGCAAGTACGCCAAGTAGGTTTTGGACAATGAATAATGTGCCTAATACAATTATGGTAAACAAAATAATACGTAAATATAATCGGTCTAATAATGGTATGCGAATATAATTTCGGACTTACACATTTTCGGAATTTTTGAAATTAAACCAAATAAGGTGTTTGCTACATTAACATTGCCGTTATGCTAAAAGCGTTTCGGACAATCAAAGTTATGCCAAAAAGAGGGAACCCAGATATAAAATGTCAAGATTTTATGTAGGTATACCTACAGGGTGTCTCACCATGAGGCTTTTAATGCAAGGTTTAATTGTGCTCTCCAAAATGAGCATCTTTAGTTCTGCAACTTCTGAAAAACATTTCCAGTATCCATACACTAAATCGACAGCAAACTGACAGTTTTATCTTAAAGACGTCGATTGTGAAATGAAATTATGTCACGTCTATTTCGTTAGATTGTAAACTAATTTACTCCCAAGTACCACTAAGGTTATGGTATGATTGTTATGAAGGTAATCGTGATGACGGCAAACATTGAACAAGAAGCAAACATTGAATTCAAACTTATTATTAACTTTAATGGGCATTTCTGCAATTCCACATACCATTACGGCAAAATGTGCTTTCGTCTGTCCAGAAAACACTTTTTAGGAAATCTGCATTTTGGCGATGTTGTAGTAAAAACCATTCACAATAAGCTCTACGCATTGGCAAATCCCTCGGAAGTATTATTATTATTATTGTTGATTTGTGGGCCTTCTGTATGCCGCCTCGACCAGATTTGATCTATTGTGGCAGCCCTTTATTAGAGTTCACTACTGAGGCCCGTTTAGTCTAGGAATTCCCAAATTCTTTGGGCAGTGAAATGTTGTCTCTCTTCCGGGGGCACGACATGTTGCCCTAGGTGAATACTTCTTTTCCTCATGAGTGGTCCACAGAAGCAGAGGACGTGCATTGCAGTCTCCTCTGCCTCTTGGCAGAATCTGCATACTGCGTCCTGTTTCATACCCATTTGAAACAGGTGTTTGTTTAGTTTGCAGTGACCTGTCAGGATTCTTGTTATTGCGCAGGTTTTTGGTCTTTTGAGCTGTAGTATCTCTTTCGACAACTTTTGCTTGAATCCCTTAATTAAGGTTTTCGAGTGGTTTTGTCCTTTTACGAGCCTCCATTCCTCGATTGCCTTAGATCTATATAAGTCATTGAGCAGAACGTATGCATTTCGTTTTGTGATCCCACAAAAGGGTTCTGGGCCGACTTGGGGCGTGTCCGCGCCCTTATTGGCGAGTTTGTCTGCTCGTTCGTTTCCGTCAATGTCGGAGTGTCCTGGTACCCATCTAAGTATACTACTAGCCTCGAATTGGTCTCTAGGGATATTAGTGCAAACAGGGCAGCTTGACTGTCCGGAAGTAACGCGTGGACTTTCTCTGGTTTGAAAGCGTGCCGTTTGTTCTTCTTTAAAACTTTATGAACTTGCCGAGTGGTGGACTCCAAAAATTGTAGCTGCGTCCCTTGTACATGAGTGGGGATAGTCAGCAAAATAATCTAAAACTCTGTTTCTGACTCGTAATACCCAGTGTTGGCCGAACGTTAGTGTGATTGAACACTAAACACTAATGATTGAAAAATTTAGTTGTGACTAAAGTATTAATGATTGACGTCGGTTAGTGATTGACGGTTAGTGTGATTGACCCTTGCTCAAATTCAATCATACTAAACGTTAGTGTGATTGACGCTTAGTCTGATTGATTAGTCCACTCGGTTAGTGTTTAGTGTGATTCGTTAGTATTCAGTGTTTACTAATGATTACGGCCAACACTGGTAATACCCTTGTACATAAGTGGGGATAATCAGCAAAATAATCTAAAACTCTGTCTCGGACTCGTAATGGCAAAGGGTTATTGCCCACTGCTTCCATCCGCGTATTACCGGTAATCGATCGATCCTCTCTTATTCGTTGAGCTGCATTTACTATTACACGAGGGTTAAATGTAGATGCCTACAGTTGGGTTACCGTTCTCTGTAAAGTCTGAGAGCTCGGGCTCCATCTCCTTGCGCGTCCCCGTACAACAACACCATATCAGTTAATTCTGCTGCAGTAAATTGATTTATTCGGCATTTTGGGTTAACTGAATAAAAATTTTTTGACAGAAATACGTCTATGAAAAACTTTTGACAACTTTGTACTTTAAAAGGCGGAAAATTAAGATAAACCTCTTTATGGCATATTAGAAAAAAAGTTTGTAAGCGGTATTGCAAATTGTTATTGAACCTACGTACGTACCTTAGTACGGGGGCCTTACCATTACCTTGGTAATGTCACCCTCGTACTTGGAGTATTTAGTAATGGAGTACGCATCGCAACAAATTTCCTACCAAAAAATTCTGCCGGTTTTCGAGGGGGGCGAGGTAGCACAAATATAAATAATCTAAGTACAAATGCATTTTTTCCTCTTGACGCACCCACACTAAAACAATACCACATCACTAAGTTAAATTATCACACTAATACAGAAAAAACTATATGCGGACACAATTTAAAACTATTGATGTAGACGTAATCGAACCGATTAATTGGGCTTTCAAGTGCCTGGAGAATATAGTATCGATATATTTTTCTAGACGTCATAGATAGCGCAACTTGGTACTGCTGGAATGCTTTTACAAATATATCAAAATATCCCACTGGATTACAACGTTAAATAAATTATTACACTATAAATAACGGTACTGCTGCTAATACGAGTATATAAATTTTACATAGAATATCTCAAACTAACTTTATATTATGATGGTTCCTGGAAAAGAAGAGACAACAGATTTTACCTATTCACATGTACATGTAATATTGTCTTTAGTTATCGCGATGCTTAGTTACTCATAAAATATTTGAAAAAGGTAACATTTTATCCTCAGTCACTCGTTGACCACGAACGCTGTAAAACGTTTATAAATTATATGTTTATATAGGGATTCGTAATAGGAATAAATAACTCAAATAATATTTCAATTCACATCGATATTGTATCGTAAAGAAAAACATTCACACTACTATATTAGTTTAGCGCACACTGCAGTATGTAAACAGGAGAAATAAATATTCAACCTTAACCAGTTAGAAATAAGATTAATTATTAGACAAAGGTAGATTCCGCTGCATACTTAATTCGCTAAAACTGATACTTGCTTGTAATTTCATACCAATTTTAAAGGCCATGCAAAATTTTCAGTGACCTGCAAATAGTCCATTTACTTATTTTTTTGAAAATATCTTTAATGTACAATCTCCAGCATTAATATCTGCCGCAACAAAGCGCGCATAAATATCTGACACGACTCTATTTCTAGGGCCGTTTGGACGTGTCAGATATTTTCACCCGCTTTGTTATGGCAGATATTGATGGTTGTGACTGTACAGACATCTATAGGCAATTTATCCTTACTGGTTCTAAATAGTAAACAACATTTTAACCTAAAAGTATGCATTTTATCCCAATACCAGCTGTTCTCTCGCAAGGATACCTACTCACCCGGCAAGCCCTTGTTTCCCGGCGTCTGCAGTAATGTACTATTTCTCAAACATGCAATGAAATGTCGTCATTACGTGCGTTATAACAGGCTTCAAAATATCACGTTTCGGGTGGAACGACTCGAAAGAACTGTAAAGGAATTTCATACAAAATTGAAAGCCTAGGCTAGGAAGTAATATTTTTTAAATTTTTATTTAAACATGGCGTCAGTGTTCATGAACAGGCTAAACAGTATATTCTTTAAAAAAAAACAGGGCTAAACAGCTGTTTTTTTTTTCCAGTGGCTGAATGGTTGTCGGACCATAAATATGCCTATTACACACGAACTGATATTAAGAACACAAATCTGTATGATTCATTATTTTGATGAATAAATTTAAAATATTGTCGATGTATAAGTAAGTCACACAGACCATTTTAAATATTGTCTAAAATTTAAAATGCTCTGCAATTATTTTATTTATTATACAAATTACGATTCTTATTATAAAAGTTGTGTATAACGGCCCTAAGGGTCTACTCGAATACTCCACACGCGAAATACAGACGACTTCAGTAAAAAAAAAAAAAACATGGAGGGATTGAAGGAAAAATTTCAAAAACTTTTATCGTGTAGTTTTTTGAGTGGTGTATTTTTTAATTTCATTGCATATGTTTGAGAAAAGCACTATACATGCTCCTGGCCGTGAAGAGTGCTTGCCGGCTTCGTATCACTATCCGTCACTATCCGTCTATACCTACTCACCCGGCAAGCCCTTCTTTCCCGGCGTCTGCAGTAATGTACTATTTTTGAAAACAACTCGAGCTCCGAAGCTAAGTTTTTTCGACTCACTAGAATGTCGAATGTTTCAGATCACTTCCCACTACTGGTGGAGCTAGAAATGTGCCCCGCGAGTGGCAGCTCGAACGGGCTGATCGGGCGCAGGTAGCAGTCGCCGTTGCGCGCGCGCCGCCGCCCGCGCTCGCCGCGCTCGCCGCGCCGCCGCCGCAGCCGCAGCCGCGCGCCGCCGCCGCCGCCGCCGCCGCCCGCACCCGCCCAGCACACGCCGTGATCACTCTATACTTACTTACCTTTATTATTTTGTCGACTCTTTTCCGACCTCCGAAAGCGCCTTCTTTCGCCCGGGACCACGTGGCGGACCGTGACGCAGTCGTGTGCAAATCTTATCTATGCGGATCCCTATCCGGTCTAACGAGAATCGGGTATATTCGGAATCGATATAGTTTTGGATTTCCCCGCGTCGCATCGTGGCACGGTTTACGTGCCGCTACGATACGATGTAGTATTATCGTATATTTGTCTCGGCTCGGAAGCGACCTTTTCCCATCCCAGACAACATTTTACTGAGTTGGATCTAAATCATGGAACTTAGAAAATGAGTGCAATTTCCCCGTTACGGGGAACGACGAATTGAACATGGCTGGGTCAGGATAATGTTGCCATTGATTTACGAATACCATAAAATAATGAAGAAGAAATAAATTGCTACCTGACCCAATTGTTACCTATGCCATTTTCCTCGTCTATGTATTTAAAAAATACGCTGTATGAAATCTATCCTACTCTTTGAAAGAAAATAAGTAAGTAAACTTATGTACACATAGCGCCGACAACTTCTGACGTAGACATGTTCAATTACGTAACCTAAAGGTGCGTCCACACTTATATCATTTGCTCGTATCCGATCACCGTGCCGTGGCATGACTGCGTATCGCGCCGTACTCGTCCGATATAACTGTGTGATACGCGTAGCAAAATGGATTTCGAGCGATCCGATCGGCGCAACGTCCAAACGCGTGATCGTGACACGCGATCATGCCACGCGACGATGATCTGATACGGGCAAATGATACAAATGTGGACGCACCTTAACTTTCGCGGAAAGATCACCTTATTTTATTGTATAGTCAGTTACAAAAAAATATACACGATTAGTCCATTCAATAATATCTTCGCTAGACTCTAATTACGCGTTAATAGACTTGAGAGAAGATATTTTTGAACGGACTAATCATGGATATGGTTTTACAGCTGACTGTTAATATGGTCTAGGTGTCTCTAACCGTTTTATTTACAAAAAATGCGGGTTCAAGAGAACACTGCTTATCGAGTTTAGAAACGTGTTCACAAAGTAGGAGAAATCAGTTTGATACTTATTAAATCTACGATGACTACTCAGCGGTCAGACGTTTTATAGTTTAAATTTTTCGCAGTTGTGAGATTTTATCTAGATAAGTATGTTTCGATCGCGTATTTTGAATATTTGCAAGTTTACATTTTGTTGTCGTACGGTTACTTGGATATTTTACGAATTTGTGGACGTTCCTGAATTTATAGTCTCAAACTGTAATTTCCGTTTTATAAATAGGTGTGAGGCACGGGTTTTAGTGAATTCTGCCAGACATGTTCGACAGACGATCATTATTAGTTAATGGGTTACCTGCTACGATTATTTCATATATTGTAGCTCTTCAGTTAATTGTGAACAACTGAGCTTGTTACATTGTATCATGCTGCTCTAAGCATTTTATAATAAACGCGCATTTCGTTAAGCAATAATGAGTCTGCGAATATGCTGTTCACTGCGTTTCCTCACCGTCGAATAACGATAAATTTAGCATAACCGTAGATTTTGTAGCTGGGCTCATTTTATTTGTTTATAGGAGTAGAATCAGGTGTTTGTACAGGTTGATATGGTAGTTGGCCTATAGAACGTTGCGCCAGTGGGGAGCGGGACAGCGAGCCGCGTGTGCAATCTATTTTAGTATGTACGTGTTTCAGAATGTACCGAGAGTACTACACCGCAGTCGTACGCGAATATTATCATTTTAATACGTGGAGTTTGTCTTTGTAGATTGATCTACAAATCATATTTAAGTAGTAATAATTTTGACGATTATATTACAAACGTATTCAATGAAATAAATCAGACCTACGCTTACTGTGTCAATGAATATTTATGATGAAATAATGTAAATGGGTACATGTAAAATATTTTTTCAATAGTTGTAGTCTGTGGCAGATAAGCTTAGTTTTTTCGATGTTACATATTATACAGTTGAGGAATGTCTCGAGAAATATATACATTTTCAAATTAGGTTACAATATTATAATAAAGTGTAATGTTTATAATTTGAATTATTTTGACGTTGCCGTGACGGGCGTGTGTCGCGAGGGTCAAACGTCCATTTACCATTGTTAGTTATAATACTTATGATTCCTCCACTGTATATTATTTACATATTTGTATCTGTATTCAGGGCATGCATGGCAATGATTGTATTTATGCAGTTGGTAGCAAATCGAGAGGGAGCCTGGAACCATCGACTCTCTTTCGACTTGCTTTCTGTTAGTGTGAGGATCAGTGGGATATCTGTGTGTAAGAAGACTTACGCAGACGCCGGTTTCCAGTGATATCGTGACAATCTAGCTTCAAAACTCTAATGAAGACGTTTGTGCACAGTATTGCGAGTGATTTTCCTGTATCAATGTCTCGAATAAACAATAAACAAAGTCGTTAGTAGTAATGTAATGTATCACATCGTCGGCTCGGGGTCTGTTTGAGGGAGTCAATGTGGAATCTATTATAAACGGCTCCATGGTTATTTGTTTCTAGTTAGATGTCAATGCCCAAACTGAGTTCTATTATACAACATATACCTTCTGAAAATCAAAAAAGTCGTGAGTGATCATCTTTGTAATTAATATATTAAAGTGAACATATTACTTCCTACAGTTGACACAATTAATAATCACTAGAAATACATTTGATTGTTAAAAAAGCTGCAGCGCTAGTACTTACAGATACAGCTGTCTCACTGATGGGTCAGTGGACAAAATGCTTAAGAGTTAGTAACATGTCGACGCGGCGTAGTGGATACCGTCGGATATTCGCGTTGACGTGAGTTGGCGTCTAAGAACAAAGCGGCGGGCGATCATTAGGTTAATGTCGCATTGTGTGTACCAACAAACTTCTCAGCGAGACTATTTTTAGTATATTTTAAGCCCGTTCTACCCCTTTGGTATTTTATAAATCTATGTAAGTGGTGAGCAGATTAATGTTAAGTGCGTCTTGTACAAGGTCTCTTCTACAGTGTCTTTTGTCTCTCGACATGCCCCCGTAGTTTTAAGTATACCCATCTTTGTCCATATTTTTATCGTGATTCGAAGTTTTATATTAAGTTAAGGTTATTTTACTTTGGAATAATTGAAGTGTATAACACTTAGCACTTTGTAGTTAGGTACTTTTATATTGACTTTTAAAAATAATTAAACTGACTTACTGAATCAAATTACTGTTGTATTTTCCTATTACGTTTTATCGTGACTTAGGTAAACTAGAGAAAAAAGTATTAGTCTATCAATTGTTTGAAATTATAAACAATTTTTTTTGGTCGTAATTGAAATTTAATGTAATTAAAAGTCTTGTGATTGTTACTCGGAAATATCATGTAAACAAATTAGGTCACAGGCCGCTTTATGCTATTCTATTCTAAACGGCTACTCTTCAACATCCCTCTTTTTTTCGTTCCTCGTAATTTACCAGAACCGAAGTTGCAAATGTTAAGTAGGTTGTAGTTTTTCCGTCGTCTATTACTTGGGGCGTGTCGCGAGGCAATGTGCCTTTCGTTTAATAGCGGTTAACATACTGGCGTAGTACAAATTATTGTATGAATGTTTTTTACTATTAGTGACTTTGTCTTTTCGTTAAGACCTAAGGCTTCAATGCCCTTTTTGATTCGCCTTTGGCTCATGAGAAAAATTTGCTCGATGCCTGTTTGTACAGAGTAGTTGCTATCTAAAACAAAACTTGTTTAAGCATCCTATGCAATTCACCCCACTGTTGCTACATTTAGTTCCAAACTATTATGATTAACAGAATTTGATTCAAATAATATTCCGTGCCTACATATAGACAACATAATCTATGTAGTTGACTAAATCCAATACCAAACCTAAAGGTGATCTCATTCTCATTATGCAAACTATTTCTCTTAATATATATATATCATTCGTCAATCATCGTTGATCGTCAGACTAATTATTATGTCGAGGTAGCTAAACAATAATAGAAAATAGGATTCGGTTACTGTCGGATAATATCCGATATTTCCGTCTAATAGAATTAACGCGATAAATGACAATCTTGGAAATACATAGCTGCTCTATGTATTTCCATGGCAAAACGCTCCGTTAGTATGAGTATTGTAAGAAAATACAAACGTGACGTCACAGTCAATCTGCTTCCCCTTTTCAGTCTTTGGCAGACTAAAAAAAAACACTAAAATGAAATAATAAGTGACCGTTTATCTTAATATCTGTATTTTCAATATTTTATGTAGTGTTATGTGTAAAATAATGTATTTTTACTACTGTCAAATACCCTATTATCAGTACCTGACAATAGGTAGTATCTAATAATATTCGACATGAAGTGCTGTGAAAATAACGTCGACAATCTGAAAATTATTGTAATTTAATTAAATAACGATTATTTTGCATTGATGTTTAACTTTGGCTTGTAAAAAGAGCAGAACATTGCTATTATATTCATGTGCTTCCGGCAATAACCGAAACCTACTTACAGTCTACATCCTACTCCAAATGCTTACAGACTTTTAATTCTACTGGTCAATGTATGTCAATGGTCATTACACATACCAAGGTTAAGAGATAGTTTCGCTGTATAGACATGACTGTTAAATGCCACGAGACAAGATAACGAATTAAACACCCTTACTAAGATTATTCAGTTCGGTTTTTAATTTTAATGGGTATGCATTAAAATTAAAAACTAAGTAGCCATTAAAATTAAAAAGAGTCCCAACGTCAAGGTTTTAAGTCAATGTACAGTTTTATAATAAAAATATTAAAACAATGAGTTCATCAACACCGATTCATGTCGCCTGTCCAAGATGGACGATTACGACCAAATGCAGTGTATCTTATCTGCCACTAAAGAGCGAGTTGCATCGACATGTGACGGACCAATTAACGTTAAAAATGGCACTGACAGCTGTCATCTTGGAGAAACGTCAGATTTATGTCCCATGCTAAGGATTTTAAGGTGCGAAATTTACGATTACAGACGGTTTGAAAAAACTGGCAATAGCGTAGTTCAGGAGAGGTCTCGATGCATGCATGAACCGAGAACAATGTTATGAATCCTTTAAACTTAGTTTCGATTCTTTATCTAGTCTCGTAAGGCTTTAATAAATATAGAATAAAATACGCAATTATTAGGAAAATTAACGACATATAGAATGGGCGCGACGGGCTCTAATGTACAGTCAGCCAAAGAGGGTTGAGCACTCTTGCATTGTATGGTAAAGGTCACCGTTCTCTACAGCTGACCGACTCGTTGCCCGGACCTAGTCTTGCGAACTCATTGTGAAGCGTTATTTCGGTATTCGGAACGGTGATAAACTACTTGTCAGTAAAGTAAAAAACAAAATTTGGACCACTGTATAGTAATTACGCTTATATTTTTCACTCCATCGGAAATATGTATATGGTAATAATCATTGATTTTTATTATTTTTATTTTACTTGTGCATACTGTGTATGAAACTATAGGTGCTGTATAATTTGTAATTTTACTAAACATGATTGTGATAGGGAACGTCTCTCTTGTACAATCAGCGGCAAATGTTTCTTGATGGAAGGGGCCCGAACTTACTCAGTTACACGTGTATATCGTCAAGAGAACGAAGATATTTTTGTGGGCATCGTCCTTCTGGATATATGATAAAAATGCCAAATCATGATAGGGTATATATTGAATATTTTAGGATAAATGGGGTGAAATGAAGTTTTGTATGAATCAAATGTTTACTAATGAAGGGGTATAATTTTTCTAAGTACCTGCAGGTAGATTTTAAAATCATATCAAAATATCATTCTAGTTCCCTTGTAAATTATATACTAGTAGGGGTTTAAGCCTAAGTCTGGTGTTGAAATTCTTCTGCTATGCGTACCGGGGAGCACAAACTAGTTGATACAACTGAAGGGTTTCAACCGCCGTACTATTTGCCCTCGATATCTGCGCTTTTTTGTGATTCAATTATCATAAAACTACACTAATAAGGTATATATAGTGAGTGTTTTTGCATTAATCAATATATTCATTTCTGTCCACAAAAGCATAATAACTAGATGATAGCCTGAACAACGATAGCAGTAGTAAATGAGCCACAAATAAATTCTTGTATGAACGTAGCATTAATAAATACGCCCGACCTGCCTATGGTACGACTACGATTTTCATTTCAAATGTTCATTATCAAAGAGTGTAAAATCATAACAAAATGCGACTGTCAAAGGGAGTCGATTTTTTTATTGTTTTGTCCGACTATCGATACTTTATGATAAATCTTTTTAAATATTACTGACGATCGAATATAAACTTTTCGACTAAAGCGTGACATGATAATATTGCTTCCTAATAGAAATAAATCGTATGACTGTTTTCGTGAAATTTCTTTCATTTTTGCAACTTTACGTGTGGGGCAAAACGGTCAATCCAAATAGACCCAAAGCGAAAAAGATTCGACATACGATTATTCTTCGATCCTTATAATGGCAGATCTTTTTTTACAATACGTGTACACGCACAGTCTATTTAAAACAATTTAAAAATGTTTTTTTCGGTTGAACGTGAATAAGAGGTGTTTTAGCTAATAAATAAAGTTTAAAAAAATATTCAATCCCTAGTGACAGCTGAATGTTGTTATGACTTTTTCCGCTCCTTGTTCATTTTGAATCCGGCGACTCTTTCTCGTGGGCAGCCGAATTGTAGGAGGTGCCGACGAGAGAGAAAGCAGAATGTGTGCGATTATTGTAGCCTTACTAGCCGCGATTTGATACCAAATTTTGTTCTAAGTTATACTTTCGTATTATTTGCGTTGGTGTTATAATATATAAGAGCCCAGAGCGACATATGGGATGTAATTAGAAACTTATGATTGACCCCTCCCTTTTCAAAATTGACAGCTTTTATTCCCTGGTCAGGCAAAAACGTTTAAAAATCTTTGATGTCCAAATTATTTTCCTTATACCTGCGTTAAGCAACCACGCATGCGGAAGTATAGCTTACAGATGATGAGAGCTTTATCGTAACAACTTTATGTTATTTGTAGTTGAACATATATGATCTCTTTATTTTAATAGAATTTTGATGGACATTTTACTTATTAGTTTTAGCAGAGTGTAGTTAAAATATAGACTTTTATAAAGATAGCAAATTTCTTTGGTTAGATGTCTGATAAACCAATACCAACCGGAATTGTGGGCCAGTGTTCGATTCTCGAAACTTTGTTATTCGCCGTCGGTCGCTGCTCCCCAGCTCGCTATCATTTGTTAAAATTTCACATTTCGTTTAGTCATTGACATTACAGCTGTAAATATTAGTAAAAATAATGTCCGCATTTTTTATTTGTAAATATCAACATATATATATACTGCATCATGTATCTTATTATTTATTTCTGGCAGCCGGATGGGAAGTTGTCGATGCGACCGTTTGTATTATTGTGGAAAACGCGAATTTACCTAAAGAAGCCTTCATGTTGTGTGTACATTCAATTTGTTTGTAAATATGTAGTTTCGATAACGATAAATGCTAAACAACGAGCGAGCCGTCGCGTATGTCAGCCGTATGGACTTCTGCATACGCCGGGACCGAACTGGCCGCCACCGCGTTCCGCTGCAGTCGTCAGTCCATCCACGCATTCACCCAAGTTTTATCTAGACAGACATTCCATGAGGCCCTATCAAATTAGCTCAAGACTAAAGACTGTTCGAGACTCTTTAAAAATATCATGATAATGAAAAATATTTTCTGAAACACCTTGACTACTTTATTTACTGTGTTATGGGTGATTTAATGATAAGATCGAACAGTGTAACTCACTAGAATCTAAGAAGAAATGCTTTACGACACTGTGATAGACAATACTGCTCTACCCGAGAGACACTAGAGGCATTTATGAGGATATAATTATTCTTATGAAATGGAAATGTTAGAATTGTATGTACTCTCAGTATTAGACAGGTTCTGCTTGATTTCGTGACCTATTATGACGTTTGATTTTTAAAAGACCTACGAGTAATCTCCGGCCGAAATATTGTTTATAGGTAGACCGTTTAACTAGAGCGTGATCGCTTTAAACGTTCACATGTGGTAGGACGCACGCCGCCCGCCCTTCAAACATCCCGTTCCCGCCGTTGACCTACCCCCGCCCCCGGCGCCCCCCGCGTCTCCATGACCGTTGCCGAGGACTCCGTTAAACGGTCGATCTATAATTCTGCTGCTTACAGACTAAATAGGCTACAATTTGTGCAACTGTCAATATTAAAATCAAGTCGTACCTGTTCCTGTGGATGTGTGTAAAAATGTACAAAGCGTATGTGCAGAAGTTCTGTCGCGGCTCAGGCACGGGCGGCCGGTCGGCGCCCGCGCGCACCGCGTCTCGCTGTGCTGTTTGTTGACACATTATGTATATTTGAATGAATCAAATTATAAGAGAATATGAATTTTACACATGTTTTTTTTTATTTCTAATGTCCTCTTCACCATTTCCACGTCTGCCTCGCATATCAATTAAATAAATAAATATTAGGGACAATCTTACACAAAACGACCTAGTTCCGAACTAAGCAAAGCTTGTGTATGATTAAATGTATGATTTGTGGTCGTATCTCATCGTAAACGTAAAATTAAATGACATATGTATTTATTACAGTTCCGTAACAAAGAGTAATAAGTTTCTGTCAAAAAAAATTTTTTTTGACAAGCTTAATTGCCTGTACTGACTATACTTTTCTTTGAACATCCATCAACCACTCACCGAGACGATTCTAAAGAGGCCAAACTCGGTTGGATTGGATTATTTTATTACAGAGTTCCTATGACCACCTTCCTGCTCCATCATCAGATCAGCTCGATTGTATCATACTATTTATTGCATTGTCGCCCAACTTACATAAGTATGCTAAATTTTAGCTCAATCGGAAACCGGGAAGTACGTCAAATTTTACTTGCAAGATTTCACACGAACAAACATACATTGCAAATTAAATAAAAGCTTATAAAAAAGAGCCCTTATGAGGTGCGACTGTTTGTCACAGACCAGAGGGGCTACTCTGATATTCGATATTCGAAGTTCTCATCGCGCCATCTCGCTTACTCAAATGCAGTTTAACATGAGAGCAAGGGGGATGGTGCGATACGAACTTCGAATATCGAATTTCAGAGTAGCCCCTCAGGGGGGTTGTTGCCTAACGAAATTTTGACACTTTGTATCCGAATCAACTGTCATGGCCCATACAAAATTATGCAATCAAACGCGTTAGGCAATAGGGGGGCGCATCTACTTAGGCTATTTGGAATAATTGTAAACATGTCTAACCCAAGCATATTGCAATTGAAGTTTTTATTTTTTATGAAAAATTATTAACATGAGGGGCCAAAACTTTTACAATGGTCAAATTTCGATTTATTGAGGATAGTGCGGAAAAAGAATCCCCAAAGTGCGAGTGGGACTCTTTACCAACAGTCTTTAATTTTTAACTTTATTTTATTATTTGCTGTTATAGCTACTACTATTTTCCAACAAAAACGAAATTCGAGTGTATACACAGAGAGCCATGCTCGGCATCACGCTTCAAGACCGAGTGAGGAATGACGAGATCTGACGTTGCACCAAGGTGCAAGACATTGGATACGTCATCACCAAACTGAAAGGAGCTGGGAGGAACACGTAGCTAGGCAGACTGATGGTAGGTGGGCAATAATGTTAACGGAATGGTGGCCGCTTTCAGACGAGAGAAGTGCCTGGCGTCCGTTGGGTGCACGACATTCGTATGATTGCGGGTCACTCCCGGATGAGATGGGCTCAGGACCGGGATTGGTGGCGTGCACGAAGAGAGGCCTATGCTCAGCAGTGGGCGATTAAGGGCTGATATGATGATGATGATACCTGTTACGGTTTCAAAGACAAAAAATGCCTAAAAACAAGTTTTCCTTTACGGGTTTTCCCCCTTTGCTTTTTAATTTACTTTAAATTTTATTATTTATTGTTATAGCAGTCATAGTAATGGGCAAATAGTCGAGCTCTTAATCGACTTTTCTCATCGTGAGAACTTAAGTACACGCTGGGCCACAGCTCTTGCTGGTAATTCTGAGGGAAAAGTGTTGGATCCTTCCCGCGCGCCGAATTATACGGCAGAGCTTTCACAAATGCAATTGCTTTCGCGCCAAGCCCGTTGGTACTTTTCCTGCAATGGCCGATCTTCCAGTGTCGTGTACCTGAGAGCTTGATCGGCCCCCGTATTACCTAAGGCGTTTGACGCTCGCTATCAGAATCAAATGTTATGATTTTGTATGGGCTATGACAGTTGATTCGGATACGAAGTGTCAAAATTTCGTTAGGCAATAACCCCGCAAGGTCATTGCAAAACGACTGCAACTCGGAAATATAACGGGTAATAAATACAGTATTCGAAATTATATTTCTGTACAATATATCTATCAAACATTTTCGTCGTAAGACGGATTACAATTGTTATTGATCCACTTCGTGACCGTTTTTGATTTCATCGTACTTATATAATGACACATAGTTTTACTAATTTTACGAATTTTGATTAAAATAAGTCACATAATAATTGCAATATCCTCTCAAAATAACAATAATCATACACATTGACAACTATTGTAACTTGTTCTTTTTCCGTATTTGTTTTTGTGATGAACTGTCCGAGCTCTGGTCGTGTTGAGTAAAACAAACAAAGCCTTTGCACACGGTCGTAGATTTTCCCGGTACGTTCTACATTATTATGGTCTGTACATGATTAGAGCTAGAGGCATGTCTGTAACAGGCATATGGACAAACAAGGCTTAGTTAGCACTTAATAGGGTTCCGTTGGTATCCTTTAGGTGCGGAACGTGATAGGAACGTAATTTTTCGGGGGCTGAGGACATGAATAGCTGTAAACCAAAGGCGATCTAAAGGTGGTTGGAACTCTAGAAGCCTTTGCCAAAAAAAGTGTAGACATGTAACTAAACATCTATATTTACACACTAACATTGAATAAATACTTTGGAATTAAATATATTTAAAGACTACATCCTTGAAGCTGTCCACTGTCTGTAGTTCCAAGGTGACGGGGCATTGGAGCCAGTTGGCCAGGAGCTCTTCTGTGTAGCCCAAAAGGAAGTACATCTTGGTGGGAGACACGGCTCGTCGAATGATGGCTGCTACTCTGATGTGGTTGAACTGGCGTTTTACAATGACCTGCAATGATATCAAAGGAATAAATAATTGATCAAAGAATAGATAACATTCAGCGAGGTAAGTCTTACATAACCCACAAAGTGGATTTTATAGGCGCAATAACAATCAGGGGGCACGGCAGTGCCCCCGCCAAGTCGAGCGCGAAGCAAACACTGCCGTACCATCCTTTACTGGAACCATTTCGCCGCATTTTCAGGCCCCTATTTGAGAACCTCTGGATAAGACCAGAACGCAGAAATTTTCGTCACCCAGTAAGCTATAATCACATACTTAAAATCCAAAATTTCAAGTCTGTAGGTAATTTAGTTCCGAAGTTAAGCGAAAGCAAAGTTTCGCATTAATGACACTCACTCACTCACTCATTATCATCAGAATAGAACTAGTACTTACCATAAACTCAGAGAGCTGATATTTGGTACAGAGTTAGGGTTTATTGGCCACATAAAGGGAAAACTATAAAACTAGGATAATCTGGAGTACCTGGTGACCCTGAATAGAAAACACAAGAGCCCAACCAAACTATAAGAGATCGACATACCGCCTTTACAAAATATATTCAGCTTGGTGGGCGCTTCATGTGATGTCCAAAATCGAAGCGTGGTGGGCGCTTCATGTGATGTCCAAAATCGAAGCGTTATGCTCACGTTTCTACCAAAAAGAAGTGAAATCCCACCAAAAACATTCTGTAAAAAACTAGCCTAGTCTCGATGGAGCTGCTTGTTTATCTCTAAAGAGTAATGAAATCTAGACAAAGTCGTGCCAAGTCTAAGGTTCTTTACTGCGATTTTTTTATTATTATAGTTAATGTTGTGTGACTTGGCCGTTGAAGGGTACACAAGGGTACAAAACCAGGTGATCCATGACACCGTCCGACGTCCGACCATCAACGAATGGTGCAATGGTTAATTAAAAAGTTAAAAAAATATGATAAAAAATGCAAAGATACGAGTAAAGCTTAATTCTAATTTTTCAGCGAAAATTGTTATCAACCTGATCAGATGTACCGTTTTTGAGTTATAGCCGCAAAACGGCGCTTCTCAACAAAAGGACATAAGTGCCGTGGAGATACGCTATTTTGCTGGTGCACTTTTTCATATCGCATTTTTTTCATCTGTAGTGTGCATTTTTTCGTATGAACGGCTGCGGAACCCTACACTGAGCATGGTCCGCATAACCCTTGGCGGTTTTTTTTTAGCAAGTATCCATGTGGTCGTAATCTCACGAATACAGATTTATATTATTCCGTTTACACCATCAGAATTACTCCACTTTTTTATCGTGCGTTTAAACCGCTGATGAAAGCCCATTAGAAGCTATTTAAGTCCGTTATAGTCGAGGGTAAAACGCCGCATTCATGACAGAGAAGCGTGGTGGCACTCTTCTTCAAAAAGGGTAATAAGACTTGAAGAATTACAGACCTATCTTACTTTTTGCTATGTCTATCAGCTGTTCTCGAGAATCGTCATAAACCGTCTTGCACGCAGGTTTGACGACTTCCTGCCTCCCGAACAAGCCGGTCACGGCAAAGTCTTCGTTACCATAGACCACATACATACGCTACGACAGGTTATACAGAAAACTGAAGAGTTTTACCAGCAACGATGCTTTACGTTTGTGGACTATGAGAAGGCTATCGATTCGATCGAGACATTGGCGGTGCTACAGTCTCTACAGTGGTACCTAATTTACTATCGGTAAATCCAAGAGCGCCACTTTGTTGTCAGTTCGGCTCCAAGACCACACCTTCCGTTTATCGAAACGGTTTCATAACAAATGTTACCATACATGTTAAACCGAGTTTCACTTCGCCGACCCACGACCTCACCACTTAACATCTCCCCACTCCCATATCGTGCTCACTGCTCTAAGTTGGAGACTCTACGTTCGAAGTTGTAGATGACTATACATATGTACACCTATGTATACTTGGGACAAACAGTCCAGTTGGGTAGATCCAACTTCGAGAAAGAGTTCGCTCGTCGAATCTATCTCAGATGCATTCGGAAAGTTACATAATATCTCCAGGTCCCAACTATCGCAGTATCTTAAGACGAAGGCGACCGCGTACAGGACGACGCAGCGTGGGAAAATAGTTAACCGTTTCGGTTATATTTTCATTTTTTCAGCATTTTATAATAATTTATGGATAAAAGTGTATTGGCCGGGTGCACGATGTCAGCGCCGCCTAGCGTTCGTAACTTTGCGGGCTCTGACAAGTGTTAAATAATGGACGCAACAAAATAAAGCCAAATAATTGAAAATATTGATTGTAGAGCACCTAACAAGTGCAAAATCTGTGTGTTTTTAATGTGAAACACATTAGGTTTTTAGCTTTATTGAAGAAAGTAACTATTATATGTGTGTTTAGTATTATTATGTCAATTTACTTATGTGTTGTTTCCTTACTAATTAAAGGATAAAAATAATGTTTTATTATGTTGGTTGCCAGATAATTGAAAAATGATTACTATTATCAAAAGCGGTTTCCAAAGCTTCGGTCACAACATAAGGTTTCAGCCTCAAACCGAGAGTAAAGCGAAGCTGTTAGTTAGATCTCTCAGTACTAAAACAATAAATATTTACAAATTATAAGTAATTCTACATTTATATTTTCAAAACATTATAATACAATACAAAAATTCTTTATTGCACACACACTAACAACAGAAACAATACAATAGAGCCTTACCATAAAATATGGTAGACAATAGGCGGTCTTATCGCTAAAGAGCGATCTCTTCCAGACAACCTATAATTATTCTATCATAATATTATTATTGCACTAAATAGATAAAAATATTTAACCAAGGTTTCATTTTAATACACTTACTTTATTCTTCTAACGGCAACTATCCATTTCATTCTCTGGTCTTGTTTTCAAATCGGTGTAGGAAAGCGATAAAATTTGCAATTGCTGTTTCGTCCTGTATTATTGTGGTTTACCACACAACAGCTATCGTGACCCCATCTTATTTTATAGCAGAAAACGCAAAAACAGTAACTGAAAACTATGATGTTTGACGGAAACAGAGTGGGGAAAGTTACCCCTTTTGGCCACATCAAGCGCTGCAATCGTTTTCTCTTTCTGTACATGACCTCTGCACCCGGCCAATATGTTTTATATCCAAACTAGATTATACTTGGGACCAATTTACACGAACATATACTATGTTGCATGTATACATAACTTTTTTTTACTGATCTGAAGTGGGCAACTCAGCAAGCATACTGGTTGTTATCTAAACCATAGATTAAACAGTAGATGCTATTCATTGAAATAAAACAATTTAACGGATTATATCGCGTATATTATCTCATTTTAGTTCCCGACGTTTCGGAAGCTTTCCAGCTTTCCATGGTCACGGGAGGACTGAGAAAAGATGTTTTTCCTCTGTCAAAGTTACAATTTACGAAACGAAGTTACGAAACGTCGGGAACTAAAATGAGATAATATACGCGATATAATCCGTTAAATTGTTTTATTTCAATGAGTAATAATCGCGGAAACAGAAGAAAATATTAAGTAGATGCTATTGTTTATATTGACAGTTGGTGGCGTGGCATGCAGTGTTTTTGGCCAAGGTAGGCAGTGTCTCTGTGGCTATATGAAGTCAATATCTAACTTTACAGTCATACTAAGTACTGTCCTATATTGATCAAGCATAAATTAAATAATGATGTCTTCCAAAAGTAACAAAAAAGTGATAGCATGCCTACCTCACTGCACACAAGACCATGCCAGGTACCAGTCATGAACCTGCGGATGAATTCATCCTCAACTGCTGTCTCCGACTTACGTAGGCCATCTTTAAGGCTGGCTAAAACAAACAATTTCCATTCCATTGGTAAAATGTGATAATGGATACACAAAAATATTGCTAAATTTGCTTTGTAAGATTTAGATTTTTTTAAAACCACATACCTATATTAATTATTGAAAGTATACCTATAATAAATTATGTTGATAATTTTGCTGCCAAGAAATCAATAGCGAAAATAGGAAATTTGGCACTGCAATTGATAATATATTAAATATAAAGTCAACATACACGTATTCCATGAGTTCCAAGATTTGCGGTGAGCGATGTAGTGTGGTGGGTTAGCCATTTCATAAGTCAGGGGCCTGTCTCGTTTCTTTGTTATCCTGTACTTGCCCGAGACCACGCGACACAGTGCAGCAGACGTGTGCAGTTGTGAATCTAACACTTGCCCCAACAAACACAGCTTTGGCTAAAAAAAATACAAAAAGATGTTGACTTGAAAACACTAAAAAGTTTGATAATCCAACTTTACATTGAATAACATATACCTGTAACGTCTTAATAATTGCCGTGTTCATAATTATACGTTTCTATTATCCGCTATGTTAGTATTTTTTTTTTATTTAAACGTTTTAAAATAGGACCAGTGAGGTTATAAATGGGTTTAGTTGCTAGTTTCGTTTCGTTCGAATCGAAAAAATCGAAATGTCAATTTGACGTTTGACGTTTCATTTGAGAATTGAGAAGTGTATTTCTCCAGATATTAAACGCTCATATATTGAGACTCCTAAATAGCTCATTCATAAAATCCACAGCTGGTAATCTTCGTACAACAAAACGCGTACGTTAGCGCCACGTTGTTTTTAATGTTGACTGACGTTTTTCTCTGCTGTGATTGGCTGTTGCTTTGTCAATACACTCGTTTTGTCATCTATATATTTGTCGAAATTCATTCTGTCACTGTGACAATAAAGTGTTATCGAGTGATGTCCTTGTGCTTATCCTGTCTTGCTTTTTGCAAAATGTTTTATGAGTGCTGTGTTTGTAAAACATTGCGGAAGGACGCAATTTTACACTATTTCCCGTGCTCTGAGAAAATACTTATTAAGTGGTTGAAGTGTTTAAATCGTGATGATCTTGCAAAATTATCGCCCGCAGAACTAGCAAACATTATGTCCAAGAATTCATTTTGTTTCGGTAACTGCGCCGTGCACAAAACTATTCTCAGTCATTTCATTGCTCTGACTGTCCGATTTACAATTATGAAATGAATTGGTGCAAATTTAAAAATAATATGAAGAAATAAATATTTTAACAAATACTGTTTTTTATTTTTTTCGCCACTGAGGTTAATTTCTCAGCATAGAATTTTATCACAATATATACAATTACTGAAATTACGTGCTTAATTTACGTACCGGGAATTATTCATTCTAAATATTAGACCTCATTCAATGAACCTAGACCGCTTTGGCTGAATACGTTACTATGCCTTGCCATATAGCAATCTTGAATAGAATAAAAAATAAACGTCAGTCAACAGTAATCGTACAGATTAAATATAGTTGCCTAGTGCAAATAATATTTGTTTCTGAGTTGGCAGTCTGATACGTAGTATCTCTTATTAGTCTGTGATAAAATCATATGTGGCGATGGAAAGATGCCTTGTTGTTGGTGTGGAGTAATGGGGAATGGATGAAAATTTTCAAAAATCTTGAAATTTTGTTTATAAGTAGGAATAAGCCTCCTTATAGTCAGAAAAAAATTACTGATTTTTCTGTGGCTTAGAAAAAAATAAAAAGATGAAAAGGTGTTGGTGGTCCTATATGACAGCTTATACGGTACGGCAAGAATAACAGCACATTTTCAGCCATTTTAATCGAAAACATCAATGGTGCATTTGCCGTACCGTATAAGCTGTTGTCGTGGCGGCCAATATAATGTGTATATGTATGTAAAGAGAGAATAAATGCGGCCGTCACGATTGTGGTAGGCTATCTATATAACATACCTATTGTCTCTTTCGGGCAACATCCTTACTCCAAATCAAATCAAATCAAAATATTCTTTATTCAAGTAGGCCTAGTTACAAGCACTTTCGAAATGTCAGTTACATGAGAGTGAATGTTTGCTGGGAGAAATACAATATGATCCAACATTTGCTGCAAGGATTAGGGAAACCCAGAAAAACCTAATCAGATCATTTAACTTAAGTGTAAAATTATTGATAAAATCATCATTTTTAAAATTAAAATAATCAATAAGATAAATCCCACATGGATTGTCAATAAAAAATAAATAATCTAGAATGTGTCTAGAATAAAATTCTAAATGTCAGAGTATATAAAACAATTAAGATTAAAATAATAATAATACCTTAGGTATTCGTTAAAATAATTATTCATATACCTACATGACGCTATAATTTACATTAATCCCACGCGGCTTCATCATTCATGTAGTCTTGTATAATAAGCTTTAGAAAATAATTTTCGTTTCACAATATTTTTGAATTTACCAATAGACAACTCAGTTATGCTGCTAGGAAGTTTATTATAAAATCTCACACAGTTACCCATGAATGATCTCCTTATTTTATGGAGCCTAGTAGCAGGCACTGCGAGCTTATGCTTATTTCTAGTATTAATATTATGTATATCACAGTTCTTCTTAAAGTCGGTAATATTTTTATGTACATACATAATATTCTCATAAATGTATTGACAATGCACTGTCATTATATTAATGTCCTTAAACTTATCTCTAAGCGACTCTCTATAGTTCATTTTATATATCGCACGAACAGCCCGCTTCTGCAGAACAAATATAGTATTAATGTCGGAAGCACTGCCCCATAGTAAGATGCCATACGACATAATACTGTGGAAATAACTGAAATACACTAATCGAGCCGTTATCACGTCTGTTAATTGACGAATCTTACTTACTGCAAAAGCTGCAGAACTCAGTCTATTCGAGAGATTAGCAATATGGGGACCCCATTGGAGCTTAGAATCTAATGTTATACCGAGAAAGACTGTACTATTAACTAGTTCCAGTTCCTCACCTTTAACCATAACGCTTGCTTGCTCGTGTTTTACGTTACTCGTGACAAACTTAACACATTTAGTCTTTTTCTCATTCAACAATAAATTATTTATATTAAACCAATTTACTACTTCACAGATAGCATTGTTTACGTCATTGTAGGATCGTTGATTTCGTACGACTTTGAAAATTAGAGACGTATCATCTGCAAACAAAAATAAATCATGGTGGGTCTGTACGAGGTGTGGCAAGTCGTTTATATAGATAAGGAACAGGAAAGGTCCCAATATTGATCCCTGCGGCACACCCATAGAGACTAATGACCCCGGTGAACGCTTTCCATTCACGTCAACCCTTTGTATTCTACCATTTAAATAAGACTATAATAAATTTAGTGCTAATCCTTTAACTCCGTAGTGGTGTAGCTTCCTGATCAGTGTCTCATGATTAACGCAATCGAAGGCCTTAGATAAATCACAGAAGATGCCTAAAGCATCTCGCGATTCCTCCCAGGCATCGAAAATGTGTTTTACGAGCTCAACTCCGGCGTTGGATGTCGAGCGACCCCGCGTAAAACCGAATTGCTTACTATGCATCAAATTATTCAAATTAAAATGTTTTAACAATTGATATAGAATTAGCTTTTCAAAAATTTTACTAAATGTAGGTAGTACAGATATTGGTCTAAAGTTAGTGGGGTCAGAGGTACTACCTGATTTAAATAAAGGAGTTATTTTGCTATGTTTCATCAGATCAGGAAACTCACCGCAGTCAACACTGTTATTGAATATATCTGCCAAGGCGCTATTACTTCTATTAGGGATTTGACAGCATGGACTGAGACCCCCCATAGGTCATTGGTTTTTTTGACATTAATTGATTTAAATGCCTTTACTACATCTGAAGGACTGACATGTTCAAAATAGAAGTCCTTACTACATTCTGGTACGTTTTCTTTTAACAACAAAACGGCAGACGAAGGTGATGAATTTAAACACTTTGTTGTGGATACTGGTATATCGGTGAAGAAATTTTAAAATTCTGTTGCTACATCTAAACTAGAATCTATAATTTTGCCATCAATTTTTAATTGTAGATCACTAATTGCGTGCCTTGATCTACCAGTCTCCACATTAATCACTTTCCAGGTGGTTTTGATAATATTAGAACTATTTTTGATTTTCTGGGATAAATAATTACGTTTGGCAATATGACAATCAATTTTGAATTGTTTTGAATATTGCTTTAGATGTTCTTTAAATTCATCACTCGTATTAAACCGCCGTTCCTCATACATGGCATACAGTGCTTGTCTACGTTTGTGTAAGTCCGCAGCCTCCTTCCACAATATAATCTGCTTCGCTTTAGTCTGATGTTGTCAGGACTCAAGTCACCACCTGTAGAAGTTAAAGTACCATAGCACCAATATCCCTCAGTGTCTCTAGCACCTGGCGGCTCTATTCTACACCTCATTAAGTCATTGTTAATTATTAACGTTATGCTGGAATATCGTCTCATTATCTCCATAAAGAGTATCTCTATACAAGTTAGTTAAATTGGATCCACAGTACAGAATCCACAGTATATTATAAGCCACAGTACAGGCTCCAAGATACGACATTGATAATACTATCGATAGGATTATAGGGAAACCCCTCGTCAATAGGATCCTGGAAATGACAGATCTCAGGCCTCGGTTATCACTCCCCGACCGTAAATCGGAAGTAACAACCTACCCAATATCTTGTTCATAGGATCCTGGAAATTACAGATCCCAGGCCTCGGTTTCCACTCCCCGACCGTAAATCGGAAGTGACAACCTACCCCATACGTTTGGTTCCAAGAGTTTCGTAACACCCCTGGCCTCGGTCCCTCTCTAAGCGGAACCTACCCAAACGTGTTATACTTAATTAGACTGCACGAGACGATCTTCGTAACACCCTTGGCCTCGGTCCCTCTCTAAGCGGAACCTACCCAAACGTGTTATACTTAATTAGACTGCATGAGACGATCTTCCCCAATCGTTAGCTAGGGGAAACATTTACACATGACAATTAGATACTTGAGCACCTAAAGAGCCAGTTAAGCTGCCTAGGTCTCCAAGTATTATACTTTAGTCTCTAAAAGTGCTTATCTAGGCACTTAGGGCTTATGCTAGGTACTTAGCTTTCGTATCTCGGGTTACAGGACACCAGGTACCAGGACACTTCACACACAATCACACCACTTGTAAACTGTGACTCTACTGCGAGCCGACTTCAATATCTAAGCTAGTAAAAACCCACGCTCACCTTACCATATACAAAATAGAAGGGATAAAGTTGCCAGCGTACAACTTATGTGTCTTACTAGCTGCGTCGTGTCGTATCATTTCGCGTTCGTCGCGACACTCCCCACAAAGGGCAGAAGGAGTGCTGTCATGTTCCTTGTGCATTCTTGAATTTTCTCACGAGCTCGTATGGCTGCGGCTCTCCTTGGTCGCGGTTCATTCAAATGTTCCAATGACTCAGATTCTACTGAATCATTTGACTTAGACTCAGATGAAGTATTTGACATGTCGCCAGGCTCTAACGTTATAGGCATACCCTCTCCTGTACTTTCACTATTATCGTGTTTTTCTTGTATAGTTTCTTCTACAATACTATCATCGATAGGTTGTAGTTGAAAATGATGGAAGCTGAGGATCTTCGTCATGAGATTCTACCTCTGCAGAAGTCTTAGTGCAGTTCTCTTCACCGTCTTCTATCTCAAGAGGATAGAGGTGCGCAATGGATCTTTTAAACTCAGTATTACCCACTTGGACTTTGGCAACTCTACACTGACCGTCGGCACTCTTGACTAAAGAGATTATCTTGCCTACTTTCCATGCTATTCGGTTTTTAGAATCTCCTTTAATTGGTACAATTTGCCCCACTTGAGGAGTTAACTTCAATGTTTTTCTTGGCTCTCTATGCCCATGCCAATATCTCTCTCGTAAGCTTGGGAGGTAGCGATTGGAGAACATTTCTTTCTAAACTCTCCAAGAATGATAAGTCCTCTTTTCCAGCTCTTAACAAGATCATTTTTAGTCGCGGTGGCGTGAATTGCTGTAGGACTCTTCTCAGACATATCCAGTGTAATGCATTTCCTTATAGCAAGAAAATCTGAGGGTTTCAGTACATGGTCAAGTTCAGAATCGACCCGTGTAAGAGGTGGGGTATTTACAACGGCTTCAATCTCCTTAACGACAGTAACTAGTTGCGTGTCTTTCATCAGATGTTTCTGCAGTGTCCTTTTCATACAGTTCTTAACTATTCCAATTAACCTTTCGTAAAAGCCTCCATACCAAGGTGCTAGTTACCACAACTAGCACCTTGGTATGGAGGTGGAGATGGATGGAGATTCATACCAATGAATCTCCAACGTATTTCTTTGTCAACTCAATACTGGTTTAGCAATATTTCTGCCATTAGCTTGAAGTGTGTTGCATTGTCTGATGTGATTAGATCTGGTACGCCTCTACTAGATACCATACGTCTCAATGCCATTAATGCTTCTTCAGCTGTCAAATTAACTACTTCAAGGTGAAGTGCTCTTACAGCTAAACATGTATATAAACATATCCATCTTTTGCAATTACCACTTCCGTTATTAATTATTAGAGGTCCTAAGTAGTCTGTTCCGACATAGGTGAATGGAGAACTATAATTTACTCTTTCCTTTGGTAAAGCTGGTGTTGGCGGTAACTTAAATGGTCCACCTCCATGTTTGATGCAATCGGGACATTTATTCACAATGCGTTGAACTTGGATCCTGCCTTGAGGAATCCAGTATGACTCTCGAATCCTATCTAAAGTGTGATTAACACCTACGTGTTTATTATCACAATGTGTTTTCATAATGATTTTATTAGCGAAATCAGTATTCCTCGGGATAAGTATAGGATACCGTTTATCAAAAGACCAATCTGCGTTCTTCATACGGCCTTTGCACCTTAAAATATCATCAATGTCCTTGAATACTCCTAAATTTCGACTTAAGCTTGTTACTTTTCCTTTTACTTCAAGAGGAAAGTACTCCGCCTGAAGTGTTTTAATTTCTTGTATTTTACTTTCTTGCGTAACACTTTTCTGTATGTCAAGTCTTTGTATGTTTTTGTCTATATCTGTGTGAATACGGACGTCCTTATCCGGTTCATCTTTTTCAATCAGCTCCACGTCAGGTTCATTCGTCAGACCCTCCCCAGTTGAAAAAGAATAGGTATCTCCTATGTTAGGTGTACTTGGCCACGTATCAGGATTTTCAATAAGAAACTGTGGGCCAGCAAGCCATTTCTCCTTATCCTCTTTCGAACAGGTAGGTCTGGTTCCTACGTCAGATGGATTGAGTTCCGATGGAATATATCTTATTTCTAAATTTTGATTTCTCTTTATTTCTTCAACCCTTCTCGATACAAACGGTGGTAGTAATTTACTTGACTTGCACTATTCTATGACAATCTGGCTATCAGTCCATAAGATCAGTCTTGATATTTTCTGTTGAAGAATTTTACTGACGAAGTTCATGAGTCTACTCCCAATTAGTACTCCTAGCAGTTCTAGTCGTGGTGTTTTGAGATTTTCCTGATCTTTTACTAGTACAAGACGTGCTTTTCCAATTACAAAACTTTTCTTTGACCTGTTGACGAGAAAAACAGAAGCAGCATATGCCTTCAGAGATGCATTGGTAAAGCAGTGTAATTCATAGCTGTTCTTCTCCACATCATTCATGTAGCATCTGTTTACAGATATCTCTTTGATGCTATCGAGTTCTTCACGAATGTGTAACCATTTTTCCGTTAAATCCTGTGATAAAGGTGAATCCCATTAGACTTTTAACTTCCAGAGTTCTTGCAAGAAGAGTTTAGCTGCTAAAAGATGTGGAATGGCATATCAACATGGATCATAGACTGAAGCGATAACTTTCAAACTCCTCTCTTCGTATTCATGACAGCGCTTGGATTCTGAAATCTCAAACGAAGTGTATCTTTTTTAACATTCCAATCCAATCCAAGTACTTTAACAATTTCCTTTTTACATGATCAGGAATCGTACGCATAAACTCTTCGGAGTTAGAACTCCAATCTCGGAGGTTCATAGATATCTTCGAATGCTTTCTTACAGTTTCTGTAGAGATCCAATGCTTCTTGTGTCGATCCGGAACCAGTTATAAGATTATCCACATAAATATCGTTTGCCTTTTCTTTTACTAGCTGGTTATCAGAATTCGACAGGTGATGTTTAATAGTCGCGTTGAGTAAAAACGGACTTGAAATTATACCAAAAGGAACTCTACAGAACCTCAAATAAACAAGATTGTCCTTTGACACAGGTCTTGACGTATCCTTAACCCATAGAAATCTTGTAACGTCACGATCCTTGTCATGCAAAGCTATCTGCAAAAATGCTTTCTCAATATCTGAAGATAACCCTACTCGGCTGCTTCTAAATTTAAGAAGTAAACCAGTAAGGTCCTCAAGCATTAGAGGTCCACGATATAAACACTGATTTAAGCTCTTACTATCATTGCACTTAGAGCTTGCATCATAAACGATTCTAACAGGTTTTCCTGGTGGCTGCACTCCATGGTGTGGTAAATAATGTATTATATTATTTGATGATAATTTTTTCGACCCTGGTATAACTTCGATGATGCCTCTATCCATTTGTTCTTTCAAGGTCTTGTCGTATTCTAACAGAGTCTCCTTATTCATGCGTTTAATTAAGCTTCTCAAACGACCAAGAGGTAATCCAAAATTATTAGGTAAGTCTGGAGGATAATCTATCCACGGCCAGCTTACTGTGTATCTTCCGTTTATTATTTGTGTAGTCTCATTGAAGTATTGGATAGCTTCATCGTCTCTATTAGCTTTAGGTGAGTCAGTTATTCCTATGGATTCCAATTCCCATACTTTCTTGATATCTCCATTGTCTAAAGGTGGATCAGGACGATTTAAACCTATTTCACTGCTCGTTTGTGCATAAGTTACGACAGATAATTCCTGAATGTGTTCAACTTCGAGTTGACCACTGACGATCCATCCAAATGGTGTATTAACCAGATAAAGGTTCTCACCTAACTTTATCTTATCTTCGTAGACATTGGAGAAGTAAAAGTCATTTCCTATAAGTATATGTAACTGGTCATTCAGTGATCCATCATCAGCTAATACATATGAATCTTGCACATTGGAAAGTTCTTGATGTGGTATACCTCCTTGTGAAATAAATTCAACGCAATTGGCATGTATGATGACTACTTTACCAGTCCGTGTTTGCATTTGCAATTCAACGACAGGACTGTGTATTTCTTTCGGTTTTTCTGCGCCAAACGTAGAGATGGTTAATATACTTTCTTCCTCGATAGGCAGCTTCAGATCCTTTGCAACATTCCAAATAATATACGATCGTTGTGATCCTGAATCCAGTAATAATCGACATTTAATTTTATCAGATGTATTTCCAACTCTACTAGCGTACACTACAGCTGTTTGCAGGACAGTTGGTCTGCTTGTTATGGCGGTCATTGAAATCTGTGGAAGGGTCATTGTAGTCGTCTCTTTTTCTGATCCTTGTGAAAATTTTGAGGACAAAGCCCTCTGTTGTGTTGTCCTTCTACTTTGCAATAAGGGCACTTCCTAATATCCGTACAACTTGTGATAGCATGGCCTTCTCGGAAACAACCATAACAGCGATTTTTCAGTTTCGATCTCCTTTCATCGAGCGTCTTAAATTTAGTACACAAATCATTGTAGTGTGCACCATTGCAGAAAATACAGGCGAAATTTCTAATCCTCTTCAGAAAAGATTGACTTTCCTTCGTTCTATACTTCGTTTCTTCATAATTCTTTCTTTTAAGTGGAAATTTATTGTTCTTGCTACTCTGGATGTTATCTCTTCTTTTAAGCCTATCACCTTTAGTGACATTACTGTGTCCAAACTTTGTTTGCTTAGCCTGTGTGTAAAGGGCTTCTACAGTGCAGCTTTTCATATCGCTGGAATGTTTTCTGTGTGATGTTCTTTCAGCATCTTCCCGCGCAGTAATTGTCTTTTACAGGTGACCTCTTAATTCTTGAATAGACTCAGAGCTTGTTTTTAATCTAATCTCATATACTAGTTCTGAAGGAAACTTCTCCATAATCATGAAGCGGAGATGGTTGTGATTTATATTTTCTCCCAACGACTAATATTCTGAGATGTCTCTCTATCTCGTTGAGAGTCTGCCTGCAGTCAGAGGCAGTATTAACGGCTGTGTTGATTTTATAAAGTGTAGAATAATGCGCATCAATAAGATAAGATGTTTTCCCATATCTCTCTTTCAGTGTATCTAGCGCAGTGTATCAGTGTATCTTATAATTTCGATTTGTTGTTTCCAACCCGTCAATAGCTTTCTTTGCGTCTCCTGCCAGTATATTCACCACACTAGTACATTCAGCGTCAAATAGTGTGTAACAGATAAAGCGCCAAATATATCGTCACAAAAATTGGTCCCTATAGTATAGTGCCTATAATAATAATAAAGATGTGTTGCGGTATATTTGGCGCTTTGAATGTTACAGACTATTTGTTGGCTGACTCTTGAATGAAAATTAAATAAAAAAATTAAACACTAAAAATTACATTATAAATTGTAAAAAGCCCCGGCATAAATTATTACTCCAAATAGAATCACGCAGTATATATTACCATATTACTAATTAAGTATTTAAATATTAATGTTAAAAGACCAGGCCCAGACATTTTATTTTATACTTTCTATATTTTTTTTTGCGTCGGGGGTTTTATAAATATATTAAATTAAATTAATTATTTTATTTATTATTCAATAAACAATAATTATTAATTTGTATTTGTTGTCGATTTTACACTATCTACTACATTCAACATCTACTTACTACACACAACGAATGACAAGTTTAAGCGTTTTACCTAGGACCATTAAAACAAGAAGACAAGAGGACTGTAAATTGCCATACTTTGTGTGCCCCGATCGCAAGGAGATATTCAGGCAAAAACTAGATGGCGGTTTAAAACTGATTACTTAGCGATGTTATAATTGAACACAAAAACATAGGACAGTGATAGTTTTATTATGTAAACAGCAAATAATAAATAAATCGTAACATTTAAATAATGTGTCACGCTTGCAAAGTACTATTTATACATTAAGTACATAATAATATATATATATATATATATATATATATATATAAGAATTATTATTAGAAATATGTATAATGTATTCATACATGGCGTTGTACATATCGGGGAACGGCTTTTGGTATGGAGATTAACGTCCTCTTGTTTTCATGATCCTTGGTTTTACCTATACTTGCCTAAGTAATTTAAATTAAACGGTCCATGCAATATTACCTATGCGTGCAATAAAATTAACGATTTCATAGTTTTTTTTTATTAGCAGTGCTTCCCTCACGTACTTTAGGCGCGGTACTTTTGCTAACTGGTGAAATTATACGAGTAAAAAGAAATGAAAATAATGTTTTCTACTGCGCTCATATTCATCATTGCTGTCCATGTCGAAGCACGTCATGGACACGGTATGTCTTATAAACACAGCTCAATGATAACTAATACTCGTATGTTAAGAAGATACTACCTACCTTATAATTACCATAAATACTTAGCTTAATACCCTCGGATTTCCCGAAAAGGCTAACTTACTTGAATATTTACTTTTTGGCTTTTTGTTATATGGTATTCCTACTCTAAATCGTTTGAACCCAATACACGAAAAAAGTGTCCCATGCTTGCCATCCAGATCGGAAAATAGTTCGTGACTGGAAGTAGTTATTTGTGCAACGAGAGCCGTTTCAAAGGCACTCATGTGAAAAAATATGGAAAAAGCCGTTAGGTCTCTAGAATACCTACTACCGAAAAAGTATCCAATCGGTTACTTAAATAATAAAAAAAAATGTTAATATTTTGAATTCAAAATGTCAAGGAAAACTATTTTGTCTATCCTGAAAAGTGGCGTTTTTTATTTATGTATAACTAAAACTGAAAAAAATGATTTCAGTAAATATCAATGTGTGGCGCACATTTCGTCAATTCTTCTAAATAAAATGAGGTTTCTAAAAAAAAATTGATTTAGTGAACATTTTCGGAAATAATTAATTCGAAAGTGGCATAAATTGTGTTCCTGCCTCTACTTTCTAAACGGTATGTCCAAAAAATTACACAGATAAGTAAAGCTTAATAAATACTTTCAACAAAACATCTTGAAGTACCATTTTTGAGTAATTGTCAAAAAACTGCACTTCTCAGCAAAAGGATGTAAGTGCCGTGGAGATACGCTCTTTTGCTAGTGCACTTTTTCATATCGTATTTATTCATCTTTATTGCATGTTTTGTATGAATGGATGCGGAACCCTACACTGAGCATGGTCTGACATGCTCTTGGCCGGTTTTTTACAAAGGTTTTTTTAAGAAACTTTGTGTAACTTTGATCGGCTGTATCTCCGTTAATGTTGGGCCTGTTTCGTTCTCCAACAGACGAAATTTTAGAAAATTTAAGGCTTGAAAGTGCAGTTGCTTTGTCATTAAATGGTAGATTCAGATTCAGAAACAAAATTTGACAGAACATTTTGAGGTTTTTGAAATTTCAGCCAAATCGACCGAAAGGCCTTTTGCTTCTCGGTCTTTTTTCATACAAAATATTTTCACACATTTTCTACGGGGTTCGAGAGTGGGTAAAAGCGATTTGGAGTGAGATTAAACTCAATAAGTCACTATTTTATGCTAGTCTGAAAAAAGTGGAAATAGTACTACTGTTTTGTAAATTAAAAAATATCTCTATTATTTTCAGTCAGTAGTAAAGATGGTAATTATAAAAATCCAGAGCAACGACGCCAGTTGTTGATTAAGGAAATATTAAAGAAAGTCACGAATATATCTTTGAACGCGTTCCTCAACACGACTCTCGAAGAAAGGCCGCAAATACTGAAAAACATTCGAGAAAAATTGAAAATGGCCTCAAAATTGACCGGATCACATGATAACAAATACGTAGAGCTGGTTATGAATGGTATAAAATCTTTCATATCCAGTCAAAACCACGGCGTAATTGACTACGTAAAGAAAACACACCCATTCGTCATAAACACTAAGCGTGTACACGAACATGGAGGTAGGTTAACCACCGCCCATCCCGAAAACAGTGACCTCAGTGGAGAGCTAGAACCGGAGGACGCAGCTGTAGCCTACAGAGACGATATATGCGATTGCAGTTGTGTTGAGAGAAATATTTGTTCAAGAATATGGTCTTTAGGTAAATTTACCTGCTTGAAAGATCAGAATGTAATATCAATAGAAAAACTTTGCGACGGAGAATATGACTGCAAGGATAATTCTGACGAGCAACACTGTACATTACATGGTAATCTTTTCGTTTTCGTTTAGGGTTAGTTAGTTCTGTAACTAATTTCTTTTCTGTGTGTACTTACTTACTTTTGAACTCATTTTACATTTCAGCTAACAAAAAACTTTTCGATGCTAAGCAGATTGTAAAAGAAATAGAAAATATATTGCCAAAACGCTGTTTAGAGGTACAAATTAGCTCAGACAAAGTCGTAGTGAAAACCCAGGAAAAAGTATTGACCAATGTTCTCAAAAAACAATTAACATTTTTAAATGTCGTTTCTCCCATTAAATCGGACAAGTCAATGGCAAAGCTATTTAAAGAAGTCAATGAAGTTGTTTTAGTAATAACCACTGCCGCGAGTGCTCTCGAAGGCGCCTTGTGTATCCGAGAAAGATACAAGAATCTGTTTAGTCGCAGAGATGGCACTGCACTCGATGACGAGTTAAACGTTATTGAACATAAACCACGGCCATGGATGTCACCGTTATGCACATGCGTTGATCAATTTTGCCTTCAAAATAATTGTACGCCTGCTTGCAACAACACTTGCTGGCAGCGATATACTTTTGGGAAGTGGGCTTGTCTCGCTATCGGAGGTGCACAGAGTGTGTCCATCAATCTTATATGCGACGGTAACGTTGATTGCTTCGATGAATCTGATGAGGATGGATGCACCACAGGTACTTATTGTTTGAGTAACATTGTGGGTATAAATGCGTTTTTTCATAGTTTAGTGAGATGCTGTGGACAAAAAGCATATTTTCGTTTCAACTACTTTGTTCCTAGAGGAAAAAGCCATAGCCCTCTTTTTGTTTCATATATCCCAAAACCATATGTGAATTCTCAAAGAATAAAAAAAAACTCGATTTAGTGACGTTCAAAAAGTCCGTTTAATTTTTTTTCCCAGCAGTGGGACGTACATAGGCTGACGATGGTGATCTTGAAGATTGTTCCTGATATTTATTTCATTATTACAACTTTATATTCGTGTAGATATTTATTCAAATGTGTATGTTTATATTGTAGGTGTAAGGGCGGATAAATTTGAAGCCACCCAAATGTACGATAACATTCTTCAAGTACTGGCCACTAAAACAGGATCTACCGGTTTCCATCCTCAGCTAAGCAAATTTATTAAATTGCAAGAAGCAATAAGCAGTCTGCAAAAACTAAGCATAACTGAGCAAACGGATGTATCCTCAGTAAAGCGGTGGAGAGACGAAGCTTTTTCCGGGTTACTTTCCATCTACGAGAGCGCATTGGCTAAGGCTAATGACATTACTGTAGTAGATGTTGTGTACGATTTCTTAATATCCGTTAACAATAAGCTTGTGGATGCTATGAAGCGGTCAAAAACGGGCAACGAAAGACTTGTGTCATCTAATGAGTGCCAATGCATAGGCGACAAGTGCCTTCAAGCGGACTGTTCGGCAGCATGCGTGCGGTTCTGTGCCGTTCAAGCGATCTTCACCGAATACTTGTGTAAAGGGGACTCGCACGCAAGGATACCAATTCAAAACATATGTAACGGCAAAGCAGAATGCCCGGACAGAGACGACGAAGAAAATTGCAAAACAGGCGAGTTGTCTTTAATGGGTAGTTTTACAAGCGTTTCCACCGCTATCAGTTACAGTTATTTTATGATATTTTGACAAAATTAATTACAATGAATGAAGATTTGGTACGCGATGCTTGCGGTACAATCTTAATTTATTGAATTGTCACGATGGTTGTGGTTTACTTATTCAGTGTACATAGCTGATAAACTGAGAGGGTTTGAAATGGTAAAAGTATATTTCAAAAATTAAACTTGCAAATAGAACACGGCTGTCAAAAATACTTTTAACTAAAGGTAGCCCCAGGTCCAGGTGGCAGTCGCAAGTCGCAAAGGATGCTCTTCGCGCTATGGACGAAAGTTCGACGACTTAGTCCGCAGGCGTCATGGTTTACGAAATCGACGGTTTTTTTTATGTCAATTTTTAGTTTAGGAATATATATGTATAATAAAGCTGAAGAAGGTTGAAAGTCTGTACATTGAAGATATTCACAAAACCATGGGGGAAGCAGAATACATTTTGTCAATATTCTGAATTTTTGTCTGTCTGTTTGTCTATATGTCTGTTTATTTGAGCATGCATTACGTCAAAATAGCTGAACAAATTTTGATACAGCCTTCACTAACGCGTTAACAACGTCATCTGACAGGCTGTAAGGCTATTGAAAGTAATTAATTTTCAGTTCGGAGGGGTTAGAAGGGGAGAGGGGTGGGAGTGTAGAACTTTGTAACAAGATATATTGGTGAGTTTGTTTGTATGACATACTTATTTCAATTAATAACAAATCATTGATATAACATAAAATATTTTGACGTAAGGTCATACATTCAGTGACTTAATTTTATTATTAAGTATAATTAAATTGTTATGTATAAAGACATTGTCAGTCAGTAATCAATCGTTTATTTATTTCTAAGACATAGGTAAGTACACAGATGTTATGTTGATAGTATGATTGCTATTCTTCGCCATGATATGGCATACAAATGTAGAAATAGGTAGGTTAAAAAATATTTCATTAAATTCAATTAAATTAAAATAAAATGATATTAAATTCAATTAAATCAAATTAAATCAAATTAAATCAAATTAAATCAAATTAAATCAAAATAAATCAAATTAAATCAAATTAAATCAAATTAAATCAAATTAAATCAAATTAAATCAAATTAAATCAAATTAAATCAAATTAAAACAAATTAAATCAAATTAAATCAAATTAAATCAAATTAAATCAAATTAAATCAAATTAAATCAAATTAAATCAAATTAAATCAAATTAAATCAAATTTTATCAAATTAAATCAAATTAAATCAAATTAAATCAAATTAAGTCAAATAAAGTCAAATTAAATTAAATTAAATCAAATTAAATCAAATTAAATCAAATTAAATCAAATTGAATCAAATTGAATCAAATAGAATCAAATTAAATCAAATTAAATCAAATTAAATCAAATTAAATAAAATTAAATGACATTAAATTACATAAACTTAAATTACATTAAATTAAATTACATTAAATTCATTAAGTTCAATAAGGGCATGCAGCCAATTTATATCGATAGAGTTTTTATTACACGACATTATTAAACAATTATTATTGAGGTAGGTCATTACTTATTCACTAACTAATTATAACTAATTATATCATCTAAATATTCTTGTACTGAGTAATACGCTTTCTGATCCAGGAAGTCAAACAATGTCATCTTAAATTGCCTTAAGTCGTCTTTATTCAATACTGTTGCAGGCAAGCTATTGTAAATTTTGGGTGCCATACCAAATACGCTTTTCGCTAGCAATGCAGTTTTAGACGGTCTAGTATTTATTTTGCCTCTTTTGCGTACGCTATTAAAACTAGGGAATTGATCAATATTAACTATTACAAACACAGCGACTACATAAATATATAAGCATTTTAGCGTTTTATAAACAAAGGTTTACACGATTCTGAGGGTCTTAAACCACATACAGCCCTTACGCACTTTTTCTGTCCCCTGAATGCCATTTCTTTTCCGACAGAGTACCCCCAAAATATAATACCATACCTTAAAGTAGACGTCACATAGGCATGATATGCTGTAAGAACTGTGGATTGGTTAGCTACATTTCTGAGATTGTATAGGGCATATAAAAATTGACTGAGCTTCTTACATATTACATCAGTTTGAATTCTCCATGCCAACTTATGGTCTAAGCGTAATCCTAAAAATTGTGTAATGTCAGTTTCTTCAATTATTTTATCTTTATATTTTACAAGTAAATTTGGTGTTTTATTTAGTTTTTGTCTGAAATTCATAATTTTTGTTTTCGATGTATTTATTTTTAGATTGTTGTAATTCATCCATTCAATTACTAGTTCAAGTGATCTGTTAATATTTACCTGGTACGTATCTAGGTTTTCACCCGTAACTATTATTGTGCTGTCGTCAGCAAAAAGTACCATAGGATAGTTCACGGCTTTTGGAAGGTCATTGATATACGTAAGGAACAATAAAGGGCCTAAGACGCTTCCTTGTGGAACTCCGTATTTCACTCCTCGGGAATCAGATGAGTATTTGATTTCTGTTTTGGATTTAAGGCATAATCTATTTATTTCTTTAATTTGTGGTCTATGTTTTAGGTATGATTCGATCAAGTTGTAAGCATTTCCGCGTATCCCATATCCGTAAAGCTTGTTCAGTAATATATTATGGTCAACGTAGACGAATGCCTTCGTCATGTCCATATAAATTGCACAGACTGGTATTTTTTTATCTATTTTTTTATTATTACTTGTAAAAGCTCAAATATAGCCATATCTATTGTTTTCTTTTTCCGAAACCCTTTTTGTTCTTTTGCAAAAAGATCATATTTATCGAAGAATGAGTATATATTGTTATAAATTACTCTCTCAATAAGTTTTGAAAAAATCGGTATCAAAGCCACAGGTCGATAATTATTAACGTCTTCTTTGTCACCTTTTTTGTACAGCGGTTTAATGATAGATACTTTAAGTCTGTCGGGATAGATGCCTTTTTCTAGGCACAAGTTTATAATAAATGTGAGAGGAATTGTTATTATATGTGCGACAGATTTTATAATTTTCGTGGCTATAAGCGGATGCCATCCGGACATGTTGGCTTCATAAATAGTAAATTACGTGGATTGAATGTCATTGTATTTCTGAAAGTATAATTGTCATTATCTTTATCATTATTATTGAGGCGATTATAATTTAATCTTTGTATATTTTATTATGATTATTTTGTATTGGTATGTCACTTAATTTAATTTGGTAAATGAAATGATTATTAAATGTTTGAGCTAGGTCTCTAGGTTTAGTAATTGATTTGCAATGGTTTCTTTTGGTTGTCTCGTTTTTGGGTTATTAATTACATGCCAGGTTGCCTTGGACTTGTTTGATGAGGTATTTACGTACTGGTCATTTTGTGCTTTTTGAGTTAGCTGGATGATTTTTTTGAGCCGTTGACAGTATTTTTAACACACTTTTATTAGGTCAACCTGTATGTAAATAAGTATGTAATGGAATCTAAGGTAACTAATTTAACCATCTTCCAAGGATCGTAGCGTCATGATAATTGGCAGCTGTATGTAGTTCTGATGACAATACAATAATACGGTACTGTCGAACTGATCTGATGGTGGAGCCGGAATCTATGAACTGGAACGTCATGATGGAACATCGTATCATAGCTGTGTTTGGATTTGTTAGAAAAGTCTTGTAAAGCGTGTTTTTCTAGTGTTTTTAAACTATTAATTTATTTTAAATTATTCTTATTTCGGCAGCTTGGCTGACGTCTACATTTCTAAAGGAGGTCTCGTTTCCGTTTGCAACATGTTTTTATACCCTTGGAGATCGACCTTGGGTTACTATGAGTAGTCAGTTTAATTTTTTTGTAAGGAAAGCACAGGTTGTAAAATAGTTCAAGGTCATTCGCAAAAGAATTGAATGCATCGTTGGGATTGGGACACGTATACTGTACTAAAGTTTAATTTTAGTAAAGCTTGAACGAATGTAGAATTTAGATATGTTTGCGGAGCTATAATCCCTCTTCATAATGTACCAGTGGGATAGGCTACATGTTGTTTTGACGGGACATTCGAATAGTTGCGCTGTGTGGTCTGATATAGCTAATTCAATTACCTCTGCTTTGCTACCGGCTACATTGTGTAAAATATTGTCAATGCAGGTTTTGCTGTTTAGACGTGTCGGCTCCAATATGCTTATTTTAAGATTGAAACTATATATGAGTGCCTTAAACAAATTTGACTGTTTGGTTGTCTGTAAAATATCTATATTAAAGTCACCGCATAGAAATACCTTTTTATTTTTATGACATAATTTAGTGAGAATACAATATAATTTTTACTCAGCAATACCTCTTTTTTATTATTATTATTAACACATAATATACACAGCGTTTATGCATAAAAAAATTCGCGAAACTGCAAGGCAGTTTGTTGGCGAAAATATACACTCGGTTTTTGTTATTTTATCCACTGCGTAACACTTATCCAACATTTACTTACCCAACCACCATTACAGTTGCCGGCAAACATCTTGAGCAAAACCTTGACTGCGCAGTAACTGATTTACGTGCAAAGGTAAAAAATTGCTGATAGGAACTAGGAACTAGGAAATAGGAACTCTGTATACACAAATAATGATAACCTTATGTTCTAACAGCTCAATACCTGAACACTCAATAATATTTGAGATGGATAAATTAGTGATGTCTTGTAAAATTACATATTTGTGGATGTTTCTTACCAATATACAAGAGCCTCCGTTCCTGTTTTCACGTGAAGAATATGTGGCTAACTTATAATTAGACAATGCCAAATGTACCTCGTCACCAGACTTCATGTTATGTTCCGTTATACAGATAACGTCCACGGGCCTGCCAGTTTTCATAAGGTCTTGTAAGTGAACGCTTAACATGTGACTCTTATTTATAAGTCCATTAATATTTTGGTGAAGTAAAAATATGTTTTTCTACACGAAAAAGATGGTTAGTTTCACTGCTAGCGGTGTCTGTATTGTCGATCGTAACATTGTCATGTGCTTAGAGCTGTTTGCCCCGTCCAGAGGAGTATATTTAGGCCTACTTTTGCTAACGAAATAATAACACGGCAGAAATAAACGGAAATGGATTGTTTAGCATGTCATACAGTTATTGCAACACATATTTTTTAATTGCAACTCGTATTTTTAATGAATTTAAACGTAAGTATTCGAATTTAATGCGGACATAGTCTCGGGCAAAAGCTTGTATATAATATTTTTAACGAGTCCATCTATCCTTACTCAAAAGGATAGACGCCTCGAAGCCTTGTGAATATAGATCCTTTGAAAAACCGGCGTCGGTCAATGGAATCAATTATATACCGGAGAGGGTTCCTGCAAAAAAATATTTGAACAAAAAAGGAAACTGTTAAGCTCAGATGAAAGTGCAATTTCCACAAAACATCCCGACTACTCTGATGAATCAGATTTCAATAAATACTCAGAACGGAGGAATGCTTTGTGGAATGGATACTGGATAAATGCATAAACGTGCGTCCACACTATCATTTGCTCGTATCCGATCACCGTCACGTGGCATGACTGCGTATCGCGCTGCTTGGACACTCACTGACGGCGCGGCGATCTCGCCGCGCTTATCCGATCTAAGTGTGTGATACGCGTAGCAACATGGATTTCGAGCGATCGGATCGGCGCAACGTCGTCAATCGGGCAAATGAAACAAATGTGGACGCACCTTAATATGCAAAGCTTATATAAAATGAGGTCGCAAAATAAGTAGATGAGAAATATAGATAGGTATTTATAACATTCCTCATAGTGATAAAACCATCGGGGCATCTAACCCATCCCATAGAATAGGTATCTAGCCTCACAACTAGTGTTGTGAAATTAATAAGTTTCTGCATTACATGCTACAATTTCAATTAATTACTCTGAACTACATGGTAACTAATAGACATGGTTACGATCTGAAATAATAGTTAGTTTAAATATAAACGTATCAATATTCGCGTAAATTTCAGTCAATATCAAAATGTGGGGCCACTATCTTACTTTTACCCTTCATACAACTGCTTCAGCTGAGGTCCTGGGTTCAAATCCCGGTAAGGGCAAATATTTGTGTGATGAGCAATAAATATTTGTTCCTGAGTCTTGGATATTTTTCTATGTATATAAGTAATATATCTATTAAATATATCGTCGTCTAGTACCCATAACACAAGCCTTATGAGCTTACAATGGGACTAGAGCGATTTGTGTAAATTGTCCCGTAATATTTATTTATTTATTTATTATTATTTATTATACAAATGTTGTTTAGTTATAAGGATATACAGAGTGTGCCATTTTGATGATAATCCTACGAAGGCTGATGCAGCAACCCAAAAGCTATCGTTTTGATGGATGAAATGGCGACCAGTCTCTGGAACAGTTTGTGATCCACGAATGCCCCTTAAACTTAAGGGGAAAATCTATAAAATAATAATAACACCTGTCGTATGTATGTAATGTACGGTTTAGAATGTTGGGCAACGAAAGTGACGGACGAAAGAAAAGTGCACACAGCTGAGAATGTTGAGATGGATGTGTGGAGTAACGAGATAAGATCGGATTAGAAATGAGTATATAAGGGAAAGTTTGAAAGTAGCACCCCATGACGGACAAAATGAGGAGCGTAGGTTAGCGTGGTATGGGCATGTAAATGTAATGAGGAGGGATGAGCGTCATATTGGTAGAAGAATGTTAGGGATGAATATCCAAGGACGAAGAGCGATCAGTAGGCCAAAAAAGCGATGGATGGATTGTGTGAGCGAGGACATGAGAAAAAAAGGAGTAAGCGCTGAAATGACGAATAATAGGGATGAATGGAAGAAGAATACTCGTACATGTTGTGCCGACCCCACATAGGGCTGCCATCTAGACTATACCGGAACCCGGATGCAAACTTCAAAAACCCTGAATCACATTTCTCCCCGGACATGTTACATTTTATTCAGTTCAATAAGGTTTTCCCTGTTACAAAAAGAGTCCGGGTTTTACCCAGACACACTTTAAAAACCCGCCCGGACGGACCCCGGACAGCCTCCAAACTAGGACAAATCCGGGGAAACCCGGACGGGTGGCAGCCCTAACACTACATAAGTGGGATAAGGGTAGGGAGATGATGATCTTTTGAGCGGCTCTATCAACCATCTTAGGATAAATGTAGATTTAAGGGTCACCCTGACCCTAGAACACAATCGTATTCACTTATGTAAAGTTGCAATTTCATGGGCAAAAATATTGTAATTAGTACGAGTGTGAACTAGGGTATCGCGGTTGCCAGACAATGTACATAAGTCTAAACTTAAGTAAGTACATGAAACCTGACTTAACAAATCTAATAATACCTTTATATTTATGAGGTGTACAATAATAGTACATTACTGCAGAGGCTGCAAAATAGGGTATTGCCAGCCGAGTAGTTATAGATGGTCGAGTCTAAACGAGGCCATCTAGAGATACGAGGCCGACAATCCCTGTTCGCGCCGAGGCTTGTATAGTGCTTTTCTCAAACATGCAATGAAATGAAAACTTTTATATAATAAATATTTTTTTTTCTCACTAAAACGTTATTTTAATATATAGTTGAATCATCGAGAGCGTGGAATTGCATATGTAGTTCAATTCTTGTACTATCAAGATACAAAGAGGTTGTTATATATATATATATCGAAGAACTAAAAACAAAAATAATGTCAGTGTGAAATTGTCAATATTATTTACGTTGTGCGTATATTTTTACATCTGATTTGATTGTATTCTCAATTAATTATTGTGTCCGCCCGTACGACTACGAATAATTTCTAAATATGGCTGTAAGTAATTTTGGTCCTATTGAGAGTCAAAGTAAGCAAATAATTTTCAATTGTTATAAATATTTTGAAAATGAACTGACGAAAAATTTAAACATGCCTTACACCGCTGCCCAGTTAGTTGAAAAAGCTACAGGTGTTTGTCTCTCTACTGTTTATAACATTGTGGCTGAGAGCAACAGCGAGAAATTCGCAACAACAAAGAAATTCACCTCCCCGAAGAATAAAAAGTTGCGTCCTTGTCCGTCATCAGCAGTAGACGATTTTGATCAGGAAGTCATCCGGAGAACTATATACAATTTTCATCTGTCCCATAAGCAATTTCCAACCTTAAAGGGACTCCACTCTGTGTTAAAATCCGATATAGATTACAAATTTGGCATTTCCACCTTACGAAAACAAATACAAAAATTAGGATTTAAATGGAAAAAGACCGAGGACAACCGAAAAATATTAATGGAAAAACACAACATACGACTGCTAAGAATAAATTACCTTATCAAAATTGCGGAATATCGATCTCAAGATAGACCACTAGTTTATGCTGATGAAACCTACATCCACACTTCACATGTGTCCGGAGAAGATTGGACCGATGGAACAGAATTTGGTGTAAAAAAACAAATCAGTACAGGCCAGCGGTTAATAATAGTGCACGCAGGAGGAAAAGATGGTTTTATTCCCAACGCTTTGTTAATGTTTAAGGCAAACCAAAAAACGGGAGATTACCATGACCAGATGAACTTTGCCAACTACGAAAAATGGTTAAAAGAAAAATTAATACCGAACCTCAAACCGAATAGCGTACTTATCGTGGATAATGCGTCCTATCACAACAAACTTTTGAATCGTGCTCCAACGTCAAATTCTAATAAATAAGAAATGATGGATTGGTTGACAGAACACAACATTTCGTATAACCGGTTGATGTACAAAACCAGTTTGTATGAATTAATTAAACAAAATAAAGAGCGGTTTCGCGAGTACCACATAGATGCAATTTTAAAAGAACATGGCCACTCCGTATTACGATTGCCACCGTATCACCCGATATTCAATCCGATCGAAAATATTTGGTCCATGGTAAAAGGATATGTAGCAAAAAGAAACGTTTCATTAAACATGCAAGGCATTATGAGTTTAGCAACTGAACGAATGAATACCATCACTGCTGAGGACTGGGAAAATATTTGTCACCACGTCGAAAGTGAAGAAAATAAATATCGATGTCAGGAAGGAGAAATGGATCATATAACAGACAATTTTATTATCAATACTTGTGACAGCTCAGATGAAGAACATGATAGCGAATAAAAGAAAAAAACAGAGGACTACTACTTATTCCACTTCTTGGGTATGTCATTTTATTAAGTTAAGAGAAAATTATTCTCCTTTTGTTGCAAACGGTACAACCACTACAAATGCAATTCCATCTTCTCGATAATTCAACTATACACAGTTATGCGTTCTCTTCGCCGCGCGGCGGCGCTCGGAACGAATGGAAACAAAAGAAGGTCGCTTTGCAGACCATGGCCCACAATTTCGTATGAAATTATCGTTATGTGCCCCTCGTCGCGCCGCGCCCGAAATGTGAGACTTCGGGGTCTGTTACAAGGAACACAACGTCAGTATTTCATTACATGTTTGAGAAAAGAGTATTTGTATACAAGTAGTAACAATAGTTTGTCGTAAACTCTTTTTTTAATTAATTTGAAAACAATCGATGTTAGATAATTCCATGGTTTTACGTTACCCGTTATGAGTTAAGAACAAATGCGTGTAATAAAGTATCAACTTTTCACAGACATTTGCCGCAATCACCATTTTGTGGTGCTCCGACATAACATCGAGAATCACAAAGCTGGCCCGACAAACGCAATCACTGAAATAGTTGATGCATGGAAACAGAAGGTGCGTCGATCATACTTTTATTTTATAACTTCGCCAGAAACTTTGTCCACGGAGCAGGAATAAGTCATAGCCATCTTTTTTGCTTTAGCATTGTCGGGCAAAAAGTATCCTATTATAACCAGTGGATGCCCAGTTCTCCGTGAACCAAAAATGGTTGAAATTCATCCAGCCGTGGTGTAGCCACAAGGCACATACAAAACACACCAAAAAATAATCGACTCAGTGACCTTCAAATAGTTCGTTTAGCTTTTTTGAAATATCTTCTATGTACAGACATTTTCTTTTTACAACTTTATAAGATAAACATCTTATCTGATACGCCTGGCGCATCACTGTTTCAAAGTGAGAGTTCATAAGTATAATTTTAAAGTAGTGTCTACGTACCATCGAAGTCAAAGTTAAGGGCCCATCTAATATAAACGATGCGTCGTCTCATCTAATATAAAACCCTTCCAAGTGTCAAACAATTATTCTCGGAAGCTGTCAATTACTCTCTCTGGTGGACACTACGCGCTTGGCACCGCTTTTGCTCGAGGACATTGCAGTTCCCTTCGCTCCAAAAGTGAAATACCTGGGATTGGTCATTGACAGCGTGGTCTAACCTGGGGCCCCCAGGTGTCTGACATTTGTCGTCAAGTGACAAATACGTTAAGGTCGCTTTACAGATTTAAGTATTTTCATCCGATTAGAACTCTCCTTGTTGAAACGATGCTGTTGCCCATAATTGATTATGCTGATGTGGGTTACTCCAATATTACCCATGAGTCTTTGAGCAAGATATATCGGCTGCTAAACAACTGCATTCGATTTGTTTTCAACCTCTGGAAATAATACCACATATTAGCGTGTCGCCGTCTCAGTTGAAATGGCGTCCCATTTGCGAACGCAGGTCTTTAAAACTACTTTGTCCCACTTTCAACATTTCATTGAATCCAAATACACCGGAATATCTTAAATCCAGAATTATATTTGTAGATAGCCCATCCTGGGATTTGTTCGATAATTTTTACAAAATCATTTTTTCATAGTAGCGAATTTTCACATCACGTTCTTTCATGATCGGAAATTTAAGTATTCGTCTTTCTTCATATAGAGATTTATCATAAAGCGTTTTTTAATGTTCGCGTTAATTTTTTTCGCTGATTTTACTAGTATGTTATTTTATCAGACGCATATATTTGTAGTATATTTTTTTCCGAACTCGATTTTTTACATGATGATATTTTATTATTAACGAATTTAATACCTCCATAAAACTCCGATTAATACAAGAATTTTATGTAAGATGGTCCCTTGATAAGTAACAGTTTATTATAACCTGAGAAAATTAGAAAAATCGACGCAAATAATTCATATAGTTTTCAAAATTGGTAGAGGGCTTCCTTTAGGTATTTTGATAAACCTCCTAAAAGTCCTCGGGTCTGGGGGCTATGCTGACGTCAGGATTCTGGTTTAACTGAGAAACTATCACTTTTTTCAGTTTAAAAATACTGGCACAGTTGCTTTTACAAAAATAAACAACATTACATTTACTACAAATTTGGTTATATAAATTTTTATTGTTGGTATAATAGTTTGGTATAATGGAGCGTAACATTTTGAGAGTCATATTAACAGATCGCATCAAAAATACCATCAAAACCCAAATTGCTGACGTAGCCCTGACAGCCACTAAGCTGAAGTGGGACTGGGCTGGACACATTTGCAGCATGTCGAATGAACTGTGGGCCAAGAATACCACTGACTGGATGCTCCCCAATAGAGTTCGGGCGTCGCGGTAGACCACGACGGAGATGGCGGGGTGACCTAGACACGTTCCGGGATTGGTCCGTTGCTGCTTTAAATAGGGACGAATAGCAGAAAGAGAGGGAGGCCTTTGCCAAGCAGTGGGAAAGTTCAGGCTGATAACAATAATAAAGAAAAAATAGTTTCAGAGAAAATTTGTGTCGAATTTCATAAAACCTCCAAAACTTGGGATGCTCTTTGACCTACTATATTTGTCATACACTTCAAGATCTGGAGTTGAGTTTTGGTCAAGTTATTTATCAGATACTCAAGAGTAGATTAATACCGGATAACGTTCGAGGACCATCGCGCGGGTACAGGGGGAATATTACTCCAAAACTATACGTCCAAGCGAACTATATGAGCTATCTATTTCTTCACAAAAAATATAATTTATTGTAATAAACTGTTACTTATTAGCCAATGCCTATACATATACTATAAAGGGACCATCTTAGATAAAATTAACACAACGACAATATTCTTGTATTAATCGGAGTTTTATGCAGGTATTATAATTCGCTAATAATAAAATATCAGCATGTAAAAAAGTCGAGTTCGCAAAAAAAAAATCTACAAATATATGCGACCGATAAAATAATATACTGGTAAAATCAGCTAAAAAAATCATGAAAGAACGCGATGTGAAAATTCGCTACTATAAAAAAATGATTTTGTGAAAATTATCGAACAAATCCATCCTGGGTGTACCTAAGCTGCGCTCTCCGTTCGCAGTCTCAAACTCTCTCTTCTTTCTCACAGCAGTAGTTTTATGTCCAAATCCTTCCCTGTCCAAGCCATTCGTTTATGGAACGACCTTCCTCTTTATTAAGAGTCCCCGGAAAGCTCGGCCGAATTTCACCTTCCCATACAAACGGAGTTTTGTTCTCATTTTAAAACTACGTGTTGGATTGTAACGAAACTTTTCATATTCAATGACATGAGATGACAATCTAGGCCTTTAACTAATTTATATGGCTCCAGTTTATAAAATAAACGAAATAAAGCAAAAACAAGTTTTGTATGAACAACTTAAATACACTGTATTTTTTTTACTATGGTATCTGAAGCTACATAAACTAATAACGGGCCTGCATATGCCTTAACTTATTCTAAGTAGAAAGTTTCAGAGCAAACTAGCTAGTCGTTTTAAAATGAGAGCGTAACTACGTTTGTATGGAGAACCGAGCTTACTAAGGCAAGCTCAGCACAGCAGGCCTATGATGGTCGCGTTTCTCACGCAATGAATGATATGATAACGCGTCTATCACTCCCGCACTCACATACGTGTCAGAAGGTGACGGCAGGTATGTCATTTATTTATCGCGTGACAAATGTAACCATCATAGGCCCGGACCATTTTCTCTTTCAAGCGCATGTCACGCAATTGAGAATGTTTCATTTTTCAGACCAATCCTTTTTATTATGCAGTTCGAAAGAGGGTATTTTTTCAAGTTAAACGTAATTTTTATTTTCCTCGAAAGCCTCCATTTCGAAGTAAAAAATCACGATTTAGAGTTACTCATTCTAAAAAAGCGTAACCGCCATAATGACGTCATTTAGTGGATGATGTGTTGCCAACGAAGAAAAATGTTATGTTTATCAAAAGACTGCCATACACGCAAACGATTTTAATAACTATATTATGTCGGTAAACCTACTCAGATCTGATTTCGTAAATTTAGTGAACTAATGTTTGTGAAATAGAGCCTAATTAGCAAACAAAAGTCTAATAATCAGCTTAAATACACGAAAGGGGCATCTGTCGTGTGTGTCAGCTGTAATATTACCTAGAGTACGAGTACTTATCTATGGAATTGAATATTGACGTTTAGTGATAGTTCAAATATTTGTTTACAAATTTGAGAAATTTCGGTGAATATATCTTCCGCAAAAACTATATATTTTAACGTTTAAAATTACGGCTGTACGGTACGTGTGCTAGAGAAAAGTTATTTGCACTTCCTCTACAAAATAAAGCTGAATGGTGTCTTGCGGGCGGATGAGAGTGTGTGATGCGTTATGCTCAAAGCTACTATTGTTACTGTTACGTTTAAAATAAGCGACTTATTTTAATAAATATATGTTTTATTGTTGACATTATACAATGTAATTTCGACTTCCCATAGAAAATATGCAATCAGCTGATCAAGTCTACTTATGGGGAGCCGATTTTTTTTATATATATTTCGATCTATGTTCCTTGGGGAAAGTTGTTCAGTATCATGTTCAAAATCATCTCGCTGCGGGAAAACAACCACTAAAATTTCACACTGTTTAGTAATTTATTTCAGATAAATTAGATAGATATTCTATTTATTTAAACTTTATTGCACAATACAAAATGGTACAAAACGGTAATCCTTTACAATTTGTTTCACACGCGATGCTCTGGAGTCATACGGCGTTGCATAAAACATATGTTGGAGACTCAGCGTATCTCCACGTGCCCCACTGCATTATCGACTTAAGTGTTGCGTTGTGATTATGATACTTTAAGCATCTCTTAACTTAAGGCGGCCACGTAATACTTATCACAGCTTAGAGTATATTCCATTCACGAGCGTCTCTACTCGTGGCAAGTTTGTGCTATCAGCTTGAGTGAGTCAGTCGGAGTTCTTCATTTCTCAAATCCGTCGAAAAGTCGAGTCATAAAAAAGATGCGAATCAGTGTCCGTGGAAAAGCAGATTCGCAATAAAACATGTAAACGGGAAAATAGTGCACGAACGAAATTTGAGCAAGACAAAACAAGCAATGAGATATTTGGATTTAACTGTCAAACGTGACTGAGTCATGGTAGGGTATCTCAAAGGACGGCCTACAAAATTGTTAACAGTGCCCTCTTTTTCATTTATACCAGAATAACAACATATTATAAAAGGTTTTTGTAACATGTACTAGATAGCGCTGTACAACATTTCGGCCAGTGTGGCTGTATGAAAATATATAGGTATTTTAGTAAAACATTTAATAATATTTCTTTATTATTTATTTCCTGATATTTATTATTTTCCTATAGTTTTCGATTTATTGCTACTCTATATTAAAAAAAACATTACATTCGATCACTTCATTGTAGCAAAAGCAGGAACTGTAACTGAATATGAGTAGAAATCAGTGGTTCCTTTGGCAACACTTCAAAATAATTCGAATACCCGGCTACTGGCACTCAAATTTGAATCTGTTGTCATCGGTCGGTCCAAATGTCAGTCTGTCATATTGTAATTAATTTTGGTTTTCGGCTACTTTCAATACATTTTTGGCTAATTAATGTTGAGTTGAGTGTCCTAAATCCTCAATAAAATAACTATAATTGCTACTAACTGTAGTGTAAGTGATTTGTGTTTAAATCAGTGTTGTGATTGTTCCTCTACGCATATCTCTCACCAACCTTCTTGTGATGGCTCCACGACGATGTTGTGTAGATACCGTTCTGAACAGTGATTCAAGGAGATGGTAAATTTTTTGATATTTAATAACATGTAACTTTGTAATAATTTTTTTGCCATAACGTATCTGAAGTATCTTAGAACTGGTGGGTATATATACAAAACTTATAAAACGTCAATGTACTTATTTTAAATTTTTCAGGTACGCCCCATGCATTCTTTCCCAAACCCGACTGATCCTTGTAAACCTGATGACTCGAGAGATTTGAAACATGGGTTATGAGAATTGGAGGTGACATTGTGGGCGAAGAAGACACTTGTTTATACACCAGAACCGAAAAGTATGGCATCGGCACTTTGAGGATATCTTTTCGTTTCCGAATAAGCGTATACTCGATTGGCTACACCGTCGCTCCATATACCAGGTAAGTTTCAGAACTATATATATTACAATTTTGTAAATGAATTACGTAGTTACATATTCATATTATCATGTGCATATTTCGGTCCTACTGGCTTTACTGTCTTTGCAGTCCCAGTTATTTATAGTGGTTCAAAGTAAATAAATGATATTTATGAGGGCTTCTACAATGTAAAAAATCTATCCATCACATCCTGTGATTGGTGGAACTGATGATATTTCCATTTTAGCAGAACCCTTATTTAAATATACCTATTAACAAATACTACTTCAATATTTCTAGATAAATGTGTTTTTTTTTATCTGAATGACCTGATATCTATGAATGCCCCAGTACCATGGGTATAAAAGATATGACAGTGAATACTTTATATTTAATTAGTGTTAATTTTCACGGTTGCTAAGTCTGTCACAAGGACAAGTTCCAGTATTGGGTGCTCCTCTGTCTGTATTGGTGTATGTCCTACCGTACGTCCGTTTTTATTATAAGCCGGTTTTTATTTGTGATTACACACCTTAAATGCAAAGAAATTAGAAGTTATTATATAAACTAGACAGCCCGCAACTTCATTCATGTAAGAGAAAAAAATAACCACTCTTTTTTTACTACCCACAACTTTATGATAGTGTAGACAGTGGTACATGGGCAAAGGTACGTATGTTGATAAGTATTTCTGTCTGTCTGTTCGCCCTTCCGTCCGTCTGTCGTCCGTCCGTCCGTCTGTCTGCATGTCTGTCTGTCTGACTGCCTGTCTGTCTGTCTGTCGTCCGTCCGTCCGTCTGTCTGTCTGTCCGTCCGTCTGTCGTCCGTCCGTCCGTCCGTCTGTCGTCCGTCCGTCTGTCTGTCTGTCTGTCTGCCTGCCTGCCTGTCTGTCTGTCTGTCGTCCGTCCGTCCGTCCGTCCATCTGTCGTCCGTCCGTCCGACATACCATCCGTTTTTATTGTTTGCCGGAATTTATTTGTGATATTTATTTAAATTAATTTGTATGATGTGGTACAATTTCAAAGTTTAAGTGCAAAGAAATTTAAAGTTATATGTAAAAATTAAATAATGAACTTCAGTAAGTAGGCCACCGGGGCAAATGTACACGTCAGTGTTTACCATCACCACATCACAACGTAAGATGTGACTACGTTAAGAAACGCCGCAAGAACTTAACAGTCCTAAAGTTAATTTTTGGATTTCGTATCTAAATGGTAAACTTATAAAGGTCTGTCCGTCTGTCCGCAAACAAACTTAGTTATGCGGTTTTGTTTATTTACCACAGTTTTGTATTCCATGAAATGTTGACATCTATATCTGTCTGTCGGTCTGTCTGTCTGTTGTCTCTCTGACCGTCTGTCCATCCTACAGTTTTTATGACACCTCAATTCCCGTGATGCGTAACTTCAACTCTTTCCAATACCGCATTAATGGACTAGCCGCTTTGCGTCGTGATTTATGATATGTATATTTATAAGCTAATGTAAAGTAAAAAAAATAATATCTATATGGGAATATACCATAGGAAAAAAAGTCCCATATTTTATAATTTATGTTTTATGTCTAAGGGCTCCAAAGTGGACAAGGACGAGTTCCAGTATTTGGTGGATTCTCATATCATGCTGCGGTGCCTTCCACATCCAGCGCATCAATGTCTGTTGCACACGCAAGTCCAACTTGCGGTAAGATTTTTGTTGTCTATCTGTTTGTATTCAGACATAATAACAGTATTTGGATATAGATTTGCTAAGTCGGTAGTGATCCTACTTACGAATCCATTCGTTAATAAATAAATGAGAAATAAGCTTTACTTGTAGAGCCGAGATCAGTCGAGCGTCATGGCGACCCTCAAGAATTTACTTTGCTTTGACTACATTCGTAGGTCAATTAATAATATTTACGTAAAAAGGTTCCATTCGATTTTTACCTTTACTAGTCCTAGAATACTATTAGCAAAATGGATCCAAAATGTTTTACTGTAACCTACTACTACTTATTTAGATATAACGGCTAAACAGATTTCAACTTTTTTTGGGTAGCTGAGCCGATAATACTAAAGCAAAAAAGATTTATTACTTTTCTTCCTCCGCGAACGAAGTTATTCTCTATATCTATTCTATTTTAAAGTTGTCAAAATTAAATGTTGGTGCATTGAAGATTTAAAAAAAGAATATTGTTATGGACTATTTGGAGGTCAATAAAACGAAAAATATTTTTTTTGGATTTTTTGTATGTTTGTATGTGTCGTTGTGGCTTCATCACGCAAAATCGGCTAAACTAGATGGTTATAGTATACTTTTTTCCCGACTACGCTGAAGAAAAACGAAGGGTTACGACTTTTTCTCCTCCGCGAACGAAGTTGCGGGCGCCTTCTTGTATTATATAAACCATTATTTTAGGCGAATGGAAGTAATGTTATATTTTTAATTTCAGGAATTGGTGATTTGCCTCAAGAAAGTGTGGACACGGCTAACAAACTGCTGTTTTTTGATAAACTTTGTAACGCTGTCAATAGCAGCTTCAGCAAACCTATGGGTGAAATATGTATAGAGCTGCTGTTACACCACGGTCGCCGCATCAGAAATCGATACACAAAAATGAATTAAAACTAGTTCTGCAATGGCAAAAGAACAATTCGCAGCAGCCTATTGTAGTAGTTGGCTTGTAAAACTTAAAAAAAAAAAAAAATGAGACACCGCTGTAAAGACTGTATCATCGCACAAGTCTCGATCTAAGCGACAGCCTTGTCATAGTCCAGAAACGCTGACGCATAGTGGTTGGTCATACTTTTCGGTCTTTTGTATAACCTGACGCGGTTCGTATGTTCGTATGGATGTGGTGTCTATCGCACCGAAGGTTTTGAGGAAACTGGCTTGTTCGGGAGGCTGGAAGTCGTCAAACCCGCGTGCGAGAGGGTTCGTGATGACTCTCTAGAACGGCTTATAGACATAGCTGAGAAGTAAGATAATTAAATATATATCAAAAAGAACAATAGAGTAAAAGTATAATACTAGATATAATAATAATAATTTATTGCCATTTTATTTGCTATTACAAAATTCCCATTTCTAGCTTTCAAAAACGAATTGAAAAAGTTTATAATGTCAAAAGCATAACTAAGAGGACTATTTAACAGACAAAGATGCATGGCCCAAATCAAAAACCAAATAACTTACTTTTGCGGGGATACGGTTCTTATTAGAAGGCATATCAAACGTGCGTTTTTTTTCTATTGTAATTTCAGTATTATACATTTGATATGTATTTGATATGTTTTTGTAGAACTACGAATAGAGTGTATACTTAAGTAAAACGATTTATATTTAAGATAGGCTAAACACTAATATTAAGTTCATTAAAGTTCATTATTTATTTCGTTACAGTGTAAATTTATTATTATGAAGGCTGTTCCGTACCTCTGTATTAACAAAACGAAACCCCTACATCACTTTGCTGTCCGTCTATCCGACTGTTTTCCTTTTTTTTTTTAACAATTTCCTATGCGAATATTTTATTTTCATTGGAAACACGGAAATAACATGTGTGTATTGAAAGAGTCAAAATTACAATACTCAAACAAGAGAAGAAAAAATCTCTATTACAACACTTAATTATTGGTATTGATTAAAATTAGGAGGGAATACGAATTATGTAAATTCTGAAATATATCAAATATACAGAGTAAAGCGCGCCACATAGAAACAAAACACAAAATGTTCCACATCGCTGAAGATCGCACGAGCATCATCGTTGGTTCTACCTCGATGAGATACATTTTATACAATCCAAATCAGTTGAACCGTTGCCACAAAATTGGGAAACATGCAAAATAAAGTAGAGGAGGCAAACACAGAACCTCCTCTTATCTGAAGTCGGTTAAACATTTAGTTAAGTGTCCAGCAACTAGATGGCAGCACTAGATGCGCCGCTTAAGGACTTAAAGTTGCCTATCTATTTCAGTTATATACATTCTCATCTATGGACTGAGTGACAACCGGAAAATAGTTTTTTTTTAATCTATGGAAGGCACAGACCTTTCATCCTCTAAATGACGTCATCTTCCGGTTTAGCACTTTCAGCTATTTTTTCTTAAAATATTTTTTTTGGATTGTATATGCATTTTTCTATACATTGGATATCAATTTAGGGCTATAGCCAAATATGAAATCTTGTCAATTCATCCCTTCTATATATCTCAAGATTGATTTTCTGTGTGCTGTTTCTCAATTGTTAGGGTACGTATATACATTGTAATTGTATTGCATTTATGTATGTGTATTGCAATATACTATGTGCGTGCGTATGTATGTGTATTATATGCAATTTATTGATTTGTGTTTCATTTCATTGTTTCTTGTTTTCTCGATAGTAATGATCCTGCACAAACTGCTAGTTTCTGTTTAGCCCTGTGGTTGACTGGCAAAGAATGCCTTAAGGCCTTAAGTCCAATATTTGTACCATTTTGTATTATGCAATAGAGTTTAAACAAACTAAAATTATCTAACACAGATATATTTACTCCGTTGCAATGAGATGTACCTACACAAAATGGTATCTTTAACTGTATATCTCCGTTTGTTTTAAATAAAATATAAATAAATAAATAAATATTACGGGACAATTTTACACAAATCGAACTAGTCCCATGGTAAGCTCAATAAGGCTTGTGTTATGGGTACTAGGCGACGATATATTTAATAAATATATTACAAGAAAACATCCAAGACTCAGGAACAAATATTTATGCTCATCACACAAATATTTGCCCTTACTGGGATTTGAACCCAGGACCTCAGCTTCGCAGGCAACGTTACTCCCACTGAGCCAAACCGGTCGTCAAACGTACCTATACCACCTACTTAACCACACATCCTGGTATATACGATTACCTACTTGATACCACAAAATTGGCACGCGAAATATGTATTCTGTTTGTGTGGAGTGTTCTTATTTGAGCCCGGAATTCTCGTAGCACTTTCATCTGTCATTAGTGAGTTCTCACTTATCGATTTTCAATGTATACGTACAACAATGTACGTATCTAACCTTCAATTTAGATTATTATAGCCGGAAAAGTTACGGTTCGACCCTGGGTAGTGTCGCTACAAAAACTTTGCAAATAACAATAATGTGTATAATATTTTGATTAGTACCACTGAAAATTCGCAACATGGAGAGGGCCGTATAACAACTTGTCGGGCTATCGACTCTTGTTGACAATGGCAATAGGGAACATCCATGATTTTTTTTTATCGCTTTTCTCAACTAAATATCAAAATACCGTAAAAACTATTTCAAAATGTGAAATTAATTAAAATCGGCTAAGAAATACGCATGAAATAGGCATTTTAAACTGCTAATTAGACAGAGAGGTCCGATATGCCCTGTTACGTCATCGTGGAATCGTGCACTCCGGCCATATAAACTCCATATTAAATTCCGTTTTGCAACAAAGAGACAGAATGAAATCTTTGATGGCTTATATCTTGGTTATTTTTATAGTTATTCGAAAATCTATTTTTGTCTAATGTTTGTAACATGAATGAGGTTTTAATAAAGCAAAAAATTAAATTCTTGAATATTCCCTATTACTGTGATGACTTGTCAATAGTAGTTTGATATACATTATGTCACTATGCCAATTATTTAGCCATTTTGTTGTAATTTCCTTCGTCAAAATATTGAAACTGCCTCGAATTAAAAGAGAGGTTCCTATTGATTATTTAGCGATAAGATTGCCTGTTGTTAACCTCTACTTTTAATCTTCGTTTAAAATGTGTGCTCTGTATTGTATTTTATCGATATATATTGTGTATATCGGAAGTCAATAAGTGAAAACTTACTAATGACAGATGAAAGTGCTAAGGGACTTTCGGGCTCTGGTTCTTTACATGTATTACATGTATTAGGCCCTTACATATGAAATTGGCGTTTGGCGAACTGGCAAATTTGGTTCAAAATATGTATAAAATTCCTTAAAAAAAAAAAATGTGGCGTTCGGCTTGGAATTCCAAATTCAAATTTATTTCAAATTTAAGACCATGTATTTCTGTGTTCGAATTTCGAAATTTATTTGCTATCGCGTCATATGTTTTTCTTTCACATCGTTCTGTTCACAATATGGAGAACTTAAAATATCGCTATATTTACGAATATGAGTTTCACTTCTGCACCAGTGCTGCAGAAACGGCTCGTAGGATTAACAATGCGTATGGGGAAGCTACTGCAAAAGAAAATACGGTACGTTATTGGTTCCAACGTTTCCGTTTTGGAAATGTTGACCTACAGAACAAGCCCCGTGGACAGCCGGAGACACAAGTTGACAACGAAGAAGAAGCTATCGTGGAAGCAGATCCATTGCAAACTGCGTCAGAGTTAGCGGCAGGCTTCGGTGTGAGCGATAAAACCATAAGCATTAGCCATTAATTAAACAGTCCAGACTGGTCAATCGATCTAGCACACTGCTGCTTCAGGACAACGCTCGACCACATACGGCACGTTTGACGATCGCAAAACTAAGGGAGCTGCGACTGGAATGTCTTCGACACCCACCACACTCCCCGGACCTTGCTCCAACTGATTACCTTTTTTTCGGAATTTGGACAACTTCATGCAAGGAAAAAATTCAATTCTCACGAGCCTCTCCAAACGGCCTTCAAAGATTTTATTGATTCTCGCTCACACATTTTTTTTAGTAAAGGAATCAATGAAGTACCTTCGAGATGGCAAAAGTGCATAGATAGCCATGGTACATACTTTGACTAAATAAAAAAATAGTTTCATAAAAAAAAATCGTTTTAATTTCTGCCATATGAAACGCCAATTTTATATGTAAAGACCTAATATTAGTAGGTACCTATCATTTGATGTATCATTTAAAAATATTAAAATTTCACGGTATTATTATTTGTTTAGACGATTTCAACAATTTCGGTCATTGAGAAAGGAAATCGGAAGAATCGCCACGATCTGCAGAAATTGGTATACAAGACTCTCCACGACTTGGTACGAGCCTACGCATCCCTGTCGAAGCTTACGAGGAGAAGCACCGATGTCACCACCGACGCATTTCTGGACTTGGCTCGTCTCATACAAGACACTCTTCGAGAGTGCAGTAAATAAGAAAACGTACCAAGATTATGAAGAATCTATTCTAACGAATGTTTGCGTGTACAATGTTAAAGATTATGCTAAATAAATGTATGTATTTCTATGCAGGTAAGATTTGTAATGAATATTAAAAAAAAATATTTTATCATATTCCAATCAGTTAGCATGAGAATGGAACAACTCATCTCATGACAGTCGGATCTATTTCCACTATCGTTGCGGGTTGATAAGACTGCTATCGAGCATTGCAAATATCCAAGTTAAAGGAAAAAGGTTTGTTGTTATGGTTTAGGGTTATTTCGGGCGGACCCTGGAAATACCTATCTCTGTACACTTATTACTTTGATTAAAACCACGTGAAATACACGACGGGACTCGGGAAAAGTTCTAAACGTTTCTGGCAACAGGATCGTTTTGTGACCACGCTCTCGTGCGTCTTCGACGTTGTCCGCTGGCGGATGTCATACAGCTTTTTCAAGAGTACATTAATTTGATTGTTTAATCTTGAACTGTCTGAATTAATTCGTATGTTTAGCCAGCAACAGACATCTACATGAAATAAATAAGGCCTTAGATACTAGACAATTTTTAAACAAGTAAACGCATAATTTTTTGATCTATTTGTCCATGCAGATGTACGTTATGCGGCCCTAAATCATTATAGTTTGCAACGTAACTGACGAACTACTTCGTATTGGCAGTACCACCAGCGCGCACTGTCTTGCACAGGAACTCGCCGCTCCTTCGTGCCCTAGCGTTACTTAAACCCGCTCCTGGTATCAGCGCCACTGTGGTGATCTTCTTGCATGGCGATGGGCGGCTGTGTGTCAGGAATGTCTGAGATTCTCTGAGAAGATGAATGAAAAGATATCTAGTATTTAATTTTGTTAATGTACGCTAATTTCACACTGTATTGGTTAATTACTCTAATGCTATGTAGACACACGTTTACTGTGGTTTGATGAAAGAAAGAAACGACAGGAAAATACGTGCGTGAACTCTACTCTGGATACTTTTACAGTCATACGAGTACATAGAACAGGCGGGAAAATCATCCACGTAGAGCGTTGATAATGATAACAGCTGAGTCACACGCAAGTTAAATATTTCGAAGCGCGCGTGAGGGCATCAGTCTGTGAGGAGACATACACCATGGCAGGTAAGTGGCTGATTGCAACTGATAACTGATAACTGATAACGCAAGTGTACTAGAAAAATATCTCTGAACCGTTGCCTTGCCTTGATAGTGCGATTAAAAATATCTTGTTTTTAAGGTTAAGGGAATCTTTATTGATAGTTTTATAATAGTACTTTCACCATAGTAAAGTTTTCCCTTTAAGGTGATTTTGGACATCTCTCCTACATAGAATTTTGTGCAGAATATTTGTTGGTAAAAAAGCAGATTGGTTATAAGTAAATAATAATGATTCCGTAATTACTGTATATTAAGTCATTATTAGCGAAATTAGGTAGTATACTAATCGTAGTTGTTAAAAACTGCTATAAAATCGCATTAGTAGTTGTTTAAGTATAACGATCGATAATGTTTTGTAAAGCCAATTAGTAGTAAAACTAGTGGAATGCGTAATAAATGAAGTATTTTTTGGTTAAATTTATGAGTAATATGCTAGCAGTGTTTCGAGAAGTATCTGAAAGGCTATGTGTGCCTATGAGCCTCTTATAACGCACGCGCATTATCATGCAAATCGCAATCGTGCGCTGGCGTCGTCCATCCATCTTGCATCTGCTCACTTTCTTTGAAAAATAATTACATTCATGTACCTAAATGTACAAGCACCTACCTACTATAACTTTTGCTAATAAATATGAAGAGATCGACGATTAAGAAGGAAAACCTCTAACGGACCGGAAACGACTTGAATAATTATTTTTGCCCGATCTTGGATTTCACATATTCTTATTGAATTACAATCAAATATTTGATGAGTGATCAGATATACGGGAGTAAATTACACAAATAAATCAAATTCTTAAGTAGGTACCTCAATCGACTTGTATTAATAATAAACGATGATACATTTCAATACTTATCTCTCATCGTACATCTCTTTGTACTAAGCATTGTTATTACAAGTGTTCTAATGTAAATACAGAGCGGTGGCAGGTGGCAGTAAGAGGCACTTTGCTGAAACACTAGTTTGTAATAATGCTGCATACGTAATGAGGGATATTGTGCACATTTTGCATTTATAAATAAGAAAACATAAAGAGCTTGAGTATTCAACTTATTTATTATAAATCTATCGAGGTGGCGTTCTTTGGGAGAGGCAACTGTAAACGTTTTTTGGCTGATAGTGATGATGATAATTATATAAATGTGTATGAAATTATCACTAGTCAAAATTAGAACTAACATTACGGTACAATAATGTACATTCCCTGTGTTATAAACCAGGTTATAAGTACATTTTTAACCGACTTCCAAAAAAGGAGGAGGTTATATGTTCTATAGTTTGTATTTTTTCAATGTATGTTCCCCGATTACTCCGCCAATTGTGGACCGATTGTAAAAATTGTTTATTTGGAAGGATATACTCCTGAGGTGGTCCCATTGCCACCAAGTTGGGATCTGATGATGGGATCCCAGGAAAATCGAGGGCAATCCTCAAATTTTATAGGCACTTATTTAAGCTCTTTTGTCACGAAGTGATTAATCTGAGTGTCAAATTGACTTTTGGCCTGCAGTCAGACTTTTAGCCTTTTTACTTCGATTGTGGGATAAAAGGGAAAACCGATACCAAAAGCATTGTTTGTAGTCATAGCGGCAGCAACTGTAACGGCCTGGCCACGACATCGAGCGGCGGCGGCAGCGGCAGCGGTTATTCTAATCCATTGCGTGTGATCCCAACTAGCCACAGTGCGTTGCGTGTCTCGACCGCGCAATGAACAGATAAAACGCTTGCCGCGCCGCAATTCGCTCAACGTCGTGGCCCGGTTGTAAGTGTTGTTATATTGATACCGGAGGGTCCCGGACTTGCCGGGGCTTAGGGGGTCGACACGAGCTGATAGCGAGGCGGCACTGGAGTCGCTCATCGGGCGGCCGAAGCCCGGATGCGCGCTACGCTTTTTAATCCTAGGCGCTAATATAGTCACTTAGTTCCGCTTCGCAAAGCTAATATGAGAAAAATTGCATGAGAAGTAAAAAGGCGCTTTATCTAATAATAACATGCTTATAGATACCTACCTACGGGCAGGTATATACATATCAAATGTGTTTTTATTCATAAGGAAGGTAACTTATAATCTTATGTTACCAGTAGACTACGGACAAATCCTAATTTAACTGATAAGAAACAGGATAATCATTTCTTTTATCATCTCTAAAAATACTTCATTCAATCGGAATTCGCGATAACATGTTTCTTTATTTCCATTATCCAATAATAATTTCACAATTTTAGAACGCAATTTTATTTTTTCGTTATATTACGTTACAAGATTTTTTTATAAAATAAGCCTCTTTTAATTACTAAATTATGAAGAATATAGACGCATTACTATTAATGTTACTTAATAAGCAACTACATTGTGCAATTTAAGGCGCGATAGTTAAAGCTAAGGCTACCATAATAAGATGCTTTTCATCAAACATGAAAAGTAAACACGTTGTTTACATTGGCTTGTGTTATCCAGGACGACCTGGCTATTACGGTTACGGCGGCCCGCCCCCCCCGCATCCGCCGGGCCACCCCCCGCACATGTTCCCCGGCCAACCCGGGTTTATTTACCACCCTGTCCACCCTGCCTATTTCTATCCCTATCCCCCCCCTGTGGCCGACCCGGTACAAGTGGTGGACAACAACTGGCAAGAGGCGGTCCCGGAACTACCCGGAGAGACGGTCGAGCTGCCGTGGAGTAAGTCTGAGGGCACGGTTTGGGGAGATAACACCTTCTGTAATAAAATTTTAATCGGATTTAGACTTGCGTTTGCTATAAAAGTATATATTTGTACGAAAATGCTCAATGGATTTGGTTGAAAGCTTTCCGGTTTGAAAATAAAACATGAATTTATTTATTTAACCATGCATTTGGAGTACATTAAATCAGTATAATCAATGAACATATTATACACTTTGTTAGAGCGCACACTTTGTTAGGGAACACTAATAACAAGATACCTAATTATAATATAGTTTTCAAGAATTGTTAGTCACATAGGTAATCTACTCATTATCAGCAAACGTCGATAAAAAGATATGTATCAATCTATTTCGATGAAATTGTGTTTACTTTATTAATCAAGCAATTTATCTGTAAGACAGCTAGGTATATCTTTGTAACATTTTGTATGACAGTGAGCGCAAACAATGTTTCGACCCTTATCACTTATCAGAAAAGCAGCAACGCCTTAGATACTGTAGGTGTAGGTAAAGGTGTTATCTGGCCCGCTAGCTTGGGTGTTTTGTCTGCCGATGTTGGGCCAATCGTCTCTATGGACTCCTCTCTCCTCCTGTCCGATTCCTATTACTTGATCCTCTACTTTGCGTCTGGAACACGTTTTGAATACTATTCGATATACGTAGGTACTCCATACAGAGTTTTGGCCGTCGCTTATGTGTTGTCTTGCAAAAACTTGAAGCATATTTCTTGTAGTCGATTAATTTCACATTTAAAGGCGAACTTTTTGAATGTTTCTTCTCTGCACTAATCAGTAATGTAAACTTTATTCATGTAAATCACAAATGCACTATTATTGCTATGCATATGTCTTCAGACACTACTTAGCTATCCTTCTTTGTATACTTGGAAGAAATAAGTGTAATGTTGATATTTTTTTCTTTTTAGTTTAAGTTTCTGTAAATTAGTTATAAGAAATTATGTATATCACCTATCATTAAAATGAAAGCTGGGAAATATACTTTCAAGTAAGTACGGTAGTTCAAGATTTTTTGATTTACGAATAACCTAAACCATCAAAATGATTTTCAATAATAAGTTACAATTTGTATTTAGGTTTCGTGAAACTCTGAAACTGACAATATATGTTTTTTTTATGGCCTCATTGTACCCATATATCAAATAAAATAATTAGGCATTTGCATTTGCCTGGCTTATAAATGTCTTTAGAACGGATGTTAGGAAGTCGCTGTTTATTTATGCTGCCAGCGTAAAGCACAACATCATAAATTACAATACTAGAGATATGTCCAGGTACATATCGTTGGGTCCCGGCGTGCTTGAGCCAGCGCAGCATCCCGCCCGGCGCGCTGCGCGTGGGCACGGATGCGGACGGCGAGGATATCTACGCGGGACGCGCGCCGCACGAAGGCGACATCCTGCCCGCCAAGGTCATCCCGTCCAAGAACGCCTGCTACGTGGCGCACAGCGGGGAGGAAATTCTGAAGGACCAGTTTGAGGTAATCACCAGCATTATCCTACCATTCTGTTACGTGACTGTCTGACTACCTTTGTTAGCTACTTTAATACCTATACTTATACATTTCTACACATAGATAGCAATTACTACGGCAAAATTCACAGCAAAATCTTCTAATGTATTTTAATGGATTTTTCTTTAAAAAAAACAGATTTCAATAAATGTCATTAAACGGACATTACTAAATTTGACATATCGACGTGATATATTAACCCGTTTAAAATATATTTATTTAAATAAGTAAGTAGGTGAAAACCAAAGCATTTGTATTGCCTACTTTCAGAAAATAAATGCCAAAATCGTATACAAAAATCCCATTCGCTCATTTGTACGTTTACTACTTTTTTGTAATTAGTACCTACTTTGTGCAATTATGTGTGTAATAATCAACTCTGCTGCCGATACCTACACCGATAGTAAAGTACGTATGGGACTTCTGTGTTCCAGGTGCTGGTGCCGGCGGTGTTTTCGTGGCAGTTCGCGACGAACGGCGCCGTGCCGCCGGGCGCCGTGCCGGCCGGCGTCACGGCCGACGGCGAGAAGCTCTACTACGGACGCGTCACGCACGACGGCTGCGTCACTCCCGGCAAGGTGGGCCTCGAGGACTGCTTGCTATGTACTTCCCTCGTTAGCGACCTATAGTAGTTCAAGTTACCATATACCTATCGCCGCCACTTTCCTCTGCGACCAAACGAAGAAAATATCCATAAAACACAAGAAAACATGGATATTATGTCACAATGTGCGCTGAAAGTACAGTAAGGTAAACTGAAACACGTACCGTTTTAGCCCTTATTATCATTACGGAAAGAGCGAAAAAGGTCCATGTTTGAATTCCCCTTACTGGACAGTTGCCGATAAAAATTTTGCTCTTCATATAAATCCATTAAATGTTAAATGCATATGCGTGACCTTTTTCGATAATCAATCCTGTAACATCTCATTCTCATCTTGTTAAATTGAGTCACCTGACTTGGTATGGTATCTATAGCTCATTATATGTCAAGGTTGACAAGGAATGTAACGGCGAAAAGAAATGCTATTTACGAGGGCAGGCTGATAAGTTTCCGAAATGAGGGATTTAAAAAAACAATAAATAAGAAAGTCATAATGTTATTCTAATCTCTTAATTTTTATGTAAATGCAAAGGCAAAAGCGATCCAAAGAAAACGCTACGCTACGGTGGACAACGCGCAACAAAAAAAGCGAAAGCGATTTTGTTAGCCGGCAAAGTGATGGCGACCGTATTTTTGAATTCCAAAGAATTGATTTTTCTAGATTATCTCTAGAAACGAAAAACGATAAACCGCCAATATTATGCTGATCTGCTGGAAAATCTCAATGACGCAATAAAAGAGAAAAGTCTTTTCTAGCTTGAGAAAAAAAATTGCTGCACTACGCCCCAGTTCATACGGCTAAAGTTACAATGGCTAAAATCACAAACTTGTACTTCGAATTGTTACTCCGTCCTCCATATTCGCCAGACTTGGCCCCTTGCGACATCCACCTGTTCTCAAATCTTAAAAAGTGGCTAGGTGGACAAAACTATTCCTCGAACACTGAACTCATAGAAGCTGTACATGGGTATTTTGAGGGCTTTGATGAAACCTTATGTAGTAATGGGATAATAGCATTCGAAAAAAAGTTGTACTAACTACGTGGACTTTGGTAATCTAGTAAGATTACCAATGTTTGAAATTAAAATTTCTGCCCCGTTTCGGAAGCTTATCAGCCAGCCCTCGAAATACTGTACTTTATAAGGTTAGTTCATAGCTTCTTTGAATAAATATTTATCACCTACTCTTAATTAATAGTTACGTAATTATGCACGTATAGCAATAGGCATCTGATCGTATCCTCCACTATTTTTATTTCTGGTACGACACATTTTTAAAAAACAAATTCATTTTCTTTCAAGTCTCTGTCAAACCCATTTTTTCTCGATCTTATCTTATAATAGTTGAGCAGAAAAAGGTAGTTATTCTAGCAGTAGATATTCTAAAATGAATCCGGTTTTCTATGAGAGGTTCCTGTTTCACTTTATATTACACTTCTTAATTTTTTTCCATCTTAAGTTGGATGGAAAAACAATACACCCAAACTCCACCAGCCTCTGATCTCAAAAGATTTCTACGAATCTGAATTCTCATTTTAATGACACATTAAAATGTATGTACTTTATATTCAGTGTACTTCATAAAAAATGATATAATACATTTCAGATCCACCCCAGCCATGAGACGTGCTACTATCCGTTTGACGGCGAGGAGAGGAGCTCCAGCGAGTACGAGGTCCTCGTACTCATGTAGACTAAGCCTCAGACTGTGCTCCGCCAGACAAGCCCGAGTAGTGGCTTGGCAAAAGTTATATATACAAAGATCCGGGTACAGCCAGAGTCTTTTCCAAAGTACATTAAAACGCTGGGACAAAAACAAAGTGGCATAACATAGAGGTTTTCTAAATTAAAAAGACGCCCTCGTTCATTGAAATATACATACAAGCCTCACACAAATACAGAGGGTTCTGAGGGAGAGGTTGAGGTTGGTTGGTGACGGTGTCAATTTGATTTTCCCAAGCTCTACTCTCCACAAGCTACTTGTAATTAAGTATATCGGCTGTGTAATTATTTTAATATATTTAGTTTGTAAATATTTTTCAACTTGCCATTTCATTTGTTTAGAGAAATCTCAGTGAACTTAGATATATGTACTCGTATTTCATTCTAAAATTATATTCATATGAGTAGGTACCTATATTTAATTCTCCCGTATTATGACTATCATTGATTATACTTGTGATCGAGATTTTTTATCTAAAATAAATGAAACTTCAACCACCATAGTTCAACAATTTTTTCACTTCTCTTGCTAGAAAAGTACCTCATTTTCGTTTCCGTACCGGGGCTATAGTGATCGTTTTAGACCCTGAAGGTGCGTCCACATTTGTATCATTTGACCGATCAGTTCTTCGTCGCGTGGCATGATCGCATGTCACGATCACACGTTTGGACGTTGCGCCGATCCGATCGCTCGAAATCCATATTGCAACGCGTATCGCACACTCGGATCGGACAAGTGCGGCGTGATAAGTATCAGTATAAGAACAACATGTAGTTTAACGAGAGCAATAATTTATTATTATAAATAATGATTTAATATAGATATTCTCTTTCCTCACATTCAAAGTGAAGACAGATTTTATAACGCTTGGCTAAAAGCCATCTTGACACTGAGATATACCTAAATTTATCCCCACTTGCTTCACTCGTTCGTACAAAATCACTAAAAGGTATGTAAAGTAATCACTTCGTGTCAAAATATCTGGTTTTAGCCCCGTGTCACAAAATCTACTGTTCATTTGACCCGCTGCACCGTGGTTAATCGTGTTTTTAACTCCCGGCAAAAAGAGGGGTTTTATATGTAAGTTTAGATTGTGTTTATCTCTGTGCCTGTGTGTGGCATCGTAGCTCCTGAACGGATGGGCCGATTTTCATTTAGTTGTTTGTGTTTGAAAGGTAATTTCATCAAGAGTGTTCTCGTATATCGTTCAAGGTAATTAATTCAGCCGCTTAAAAATTATCCGCTTATTCTAAACGTGTTGGGGGTTTTTAACGGTTCACCGATTACTTCATCGTCATCTCTGCCGAAAGACTTGTACTGCTGGACTAAGGCCGCCCCGAGGATTTCCACAACGACCAGTCATGCGCTGCCCGCATCCAACGGTTTCCTTGGTCTTAACCTGCAGGTTGATTCACCTTGATAACTTAAGTTAATTATTTGGTCCTCCCGTGACCATGGAAAGCTGGAAAGCTTCCGAAACGTCGGGAACTAAAATTAGATAATATACGCGATATAATCCGTTAAATTGTTTTATTTCAATGAGTAATAATCGCGGAAACAGAAGAAAATATTAAGTTAATTAAGTAAGTGTATTAAGTTAGTATTCAAGTGAAAAGAAAACCTACCAGCGGGACATGGTTTTATAAAAAATCATATTTGCAATGGTGCTTTCGGAGAAAGTACTATTCGGTGATCCAATATGTATAGAGTTATAACCAATAAGTACTGGCGAGTCGCAAACTTTACTTTGATTTTACCGACAGCGCTTAGTGTGACGTTAAGTTACGCGGGAAAACTTTTCCCATTCCGTAAGTCCGTAACGGTCTAAAAAACGGAATACAATTTTCAAGGCAAAAGCATCAGTCAGAACCGTTGTACGAATATTTATTAATAACATTTACTCGCGAATTTGCCTGTGTTACCGAAATTGGCCATATAAACTTCCTCTCCCCTTTTCATTTTCACTTCTTTAAGCATCCCTTAAGGAACTGGAAAGGGATAAAAACTATAGTTTATCCTTTCCTGTGCTTCAAACTATCTCATACAGACAGAAAAGGTCAGACAGACTGAGTTACTTTCGCATTTATAGTAAACTAGCTTCTGCCCGCGACTTCGTCCGCCTTAAATTCGTTTATCGCGGATAAGGGTATTTTTCCGGGATAAAAAGTAGCCTATGTCCTTCCCCGGGACTCAAACTATCTCCATACCAAATTTCATCCAAATCGGTTCAGCGGTTTAAGCGTGAAGAGGTAACAGACAGACAGACAGACAGACAGACAGACAGACAGACAGACAGACAGACAGACAGACAGACAGACAGACAGACAGACAGACAGACAGACAGACAGACAGACACACTTTCGCATTTATAATATTAGTATGGATAGGTATATGAAGATAGCACGGATTACAAGGAATCGAACACGGGACTAGCTTCGTAGGTAAGGCCTTTTTCGCCTCACCTAATAAGTCGACACATTCCGATGCTATTATGGAAATAACTTAGTGGTTATACGAGTAGTATTGTTTTGTTACCGTGTTGACACTGACCGTGATACAGCATACAGCCGCGACTCGCGGCTATCTCATTTACCAGCGGACAGCCGACCGGACTACCCGCGCGACCACGGTTGCGTTTATCAACAAAAACGAACGACCATACTAATACAACCGACAAAAACGTTAAGGAAATAATCAGCTGCAGTTTTTAACTCGGAAGTGCATCTCATCGACCATGAAGGCTTTGCTCTACATTACAGTGATCTGTAAGTATGCTTTTTATTTATTTTTTAATGCCCGATGGTTTAGTCATCGTCATCAATTTGATCCTCTTTTACTAAGAGTTTTTCTCTTTTATTAACTTGGCGTGAAATTAACACCAAATTTATGCTAATTAATATACTGGACTTTTAAAAGAGACCTAATGAACATAATCCAAAACCCTAGAAATTTGACTTTTAGTCATAAAAGTACCATCTAAGACGACCGAATTCCAAAAACTTGTAATTTCAGTTATGTCACTATAATTCTAAGGGTGCGATTTGTGTAAGGTGTAGGTATAAATTGAGTAGTATCATTTCCATCACAATCAGTAAAAAAAAGTTCTTATGTATGTAGGTTAAAGTAGGTAACTTATTATGTCGCTTAGATAAAAAAAGGAATAGATACGCAACGAATATAGACGGTACTAAAGCCGTTTTGCTTCCGTGAGAGCTAAGAATTATATTTTAATGCCCCACACATGTACATAACATGATTTCTCTTTTTTATTTTCATCTAAGTTTATTCTGTACTAGAAGATGCCCGCAACCGCAACTTCGTACGCGGAGGGTAAAAAGTCATAACCCTCTTTTTTTCTTCAGCGTAATAGTCGGGTAAAAAGTATCCTATAACCATCTGGAGATACCCGGCTACCCGTGTGCCGAAAATAGTTGAAATCGGTTAAGTCAATTTTGCGTGATGAAGCCACAACGACACATACAAACATACAAAATATCTTCAATGTACAGGCATTTCAATTTTACAACTTTATAATCTACTAGAAGTTGCCCCCAACTTCGTTCGCGGAGGGGAAAAAGTCATAACCCTCTTTTTTTCTTCAGCGTAGCCGGGTAAAAAGTATCCTATAACCATCTTGAGATACCCAGCTACCCGTGTACAAAAAATTGTAGAAATCTGTTTAGCCGATTTTGCGTGATGAAGCCACAACGACACATACAGTCATACAAACATACATAAAATCCAAAAAAAATATTCTTCGTTTTAGCTCCGTAATAAAAATATATATTTTTAAATATCTTCAATGTACAGACATTTCATTTTTACAACTTTATAGGTAATAGTATATTTTAGATGACAGAGATCAGAGGTAGGTACATACCAATAGGCATCAGTGTCGGAAGCCTGCTCTGTGCAACCTGTCGCTGCAGCATTTCTATAGCTTGCCACCGTGTCCGCAGCAAGCAGTCCGTGGATTAATTTATAAATACCGTCCTACCTATGTCTAGGCGGGTAATCAAGTTTTCTAAAGGTGAAATAGAATACTCAGAAATTGCCATGAATTATGAATCCATACGGGATTACATTTCTTTTAAGAAAAAATCAATTCGGCTATGTGCGAGTCGGACTCGCGCACCGAGGTTTTTGTAAAAAAAATCTACACTAAAACCGGCCGTATTTGTGAAAAAAAGGTAGGTACCCTATATAGGACAATTTGTATGGAAACACACAGACAGACCTCAAAATTTAAGATTTTCAGAGTTTGCTCATTGATTGTGCTATAAGATATCAAATTTAAGTGTCTAGAACTAGAATGTTCATTCCACGGCAATTTTGTATGAAGCAAAAAGGGTCTTGACAGCTGTCGTCTAGTTGTCAAGACACGAAGAGACACGGTCAAAAAAGTGATCCTAAAAGGGTTCAATTATTTCCTTATGAGGTACGGAATCTTAAAAAAGAATGAAATCGGCCCACGGAGAAAATATTTTGACGAACGGAGCTAGAACATCTTCTTTTTTTGAAGTCGGCTAAATAACCTACTAATAGGTATATCGTTCAAATGCCTTGAGAAATCGTATGTGGTTGTAATTGTAACTATACTTTGTAGTTAAATTATTCATGTCTATCACGAGTACATTATGTCGACGAAACGTTACAGTGTTCTAGGTCAGTAACGTAGGCGAACCACTCGCCAACTTCCCTACAACACAACATAATGAATACAAAACGCAAAATTTATAAAATAACATCTATCAAAAATATTATTGTTTGTATATTGAATCGTTTTACAATATGCATTGCAATACGTTTTGCAATGCATTAACTTAAATCAAATATGTAGGTACCAAATTAAGATTTCAACGTAACATCACTTTCGTTTCACATGTACTAGTAGTCATCATTTCAGCCATAGGGCGTCCACAGCTGGTCACAGGCCTCCTCAATACATTTCCACATGGGCCGGATAGAGGCGACCCGCATCCAGCGAGCCCCCGCAACCCTTACAAGGTCGTCGGACCACCTTGCGGGTGGCCCTCCCATGCTGTGCTTGCCGGTACGCGGTCCCCACTCGAGAACCTTTCAGCCCCAACGGCCATCGGTTCTTCGAGCTATGTGCCCTGCCCATTGCCACTTCAGTTTGCTTACCCTGTTTGTTATGTTGGAAAAATTGAGTAGAATAATGTAAATAAATTTATAGGCGCGCACAAATGTATCCCGTTTCAAAAATACACATATTAAAAAAAGCTTTGCAAAACGACGGCTTCTTAGACACTATCAATTTTCTCAGCGGTGGCGTTAGTGGAGCAGCGCAGTCCCTATCATAAGCTCCATTTTACTGCTCACTCAATGCCTAGTTCACCTGTCGACGACTGACAGTCCTGCTGAGTTTCGCTGTCTGAAGAACAATTTTAATCCAACGGTTGTCATCCTTTTCGATTCTTTATTACCTGCCAAGTCATAGGTAAAGAGCTATAGAGCGACAGATAACATTTTATCTCTTGTTAAGAAGCATGAAGCATCAACAAAACGAGATTAGATTATACCAGATGTACGGATTGCATGTGCTACTTTCGATCTTATGAAACTGGGACAATAAAGATAGGATATTAAAAATGTACCTCTAGTCCCTAGTACCCTGCCCGGTAGAATGATCAAAGAACATATACAGGGTGGGAACGACTATATCGAGAGACTTTAACCATCGAGTTCACTGCCTCATTGGATTACATTGGTATAACGACCAGTTAAAAAAAAAAAACATTTTTATAGAGAACTATCTTCTGCCCGCGACTTCGTCCGCCTTAAATTGGGTTAGGCGGATAAGGGTATTTTTCCGGGATAAAAAGTGGCCTATGTCCTTCCCCGGGACTCAAACTATCTCCATACCAAATTTCATCCAAATCGGTTCAGCGGTTCAAGCGTGAAAAGGTAACAGACAGAAAGACAGATAGACAGACACACTTTCGCATTTATAATATTAGTATGGATATGGATGAAGATGGGACTTAAAGCTGAGAGATAACAGTAGGTACTACCCAACACGAATTACCCTCAATAAATCAAAAACATGATAATTGGATACTCAACGTATTGTTAAACTTAATACAAACTAGCCAAAAAGCATGCAGATACTGCTTCTACATCACAATATCATTAGGTTAGTCATGAGATTTTGAGTTTAATGAATTTATAAAAATAATGAATATCTCAAAAATTACCTGTTTTCGGACTACATCACTTTATATGCTCCAATTAGGCTAAACATTCGTTAAAGTCTGTCGGTATACTCGTTCCCACTCTGTATAACTAGTTACCACTTATGTATGTTATTTTATTTTTTATTTTTATCGTATTAAAAAATAACAAAACTATTGGAAGGATAGATAATACAGATATTTTATAAGTAAAAGATTCAAGTTGGCTCAAGAATACATTGACAAAGATTTATTAGAATATTGTTATTTATTTACACGTCATTCAATTTTTATCGCTATCTCTGTTCATAGTTTTAGATTTAAATTACAATTTCTAAACGTCGTGTAAATAAATCAATATATTCTAATAATTGTTTTTCAGCGTATTTTGAACCACTATGTATGTGACGCAAGTTTGTTCAGGCAGCAGGCATACATAATATGTGATTTTTTGCCGTACTCTTGCAGTTAGGTAAATGATTTCTTTCCACTAGGTTACTTAAGGAATGCGAACGGAGGCTTATAATTTCATAACGTACTTTAACGCTTAATAAGTAAGGTTGCATATAGTTATAATAGACATGTACAATGGGATATTGAAGCGTAAAAAGTAATGATTCCAAGTTATTTCCAATATATATATGTGTAAGTATAAATTAAGAAACATATACCTAGCCAATAAAAATACCAATTGTTTGTTTTAATTAAGAACTGCCCAGAAACATTTTTGTTTTCGAGAAACTTTTTCAAGAGGAAGGTATGGAGATACTCATAGATGAGCATTGTAGATCATTAGGGATGAGGATGACATAACATAACTCTTAAAATCGTGTAAGATGTGTGTGTTGTTGTTGCAGTAGTGGGGTTGGTGCAGGCCGACATGAGCGGCGAATGCAACCTGGCGATGTTCTACTTGGAGCTGGGCTGCTCGCCAGTCACGCGCGCCGACGGCGCCGCCGGCTGCCCACAGGCCTTCACTTGTCCCGACCTGCATCCTGACCCCTCCAAGTGCTACTACAGGTACACCCCACACAAGCCATAGGTTAAATTAACCCACCAAACGAGGGGCAGTTCGCCTGCTCCCACTAAGGAGTCACATGTGATCAACACCTTTACTCCTCGAGGTGACTACAGACCGCGGTTCTCACATTCTTTACAGTTCCTTCCAGACCTACGAAATGCTAGTTATTAGTCGTAAGTGGGTAATGATTGCTAGTACGATTAAGAAAAATGGTATACAAAAATTTCCAACCCTAAGGTTTTCAATGTCAAGTTCTTTAGTTCCTTACGTAAGTACACACTAGTTGCAAAAATGAATAAAGTAAAAGTATAAAAACGAGAGCAGGGGTAGTTTCAAAGTGTTGCGTTTCTATGATATCATCAAGAAACGCATGTGCCCTCAGAGAAGCATTGTATCTTTTCCTTGGTTGACCTTAAGAAACCAATTCATAAATCTTGGCATTAATTCTACTTGGCACTAAACTACTTTCGCTAGGAGTAGAGTTATACGCCTAGCGAAAGCAATAGAGTCGATACCAAGATATTTATTAAATGTATTCATTAACTTGGTACATACTTTTGCAATTAACTTTACATGTTATTACCAAACACGCTGTGTTAAAAAATTGATGTAATATAATGACATGGATATGATGAAAAAATGGATATTATATATTCTATTATGTGTCTTAGGATCCATGACCCAGGCTCATTCTCATTAGTTTCGCAAATTGACGATCAATGGTAGGTCATCAAAACATTGCGAAATAATCTATTGAACTGGGTGCACTGACAATGAATGACGCCCACTTTTTGCAACCTTAGCCGCGACCCGACCTCACCGGTTTCTGAGAAATTTCCGAGGTTTTTATTGGTCAACAAGGTGTATTATATATCAGATGGTAAATGACAAGTGACCTCTTGGCTTACGTGTTGGAAAATCCAAGGACCTTGGCCGCTTGGAGATGTATGACTTTATATTGCGGCGAATAATATTCACTAAAACTTAGTTGATGTCATAATAAGAAATTATGAAATACGGTCATACCAGATTGTATACAATTTATTCATTAGTTAGAACATTTTAACAGACGTATATCGTTTTTCGATGAGTTACGAGTCACGGCTGTGTTTAGTGTGGATATTATCAACCATCCGAATGACACACATTGTCTGGCATTGATATTTTCGTTATCATAATTTTAATGGTTTTTCTGTAACGTTAAAATGGTCTAATTAAAATACAATGAAATAAGATGACGAATAACGATAGTAAACAATGGACAACATTTCATTTTTTTAAAGTGACTACAATTTAAATGTCACGGATAGATTTGTGCTCTCTGAACATATTAACATTATTTTTGATATTTTTGGATCACTAATTTTTGAAAAAAAAAAAGAATTTATTACCAAATGGTGATCTGTACGCGGTACAAAGTTAATTCCTTTTCTTTATATATGATTTTCACAATTATAAAAAAAGTGATAACGTGTCATATTGGCTGTTTACATTTGTGTCAAACCTAGTGGCGGGTAAAGACACTATAAAAAATCACAGTGATGGGCGGTAAAATTGCTACAATGATCTGAATACATTACAGTAAGTAACTTTTCTCAAACATGCAATGAAATATCGTCATTACGTGCGTTAAAACAGGCTTCAAAGTATCACGTTTCAGGCGGAACAACTTGAGAGAACTGTAAAGGAATTTCATACAAAATTGAAGGCCTAGGCCGGGAAGTATTTTTTTTTTTAAATTTTAATGTAAAATGGCGTCTGTAGTCATGAATAGACTAAACAGCTGAATTATATATTTTTTTCTAGTGACTGAACGGTTATCGGACCAAAAATATCCGCGTTAATGCCTATTACACATGAACTGATATTAAGAACACGAATCTGTATGGTTCATATGTTGATTAATAAATTTAAAATATTTTCTATACAGAAGTCACCAGAGAACATAGACAATATTTAAAATCCTCTGCATATATAATTTAAGATTATTGTTATCAGGTCGGCCCTTATAGGGTGCACTCGAATACTACACACGCGAAATACTTATGGATTCCCTAAACAAAAATCGGATCGGAGGAAAAATCTAAAAAACTTTTGTCGTGTAGTTTTTTGAGTGGTGTATTTTTTTATTTCATTGCATATGTTTGAGAAAAGCACTATAAATGCCTCTGGCCGTGAAAAGTGCTTGTCGGCTTCGTTTCGCTATTTGGCCTCCCTACGGTCGGCCGTCTACATATGTCTACTCACCCGGCAAGCCCTTCTTTCCCGGCGTCTGCAGGTTAGTCGTGGGGACAAAATCACAGTGTTTTTTTTACAACTGGTACGAAAGGACGGTGATTGACATTGAATTGTAACGCTTTTCACCATCTCTAGTTATGACACTAGGTCACAATGAGTGAATTTATTTCTCCTCGAATTGCGCTTAGGTCCTTATACAATGAGGTAGTTTGGTTTTATTAAAATCAGTGGCTAAAATTAAAAATTATTTAAAAATACAAAATACGTTCCTCGTAATTTTGCAAATATTATTAGATAGGGGGTAAAAAAATGTGTTCCATTATATTAAGTAACAAGAAAAAAAACATTGATTTAAATTAAAAAATCATAATTATCTCTTAATATTCTTTGTTGATATTATGGAGTGATAGTGGTAGGCCCCAGTAGTTTATCGACATGGAACGGACTTGTCCCTAATTTTAATGTGGTCAAAAAATGGTATGGTATACTATTTGTACCCCAGCTACAAGAACCGATTAATATTGTGAACTTTTATTTCCTCCCAGAGGAGTCGCTTACGCTGCGAACGACGTGCTCCCTCAGAACTTGATCAAGAACCCGTGCTCGCAGCGCTGCACCTGCCAGGTGTACGAGGAGCCCCGCTTCGAGTGCGCGGCGGTGGACTGCGTGGAGACCTTCGACGCTGACCTGCAGCAGTGCGTCTCCACCTACGAGCTGGACTCGTGTTGCAGCGTCGGCAACGTGTGCGGTAAGGACAAGTACCATTATTGGTTTCGTAGAGAAAATCTAAGCGAAAACTAGGACTGTGTAGAGTTGTAATTCTATAATGTCTAAACAAGAAGTTAAAAACTTCAAGATGTCTTATCAAGGACAAGTCAGCTATCATAATATCTTAAAATATGATCTCTTATCAGTTTACTTGCTTCATATTTAATTTTGAATATAAAATTGATTGAAAACATCCACGATTTGGAAAATTAATGCCTTAATAAAGTCTAAAAGAAAATTACTGGTATGTATTTCTATAACGCACACGCACGTACTCTGCACAGTGCTGTCAAAAAAATAACTATCTGCATAACTATAAGCTGTATAAACAGATGAAGATCCCAGTCAGATTTTAAGCAGGAATCCGTTTTCTAACGGAAAAACAGCGTATTTATGATGCCAGCTGTAAGACGTCCACTACTGGATAAAAGTCTATAGTACAAAGTATCTCCACATCACTAAATAATGCGTTACCTACTGACATCCAAGGTTTCCTGCGATCTCTACCAGATCAATGGTTGACCTTGTTAGGGGCCTTCCTACTCTTATTTATACTTAGCTATCTTTTAGCTCTCCTTCCATACAGATATCTTAGTGATTTGCTGTTGCTGGTAGGCAATAAGCCGCATATTTGATGTGCCCCCTACATCGACACGTTCAATGCAAAGCCGCAGCATTATGGATTAGTGGCATGTTTATATTTTAGCGTTTATAAGTACCAATAATCGAACAGAACCCGTATGTTTTATGTATGTTAATCGACATTACGTACTCATACTTTACGGCGATGGCGCGCCTTGTTCGAAACAATGGGTTTGTTTAACTGCCGGCATGTGCGGGGCACGTCGTTACTGCACGCTAATGTGTTGTTCGATATGTGCAGTATATTGATCGATACCAAGGTTTGTATTAAAAATCTGATTAGAGCGTGGTATATTATATATACAAATTTCATGGTATATCACATGGTGGCAGTGAGGTTCCACATTTTTTCATAGTAATTATTTTTTTATAATAATAATAATCTTCATTGTACAGCTCGTTATAAGGTATTATTTATGTACATTAAATAATTTGGTTTGTACGTTGGAGCAAAACAGTTGTTAAATTTCCTAAAGTGTTGGTGCCCTAGTGGGAATCAGGTTCTACCTAAGAACTGATATCAGGACCAATAGCTGGCTTCAATTTAAAAAAAAACGCTCTATTTATCATTTAACTAGTTACAACCACTTGGTTAAATAACTAAAAATCCAAAATAGAAACATATATGCAGCGGGTATCATTGAGAATATAGGATGATTTTTGGTATCCATCAACAAAATATTTTTCTTGTATGCTGCAGGAAAGGACGCCATCGCCAAGCTAGCAACCTGCGAAGTAGACGGCGAGACGTACCGCGAGGGCCAGTCCTTTGAGCCCAAAGGCTCCATGCAGACTTGCGTGTGCACAGCGCAGTGGAACGGGACCAACCCCGCCACCTGCCGGGATATCAACTGTGGCATCGAGATCCATTACCAAAAGAACCTCCTGGACAACTGCGCGCCGATGTTCTTCAAGAGTACGCGCAGCTGCCCTATCGCTTTCAAGTGCCGTAAGTGCTTTGGTATTCGACAAAAAACTAACTTTACTAGTAGCTAAAACTTGGTCCAACAGCATCTATCCTTAATTAACAATGACATGTCAAAAAATACTACAGCTTATTCATATTAATTATTCTGATTTATTTTTTAACTATCCTGTCGAAATAGTTCAACTAGCTATTTTGGCGTTTCGGAGGAACTCTATTTCATACATGGTTCTCCGGGATCTTCGGTATTTTGTTAAGAAAGTCCTAAGTCTCTCTACTTCTAGCGATTTATCTAAGATGAGAGTAGCAAATAAATAGATTTTATGAAAGATTGCCGGTGCATTTGCAACTCCAATCGACAAGAGTTGTTCTGCGTATTACGTAAAGCCACTTTAGGTTTCCAATGCAACAATGCTAATGGTTTAAGTCCGATTCCTTCCAATAAAAAGTTATAGTTTGCTCGAACGATTATTTTGCGTAAACAGTTTTGAATTTGAACATCAGTAAAGTTTTGTGCTCTTATTGATTAATTGTGTGTTGATGTGTTGTATTTCAGCTGCACCGGAAACCAAAGTGGTCCGTGGACTGAACTTGAAGGCTGTGAGCGCGCAGTGCGTGTTCGGAAACAATACACTATCCGTGGGCGACGAGGTCATCGTCGATGACAAGTGCACCAAGTGCTCATGCGAAGTCCCACCCTTCGTGTCCTGCACACAGCAGAGCACGTGCAGTTAAAAACATATGAGACACAGACCCTTTTTGCAGCTACCAGTAAACTAGTATACCGTGGCCAGAACTCCCCTTTAATATCATTTGTACACTATGGCGATCGACTTTAGTGCGCCGAAATCAAAGGGGTCAGTTTCTTCGCCTCATTAAAGTCGGTCGCCTGCGTACGCCTAGCTAAAATTGGTAGACCAACAGTATATGTAGGATTCATTCAGTCTGAGATTCAAATGTCAAAACGACTTAGTAAGTAGCATTTTAGAAGCCACGCAGAATCTGGTCTCGTATCAGTCCTTGGCACTTTAATCTCAGATTAAGCGTTAAGCAAGCTATAAAACGTTGGTCAAATCTCACTTTTTTAAGCAAATTAGACGACAATCATAACTATGCAAAATCGTATCTTTAGTCAGTAATTAAATTCAGGGAAAAGTATGCGGCCGGATTTATTATTAAGATATCCTTACAAAAATACTCCTTCGTAGGTACTTAAGCACGCTTGCTAAATGTAGATCTTGTAACGTACGAGTAGGTATGTTGGATATTACTGTGATTTTCATATATTAACTCAAAATAAATTTATAAATTATTAAGTAAGTTAATAGTATTATAAACAAAGATCAGAAACAAATGAAAAATTTTTCGACGATACTGGACTTGAACCAGTGCCTTGAGCCAGACCGGGGCAGCACGCTCTACCATCTGAGCTAATCGTCCGCACCAGCAGTCGACGAATTTTGTCATCTGTTCTTGCTTATGGATCTCTGTATGGTGCATCCGACTCTTTAGCCGTTAGTCGGGGTGAAAGTAACTTCATAGTTCTGCACTAGGCGGCGCTAACGGCTAAAGAGTCGGATGCACCATACAGAGATCCATAAGCAAGAACAGATGACAAAATTCGTCGACTGCTGGTGTGGACGATTAGCTCAGATGGTAGAGCGTGCTGCCCCGGTCTGGCTCAAGGCACTGGTTCAAGTCCAGTATCGTCGAAAAAATTTTCATTTGTTTCTGATCTTTGTTTATAATAATAACGCTAGTGGAGTGATCCACTAATAAATTGCAAAAATTGTGATTATTATCATGATATTTGTAAAACAAAAAGTACAGTCTTGATAATAGCGCCACCTCTCGCCGAGCAATGGTACCTGTAAAGGTATCTGCTCGGGGTGAAAGTAACTTCATAGTTCTGCACTAGGCGGCGCTAACGGCTAAAGAGTCGGATGCACCATACAGAGATCCATAAGCAAGAACAGATGACAAAATTCGTCGACTGCTGGTGTGGACGATTAGCTCAGATGGTAGAGCGTGCTGCCCCGGTCTGGCTCAAGGCACTGGTTCAAGTCCAGTATCGTCGAAAAATTTTGCATTTGTTTCTGATCTTTGTTTATAATAATAACGCTAGTGGAGTGATCCACTAATAAATTGCAAAAATTGTGATTATTATCATGATATTTGTAAAACAAAAAGTACAGTCTTGATAATAGCGCCACCTCTCGCCGAGCAATGGTACCTGTAAAGGTATCTGCTCGGGGTGAAAGTAACTTCATAGTTCTGCACTAGGCGGCGCTAACGGCTAAAGAGTCGGATGCACCATACAGAGATCCATAAGCAAGAACAGATGACAAAATTCGTCGACTGCTGGTGTGGACGATTAGCTCAGATGGTAGAGCGTGCTGCCCCGGTCTGGCTCAAGGCACTGGTTCAAGTCCAGTATCGTCGAAAAATTTTTCATTTGTTTCTGATCTTTGTTTATAATAATAACGCTAGTGGAGTGATCCACTAATAAATTGCAAAAATTGTGATTATTATCATGATATTTGTAAAACAAAAAGTAAAGTTAATAGTAATTAAAAACACATAGAACAATACAAGGATATCTTTAGGAACTAAAATAATTTAATTATTTTTTTGAAAAATGTTTAATAAATTGTGATCTTACATAGGTATTATGTGTTAGCTAATATTTAGTAAAAAAGTATATCAAGGGCATATTTACATTACCTTATGTACACAGCCTTAATCGAACCTTTGTAAAATATTTAAAACAATTAATTACAAAATGTTGTGACGACTTAGATTTATGCATTAAGTACTTAATCATTACAACAATGAACTATACTATCCAATAATAATGGATTAAAAATAATTATTGTATTTATTATCTATACATTATTCGAGTAGTAATCCTTATCTTATCTTATTATAGTTATTATGCTATTTGATCTAAAACACATAAAAACCTTATCGAATACAGTTTTTAATCATAACTAAACAAGTAGTATACCTTTTAAAAATATGATTCAGTAATTACAATATCTAAAATAATACGTGGCTTACATGGTTATACAATAAGGCATTGCAGAGCATTTTTATAATTTACATGCATGCATTTTATAACGAAGTATTATTTCATTTCAGCACATTCTATTGTAAGAATGTAGAATAATACAAAACTGTGGTATTATTAATATTTTTGGCACTTACATAGCTCCGTCTAATTAGTATTGCATATACCCGACAATTTCATAAACATTTGTTTATTAATCACGTATGCAGCAAAGATATACGTTCACACGAAGGTAAATAATTACATAATTACTATCCTACATTTCACTTTCTCAGCCTTAAGTACCAGATATATCAAAATAGTGTTACATTCCTGGTAGAGAGCGTCGAGATTCATGATCCATTAAATAACGCGCGGGTGAATCCACCCCGAATTTATCGTAGATTAGCAACATTGGCGGTTTGAGTAACGACAAATATCAATTTTTGATACGATATTTTGCTTCAATTATCGCAACACGAAGGTCCTGTCAGAAGTTAAGTACAGTTGACATTATTTGTTACTCACGTCCACTGACACCCCAAGTAAAGCCCACGAGACAAAAAAATGCAGATGAAATTCAATTGAAATGTTGATATATTTAGTTACGTTTTTCTGTAATTTATGTCTGTATTAAATGACCAAATTACATTTCCTAAACATAACGCAACATTAGATATTTGTTGTTCGCGTACAAAATGATTAACAGTTTGCCAACCTATAAATAAAGCTTGAAGTCTCCATATCGACTGCCATAAAATTAAAAGTCATGATGTAAAGTTTGTCCGAACTTTCGTTAGTCATAATCAAATTTTTCTGCGAAACCGTTAACTTTTCAGAATTGTTGCAAAACAAACTTAACCTAATAGGTTCTACATAATGACCTTTTCAAAGATCATAAAATTTGTATGGTTTCAGAGTTTAAACAAATGATTTTATGGCTTTCAATGATTATGGGAAACGAAGATATCCGCCTTGAAGTATATCGCTTCATGTTTCGTGCCTTTCGTGGTAACATAACATTTTACAAATACCTGAAACTTTGTTAAATGTTTAAATTGTTCGCGATATCCACTAGGATCACCTGACCTGATGACCCAGGTGATCGTATTGAACGAATATGTCCCCTGAGATCACCCAGGTGATCTTATTGGACGCTTTTGGATTATGCTTTATATGATATATATGATCCTAATATACAGCATAATCCAAAGGCATCACCTGGGTGATTTTGCTGGCTAAGTTCGTCCACTAGAATCACTTGAAGAGTAATATTACTTTCTAGGGTATCCTTCTGAATATAATTTTATCCAGTATAATCACCCAGGTGATCTTATTGGACGCAAATTAATATTACTTTCATGAGTATCCTAGTGGATATAATTCTGTCCACTAAAATCACCCAGGGGATCGTGCAGGATGTAGCGTCCAATAAGATCACCTGGGTGATCTCAGAGGACATATTCGTCCAATACGATCACCTGGGTGATCAGGTCAGGTGATCCTAGTGGATATCGCGAAATTGTTTTCCTCAAATAGTGGGCTTCAGTAATGGGGGCAGTTTAAGAGAAGCAAGCCAGACCCAGCTGGAGGCGGAACTGCTGCTCCCCGCGGCCCAGGTCCCGCACCGCCACGTCCACGATCGGCAGCCGCCCAGACCTGTCCGTCTCGTACTCGACCACTGTCCGAGCCCAGTCTTGTTTCTTGTACTGTTACATATGTGTCAAGTTAAGGAAACAGTAGGATTCTTAGTGCAATAACTAGGTTAACAAGACTAAAAATCCCACTAAATCGAAATCGCGTCGAAATGATTGGAGGCGCAAGTCGCGTGATAATCTCGCAAACTCACAGACTCGTCAGAAAGTGATGGGCGCTCTGTCATATTTATGCGCAATTCGCGTGATAAACTCGCACACTCACAGACTCGTCAGAAAGTGATAGGCGCTCTGTCATATTTATGCGCAATTCGCGTGATAAACTCGCACACTCACAGACTCGTCAGAAAGTGATAGGCGCTCTGTCATATTTATGCGCTATTCGCGTGATAAACTCGCACACTCACAGACTCGTCAGAAAGTGATAGGCGCTCTGTCATATTTATGCGCTATTCGCGTGATAAACTCGCACACTCACAGACTCGTCAGAAAGTGATAGGCGCTCTGTCATATTTATGCGCAATTCGCGTGATAAACTCGCACACTCACAGACTCATCAGAAAGTGATGTTAGCTCTGTCATATTATGCGCTATTCGCGTGATAAACTCGCACACTCACAGACTCGTCAGAAAGTGACAGGCGCTTTGTTATACTGCGCGCTATTTTCACAATAAACGCGACTTATTTAAACTTATTAACTTGTTACTAAAACTTATTACTTATTATATAAACTTCTGTCGCAACATACTTATTCGCGATGTGCTCGTTCGGCTTGCTTGCGAAGTAACTATGGTCACGAGAATACTATACGAACAAAAATAAGTAGCTTGTTTAATACCTGGCATTCATCCAGCAGAGCCTTATACCGCAGGCGGTTGTTGGCCTTAGGCAGGATCTCGGCGTCGTTGTAGGCGAGCAGCTTGAGGCCGCGCCGATGCTGGCGGGAGGCCGGGTCGAAATAGCCTACGGTGTTCCGACAGTGGAACGTCACGTTCTGCACCGCCTTGCCTGAGAGCAGCTGTAGGTACGTCAGCTGGCTGTGGTCCGCCTTGTATGTGATCTGTGGGAATACACTCGCGGGATTAGAACGACGATCTTAACCCTTAGATGCATATAAGTGGATGCTGGCAAATAATTGGCGTTACAGAGAACATTTCTTGCGCATCGACAATTGCGCGAACAATTACCACTATTCATGTGTAAAAATATGTCTAAGGAAAGCTTTAGAAAGCATTCGGCGAAAGCCAAGTCTGCATGGAAATGCTCCGAATGTAAGGCACCTTGCAAGGAAGGAGAAAATAGCGAGACATCTGCGCTCAGAAGTTTCGGAACTACGCGTGGAAAACACTTCGTTAAGAAAAATATTCAGGATCCTCAAAGTGGCTCAAATCGAGCAGCAATCCCGAGAAAATAATATTGAAATCCAGTGTATCCCCGAATATTGTAATGAAAATTTGGTTACTAGTTTCTACAGTGATGTAACTCGGCGCTACAGTATTATGTCCTATAGCGGAAACGAGTGGCTAAGTCAAAACCGTAGTGCATCTACTTACAACGAGACCTCGCTCTGTTATCTCGCACGCGAGATCGCTTACTGGCGGCCTGTCTGGCCTTCAACAAGTCAAATCCGACAGACGAGCACAATTCATCGCATCTTGGAATTGGTGGAGAAGTGAAACAACCTATATACGTCGGGCAACACCAGTCACCAAAGAAAAAGGCTACAAGCATTTATGGACCCGCCACGGATGGATTTTATATAAAAAAAGAGATGAATTGGACACTATTTGGGTAAAAAATATGGAAGTTCTGTCTGTTCTCGCAGCTACTTAGATATTCTTTTTATTTTCAGATTGAAGTGGCTAAACTTAGAATATATTACCAAAACGAGGTAAACTTGAATACTAAGGTGCTAAATGAAAACTATAGATTTATCGTCACGATAGATGTAGCATATCTTATTCTAAATCTTATGGAGCAATCTCCAACACAATTCGTTCCTCTGGGATAGTGTGTCCTTGAGTGACAAGTACCATGAGGATATTTGGGTAAAAATTAGCAGTAATGCGGAAGCAACCTACGTTCTAATTATTTCTTCGATGTATGCCGTGTCACCCGAGTCATGTGATCGATTAAATAACCTTTTGGAGTGTATATCTTCATTTCATGAAAGTGCTACTTTCTTAGCTTTCGGCGATTTTGGGAGTATTGGCTCGATCATAAAAATACTGAGCCATATATCACTCGCAATCATAGACTCTTGTTCGTCAGGCCTAGAAAACTGCATTATCTGATTGTACGTAACGTCTCTTCATGATCTAAACTAATTTAATGTTAAAGAATGAAGATAATACAATTTTAGATCTAGTACTGTGTTCAAATTATTATGTAGAGACCAAGCTTGCTGGTCCACAATCTTAAATTGATCTGTACCATATTCCTTTGCTTATCGAAATAGATTTTCCAAATACACAGTATTTAATAATTCCAAATACCCAATTACCCCATTTGGTTGCAGTGGACTATTCCATAATAAACAAACAGATTGATGATGCAGACTGGCAAAATGCTTTTAAGTCACTGCGCGGCGTGCGCGCGGTAAATAACATGGTCGAAATCTTTTATCGTAAAACCGAAGAGATCATTGCAAAGTTTTCATTGCAAAGGCCATTAAGAACAAGAAGTTAGAATATCCAGCCTGGTATACTAAAAACATTAAGTCAAAAAGCAAAAAAAATACAAAAATCCCATTGACGAATTTGAATCTAAGGAGGCCACAACAAAATGTCATCGACTCTAGCGAAATGCACCTAAAGAATGTTAAACTGACAACAACGACGCCTTTGGCGATCATGTTTCCTCGATGTATGTGGCAAATGACACAATTAATAATACTCCGCCTCCGGCGCCTTTCCCCTATGTCTGTCATGGTATATTAGGAAAAATTATAGTCACCCCAAACATGGTCAAGAGAGCGTTTAACTAAAAGTTTAGATAAAACTAAGGGGCGGGACCTGATCGTATCCCATCTATTTTCGTTGCAAAATGTGTAAGTACCTACTGCACCTAGTCTGGTTATTCAAGATCGTTTCATTATTTATAACTTTTCTCTTGAATCTTGATCACATCGTCAGTCTACCTTATTCGGGGATCCACGCTGGGTCAGCAGTCGTCGGTTCTATGAGTAATGTGCCCTAGCAACGGATGACGCGAAAGGAAACCCTTGAAATTCATGATCAGAGTCTTCAGTTTCTATTTAGTTCATCCGATGTTAGGACTTACGGTAAATCCGTCTTCCATTTCGCTGAGCCAAGCCTCCTTCTCCGGGCCCTTATAGGAGATATCTTTGGATTGCATGGGTTTGGGATAAATGCAGCTGCTCCCGGTGGTCATATCGCAGTGCACCAGGATAGCATCGTTCATGTCTCCACCATTAGGGTCTATCCAGTATTGGCCTATAACAAAAACAAAACGGCGACGGTGACGAACACATGCGTTGATTAAGGGCGCTTTCGTATTTTTGGTAGAAAAGTGTCAGAAACGAATTGTTGACGTTGTATTCCTGAGAAACAATGATTAATTATTTGCATAAAATTCCTTATTTTGAAAGTAGAGGGCTCAAATTTTAGAAGCACTGTATGTTTTAACTAAAACCCGATTACCGACAATACTTTTCTGAATATTCGGTTGCACGCGCGGGAAAAGTCCTCAGTACCTCGCGCGCGTTTTTCGTGATAGGGCTCTTAACTGAATTAGGTAATATATGAGATGAACCGATTTTGTAAAACCTACTCTTACGGTAAAATAAACATACAACCAAATTTATAAAAAACATTAAGTCTATGAGTTTTGATGGTTTGGATGGATGGACTGTATTCTGAATGCCAATTGTATGCGAACTGTAAGTCGACTACAAAATAGGCATGTTCTCGTATATGTTGAAGTTTGATGCGACTGTCGAGATTATCTTGTGATAAAAGAAACAATCAGTTTTAAAAATGTCTACTAAAACATGGTACAGTAAAATAAGGAATCCTGTTCTGGCGATTTTGCATGATCACGCAGTGCATTGTTCGCCGCACCACACCACACCACATAATGATGGATGGCACTGTCATGAGTTGCTTACGTAACCGAACATATTAAATAAACGCAATTTATAAGTGAGCAAAAGCATTTCACGGCAGTGCTGTCAGGGGATAGACATACCAAGTGAAGTATACTTATAATAATATATTATTATACCATGGTTTAAGGCGGCATTACGAGTTCTCCTAGAAATTTAATTCTCTAATGTTGCTTTTGCATTACACAACCAGCACATTTATACGATATCCTTATACATTTATCAACGAACCACTCTCGAAGTCAGGATGATGGTATTTGATGTCGCCGCAAGTCTTCCCAGGTGCATCCTGCGAGCCGTCGGGACGGAGGAATTTGTCGAGGGACACCTTCAGTCGTTGGTACGCCTTGGTCACTATCTCCTTGCGCTCTGCGGTGGTCATGTCGTCTTTGAAGAACCGCGCTGGCAGTGAATTGGGGTCGTCGCCGAGTGGATCGGGGCCTTTCACTGAACCTAGAATGACATTTTAGTACATATTTACACAATGAAAACGTAAGTGATATGAACTTTTAAAGATAATATTAAAATGGATTAAGTTAAATCTACTTCGGCGAAACAGCAGATTACACCTAGATAAACTTCAAAAACCTTCGATTCTCCGACCATGTCAATTTATGTCTAATATGGAATTTTTCATATTATTTTTACAATCGTCACATCACCACGTACCTTGTTGCATCATCGCCGCAAGAGCGGCAGCATCATAAGCCAGGCCTTCACCAGGGGGCCCAGGGGGGCCAGCAGGTCCGGCGGGTCCGGGCGGGCCGTGGCGTCCTGGCTCACCCGGCGGTCCACGCCCGCCTTGAGGGCCCACCAGGCCCTGAGGACCAGGAGCACCGTCCCGACCAGGCGTTCCTACACACGAAAAAACAATCTAAACATTGATAATGGGGCAGGTTAGCGGTCCGAATCAGGAAAAATTAAGAGAATCTTTCTATGCGCAAATTAATGATCGAGAATTTCAAAGTTAATCGTCAATCGTGTAAATCGTGTTCTTCTCACAAGGTCTAATCCTAGGCAGTATTCGATTGTTGCTAACTTAACGTTTAAATTGTAAAGCCACAACGTTTTACCTCTAGAACCAGCTTCGCCATCTTTCCCTGATGGTCCCATTGGTCCGGGCAATCCCCGCTCTCCCAGCCTCCCAGGTGCTCCAATCATGCCCGGCAATCCTGGAAGTCCAGCGTGTCCCTTAGCTCCGTCTGAACCAGCCTCTCCCCTTTCTCCCTTTACGCCGTCTAAGCCCGGCGGCCCTTGCTTGCCAGTTGGTCCTCGCGGGCCATCAACTCCAGGGGGACCCGATTCGCCTCGTGGCCCTCGTTCACCTGCTGGGCCAGAAGGGCCTGCTTGACCCGGGGGACCCTACATCAGAAAAAACCGGTTGAGATCGGAATGACAAGTAAAAACATAATCATTGCTATATTATAGAGTTTCCGTATTCCTTATGCCGTGGTTTTTGTGAATCTGTCATATAAGTAAGTAACTATTAGAGCACTGGTGTAAAAAACTTAAGGGTCCTTGTAAACAGATTAAACATGAGAAAGAAAAAATGTGGTTGTTGGTTTGGTAGATAGTGCCTGAAGCGCCCCCTATCCCCTAACAAGCGCCACACCACTGGTCCGGCTCCGTTTTAAACTCGAAATACACGCTTAAATGGTATAACTCTTCAGTGTATAATAGTTTTCTTCTTCATTTATTTACCTGTAATCCTGGTGCTCCCGGAGGCCCAGAAGTACCCGGCTGTCCACTGGGTCCCTTATCCCCAGGCCGACCCGGTATACCAGGCTGTCCAAGCTTGCCAGGTCGGCCTTCCGGACCTTGTTCACCCATGGGGCCAGGAGGACCCTGCAATCCAGGACCGCCTATGGGGCCTGGGGCGCCATCAGCACCTGGTTTGCCTGGGGATCCAGTCTCACCCTGGTAAAATATAATAAAAGTTATAAAAATATATTTACCTACCTATTAATATCAGAGAAACAGTACGATTAGAAAAAGAGCAACACTCGTCTCGTGATACCTGCGATCCACGTAATCCTTGAGGTCCGGGCTGGCCAGTCATCCCTGGTAGACCACTCGGCCCCCTTTCTCCTGCTGTACCTGGAGGACCCGCGAGACCTTGGGGTCCTGTTTCACCCTCGCCGCCTCTTTCACCTTTGATCCCTTCTGGACCTTGAGGGCCCGTAGCTCCTTGAGGCCCGGGGGCGCCGGGACGACCAGAATCTCCAGTTGCGCCTTTTTGCCCTGGCAGCCCTGATGCGCCGGCTGGCCCGGGGCTACCCTGGGGACCCTGAAAATTATCGAATGTTGATGAAGAATGTTACATGTGTTTCCGTGACTATTCAATAATGACAAGATAAAATCACAAGCTTATACCGCCAAGCTGTAACATTGAAATAATTATCTTTATTCTGTAAGTAGGCTGCAAGGGCACTTTTACAATTCGGTGTCAACCGGCATTGCCCAAGAGGAGACCTCTTCTGAAAAGAAAGCCGAAAGAAACTCAATATTGGTGGCATTCTTACCTGTAGTCCTTGGTCACCTGGCCTTCCCGGTAACCCCGCGTGCCCGGCCTCGCCCTTAGGTCCATGTTCTCCTCGAGCGCCTTTAGCCCCCGCTAGGCCCGTAAGACCGCGCAGACCGGGTTCACCCGCAATACCTTTTAGGAATAAAAAGGTGATTAACCACTTTAAACTAAATCTATCTTTAATAAGGTTAATGCTATAAGAAAGTAATAAACAAAGTGCAATTATTCTACTAAAACTCTTATTATGTACATACTAATCAGATTCAAAATATTACATTATTTTGTTGCAATTACATGTGTGATTTACGTGATCGACTTGTAGACATGAGCTCCGATGAATTGAAAATTGTTCCCGATATTGTATTGTATTGTATTGTAAACAATTTATTGTACGTAAAAACAATAAAACAAAGAAATTAAAGTAACACATTTGTACAAAGGCGATATCTGAGGGTAGTTCATGATGAGTCGGCTTAAATACGATACCAGTACATTCGATTTCCGATTCACTCATTCCGTCGGATCACGCATATGCGTAATGGAACGGATTTAAACTACGAGTATGAAATAAATATACCCGTACCTATATGACTTCTCTAACCGTAACCTTAGAATGCGAACCTGGACTGCCTGGGGCTCCTTGTTGTCCCTTGGGTCCCGCGTAGCCCCTGTCACCCTTGAGGCCCGGCATGCCCGTGAGGCCAGGCGAGCCGGGCAAGCCGGGTGAGCCTTGCAGTCCGGGCTGCCCGCGCTCGCCAGGCGAGCCGTGTGCGCCGGCCTCCCCGGGCACTCCGGGCGCGCCGGGCTCGCCTCGCTCTGCAGGCTCGCCTGGAGGCCCGGTGGGACCCACGGGTCCCTGGGGACCTTGTTCTCCTTGTCGTCCTGCGTAAAATCGAGAGAAAATCGATTATAGAAACGATAATAATAAAAGTAATATACATTAGCATTATGTGGCATTCGTGAATTATTATTATTGCATGCCAGTACAGAAAACATAACTAACATCATATTATCGACATGATTATTAACACGAAAATTATAAAAGTTAGTTGCTAGTTCCCAGAACGTTCGCTTTATGTGGCTCTCGCCACAGCTGCATGCACCGGAGACGGCCGACTACAGTCCGTTCTCTACTTAGGGACTAAATGTTTAAATTGCTGTCACCAAATATAATAGTTTGGAGCATACCTGCGGGTCCATCGTTGCCGGTAGGACCCGGTGAGCCTCTTTCGCCTTTCTCTCCCGAAGTACCCGTTAATCCTCTGGGACCTGGCAGACCCATCGCTCCAGGGTGTCCTTGTTGACCTTTGCTGCCTCTCGGACCTTCCGAACCCTGGTAAATAAAGGCGGTAAACTAAGAACCTCCTTCCTGCTCCAGCTTGTTTGAAGTCGGTTTATAAAACTTAAGTAAGGAATAATAAATAAGTAACCTATATAGGAAAAATATTATATTATTTCAATGCGAGTATCTTTTTCATTTAAGCTATGCGACTATTTTGCAAAGGTTATTTGGATTCTGAGGTTAATTTTAAGCAACCATCTTTACCGGAGGTCCGTCGGGTCCCTGAGCACCACCTTCGCCCTTTTCGCCAGCCGCTCCTGCCGGCCCCGGGAGACCTCTGTCTCCGTTGAAGCCCCTCTCACCCCGCTGCCCGGGAGACCCGGGCGGCCCGGCCGGTCCCGCTACGCCGGGCTCGCCCTCTTTACCGGCGGAACCGGGTAAACCGGCAGCGCCTGGCATGCCCTACAAATGTTTCAAACTATAAATACAAGTTAGATTATTTTTACACGATAAAGTACCTTTATACAGTCAAGAATACACAATGATTTCAGACTTAGCAATATGCAAGTTGCAGAACATTGCCGGTGGAAACATTCTCGACAATGTTCTCAGAATATACTTGCAACATGAAATTTATTTCCTAAAACAGCCATTTGAACATGAAATATGACTCATTTTGGTACTTTTCAGATTTGTAATTAATCACCGCATCTTTAACCTGTGCTGTGCTGTTTATTCAATTCCGAAATAAGTTGCCTAAATTTTCTTTACATTGTCGAGAATATTACAATAGAATATGAAGTGGCGCTAACGCTTTTCTTGTTTAGGATTGTAATCCTACAAATTTACGTACAACAATTTTGCAGTTTTTGGGTTCCGTAGCAAAAATGCCAAAACCGGAACCCTTATTCGTCACATCCGTTCCGTCCGTCCCTCCGTACTCAAAAACTACTGGATGTACATATATTGATGGAATTTGAAGTATACGTGTCTTCATGTCTTGTATAAGCAGCTACTTAGTTTAATAGTTAAATAACAAAATAATATATTCCTAGGGGGCACTCCATACATGAACAGAAACTGAAAAAAAATTTGAGCAACCCAAATTTCATCAATATATAAATACATCATGTAGTTTTTGAGTAAAATCCCTGTGACTTACGGACGGATGGACGGACAGACAGACGGAGTTCAGCTTATGCCATTTTGGCTAAGGAACCCTAAAAAGGAGCTGATTTGATATGCAAACTTACTGGAAAACCTGTAGGTCCCGCTGGCCCAGCGGACCCCCTTTCTCCAGCGGGTCCTGGAGGGCCCTGAGGCCCCTGGATACCTGGGCTGCCATCACGACCTGCATCACCCTTCCGGCCTTCAGGCCCTTGCTGACCAGTCTCTCCATCTTTTCCAGCCTCGCCCTTAAACAACATAGTAAAGATGTACATTGTATCGGCTAATACATATACACTACACAGTAACAATAAATGATCGAAAATTAATTATAACTAACCTGCAATCCTCGCTCTCCTGGACTGCCCATAGGTCCAGGAGGCCCTTGTAAGCCTTGAGGTCCCAGCTCTCCGGGCCTGCCATCTGCCCCGGGTATACCTCGTTCACCAGGTGACCCAGTTTTGCCCGATATTCCAGGTCGCCCTACCACACCTCTAGGTCCTTGTAGGCCTTGAGGACCAGGCCTTCCAGCGTCACCGACGATACCTTTTTCACCAGGCATTCCAACATTTCCTCTTTCACCTGGTTGTCCCCTAGCTCCAATCGGGCCATCCGCACCAGGCAAGCCTCGTAACCCTGGCTGACCTCTGTCTCCTTGAGGTCCAATGTTGCCAGCAGGCCCTCTAAGACCCCGTTTGCCGCGTTTACCTTCGGGACCTACGCTTCCTGGAAGGCCTCGAGGCCCTGGAGCTCCAGATTCTCCCCTAATGCCTGGTTCACCTCTAACACCTCTCTCTCCAATTTGTCCCTACAACAATTAGGAAAGTTTTAAGAAATACACCAAATATATAAAATACGAAGACATTCGCAAAATTAACTAACCGGTTCTCCTTTAGTACCATGAATACCGGGATCTCCAGCGACACCAGGCAAACCTCTAGGCCCTGGGAATCCTTGAGGCCCTGCGTGTCCTGCTTGACCCTGTACCCCCTTCTCTCCGGGGACACCGTCTCGGCCGGCTAGGCCCGGCGGACCGACCTCGCCCGGTTGCCCAGGGCGACCTGATTCTCCTCTGGGGCCTTGCATGCCTTGGCTACCCTGAGGACCGACTACACCTTGTTCGCCTTTCAGTCCAGGTGAGCCTGGAAAACCTGGAGCACCTGATTTTCCGACGTTACCCTAAAAAAGCGTAAAACAATAGTTCAATAAATAAAAAAAAAATGTTTTTTGTACATATTGTGTTTCCTTGCATGGAATATTAATGGTAATAATTTAAATGAAAAATAATATATACCCCTTTTTTTGTCTTCAGCGTAGTCGTATAAAAAATATTCTATAACCATTGGCGGATGCCCAGCTAAGCTACGCGTGTACCAAAAATATATTGCTGAAATTCTTAAAGCCATTTTTTGGCGTGATGAAGCCACAACAGCACATACAAACATATCTAAAATCCAAACAAAATAATTTTCGATTCAATGACCTTAAAATAGTCCATATCATTTTTTTATATCTTCCATCCTACAGAGATTATTTTTTTATAAGTTATTAATACTATAGATAGATGGTAGATAGGTTTATTACATTAAATACTTCAACAACGTACCACTGGGCCCGGCGGCCCCACCGCGCCATCAGCACCGCGCATGCCCGGGGCACCGGGAGAGCCTTCACGTCCTCTTTCTCCACGAGGTCCTAAAGGGCCCTATAAAGAAACAGATACACATACATTTTGAACCAACTATGACACTACATCAATCGTTTGGTATTTTTTTTAACATCACAAGTATTTCTTACCACAGGCCCTGGTGGTCCCATTTGCCCAGGTAGTCCAGTGGGCCCCTTTTCCCCCGCGGGACCCTGGTCGCCCTTCGCGCCGTCCTTGCCGTCGAAGCCCCTGTGGCCCTTCAGGCCCTGGATGCCGGGCATACCGGGCGCGCCATGCGGTCCAGGCGCGCCCACTGCTCCCGCCGGCCCTGGGTCGCCGTCATCTCCCGGTGAACCCTAGAGCATTGATTTTTTTATAAATATTACACTAGGAAACCACATAAGTGATCGTGTTTCAGATTAGGCAACCGGTCTATTTTTTACTAAGACTATCAGACCTGCAGCCTGCTTCACGCGAGGATAAAATATCTACAAAACTAAAATAACAATCGTGATTCTGATTAGAAAATGATATATAAGAATCAATATCAAATATTAGTCTACGTTATTTAACGTAAAATGCCACTTACAAGTCGATGCATTCTTAGATAAAACGTAAGAGATGCAACAGAACTAAGTATAGTCGCAATATTTTTCGATATATCATCAATTAGCATTTTGTAGAAAATAGCGTATAATTTGCTTAACTATTAGGTAGAAAAGTATGACACTCGGAAATAATTTTTATTTTACCACGTTATGGCGATCAGTTATACTCGTATTGCAACTGATCAAATAGTCATTGTACCGCAAATGAAATGGACATAATATGATTATTTAAGTAGAGAATGCTCACATCTTTCCCAGCGAGTCCTTGAGGTCCCCTTTCACCCGGCGGTCCTTGCTGCCCCGGCAGGCCAGGCTCGCCCGGCTCGCCTCTCGGTCCTTGGAACCCTTGCGGCCCTGGTGGTCCAGGGGGACCTAAAAAAAATGTTCTTGTTGGATCAGACTCCAATCTCATGTGCGATTGCATGAGATAAATTACATATCACTGAGTGTTAGTTCCGCTGTGTTTTTAAACATGTGGGTCGACGCTTCTGGAAGGCAGCTATAGTTTTATGAATGTAGATAAGGCATCTGGAAAAGATTAAAAAATATACGTGTTTCCGTTAGTACGTCCTTGTAGGGTAGAGGCCAGGGATTCTAAAATATTTTTCCATAAATATGGGGGGCTAAAAACTTTAAAGACTGGTATGCAGAGTGGAATATGCAAACTTGAACTTAATAAGTAGGTATATGTTTTTATTCAAGTATTTAATTTTCACTAAGTAAGTATTGTTTCGATGCTGTGTGTGAGGTACGAGTACGAATAACCGAAACAGATAGACAATGCTACACGATACGAGCAACAACAGCATCTATGGTCCGGAACCAGGTATTCCAGTGAAATTATTTTTATATTGTTATTAATCCATCAACTTCCCTACTTCAGCAAATTGAAGAACAAAATGGGTCATACTCATACCTTGTACTCCTCTAATCCCTGGGGAGCCTACTGAAGCTTGCATGTACTGGTAGGGATCGAAAGCCGGCCCTTTGTCACCGCCAGCAGTCGCGGCCAGTTGTGCTAAATAAGCGTTCACCTGTGAACATTTCTCAATCAATCACCGCTTTTGCAGTCTCAATGTTTGCTGAAGTTACTAACTAACACCCCAGATGGTCGCAGTGTTGTTGTAATCCTATGTTTATTTCCGATACGCGACTACTGAAATTGCTGAACTGAAAAGAGCATACATATGTATGTAAATAAAAACTCGTTAGATCAGATTGATATGCTACACATCGGTTACTACAACACAAGTAACAAAGGATCAGCAGGATTTATAATTTTCAAGTTGACACCAGTTCACGAAATAATTTAACAGTGTTGAAATTTCAGATCCGACTTTGTTACTTGGGACTGTCCACATGACATTTGTGGCAAAAATGCTGATATTAATTAAATTTAATTTGCCCGGCAGCGTTAATATTTTAGTTCTAGTATCATACGTATTTAGGGTCATTGACAAAAACGTGGCACCGCTGAGTTAATTTTGCATAAGTATTTCATAAAATATGCGAATTCGCAATTATTTTTATTAGTATTGCTAGAGATACAATTAAGCACCTTGTGGAGGGATTTTTTTTTAATCTAGTTTTTGAAATGATGTGATAGACAGGTGAATGAAATTGATGTCAGGTGTACGACAATTTGTTTACTGAAAATGAGTGCAGGTTGGTGACAGATAACAACATATTCGTCTGAAACTGCTGACAGGTTAACGACAATGGGTGCTGGCGAATAATTTGCAAAATAAAACTATATTTAAACAGACAACATGTGCATTTTTCATCAAAAAGAAAATATTTAAAAAACAATTCATTATATCATATCAAAACGAAAAAAATGTACTTCATAATACAAAACATATTAGTGTCAGAGGTTGAGATATTAGAGACCTAGTACAACCAGGTTGAATATCACAATTCTCAATATTTTCTACCGTTTAATAATTGCACTGGTTCAACGTCACTTTCCGGGTAGTTATAATTGTTTCCACCTTTTATTTTCAATTCATTGAAACCTTTTCTTTACTTTTTCCTTTGCATTATTCTCTGACGAGAGATTATTTCATTTATGGGAATTATAGGAATAATTTTATTAGTGTTTTTCTTTTTCATATTTTATTTTTTTACACTTACCCTCTTTTTGGCTAATACTTCTTCTACGCTCACGTAAGTTTTTTGTTTGTAATTTTTGACAACGGCACAGTGACGACTTGCTACTTCTAACAGTGTTAACTGGTACTAACTGAAGTTCATGATACTGGGCGAGGCGGGTGAGGCTGGGCGAGTGAAATAGTACTCATACAGAGGTGGCGTTTATCTCACGACAGGCGAGCGACAAAAACTGTCGAAGACAAACGTCAATTTGAAATAATTCGTAATATAATATTATTATTCGACACGGTAGTTTTAAATCTTGAATATACTTTTATGTATATTTATAATTCAAGTATAAGGATGATCTTCGACGCTTTGTAAAAACAGGGGTAACGCAAACCTATAGACTGGTGTCGATGGCGGTGCCACTTTTTTGACAACGACCCATCAGGTGCTTGAGCTCATGTGGGTACGGCATATCCTTGTTAAATAAACCAAACAGGCTAGTCACATCAGGCATGGGTCCGGTGGGTCCGGGCAGCCCCGGTGCGCCGGGGATGCCGCTGGTCCCGGGGGCCCCGGGGGGTCCGCTGAGGCCCTCCTCGCCGGCCAGGCCAGGCACGCCGCGCACTGGCACGGACCCCTGACCACCAGAACCGTAACCGGGTCGGGCTTGAGGTGGAGCGTGGGCTGAACACATAGATTTCATTAGGATTATCCAATCATGTTTTTTTTTCAGTCAGAACAATCCCAAAAGAATTACATAATCACAGTCATGGTGGCTTTGAATGGTGAATAGAAAGAGGGATGTGTCTTCCCAACATTGGGACACCTAAATAGGTTAGAAAAGAGAACATCCTTATCACTACCAATACAGAAACGACGTTATCAAATGTATATCGTCGGTGAAAATGAGAAATGGGACTTTTTATGAGGTAAAGATCAATATCTCGAAAATGTATCTCATTTCTCCTTTCCACCGTCGATATCAATCGTAGGTACCATACAAGTACGAGTATGTAAGTATATGTAAACAATTTATTAAATAACCAGTTACAAATATAAATGAAGGAAGATGATACAAGAACAAAGGCGAACTTATCCCTATAAGGGATCTCTTCCAGATAACCGTAGAACAAGTGAGTGAAGATATGAAGAAGATACCTAGACATACTAACACCATAAGTAAAACCTATAAATCATTCTGTAATTATTTTATTTTATTCTTCAGTATGTATTTCTTTTATAATGCTATTACGGTATTTTTACTATAAAATATTTCGACTAAAATTATTATAAAACTAAAAACTTGCTAGTGCATCGATATCATTAATAAGGAGAATAGCAGTAAAGATGATAATCCTACGCAAGAATGATGAATATACCGAATTAATTAATTTTGACAGTACTTTCCTGATTTGAAATTTTAAAACAAGACAACGATGCCTAAAATACTAACTCTAGTAAAATTGCTAATGAAAGAGCGTTACCTGCTGAAAGACAAGCCGGCACGACGGAGCAGTTGGTGCGCCCGCCGAAGCACTGGCAGACCGTGCAATTGTTGGGGGTCCAGGTCTGCCCCTCCGCCCACGTACGGCCCTGGTCGATACAGCGAGGACCTGTGCCCAGTCGAAAACTGATATGGAATATGAACGATCATATATGCATACAAGGAACAGAAGGTGTTGAAAAAGTGATGCAAGTATTTTTAAACGTGTTTTCGAAATAGTTATCCAACTAATAAATAAGACATATATATGTACTAACTTCTGCCCGCGACTTCGTCCGCCTTAAATTCGTTTATCGCGGATAAGGGTATTTCTTCCGGGATAAAAAGGAGCCTATGTCCTTCCCCGAGACTCAAACTACCTCCAAACCAAATTTCATCCAAATCGGTTCAGCGGTTTAAGCGTGAAGAGGTAACAGGCAGACAGACAGACAGACAGACAGACACACTTTCGCATTTATAATATTCGTATGGATTACTGATTGCATTTTTAAAACACATAAATGCCCTATACTACCAGCTTGCCGATTATTCAGTAAATTAGGAGCAATTTGGGTAAAATTTTGATATTTCCCACTTCTCGGTTCTAAGCCAAGTTAAATTACTCGGAGGTGGTATTGAGGGTGCATCACGTTGATTGAGAACGGCTTGAATACAAAAGGATTTAAGGATTCACGAATAAAACCGATAAGTACCTGCGCAAGCCTGATAACATTAAGATACTCTCCCTAAATCTCCACATTCCGACCTGTTTGTTTTTTGTTCCGCAATTTTCTGTACGGGCAGCGAGACGCGTATTACGCGTAATCCTCGACGTTTGAGCTTTCTCATGAAAAACTATTGGGTCGGCGGTCGGGCGGGCGGCAGAGTGGGTATTACACATATAGGGAACTTTATTTCGATAATACGCAGATTCTATATAATATTTAACCGTAGGTAATAATAATAAATTCTTAAACCCTCTTTACTACAATTTATTAACTGCGAATATAAGTTATCTTAAAAAGATCGATAGTGATTAATTAAAGAACAGATGAACTGATTTAAGTTACTCACCTCTGGCCTGCGGCAAAGGTTTTCGAGTCCCATGATTGCCTGAAATTCACTAATAATTAATTGATGGAAAATTGTTTTTGCTTTGTGGAAATAAAAAAATCGCCATTAAATTACCGGGCAATGTTGCATGGACAATAATATTTACAGTTAAATAAGGTTAACTAAACCTAGTTAAAACCAAAACATTACATAAATGGATTTCTTTGCTATTTAACTATGCGTAACCTATCGCCATTTTACATATATCAATGTTAAAACACTTAGATTACCTGTTCCTAAGCCTTGAAAATCTGCTAAGTCCGCTTCAGTCTCTGCAAATGTATTACAATGAACATAAAGTACACGGACTAAATACATAATATACGAAATTCGAAGTCGGTTGCAATAAATACTAAATTCAAAAATAATGAACCTTGTAAAACGTACCATAATCGTCATAGGTAGTGCCAGAGTCTCCATCACTGAAGTTAGGGTCCTGCGCCTGAGGCAACTCCTCCACGGAGTCTCGCAGGGCGCCGTCTGACAGCTCCTTGCAGGACGCCTGCAGCAGCAGCGTCAGCACGACGACTCCGACCTGCCACGACATGCTGCCTGGACACTGGACAGGTGGGAATCATTCCTTAACCGTGGTACCATCCAGACGGTAGGGACCATTATGGTACTGAGGAAAATATTGCTTGCCATCGTTCCATTAAGTCAATGGAACCACAGCTAGTATTATGTTCGGTCGTCCGTGGTACTGAATAATCTGATTTAATAGGAATCACGTATAAAATCGAGAATCTGGTATTTACCTAACACTCACTGTGTTCGTGCATAAGTCATTGTACAGCGTACGTAGCGGCGCAGACATGCAGGTAGGGCTGAACCTAAATGGGTCATACTGATTTTTAGTATGAGTTAGCGATATGCGTCTTTCCTGTGGACACCCGAAAGTTAAGGGTTTTAAATACTAATTTTTCTTAGTGCCCTATAGGCGATGTACAAATTGATTAATACTCTAGATCTAAGCAATAAAAATATCAGTTATATGTACCCAAGCCCTTAACTATTGCGTTGTCAACAGGAAAGACGGCTAAATTCTAGAATCAGTATGACCGCCAACTAGGGACCAAGAAGTACCTAGTTTATGTATATTACATATCGCTGGTGTGATGTTGTACCAAGGATCCATTAGATCCCACTGAAAATATTGAGATAGAAAAAAGCTATTTCTGAAACTATATATTGAGAAGCGTAACCTGCGTATTTCGAGTCTTAATTATTAATACTCGTAGTTGAGCACCATTGAGCAAGGGCCGTAATAATATATCCGATTTTAAAAAGTCGTTAACATCCAAAGGATCAATGAGTTCGCTGGATACATAATTATACATTCATGGCATATATAAAGAAAATTCTAACATCAAAGACAAGGCTGGTGTACAATGTCCAATCCAAACTAAGTGTGAACAAACAACTAATAATAGAACGAAAGAATCCAGTTCATGCCAATAAATTAATATAGACAAAAGAAACGTTACAAGTCAATATAACTGCAGAAACTGTCACTTAGTGGACATTAACAGTTGCACCCAAATTTTAATTGACTGTTGCAATAACTATCAATGAATACTGGCCTAAATAAATCAGTGCATAGACACGGCCTATTCGTCAATGATCCTTCGCGCAGCCGCCCCACTGACCCGCGCCGCTACTCTACATCTGTTTGTGTAGAGATGACAGAATCAATTGGCGACTCATAATTAATTTTAGCAATGCAACCGTTGTGTGAACGAACCAATTTATTTATTGGGCAACTATGTGAGGCCATTGCCCACTTTCGTTGGAGATTTCGGCAGCGCGCCGGGAATTGACGAGATTGGTCTATTAGCGGTGATGACTTTATTGATGTAAATGGACGCCTTACAGTCGCTGCATTATTTTTGTATACGAGTGTTTCTAGATAACTTTTAGATAATTGGATGATATATTCTAGGGATCATAGTATTTGTCTAGATTGCGTCAGCATAATAAAAATGGTTAAGTTAGTAAAAGGCAAAACACTCACAAAATGAAGCGCGATTGAGCGTCGCATGGAGTACCTTAGAGCGTAACCGATGAAGTATCGAGGGCTTTGGTAGTCATGCATTGGATTTTTTGCATAAAAAAAATATATTTTCAAAAGCTCAGTTATATTAAGTTTGCAACTGGCTTAATGCGACGCCATAGTTATCAAACGCAAACTTACACAAGCCGAAGACTTTCGTTGATTTTATACATAATATTATATACGTACTTAAACACTATTATGTTGTGTTAGTTAGCCCGGAACCCTCAGTGTGCGATATTGTTTAATTTGTTCGTTAAGTATTGCGAGGGACAGCTGTAGAAAAAAATTAATTATATAACTTTTGCATGAGTTATATAATATTCTATTATAGATCAGTGGCATATAATAAAGTGATGGCCCAATCTAAATAACATGCCTAAGCAGCATGACCCGCGGGGTTCTAATACAAAGATTAAAAGTACCCGAGTAGAAAAAATACTTTCAGCTACTTTTCTCAGGAATGAATTTTTTGTGCCTGTCTCACTTGCAACAGACAAAGACTACTGATGGTAGGGATCATCTGCGTCACAGATGAGAAAGAAAACCATAATATAACGACAGCGCTGCCCCATACTCCAAAAAAACTGCATTACACGACAGACAAAAATGTTTTCAGTGACAGTAACTGAGTTGGAGCTTCCGGTTATGGGTTGTAAATGTGATCGTTGGCGTGTGGGTTAGGTACTTCTAGCGCTGACGTTATATCATAACTGTGGCCGTAAACAGGTTAAGGAAAACTGAATAAAACTTTGTTTGATAAGTTTGTTATGTACAATTTGTCTGAGAGATGCTACTGTTGCTTTCAAAAGGAAATTCGATATCGCGATTGTTTTTAACTAATGTAGTGTAAGTGTTATCAAGATAATTTCAGAGGCATGGTAAGTCATTTAATAATTAATACATCTTAACAATCTTTGACTCATAACTTAAAGCGCATTAATAAAAGACGTAAACAAAATAAATTGTAACTCAAAAGTGAAGAGGAAACGATGAACCATTTTGCCTGGCTCTGGTCTGGAGACATAAAAACTAAAGTGGATTGTTGGGCGAATCTGCGAGCGTTTTTAACCGACTTCCAAATAAGGTAGAGGTTCTCAATCGTCGGAACCTTTTTTTTATGTATGTTCACCGATTATGACCACTCGGTTCAATCGTCATTGTTGTCTGACGAGTATCGCCACAACGGAAAGACAGGTCATGATCACTTGGACAAAAATAAACCCAGCATCGGGACTGTCTTTTGCTTTCATAACAAGTTAATTATATAATTCATTTTAACACCACTTTTTCATAAAAATTTAATTGATTTTAACAATATTTGCTGATGTACATAATATTTTCTTCTGTTTCCGCGATTATTACTCATTGAAATAAAACAATTTAACGGATTATATCGCGTATATTATCTCATTTTAGTTCCAGACGTTTCTATAAAAACATATTTAAAGCCGTTGAAGGTGTCTCAATACCTTAGACCCGTGAAGAGTGGCACCCCTTTGCAGAGTGCAGGCATTTATAAGCTGGACTGCGAGTGTGGTCTTTCATACATTGGTCAAACGAAACGCTTTGTATCAACCCGGGTGAAGGAGCACATAGCAGATGTCAAGCACCGTTCGGTGTAATAGGTCTGCAGTCTGTGAACATGTCATTCACAAACCAAACCACTCAATTAAGTTTGATAAACCTTCTATCCTTGCCAAAGAAAAAATATATTTTCCCAGAATGCTACGCGAGGCTATTGAGAGTAAAAAGCATCCTAATTTCAATAGAGAAGATGGATTGTCACTACCACCAGCTTGGGATCCTGTAATACATCTCATCAAGAAACAAGCGAGACACAGGACTGCAAAACCTTAATTTCCGAACGGTGTAAAATATCTTATCTGTTTTAAAAAGTAGTTAGTCTCTGTTTTTAAAATATTATAATTAGTAATGAGGTAGCCTGGGAGTTTTTCTTTGCGGCGTTTCTTTTCTACTCAGTACGCCTCATTTGTGAAATGCTGCTTGGTAAATTATTAAAATAAAATAATTAAGCCCTTCTGGCACATCTGTAACTGTCTTTACAGCTTAGGCCCATCTGGCATGTATGTACCTACAACTTTATTTGTTTTTTTCAAAAATGGGTTGTTTGCACAAATTGTAACATTGACAGAGGAAAATACATCTTTCCTCAGTCCACCCGTGACCATGGAAAGCTGGAAAGCTTCCGAAACGTCGGGAACTAACATGAGATAATATACGCGATATAATCCGTTAAATTGTTTTATTTCAATATTTGCTGAGACGACAATAACGCAAAAAAATGCCGTCATAACGCTGAAGATTGGCCTATTACATCCATGCTAAGGTTTCATTTTTTCGATTGAATGTAACCGCGTATTCCAAGCGCATATCTATGTAACTCTATCACGAATATTTAGATAAATAATAATTGTGATAAAAATAAACTAAGGCAGCAACGATATCGCAAGCAAAAAAAGTTATACTATAAGAGAGGTAAACAAAAATGACCTCTTTTTATTACCACCAGGGGCATTTCACGTCCGTTGTTGAGAAGCGTGAAGGACCTGAAATTGGCCCACAGGCATAAATGTTGAACAAAAAACTAATTAGATTCCCTGGTGCGTAAAATATCGTCGAATTCGTTCGATACTCCTGGCTTTTTCATATTATACTCTTATTATAAAACAAAATCTACAGCCGTATCTGAACCTTCTACACACCCAAAAACTGCTCGACCGATTTTGTTACGATTTTCACTATTGTAGTGCTGCTTGTAGTTTCTACACGTTAATGGAAGCCGTAACAAGTAAGTAAAGGAATCAAGATTTTTCCAAATATTTGATAAATAATTTATGTATTTTGTGATATGTAAAGCGTCCTAAGCACGACCCGGGGCAGCCCCATGGATATCCCTACAAACGTTCATCCCCTGGTCAACACTCTTAATGGATTATTTTAAAAAATCATTCCTCAGCCAGCACTCTCCATTGTAATGAAAGGTAGGATACGCAAAATAACAAGCTCCATGTATTTCTACCGGTTTTGGCTGTGCATCGTCAGTAAACTGGCTGACTTAAATAATTCAGATTTTGGACTTGTAATATATAACTCACATAAATGTGGCTCAATTCATTTATTTTCTTTCAGGATTTCACACCTTGCATCCCAAACTCGTCAAAATAACTAACAGCTCTACTAAAGGTGCGTCCACACTTGTATCTTGTGCTCGTATCCGATCACCGTGCCGTGGCATGACTGCGTATCGCGCTGCTTGGACGCTTACTGTCGGCGCGCCGATCATGCCGCACTCTTCCGATATAACTGTGTGATACGCGTAGCAAAATGGTTTTCAAGCAATCCGATCGGCGCAACTTCCAAACGCGTGATCGTGACACGCGATCATGCCACGCGACGATGATCTGATACGGGCAAATGGTACAAATGTGGACGCACCTCTACGTGGAAAATTCGAAATCGTTAATGATAACGTTATACGTGTTGGGAAACGATAATTATAACAATGCGTTTATAAATGGTGGCTGTCATTTTTTGTAAATTATTTAAGAGCTTTTTAAATTTAGTAACATTATAATTAAAACCACTAAACTTTAATCTAACCTGAGATTGTACAAGCAATTATTCAAAGCTGCTGTAAAACTGGTACGTTTAAACAAAACTGTCTAGATATATTACGAGAATATCAAATCGTCAGTAAGAAAGTTATTTCATGTTATTCGAATAAACAAAACAATATCAGTGTAAAAGAGATCAGCACCCTTGGGGAGCGAGCTTACCTAGTACTGGAGTCGTGTGGGGGATGCGCGGGCGTCTGCCCGCGAGTACGGCAGCGCCTGCGATCGCTTCAATATAAATAGCGCGTGCGCCGCTGCACAGGGGACCTCAAACTAGACCAGGGCCTCCTTCAGAGATCATAGAAATAATAAATAATAGAATTCTTTGTTTAGTGTATAGTGACAAAGTAGTAATAGTACATTACTGCAGACGCCGGGAAAGAAGGGTTTGCCTGTGAGTACGTATAGACGGCCAACCGTGAGGAGGCCGGATAGTGATACGGTGCCGGCAAGCCCTTTTCATGGCCAGAGGCCAGAGGGTATAGTGCTTTTCCATACATATGCAATGATTTTTTTTTAAAAGCAACACTCAAAAAATTACACCACAAAAGTTTTCTTAATTTTCCCTCCATTCCCTGCATAATGTTTTTTTTTACGGTAATCGTCCGTATTTCGCGTGTGTAGTGTTCGAATAGACCCTATTAGGGCCGTGCGTTACACAACCTGATAATAAGAATCTTAATTTCTATAATAAATAAAATAAATGGAGAGGTTTTTAAATATTGTCTATGGTCTCTGGTGCCTTTGGTACGTGAAGACAATATTTTAAATGTATTCATCAATATATAAATCATACTGATTTGTGTTCTTGATATCAGTTTGTGGCATTAACGCGGTTATTTTTGGTCCGATAACCATTCAGCCAATAGAAAAAAAAAAAAAAAACTTAATTCAGCTGTTTAGTCTGTTCATGAACACGGCCATGTTTACATTAAAAAAAAAATACTTCACGACCTAGGCCTTCAATTGTGTCTGAAATTCCTTTACAGTTCTCTCGAGTTGTTATTGTTCCGCCCGAAACATGATATTTTGAAGCCGAAGCATGTAATGACGACCTTTCATTGCATGTTTGAGAAAAAGCGGTTCTGGTTATGAAACAAAATGGAAGACAAGTATATATGTAGGTACTAGCTGAGTGCGGTAATGGTGTTTAGTCAAGTGTTGAACAACTTTTAATGAATCATAGCAGGGAACATGAAATTCATAGTGTTTATATTTATGTACGAGGCCGATCATCGACTCGCTGGACCGACCTTATTAAAAAGACCACTCGCTTCGCAGACAACCGGGTAAAATGGAGACGCATCGCGATGCGTCTGCGAAGTCAGATAAAGGACGAGGATGAGGATCCAAATGTGGACACCATTGCCGTAACCACGACCACTCTGATGTTGATGATGATATTTATATAAGGAAGATGATTCCGGTGATTCTGTGGAAGCTGATCAACTACATGGCATTTTTATCGTCGGTCACTCTCATTCAAAACCACTTTTGATTGAGAATGATAATAGTTAAAATATCCACAAGATGGATTGATGACCTATTTAAGTTCTCTTGAAACCCATGGATGGACAAAGGGTCCGACAGCCCATGGAGGAAACCTGCGGGAAAGAATTATGTTTAGCAGTGGAGGGTACCCAGTTAGAATGATAATGATTTCTTTTTAATCCTTAGAGACCTAAAGCTTACTCGACTCAACGTTTCACATTTCGGCGGTGATGGAGAAAGCTTATGGTTTTTGACGTGATAACGTCTTGTAAATCGATGAACGCCAGCGGTACGCACGAAATAGTATCACGAGCCGCTCGTTACTATAAAACCTGCTGTGCACGTATGTGCTCCTGGTACTGCAAAACTGGGGTCAGTCTCTAATCTAACTCTGAATAAATTAGTCTGGAGTCTAAACTCTGGACTGCGCAAGTGCATGGCCCTTAATGACTGATTACGGAAAAGTGTCACCTGTCGTTAATCTGCCATTAACAACTAACGGAGCATGGAGCCTAAAGACACTTACTGTTTCTACGCAAGCTATTTTATAAGTGGAAGCGGCCCAGTGCGTGTAAAGTTGGAGCCCGTTTTCAGGCAATATTTAGGCCGCGGGGTGGCCGGGCGATCGCGCACCAATTCTTGCGCTAGGCGATGACCGCTTTTCAATTACACGGGTCAAACGGCGCTGTTTTTATTGCTATTCTAATTCCAAGCAAGACAGCGAGAGAAAGCGTTTGGTGACAGACTAATTTCTGATTTATGATAGTTTTATGAAGTTTCATAGTAATGACGACTAATATTTAATACAAAATACACAGATATTTTTTTTTTTTTAATTTTATATTAGTATAATAACACTGTACATTAAATTTCATGTAATGTTCGTTTAACGAGATGTTAAACTTATAAAAAAGGTAACATAACGCCAAAAAAGTGAATTATCTTAAAAATCGAATTACTAATTTTATTATTAAATGAATGTAATAGAGCCCAAAATATAACATTTAGGTACATTATCAGTTGATACATATTTGATAAAATTGGCTTTGCTTAGCTGTGTGGTAACTGTTCTTTGGTTTCCACAATTTCATTTTTAAAGTCTTTGAGACTCATTTTTAAAGTCTTTAAAAAAGTCACGGCAGGACAATATATTGAGTATTTTTTTTTTAATTTACGGATGTTAATAGATATTGACTATATTTTTTGTTAGTGGAGAAAAATGCTAACTTTCCTAAGATCTTTGCGAAAATAATATTCCCCGAAGTCCTCGTTCTTGCCAAGTAATATCACAAAATTCCCCATGTTATTTATTCATTTATTTTAATAGAAAAAAAAGAATATGAGTAAGTACTTACTTTTCTAAGGTACCTAAATTACCTATTGTCGAATGATAAACAATACAAGATAACGAAATGGGAAAAAATAAAGTTACACAGCCATAGTTACGTTCTTCAGTTTGCAAAACAAATTGGGAAAACGAAAAAGAGTAATGAAACATCACGTAGTTCCTATTATATTCCTATAATAGGTATATTGATATTTATAATTTTAAGTATCATATTAGTTTTGATAAACATGAAATAATTTTAAGATTTATTATACTCTTATTTGTATTAATTAAAATTGGCGGTAAGTTAGGAATTAGCTGTGAAAGTATTTATTTTTAATTATTATTATTAAGGATATACTTATTATTAAGGATATATATATTTAAGATATAAATTGTTTCTAGAATAAATAAATGAATGTAACCGAAGTAATAAATAATGTGTACCGGTAAACTGTGGTTACTTCGATCAATGGGGAAACATTGATCATTATTTTTTAAACTATAAGGAGTGTATTTCTGAACGCGTTAAAGATGCTTATTTTACGAGGTTGCCAACCATAACAATAAAATCTCATAAACGCGTTTAGAAACAAATTTCTTATGAATTAAAAATGAGTGATCAATATTACCCCGTTGTTCAAAGTAACCCCAGTTGACGATACTAACTTTTACTGTTTTTGATATTGATCACATTTATATATTTAATGTTACTGTTATTTTATCATGAAATAAACAATCTTGTGTGTATAATTTAGAAAGTATAAATAATACCTGAATACGTATACGAGTACCCACTCGTCGGAATGTTGATGAAAAAAATTCCTTAATCTAAATCCTTCTACTTTTCAATAATCTAGCTAAGAAAGGTGCCTCTTAGATATTTATTGTCTGAGAACGTCACAAAGAAATACGTCGCTCTTGTTAGGAAAGAGTGATATTGCAATGCTCATAAGTTCTAGAAGAATGTGAGAAATGCGTTCAAAGGAACATTTGAAAGTTTCGTTGAAATATTGCAGCGTGTACTACAAAGCCCACTATGTTAATTACATAAAGTTTTCGAGAAACATACTGTAGGTGTAAATTGTTTATTGGCGGAAAATTCTTGGTGGTGTTGAACTAAAAGTAATCAATTAACTAATACAACCCTCTTTCTAATCAATCAACCAATTGCGACGTATCAGTTGCTTCTATTGCTCAAAGTGTCACTTCGTTTAATTAAGTTAATGAAAGGGCCAACGTGTACAAATAAAGTGCTATTATTGCGGGTAGGGCGGGTGAAGAATGCAGTGCGACCTTTGACGCCGCACATGACGCAGGTCTCATGTGTCCGGCTTTTTTCGCGACTTGGTGAAGCACCAACGGGGCGATGTACGGGATATTGTTGGAAAACATACGGTATTTCGTTTCGGTAAGTATTATATTTCAATCGACTAATCTTCAAAGAACTTTCTGGATTTTATGGGATATTTTGGAAAAGTTATTTTAAAATACATTTCTGATATCACCTCGAGCAAAATTTCGTTACCTTCGTATAGGTAGAAATCTGTTAAGCAATACATAAATAATATTTTTGTCGCGCTAAACATTTTATCAGGACATCGTCCTTTATTTAATTAAATTCATTATATTTCATACCTTTGAAACCTTAATTTAATTATTTCGTAAATTCGTGTATCTTGAAGTTGATTTGTAGCTAACATTTGAAGGAGCTTTTATCTCATGGGGGGGCGTCTAGTCCACACGGATATTCGGGGTTTAATTTCTAGGTACCTATTTTGCTAAATGAGGATATTCTTCTAAAAGTCCTCATTAAGTTTGGCTTCTCAGTTTTTTTTTTCAAATCAAATGCAAAGGGTCATTTACCAACCCAAAACCTGGGGAGACTTTACCAATTTTTAAACCCTTTTGTTAGAAAAATCAATGACAAATCCATACTTCATCAATTATTGATATTGAGCAATTAAAACATATAGTACAAATAAATAAAAAATACAAAAAAATAACTGAAAAATGGTAATAGGTGTGTTGGGGTAAGACGGAATTTTGGAAAAGTTCGAAAGGTGGACTTTATTTCAACACATTTTGGGTAAAATTTCAGTCTTACCCTAGCCATCCTATATGATACACTGCCAAGGCTGCCAAGAAAATGGTTAAGAGTTTTTATTGCCGTGCTACGTATGTGAAATAAAAAGGTACAATAGTAAATCATCAGTTTTTAGGGTGCCGTACCCAAATGGTAAAACAGGACCCTATTACTAAAACTCCGCTGTCAGTCCGTCTGTCTGTCCGTCTGTCACCAGGCTGTAATATCATGAACCGTGATAGCTAGACAGTTCAAATTTTCCCGCATAATGTATTTCTGTTGCCGCTATAACAACAAATACTAATTAATATATTTACGAATTATTTTTTCATTTTCCAAAATTAGTTTTGAACAATCCGGTTGCGTTAAGTTTGCACCTTATTTGTATGCAACGCTATAGATACGAGGTGCAAACTTAACTTAACCGGCCAGGTAGGTTAGGTTAAGAGAAAATGTGTACGGAATCACACTTGGTAGGTTTTTTGATAATAATAAGATACTATCTTACAAAGGAAGGACAGACAAATTGCATAGATCTGTTAGGACCTTTTGTGTGTGGAATCCAACAAATTGAGTATATCTATATGTTTTGGGAAAGACTACATACTACCACCCAATTAAACATGATGACAATAACCTGGATAGTGTCAATAGAGCCGCGTCCTTCGAAGGGCGCACTGGCCAATTGGCCCCAATGCGTTTCACCGAACCAATTCAACGCATTCCCGGCCACCCGGTTACGTCACTGTCGCTAAGCACGCGTCGTGATGTCATCATTACAGCAAATATTATGAATATTCTATTAAGTCAATCATCACAATTAACTATACGAGGATTTAACAATGGCAAAACCTATCTTATGCATTTAAAAGCTAATGAGACAAGTGAACTCAACGGTATTACGTAACGTATACGTAAAGTACATATATACCGTTTAATAGTCTTGCAGCTCAGGATTTCCTTAGTAACTATCCGGAACCCTAGTATACCCATAAATATAAAATATTACGGGACAATTTTACACAAATCGAACTAGCCCCATGGTAAGCTCAAATAGGCTTGTGTTATGGGTACTAGACGACGATATATTTAATAGATATATTACTTATATACATAGAAAACATCCAAGACTCAGGTACAAATATTTATGCTCATCACACAAATATTTGCCGTTACCGGGATTTGAACCCAGGACCTCAGCTTCGCAGGCAACGTTACTCCCACTGAGCCAAACCGGTCGTCAAAACCCATACTGATCTAGTTTCCAATAATTTCGTACATACGTATGTAAAGTTGAAACTATGTGTTTATTTTTTGGTGCAACTCAAACCCTCTTTATTGATTTTTACAAATTATGATATCGTAATAAATATTGAATGCAAAACCATGTAGGTTATACTAAATCACAAGATGCACGGTATCAATTACTGCACCACGCGATTCCTCTAGGCGCCACTTATGTATTGGCTGGTTTATTATCCTATCATAACATACATATCATAACATATTGCCCGTAGTGATTTATCGACAAATAAACAAAGGCAATTTTTTTATCGCTAACGAATGATTTTTAACCGACTTCAAAAAAAGGAGGAGGTTCTCAATTCGGTTGTATGTTTTTTTTTACGTTTGTTACCTCAGAACTCCGCTATTTACACGCCGATTTGGAAAATTATTTTTTGTTCATGAGTAGGTATATCCAAATTGGTCCCATAAAATTTTGGTGAAGATCTGATGCCGGGATCCATGAGGAATCGAAGGAATTCTTCGATTTTTATGAGGACATCTATGGCGATTTCGGTATTTATTACAGTAGTTTAAGCATGTACATTTGAAAATCATCATTTAGTGGAGAGAAACCAATGATGAAGACACCAGCCATCAGTTACCACTGAGGGCTCTACCAGTGTTATTTAATTCGCGGATCGCGAGTCGATTTGGAAAATTATTTCTTCAGTTTAGAGTACAAATCTCCAAGTTGGTCCCATAAAATTTTGGTAATGATCTGATGATGAGTTCGACGAGGAATCGAAGGAATTCCTCAAATATTATGGGCACACCTATGGCGATTTCGGTGTTTATTAAAGAAGAACAAGCATTTACACTCGAAAATCATCATTTGGTGAAGAGAAACTGATGATAAACACAAGCCACCAGTCACTAATAAGGGCTCAACCAGTGTTATTTAATTCACTAATCGCAATATAATTATTTATCATATTTTGCTTAGAGGCAGAAGTTAGTTAAGATCAGGGTAGCAAAGTGGAGCTGATAGTGGAGAACCAGAGAACTGCTTAACGGTTAAGAGTTACAGGATAATTCTTAAATATATATATATTATAGGTACGTACGTTAGGACTGTCAGTCATATTCTTTATAGTGTGTCTCTGAGGTGGACTCCTTATCACCAAGTCAGGATCTGATGATGGGATCCTAGGGAAATCGAGAGAAACCCTCAAATATTATAGACACTAACAATGTTTTGTATATATTTTTCTAAAGTTATTCAGTTATTTTCGTCTGCTTTTCATCATATAATGATACTGAGTTGATGATGGAAGGTTTAAGTCCTTATTAACGGTCAATAGTTGCGAGATAATTCTTTAAATCTTATGGGTTAGTTGGGACTGTTTGTCGTATTCTTTTTTAACCGGCAAGCTACTGGACTTGACAATTTTGACCTAACCAATTCTTATAATTTCGATTTTTATTTACAATCAAATCCTCCTCAATCTACCCATTCTGGGCTCTAAAAAATACTTTGTATCACTAAAATCCATCACTATAAAATTTTAAATAAAAAAGAACCGACTTAAAATTAAACTAAAAAGCCAAAAATAATCTTTTATGTACGATACGGATCACATTTGAATCACCTTTTGAAGTAGGTGCCAAACCTGAAGTAAAGTTCTGTATTCATGAAAAATATACGAATTACTATATAATCTGTGTTAATAGTAATAAATGAATGGCACCGACTTCAAAAGGTGATTCAAATGTGATCCGTACCGTACATAAAATATTATTTTTGGCTTTTAAGTTTAATTTGAAGTCGGTTCTTTTTTTATTAATTTTTTTTGATTTCCAAACAACTATAAAATAATTGTAAGTATAAGTAACAATTATTGCAATTTGCAAAATTGCCCGAAATGGCTAACTTTAAGAGTCCTCGGTAAGCTCGGTTCTCCATACAAACGTAGTTACGCTCTCATTTTAAAACAACCAGCTAGTTTGCTCTGAAACCTTCTATTTAGAATAAGTTAAGGTACATGCAGGCCTGTAATTAGTTTATAAAGCTTCAGATACTATAATAAAAAAAATACAGTGAATTTAAATTTTTCATATAAAACTTATTTTTGCTGTATTTCGTTTGTTTTATAAACTGGAGCCATATAAACTAATAACAGGCCTAGATATACCTCATGTCATTGTTTAGGAAAAGTTTCGTAAGTACAATCCAACACGTAGTTTTAAAGTGAGAGCGAAACTCCGTTTGTATGGGAAGGTAAAATTCGGCCGAGCTTCTGAGGGCCCTTAAGAAATTAGAAATACGTAACGGAATCGGGTATGTTTAAGATTATGGAAATATGTATAGCAGTGAAATCCTGGCAAGTCCCGCAAGACTGGCAAGCAAGACTCGACCGACTGTCTCGAAGTGGTAAACGCTTCCTATTTTATATGTTTTATAGTATTTTGAGCCTGAGGTTGATAATGAAATTAAAAGGAAAAAATAATACTGGCACTAAGAAGTACATATTTTTTTATAATAATCTTTCATAGAAGTCTGGCTACTGAAAATTTCCCAAATTTTTTGCGCGAAATTCAAAAAATCTTGGGCTGGTCACACTTTGTGAAGTAGGAATTATAGTTTTGATATTAGAAAATATTTTTAATTTTCTGTGCACACGTGAGGTACCTAAACCTAAGAGAATATGTAAATAAAATATACGTTGACGTTCACTGAAAGTCAATGTACAGTACAGTGAACGACAAACACATATACTTTCTCACCATATAACATTGTAACAAGGCGGAAATAAATAAGATTTAGCTCGATTAATAATGTGGTATTAACCATATTATTAATCCATCACCAATGTCCATGGTTAGGTTAAGTAGGTATAGACATGACATGGGTTAGGTTAGAGTAATGTTGCGCCGGCACGATGGGCCAAGTGCAGGATTCCATCGACACGCTCGTCGCTCATACATATGTACACATTTTCGGGTAAGATATTTTTATATCAAATTACTACTGACCCGTCCGCAGGCTTCTTCCGAATATTATAATAATAATGATAATAATAATTGTTTATTTCGTCGTCGTGGCCTGGCGATTCACCCCGTTTCATGCTTTTAATCACTTTCGCGACTTCTTTGGGAGAGAAACAAATAGTTGTTTGTGGTTGCGCCTCTAGATTGCGCTTCGATTCTAAGTATCTAAGCACACACTCCGGTAAGGATTGCGGGGTACTGGCTATCTGTGCCGATTGCTGGGAACCGTCCACGCTCACAGGTAATGGATGTATATAGCTTTGTTCCTTAACTTCTTTCTAAAAAATTAATTTTTTTTTTACTATTTTTCGATGCTGCTAAAATCTCTAATTTAATCATTTCTTCATTATTTTGACACTATCGTAGTTTACTTTTAAATATTTTTCTACTCATACGCATCTGTTTGACAGTAGTCAAACAGATGCGTACGAGTAGAAAAATATACCTAGACCTGAGGACGGTTTACCAGCAACTAGCCAGCAATTAAAGTGCATTCTAAATATGCTATGGCTTTCTTTCACATGGAAGTTCCAACCCGGTACCGTTCTCTCTATTTTTTTATTTTTAAGATGTTTTCTTAGCACCTAATGTTAAAATCGTTACAATATTGGAGTATAAATTATTTATAAAATTAAAATGGTCATTTAAAATACTACAGGTACTTAGTGTATCACAGTCATTAGTGTCGTTACATATATCACAGTGAAAAGTAGAGTTTACATTACATAAAGAGTTATCACAGAAATAGATGTACTCGCTAACTTGTTTGTCGTCGTGCACTTCCCAGCGCACTCCCTTGCTCGTGGCATCGCATTCGGCGGTATAATGCCTGGCGGCCATATTGGTTTTCAGTAACTCCTTACGTTCCGATGTTCTGATTTTATAGATATTTTGTAGAACTTCTAGTTTAATCCGTTTCTTTACACATTGTGTCTGGTGTATGAGATTCAGGTATTAATAAATTCACGTACCTAATCATAGTTATAGGCAAATTTTAAAACTAGTTCACAAAGTATCAAAATATTTATAGAGCACCAACCTACTAAATTGACAACCGACTTTTAACCGTTTTTCAAATCATAGACAATTGGTGATACCACAAGGAAATATCCGTCAACAATATTTGGCTAGCCAGACTCTACTTGTTTTTGTTTTTCTACTGTCACAGTTGCAAATTTTGTAATCAAATTACTAAAAGAGGTTCACGACTTCCTTTTGGAATGGATAAAATTGAGCAGCAACCATTCTGTCATATAGTAGTTACAATTAATTTTCTGACTCTCCCTCCCTCCTACCACACTGCATTCTGAGCTTGATTTCTACATAAGTTTAGTAAATAGGCCGTGTTTGGTATCGTTTTCGTATAATTCAAGGACGAGAAATTCATTTCTGGAACAAAATTTTCAGTCGTCCCTAGAAAAAAACAGAATTTTGCACAAAAGTTGCAAACATTTTTTTTTTACAAAATCTTAGTTTACTATTAAACCGCGAGGTAATGGATTATAAAAAATACGAGTAAATAGCCTATTTTATTGAGAATATACAAACATAAACTTTTTTGACAGATTTAACTTTTAAATGGGTTTTAAAAAAAAAAAACATGTAACGGCGGAGCTGCGTAATGGCGAGAAGTCATAGAATTCTGCACATTAGTGTTTGATAATGACACTGATTAGGTGCTTCTAAATCTATAGGTAATCTATTATGATGTTCTTAACATTAAAAGAGATTGAGACCACTATTAATTTCGGATTTTCGTATAATGTAGGCAAATTGGTGTTCCCATAATTTCACTTGGAAACCAAAGTTTGGGTGACACTTTTTGCAACATTTTCTTTAAAAATAAAATAAAATTTGTAAATATAATAAAAAATATTAGTTAACAGTTTCTGCTGCAGACACACAGTCCTGTGCTTTTTTTATATCTCTTTTCACACAATTGCACCTTCCTGCGCATTTTTGCCTGCATCTACACCTGATTAATTTTGATGTTGCCGGTGATGTTGATCATGATTAAGGTGAATCTAGGAGTAAAACCTGTTAAAAGGATATAGGTCAAATGCCATTGGCAAAAATGCCCTTTGCAATTAAATTAGTGCTAGTTTCCCTGCAAAATATTCTTATATATGTAAATACTAGCTTCTGCCCGCAACTTCGTCCGCCTTAAATTCGTTTATCGCGGATAAGGGTATTTTTCGGGATAAAAAGTAGCCTATGTCCTTCCCCGGGATTCAAACTATCTCCATACCAAAATTCATCCAAATCGGTTCAGCGGTTTAAGCGTGAAGAGGTAACAGACAGACAGACAGACACACTTTCGCATTTATAATATTAGTATGGATTTTAGTCATTTCCTGTATCAACTTATCATTTCCGTAGGTATTGCTGAAATCCGTAGGAATTATTTAACTGCAAATGATGTTTCTGTGTTGTTTGATCAACAGCTTCTGGAATATTATCTATCGATGGAAAAATGTATAAGCATATTTAATTTCATGGCACAAATTTTAACTAAGATTAAAAAGTAATTGAAATTTGAAACATCTTTTTATGAAGCAATCGGAAATTATTAGAAAACGTGACAAAGTTAGAGATCATGTACGCATACGCATGCTCTCAGATGTAGTGTGTGGTGACGCGTACTGATGTTCCATGAAAAAATATCCAGTACTTGGCGTCATTTACCAGACATAATGAACAATCCGTGACTATTTTTCTACCATTAGGTAGGTAGTATTTAATCTTATTCCTGCCATGTAGGTACTTATAATAACTATTTGGGTCGCGCCGCGGAGCGTTACGACCGCCACTACTTTTATGTAACAATTTACTGGTGAATAAAATGACAAACGCATCAGTTTTTGGCATAAGGTAGCCAAGGCATCATTTTCTATTTCCATTCAAAATTTGTATCTTCCGTCACGTATGATGTAAAAAAATCTTTACATATAAACTTTTTAACAAAAAAGTAAAACCGACTCCAAAAAAACTTAAAAGTAAAAAAATAACGCCATAATTCACTTTCTTCAAATTACTTACAAGTAACCGTTTGAATACTCAATCTATACAGTATATACAATTAATCTTATTTTGGCGTCGGTGCCATATAAAGAATGTGTAAAATATTGAAAATTGACGGTTTTAGTAAGTTGTGACACGATGGCACCGACTCGTAAGTAATTTGAAGAAACTGAATTATGGCGTTATTTTTTTACTTTTTAGTTTTTTTGGAGTCGGTTTTACTTTTTTGTTAAAAAGTTTATTTATTTTACACTTTTTAGTTAATCCTTACTTAAAAGTATATCTCGTGACGGATCGAACAAGTCCAAACACGGCTAGGATACATTATTTTATTACATAGATCTGGTGCCTACCTTCCGGCTCCATCATCAAATCAATTCGATGGTACCATTCTCATCAGGAACATTTAAATTTGTGACTATGAAGTTGCTTAGCTAAATTAATCAAGATATTTTGTCGCCACCCGTAAATCATTTATCATTGAGGAGTTCCAATGGCATTCCGTGGTCTTCTGCATCAGTTCCACTTCACCAATTTACACTTTCTGAATGCAAATGCTTATTATGTTTCTTATAATACCAAAATCGCTATATGTATGCCTACAATATTTGAGGAAATCCTTCAATTCCTCATGGATTTCATCATCAGATCTTCACCAAAATTAAATGGGACCAACTAGAAAGTACCTTCTATGAAACCAAAAAAAAATTTTTGGAATCGGTTGAATAGTCTTCGAGTAATCGGTGAACATCCATAAAAAAAAAAAAAAAACATTCCGTCGAATTGAGAACCTCCTCCTTTTTTTAACCGACTTCCAAAACCCCCGGCCCATTTATAAATACATTCCTCTAATATCATAATATATAATAGGGATAAGTTCGCCTTTGTACTTATATCTTTTAAGTTTATTGTATTGTATTGTATTGTAAACACTTTATTGTACATAAAAACAATAAAACAAAGAAATTAAAGTAACATATTTGTACAAAGGCGAACTTATCCCTTTAAGGGATCTCTTCCAGTTAACCTTAGAGCAAATGAAAGAGAAGAGTAAACATCAACGCAGATAGACAAACCAACAAGTTAATATGCACAATGACATTAAAAGTTAAAAGCTAAAGTAGCATACACATACACATAAACCCTAAATAATATATAGTAATATAATAGCATATATATCATCTAAATAAATAAATATACGTGTGTAATTATATATATTTATATACATAATAAATATACACAAACGGATAAATATTAATAGACGAGGTCAGGGGTCTGAAAGCCATAACTTTTTTAAGTTATCTTTAAATGATGCCACGGATTGTGACTGCTTAACGGACACCGGCAACGCGTTCCATAATTTAACCGAGTGGACTGTGAAAGATCTCCTATATGTGCGCGACTTATTGGGCGGAAAGGCGAGAGAAAGATTGGCATTTGAGCGCAGCCGGTGGCCACTGCCAGCCGCCATATACGTAAATCTTTCAGAGAGATAGGAGGGGGACGCGGGATTGAATAATACATTGTACAGCAATGACAGCACATGCACGTCCCTACGACGACGAATCGGAAGCCACTCTAGCTGAGAACGGTACTGAGTAACATGATCAAACTTTCTCAGCTTTATTGCTTTTGTAACTGGTTACTATGTACAATAAAGTGTTTACATACATACATATATCATTGGACAAAGTTAGATAAAAAAACCCGCCCAGTGCGAGTCGGACTCGCGCACCGAGGGTTCCGTAAATTTTTTCGCTTACCCTAACTTTATTACCCGGTACCGGTTGAGTTAAGTTTGCACATACAAATGAGGTGCTAACTTACCGCAACCGGGTTGTTCAAATAGGTTTTTTGCAAATAAAAAAAAATGCCAGTTAGAGACATGGTTATAATTTTCGTGCAATTTTAGTCTATTTATACAAATTGTAAAAATTTCAAAATTTTCGTTTGGTAAACTTCGGAGATAAATGGTGTTTTATTTACATTTTCCTCAATAAAACAAAATGTAATCACAATAAAAAATTAAAAAATGTTTAAAAATGTGCAGGTCAAGCCCTTTCATATGATACCCACATTCGTCGGTTTTTTTAGAAAATAAACATATATTTTTAAATATTTCCTGTGCAATAAATGTGGGCCGACCATGTTTATAAAAATTGGAAATTCAAATAGATAGCGTAAGTACTTTTTGAGATATGGCGCTCTAATAGTCGAACAGACAGACAGGGTCGCACCAAGGGATCCTTTTGTACCTTTTTGGTACGGAACCCTATGAAAAGTAAGCGCGGATTAGATGATATTTCATTCTAAGCACCTCAAAGAACGAAAGACATTGAATTATTTAAAACCACTTGCAGGCGGCTAAACTTCATAACGACCGCAGAATGTTCAAAAATGTGTTTATTTTTGGTTGGAGGAGATTCATCCAGTTACTTACTAAAGTATTACTACTACAGTACTTAGTATTAACTACAAGATAGATATCTATTTAACTCTCACAGCTACTTTTTTCGGTAGGACATAAAGTGGTTTATGATAGTTATAGTTCAAGACAACTAGAGCCAAATTTGAAGCGTTATGGTTGTGCATAACCATAACGCTTCAAATATGGCTCTAGTACGATACTACGATAAGGCGCCCCGTGGAGACGGCACCGGCAGTGGGCGCGCGAAAGCCTCCTTGGCTGCACGGGTCGTAACTCCTTACGATAACTTAAATCTGTGCCAGTGTCCGAACTAACGCTTCTGTACTCTGCGAGGTTCTACACTTTTTTTTTTCATAAGCCATTATAGTCTCAAATCTGAAATAAAACAATTCAAGCCTGGCTGCAATTTAATATTTTAAATAAGTATTAAAATATGGTAAACTCATGGTAAACTAATGTATTAAGCAGACTATTTAATCTCACTTTAAGGGTTTTATGAAGACGCGTGTACTTACTAGGTCATTAAGGAATAGTTCTTTTGTAGATGTATTTGTTTCTCATAGTCTAAATTGACTAAAATTTGTAAGAATAAAACGGGTTCACTTTCATTTTTAAAATAAAACTGCTATTAATTAAACTGTGTATGTGAACCAATGTTTATGTATAAATGATGTGAATATATTTACTATGAACAGAGGAACGAATACTAATTTAATTTATTGTGGAAGCGACTTTTGTTCTGATAGTGAATGTCGTCAAATATTCACACTCAATCTTCAATTTGTGCACACACACTAATTTAATCGCTGATTAGAGCTCATTTTAACTTAAACGCGCCTGTCGACTGCAGTCTACAAACTTATCATAAAGCGTAGTTAATTTTCTTAGTGTCAGTGCTAGAAGCTCGCTCATTTTTAATGAGCGGTCGGATTGTCGGTCGAGGTCCTTTGTCCCGCGATTAAGGGCTGTTATCTCAATCATAAGACTGCGCCATGTACGGGTGGCTTCTGGAGAGCGTGCAACACTACATCGTGGTAAGATAAACTGCCGTTAAACCTCCCAATTATTGTACATCCTACCACACATCGGGATTTCATCATTATCCTTACACGAAATTTAATAATGATTCATTATTGTGTAAATATATATATATATAAATGCGAAAGTGTGTATATTGTTATGTCGGTTTTTGCTGAGTTTGTTCGGTTAGTTAATTATAATAACACGCAGCACAGCAGTAACAGATCCTTGAGATTTTCGCAAACAAACAAAATATGGGGGTACCTATTCTTCAGGAAGCGTGTAGATTTTGGTATAAAAAATCACAAATCCATTATACCTATTGTACGAAATAAAGACAAAACAACAAACATACAGTGCCTATTTATAAGGTAAACTAGTCGTATTGGGTAAGAGTTGCATTAGAGAACGTAATACTTCCTAATACTTGTGACTTACTGCATCTCTTTAAAGTCCATGTACAATTTGTATATAATACTTTAGGGAAGCAAAACGAACTAGATGGTGCCCGCAACTTTGTTCGCAGAGGAGAAACAGTCATAACCTGTATTTTTTCTTCAGCGTAGGCAAGGAAAAAGTATCCTATAACCATCTGTGGATCCGTGTACCAAAAATAGTTGAAATCTGTTAAGCCGATTTGGCGTGATGCAGCCACAACAACACATATAAACATATAGATAGGTACCTACCTTACTCCGCAATAACCCTTTGGAGCCTTCTTCAAGGTGACGGCAACCCAAACTCAATTAAACGATAAATAACTTGCCTCCTCCTCCCTACAGGGAAGGGGTTAGACATCGAAATTGTAATTCGAGCGTGTGGTCCGCGTGCAACCACTTGTTGCCAGCTCATTTTCGAGCATTATTTTCGGATATTTCAATCTACTAGAATATCCTCGCAGCTTCGCCCGCGGTACCACGAATTAAGTTTCCTGATCTATCCGAGTGGCAAAGTTTCATTGTCTGTCTTAATCGTATTCACGTTTATGAGTAAGTAGCAAACATCCAAATATCTTCACAAACTTTCGTGATTATAGTAAGTATTAAATTAAATAGTTTATAAGTGAAATTGTAAGAGGTAATGTTGTAGGAGAGTACACTGACATCTGTAACACAGGTTATAACCTAGCTCAGAAGTCAGGGACCTCAGCCTAATTGTTGTATCCCTTTTCTGCTAATAAACTATTATTGTTATATTATTCACTTATTTATTTAAAATCTTAGGGTAGGTTTTTTACAATATATATATATATAAAAAGTAAAATACAAAATGCAAATACAAAATATAAACACATTATAAAAAACCTAACCTAGGGTGCCGCCGGCAGCGGGGCAGGGCTCAAGCTACCGGTGGTTAGGGCTGCACAGAGAGGAATCTCCTGACAATGCGAGCCGTGTCCAGGATTACTGCCTTCTGTATCTGACCCTTGACCCAGCCATCTAGCGAGATGTTCGTTGAGACTCTTCGCTATAAGACCGTTTGCCGAAACCACTATCGGGACAATTATCGTCGAATCAACATCCCACATGGCGGTCACCTCGTGAGCCAAGTCGAGGTACTTGCTGAGTTTGTCCTTCTCAGCCTTCACGAGGTTCTCGTCATGTGGAATGGTGATGTCGATGAGTATTGCCCGGCGCTTAGATCGATCTACCAGCACGATATCAGGCTTATTGGCTACAATAGTCCTGTCCGTGATGATAGATCAATCCCAATAAAGCGTGGCACGACCATTTTCAAGAACTGGCATGGGTGCGTACTTATAGTACGGCACCTCAGACCCCACAAGACCGTATTTAACAGCAAGTTGCTGGTGAATAATCCTGGCTACTTGGTTATGTCTGTGCAAGTACTCGCTGTTAGCAAGATGAGAACAACCGGAAATTATATGCCTGAGTGACTCTCCGGGACGGCGGCATGCCCGACAAATGTCGACCGTACTGTCGACTTCAGGATATACTTCCGGTAGTTGTTCGTCATGATAACTTCGTCCGTAATTGCACAGGCAAAACCTTCGGTTTCCCCGAAGAGATCGCCGAAACGTAGCCAGTTCACCGACGCGAGCAGATCTACATCAGGCCCTGTAAGGGCCTTGTAGAACCGCCCGTGTAGCTCTTTACTCCTCCATACGTCCTTGCGGTCTACAGTGCTAAGCACCGTTGGTCTGCGCCAGTTCTCGTTTGCCAAGGATAGAGAGGTGAGGCCTTTGTCTACTGCCACTACATCGCGATGTATCCCACACTCATTATTTAGGAAATACTCCCTGAGACTGCACACCTCGCGGTTATGGAGGTCCTTGGCATTTAAAAAGCCACGGCCCCCACACTTGCGAGGGATGTACAGTCTCATTACTGACGAGCGTGGGTGTAGCATGCGATGTGTAGTGAGCAGCATACGGACCCTCCTATCCAGGGCGTCCAGCTCAGTCTGGGTCCACCTTAGTATGCCAAAGGAGTAAGTGAGCAGGGGCATCACCCAAGCGTTGAAGGCGCGCGCCTTGTTGCCACCCGACAAAAGACTGTTCAGTACTTTTGTCAAGCGGCAAAAAAAACGCTCCTTCACTGCCTGTTTAATGTCTCCGTCCGCAATACTCAATGACTGTGACATACCGAGATACTTGTAGGTTTCAACTTCGGAGAGAGATTTGAGAGACATTGTCTCGGAAAGCTGTAAATTCGTTGAATTTACGACTTTCCCCCGCTGTACATGCATGGTCGCACACTTGTCTGCACCAAACTCCATTTTAATGGCACTACTGAATGTTTCTGTGACTTTGAGTAGCTCCACCAGTTCTGATCGTTTTGGTGCAAACAGCTTGAGATCGTCCATGTACAGCAGATGAGAAATGATCTCACCCCCTCTGCGAAGCCGGCAACCTAATCCTGAATCCTTCAGCAGAGTGCTGAGTGGATTTAGGGCTAGGCAGAACCACAATGGACTCAAACTGTCGCCCTGGAAAATACCCCTCTTAATCCTTATAAAGTCCTGCGGATCAGGGGGGCCATCTCGGCCACCTGGTTGACGAAGGACTGTGGTCCACTGCCTCATACATGAGCCTATAAAGGATTTTAAAACTGTATCGATTTTATACAGCTCCAAGATCCTCCCAAGCCATGAATGAGGCACCGAATCATAGGCCTTCTTGTAGTCAATCCAAGCGGCCGAAAGAGTCCCCCTGCTCCGTCGAACTTGTTGACAAATAGTCGTGTCAATGAGGAGGAGCTCCTTAGTACCACGGGACCCAACCCTACATCCATTTTGAGAGAAGGCCAAAACGTTGTTCGCAACAACGTGCGTGTTAATTTTTGCTCTCAAAATAGATGTAAGGAGCTTGTACAGCGTAGGCAAGCACGTGATGGGTCGATAGTTTTTCGCTTCCGTGGTACTACCGGACTTATAGAGCAGGAAGGTAACACCAGTTGTTAGGAAAGATGGCAGGGAACCAAGCTCGAGGGCTTGTTGGAATTGTGTTGCCAGTCGTTCGTGTGAACATCGAAACCACTTGACCCAGAAGTTGTGCAACCCGTCCGGCCCAGGACTTTTCCAGTTCTGGGTCGTACGAGCCGCACAGCTCACGTCATCGGGGCTGATGGTAACAGCCCCCATGGTTTCGATGGGCTCACACTCACGTTCGACAACATTCATCCACTCGCCCTCGGTGTGCTCGACTGGCACCGACCAGATACTACGCCAGAAATTATTCATGGCAGTAGGATCCGGCAGCCGCCCGTCGGTCACACGTTGGTCGGTGCCCTCCCACTTTCGGTATACCTTCCTTTGATTGCTCTGGAAGAGGCGATTCTGCTGGAATCGATCCACACGTTCTCTGTAGCGGCGGATACGGCTTGCCCACGCATATACTTTCTGCTTCAGGAAGTCGATGCGCTCCGTAACACAGGCCATGTAATCACGGGGTCTGACAGCAGTCCCCGCAAAGGCCTGTGCTACGTAGCGCATGACACGAGGGCGGTTGTTACCCCCTCTGAAGCAGATTAGCTTTGCAATGAGAGTCCTGAACGTGCTGATACGCCGCTCGATCCGTACTTGCCAGGCGGGGACACCACCGGCAGTCCGCGGTGCTCGGTCAGCGTCCGGGAACTTGACACGAGCAACGCGGCACGCCGCGATGGCCCCACAGTACATGATCGAGTGGGTATCAGCTAGATCTTCGCTAGCCCGCAGATACGTGTCTAGCAAAGCGTTCAGGGCTCCCACTAGCGCTAAGTTACGTCTATTCGTGGGCAAGCGTGGTAATCGCGGCCTAGAGTCAGGTGCGAATCGATACCGCTCAATCGTCTCTTCCAGAGTCATCGGGAGCAGTGGCAAACTCGTCTCCCGACGACGATGCCGAGGAGCTGGACGATGCAGGCGGGGGTGGTGGGCGTGCGTTTGTGTCTGGTGTCGATGCCGCTCTCGCGCGTTGCCTCGTTAACATTTCTTAGACTATAACCAATCCGACTTTTGGGTCTTCTTGTTTCGTACATTGTGTACTTACACTGTACGTCATCGTTTGTGTTGCTTTTAAAATATATTTATCAAAAAGACGGAGGATTAAAAGCGTAAATAGACGTAAAAAGTGATTTTATATTAAAATATTAACGGTTGACGCGTCCGTCAGTGCCAGCGGGCATAGACATTATATTATTATTATTACTATAAATTGTAGGATTAAATCGATGAAATCAATCAATATAAGATTTACTTATACTTCAAAGTTTTTATATATGTATCAGTGACTTGTATAGTTGTATACACGATAAGACCACCAATGCAATCACCAAAGGAGGATAGGAGAATTTATAATTTCGTACCTTCAAATTTTTCTTGCGTAATGTATCTATTGTCTAGTTAAAAATAGATTCTTATTTTTGGAGTGTCACGTCTGATGCACGCTGTACAAATTGTTGCCAAATAACACTCTCTATTCCATACTGAATTGAACCATTTTAACACTTACTAAACTCGAACTATGAAATATACCGCAACCGCGGCGTCTTCCGGTGCGTGGTCGCCACACTAAAAGAACTCGCTGGCCCCAGACAAGTTTAAGTTTTGCTATCCTTCGGACTATGTCAATTACCCTGGTTCTACGGATCACGCAAAAAAAAACCGAGCATAGCCCTCTCCATTACTCTCTGAGTGACTTTGGCCTTATAAGAAGGCTTTCTTATAAGGCCCATTGTGAGCGACCACGTTTCAGTACCGTAATTGCCCACATACACACTGGCTAAAGACTTTCGTCTTGCTGTGTGCGTTGCATCTGTGGGATATTGGACGAAAAGATTTAGCACAGCCTCCCAAACGCTGCCCAACCGAGCAGGATTCGATTACTGACTGGATTGAGTCGGCCGAATGAAAGCTTTTGGTTGCTGCCTGCTAGTGTAGTACCTATTAACGCTTCAGAGACCGCTGATGAAGGTATCGTCTCTCTGTTGAAACAGTTTCAAGTACCGATATCTTTTATTGCCTGCAGGAAGAATGCGGTGAAGAAATATGGGAGAGCATTCTTCGGGAAGCCGGTGCGCGGAACACGGTGTTCAGCGCTACGCAGGTATTATAAGGCGAATGTCCCAGTGCTCGACACTGCTCCATTCATTGGCTGCCCCTTGATCCCTTACTAAACTTGATCCCTTACTATAAAATTATAAAAAATATATATTTGAGATTCGCACACTGAGCCCTTTCATTTGATATGTCTTACGATATTGTTTTAGCAAAATTATTTTTCAATATTTTTTTTCTAATTTACCCCCCTAAAGTGGCCCCTATGTTTAAAATTCATTTATTGACGTTACACGACGTGTGCCAAATTTCAACTCGATCAATCCAGTAGTTTCAGAGCAAACTGGCTGTGACAGACGGACGGACGGACAGACACACGAGTGATCCTATAAGGGTTCTGTTTTTTTCCTTTTGAGGTACGGAACCCTAAAAACAGCAGATCACTGTGAAAAATATCATGCTTCTAGTTTAATCGGTTAAGCCTTTACCTTGCCTTGGCTCACTATAACTGTTTTGATCAATATACTATGCAGCTATATTTTCCAGCAATACCCAGACGCCCTAATGCTGCGTCTAGCGAGCGCTTTAGCCCGGCTAGTGGGGGAGGAGCCGGGCTCTGCCGGCACGCCCACTCCCGGCAGTCCGGCGCCCAGGAAGCCTTCACTGAAGTCCAAACCCAGCTGGCGCAGCGCCTCCCTCCACAACGACACCCGAAACCCAAACTTTAAGTGCCCCTTCACGGCCACCAACGCCCTTACCGCTGCCACCAAGAAAGAAATAGATGCCTATAACTCTACTGAAGAAATACGATCTCACATGCCCGCAGACAAAATTAACGAAACGGACGAATTTACCAATTTAAAAGAAGACAAACGTACGTCTAAGGATTTCGTCTCGTATAATAGAAGAAGCTTGGGTTTCAAATTGGACGACAACAAGGGTTTCCCATGTGTCGCTTCAATTTCTTCGGAAATGAGCCCTAAAGTTAACGATGCTGTCGACAAAGAACCAACTGATGACTCTTTGCCGACCTCACCAGTTTCCGACAGTGGAAAGAAGTCGGCCAAGCTAAATCGGAAGAACAGTTGTACTGTGGCTCTAGATGTTTACAGGCGTCGCGGGAGCGCAGCCAAGGCCAGCGCGAGGATAAACAGCCTCGGCCTCATACGAGAAGATCAGCTACCTGGCATGAAAGAAAAATTTGGAACACCCGAAAAAGTTATGCATTTTTTCGGGAGGTGTTTCGTGAAGTTTTTCAGCAAATATGAGTAAGTTTTCTAACCCAACTATTATCAGCTAATCTAAGAAAGAGTCGTATTATTTGTTTAGTTCGACATTAAACGTCGTACATTGTCGGTGGTAAAGTTTTACAGCAATAACGTCAACATCTGTGCTTCTTGGGGAAACTTTTTCCACTAACGCCGTAAAGCTTTGATAAGTCTCTGTGTTCTGTCGCTACGAGTATAAGGAAGTAAACCGCCGATCGTCGAGTATTTAGTCTATCGTGAGAGCCAATAACACATGTAGACTTGATCAACCGTCGCCGTTCAGGTCATTGGCGCGAGTATAATGTGACTGACAAATAATCAATTGCTGAACTTTATATGAATTTCGAACAATTACTTTTATCCTAGATAAAGATAAGGGTAACCCGCATCGCTTGCAAAGTAAAGTTATAATTATAAAGTATATCTTCATTAAAATGTATTTTCTGCTTAATAATGTTATGCACATTACGATTATATTACTTCATAATTATACGCAGTAAGTATTACGCGTTTTTATTATTAGCCTAATTCAGTGTTATGCACAATTATATGTTATGCCAAGTCTGTCATGCGAATTCAAGTTATGCTACAGAAGGGACGACCCGCCACACAATATACAATTCAATATTATATACAATTTTTAGTCATAAGAAACCGGATCGATTGGTACCATCGAAAAAAACCGACCAAGTGCGAGTCGGACTCGCGCACCGAGGGTTCCGTACAAATTTTTACTAAGCTACCCTAACTTTATGACGCGGTACCGGTTGAGTGAAGTTTGCACCTGATATCTATAGCATTGCATACTAAGCAGGTGCAAACTTAACGCAACCGGGTTGTTCATATAGGATTTTTGCAAATTATTAAAAAAAAATGCTAGTTAGAGACATGGCTATAGTTTTTGTTTATGTTTATACAAATTGTGAAAATTTCAAAATTTTCGATTGGTAAACTTTGGAGATAAAGGGGGGGGAATGGTGTTTTTTTTTCACATTTTTCTTATTAAAACAATTAAAAAATTGAAATAAAACAATTTAACGGATTATATCGCGTATATTATCTCATTTTAGTTCCCGACGTTTCGGAAGCTTTCCAGCTTTCCATGGTCACGGGAGGACCATGAGTATGAGGAGGGGGATATAATCCGTTAAATTGTTTTATTTCAATGAGTAATAATCGCGGAAACAGAAGAAAATTAAAAAATTGTTTGACAATGTGCAGGTCAAGCCCTTTTATATGATACCCCATTTGACCCAGTAGCTAGACTTTTAATTTTTACCCCCCCCCCTCATACTTATACGTCGTTTTTTTAGAAAATTTAAATATTTCCTGTACAATATATTTATAAACATGGTCAGCCCACATGACCATGTTTATAAATATTCCAAATTTCAAATAGTTAGCATAAGATTTTTTTTTCAGATATGGCGCTTTAATAGTCGGACAGACAGACAGAGTCGCACCATAAGGGTTCCTTTTGTACCTTTTTGGTGCAGAACCCTAAAAATAATGCATCTTCTCAAATATGTTCATGTATGTTTCGATCAAAACTAAGCTTGTATTAATACTAATGCGTATATACTGCGCCCAGGTACGACCAGATGATTCGCGCGACGGGGCGCTACTTCTGCACGTTCCTGCAGTCGGTAGACAACATCCACCAGCGCATGCAGTTCACGTTTCCGCGCATGCGCTCGCCCAGCATGCAGCTGACTCGCGCGCACCGCCTCGGCGCAGAACTGGTCTATAGCAGCACGCGGACCGGTTTCACTCACTACCTGATGGGTACCGTTTTTTTGTATTTTCTATTATTTAAATTTAATTTAAAGCTGACAGCTGAGCCACAGTGTAAAAAACGTACAGTGGGCCGACGCCTTTGATGTTTGCGTAAATGATAATGACGTGTCCGGAGCTAATAAACTAATAGGGACTACGCAGCTCGGGCTCGCCCCACCTGCGTCTCGCCCCGTGCACCCCGCAGGATTACTCTGTCTAGACGGCTTCGTTGGATGACTGTATTGATTTCTAGACTGTGGCTGAGCTATCATCTTTGTAGGTCCGGTCCCGCACTAAATAAGTTCAAAATTGCTTTTGTAATTTGTACAGTTGTACGTCGTAATAGATTAAAAAGCAAGGACTGCAATTGACCGACGTTTGTTCGACTAAGGTAAACGTCCTATGACATTTTCTTTACCTCTTCTACACAACCTCTTTACAACTACTAGAATAAAAAAATAAAACAATTTAACGGATTATACCGCGTATATTATCTCATTTTAGTTTCCTTTAGTTCCCGACGTTTCGGAAGCTTTTTAGCTTTCCATGGTCACGGGTGGTCCACCCGAATCCATTAAATTGTTTTATTTCAATGAGTAATAATCGCGGAAACAGAAGAAAATATTAGAATATTGTTGAGCATTGGGACATTTACCCCTTTTTTTAATGCTTTTCAAATCAGTTACGAAAGACTACTTAAATAAAACAATATGTGTTTATTGATAAATTCTTCCAACTTCTTCATACCACTACGAAATCACAAGTTTGAAAACGTAATTCGAACGACGGAACTCCTTTTCCTAGCATATGAGTATTACCAAATGTACCAATTGCTTACGGAGACGATCATAAAATGGCAAATTTCCTTATTTAGGTCAACTGTACGAAATAGCCGAAGATATTTTCTCGCTGAAGCTGAAAGTGTCGATCGTGAAGGAGAGCATGGAGGGCAGCTACTACGTGGCGGTGCTGAGGCTGGAATTCGACAACAACGACTATGTGAGTTTCAGGATTCCTTACCCATATTATAACTATAAAACTATATTCTGGGTTTATCATTATTTCATGCAACAATATGGTATTTGACTGACTGGCTGTTCTGTTTGTAATAAATCGTGAATCTGAGGATGGTAATTAATTTAGGTCTTTATACATTTGTGTGACGTCGGCAGCGAAACAATTTTTAAATAAAGCAATTTAACGGATTATATAGTAAATGAGATAATAAACGCGATATAATCCGTTAAATTGTTTTATTTAAATGTGTAATAATCACGGAAACAGAAGAAAATTTTTGTTTAGTTTATAACCCCTGACGTTGAAAGCCGGGTGTTATAAATTTAACGTGTGTACCTGCTGCGTGTCTGTCTGTTGGAGTGTGATGTGACACATGTGTGATGATGTTGTCACTCTGGAACGAATGGACCTATGTTAATTTAGTTTAAGGGTTTCGTACCTCAAAAAGAAAAAAATAATAGGGGTCACTTTGTTGCTCGCCCATCTGTCCGTCTGCCAAGACCCTTTTTCTAAGGAACTAGTTGAGGTTTCGAACTGAAATTAATGTCAAATAATCAAGTCTGCAATCCGTTGAAGCTGTGAAAAAATAAAACTTCTGTCCCAGCAAAAGATAAAATAGGTGTTTTCTTACACACTGTTGTCCTAGAAACTTGAGATTTGGTATGAAGGTAGCTCTTATAGCACAACCGATGATTAAGATCTGAAAATCTCATTTTTTTTTATATTTGCCTGTCTATTTTAGAAAGTGAAACCTATCTCTTTCAAACTTGGGAGGAAAAGTCTACATGTCAAATAACATTCAAATCGTTGGAGTCGTTTGCGAGAAGAATGAATATTTATATACCTACATTTATATCTATACAAGAATACTCGTTATAAAGAATAGAATTTAACATTTCGTCAGTCGATGCAAATGCGTTTGGCAAAATATTAACAAGGTCTGGATTAAAGACACGTATTTAATGGATTTTGTTATCGTGCTTCGTAATTTCTTTGGAAGTAAAATAGCTTTCCAATACTTACCTATCAGATCAATTCAAATTCCTTAAGGGACTTGTGTACTTAAATATTAAAACGGGCGATATTGGCATAGTTAGCGTAAATAAAGTGAAAGCCTTTCCAAATGTCTCTTCAATTGGTACGTACTACTGAATATAAATGGGCTCATTGTTATGCCACTCGAGTTGCTATTGTGCGAATTTGGTGCGAGAGTGTTCGTAATACAAACAAAATAATTTGATCGAAACTATCCCAAATTGAAAAGAGTAAATATAATAAAATAGATACTTATTTTATAGAAACACACCTCTTGTTGGTTTTGTTTTTTTTGCATACGGTGCCTCGACCAGGTAGACTCACTATTGTGGCTACAGCCCCTTTGTAGAGCACCTACACTACAGATGCACGTTGAATTTAGGAACCTCTGGATTCTTTTGGATATCAGCTGTATCTTCTTAGCCCACTGATAGTCTCCAGGGGCCTCAACTAATTACGTGAGGCGTTTTGGCTCACGCTTTGGTTAGATTTGGCTCAATCACTCCCCCCCCCCCCTGCCTCCAATCTCACATAAGATTTTTCAAAAATGTGTGTTTCTCATGCGTGCGTTGGATTTTAATATTTTTATTTAAATCTTCGTTAAACCACTATAAATATTACTGTTAGATTTTGTCATATGTTAATGACAAAACGTGTGTTTAGGTAGTTAATTTCTCTTGGGATCGTTACGCGGCATGGTAAGATGTCTTCCACGTCAGGTTCGCTATAGCATTTATAACTCTCTTGTGAAGTCACACTTAGACCATCTGATCGAAATATGGGGACATGCTGCAAAAACTCATATTAAAGATCTTCAAGTTATGCAAAATAAAATCATAAAAGTACTTATTTCTTATGATTTCCTTACACCTACAAAAAAAATATATACAGATACCAAGATCATGAGCCTGAATCAGTTATATAATTTCAATACATGTCTATTAATTAGAAAAATTCTAACTAAACAGATACATTGTGAAACCACAATGCTTACCAATAGGCAAAAAGGAAAACAAAGACTTCGCAAGGCTGACAATATTTTTGTGCCTTTCTCCCGCACGAAGAACTATGGCACAAAAACCATAAGGATTGAAGGAGCTCGGATCTATAATAATCTATCTAGAAAAAATACGCAAACAGATTGTTACAATATTTTTAAACATAAACTTAAAATGAATATTCGTGATAACACCCCAATAACTTTAGTTTGAATGCGGCCCTGGCGTTCACTGTTTATCTGCTAAGAGCGGTGCATCATAGTGTGCGTTCTATATTATCCATAGATTCTACCCCACGCCACAAAATGTATTATTGTAATAGCACAAATTACGCAATGATAACTTAAACTTGTTTCAACTTATTTGTATCTAATCTAATCTAATTATTCTAGCACTTAAGTAGTACCTACATTAAATACGAAAACAGACACTAGATTTAATTAACAGACGCTCACGGCTGAAGATAGATAATTATAACATTTAATTAAGCCGTGTAATTCTCATTTAAGTGAAATGTACATTTCTTTATGAGATAATAAATTTCTTTAACCATAATTTAACCCATTTGTTTGCAATTGTACACTGTTTTTGCAGAAAAAATATTGTGTGATATTCGGCGAGACCCCCTTTCCCCAAAGTAAGATCAGGTTCTGCTCGATCTCTTCCTCCCATACACAGCTCACGTAGTTAATGGAGGCCCTCTCAGACACTAGTGTCCTAGTGCTCGACACTACCCCATTAGTTGGCACCTTCACTTTTAATTCACACCAGAAGAGAAAAACACAGTGTCAATTATTGGAATCTGATTCAATCATTGAGTCAAACATTGGTTCTTTAACTTTAGCGGCCTTTTGTCTCCTGGCCAAAACTTCAGGATTGACATCAGCATTTCCTGTTTCATACCTATTTAGTACGACCGGTTTGGCTAAGTGGGAGTAACGTTGCCTGCGAAGCTGAGGTACTGGGTTCAAATCCCGGTAAGGGCAAATATTTGTGTGATGAGCATAAATATTTGTTCCTGAGTCTTGGAAGTTTTCTATGTATATAAGTAATATATCTATTAAATATATCGTCGTCTAGTACCCATAACACAAGCCTTATTGAGCTTACCATGGGGCTAGTTCGATTTGTGTAAAATTGACCCGTAATATTTATTTATTATTTTATTTATTGAGTTCGAGTAAAGGCGGTAATTATTTACAAATGCAACACTTCATATTTGTTTTCACTGTAAAAAATACACAGCTTAAAATCGGTTGTGCCTAGTTCACCAATGAATTAATCGTGGGACACAAATTCGTTTATCACAAGATACATTAAATATTCCACATAGAGTGTTAATGTGATCCGTAACGATACATTGTACCGCTTCCCATTGTTCACTGTTGTTTGTTAGCTGCTTCACTATTGTTCAGAGAAAGCCTTGAGCTTTATGAGTATCCTTATTTTATGTGCGGGGCGCTAAGACGGTATTGTAAAAATGCTACCCAGACGCAGGAACTACTCGTACGTTTCTCAAGAAATCAAGGTCAAAGTAAGTGCCTGTGCCTTGCCACTGACAGCGGTCTGAAACGAATGTTGGATATTTACTTATGAATCCACATCAGGCTTGCTACGGAAAGTAAACATCAATGGCTTCGAGATATAAGGTTCACACGAGCCAACGGGTGCACCTTTCGAAACGCTCTTAATAATTTTCACCCAAGTTGCTTCGTTTCATTTCACCTGTAGGTAAACATATATACAGTCAGCGTATTGTTTTAAGACAAAGTAATATGTGCCGTATACAGGTTTCCCCTAGTTCAGGCACCAACCAGTCTCCACCACGCAAATTTATGTACCCAGATAGACAAATGTTTGAACTATGGTACTGTACTATTTGTGATGAAGTGAATAAATACTTATACTTATTATTATTATATAATATCATAAATAACATTAAAAAACATTCCTTTTATATAAAAAAAGAGTACTAATTAAAAGTGAAGTAAATGCAAATAATAGCAGATTGTTTGACAAGGGGCTAAAATAAGCCATTATGACACCAAGTGATGTCTGAGTGTCATAATGATTTTTAGCCACGTGTTAAACACTCTGCTTTTCACTTCGACTGCAAGAAAAAAAATATACTTCACATTAAAATTGTATGTTACATGAAAAACTAAAAGTACAGTTTGAGCAATGCTATCAGAAAGTTTGGCCAATCTGATCAGGTTGGTTTGTTTGTTTTTAATTATTCTTAAGGAGTATGTAGCTGGCCACAAGTTTTTGTTTTTCAGTGTCATAGAAATTCGTATGGGATTATATGGCTTTCTTTTAAACCCTAGGGGCTAAATATACTATTTTAGTCTCGCTTCGCGAAGCTAATATGACGTACTTTTTGAGCAAGAGAAGTGAAAAATGTATTTTCTCCCATATATAATGCATTTCCTTGTGTTATTTAATAATTATCTTTGCTCGTTTGGAATTGCTGAAAATATTCTCCTGTGTAAAAGCTTATTGACCGTAACAGTTACTTAATGACTGACTCTTCAAGACGCGTTGCCTCATTACTGATAACGATATCAATATATTACGATATTACAGGTGGAGTCCCTGATGCTGCGCAAGTCTCTGCCGTGCCCGCTGCCCCCTGTGCCGGTGTCTCTGCTGCTGCAGCTCTTTCCATTCGGAGTCTTGCTGGATAGAAAGATGAAAATTCTGAAGGCCGGGGAAAGGGTACTAACTACTAACACTATGATATTTTTTTACTTACTTTACTCCTATAATAACGAACGGACGGGACTCTTGGGTAATAAAACTATTTAGTTAGGTGTATCCTAATTTGGTCACTTTATTACTTGTATGATTTTTTGCATGATGCATAAAAACCAGAAAATCTTCTGTATTTGAACAACCGTGCTTGCTCTTTCAGGAAATGAACCGTCATTTCTGCTTACCTATAAAAACAAGAGTGTTCTTTTTTCAGTTGGTTGCAGCATGGGGCGGCCCTTACAGCAGTATGGTCAAGTCAGCCATTACAGAAATACTGCGTCTAAGAAAACCGAAAGTTTCGTTTACTTGGGATAAGGTAAATGCTTTCACGATTTAAAAAGTTTCTGCCAAAATATTGTTTTTGACAAGCTTTATTTCAGACTATACTTTTCATTAAACAACTAGATCAATTATTAACCAAAACTATTCTAAAAAGTCCAAACTCGGTAGAATTGTGTTATTCTATTACAGAGTTCCTATGAGCAACTTCCGGCTCCATCATCAGCGGCCTATGATGGTTGCGTTTATCACGCGATAAATGATATGATAACGCGCCTGTCACTCTCGCACTCACATACGTGTCAGAAGGAGACGGCAGCTATGACATTTATTTATCGCGTGACAAACGCTACCAACATAGAACTGCTGGACGTCAAGTGATCGACAGCACCGTGAGTAGGCGACATAGTACGAACGCCCATTCACCACTCGCCCAGTCACTGACAGCGAGTTTGCCGGCCTAGTCCTTAGCATATTGGGTTTGCAGGTGGTGTGCATGCAGACGGTGATGTTTGAGCTGGAGCTGCTGCGCTGGCGCGGCAAGTGCCTCGCCGACGCGCGCCGCGGCTCGCAGGGCGCGAGGGCCATCCTACTCAAGGGACCTATTTACTTCTTAGAAGAGATCGACGCGCTCATTTTCCTTTGTAGCCCTATGTAAGTGCAAAATTACAGTGACGTGTATTTTTGTAGCAATGTGACTTTAAGGTTGTGACCCTCGACCGCAAACTGGAAAACCGGTCAAGAGCATGTCGGACCATGCCCAGTGTAGGGTTCCGTAGCCGTTACTGCAAAGAAAAGCACTAAACATTAGAAAAATACGTTGTGAATAACTGCACCGGCAAAAGAGCGTATTCTTCATAGCACTTATGTTCTTTCGTTATGAAACGCAGTCTTTCGGCAATAACTCAAAAACGGTATACCTATCCGATTAGGTCGAAAATAATTTTCGTTGAAAGTATTTATTAAGCATTAACTTTGTAATTTTTTTAATGTCTCTATGTTATGGACGGACGGACATGACGAAACTGAAAATGGGTTATAATTTTAGGGCCCATCCGCAAACTACGTCAAACAAAAGTAAACAAAAGGGAGCACATAATGTAACAAGGGGGAGTGTAAGTAAACTTCGTGATGTCAGTCGTAATTTTGAGTACTAAAGCAAAGTACTACATATGAAGAATGTACTACAAAATTCACACTTTACTGTAGTACTAGTGTGTTAAAGGCTTTAAGATTGAATATCAATTCTTAATTTAAATTTCTAAATGTGTAGCGTAACTTATGGATGGGCCCTTGAGGCCTCTGTATGTTTTGTTATAAAAACAATGTATCTGCTCGCCGCTTTCAGATTCAATGGCATCGAAGAGCTGAAACAAGCTGATCTATATCTAGCGGACATGAACGGCCACGGACTATCCAAAGAAATGCTCCTAAAAGGCTGGCAGCACTTGTCCAAGTTGGAACTACTGTTCGAAAGGGCGGAGAGTAGGAGTCTGTCGTTGGAGAAGTCCTGCCGTCTGCTGGACCAGTGGAAGAAGCGGAGTGATCAGCTTCTGTACTCGATGATACCTAAAGCTATCGTGGATCATTTGAGAGCGGGAAAAGACGCCATGTCAGCTTGTCAGGTATTTTTTTTTGTTACGTCTGTTAGATAGTACCCTGCCCCTTCTCATTCCGTGCCTACTAAACTTTAAAATGTTCTTCGTATTTTATTATTAAATGATCTGTATTTTCCTGTCCCCATTATTACTAACAGGACGATCACGTTTTTCTTTGATTCGGGGGACATTTTTGGGCTTGTCAGAGAATACGGCGGAAATCCCTTTTAAGAGTCCCCGGTAAGCTCGTTTCTCCATACAAACGTAGTTACGCTTTCATTTTAAAGCTACTAGCTAGTTTGCTCTGAAACTTTGTACTTAGAATAAGTTAAGGTATATGCAGGTCTGTAATCTTCAGATACCATAGTAAAAAAATACAGCGAATTAAAAATTTTCATACTAAACTTGTTTTTGCTATATTTCGTTTGTTTTATAAACTGGAGCCATATAAACTAATTACAGGCAGATATACCTCATGTCATTGTATACGCAAAGTTTCGTTATAATCCAATACGTTGTTTTAGAACGAAACTCCGTTTGTATGGGAAGGTGAAATTCGGTCGAGCTTGCCGGGGACTCTTAAAAGTCCCGAAGTCCCGATCCAATTAATTTGGAAAACTAACATGCATGAATTAGAAATTTTCTGAAGATGCCAGGTATCAGTTATTAGTTGCTTGTGATATTTTGTGATATCTTTTCATATTCTTTGAAACCCTCATAGTTTCGTAAGTTGGCGAGCTGCAGCCGTTTTTACGTTAGATCAAGAGAGAGGACTCAGTATCAATTCCATGTGTAAATCAGTATTTTAAATAAAGAATAGTAACAATGAATGTTACAGGCGTTCGACGTGACGATAATATTCTGCGGTGTGCAGCTGGCGGAGGCAGGCACTCGTGCTGACGTGATGCACACCGTCGCGCACATGAACGACGTCTACTCGCGCATCGACCGACTGTTGGACGCTCACCGCGTCTACAAGGTCCAACACCACTTCCTCTTAGACAGGACATTCCATTGCCATTTTATTTATTTTATCTGTATTGTACAAGAGGCAGACTCAATGTCATTCCTATTTTCGCGGAGATAACCTGCAAAGTAGATACTACTAGTATTCCTAGGTTATTACTAACAATAAAATTTGTTTTCCCTTCGCAACCCGTAAGAACTTTTTCAACACACTTGCTCGTAAAGTGGCTCTTATTACACCGTTTTTATGGCTGTAATCTAGTCCATTACACACGCATGTTTTTTACATTACATAATCGCACTAGTGCCTTTTCATTACAGGTTTTTTTCAAACTTCAGCAAATAGGTTTTAAGTACAAGAAACATTTTAGGTTATTTTAATCAATCTAAACTGGTACTTATAAAAAAACAATTAATTTCAATAAATTATAAGCTTTTCTAAACAAAATAACATTGTGATTCTATTAAATTGATATCATATTCAGTTTATTATGTTATTAATGTTTGGCTGATTGGCTAATTAGGCTTTGCATCAACGCTCGTGCGCACGCATAGACAAATGCACCGGTCGTAGCGCGCCATTTTGATTTGATTTGACATATTTAAATATTTACAAATATTTCATATTGAAGTGTTTTTTTTTTTAATTTCGATGTTGTGTAAATAGTTTCAAGCAATATTATTTAAAATATAATCAGTATGTAGGTACGTAAATTTGAGGTACTGATGACGGATTAATGTAAAACGACTAAGGTACCTGCGGGTAATAAGGCATGTCGGCTATTAAGGCCTAAGCAACCAAAATCGTAGTAAATAAGGGCACTCGCGCTCAAGTCCTCGCGTCCATGATGCTAATCGGACGAACAAGGAACTACAGTTCGAACTAGCTCGATGCGCCGCTCCCAGCCGCCAGTGTTGTTTCGTACATTTCGGCAGGTTGGCGCCTAGCACGTGATAAAAAAATCGGGCAGGAACAAACGTGAGTATTTATTGTAATATTACATTAATAATGTCAATTTCCACTCAATTTTTCTCCTTAATTAACGTTTTTAATCTGATATAGGTTTCAATAACGTATTGTGACGCCAAAATTTTATAATTCGTTTTATTTATACACGTAGTCGTTGGCGAATAAGGCCTACAAATATTACCTATTGGCCTCATTGCCCGCTATGGCTTGGGATTTCTTTTAGGCCTTATTATCCTCCTACTTTATATATCAAATTTTGTTTGTTTTTATAATGTATATCGGTATACTACTAATTGAGTGTGCATAATTAATTACTTATTTGTTATATTTTCAGTTTCGATCATGATGCCTCCCAAACGAGCATTGTGGTCAGAAGATGCCAGAGTGTCTGCGTTTCGAACAGTCCAAAGAGGCACTTAACCTAACAAATAAATGTATGACGTGTAATTGATTTATTGTTATGTAACAAACGTAGTAGGCCTTCTTATACTACCTATAGTATAATATGGCCTACCGTAAAATAAGGCCTTTAGGGAAAATCCAAAAAAACACTTTTTTGTTATTTCTGTTATAGCAAGAGCTGCATTTTTTGTTATTTTCTATGTTAGTTAAAGTCTGAGACTGATTATCTGAATACATGTTAATTTGATTGATAGTTAAGATAGAGGAATATTTTGATGTCATTTTGTACTAAATATCCGTACAATGACCCATATTATATCTCAATACTCGTAGAAGAATATAAATGCATTTATTATAATTAAGTAATTATTGATCTCGACAACAAATTTATTTTAATGATTTAAGTACATTAAGGTCTTAGGCCTTTTTATACAACCATATTATAATAAGGCCTATTAGTAGGGTTTTAAAAAAACCTTTCACTGTATGTCTCCTTACCTGAATTAATGCCATTTTTCACGTTGATTGTATAATAATTGAAATTAAAGACTGTATAAAATATAAATATGTTAATATGTTGATTTAATATGCTATTTTACATTTTATTTACATCCTCCCTTAGCTAGGCCTTAATACCTGGTTACGCACGTTTAAACTAGACGAAATTTTTAAGTAATGTGCGATTGTTTTTTCGCCTTTTCCTCGCAAGTGTGTTGAAAAACGTCGTATGAAAGTCTTGTGCATTGGTCATTACACTCTCGGCTTTATACAGCACTCGTCTACGACTCATGCTGCAAGATATATAGCCTCGAGTGTAATTACCAACGTACCACACTCGTATCATAATGTACTATTACGTTGGCCCGGTGGTGATGTTGGTTATATTTCCTACGTTCCACGGGGTCGTTTCGTTAGCCGAGTGCCGAGGTCTGAGGGCCCCAACACGAAGTATTACTTTGGACGGCTTTTCCGTCAGGCAGGGGAGGATTGCGTGTTGTATAACTCCTTTCTCCTACTTTGGATTTATTTTTTCTGATTCTAATAAGGTTTACAAAAATTCTTTGTCTATCGCGTATAGTGAGTGGCGAAAAGTAGTCTGTTAGTAATGGTAGATTAAAGTAGGTAGTGGACGAGGTGAGTATCAATCGCATTTCCGTCTAATATAACCATCGCAACCTTTCACTAGCAGATCGGGCAACTTATCACCAGTTAGTTACTCTAAGTTTACGGTTTCTGCGCCTCTTTCTTCGCTCTTTCCTCTTAAGAGGCCTGTATCACGAAACACGCTCGTGCGCGTGCAGCCGAATATTTATACAAGTTTTGAATAGGTAATTGAAATAAAATGAGGACATAATTTGGTTGTGAAAAAACATTTAATCGGGCTCAAACTTATAATTTGGCGCGCTGTTCAAAAATCTACCGTCGGTAATCAGGTAAATTTAGTTAAAATATCTTGTACCTATACTACTCTGACTATGCTACTTGTAAAATAAATAACTGAGTTATACAAATAACGAATTATAATTTTGAACATCTTTTCTCTTTCTTAGAAAGACAACGTCAAAAATCCGTTTGTGACGTTTTTTTAAAACAAAAATACAAAATGGCTCCTCCTTAACTGTATCGTGGATTTTTGTTTACATGTGTATCGAATTTATGTGAAAGAATACAAACGTTTGTAGGTGGAGACGGTGGGCACGGTGTACATGCTGGTGGCGGGAGCGCCGGAGCGGAGCCGCACGCACGCCGCCGCCGCCGCCAGCGCCGCACTGGCCGTGGCGCGCACGCTGCCGAGGCTCACCATCGGCAAGTTTGCTATTGTTGTAAGCGGGGAGGTGGAGGTGGCCACGGCGTACATGCTGGTGACGGGCGCGCCGGAGCGGATTGCACGCACGTCGCCGCTGCTGACGGCGCCGCACTGTCCGTGGCGCGCACGCTGCCGTGGCTCACCATCGGCAAGTTGGCTATTGTTGTTAGCGGGGAGGTGGAGGTGGGCACGGCGTAAAAGGCGTGGTAACGGTAGGCGCGAGAAAAACGAAATCGTTCGCGTTGCGATGTCAGGAGCATTCCACCAGAATGTCGGGTATCTACGTGGCACCATTCTTTTGATATCTCTATTCGTAGAGTTATTTCGTGAGAAGTCTCATATCTATATGACATTAAATCTTTTATATATACATATTTATTCGCAGGCGTCCACTCAGGGCCCTGCGTGGCAGGCGTGCTGGGCCTGAAACTGCCGCGGTACTGCCTCGTGGGCGACTCCGTCAACACTGCCAGCCGCATGCAGACAACGTCCGAGGTGAGGGCGCCACACTAAAAAGACCCATTCACGATAACCCAGCGCGCTGCGACAGATTTACCGTCAAATGGAGAACGTAGTACCTAGTCACACGAGACAATTTGTAACACCCATGGTTGGGGCAAAAGTTTATGACAATAACTTAAATTCACTTTATAGGCTTTCATTTTAAATAACGGAAGGTTCCGGCATTTGTAAAGTTAATTGACATCATGTCCCACGTTCCCACATGTCTTAAGTGCCTCTTCCTTTACTACAATTCGTAATTTTTATTACGAATTATCTGACTAAGAACATTAACATTAAAATACAAATTTTTGAAAAAAAAAAACAAATATTGTTAATGTTTTTTTTTATTCGCTTCAATATAGCCCGGACGCATCCAAATATCGGCTGCGACAGCAGCCCAGCTCCCCGCCGGCCGGTTCCGCCTGCGGCGCCGGGGTCTCATCAAAGTCAAGGTACTCTCGTCTACTACATAAACATAACTAAACCCATAACGACAAGGTACTAGATAACTATACCCACTTACTACGTATTAGACAAGTAAATTGATGTGGCAATGGGTTGGCTATATCTGTAGAAGGACCGATAACAGCAGTGGTACCTAAACTAGTTTTTGGGTGGAGACCGCAACTCAGCAAGCAGAACGTTAACACAGAAATGTTAACGGTGTAGAGTAAAACCAATTTTAAAGTGAACACCCCTCTATTAGCCAACCTACGAAACATGCATACAAATATAGGGTAAACTCGGTAGAAGGGTGTCCATTTAGAGATTACTTTAACTTTATATGAGAAGGCAATTAAGAATTAGATGAGTAAGGTTTCACAGTGTAGGTACCTACCAATGGTCTAATGCATATACAAAAAACTCTCCTAAGGGGCTATTCATAAATTACGTCATTTGAAAGGGGGGGTCTAGACATCGGATGATGGTAGCATGACGAAGGAAGGGGGGGGGGGGGGGTCAGTCTCAAGATGACATCATCTTTCGCAACTATAAAAAGTGCTTGCTGACTAAAAAAGGGAATGACATTCGTGTTTCTATAAACTGTTCATAAAAACGCACTTTTTGGAAATGACATCATTTTGTTTGGTGGGGGGGGGGGTCATTCGAATTATGACGGTTGGGTGATTTTAAAGGGGGGGGTCAAAAATCGTCAAAAATAGATGACGTAATTTATGAACAGCCCCTAAGTCGATAACGGAAAATATCTCGTTGCCACGACAAGAAACCAGTAAACGTGGCATTCGGAATCTTAAATATCGGTATCGCATATTGTTGAGCAATAAGATGCCGATAGATACGACGTTATGTGCTTTATGACTTTCTTCCATTTTTCAAGCACTATTTTAACAATTTTGTTAGTTACACAGACATACAGACAGACAAACTACAGAGATAAGGTAAAATTCAAAAGTTCAGTAACATGAAAAAACTAGTATTTTTGAACATACATGCGTGTAAATATTTTTATGTAAATAACCCAACGCGTATTTTTGCAGGGCAAGGGCATGATGGAGACATTCTGGCTGGAGGGCGAGGTGGAAGAGGATGAGCAACACGAGGCGCTGCAGCTCTTCTCCGCGCTTTGCGGAGATTACTAGCGACGCACTATAACCTACTCATTAATATACAGACATGCAAGGCCAGAAGACAAAGACGTACCCCAACACCGTCTTCGTCTTAAGGGCACACGGGCACACCCGACGGGGAAGAACAGGATGAAGGCGGTGCCCACTTAGACATTTAGTTACTGTCCAACGGGGCCTCTAATTCTTGAGCGCTCGAGAGAGCACGCATTAAGACCCTTGTGCACCCCTAAGACATATAGACATACTGTGCAGATATTTACGACGCGCATCGCCTTGGTCACCATAGGTACCTACCGTCGATATTTCTCGGGTTCGAATCAGATGCAGTGCTTGTGAAAGTGAAAAATTTCTGGCCAATGGCAAAGCGTAGCTCCGAATTAACTGACATTACAATTTCACTTTAGAAGTAAATTGGTACTACGCTGGCTCAAAACAATCCTGAACGCCAATGCTGGGTTTCCTCGACAAGTGAATGGGATTATATCTCGGATAATACCGAACAAATCTCCGTAAATTTAGTAATGTTATGATCGGCTTGACGCTGCGCTAAGACATCGTTCGAAGAGTTCGCGGTAGCCATCTTTTCGATTGCTGCTGTGATTTCGTCCGGATCAGAGAGCATGTTCCTAGGTCGCCGCCTTGCCGGGTATCCGACCTCTTTGGAAGCGGCTTCTAGGGAGTGGATCTTCTGAGGGATCGGGGATGATCGGAAGATATCAAGATAGGCGGCTGCCTTCCTGGAGGGTTCCTATGGTGGGGGAGCATTGTCGAAGAAATGTCTGAACGCCACGCCATCTTTGGAATTTCCATATCCTGATGAAGGCTAAGCTGGCTGAAGGCAAGGCTGGAATACCATGGGGTAATGCTATCTGCCATCCAGCTCACGAAGCTACTATGACACATTCCGCTATGACAATCATCCCCTTAGTCCACCTCTTTCTTGGCATGCCCTAATGTTTCCATGCGTATATACCTATCTAACTAAAGTTGTAACAAAATAAACACGCTGGGTAAATAAATTATGGTTTAATATCAACAAAACGATTTTTAGATTTTTTGTGATTTGACTGTAATAGGTACCATAGGTATATTTTTAAAGCTACCTTTAGAAACAATTTAATATTTTCTTACTTCTCTAATTAACATTACATTTGATTAACAATTCACAACACTAGAGTCTAGCAAACGAAGGTTAAACCCAACAGGTTCAATTACGCGCGAACAATATTATACGTCACATGATAGGTAAACACTTTTCAAAAAACAATAAAACAGGTACAATTGTCGAATAGTGTTGCCGTATCATACATACTTGGTTCAATCTTCGTGATTTAGACTCTATTTTGGTGTTGTAAGAATAGATGGTACGACGACATCAAGGTTGCGCTTGTACTTATAATTAAGTGTAAATGCAAGCTGCGTATTAGTTAAGATAAAATAAGCAACTAGTTTTCCATGCAATTATAATTGGCTACAGAATAGCTAAATAACGCAAATGAAAATTCGTTGAGACATCAATTCTGTATCATTTATAATTCGTATGCAATAATCTACCATATAGGTATTTAAAAATGCCTATATAAGGGATATAGAATCCAAGTTAATCCTGATTTTCATCCAGTTGCACGTTACGTGTGTTACGGTGGTCGTACGTTAATTATACCAAAATTTTCATTCGAATTTTCAAATGAAAATTTTGCTTCTCGCACTTTTCAAGTCACCAAGAGAAATATGGATCTGTGCGCGATTTCAAATAACATTGCTTTTTTCATCCCTAGCATGGAAAGCATTTTTTTATTGTTACGATTAGCCACGGATTCAAGGATAATTGAGTAAAATATTAGTAAAATAAAAACGTTTCGTATATCTAAACTCAGGTTGATATTAAAATCATTTTTCAAATGGTTCTAATTTTACTTTATATTTTAACTGATTATTCTTTATAAAATGTGCGTGTCGTATTTGACTTTCCTCACAGTCGAAAGGAAAAGTAGTGTTTAACTCGGGTGTTAAAGTTAAAGTTTAAATTACTCATTTCACTCTCGAACTATTGGCGCTCTTATTTGGTTCCAGCGCCAGAAACATCTCGGGTGAAATGGGTCATTTTCAACCCTTGGTTAACAATCTACTATTTTGAAAATGAATGTGTTATATCTCTCAATCTCATTATTAGGCGGTGCAACAATACATGTAATTTTTATAAAAAAAATGCTAGTTGCTCTAATGAGTTTTTAAACAAAGGAACTACGTCTTGTGCAGTTGTGTAATTAATGTCACAAGCAAAGTTTTTAGTATTCTTGGGACAACAAAAGCACATGACTTATACACGCTCGCGAGGTATGCACATATTTTTTTTTAACAGGAGCCTGTAAACTAATTTTCCATACAAACGGTATTTGGTTCTTCTTCGATATTTTGAACGTGTTATAAACGACCTCTTGATTAAGATGGAATTGCATATAATATGGTATCCCAAACATACGAGTATCCACATAGGACATTATTGTTTTGTATTTTTACCACCATTTTTTTGTAATTTTATATTTGTGTGACCAAAAAATATGAATCTACCGTGTCATTACATAATAAGAATCAAATCACTTTTGTATGGGTACATGTTTGTTAAGTATAATAATCCTTGAAGAGATAATCAAGTTGTAGGGTTGAACCACGTGTCTGTATAATTGAAACAATTGTATCACTACCGCCAATAAGAATATCCAGTTGAAGATATTCAAAGCACATTTAACTGTGACTATCCCATTTCTAAATTCGTTATTGGCACTAAAGTACTCTAGGACGGTGATTGCGTAATCCAGATGAAAAGACATTCAACGTATTTATAAATATAACTCAAAAGTTAAGGCACTGGAGAATCTTGCAACAAACAATAAATAAGCACCCGTTCTCTAAAACTCATAAATCTAAAAGAATGTAACGTACGTATAAAACTACAACCCTGGACTGATTAAAATATAATATCAAATAAAACGAATGGGCAAGATAAAAATTAAAAACAATTGGTCCTCAAACCCTAGTGTTAACACATGCATTTGCAGAGTTGACACCAGTAACGATAATATCTTCCAAATTCAAAAAATACATAGAAAAACCATATCAGATAAAAACGTAACCATTTTACAAATGAATATCGTACTTACCACTAAAGACTACCTATTAGGTATATATTATTCTTAAATTAGGTTAAATGATTTGAACTAGTGTCACTGCATCTAGTTGCTAAATATTTTTCGAAGATGTTTTGGACATCTTAGGACGATTAAAATTTACTCAAATAAGTACTTCATTTAGAAATATCAAGTAGATACAAATTATTACATAAGTGAGGTCTTCAGTCTTCAAAATTTTATGCGAAATCGATTACATGCAGCGAGACGATTTCGTCCACTGTCTAGTGTAGAATTATAGAGCTAACCAATTACTATGGGTGTGTATTTATATATAAGTTAATACAGTAGCTATCACAATTTGTAGTGTAGACTTATTGCAATATAATATGGGTAAAACTTATTATTAAGGAATGTGTCTTAAAGTTAATTTCTTATTTAGTTACTTAGTCACTTCTTGAAGAGAGCTGTTACTTCCTCGATCGACCTGTTCTTCGTTTCAGGCAACTTGAAATACGTGAATATGAAGAATAGTATGAGAAGGCCCGTGTACGGCAAAAATACATAATTTCCCAGCGCTTCCGCCATCGGGATGAACGATAGGGCCACGATGAAGTTGGCGAACCAGTTGACGAGCGCGCCGATGCTTACAGCGGCGCTGCGGGCCGACTGCCCGAACAACTCCGACAGGATCATCCACGGTATGGAGCTCGGACCCACCCCGAAGAAACCGACGTACATCAACGTGAAGATAACGGCGAATATGCTCATCGTTTGGTTACCTTCGTACGTAAAGAACGCTATCGTCATGAGAACCGAGAACACAGTCATACCAGCGAGACCGCCAAGCTGCAATGTACGTCGGCCCAGTCGGTCCATCAGCGGGATCGACACTAGCGCCATGATGAACAGCATGCTTCCGACGCCGATAGACGCCATGCGGGCGTCTTCTGCTGAGAGCCCGGCTCCCTCGAAGATAGTAGAAGAGTAATACAGAACAGCGTTGATTCCTCCCCACTGCTGCGATAAATGCATAACTATACCGATTATGAGCGGAGTTCGCAAGGATCGGTCGGTGACTAAACCCCAAACGGTAAATTTCTCCTCTTGTCTCTCGGCTCTGTCTTCGGCGTGCATATCGTTGATCTCGTTGTCCACCTCAGGGTTGCCTCGAATTTTAACAAGCGCTATCCTCGCTTTCTGCTCATCGCGGGCGGTGAGCAACAGGAACCTAGGCGATTCTGGAGCAAAAGGCAACATCGCGAATTGGAGACCAGAAGGAATCATGGCAAGTCCGAGAAGCCACGGCCAACCCTCGTCACTGCCTAATATAGCATCTATTCCTAAAATCTGTCCTCCGACTAGCCCGAAGGCGACTGCCAATTGATTGACTGTGCCAAACGCACCTCGAAGCCTCAGCGGAGCCACTTCAGACACGTAAGTTGGAGATACGGTCGTGGCGAAGCCGCAGTTGATTCCAATGAGAAATCTGCCGATTATGATCATTTCTACGGAACCCGCAATTTTGCTGAAGCCCATGAGAGCTGCTGCTGCCACACCGAACGCTGCGTTCATGAGTAAAGCATTTTTGCGGCCTTGTCTCTCTGCAATCCAGCTGGAAAGCGGGCAGCCGATCATTCCACCAACAGGGAAGATGGCGACGATGACACTGAATAGAAAGGAGCTTCTGGCGTCGTCGATCACGTACTGCTCTCTGATGAAGTTCTCGATAAAGGCGCGTGGCGCGTTGATGACGCCGGTGTTGAAGCCGAACTGGAGCATGCCCAGCACGGCCGCGCTCACCGCGTACAGGAGCGGTCCCGTAGTTCCCCCAGACATCTTTGCGTCTGCTTGCCTCTCTGAAAATTAATAAAATACCTAATCAAATTACTGTCTAAGCACAAGAAAAAATATCTGAATTAGTCTTGGATTATTAAATTTGAATTAAAAAGTGTTTATATTTGTGCTCTGGTAGAAACAAACATAAGAAGTGTAAGGTTTATCGACAAAGATAGTGTAGTATATCTCTCGACTCTTATAGACAAACGCAACACGAGAAACGTTACATAACAAGATAACTTCAGATACTATTTAGTGCAAGCTCTTGATATTTGAATTTGATAAAGTTTTATTTTTTGCGGGTCATTGTAGAATTGTATTCGTTATCACTGTTATCAGTTCCAAAATGCATTTTTTTTTTCTTTGTTCGTTTATATTTCATATATATAAAATAAAGTATTATGTATGTACAGTCAGATGCCAAAAGGTATATATATATATATATGATTAGTCCGTTCAAGAATACCATTCTTTCAACTCTATTGACGGGTCATTTCATTACCCGTTTTACATTTACGCAATGGAGTATAGCGACGATATTTTTGAACGGGCTAAACATGTATATTTTTTGCAACTGACAGACGCGTGCATGGGCCACGATGACGCCACCAACAACTTATCTCGCGCTTCTTTGTCAGGTGTTACATAAAAAGGCGGTTACATTAATGCGAAAAGCATAAGGGGAGACCATCGACCATCAAAGAAAACATCCTAACTCAGAAACGGCTCTGTACCAATTTATTTTCATTTAAGGCTCTTTCACCATACTGAGTTAATTACTAAAGTTTGTTTAGTGTTTATACGCCTGTCTATATCAACCAATTGGCAGGCGTAATCAGCTATTAATCGGCCGTTAACAGAGCATTGTAAAGTTGGGAAATGTATTATGCTTGAACTAATCCATACGCTTTTGATGACAAGGTCAGCTTAGTGGTGACGCAACTGCCTCCGGGACTGGTGCCGGGTTCAAATATTGGTAAGGGATTTACATATATGATGGGCATGGATATCTATTCCTGAATTTAGAATTATCAATATATATAAGCACTAATTTATAAATGTACATATGTTCTAAGTATATGAATCATCCAGTGCTCTTAGTCGGTACAAGCATTGCTTCGTTGGGATCCATTTGTAAGAGATTGTTCTCCCATATTTATTGGAAACCCGCACGTACTACGAGTGCACTCGTATGCAGTCCCAACTGAGTCCCAAAAGATAAGCTTTCGCCACTTCAAAAAGCTTGCCGATTTTATTTATTTGTCGATATGTTCGATCTAATCCAATAGACAATTACTTAATCAATCGCATTAAGCAGTATGATAAAGCTAATTTCCCATTTTATCTAATGGTGATATCATCCGTTACTGACTGTGACGTAAATTGATTATGATGAAATAAATCGTAATAATTTAGTTTTTGTATAGGTACAAGTGAGCAGCAAGAGCAACAATCCAAAACAACGTGCTCGAAGTAATTTACACGAGGATTATCCTTTTAATAATAAAACTCCTATGCAGATTGCTTTCTGCTGCTAGCGTACATTTGTTAGGGTGAGGTGACAACGCACTATGGGGCGAAACGACGAGAAAGTGGACATAATGTGCAGAGTTATGTGCAGAACAATAAATGTGGTATACAATTTTTCAAAATAAGGCACATTTAAAGCAGCAAAAAATAAAATGTGTTTTTTTTTGTATGGGACCCAAATTTAGGTACCCCTTTTCAAGGAAACTAAGCGAGACCTAAAGTTGAAACCTTCAGAATAATATTCTGCTACCTTTTAAGAGTGCGAAACGATAAATAACCCAGTATAAAAGGTACCCGTTTCTTGGTTTAGTCCAATCAAAAAGTCATCAATTTTTTTTTGTGATCGTATGATATATTTTCACAATTTTTATTTTTTAGTTATATTAATCAATTGAGAGTTTGACTTTTTTACTTACTTTTTAGTAGAAACGTGTAAATAAATAAGCTACTAGGTTGCAAGTTGCTTACCTATCACAGACAATAAAATAGCATGCATTCATTAAAATTATTTGACTAATTTGACTCATTAACAACAAGTGTAAAGTATTTTCAAATTTATATACCTACAATCTACTAATGATGTCATTAATAAAGTATCCATGCTTATTGCTAAATAAGCACAGTATCATCCTTTACTATCATTACTAAATAATGGTTTGCACTTAAAGGGAACATGCATGAAATTCTTTCATCGCTTTTCTTAACGAAATATCAAAATACCGTAAAAACTATTCCAAAAAGTGAAATTAAAATTAAAATCGGCCAAGAAATACGTATGATATAAGCATTTTAAACTACTAATTAGACAGCTATTTGACAGAGAGGTCCGACATAGACTGTTACGTCACAGTCCACTACGGTCATATAAACTCCATATTAAATTCTGTTTTGCTAGAAAGAGATAGAATGAAATGTTTGATGGCTTATATCTTGGGTATTTTTATAGTTATTCAAAAAATTCTTTTTGTTTACGGTTTGTTACATGAATAAGCTTTTATTAATGCAAAAATTAAAATTCATGAATATTCCCTATTGCACATTGTTATCTAACGAGTTTGTCCCAGATTATGTGTTGGGTTAAGTGGGGATAACTTAAGTTATAATAAAAGGGTAATTTTTTTCACCCATAAATTAGTTTCTCGCAAACAACCCTCGTCTTTTTCGTCGTTTCGCCCCAAAGTGCAACGTAACGAATTCCAATACGTACGGGGCTCTCGGGCTCCGTTATTTTATGTCGCGTCGTGCCCAGCGTAATTATATGTTCAGCCCTCAAAGGGTTGTTTAATAAATTTGATCTCTTACTAGGTTAAATAAAAAATATATACGCATAAATTATGAAAACGCATACTTTCAAAAATCTCATACATGATGTGCCCCTTTCCTGATGTGTCCATACATATTCGTGTAATTTAAATTTACGTGTCTCTAAAGGTTTTATTCTTGAAAATATACTTTAAAATTTGCCTAATTCATACATGGATATTAAACATTTGGAATTGGCATTGATCACAAAAACATTGTTTTTTAACATTTTTATGTGGTAGTAACATAGACTAATGATGGCGTGGCGCGGCAAAAATAAAGAGTGATCGGCCAAAGTCTGCTTGAAGGAGAACCGAGGCACAGGAAACCAACCTCTATCGGAATGAACTGGCAGGATCGCTGCGAAACAAAAGTAGTGGAAAATAGGACTTAAGCCTCCTCGAGGAATTGAAGGATACAAGAATAAAGAAGAAGAAAATAGACTAATTTAAAGATTTTAATTATAAGTAAATATATCTATTAAGGTATCGCCGTCCAGTGCCCGTAACACAAGCCTTAAGGCCGAAACACACCGGATGCGTGCGCAGCACGTACACGTGCGCGTGTGCGTGGCGTGCGCGTTGTATCGTATGAAATGTCATAGTAGATGGCACACCGCTTGCGTGGCGTGCACGTGCGCGTGACTTGCACGCAACGCAGCTCCGTCGACACAAACCGGCTGCGTGCTGCGTGCACGCGGTTCACGCAGCGGAGTGCTGTGATGACGTTGTATTTACCGGCATTCCCTATGAGACGGCGAACCGAACTGGTCGGGACACACACTACTCGGTGCTGCGCAGGTGCTGTACAGCTCTCTTGTATTATATTTATTTAAGGCCAAGCCACACCGGATGCGTGTGCGTGGCGTGCACGTAGACGTGCGCGTTGTAAAGTACGAATACCCATAAGGGATGACACACCGCTGCACACGTGCACGCCACGCAAGCGGTGTGCCATCAACTATGACATTGCATACGATACAACGCGCACGCCACGCATACGCGCATGCCACGCACAAGCGCACGTGCACGTGCTGCGCACGCATCCGGTGTGTTTTGGACTTTACAACATGGCCAGGGCGCGTGGAGGAATAAAAGGAAAAAATATAGAACCTGTGCGCAAATACGAATGTATTTATAACCAAAAACACAAACATTATAAATACTCGCCGTATAAAAGCTTATTATGGTAACTAGCCTTCCTGTAGTTCGTACCATTTTTCAATATACAAGGCTCCAATCAACCATGGAGTTCTTCAAAAGAAGCTCTGGACTTATGAAAATACCAAAAAAAACGATCTTCATACGATTTTAGTTCGCGGCACAGGTTGTGATATTCACTGTATTTTTGTCTGCTTGCATTTATGTCATGAACCCACAGCCTTTTTGGCGCTGCACGAGTTTTTTGAGTTGAAAGTAGAAGCAGTAAAGCTTCTTCTTCGTCTGATGACCTGCTATCGAGCATAATGAAAAGACTACGCAAAACAAGATGGCGGCTAGTCACGCAACGGTGCTGCAGCGTGCGCCACCGTTGCGTGCACAGCTCTGCAGCACTGCGTGCGCAGCTCTCGGTTTGATAAGGGTGCTGTGCACGCCAGAGTTGGGCATTATTCGAATAAATTTTTATTCGAATAATCATTCGAATAAAAAAATATTCGTCGTAATTTTATTCGCGAATAAATTATTCGCGTGCAATTTAGAATAACGAATGATTTATTCGTTATTTTATTCGAATAAAACTACGAATAAATTACGAATCATATTTTGGAAAACCGTATGATTTTATATTTATAAGCAACTTGAGCGTGCTAAGGGTCAATAGATGGTAATTGTATCGCAGTAAGAGAAAACGACGGCAATTTTTCGTTACAATCATATGATCGGAAGCGTTCTTTCAGCGGGGTGGAGTGGAGCTTGATTCTTTGTGCGGGAGGGTCTTATGACGTCATCTTTTATTTGTGTGGGATTTCCACATTCTTTATAGAAAGAAAGAAAACAAAAACAGTTTATTTACCATAGTTACAAATGACAAAGAAAGAACAGTGATTTCCACACTAGGCAAGGCCTGTTTCGTGGAATTCAGTACCAAAAGAGTTACCATAATAATGCGGCTATTTATAGCTGTTATAATGTAAGAAACATTTGGCAGAAATACATAGGTATTACACTCATTATTTTAAGATATGGACATGTTTGTATATGTACCACAAGATTACCTTAAAGCTAATTGTTTAAAACAATAGACTTGAGTGAGAGACTAATTTATGCTTAGAGACTCGTTTTTATGTCAGTGCTGATAATATAACAGCAAAAACAAAGACAAATAAATACATAAATTGATTTAGAATTCATTTTTAGAACAACTTGTTTGAAGAAAGTTAAACATTCTGGTCTTTGATTTAAGGAGATTTGGTTTATTTGATTACACGCTCTAGCTAGAGACGCTTGAGAAGGTAATGGTGTATTGAACTTATTGAAGAGCTTTCATTTCTTCATCGCGGGCTACATACTGCAATCAGTTTCAGCAAAGAACTGAGTCATCATGACTTCAGCTCTTGTTTTAAGAGTAATCCTTTATTACACTTCTAGTACACGTTTGCTAGTTTAGCTCTCCGAATCCGATCCGATATAGAAAAAAATGGTTTTCGGATTTCCAGGTTCGTCTCCCCGATTATTTTATTTAGTAATTTCTCTTATTTTAACACTGTAACATTTTTTAAGACTGTTTTATCTTTTCTTGACTATGCGGCGTGATGCCAATAATTCGTGTTATTATAAAATAACAAATAAATCACAAATTATAATTTAGAAGAAACAAATTTACTACTTATAAGCAACTCGTGCGTGTTAGGGGTCGAAGGATGGTGATTTTATCGCAGGTAGCTAAATAGAAGGAGATGAATATATAAAAGAGCGAGAAAATCAAGAAACTTAAGTTTTTTTATCAGTAGTTAACTCTTATTGTTTATTATTTCTTAGCAATTAGTCTTTCGTATACTTCCGTCTAAGCCAGTCGCTACATATGTACCACGTTACTTACCGCTGTTTACGACTTTTATGAAAATGAGTGAAGTTACCGCAGACGACGATCATTTTCGGGACTTAAGTGAAAACAGTGATGTTATACTAGCACAGATCAAACGAAATCAACCTTGACTATACTAGCTGGGGTTTTTTTTTTTAAATTGATTCCGAAACCGAAAAAGTGTTGTCATGACCTGTGTTCACCTTAAATTGTTAAAATAAAAGGACTTCCAAATTCAACATCGAATTACATTAGTTACCTGAAAAGAAAACACGGCGAAGTAAAAAACAGGTAAATATGTAGTAATCATTCGAATATTTTATTCGCGAATAATTTATTCGTGGAACATTTTACTCGCGAATGATTTATTCGTCGAATGAATTATTCGCGAATGATTTATTCTTCGAATGAATTATTCGCGAATAAATTTTTCGGGAATAATTTTAAGACGAATAATCATTCGAAGATTGTATTCGTTATTCGCGAATGATTTTGTTATTTTTTTATTCGTTATTCGGCATTCGAATAAATGTTGCCCATCTCTGGTGCACGCCACGCACACGCGCACGTGCACGTGCTGCGCACGCATCCGGTGTGGCTTGGCCTTTATTGAGCTTACCATGGGACTAGCTCGATTAGTGTAAATATTGTCCCGTAATAGTAATTATATTTAAGGATTTGCTTTGTAAACACGTTATAAATTATTTGTGTAATTTTGAAATTACTTAGGTAGGTCCAAATGCAAAAACAAATTGACAATCTCAAAGTGGCGAAACTCTTACGGTAATAATCTATTCATGCACTGTCTTGGGATCTTAATGGCTGTTGTCCGTCTGCCCGTTTCATACAATGCCGATTTAAACTCTTGCTAATTTAAACTTAACGTGCTCTCCTTGGAAAACATTTTTTTATCGTCATATGCAGGGCTGCAGACAGCAGTATGCAACAATAAATGTCGAAAAAAGCTCAAACGTATATTTGGGAAAAAAGTGTAGGAAACTACCAACATTTAAAAAATATTTTCACAGTGCCTATTTTTTTTCCAATGTAGCCTAGATTGGAAAAATACGATCAACGCTAAATGGATAACTTCTTGCCATGACATGATAGTCTAAGATCCGAATATACAAAGACCTAAATCAGCTAAACGGATTTCAACTATTTTTACAAAACTTAAAACGACATAATTTAAAGAGACACAATTTAAAAATCATACCTCTGAGAAACTTAATCTTCACAATTATTGGTTTACTTCCGTGGTTTCATTTTGATGTCACAAAAGTAGTTCACCTAAATATACCTTAATTAGGTACCTATTTAGGTATAAGCTGCTGGGACTCGGAGCCACGGGATTTATATGTATCAGACATGGGAACAATATTAATGAACGAAAAACTTTTCCATGGTCATTAGACCATGAAAAAAACACAAAATACTTAAATTACCACAAATTTCATGTTCGAAAATAAATTCATGCAATTAAATGTGCTTATTATTGTTATGTTAAAATGAAAAGTTACGCTATTTTGAACGCCGCAATTGAAACAGAGACCATGGCAAAAACGTGTTTAACAATAATAGGTAGATACCTGTATATACATTTATTTATATAGTAACACTAGCACCATTGAAAGCCTGGCCTGGACATGAAATAAATAAAAACAAGAGCAACTTACAGCAGGAAAGTCTATGAGGACTAGATACCGGCTACTGTGTGGTTATTTAAACAAATATCAACGAGAATCAGTTTCGTTTCGTGTGTCTTTATCACAACTAGTTATCCATAAGATCTGTTATCAGCAGATAGCTAGATTAGATTTGGAAAGTATTTCGATTTAGGTAAACAGAGTACAGATTACATCACGTGCCCATGGCAACATCATTCATAGTTGATGAAAAATGCATAACCCTCTTTTTTACTTCAACATAGTCGGAGAAAATGTTTCCTTAACCTGCCTTACATATTTTATCACCACCCTTAATAAATAATGTTCAAATCTGTCTAGCAAAGTTTACAACTAAAGGAAATTGCCATTTCCTTTCAATTATTTTCACCGGAATTAAAACTGCTTTCTGCTATGTCTGCTATAGGTATTTAACGGTATTCTTTCAGAATGTTGCATTAATATGCAAAACAAGAAAACAATCTCGCAATTTGTTTACTATTTTCTGAAATAAAAACGGTATGCGCACAATGACTAATAAAATAATGGCATTATTTATGATCATAAGTCAGTAACAAATAATTGCCTACGCAAAATTATCTAAAAGAACAAAAGGTTAAGTTAGGTGTTACAAACTTAAATCAACCCAACATGCTCTTCAATTTCGACAACACTTGTTGAGGTGCACTTCTTGAGTACCTATGCCTAAAATTAAACAAAAATAAGCCCGTCAACACACATAACCTTTATATATATCAATATGTATACCGAAATTAGTTGCTGTTTGTGTGGACGCCTTGAACTAGTATCGGTTCGTCGGTTGAAAAAATATCGGAGGTCCGGGAGATCCCTTCTTATAATAATAATACATATTTCGGTATAGTCATGTACAGAAATCGGACAGGTCATCGCAAAACAATCGCAACACGCCAATAGCACAAAATTAATAGAGTCGTATGATTTAATTATATTTTTCAATTACATTTACAACGGTAGGTAACCCAAAATTCACCATTTGATTGTGAAGGTATTTCCAATAAAACTTTTTTTAATGCTGATGGTTGTATTGAACTTGTGCAACCATCAACTCCTGCATTTTCTGAAACAATCCTACATTTTTATTTAGTTATTTGTGATAATATTTTTTTACTATTGTCATCGTTATAAAGTAACATAAGCGATAAAAACTATTATACATACTAGTTTAATTTAACTTGTTTGTTTATATTATGTTTCTTTATGAGATCTTCATTATAAGAGAGCTGTGGATAGTTCTTATTCCACTTATTAATCGTTATTATTTTTACCATATTTAAAATAGTTCGAAATCACACGAAGAAAATAATTTGACTAATTAAAATTGTCACAAAACTGTTTCAAGAACGCCACTTTGACAAAACCATGACAGATAGATACCAATGCAACTAAAAAAGGTCAAATGTTAAATTACGATAGTAGTGGCTTTAGATAATCATAATCTTGAGTATCGACTCTATCGAGTCTTGTTCTATTTCCATATCTGTTTTTGCGATGACCTGTCCGATCTCTGTCATGTATATTATAGTTAATTGTATGACAGACTTTAGTTGTCAACTAAAGTCAGTACTTCAGAGGTCAACTAAAAATATAAAACTACATATGTTATATGTCCTTTACGTAATACGAATAAGTGTTGTAATTAAATTTCTATCTCCACCTACAAAATATCGTGACTTAACTATTGTCAAAAAACGCACAGGCTAAATCTTTGAAGGTAGGCACTTTTAGGTAGATAGAAAATTGTAAACACATACCTATTCCTTTAGAGACGTAGAGGCGCACTAAGGGTTGTTTATTTCTAAATTCGAATTGTAAGCGAAGCTCGAACCGAACGAAAAAAGCTAGTAAAAAAAGCGGCCAAGTGCGAGTCAGACTCGCCCATGAAAGGTTCCACAGCCGTTTATACAAAAAAATGCACTACAGATGAAAAAAAACACTACCAAAAGAGCAGCGTATCTTCGCGGCACTTACGTCCTTTTGCTGAGAAGCGCAGTTTTTTGGCAATAACTTAAAAACGGCATGTCCGATAATGTTGAAAACAATTTTCGTTGGAAGTATTTATTAAGCTTTATATTTTTAATTTTTTTCATATTTTTTGAACATGCCGTTTAGAAAATAGTTTTTTTTTTCTTATTTAACTACTAAACTAAGTAGCGGCTTATATAAGACACCTATACTTTATCATTTCATCAATATACATCATGTAATTTTTGAGTAAAATGCCTGTGATATAGGTACGGACGGACATGACCAAACTAAAAGGGTTGCTTTTTTGCAATTTTGGTTACGGAACTTTTGGGCTTTTTGGCCACGTCGAGAGCCTAAATAGCTTTGTGTGCCCAAAGAACCTCTGAATACCAAAATAAAGGTAACAGTTGAAGGGTCTCATTCCACGGGGCATTTGTTCTTACCTATTTTAAAATTACATTACATTAAGTAAATATAATTATACCTGCCCGCAGAGTACGTACCTACTCAGTAGGAAACCTATTTGCAGAGTCACTAAGCTATTATTTGTGAGGCGACGTGATCCACCGCTTTGTATGAAAGTGGAATTAGCTATTGCAGTTACAATCCAGAAGCTGCAACTGTTAGTATATCCTCGTGGGGTTTTTCTCTAAAAAACAAAGATTTAGAACATCGGTCAACTACTTAAAACTATGTTAATAACAACAATATGCACGATAGTGCTAAGCAGTGAACCTCCCTCTAACAGCGAGCCTAGGTCAGTAATTTAATAATGGAGAATGAGTTGCGAAATAATTTGTAAAAAGCAACCGTGACTTTTTTAACCGACTCCGAATCAAGGAGGTGGTTCTCAATTCGGTTGTATGTTTGTTACCTCAGAACTCCGTCCTTTTTATAAACCGATTTCAATTTTTTTTTTGTGTTTGGGAGGTAGCTCCAGATAGGTCCCATTAAATTTTTGTGAAGATCTGATGATGGGATCCATGAGGAATTGAAGGAACTCCTCAAATATTGTAGGCACACATATGGCGATTTTGGTATTATAAAAACGTAGTAAGCATTTGCATTCAGAAAGTGTCCCCATGAAATAAAATGAAAGATTGTTGTTAAAATGTTTAGCTTAGAGGCTTTTAATTATAATTATGTTGTTAACATTACATCGACGTCACTAATTCACTTTCCTGGTCAAAGTTTAAACATAAATTAACAATTTCACGGCGTTTCCTTATTTTTAATTCCATTTGAGTACTACGATCGCCTGAAAAATTAAGCACTTCCAATCTAATGATTGTAAGCACCGACGACAAGAGAGGGATGTTATAAATGTGGCATGTGTATGTATATGTGTATGTATATGTGTATTAGTGCGTTTTTTTGTAGCAACGCAACGTAACCATCTTAGCTATGGCTATGATTGGAAGTGTTTTATCATGTCAACGACTTCTTTTTTTCGCATTTGTTTAATTCGATTTCCAGATACAACCAATTTTTTGTGTTATTTTTCAAAAGATCAAATGAAAAAACAATAATATAGAAGCTGTGCGTAACACGTTACACCAAAGCTACCCCCGTATTGCCTAACGCGTTTGACGCTCGCAATCAGAATCAAGTGTCATGATTTTGTATGGGCTATGTATGACAGTTGCTTCCGATACCAAGTGTCAAAATTTCGTTAGGCAATAACCCCGCTATTCTCATCACAGAGGACAGAGATAGGTAGGTCTTACATAGTTCCACCGTAAAAAACTACTTGACCAATTTAATTATTAACACTCTCTCAGTGCAATAGAAGAAATCATGTTCTGTAACAACAGGCCGAGTGGGGCGCGAGCGGGACACGTGATTTCACTTACGGCACGCCATGCCTATTTTATAGCAACCTTTTGCAGCAGGCCATGGGATCCGCGGGTGGGATACACAAGTTTTGAAGCAGCAGGCCACACATCATTTTGAATAGCTTTTATCAGCAGGCCATGTAGGCCATCACCAGCGCGACAACTCAAAAAACATTCAGCAGGCCGTGATCCCACAATTTGTTATTTAACTACTTTTAAAAGATTATATTTTGTATTATTATATTCTTATAAACGGTTCAAAACTGAACGAGGCTCGGGTTTCACGAACGTATTTTTCGCAGTAAATCGAAAGAGCTTGTATAATACACTGGAGCTTACACAGCTAACAACCATTTGAAGAGCTGGTACATGATTTTAGCGACCCCTAAATGTCATCGCATTGATTTGAAAATTGGTACAAATTAATGACTTTTGGTCAAAAAAGAATCTTGTGGTGAAATAATATTCAGGACTTTATATTTTCGGACCACCCTTTTATACAGACGGGCGGACAGAACGAAACTATAATCGTGATGGTTCTGTTTTTGCCATTTTCGCTACGGAACCCTAAAAAGGTAAATAACTTTTTATTTCACGTGGACAAAGTTTCTGGCTCTTCTTGTATTTTTTTATAAGTCAACTTAGTAGATCCATATAAAAAATCTCCTTCTGGTAAATTGTTTAATTTGTCTATACTTAGGTATTTTTTTTGTATTAGTGATGTGATAGTTTGTATTGCTTTTTAGATTTCAGTCAACAAGGATTTTGACAGTTCATAAAAACTGGTGATTTAATCTGTGAAGAATCTAGCTAGCCTGCACAGCGCTGAGAGCGTTAAGCCCTTGAAAGGAATCGATAGTGTGATTGAATTGAAAATGTGAATTAATGCAACGCGAATCAAATGTTTGTGGTGTAATTGAAGGACGATATTCACGATATACTTTACCTTTTACCCTATGTGAATAGAGCATGTGTTCCATACTAAAGTGGGCTTTGTTATGGGGTCAAGGATAAATAAGCATGCAGTTGATCTGATAAAAAACAGCGACTGCCGCGGTGTAACTCGTGATCACATTTCTACCGCAGCCACTACTCGTCAGAATTATTTACTACATAATATAAAGATATAGTACAGTCAGCAGCAGAGAAACGTAACCCCTCTGCCATATAATGTTAGTATGACAGGGGGGTTACTTTTCTCTGCAGCTGACTGTACGTACAACAAATTTGAACTTTTTCCTTAAAATAAAAGTGTATTATACATCATCCGTATTGCGGGCACGGGTCTTCTAGGGTATACTAATAAAGTTGTAAAAATTAAATATATCTGAATCGGACTGTGAGTTTGAAGGTCAAGATGAGTTGAAGAATATATGATTGGAATTGTTTAGTTCGTATGTCGTAGCTGCGAATTGGGGGCCTATTGGTTGTGTTGGCGGCTTCTTTGTGTAAACGGAGAAGCTGCCAACTATCTTTCGTTTGATTGCTATGACCGCTGTATCCATATGCCCTCTGTATCAATATACCCCTCATTCTCCCTGCATACATACATAACAAATATGCAAAAAAAAACCCAAAATAAATATTTTTGCCTAAGTGACCCTTTAAGTAAACTTTTCCCTTTTTTTTTAATATCTTTAATATACAGATTTTTAATTTCTATAACTTTAAACTTCTATATATAGATCCGTTCCCAAATTGTGCGCCGTAAAGAATAAAGAGGGGCGCCGTGACGTGCTCCTGTTTTAATTATTGTTCCTACCTATAGGCCCCTGTTTCCCACTGGGTGCTCGTGCCCAGGGCCCCCAACCTCAGGGGGCCCCGAAAGATCTTAAACAACGTTTTTTTGCAGTCCAAAGAGGTCTCTAATTTTATTATTGAGTGCCCCAGGGCCCCCTTTTTCTGTGTGCCCAAGGGCCACCGCGTGTATAAAGACGGCTTTGCCTACCTAATATTATTGTACCCCATTTCAACTAAAGGTGCGTCCACATTTGTATCATTTGCCCGATCAGATCTTCGTCCCGTGGCATGACCGCGTGTCACGATCACGCGTCCAAGCAGCGCGATACGCAGTCATGCCACGCCACGGTGATCGGATATGAGCAAATGATACAAGTGTGGACACACCTTAACTAGGGTGCCACGACGACATACTAAAACTGTAAATGCGCCGCGAACTGAAAGTTTGGATGCCCCTGCATAGATAATTGTACTTCCTTGTCCCGACTAAAGGCAATCATCCTCGTAGAGTGCAATTATATCGAGCGCATTCAGCAACGGGTTTATAATGTTAAAGTTCTCTCAGGACTCCTAATCTACGTACCTACGAACACACAATTTTATGATATAGGTAGGTTGACATATAACTTTTAGTGTCACAAAAGAAATTTATTTAGTTACTTTTTCCCAACGATTTATGTAACAATTTGGTAATTGATAACAATAGTTTATACATACGTAGGTATAACTTGTGGCATATTACTCGATTGCGGAAGATGTCTTAACTTTTTTTGAGAGACTGAATCGAATCAATAAAGAAAAATATTATAAAAACTTTGAATGCAAAGGCTTCCAATAAGCCCATTCAATAATTTCTCATTAGGCGTATCTGGTTCATCATCAGGTTAACTGGCTAGATTCAATAGAGGAAACTGCACCTAAATCTACATTAGATTTTTTATTACGATGGGGGTAATTGACGATTACTCTAGCACTCACCCTCATACACATGTGCTTAAGTACTGCATAATGTAAAAATACGTGCTATACTTAAGCCATAGTACTTTTTATCAATAAAACCTTCCATTTTATATACGAGGGTTGCTACTTATATATCCGGAAACAAAAAAACAAACAAACGTACACGGCTGAAAATAGTTTTATTGTTTTTCAAAGTATTCCCCTTGATGATCTATGCACTTTTGCATTCGCGTGAACCAATTTTTAAAGCACTTCTGCCACTCCGCCTGAGGTACCTCCATAACGTGTTGTTTGAATGCGTCGACAGCATCTTCAGCGGTCGAAAATCGTTGACCGCGTAATTTATTCTTTATATTTGGAAATAAATAAAAATCGTTGGGTGCCAAGTCAGGGCTGTACGGCGGATGACCCGTTAATTCCACATTTTGACCCTCCAAAAATAGAGTTGTTTCGCGTGACGTATGACAGCTGGCATTGTCATGATGAAGAATGATTCTTCGTCGCTGGTTAGTTTTACGAATTTGTTCAAATACTTCCGGTAAGCAAATGGTCGTGTACCAGTCTGAATTAACCGTTCTACGGTTTTCTAGTGGCACTGTAGCTACATGGCCATTAATACCGAAGAAGCAGGCCACCATTTGTTTCAATGTACTTTTTGCACGAGTAACTTTCGTAGGGTTCGGCTCATTTTGAAACACCCATACCGTTGATTGTTGCTTCGTTTCGGGATCGTATGCATAGATCCAGGATTCGTCACCTGTATAGATGTTATAAACGGCTTTTGAGTCACCACGGTTATATTTTTTTAACATTTTATTGCACCATTCGACGCGAGCATGTTTTTGCTCTTTTGTTAAGTTGTGGGGTATCCAACGCGAACAAATTTTTTTTACAGCCAAATAATTATGTAATATGCTATTAATGCTGGTCATAGAAATACCCAGAGTCGCCTCTATCTCGCGGTACGTAACATGTCGGTCGTCCATTATAAGTTTTCGCACAGCCTCGATATTTTGTTGTACAACGACCGATTTCGGGCGACCTGCCTTAACTTCGTCCGTAAGCATACTACGTCCACGATTGAACTAACTAAACCAGTGATACACAGTAGTTTTAGATGGGGCTTCATCACCAAAAGTTGAAGTTAGTTGATCTATGCACTGTTGTTGCGTTAAACCACGCCGAAAATCATAATAAATCATAGCACGAATATTTTCACGAGTGAGTTCCATTCTTGCTGCGAGATGACATTTAAAACCCGTCAAAAACAAAACACGAGCGTTAATAAGGAAGAAAAAATATACCTTATATACTTAAAAAAGTTCAAATTTTACCATGGCGGTCAAATATGCTATTTAAGAAGATTGTAATCCCGGTTTCCGGATATATAAATAGCAGCCCTCGTACTTAACTAGAAGATGCCCGCAACTTCGTTCGCGGAGGAGAAAAAGTCATAAACCCTCTTTTTTTCTTCAGCGTAGTCGGCTAAAAAGTATCCTATAACCATCTGGAGACACCCATCTACCCGTGTACCAAAAATTGTCGAAATCTGTTTAGCCGATTTTGCGATACAAAGATACAAAAAATTCCAGGAAAGTATTTTTCGTTTTAGTGAACACCAAATAGTCTGTTACAATATTTTTTTTTAAAATATCTTCAATGTACAGACATTACATTTTTACAACTTTATAATAGTACTTAGCTTCTGCCCGCGACTTCGCCCGCCTTAAATTCCTTTATCGTGGATAAGGGTATTTTTCCGGGATAAAAGTAGCCTATGTCCTTCCCCGGGACTCAAACTATCTCCATACCAAATTTCATCCAAATTGGTTCTGCGGTTTAAGCGTGAAGAGGTAACAGACAGCTAGACATACACACTTTCGCATTTATAATATTAAGTATGGAGTAAAAAAATCTAATTCAACCTACCTATGTTTAATTTAAAAGTTACGTATATTCTTACACTTTAATACAAATTTAATTCTTACACATTTGCATGATATTTTTTTCTGATAATCGGTAATTTGTTTACTGTTACGTTTCTTAATGTTGATTGGTTGGTTAGGTATATATTCGTCAGTATTGCAGTACTACTTATACTTCTGAGACTGTATGTACTTCTTATATCAATATTATATTCTGGCAGACAACTAATTACTTTAGAGTTACGGAAGAACATAATTCCAGGCTTCTAATGTGTATTAAATCACAGTTGCACGTGACTTCTCAAGTAGGTAGTATGTATTTAGTTTCGTGATGCATTTGACGCCTGCTTTAACGGCTTTTATGTTTAGTTCAAATTTCCAGTCCCCTTTCACCCCCTCCTACTTTTCGGATGGATTTGAAACAGGGTAAATAACATAATAAATATAGTACCACCAAAAAAGCTTGCAATTTTTTTATGAAAACTCAGGTATACGTAGTATTTATTTAGAAGGCTCTAGCTGCTACCGGGTCGTAAACAAAACCTTATAGACTTCAATAAGAATTTGATCATCACTCACCTAAATCAAACGCAAAGACACAACCAGGTCACTTTACTAAGAGCTTGGGTAAAAACCATTTGCAATCACGTATAAAAGGGAAAACGTCAAGTGCGGCGGCGGCGACCGAGCGGAACTCACTGGCCGCCGCCCGCGCCGCCGAGGACGCCAGAACACTTGTTTATTTACCCACAGATTGTACACTGAGATGCAGCCGTCGGTAGCACTGCCTGATCGAGTACCAGCCGAACGCCGATAATGTGTGTAAATGAAGACAAAAGTCAGTTAACAAAACTTATATGGACAGTCTCAGGGAATCTGAGTAAGAAGTAACGAATGCTTCACCATCATAATATCTATTGCGTCATAAGTGCGACAACCACAGGTCACCCGGACGTTAATCCATTTTTAAAAAGGGGGTTAAAAGAACAAAAAAGCGAATACCACACTTACGTGTATTTGTTCATTTCAGTCAACATAAACCAAGTATTTACTAACCCTCAGATGCATTTCAACGATAGATTTCTGTGTCATTTAAATTTTGTCGTTTTGGATACTGTACGCATTTAAGGGTTAAAACGGTAGTTCCTTTTTGTTGTTATTATACCGTCGAACTTCTGCTGGTAGACAAGGTCAGCCGTAAAAGTAAGTGACATTTTTAGTGTCATATTCAGTACTAAACATCAATTTACTGTGAGCCCTGCCTTATCGCATATGGTCACATACGAGATAAGGCAGGGCTTCCGACGGTCGAATCTCGGTCCATTACGTCTTCACTTTAAGCGTTTTTTGATGTGTCGTTGTCTTGTAACTTGACGTAGCTTTCTACTGCGAATACTCCATCTGTCACGTCTTTTATGAAATCATGTTTACGCTATTGTCAGATAATCAATTTATATTATATCAGTACTTTTTACATTCAATTGACGTATCGTAGCTTTATGCGGCGTTTACGCCATTTGAGTTTAGGCTTTGGTATCGATATTAGTCTTTGAATGTATAAAGTAAGAATGATAACCTTGAAGACGAACACATTCATCGTGATCTTTTTACGTATCAGTTTTCCCTAGTCATAACAAAACACTTAATTAAGAACATATAACGTACAATTTTATTTCAAGGAAAATTACTTATACTAGGCTCATTATAGCTAGGGGCGCACATCCTTACATGGTTAATTTCAGGAAGGTATATAATTTTTCGGCTATTACAATCAACACGACTTGAGGAGGAACATATAATATATTTAAACATGTAGTAGAAGTCGTAATAACAGAGTGGCAGCTAGCTGAGCAAAGACACTTTGTAAAGAGGAATGGTTACGCAAAAATAACCACTACCAGGATAGCTGATAGACATTAGAGGGCCAGACAACTATTTTGACTCCAATCAGAATCTCATCCCAGCATGTCGTAAAATTTTCGAATGAACGTTTTTCTATATCCTGAAAACGTAACTGCACATATCCTTAAAACATATTTTGGAGAAGGTTAATAATTTAATGAGGCAAATGAATAAATAACTTATGAATGCAGTCTTTAAATTGGTAATTGTTTACTAGTGCGTGGCTAATCTGCCCGCCTCGTCACCTGCACAACCGTGCTTATCGCACAAATAATAATGTACCTACGTCGATCGTGAATATGTAAAAGTTAAATGTAATAAAATTACTGACTAGTAAAACAGCGGGAGTCAGTGTTTAGTTTGGATCCGTTTCCTTATTCCAACTTTAGGCGCAGTTAAAGCTTTTTTGGAGTGGCACTAATAATAACCCTACCTAGGACTAGAAATCTTGCGGATTTGCATCTCTGAAAAGGTGTTTGTGATAAATATACGATAAATAAAAATGTGTGTTCAAATAAATGTATTTGTAAAACATGTCTGAATACTATCATAAAGTTGTAAAAATGAAATGTCTATAGATAGGTACATTCAAGATATTAAAAAAAAGTGAAACAACATATTTTTTCAAGGTCACTAAATCGGAACTTTTTGTATCTTTGTAATTGTATGAATGTATGTATCTTTGTGACATCATTTCTCCTAAACGGCTGGACAGATTTCAACAACTTTTGGTACGCGGGTAGCTGCCCACCTAGGAATGGTTTAAAAGATATAGGTTCTGCCCGCAACTTCGTCCGCCTTAAATTCGTTTATCGCGGATAAGGGTCTTTTTCCGGGATGAAAAGGACTCAAACTATCTCAGTACCAAATTTCATCCAAATCGGTTCAGCGGTTGAAGCGTGAAAGGTAACAGACAGACAGACAGACAGACAGACAGACAGACACACTTTCGCATTTATAATATTAGTATGGATTTTTACCTGACTACTTACGCTTAAGAAAAAAAGGCTACGTATGACTTTTTTCTCCTCCGAGAACGGAGTTGCAAGCACCTTCTAGTAAATAATTAAATATGATACATAGTTATTATCGTAGGTAGATTATTCGTAGTTTATGTAAAACTCGGTTTGGAAATCTATCGATCTATGTTATATACATAAATCGATAGATTTATGTTATGTCAATCTATGTTATGTACATTAATCGATAGATTTAAGTTAAGGTAAAGATGCCCGTAAAGTAATAGACCCCGAAGTCTCACATTTCGGCTGTGGCGCGACGAGGGGCACATAATGATAATTTCATACGAAATTGCGGGCCATGGCCTGCAAAGCGACCTTATTTTGTTTCCATTCGCTCCGAGCGCCGCGCGCCGGGGTGCGCCGCGGCGAAAAAAAACGAATAACTATGTATATTAAAATAACATTTTAGTAGGAAAAAAATATTGTTTTTTATTTCATTGCATGTTTCAGAAAAGCACTATACAAGCCTCGTCGCGAACAGGGATTGTAGGCCTCGTATCTCTAGATCTATAACTTCTCGGCCGGCAATCCCCTATTTCGCAGCCTCTGCAGTAATGTACTATTAAAATTAAACCCGTCATTCACAGCGCAAATTTTTAGTACTCCACGCCAAAAAATACCAAGATTTTTGCTTTTTTTTTCAGCCCCTTGAGCTGTAAGCTGAACGAACGACAACAACAGCTATAAAATATCGTGATGAACGCTGGTCTGCACACAGGAGAATCATCCGCTACCATTTAATAACATCTCATCATTTAATTTTGGTCGCGATACCTAAGTAGTTCTAAGTTATTTAATTCGGTTGCATAAAAACAACTTATGCCATTTTCTATTGGACTTCAGACACCAGGCATAACACACGTCTGGAGAAAGATCTCTCTATTATACTGTCTTGCTTAAGTCGTGTCTTCTTATATCGAGTCAGTGGAGTAAAAGAAGCCTGCCTCTATAAATGTCCCACTTTTTCTCAAGACAAATGCGATAATAAGGTGCCGCGAATATCATCGATGGCGCCATGGATAACGAAATGCGATTGCGAGTGCGTTCATTGCCGGCATTCCGGGCGGAATGGGGCGTGCCGCGCCGCGATATTGCACGCTGGCACGTGACGGGGACGTCACGACACGAGACGAGGCGACGACGCGGCAGGAGACGGCTGACGCATGCCGTGGCAACATCCTTCCTTACCCATAATATAAACGCAAAAGTGTTTCTGGGTTTGCCGGTTCATTGCTTTGTGATTAATTCCTACAATAGTGGCAAAACAGGTCGCGCGTTAAAAGACCCTGGCGAAAAAAAGGTGAAGTAAAGTAATATAAAATAGTAACTATTATGTTGAATATGTGTATATGTGTGTCAGTCTGTGCCATCGTGGCTTCTATACAGACAAACATAAATTCCAAAGAGAATATAATCAATCACTATGTCTTGAGACTTGACGCCCAAAGAAATATTTGAAATGGATAGCAACTACATTTTCTAAGAGAGTTTCCCCACTTAGCTGTTTTAATTTCGTTCTTTTTTTTAAAGATGACTTCGATTATTCATGGTTTTCGTTATGATAAAGAGTAATAGAAGAAAAATCACACCACATATTGCTGTTCTTAACACCTCCATAACTGACCACCACATGATATTTTAGCTCTAACAAATAGTATAAAGGAATTGAATCCCGTAAATATCAAACGATTTAACTACTCTGAAGCTCTTTTAAAATTATCAGAAAAAAAATTGGATCCATTCTTATTTAGCGGCAACCCCCAATTCATAATACAAGAGTTAATAAAATACATTGTTGAATCTTTAGAACATAGTAAAGAAGTTACAAAAAATCCAAGAAATCAACGGATAATTAAACCCTGGATTACACCGGGGATACTTAGATGCATAAGAAATGGAGATCAAATGAAACTAAAAACACGCTCAGATCCTGAGCTTAACCATGGCGTTTCAAAATAATTTTGACTTAATGGAAGCATACTTTTTGAATCACAAAAATTTCTGACGCTATGTTATTTAGCAAAAAATAATCCTTCTGATGAACCCTTTCGATTGGTATGATAAAGCTACAAGGTGTTTTTTTTTCGTGTAGCGGGTTCGATTCCCGGTTCAAACGTGTAATTATTCAAAAATGTATGAATGCAGTTAAAATTGTTTTTGAAATTAAAATAATGTCTTCTTTCAGTAAAATGTTCTATCTACAATATTTAAGGTATTTTCCCTCCATGTGGCGTGGGACGCCCTGTATAGTACAAATAGGCCTGGCTCTTTTTAAATATTTCTCAAAGTATTAAAAAAAATCGTTAAATTTTTTATAGGCATTTGGAACAAGTAGGCGGCTCAATGGACAACATTTAATTTCTAGGGTACCATAGCCAAAATGGCAAAAACTGAAACCTTATAGTTTCGTCATGTCCGTCCATTCGTCCGTCTGTCCGACCGTCCGTCCGGGTTAGTACTGAATCGTCTATATAGCAAAATGTCCCGTGACGCAAATTGACCACGAAGCAAACTGTTTATAATATAAATTAAGCATTTTGTAAAGATGCCTAAATCGCGAAATATACAATTAGCATATTGGCCCATAAAGCGATACGACGAGATAAAAACTTGTCTAACTACATAAACTGTCAAATCGTTAAAAAGTTAAAAACGCAGATTACCTAATGTTGGTTGACCACAAATCTGAACACCTAAATATCGAAACGTACATATTGTACTTTTTTACCTATAGATTGAAGATCTTTTAAAAATATCTATCTGACTCCATTGTCATCATTATGGTGATGCTGAAGTCATTATGATAAGCGTTTGATATTTGGATGTTTTGCTTTTTTTTTCTTTATTCTACTTGAACTAAATGCTTTAGATTAGACTTGACTAGATTATGTACCATTTTGTGGTATTAGCTTTTTTATCATTATACACTTTGAACATTATGCTACCCAGACTAATTGCTATCTTGATGTTTTGCGTTATAGTCTTTATGTTAGGTGGACGAAATGCCAATAGGACAACATAGCATTTCGCTATTTTCGTCACTGGACATTTTGCTACATAGACGATTCGGTACTAACTGGTCCGTCCATATATCATAGGCATTTTACTCAAAAACTACATGATTTATATTGATGAAATTTGGAGCATACGTGTCTTGTATAAGCAGCTACTTAGTTTGATAGTTACATAACAAAAAAATATATTTCTAGGAGGGGCACTCCATACATGTGGCTGAAATTGAAAAAAAAAATCAGCAAATATGAATGTGTGGCACATATTTCGACAGTTCTTTTAAAGATACTATGAGGTTTCGCAAAAAAAAATGATTTAGTGAATATTTTCGGAACTAATTGCTCCGAAAGTAGCACAAATTGTGCCCCCACCCCCTCTATTTTATAAACGGTACGTCCAAAAAATATTTAAAAAAAAACACAAAAATAAAGCTTTATAAAACATTGCTTTTCTCAGCAAAAGAACGTAAGTGCCGTGGAGACCTGGTCTTTTTCTGGTGCACTTTTTCATATTGTATTTTTATCATGCATTTTTTTGTATAAACGGCTGCGGAACCCTGCACTATACTCTTGGCCGGTTTTTGAAAGTAACTACAATTAAAATATCACGGATAGATTTGGGCCCTCTGAACAGTTTAAAATTATTTTTGGAATTTTTAGGATCACATTTTATTTTTTGTAAATGATATTATTAGCAAATGGTGATCTGTAAGCGATACAAAGTATATATTTTCAAATTACAATAAATTTGAATTAGTAGTCGAATTATGCGGACAAAGAAAAATCAACTTTAAAAACGTTTCATATTTTACATTTATAACACAAAAGTAATCTTAGTAATTGCACCTTTAAAGATTGCTGTCAGCGACAACCGGCGGTGTAGACTCGGACAAGGCGCGTGGCGCGTCCAAGAGGGCCAGTTGTCGTGGGCTGACTGGTGATGGCAGGCGAAGGACCAGTCTAGGCGAGCGGCAGTCTGGGAATGGGTCCTCCAGACGCAATTGGCTTCGCTTCGACAAATAGTCGCAGGGCGTAGTGGCGGGAACGGGTCCGTTGAAGGGCGAAATAAAAATTCCGAACTTCGGCTTCCGTACGTCTATTTAACTTAATAAATAGGGTGCCAGGCACAGGCGACGCATCTGGGGCGCAGCAGGATACTGAATGCAGTGTGAGGCGACTCAAGAGCAGTTGCAGTGTCCGCGGTGGCTTCTACCGAACTCGATTGTGCCGCTCGGGCGCGGCGCTTATATTTATCCCCACCACGGACACTTGGTTGCCTGATGCGCTCCGCTCAGGTGGGCGGAGCATGCGCGTGCGCTGCGAGCGTACTCGTCTCTGGTTGGACGCGCATACTGCACCGTTTTATAAGTTAAACATAAAATATCAACAATATTTATAACTTATTGCTATTTTGCCTATTTTACAATCGTCGGCAATTATTACACCACTTTATTTTAGATGAATTACAAAAATACATATAAAAACGCAAGCCGTCGCTAACAATAGCAATTACATGTCGCAACTTACACTTCTGTAATTTATATTACACTGTGGCTGGCACGCGTGACCTCAGTCGCAGAGTTCACGGCGCGCGCGGCGATCGCAGTGTTTGCGCGGGCGGGGAGCGGGGTATAAATTAACGTGGCGCGCTTCAAGAACCTCGCGCGCCATGTTCCACCGTGCGGACACCTCGACAGTCCCGTCGCTCGTCGGGATAGCGCCGCTCCACGCGCGTCCCCCGGACAGAAGAAGCCGGGCTCTCCCAAGAGAGCTCATTCCGCCACCCGAGTCCCCTGCTCGCCCAGGATCCCACAACGCCGCAGACAGGCCAACTTCCTCAACGCCGCAGAGAGGCCAACAGTCGTCGAAATCGCCGTCACTGGCGACAAACCAAGACACTGCAGCGGCAGCACCAACAACAACACCAAAAACGTCCCTACAACCAAAATAAAGCCGCAGAGAGGCCCCCAGTTCCCAGTCGCAAGACCCGAACAACGGCCGCCCCCACCGCAGCTTTATCTGACGCCTGCCAAGAGGCAACCAAAGAAGACCCGCCCGCAGTAGCGGACGGAGCAGATTCTGCCAAAAAGGGCCAAGCCCTGTTATGGCACCCTACATGCCCAGAAGGGGTATGTGTAGAAGACCACGACGACGACGAAGAACCTCGCCTTAATTTAGATTTTTACAGAGGTCTATCTATAAAAATAAATATTGCGTAGGTACCTATCTAGTTTCTCAATAAACATTTAGTAGACTCAAAACCTATGCTTAAGTGTTCATTATGAGAACACCTAACACGCTTAGCGAGCCTTTTCTTTGTATTTTATGTTATAAGAAAAGTAGCAAAAACTGAGGGGTTACTCCGAAACTAGAACAACGAAGTTCGTTATGTGCTGTCCCTCTCGCTCTCATGTTATGCTGTATTTGAGTGAGCGGGATGGCGCCAAAAGAACTTCGGTTTTCGGATTTCGGAGTAGCCCCTGGTTTTTGAAACTCAACTGAAGCAGTACCTATATTGGTATAGCTAGTCGTTGTTAAATCGATGAGACATATAAACACAGAAAAGCCAAGGATCGAAGGTCATTCAGGACTGTTCTTTATTTCACTCATATTTCGTTTTCTAACTCTTGGACACTTGGACTTAACTTGGACAGAGAACGAGCTGCCGCGAAGACCGGCCATTGTATGACAGTTCACTATTTTACGAGTGATAAAAGCGGACAGATCGGGAACTTTGTCGGTAAGTGTCGGTTCGTTCACACTCTGACGGTGTAACAAGGACGGATTATAATCTATCGAAAATGACTGTTATATTGTAAGCAGTATGAACAATTCACAATTTATCAACGGTTTACAATTTCACTATATAGATTATAAACTAACAATGTTCAGAATCGAAAGTGCTCTTAACTTATCCGTGGGGCCGGCGCGTCGCCGCGACCAGTGTACCTACCATGAGCTGAGTTTACGATCGGCGCTAACGAGTTTCTCGTATCGAGAGTCAGTGCACCTCTCTCGCACGCGCTAAAAGTGCGAAAGAGATAGACCGTCATCGAGCGCTCGATACTCGATCGTGCCGAACTCATGGTAGGCGTACAGAGCGCGACTAAAGTTATTGTTTCCAGCTGACAAGGCTGAGGTGACATCAGCTTCGGCGTTTCCGCGGCGAATTACCTCAAGATACCTACGATTTTTTGCTGAATACATTTGAATCATTCATTATATTCGTACTTGGCACGGGATAACCGTGTACTAGTCAACTTTTTCCATGAATATCGTATTATTTTCCGAACTAAGTGGGTCGTTCTGGAACTTATTTCTTGACCCGTAATATTTATTTATTTACCGACATTGAATCTGTCTCTCGTATAATCATTTTGATTAGAGGTACAAACAGTTCCTAGGTTGTTTTAAATTATCACTACAATATTTATACTATAAAGCTGTAAAAATGAAATGACTGTACATTGAAGATATTTCCAAAATATAAGTAAAACGGACTTCACTGAATCAAAAATATGAATTAATTATTTTTTGTATGTTTGTATGTGTCTTTGTGGCTTCCTCGCGCCAAAACGGCTAAACGAATTATTGTCGATTTCTCAAAACTAGCGTAACAAAGGCGTCATCTACACATCTGTCAAACATTTTTAGTATGCAGGTAAAAAGAAGAACGACCCACCGAAGTACATTTTTAGGGTTCCGTAGCCAAAATGGCAAAAACGGCACTCCATACTACATGTAACCTAAACTGAAAAAAAATTTGATTAAGTAATATTTTCAGAAATATTCGCTCCGAAAGTAGCATAAGTTTTATTTTTTGGGCTCCTTAAAACATGCTGCTGCATGCTGTTTAAGAACTACGGATTCAGGTGTTCAAATTTTGCTAGAGCGGTACCCCAATTGTTACAATCAAATTTAAAATGTATTAATTCATTATAAGTAGCTAATTTCTAGAATTAAAAAGCCATCTCGCTATCAATGCGTCTTCCAAGTCGAGTTCAGGACAGAAGCGAAGAAATTCCGATAAATACGTAAGATTCCTGCAGTGACCCATTTCTAAATCGCGTTGTGTTTTATAAAGATCCCGGTACCGTGGTCCGTAGCACCTATATTTGTTGTAATGTTTAATTGTATACATAGTTTAGGTAATCATGTTAAACTACAGGTACCAGAAATTATTTCCCAAGCTAAAGAAAGAATCTGCAGAACGTAAAACAAATTAAGGCGGCTCCGGCAGATATAACAAGTAACAGAAGAGAGCAGGCTACTATATAGGCTAGGATAAGTGTTTTTTTTTTATTTAACAAGTAGCAATATGAGCACAGCGCCGCCACTAACCCTTGATCGGGGCAGAGCGAGATTGTCTTTCGGCATCCCTTGGTTTACCGCGCAGCACGCTCCTACCCTCGCACTCGTCACCTCCTGGCACCTAGAGCGACCGCTGCACCCACTTTACCATAAATTCGTTTCTTAAAAAAACGTCACTTTATCGTCGTAGCGTTTTGGACATATCACGCATCACGTTTTTTATGACAGTGAGAAGAGTAAACATGATTAAACAGACATTACCATAAGAGTAGTTTCCCAATTGTTCGCGTGAAAAATAAACTGGGATAGTGATGAGACGTTTCCTTTTTTTTAGTTAAATATGAATAACTTGCATAATCGACAATCGGCTAAGACATATCTTAAAAGAGACAGGATAGTGATAGATATCTCACTATTTATATACAACAGCCTACTATACACAGAGAAAAGAACATCCTTAAGCAACGGAAAGATGTAACAGCTATAATACACGAAACAAAGAGCTAACAGCTATAACTTCCCAAAATCAAAAACCAAAAAATGCTTTAAACTAGGTATTAAATTGCTTTTAAAATATAAATGTTTACAACCAACTGCCTATGCAAATAACTTCCTTGCAAATGAAGAACCTCAAAGATAAATTAAAGTTTTTTTGGAGCAAATTCGTTCTCTCTATAAACGAATTTATTGATTTAATAAAATAAACTAAATATAAGTACAACAGGGCAGTTTCGTGGGTAAAAAAATATTATTCTAATTAGTCCGTCAGTTAAATTATCAAAAGATATTTGACACGTATAACTTTTTTTTCTTTTGTCAATCAAACAAAAAAATACCAAGATAAAGCGCGTCAAAGTTTGGGTGTGGGGGAGCATGACGTTCCCCGTGACGTCACGCCGTGCGAACGTTTTTCGGGGTACGGCGTGACGCCACAGGGAACTTTAACGGCCTACATCTTCATCATTTTTCTTTCTTTAATTGACAAAAGAAAAAAATACGTGTCCAATATTTTCTGATAATCTAACTGGCGGACTAATTATATTTTTTTAGGACACAAGCCTATTTAAATCCTCATGTGAACTGTATTAAATTATGAATATTGTGAATAGGTATGTGACCTGCTAAAAGTAATTTTTATTACATGGCCAAATATTCTATTCTATTTAATTCTAACAAGGTTATCGAAACCGCGTCTAGAGGTTAAATGCAATAATGCATCAAGAAATTAGTGTTTTTGTAATGTAATGTGTCATGGAAAACATTAAAGTCATTAAACGGTTGTTTACCCGACTGAACCGGGAACGAATTTGAGTCAATCTTATCTGGGTATATTTAGGTTATAAACTACCTGGATGTTATAGTACCTACCTAAAATTAAAGCAAGTGCAGACCTAACTACAAGATGACTACAAGCTTTTGTTTTCCTCTAACAGGGGGTCCCATTCCCTAACAGATATTTTTAGTGCTAACAATCACCAATAGATAGCGCCATAAGTAACAATTTCAAATTAAACAATATAAATATATCAAATTTAAGAGAAATATGGAACTTAAAATAAAAAAAATATATTTTACGAATAAACATCCACACTAACACTAATTATATGCATAATTCTGATTAAAACAATAAACCATTAAAAACAGATTTTCAACATGCCAATTCAAGCTCCGCTCGAGCTTTGGACCTCTCATATTTGTTTACAGTAGCGACACTAGATGGCGCTTGATCTGAAAACTGAGCTTAAGATTGTAGACATTAGCCGAAACTAAGGGGCTACTCTGAAGTCGATCGCCATCCCGCTCACTCAAATACAGCATGGCATGAGAGCGAGAGGGACAGCACGTTACGAACTTCGTTTTCCGGGTTTCATAGTAGCCCCTCTGGTCGAGACACGCATGCCATTATCTTCGAACAATGTACATAAGAAAAGGACGGCATACATAATATCTCACCCCGTCTCCATGATGGTGAACTTCGAGGTACAAGTACAGTAAACAGCACGCGTTTCGTAACAATACAATACATAAATAGGCCAGTAAGTGGACCGTGTATTACATTGACAAGTTTTGATAATTCGAAAGTGCTTGGCTTTTGTTTAGTGAATAAATAATGTCTATTTAACTATTTATAAATAACAAATTTCAGAATGATATATCGTATTTATATTTTTTATATGCATTAAATATAGAATGGATGTCCGAAATGTTAATTACTGTGTGCTGATAAGTATTTAATAATACTGTTATAGAAAATGTAAAAAAAAAATACTTTTATGGAACCACGAGATAAAACGCAGTCGTTATAAATTGAATGATATAATTTGGACGTGGGTAAAATGATTTTCTATGAGTTTGTCGTAACTAGTTGAATCTGTATAAAAAAAAAATAAGAACTGTGCTGAAGAATTTTTTCCTTTTTTCTTCACAGCTTTACTAGTATTGCATGAAAATCCTTAATTTCACTATTAAATAATCTAATCAATTGATTTAATCGTCACACACTTTAAAAAGTATGAGTTTTATTGTCACTTTATTTAAAAAATGGCTAATTTAAAATTTGGCGCGTCGCGGCAAGCGGCGTCGTGGCGCGCGCCGGAGTTTAAATAAAAAGACATTGTAAGTAATATTTGAAAACAGATCATTATAAATGTATTGAATTAGCGATATAATGGACCTAGGTACATATGCCGGCACTAAATGAAACTAAATACCCGGCTCAGTGAGATTCAACTGACCGATCGGATTTCTCTTCCACCCTCCATCCTCGAAAATATCAAAAGCCTACCTATATTGTTTCTGTATGCCCGTAATGACATCTATGCTCAATTTGTGTCATTAACCAACCATGACACTACCTATCAAATTTTCATTATTTTGACAAGATTTTAAGTAGGTACTTTTTGGAGCGTTTTCATGGGCCGACTAAGCTGATTGATTGCAATCAGTTGCCACTATCAAAACTAAGGTAAGTAAGATATTAGTTGACGATAGAGAATTTAATTTTATACCTAACTAGAAGGCGCCCGCAACTTCGTTCACGGAGGAGAAAAAGTCATACATAACCCTTCGTTTTTCCTTCAACGTACCTAGTCGGGTAAAAAGTATCCTATCCGGAGATACACAGCTACTCGTGTACCAAAAATAGTTGAAATCCGTTTAGCCGATTTTGCGTGATAAAGCCACAACGACACATAAAAACATACAAAAAATAAAAAAATAAAAACTTTTTAGTGACCTCCAAATAGTCCGTTACGAAAATATCTTCAATGTACAGAATAGTATAGATGGCGATGACAAAAAGTGTGTAAGAAAATACAAATCGCATCAACCGGGGGCAGAGGGGCTATTCTGAAATTCTATATTCGAAGTTCGTATGGCGCCATCCCTCTCGCTCTCATGTTAAACTGTATTTGAATGAGCGAGTTGGCGCGATACGAACTTTGAATATCGAATTTCAGAGTAGCCCCTCAAGGCAGCATCGTTCAAGGCCACGCGGCGGCGGGCCGGCCGACTTCATATTTACATTTGCGTGATTGGTCGAAATAGTAACACATCGCTATCCCGTTGCAGTCTGTAGTACTCGTCTCACTCAAGCATCGTTTTTTATTGGCGTTTCGGCGCATTAATCTGCACTTATTTTATATTATAAGAAAAGAAAAAGTATGGTTTAGTAGGTTTTTTCTATACTTTGCCAACGAAAAGAAGCACATCATCATCATCAGCCTATACACAATGCCTGCGAGGAATGGGAAAGATTTTATAACCATGCATTCCTGAGGCCACTACGAGATCAAATTCAGCAAAAAAATAAACATAATCTAGTTAAGTCGATTTTTGTACATAAACATTGAATATTTTATTTTTGCTTTCGCTTCTCTATGTAAATTATGCCTTTCAATAAAATGGTAACGATTTGTTATATATACTATGTACACATTTTTCCAAAAAAAGGATGAGTTTAGAGAGTAGTAGCTGTCACTTTGAAGTCTGTCAATAACGACGCGAAACTATGCAACATATGTGGCAACGTCGCGATCAAAAAAGCTTAATGTACTCACAGTACAGTAATCACAATAAATTGTTAACATGAAAATTGATAATATCTTTAAAGCTAAGCCGGAATTGCCTGGGATTCATCATATAAGAGATTTTGCTTGTAATGACTTAAGGAATGCGTGGTTAAAATCTTTCCCATTCCTCGCGGGCACCGTGTATATACGTCCCACTGCTGGGCATAGGCCTCCTCTCTTGGATGAGAGGGAGTGGAATTTAGTCGCCGCGCTGGCCCAATGTGGATTGGAGACTTCACTTCGCCTTTGAATTTCTTCGCAAGTATACAGAAAAGAAGCACTTTATGAAAAATATGCGTTTTTATAAAAATCTGTTCTTCTCTATTGACCCCCGTTTACGGTACCTACTTTTAGTTTACTAGTAGCAGTACTTTTTTATATTCTTATTAGTTTAATATAAATAAGGTAAAATCACAAACGTCACGGTCTAATCGTATTTATAATAGGGTACATGCATGAATTTTTTTAATCTCTTTTCTTAACTACATATCAAAATACCGTAAAAACGATTTCAATATGTGAACTTAAAATTGAAATCGGACAAGAAATACGCATAATATAGGCATTTTAAACTAGTAATTACACAGAGGTTCGATATGCACTGTACATCACAGTGCACTCCGGCCATATAAATAAACTCCATATTAAATTCTGTTTTGCAAGAAAGAAATAGAATGAAATGTTTGATGGCTTATATCTTGGTTATTTTTATAGCTATTCGAAAAAATATTGTTGTCTACTGTTTGTTACATGAATGAGCTTTTAATAAAGCAAAAATATAAATTCATGCATATTCCCTATTGTCGTGAATACGTGAATTGGATACCAACGGCCCGAAATCTTGCTTGTTCTAAATTTTTCTAAGTTTTTTGACTACGAGTATATAAATTATACTATTCTTTTGTTCCAAAATAATAGAACAAATTAATTTATAAACTCAAATAGTACCTAAGTTCGTAACAAACTAATAACTTACTAGCTGTAACTTAAAATAAATATAAATAATGATTATTTATAAACTTGATATCATTTTAGTTCATCTTTCGTGGTTTCAAATCTTAAATTTGGAACTCAGCGGTGAGAGAGTACCTAACATGAATAGGTTTTAATTTGTACTCGATCGGTAAGCGACTAGCGCAGTACGGCGCGGAGCGCGAATTTTGAAATCTGCGAAACTATCTCTTTGTAGTTTAAATAAATTGCATAGTATAAATCATACTGTTTCCTGTGTGTGGTAGTTGAGTAAATTGATAAAACCATATAAGACCAAACTAGAAACAAAAAAGAACTAAAAATTGTTTACGATTTCTGTCATGGTAACTACCATTGCGCAAATTTTATTTTTATTTTAGCCAGTCACAGTACCTACAGCCAACATCCCAATTAAACAGGCTATACTTGAAAACGCACGAATCGAAAAATATTGATATTTGATGTTCTTAAGTAGTTGATTTGATTTGATATGGCTCTGTATGTACCTATTGTGTGTTTATAGTCGCATCAGCCATCACCAGTTTTATTACTGGCGATATCGATACTTAAGAATTTGTCCATCCAAGTATAGTAAAATAATACTGAAGTAAGTATGTCCGACTCCCCCTAAGCACCAAGTCAAACCAAAACAAACTATTCTTTCACGTACGTGGACTCGAAAGCGACGCATGAGGCGCATCACTTTTCTGCGAGACTTACGAATAATAAAAATAGGTAGCCATTTCCAAAACTTCGTTCGCATCGAACCATTCATAAGTTGGGATTAAGCGCCATCTGCCGACCCTGTGATGTCCTAGTTATCGTATCCCCAATTCTTCACTAGATGGCGATAATGTGCGCACGATCTCATTATTGCCATCTGGCGGAGAACCAGGGAAAACAATATAGCCAGTTGTATAGCAAGAGTTAGTGACGTTCAATTTTGTTGTTCGACATTGTGTGTCTGTTCTAGTATAGTAGTCTGTGCTCTAACTAACGCATAGCATCCATAGAAAATTTTGCATCAATTGTTGCATGATATCATTCACTGATTGTCTACCTATAGTCAGCTTTATCGTAATTTAATGAGTATTAATTGCGTCCAGTTAAATGGTCAACGACCTTGCCGAAACGGCTAGAAGCAGTGCTTCCAGAACATCTAGTTAGTTCGATGAAACTTGTAATGAAATCATATCGTACTGTCCAGTTTTAGCTAGGCAAAGAACAAATCGATGGCAAACAGCGCAAACGTAGTAACCGCCAATGGATTCAGTTGGCGCATACTACGTTTCCGCATTTTGCCGTTGAAATGTACGTAAACATAGAATATTGCACAGCAACACTCATCCGCCAATTTGTGCTGCTTTCTAGGAGGTAGCAGGTCGATCAAGCTGGAGAAAGAGATAAAAAGCGTCATCTGGCTCATCCAGAAATCACGCGAAGCTCGGAAGGGTTCGCCTAAAACCTCACCAATGATCACCAAGGGGGAGGGGAGGTCTAAATGTGGACCAAAAATCCTCTCGTGACTTCTGGATGAGCCCTTTTGATTTTACAATCTCAGCCATGATTCCCGTGCGAAGTTCTTATGACGGATTCCAGGGAATTCCATTTAGGGAATAGAGTAGGTAATATTAACTCCCTCCAATCAATTTAACTCAAAAGTTAAATACTAATAAATGTAATCAGTAAAAAAATTAAGTACCTAACAATAGTACCAATAAAAAAACATAATCCCAATATGGTAAAATCGGCTGCTGTCATTTTTCCCCTACGCAGCCCTTAAACTTGTTGGACTTTCCCATAATGACCAATTTGGATGATCATGCTCCTGCATCGATTTTTTTCCATTGCTATGGTTTTTGTTGTAAGGCTGTTTGCTAGTGTCAAGTGGTTCACGCGTTGTCAGAAATTTGGGAGAAACTGGTGTGTAGGACTGCAGAGTGCCATGTCCCCATGGAAGGATAGAATATACTGGGGTTTACTTGAGTAAATGTTAGTATTGACAATAATTAAATAAATATATAATATGTTAATGTTTTCTTTATAATTTTATATTATTTTATACTAACTAACTCTGCCAAAACTTTTATAATATAATATACGAGTCAAAATTTGCTAAGAGAAGTTCAACATTAATTAGAAGATGAACATTAAGTTTAACAAGTTGATCATAGAGGCCAAAACGTTTTAAAGGTCATTCAAAAATATATGGTCTATTGAACCAATCTCCTTACTGCATTGGCATTTGGGGTATCTCATTCAAATTTGAATAACAATTCTGGCGACCAAACGTGGCCAAGTCCTAAGATGCATTAGGGTACTAGTAACATTTTATTAATTCACTTTATTAGACCATGGTCTCGCAGATATATTTCCCTGGATTTGATAGAACTGTAATTTATTGTTGGAGACTCACAAGTCTGACCAAGTATCATATAAATTTAACAAGAAGATTGCCACTAGGTCCTCGCTAAAACATTGAAATATGGAGAGGTTAACATTTATTTGCAGGCTGCAAATAAATGTTAATCTCCTAGCAACAGAGGTTAGCTAAAGTTAGGAAAATAAGGGATGATTTTTGACCTGTGCAATACAAAATAGATATTTGTCAGCCAAGTATTAGGAACCAATATTTAGAGGAGGATCTGCACACCCAACCTGAAGCGCTCTGATGGAAGACAACTTCATGGCACCAATGACTATTCCTAGAGTCTTTGATTGGACCATGTCTAGTATCTTAAGATATGTTTTTCTAGTCCGTTCTATTATAATGGAGCCAAAGTCCAAATGGGATTGTATTAAAACATTTTTGTTTTCTCGATAGGCTTTCAGTATAGGCTTTTGGCTCATAGTTTATCTTGGATCTTAATCAATTAATTTCTAGGTATATTTAGGTAAATATATGTATCTAATATATTAATAAAATCTGTTTTTAATTATTGCTTCAGTATTGTACTATATCACATGAAATGGTACTACACAGCCTGTATTGGTCAAGGTAATCACAATAACTGGTTTTCTAACCTTGAGAAATGTTATTATGCTTGTTTACATGCAAACTCCTAACTCTTATAAAAGTTATGCATACTGTCCATCCCATCTGGTATTTTAGAAGAATAAACATGTGTAATTATTATGTCAATGCACTAATATGTATATATATACTATGTACACATTAACAGTAATAAAATGATATTCCATAAAATACTCTATTGGATTAAAATCGATTGGAATAAACATAGTAGACAATGAGTAAAAGTATAGAATAGAATAAAATATTGGTTTATTTCAGTCTGTTCCTATATGAGTACATAACATACTATTCAAAGAGTTCTATAGTTAGTGTTTAAAAATTGTATAAAGTATTTAGTAAAAAAAAGGTAATTTATTAACTGACACTGCTACATCTATATTGAACTATTTATCGTCTTTTTAGAACTGAGGAATTCATTAAATGTTACCCGGTTTCACCTGTACTTTCAGTTTGTGTGTACTTACTAATCGCAATGTAAATATTTTATTTTACGCGTAGCACGGAATTAGTAATTAACATACATACCTTAAGAAAATCAGTGAATATCAGGGTTGCAACTCCGGTACCATATCACGATATTTCACTTTTAACGACATGCAATATTAAAAATAAAGTCACTAATATGTACAAGTTAAATTATTGAGCAAGTTTAATTATTTACTTTCCCTGAACAACACCGCTGTCATACAAAAACCAGCCTTGATTGGTTGGTGGATTTATGCATCATGTCAAGCCAATCCAATCAATTGAGGTTGAAAGTCTGAGGGCCTACTACGAAACCCGAAAACGAAGTTCGTAACGTGCTGTCCCTCTCGCTCTCATGTTATACTGTATTTGCGCCATACGAACTTCGTTTTTCGAATTTCAGAGTAGCCCCTCTGAGTGCAGAAAATTTCACTATTTTGGCTAAGCAAATGATTGTTTTTTTTTTTTAAATATAAAGTGAATCCTAAAATCGCTTAATCATAAAGACCATTTTAAGCTGACAGCTATACATTGATCATAAGGGACTGACACACTGACTGACATAAAAGTTGGCAGTGTCGTATTTTTTTTAGTGATGAGAGCAAGACTAAACTCATTTATAATCTGACGGTTCCCATTTTGATTAGTCTTCTCTCCCCTCGAGTCTACTCTGAAATTCGAATTTTGTATGGCATCATCTCGCTCACTCATATATAGTTTAACATGAGAGCCAGAGGGATGGCACGTTACAAACTTCGAGATTTGGAGTAACCCTTCGTTTTCAAATAAGTACAAATCCTTGCCATTATAAAATAAATTAAATTTGTACCACTGAAAATCCACAACATGGCCTGAGCGCCTACTCTGAAATCCGAAAAACGAAGTTCGTATGGCGCCATCCCGCTCACTCAAATACATCATAACATGAGAGCGGGAGGAACAGCACGTTACGAACTTCGATTTTTGTGTTTCGGAGTAACCCCTCTGGGCCGTAAAACAACTTATCGGTAAATTAACAGTTTCTTAAAAACATGAATGTTTCAATGGACTTCCTCAATCATGTACTGAGATTGATAGTTGCATTTGATCGTATTTCTTCTTAGAGCAGTAAACCACAGCCAGGGGGGCAGAAGATGGCACGCCGTCATCAAATTCATCAACGAAGTATTTTTTGATGCACTTAAAGCGCGAGGCAAGATAAATACGTATTGCTCGAGCACAAAACAGGTAATAAGGCGCGCGGATACTTTCAACCGTTTTGACAGTTCATATAAGGAACTAATTTGATCTGTCAGTCAAGTACCCTATTAGGCAATTATTGATAGCCTCTCTCTCGGTCAACGGCTTAAGAGATTTGATGCGCACTATATTAGTTGGGTAGGTACTTATCTTGGTACTTTTCGGTTTTAATCGGCAAAGTTCGTATTTCCGCAACCGCATAGCACTCTAATTATAGTCTTAGATGATTGGTAGTCATCAACCGTGCGTTTTGCTAGAAATTTCCTGCCTCGCACGACTGAACTGTGAAATAAATAGTCGCCGGCAGTAATTCCTGACCGATACGACTATCAAACCATCAAGAAAAGAGTGCACTCCAACCCTGACCACTATTCCCTATCCGTATAGAGTTTGGCCAGAGAAACATGATTTACATATTAAAAAAGGTGTCAAATTATAAAACCTGCTTCGTTTCTATGCATTCCGTATTGCCAGGTCATGATTTTTTCAAATTTGCCGCATATTTTAAATGTCATGTTTCGCTTGCCAAACTCTACAGAATGAATAGGGACAATCCGCTTTTAAAAAACAGGGGTTTAGATTAAATTGTTATGAAATATATACATCGATCCCAAATATAAGACTAAAATTTTAAAACCTTAACACTATTAGCACTTATAAATTCATTGAAATAAAACAATTTAACGGATTATATCGCGTATATTATCTCATTTTAGTTCCCGACGTTTCGGAAGCTTTCCAGCTTTCCATGGTCACGGGAGGACTGAGAAAAGATGTATTTTCCTCTGTCAAAGTTACAATTTGTGCAAACTACCCATTTTTTGAAAAAACACAAATAAAGGTGTACATACATGCCAGATGGGCCTAAGCTGTAAAGACAGTTACACATGTGCCAGAAGGGCTTAATTATTTTATTCTAATAATTTACCCAGCAGCATTTCACAAATGAGGCGTACTGAGGAGAAAAGAAACGCTGCAAAGAAAAACTCCCAGGCTACCTCATTACTAATTATAATATTTAAAAAACAGAGACTATTAAACTACTTTTAAACAGATAAGATATTTTACACCGTTCGGAAATTAAGGTTTTGCAGTCCTGTGTCTCGCTTGTTCCTTGATGAGATGTTCCTTGATGATATAATCCGTTAAATTGATTTATTTCAATGAGTAATAATCGCGGAAATAGAAGAAAATATTACTTATAAATTCATTAAATATTCCATTAAATCATCATTAAAAGTTCAAAATCGTATCTGTTCACCCTAGTTGACGGTAAATAAACGCATTATAAGAATATTTTACATGCGATGTAACTATTAAATCAAGCCATATTAAGTATTTCTGTTTTTATTTGTCTATCCTACGAAATGTCTGGCAGATATGAGATAGTGAACAATGCTGCTTCAATCAATCAATGGTTGTCTTCTCACACCTCTCTGGTGTGGGGATGCCATAACAGGGCAGAGCCCTTTTTGGCGGTTTTCTTCCCCGCCCTTTACAACGGGCGTGTCTCTAGTGCCATAACTGGCTTGGCTTCAGTGTCGCAGGGAGGCCTATGTTCTCGGTCTTGTCGGGAACGACTTGACTGGGATTAAGCCTCTTCTGCGGCTTGTTTTGGTCGGGTTCAACTTGGTGATGTTGATGTTGCGTGTTGGCCTGTCTGCGGCGTTGCGGACGGTGGCCTCTCAGCGGCTTTGTGGTTTCCTGGATTTACAGGGGACTCTGCTGGTGGTATGAGCTCTCTCGGCAGAGCTCGATACCGCTTGTCCGGGGGACGGGTGTGAAGCGGCGCAATTCCCACCAGCGATGGGATGGTGGAGTTGTCTGCACGACGAAACATGGCACCGGTGCGCTGTCCGATGAAGTCGTCCAGTCCTTGCCACTTTAGGTCGCGGCTTATCAGGTCGTTGCGCATGTAGCGCGGGGCCGCGACTATGGTGCGCAGGGCTTGGGTCTCCTGCGCACACAGCCTCTTTTTGCTGGTTTCCGATGTTAAGGCGTACCATGCGGGTGCCGCGTATGTGAGACGGGACCGCAGGTACGTCTTATATATCCCCAACTTGGTGCGGATGGGGAGGCTGCTGGCTAGGACTGGACGGAGTAGTGTGCGTGCTAACTTCGTCCGTCGTGCGGTGGCTTCTGCGTGTTGCGTCATTGTGAGTCCCCTGTCGATGGTGATTCCCAGGTACTTTACGGTGTGCTGCCAGGGTATCTCTTGTCCAAGCATCTGGAGGGGGGGCTGCATACATCTGCCGGTCACTATGGCCTGCGTCTTCGCCACGTTGGCCGACAACCGCCAACGGGCTAGTCATTCTGGCACGACGTCAAGTGAGCGCTGGAGCTTCTTTGCCGCGAGCTTGGGATTCATGGACGTCGCGTACAGCGCCGCGTCGTCCGCATAGAGGCCCAGCTTGACGTCGCCCAGTACCGGAAAGTCGTCGGTATATCGGGCGTAGCAGGCCGGTGACAAACAGCTTCCCTGCGGGACGCCCGCGAGGATCGGGCGCTCCGTTGAAGTGGCGTCTTCCACCGCCACTTGGAATCTCCGCTCGGACCACACGCCGAGGAGCTGGGGACGTCGACAGTTTATACAGCAGGCCCTCGTGCCATACCCTGTCGAACGCCTTCTCCATGTCGAGGAGTGCTGCGACGGTGACCTCCTTCCTATTCATGGCGTTAGCCATGTGTTGCAGCACTCTCGTTAGCTGCAGAGTTGTAGAGTGACCAGCGCGAAATCCAAACTGCTCTTCTCTGGGCTCGATGTGGGGCTGGAGCTGGTTCAGCAGGAGTCGTTCGAACACCTTGGAGATGGTGCTCAGTAGGGTGATCGGGCGGTAGCTCTCCGGTTTCCTAGGATTTTTCCCCCCTTTCGGCAGCATTATCACTCGGCCAAGTTTCCAGGATGACGGGAAGTGTCCGGAGCGCAGGATCCCGTTGAACAGGCGCGTCACCGCTGCGATTGCTCGCGGCGGCATGTGGTGGAGCGCCCTGTTCGGGATCTCATCGGCGCCCGGTGCCTTTCTTGGCTTTGCGCGTCTGAGTGTTCGCTGGACTTGGCCGGGAGTGAAAAAGATGGGATCTTCTTCCACCTCGATCGGTGCCGCGAAGTAGCTCTCAAGGTGTGTCTCTACTGCTGATACGTGCTCCACATCGTCAGTTGGATTCGGCTGGAATTGCCTCTTAAGGCAGTTGGCGAAGAGTTCCGCCCTGTCCTCCGCCTTGTACCTCGGGAGACTGTCTTCATCTTGTAGTGGGAGTGTGGCCGTGGGCGTCATGCCGAGACTTCGGCAGAGACGATGGACAGCGGGCATGTCCTCGTCGATGGACGCCAGGTGGCTCTTCCAGGACTCTGCAGCGTGGCTTGTCAGCTCCTCCTTCACTCTCTCGACTAGTGCGTTAAGCGACGTCTTTAGAGTGGGGCATCGGGTTCTCTGCCACTCCAGCCTCATTCGGCGTTTGTGCGCTATAAGCTCCTGGATCCTCGCAGGTAGGGGTTTGCGCCTCTCACTGGTTGGAACGGTGTGCGCAGCAGTGTTGAGCGCCGATTGGATGGTGGAGGTGATGCTGGCGGTGGCGTGCTCGACGTCTTCTGCTGTTGAGACCGGCATGGTGTGGGATTGCTCCTCCATGGCCGCCGAGAAGGTCTCCCAGCAGATCCGTCGACCCGGTGGTTTCATGGGTGTTAGTGTCGGCAAGTCTCTGATGACGAGTAGGACCGGGCGGTGGTCCGACGGGAGGTCTGGAAGGGCCTCGTGCGTCATCATGACGTTCACGTTCTTGTGGACCGTGAAGTCTAGTACATCTCTGGAGTTGTAGGAGCTGAAGTAGTGTGTCGGATCTTGAGGTCCGGAGATGTCAAAATCATGGTCCACGGCTGCCTGTGCTAGCTGCTGTCCCGCACAGTTCGTGGTTGTCGCGTTCCAGTTAGGGTGCTTCGCGTTGAAGTCCCCCGCCAGGATGGTCGGCATGGGGGACTGCAGGAGCTGACACACGTTTGATACGAAGTTGCCTGGCGGTCCGGGGGGGCGGTATATGGCGAAGAGTCGAATGTCGTGGCCCGTGATTTCAAGTTCGACGCCCAACGCGTAGATGGACGTGTGTTGCGTGTATGGGACTTGTTGATGGACTATTCTTCTCTTCACCAATACCGCGAGGCCTCTTTATGCAATCCCTTGAGGGGAGACTTCGTCTCGGCGGTAAACGACGTAGCCGCTCACTTTCAAAGGAACGCCCTCTCTCAGGTGTGTTTCGCTGACCAGCATGATATCGACCTCCTGCTCCATGAGGAAGTTGCGGAGCAGGCCGAGTTTGCCGGTCAGCGATTGGGCGTTCCAGTAAACCACTCTCAAACCGTTACGGTGCTAGTTGAATGTTAGGCTTGAGGGCAGTGGCGGCTTGTAAGACGGCGCTTGTGACGGCGGGGTCCTGGGAGGCGGCGAGGCTCAGCAGCTGAGTGATTAGCGTCAGCATGTCGGCGGCGGCATTTGGCGCCGCTTTCTGCCCTGCCGGTTTGTGTGCGCAGCGTTGGTTGATGTTGTCGGTTGCGCAGGTGGAAACTGTGCTGCGGGCTTCTTCTTCTTGTTTTTGTTTTTCTTTTTCTTTGTGATGTTTCTCTCGGTCGCCTTTGATTCGGCTCGAGCCGAGGGCGGACCCCTGGGTTAGGGGTCGTTAGCCCGGGCCATCAGATTCGATGGCGCCGACTCAGCCACCGTGGGCACCTCCATGGCCGGGGCGGGCGGGCTTCGTTAGCGCGTAGGGGCCTGCCTTCTTATTCCTAGCCTCCCTACGGAACACTTGGCAGCCAGTGTGGTTGGCCGGGTGTGGGCCCCCGCAGTTTGCGCAGGTGGCCGGCGTTTCTCTGAGTTGGCTGCAGTCCTTGGCTTTGTGCGGGCCTGCGCAGCGCACGCAGCGAGGTGGTCGGTGGCAGCCTTCCGAAGAGTGCCGGAACCCCTGGCAGTTGTGGCACTGGGGCGGGCCTCTTTTGCTCCTCCAAGCTTCTATCTTCACGCCGGGCATGTTGAGCAGCTTTGCTATCCCATATATTCCGCTGCTCTGCGCCGCCGTGGTGTTAAGTTGCGTGAAATATACGCAGCCGGGCAGCCCGTTGCGTGTGACGATGGGTTGTATATATTGCACGTCATAGCCCTTCTTGTGGAGGGCTAGCTTAATTTCTTCCGGTGGCGTCTGGATGGGCAGCCCTCTGATGGCCACCTTCATCTTCTGGGCTTGCACGGAGTTGTAGACGTGGAAGGGGGCCTCCGCCTGACCCACCTCATCTTGGAGGTTGATGAGGAAGGCCTGGACGATGCGGAATTCTTCATCCGTTTTGGGCGAAAAATGCACCCCTTCCCCCGCGGGAGCGGCGTTGGGTGGGTGGCCATGCTTTTCGGGCAGGGTGCCAAAGTGCTTGGTCCAGTTCGACATCTTTTCGACCAAGATGACCCTGTATTTTGTTTTTTTTTGTTCTTCAGTTTGTTGTTGTTGAGGTTGCTGTAGGTTTGGTGCAGGCTTGGCGGCGGGCCCCTTAGGCGTAGGTCGCTTTGGGGCTGTTATTTTTGCTGCTGCGACGTAGCTTGTTGCTTTGGGTGGCGGCGGCGGTTGTTCGGCGGAGGCGATTTTTTCCGTCGGTAGATGTGAACCGACGTTTTCTCTACTACCGACGGAATTGTGCGGCTTTTTCGGGGGCGAGGGTGGTCGCTTGAGAATAGCGTAGAAGACTTCTACATCGCGATACACGGAGAGTTATTTGCAAACACGAATTGAATCTCTTGAAAAGAATTAGTCTAAATTTGTTTCTGAACACCGAGAGATATTGAAAGTTACAAGCAATACTGATGAAAAAAGAATTTAAAGGAGCTTTACAATAATGTCCAAGATCTCTATTTGGAATTCAAAACTATTCTGTTGGAGCAATCCAAAAAAACACAAACTGTTGCCTTACCTGTACCTCAAATAATCACACAAAGTAAACTACCACCAATAAATCTTCCCTCATTCTCTGGAGATTATCAATCAATGTTCACTCACTACACCTGTCACTTACTACTATTTACAATTACACACTGCATTGTCACTTCAACTTAAGCTCGTTTATTAACAACATTGACAAGTCTCTTATATATCCTACGGAGACACAACGTTAGCGCGATTCAGCAAGTGGTTCAACGCCATATAGCGACTAATTGGGTCCCTAACCAAAACGGATACGTTAAACAGCTCTAAATATATTTTTAAGAACTGTACTCGAAATTATAATTTTGAACGCACCCTGCCCTGATTGCAACGAGAGAGGTTACTACGAAACCCGAAAAATTAAGTTCGTAACGTGCTGTCCCTCTCGCTCTCATGTCATGCTGTATTTGAGTGAGCGGAATGGCGCTATACGAACTTCGTTTTTCAGGTTTCAGAGTAGCCCTCTGTGTTTGTCACTCAGTGTTGCCAGACACCCCGTTTTTGCGCTTTATACACCGCGTTTTTGCCACTGGCACCACTATCCGCGTTAAGCCAGGCGCGGCTCACTCCGCGATTTACGTTCGTCGCTACAAGTACGTGCCGGCGGCGGCCCCTCCAGAGGGCCCTATTCAGTGGCTGCCACGCTCTGCCTCGGAACGCACGCACGCGCACGCTAGACGCTCTCGCTTTCTGGATTTACGTCGCAATTGAACGTGCCGCATTCGTGTATAGACGTAATGTTAATGTGTAAAGACGGACTCTTTGGGAAGATTATGAGGTAACTGGTGCTTAAATGATAAAAAATTAAGCTAAAAAATATTGTATCGCAGCGGGTTGCGGGAACAATGACTTGACAGTCACTTTATTATAATAAAAAAGATATTGTAGGTACCTACTTCCATATTAAACACAGAATTAATCATGTAGGCAATACTCAGAACAATTTTATCTAGTTTTATGTAATTTTTAATCAATTATTTGCTGACATTTTGTGTATTTAAATTCTAGTGTAGTAAGTAGGTAGGTATACAGGGTATACATACTTACGGGTAGGTCCTACCAGCACTGTTAAAAAAAGCTGTTCAAGCAAGCTGGCAACATGATATAATAGCAGCGTTCCACATTTATTTAGTTATTTCCTTCACGTTTCTATTATGACTGTTTATAATAAATTATCATGTTCACGTTAAAGTATCGGTAAATGGTATTTGATTTTCTCAAAATACCTATAGTACCTAAGTACAAATTACTTTTCGCATATCCAGTAGGTATGTGTGCGCTTTCTTCTCCTAAAGTACTTAACAGGTTTTTTTATGATATAGGAGGCAAACGATCAGACGGATCGCCTGATGGTAAGCGATCACTGTCGCCCAAAGACACTTGCATCACAGGAGGAGTCACAAGTGCGTTGCCGGCCTTTCAGGTGGGAGTACGCTCTTTTCTTGAAGGCTTGAAGGTTGCATCGGTCCGGAAATGCTGCAGGCGGCAATTTATTCCACAGTTCAGTCGTGCGAGGCAGGACATTTCTAGAAAAACGCACAGTTGTGGACTGTCAACCATATAAGTGGTGAGGGTGGAAATGTTGTCGCGTAGGACGATGGCAGAAAGGTGCAGCTGGGTTCAACCCGAACAATTCCTCGGAGCACTCCCCGTTATACATGCGATAGAATATGCAGAGCGAGGCCACAACTCTACGCAGAGCCAAGGAGTCAAGCTGATCTGAAATACGCTGGCAACCGAACGATACGAGTCGCTCTCCGTTGAATGCGGTCTAGAGGGAGAAGCTGGTACTTGGGTGCCCCAGCCCACAGATGACAACAGTATTCCATGTGTGGGCGGACCTGCGCCTTGTAAAGCTGTAGGAGGTGGGCCGCAAATACTGTCTCGATCTTTTGAGCACGCCGAGCTTCTTAGAGGCAAATTACCCTCTAGTAGCCGCGGAATTGGACTTCACTCGATACATCGACGCCAAGGATTCCGATAGTGGCTGTGGCAGTTAGGGGAGTATTCTCAAAACGAGGTGATGCAACAAACGTAGACTTTTTAGCGGTGAAAGCGCAAACCTGTGTCTTTGTAGGGTTAAAACGGACTACATTAAGTCGACCCTATTCTGAAACTTCTTTTAGGGAAGTTTCAACTTCAGACACAAGTATGTTACGGCCCTCGATGACGTTACCTCGAGAAATATTGGCGCGGCCGGTGTAGGAGGCATCACCCGTGCTATCATCCGCATAACAGTGAATGCCACAAATTTGCAACATATCGTTATGATAAAGTTTTCACTATTTTCACGGTTGCCTCTGTTCATAAACTTTATCTCCAAGGAGTCGAGTCTACTCTATAAAAGAATTAACATTTGTTCAACAACTTTCAAGATTTATGTAAATAATTTATTGTTTTTGATTTTGTCAAACAAACTCAATGTTATTTTTAATGCACGCTATTGTAACCTATTGACGACTTATTCATAGTATATTCGAAGTATTCATAATACGTTGCTTGCTCGAAAATCTCAAATCACTAAATAATATAAAACAAAGTCTCCCGTCGCGTCTGTCTGTCTGTATGTATGTTCACGATAAACTCGGAAACTACACGGCCAATTTCGATGCGATTTTCACTAATGTGCAGCTTGATTCTTCAGTAAGGCTTTATGTATTTTATATCTATGTATTAACAACCGTTCCGTTCAAATCACTAATTATTATAAAACGAAACCCCTGTCGCGTCTGCCTGTCTCTTGTCTTTTTATTATTTTAGAGATAAATAATAAAATAATGTATGAAGAATATACATTTATTGCTCTCTATATTGAATGCAAGAAATAAATAGGCAATACATTATAATTTTATTTTTATTCGTTGACAGCCCTCACCATCGGCGACGCGGCGAGTGAGCCAATTTATTTTCACCGTTGGTACAAAGCCTTAACGTTCCGTTTGACTTGCGCTGGAGTCGACGACGTCAGTGTCATAAATCATATTGTTTTTGCTAAGAAAAAAGCGGCTTTTGTAAATATCAAAGTAGTGAGCCTTCTGTACTTGTACTATTATCTATTCTGTGCTTAAGTAAACGTGGATCCGGTTTTTTGTAAATATACACATTTTATTTAAACGTAACATTAAAAAAAATGTGTATATTTTTTACTTGATCGTAGAAAAAGGTGGTAAATTCAAAACATCGAACGAACGAAACAATCGAACGCTTCGAAGGCATCGGAAGCACTAGTTGTACCACTGACACCTGCGCGCTACCGTAAAGTGAATGTTGAGGAAGCGGATGAAGATATCGGGGACATTTTTTCATTTTAATAGTGAACATATATTTTTAAAGGAATTTATTATGATTATTCTTCGGCTTTCCAACATGCCAAAACAAATCTATGAACAAATTCAAATAGTTTATTCTGCAACACAAGGGCACTTTTACACGTCTGAATCTATGGCATTTCCCAAGAGGAGACCACTGTTGAGAAGAAAGCCGAAACAAAATCAACAGTCACGTATTCCGCATTTTCATTAAAAAATCCGCGGTTTGAAAGCGCAGCTGCCGCTTTTTGGGTTTCGGCATCTGGTAACACTACTGTCACTGTCATACAACTTAACTGACAACTGACAGTCTATCGACTACAATTGGTGATTTTTTGTTTATTGCGCAATATAACATAAGCCAAAAACAAACAAAAACACCAGCAGTTCAACAAACAAAAATCACCAAGTAAATCCGAGATGAGTACTACTCCCTTCATGGACAAGCTGCGATCGTTCCTGGGGATCATCCAAGAGCCACCGAGAAACGATTTTCGTAATCCGATTTGGGGTGACGACGATGATGACGACGGCGACGAGCTGTACTCTAGAGCCCACCTGGACGCGTACGGTGGCCGCGACGGCTTGGACGTGTTCGCCGACCCGCGCGACCTGCAGCGCGACATCGCCCAACAGATGCACGACATGTTCCAAGCATTCGGCTCCATCTTCGGGGAAATGAAAACATTCATACACGACTTTGACACTGAGCGCATCGACTCGTTCACGAACACCCCAATGATTCAGCCGCCTTCAGAGCCTGAGAAATTTGACAGCAACAACATCAGAGACTATTACCTTAAGCCGGGCTACCATAACCACAGGCATCTCCGTGAGAAAGAAGATGTTGACTTGGATGGCAAAATTTCCTCCCATGATATAGCAGGCTTGTTGAAACAGAGGGATGGAGATGGCAAGCCCCCTGCAACTCATTTTAATAGTGATCTTGTGCCTGGAAGGTCATTCTGTCGTACTATTATTACTACCAGTGTAACTAAACCAGATGGTTCAAGGGAGACTAAAAGAATTGTCAAAGATGGTAATGCAGTGGTGGAAGAAACAATCACTACTACGGAACCTAATCCAAGTGGGCTCAATGTGGCAATGAACTCATTTTCTCCCTCTAACTACAGCAACATCTTCTCTATTTTTAAAAATTTTTACTAGTATTTGACAAAAATATTTCATCTCTAGTTCCTTAAACATTAGCATTGTAAGAGTTCCATCTGTTAGACCTTTCCTTTATTTTATGCAGAAAGTACAAGAATGTCATAGATGAGATTATGTGAGGTTTTATTCATTCCCTTAAAAACATCTAAAAACAATGATAAAGTTACTCCAAACACAAAACTATTACAGATGATCTTGATAAATCCATTGGCACAGAGTTTCAGGTTTATTCTGTTGATTTTTTTGGGATACAATTAGATAATGAATAATGAAATCAATTTAAATCATAATTAAAATTCCTTCTCGACTAGATAATAATATTAAAAAATCTAGTGATAATTAAGACTTGTGTGAATTATCATACATTATATACTTACTTTCAATAAATCATGACTGAAAAAATACTTGTTTCCTTTGCCCAAATCAAACAATATAAACATTCCTTTATTTTATTTTTACATAATAAATACAATTAAATAGAGAGCTTTAATACAAAATGGCAATGTAATTATAAATATTACAAACATTTCAATTAGCCACCCTTTAGGCACCTTCATAACCATAAGCATAACATAATTGGCTCTATTCATAGCTTGCATATACTTTTAATTAATTCCTATACCATACTTTCAAACCTTTTGTCTTCTTTCTAACAATTGTGATAATATTCAAAATTCTAATTAATCAAAGCTGTCTAGTCCGTAGATCAACCTCTTTATATAAAGGTAAATATGTGCTGCGGCACAGCCATTTTACAAATACAAATACAAAATTCTTTATTCCATAAAATACACTTTGTACATAGTCTTAGGTGATGGGGCCACCCGGTAGGCAAAAAAAGCCTGTGTTGGGTGGCACCGCTCTTCCTTAAGGTTACATGATTTGAAGAACTTAACTTTTATTTATTTTAAAATTTTAATTTTAAATTAATGGATTTAAAGTTGACCTATATTTTGAGCATAGGTATCATGTTACATCTGAGACGTTACTCCAAAACTTAAAAATCGAAGTTCGTAACGTGCTGTCCCTCTCGCTCTCATGTTATGCTGTATTTGAGTGAGCTAGACGGCACAAACGAATTTTTTTTTTCGGATTTCGGAGTAGCCCTTCAGTCCATTAGCCTTATTAACTGTCATTTATCTGGTCTGGTTTAATTTTAAATTTAAAATATAATTAATAATTGATTGAGTTGGCCATTTTGATTTAGTTAGGCTGGTAGGGTCCAGCGGGTGGGCGGGGCGCGCTAGTCGGTGCAGTAGCAGGCGTCGCGGGTGTTGCTGCGTAGCCACGTCAGGTAGCGGTTGACGCGCGTGTACACGCCGGGCCGGTCAGGCCGCGCGCAGCCCTCGCCCCACGACACTATGCCTGCAAAATGTCACAGCTTATGATGTCATTATGATATGAAATTGCATACAGTTTTGTCCTATGAGGCAGCAGGATAACCTCAACTTGATAAATGATGACTGAAGGTTATAAAAGAAATAAGACTTGATGGTAGGTAAGCTGTTAGTAAATAATGCTACTAAAGCCTTTCAGACTAGAAATTATGTAATATATCTAAAAGCCCAAGGTTAGATAATGCTTGTTTGTAATAATCTTATATAAAGACATATGGTTATTAGATATATATTACTAGCTTCTGCTCGCGACTTCGTCCGCCTTAAATTCATTTATCGCGACTAAGGGTATTTTTCCAGGATAAAAAGTAGCCTATGTCCTTCCCCGGGACTCAAACTATCTCCATACCAAATTTCATCAGCATCGGTTCAGCGGTTTAAGCGTGAAGAGGTAACAGACAGACAGACACACTTACGCATTTATAATATTAGTATGGATGTATAACGTTCGCAATTATAGCGAAATAGGGAACTACGAAAGATAATTCCTATAATCAATTAATTAACGATACCGTTTTTATAAAACGCCACGTGACTTACTGACCACCTTCCTTCCGTTCGGCCATCTCATTTCTTTATTAGATTAACCGCCGTTTTTCCCCATTCTCTTAAAATGTACTGAGGACACTAAATGAGGAAACGTTTCTAAAGAAATAAAATCAATTGACTCGAGGGTTTATCTACGTCAACGATTTCCACAAAACGTCATGCATTGTAACTACGAGTAAGTATATGAGAAAATTTAAATTCTTTTTAGGGTTCCGTAGGCAAAATCAAATCGGAAGCCTTATATTTTCCTTATATCCGTCCGTTGGTATGTCATAGGCATTTCCCTCTAAAACTACAAGTCGTATAAATTTGGACTAGGTGTAGGTGTCTTGTACGAACCGCTTAACTCAGTTTCATAGTTAAATAAGAAAAAATAATATTTCTTGAGATTTTTATAAGTACATGTAGTTGTAACCGGAACAGAAAAAAAAAATCCGCAAATGTCAATGTGTGGCGCATATTTCATCAGTTCTTCTAAAAAGACTTAGACATTTCTAAAGAAAATATTGATTGAGTGAATATTTTAGGAAATAATCGCTCCGAAAGTAGCATAAATTGAGCCTCTATTTTCTAAACAGTACTTACCTATATCCAAAATATATATGAAAAAAAATCACAAACATAAAGCTTAGTAAATACTTTCCACGAAAATTATTTTCAACATGATTAGATGCACCGTTTTTATGAGTTGCCAAAAAACTGCGCTTCTCAGCAAAAGGACGTAAAGCCCGTGGAGAAACGTCTTTTGCTAGTGCACTTTTTCATATGGCATTTTTTCATCTGTAGTGCACTTTTTGTATGAACGGATGCGGAACCCTACACTGAGCATGGTGGCTCTTGACTCTTGGCCGGTTTTTTTCTGGTTGTTACATTTTATGCTTGCTTGTGGCCTTCCCGTCGTCGGTTGCACGTCCGTTTTGCGGAATTCTGGCAACCGCACCCGGTAATGTGGAACGCAGCAACGCATACATGTAAACGTCCTGGTGGATCTGTTAGCTCAGCGACCTGGCAGACGTCGCGCTTTCCCTCGGGATCGTTATACGACAAGTGTGAGCACTAACCGACTTCCTGCATGGTGTTGGTGTCGCTGTTGAGGATGTGCAGCGGGCCGCCCGAGTCGCCCTGGCAGGCGTCACGCCCACCCTCGGGTTCGCCGGCGCATAGCATGTTGTCTGTGATGCGTTGCTTATACGCTGTCTGGCGGCACTCCGTGTTTGATATTATAGGCACGTACACCTGCAATGACCAAAAAGTTTAGGGACTAAAGAGCTGCCAACCATGCTTGTCATTGTTTTTTTTAATCTTTTAAAGTTATTTTTTAATAACCCGGTTACGTTAAGTCCCAGTTACAGACACCAGACGCCATAAATACCAGGTGCAAACTAAACACTTTTAACAGGTGACTTAGATTAGGATAAGTGAAAATTAGTACGAAACCCTCGGCAGTGCTCTTAATCTGGACCGTGGGAAGGCAGAATTATACCTACGCTTTGCGCGCCGCCGGCGGTACGTGAGCTAGTTGGTCGCCACACGCGCTCACGACCGGACGCCGTCACTCGCACAATAAAAGTTACGACTATAGAAATGACTTCGTCACGCAAAAATTCGGTGCACAGCAGTGTTGTGGAATGCAATAATAATAAAACTAATAGACACTTATGCTTTTTTACTCTGCCAACAGATGATGAAAGGTTACTAAGTTACCTACTTAATCAAATACATCTTTTTCTACTTCGAAGAACTTATTGTATAATCTGCGCCCTCGGTTCGCGAGTCAGACTCGCACTTGGTCAACTTTAGTAAATTTATGTTGTATTCCAGATTGACATAAACTTAGATAGCATGAAAGTGTAAGGGGGGCCATCTATTGTTTACATAGAGAAAGGAGAAATGTATTCAGTCGTTCTACACGCGTTGCCCCATTACCTCCTGCAGGGAGTTGGACACCGAGCCACCCTCAGACGTGGTGCCCCAGCCGGAGGCCAGACCGGAGTGGTTGCTGTAGGAGAGGCCGGGGCTGGCGAGGCACACGGGCCGCAGCCCCACCTCCTCCTCCTCGTCGTTGCCCTCCTCGCCCGAGCTCTCGGCCTCGCTGCGAACGCGCTTCAAGGCTTTGCTCAGGTCCACCTATGAAAACACGTGCGTTGCTTATTATGTAAATGACCATAGGTAGTTTAGTAGGTGGCATAGGTATTTATTCTCTGTGTCTAATCTACTCAGTTTTTGTATGTGCAATCTTAAAGCCTTAATTTGATTGTAACCGCCAATTATTTCTTTGAAATAATATATGTAAAAAGCTAGTCATTGTGAACACTATTTCACACAAAAGGCGAACAAGTAAGTGATACGGCAGTATAAGGTAACAAGGATTTGTTAGTTGTAGAAGTGTTGCGCCTTTTTTGCATTCAGTATAGGACTGTAGACGATCTTTAGATCGTGTCAGAGAAAACTACATCAGTACTTACTGTACATCTATACTCCTGATCAATATACATCTCGTAGTTTTTGAGTAAAAGGCCTGTGACATACGGACGGACGGACGGACAGACGATCGGAAGAAACTATAAGGGTTTCGTTTTGCCGTTTTGGCTAGGGAACCCTAAAAATGGACTTCTTCTTTTTTTTTTTTGTATGTTATATATCAACTTATATTTGAATGCGTTTGTCTCATATCATTGCTTGTAAAAGTACTCTGTTATCACTTACAAGCAGATCTTCAAATTTATTATGGCGACTTCGTCAACGCACGAGAAAAAAATGTAACCCTCCTTTTTTCTTGAGCATAATCGGATAAAAACAATCCTAAAACCATCTGTAGATGACCAGCTACGCATGTACCAAAAAAAATTGAAATCCGTTTAGCAGTTTTGGCGTGTCAAAGAATCAACAACGATATATACAAACATACAAACCTCCAAACTTTTTTTTTCGATTCAAGACTTATTTTTTGAAAATATCTTCAACGTACCTACAAACATTTCATTTTTACAACTTTATAAGGCCACAGCGGCTAATACAGGGGGTATCAAAATCAACGACCAACACCGCGGCATTTTCAAATACGCATTTTATAAGCAAACTGTTCGATTTCCTAAAAAATATACTTGACACGAACTAGGTTTAATTTAGTTGAACAACGCGATGTCGTTGTGGTACGTGCCGGAGTTGCAGCGAATGTGGCGGATGATGGCATTGATGGCCTGCACTTTGCGGTCGATGGTCGTAATTCGTGTGTACGGCTATAATTGAGTAGAAGATATCGTTACCCTCTGGTCGAGCTTCAACAACGCGATGTCGTTGTCGTAGGTGCCGGGGATGTAGCGCAGATGGCGGATGATAACCTGCACCTTGCGGTTGATGGTCGTCGTTCGTGTGTGCGGCTATAATTCAGTAGAAGATATCGTTACCCTCTGGTCGAGCTTCAACAACGCGATATCGTTGTCGTAGGTAGCGGGGTTGTAGCGCAGGTGGCGTATGAAGGCCTGCACCTTGCGGTTGATGGTCGTCGTTAGTGTGTGCGGCTATAATTCAATAGAAGATATCGTTACCCTCTGGTCGAGCTTCAACAACGCGATGTCGTTGTCGTAGGTGCCGGGGTTGTAGCGTAGATGGCGGATGATGGCCTGCACCTTGAGGTTGATGGTCGTCGTTCGTGTGTGCGTCTATAATTCAGTAGAAGATATCGTCACCCTCTGGTCGAGCTTCAACAACGCGATATCGTTGTCGTAGGTAGCGGGGATGTAGCGCAGATGGCGTATGAAGGCTTGCACCTTGCGGTTGATGGTCGTCGTTAGTGTGTGCGGCTATAATTCAATAGAAGATATCGTTACCCTCTGGTCGAGCTTCAACAACGCGATGTCGTTGTCGTAGGTGCCGGGGTTGTAGCGTAGATGGCGGATGATGGCCTGCACCTTGCGGTTGATGGTCGTCGTTCGTGTGTGCGGCTATAATTCAGTAGAAGATATCGTCACCCTCTGGTCGAGCTTCAACAACGCGATATCGTTGTCGTAGGTAGCGGGGTTGTAGCGCAGGTGGCGTATGAAGGCTTGCACCTTGCGGTTGATGGTCGTCGTTAGTGTGTGCGGCTATAATTCAATAGAAGATATCGTTACCCTCTGGTCGAGCTTCAACAACGCGATGTCGTTGTCGTAGGTGCCGGGGTTGTAGCGTAGATGGCGGATGATGGCCTGCACCTTGCGGTTGATGGTCGTCGTTCGTGTGTGCGGCTATAATTCAGTAGAAGATATCGTTAACCTCTGGTGGAGCTTCAACAACGCGATATCGTTGTCGTAGGTAGCGGAGTTGTAGCGCAGGTGGCGTATGAAGGCTTGCACCTTGCGGTTGATGGTCGTCGTTAGTGTGTGCGGCTATAATTCAATAGAAGATATCGTTACCCTCTGGTCGAGCTTCAACAACGCGATGTCGTTGTCGTAGGTGCCGGGGTTGTAGCGTAGATGGCGGATGATGGCCTGCACCTTGCGGTTGATGGTCGTCGTTCGTGTGTGCGGCTATAATTCAGTAGAAGATATCGTCACCCTCTGGTCGAGCTTCAACAACGCGATATCGTTGTCGTAGGTAGCGGGGTTGTAGCGCAGATGGCGTATGAAGGCTTGCACCTTGCGGTTGATGGTCGTCGTTAGTGTGTGCGGCTATAATTCAATAGAAGATATCGTTACCCTCTGGTCGAGCTTCAACAACGCGATGTCGTTGTCGTAGGTGCCGGGGTTGTAGCGTAGATGGCGGATGATGGCCTGCACCTTGCGGTTGATGGTCGTCGTTCGTGTGTGCGGCTATAATTCAGTAGAAGATATCGTCACCCTCTGGTCGAGCTTCAACAACGCGATATCGTTGTCGTAGGTAGCGGGGTTGTAGCGCAGGTGGCGTATGAAGGCTTGCACCTTGCGGTTGATGGTCGTCATTCGTGTGTGCGGCTAGAATTCAGTAGAAGATATCGTTACCCTCTGGTCGAGCTTCAACAACGCGATGTCGTTGTCGTAGGTGCCGGGGTTGTAGCGTAGGTGGCGGATGATAGCCTGCACCTTGCGGTCGATCGTCTTCGTCTCGTTGGCCACGGACCGATCGTGCTCTAGCAGACGCACTGTTATTTTCTCCTTACGGAATCTAAAAGCAATGTAAGTTTTGGCGAGATAGCGTAATGAACTTTATACTGAAATTAAATAGATACAGTCTGGCTGTGGCTGGAGGTTGTACAAATACTAGATTTTCCACGGCATATCATAAAACTGATAAACTGATTGATTCTCCAATCAGGGGGATTAATTACTGTACAAATTACACAGTTCTTGTTCTTAATTTATTTTAAACTAGCTACTGCCCGCGACTTCGTCCGCCTTAAATTCGTTTATCGCGGATGAGGGCATTTTTCCGGGATAAAAAGTAGCCTATGTCCTTCCCCGGGACTCAAACTATCTCCATACCAAATTTCATCCAAATCGGTTCAGCGGTTTAAGCGTGAAGAGGTAACATACAGACAGACAGACAGACAGACACACTTTCGCATTTATAATATTAGTATGGATGTTAAATTATCATTACAATATTTAATATTATGAAAGCGTTATGGTGACTTTGGTTGGTTTGCATTTATATTATTATTCGGTTTTTTCAAAGTTTCACAATCACATTTTGTTGTAGTAAGTATGGAGCGAAAAGAAGTATTTTTGTTTAATTTTTGAAGTCAGCACAATATGGCTTTACCGAACTTATGGAAATGTTGTCAATTTCTATATGTGGGAGACTAGACCACGAGGACAGAGACTTCAAAGATATTATTTTGCACGATACGTTGAGTCGCGGTCAGTTATTTTTGCCCTTAGATAAAAGCTTACCCGCTGGTGCAGTGCGCGGCGGTCATCACGTAAAAGTCGTTGATGAGGGACCCGCCGCAGTAGAAGCGGCCATTGTACATCAGCGCTGCCATCCATGGCAGCTCCAACTTCTTGGTCTCGTAACCGCCCACGATGCGTCGCCGGGTGTGAGGCACGCCGCATTCTGAAATTCAAATCAACATCAAAAAGTAGGTACCTAGGGCAACGGGCGACAGCCACCCTAATTCCACAAGTAAATATCAAAGGTAACCAAAACAGTCTCCATCGCCCAGAAGTCAGAAGACATTTTAGAGTCTGTCGGGCAACTCTCCGTGACTTAGCTTGTCGCCCGACATAGCCTCACCCGTCTTTCTCTCACTGTATTGAAAGGAAAGAGACGAACAATCTTTGTCGCACGACAAAGACTCGAGTATCACAGTTGTGCTATAGGTACGGGATTTAGGTCCGGCTCGTAGGTTAGTCTAAGATAATATTTATTATTTAACTTACGGCAAGACGGGCAGTCATCCGGAGGGTCTTGCGTGGGCCTCAGAGTAGTTGTTGTGGTGGAAGCTCCCAGGATACTGTTTATCCAATCAATGAATCCTTTCTCTCCCTCTTTTGGTGGTTCGGTGGGATGGCAGCTCGCTATGCCCACTAAGCATACCACGAGGAACCAACGCATTGTAAACTCTGAAACAAAACTCTGTGTAGAAATTATACTCCAGTCATTTTACGGACCGCTACTAATAATTATGAAATGGAAATAATTTATAATTGCTGAGTAACGCTGTGTAAAAGGTACATCTTAATTCTAGTAATTAATTATGTAGATACGTTGCCAATAAAATATGAGTCAATTAAATATTTAATAAAAAATATTATTTAAGTTAAAAAATACATATGAATAGTTTTTGTTCTTTATATTGATAAATTAATATTTGCTCTATGATAGGGGTCGTCTTTTGAGTCGGAAGAGTCAAAAATTACAATTTACAAAATTTCAAAGTTTTTAAAGAGCCACAAAAGCAATTCTTGGTAACAATAAACAGTACTTTTTGATTAAAAAAAAACTAATCTGTAGAGCCGCAGCTTCACATCCAAAGCGCCGCAGGTTGCCGACCCCTGCTCTATGACAGAAGATGAACGCCATAATTATAAACGCTTCATTAATATTTTTACCCGACTGCGCGACGCAAAGGAGTGGTAATGTGTTTATCAGTCTATGTATATATGTATTTATGTATGTATGTTTGTTCCTATCTGGCACTCTATAGACCAAACGCGTAGACTGATTTTGATGATTCTTACGTCAATCGATTTGTCTTAACTGTCCGAATGTCACTGAAGACATGAAAATGATGAAACCTCAAAATGGCGATAATGAGACGCCATATTGTAAAAAAGAAAAAAATGAAACTCGACGTACTATATCGAGTGGGGTATCAATGAATAGGTATTTAAAAATCATTATTAGGTTTCTTCATCATTTTTAGTTTAGAATTACCAGTTAGGAACTATAGCGATTTAAAGTTGGTTAGCAAGCCGTTCTCACTAAATTTTCATTTCATTGTATTGTAATAAATCTGACCCATTTTTGTGAAGATTTGCGTCGATCTAGTTTTCTTATGGGTCCCGACTGATTAAAATCGCTATGTTCCACATTAGAATTTATTATTTCTTTTATGTGAGTTATTTATTGATCATGAATCATAAAACATTTCCATTCTAACTTAACAAGGGTAGGTACTGGACTTGTTTTTTTCTTTTTAGTTTTTTTAAGCAGTCGGGTTTTTTGTTTTTTACATACTTATTACTAATTGTTTCTGTCAACTTAGGACAGATATCAGGAAAGCCATTACATTTAGTGTATATTTTTGAACTGAAAACTGGCCAAATGCATGTCGGACCATGCTCAGTGTAGGGTTCCGCAGCCGTTCATACAAAAAGATGCAATGCAGATGAAAAAAACATACCATATGAAAAAGTGCATCTGCAAAAGAGCGTATCACCACAGCACTTACGTCCGTTTGCTGAGAAGCGCAGTTTTGTGGCAATAACTCAATAACAGTACATCATCTCATATAAACCTCAAAATGTTTTTAAAAGAACTGTCGAACATTGATATTTGCTGTGGTAACGTGACATGAAATGGCACCGACGACAAAATAAGATTCTAAGTACTGTATAGATTGAGTAGAAAAGCAGTTACTTAAGTAAATTGAGAAGAAACTGAAATATGCAGTTATTTTATTCACTTATTAGTGTTTTCTTTTTGATTATTTAAGGTAAAAAAGGATTTTTTTGTGCAATTCCATTTATAATTGATTATACTTTAAAATATTGTTATACTTGTAAAGAAAAAAATATACTATTATTTTTGATATGAAATAAATTGCGTTTTTTTAATACTCATTTCATATAACTACTTCCGGGGCGAAATTTTGATGGACTCATGAATATAGTGTCTTAGAATATGTTACTCAGTACAAGTTATCTACTGAGTCGACGCCTCGAGATGGCTTACCGAAGCAGAGGCAAACCGAAGATGAGATGGCGGGATGACCTGGACGCATTTCAGGAGGCGTGGCAGGAACATGCACTCCACCGGGACGAGTGGCGAAAAAGAGGAGAGGCCTTTGCCCAGCAGTGGGATGGGACATACATAAAGGCTAATACAATTAAACTAAAGATATCATGCTATTATGAATTAATGTTTTGTGAAACCGTGAAATGACTGGAGTGTTGTAAACTAAGAATCAGTTTACCTACACCATCTAGAAACAGCCGAGTCGGAAGAAATATCATCCTCATGGTTAAAGGTCCCTGGGTGGTAGGTATTACCTACTAGAATTACAGTATAAAAGTTGAGGCGGGTTCTTTCAGGTTCGTTTTAGCCATTAAATATGTATTAATTAGGTAGGTAAATGTTTTAATCATTGAAATAAAACAATTTAACGGATTATATCGCGTATATTATCTCAATTTAGTTTCCGACGTTTCGGAAGCTTTTCAGCTTTCCATGGTCACGGGTGGACTGAGAAAAGATGTACATACATGCCAGATAGGCCTAAGCTTTAAAGACAGTTACACATGTGCCAGAAGGGCTTAATTGTTTTATTTTAATAATTTACCAAGCAGCATTTCACAAATGAGGCGTACTAAGGAGAAAAGAAACGCTGTAAAGAAAAACTCCAAGGCTATCTCATTACTAATTATATTATTTAAAAAAAAACAGAGACTATTAAACTACTTTTTAAACAGATAACATATTTTACACCGTTCGGAAATTAAGGTTTTGCAGTCCTGTGTCTCGCTTGTTCCTTGATGAGATGTAATACAGGATCCCAAGCTGGTGGTAGCGACAATCCATTCTCTCTATTGAAATTAGGATGCTTTTTAATCTCAATAGCCTCGCGTAGCATTCTGGGAAAATATCTTTTTTCTTTGGAAAGGAAGTAATGAAAAATGTCCCTTAGCCTGGGCCAGGCTAAGGGACATTTTTCATAGTCTCATTCGGCATGAAAATTGAATGCTTGCTACTAATTTAAGGCTCTATTTATACGAACGTTAGACTGAGTATAAAGACACCTAATGTTTTTGAAAGTTTTGTTCCTTGTTAATCGAATGCTTTCAATTTGGCGAGATGTTGGAAAGGACTCGGGTCAAGCACCGGCACCGGCGCCGGCGCGGTACCGCTACGCTACCATCCGCGTCATTTGCATACTTACTTACCGCTGACTGACGGACCTGTTTTGACCTCGGTCATCACGTGGTCATGTTTGCATTTTGTTGTTTAAGGATAGTTGATAGTAAGGTATTTTCGCGTTTTTAAACCGATTCAGTAACGATAGGTGACACTTAATAAAAGTAGCAGTTACGACACCTAGGCTCTTTCTCTAAGCAAACAAGGTTTTTGTATGGTATAGTAAACATATAACAGGTAAAATTGTATGTTTTATACTTATAACAGATTTCTGAGCGTAAAATATCCAATGTAACACCCGAAACAAAATAAAAATAAACATTTTTCAAAAGTAAGTAGACTTTACTTGAACTACCAGAAAATCAAACCCGGGACCTCCGGCACTAAATAATGTATGTTTAAAAAACCGGCCAAGTGAGAACCCAACTCTCACAAGCTGAGAGCGAGTGAAGGATTCAGTACCATAGTACGAAAAAACATCGAAAACTCGTCACTCCTTTGGTCCCCTACATTCTTAACTTTTTTTATATATTTTTTTTTGTTTTAGCGACTATAGTAACGCACATTATGTGAAAATTTCAAGTGGATAAGTATTTGTCACGGTTGAAAAGGTATTCATATTAAATTTGGTAAAAAGCGCCTAAAAACATGTACCTACCTATTACGGTTCAAGAGTTAGAGCAGTGTGAAACACAGACAGTGTAAGCCCACTAGGCTTACTAATAGGACTAAGAGGGTTCCGTTGGTATCCTTTGGGTATGGAAACCTAAGAAATATAAAAGTAGTGAGTAAGTACTACAAGGGGAGTTTTAAAAATTCCCGCAATTAAGTACTTAGGTACCTACATATGACATGAAACTACAGTAGTCGTTTTCTTTAAAGTAATTCGAACCAGCGATTCAAAGCTACACTTTTTAAGAGCAGTAGTCGCAACATGACTCCTGCGAACCGGTGCATTGTCAGTCAACAACAACACACCCTTTGATTCCGTTTCCCCCTTTTTTAGGGTTCCGTACGTCAAAAGGAAAAAACGGAACCCTTTTAAAGGGTCATATGTTATCCAAAACATTGATTTAAACTTACACGATCTTCACTCATTATCACAACACAAAGCAATTGAAATCAAGAAACACCGAAATTTCAACCGGGAAGATGGTTTCAAGCTTTCATCTTCGTGGAATCCAGTAATTAGTAAATAAATGTAAGCAACATCATATAATATCTGATAAATCGCCTGACGTCGTGAGTGTAGTGTGTCGGTCTAGTGACGGTAGTGTTCAACCTAATAATAAACATCAAGCGCGGGTAGATCGAAAAACTCGCGCGGCTAGTAGACGTTGATTTCGCCACTCCAGTTTCCTTCGAGACCATGGACGTAACGCGACGTCCGAAACGTCGAAGAATTACCAACGAAAGGTAATTAAATAAATCATATTTATACGCGATTAAGCCCCGTTTTGTTGTGTTGTCATATGTTATCCGTCTGTCCGTATTGTCTGTCAACACCCTTTTTCTCAGGAACACTTGGAGGTAATAAGTTGAAATGAAATTAACATCAAATACTTATGTCCGCGGTCCCTTAAAGCTGTAAAAGAATCAAGCTTCTAAGTCAACGCAATTCAAAGATAAAGTCATTACAAAAGACGTTTCCATACAAATTGCCATCCTTGGGCAACCTATAGGGTACCTTCCAGTTGTCCTAGAAATTTGTTATGAAGGTACGAGTAGCTCTTTTTAGCACAATTCACGAAATAAATCTGAAAATCTTAAATTTTAATGTGTCTATGTCAGCAACCAATATGAAATGACCCCACACCGTGTATGATTTCTTAGGAGTAGGGATCTGCTTACACAGGATTTTAGTAGATACGGCCGTTTTGAGCGTATATTTTGTACGGAACCCTCGGCGCGCGAATGCCACTCGCACCAGTTGGTCTAGCACAACACTCCGCGCCTACGCTTGTCGCGCGACATAGCCTCATCCGTCTTTATCTCGTATGGTATTGAAAGGAAAGAGACAGACAATCTTTGTCGGCCGACACAGAGTCGCGTATCACAATTGCGCTAGAGGTGCTGGCCGGATTTTCTTTACAGGCTCCACGTACCTAGTCTTTGTTAATAGTAGTCGTATAGTATTGCTTAATATGTCCGAGTTATGGTAACACCCTTGTCCTTGAGGTAGAATTCCTTTTAAATTGGTTCTGAAAAAAAATTGCCGTCAGCTTTCCGGCTGATTCTTATAGGTACCCAGAACTTCCTCGGAGGTGGTGCACCCTTCTTATGCTACTGCATAGACTCTTGTTTCGATCAGGTTCAAAATTATGAACCCAAGTCTCATCTCCAATCGCAATTCGTTCCAATATGTGGGTAGGATTGTCACTGCGCAGATTCAAAAATTGCTTTGATGCTTCAACTAGGTAGATGCATTTGCAGCAGTTTGAGAATACTCGGTACCCACCTAGCACTCACTTTCGTCATGCCAAGAAGGTCTTGTAGGATCCTCTTAATCTATATCCGATCCGATACATCAACTAATGCAGCTATATGTTTTATTTTAAGTCGAGCATCTTCTAGTACAAGTTCTTTCAATTTTTTGTACGATATCCCAAGATGTGACTGTAATCGGCCTTCCTGGGTGAGGGTCACCTTCAATTGACTCTCTGCCATATTTGAAGAGGCTAAGCCACTTGTAAATCATGTTTTCAGGAGGGCCCTGGTTCTCGCAAACGTGTATCATTGCATATATTAAAAATTGCGAAGGTTTTCCTTGCTTCCAAGTGAATTTTATCACGGCACGATATTCAATTTGCTCCATCCACGTTTATTCCGAAATAATTTGTTTGCAGGTTGGATATGTTTAAAACAAATAACGGTTTTAGATTTTCATTTAACTGTTTTTTTCTAAGATGTTCTCAAACTAGATAATCAAAAAGGTTTTGTACAATTTTACCTCTTGCTTCATTTTGCGAAATATTGGACCTCCCCTCGTATTATTGATTTATTTTCATTTAATTAGAAGAATCGGATTAGAAAATTTTCGGCTTTAACTTTAGTTACACGTATCTGATCGGAAAAAGGAATGAAACTCTTTACATTAGAATTGACCCCCACCCAAACATGTAACATATCTGAGGTAGCTTGATGATAATAAGCTCTGTATAATCTCTCATACAACGTGTGTGCTACTTGAGCAACGACATTGACCTAGTCCCTCTAACTAAAGCCATGTCCACTGTCCAGTGCGGCGTCTCCCGCTTGGTATGCGCGCACGCACGCTGGCTCCCGTAGAGAGCTGTATTTTCCTGTTCCCCTATACTGCACTAAACGGAAAAGAAAGTTGCACTCGTTTAGGCTTTATACGAACTAGGCCGATAAGGACGATGTAGACTGACAGATCTAGGTAAACTGAACCGGCCTACTGCTCCAACACCAGTAAATAAATAAACAAGAGGTAACTATATCTAAATATACTTGTAGGTATTAAATGTTTTTATGAATAAATGCATAGTAAAAACTTCGAAGCATATATTCCAATTGTGAGGTAAACGTCGCAATATTTGACACACTAATTCCAATAATTCACATTCTGTTACTCACCTCTTGTGCTCTGGGTTAAGGTTGGAGATGCCAAATAATGAGCAATAATCGTGCACTGGGATGTTACTTACTAATTTTCGTTGAAGCACTGATACATTGTAAAAATCCCAATAGTGTCACAGATTCATTTAAAAATATCTAGTTCAACTTAAATAAACTATACAAATCCTTAAAAGTGGGAATGGATGATTGGATTCATCGCTAGCTGGATATAGCTTATGATATTATTATTCCTTAATCACTCAGTCGTACAAACCAAAACATTGGGAGGACTTGACTGAAATGAACCTATTATGTAAGAAGAGGTAATGACATATTCAGTGGTTTTGACCTTAAGCATTTAAAACAAAATTGTTTTCCAATTGTTTATTTTAACGTCTGCAACGTAACTATCTAGTTAGTAATTTGGGCGCATTGGTATAATTACGAGTATGTTTAGACAGAAAATTGATTACTATGTAGTAGATAAATCTATTTAAATATATATGCATTTGTTTGCTTTCAGGTCAGGACTGACTGGTGGGGTGAGAACTGGAATCCCGTTAAATATTGCTCATTTTTAATTTAAGTAAAAAACTGCATTTAGCCCGATAATCCAAACTTAGAGATAAATAATAGTACCGAACATATAAAACAAACTGCATGAGCTGTAAAATATCCTTATTACTATATAATAATGATTAAATGTATTGATAATCAAGAAAGTTAACCGTATTTTTTAAGCGATATTATTGATATTTATGTTCTTGACTCCATTTAAAATGATCTAACTTTTGCCTTAAATTATATATTGTGACTAGTTTCTATAATATACTCGTTTCTCACTTTCTGTTCTATAAAAATCAGTACAATAATTAATTTACACTCACTTTGATCTTCTCTTAAAACAAAACACTCTTGAAATCGACTCGCACTTTCAAGCTAACGGTTCATTTGAAAAAGAAACGCAATGGCGCAACACGCTCCTCGCGATTCCGTGGCCACACTGAACGGACCAAGGAAACCGCTGTCCACTTTCACTGGTCCTGGCAACACTCCCAAATGTGCCGCAGAACCGCCCGCACGCAGTTATATGCCGCTTCAACAGCCACCATGCATTCCATACGCTGATACACCGCAAATTAACTACAACTATTATCTTTTTAATGGTACCTATAATTGTAGCATTCATGAGAATCATGAGGGATTCAAATGGGTTTTCAGCGACATGCAAGAGTTTTGTTTGTTGCGTAATGAATGATAACAAAGTGCTTTTTAATAACGATTGTTAGTGGAATCGATGTTAAGCGCGATGTAGTCATGAGGATGATTATTTTAAGCACTCACGTTTCGTTATATCATTATTAGGACCCTTGGCATGAGCTATCTGCCAATCATATGCACATGGATTATTTTGATGGCACTTAAGGTAAATGTCCCAGAACACGACACTGTCCCTTTTATTGGAGGTGCAGAACAGGGTGTCAATTATTGGATGTCAAATATTGGGCTGTATACCTTACGAGTGAAGTAATTATCTATATCAGTTCTATAAAACACACACGAATACTCGCTAGCAAGACTTCTTCAAACCTAAGTGCTCAGTAGGACCACCCTCATTATTTACCATCAGCCTCTAGCAGTCTATACTCCTGGATATAGGTATCGAGTCTCTCACCAGGTAGATCAAATGGTGATATCCTGGGCCTCTCCTTCTTGTAACCGCCTCAGTGATACGGTCTACCGCCAACAATATATACTTATAATCCGACCCGTTCTAGCAACTCAGCAAATGCAAGAGAGACGAATATTGAATACTTTATCTAGGCATACATTAAAGTACTGGTCTTACTGTTCTGGAGTGGGGATGTAACCAATACAATATAGGTTTATGGGTATTCGTACACACGAATGTGAATTATTGCCACCAATATACGTGACTCTACAAATGCGATTACGATTATCGGTTACCAACACAGTTGTTCCATTGAAATATTGGGGACCTGCGCGTCGTGATAAAGGCGGCATTTCAGATCATATGCGAATTGGTCTTTTCTAGGGTTTCATACTATCTCTATACTAAACTTCATCTACTGATAATAATTCAAATTCAAATTATATTTATTTTCGTTTCGGATAACATGATCCATAGTATTGTAAGTAATTAATAATAATGTGAGTAGTAATGCACATGTTACTGATAATAATTTGATTCCTTCTGATAACTCAATTAATGAAAGTTGTAATGCAGATGTCAGTCTGATCTGAATACTTCAGCTCATAATATACCTGCCAGCAATATTGACTTATCATTGCCAAATAAATGTGATTCAGAAGTATACAAATCAAGGAGTGGTCTAAATGCCCAAAAATCTAAGTATTTATCTGAAAATGTTACTGCTACAAATATGTAAAGAATTAAAAATCCTTCTTTACCTGTAATTAAAAAACAGATGCATTTGGACAATTGAGATTGAAGTTTTGATAATATTGAACATTAGGTTGGTTTTACAGTATTTCTTTTTATACCACATTAATAGACCCGACTAAGCTGCGTGGAGAGCTTGCTCTCGAGCAACCCACGTAAAACTGGCCGTGCAAGAAGCATTCCCCCCTAAGATCTATTCCTATTGTTTTCAGTGACTGACTCTGAGACTTATTGATCGTCATCGCGAAACAGACCTTAAGGGGGAGCTGCAGCCTTTTAAATTCAAAAGGGTATTCCGAGGTTATAAATGGTATCCGGGGTATGTACATAGATTCACCTTGAGCACCGCCAGTAATTACGATGGTTTCTATAACGTTTTTATTTAAGGCTTTCACACGCAGCCTGGATTCCTTGTACAACTTCGGCTGATTGAAATTTCGCAGCAACATTACTCGAGCACCAACCTTTAAGGTTAAGTGCATTAAAAACTCTAAGCGATAGTTTATGGCATCATCCGTGTTGACTACAGATCGAGTCTACAGACTTGCATTCGTATTTATTTATTTATTTATTTATTATACAGAATTAGCACTAACAGTTGAACCTTACGTGCTAATTGTTAGTTGTTGGAAGAATACATCATTACTTAATTTAAACTAGGTAATTTACATTATTGCTTATTAATACATTATTGCATTTGATTGCTTATATAAATAAATTTAATTGGATTGAAATACGGCATTTTTACGAATTTACATAGCTAATAACATACAATAAGATTTATTTTTTTATATACAGTATAACACATAATCACATAATTCTACAAGTAAAAAATAAAAATAAAACATGGCACAGATTTTGAATACATTACAAATTGCTTGTAGCGTTAATTATGTAAGTAGGTAAGTACTCATTCTTGGACACTGCTCGGGGTAACTATCGTTTCCAAGTAGCGAGTTGATGTATTCTGAACCTTAGAACGACTTCAATAAATGTTATTAATAACGGAAGCCTGGTCGTTCTTAGTTCTCAGAATCGCTCGTTCACACAACCACTCCATGGACTTGCTGTGTAGATTTTGAACATCTGGGTAAATTTGAGAGATTAGGTCGTCAACGTCCGCACAACTCAGGCAAGATCCGATGGAATTGTAATCCTTCCCTCAGTTTTGGGATATTCTCCATTTCCTATTTTAAGAATCGAAGAATTCTCCAGCGCAAATATCGCTATTAAGGTGCACTCGGTATATTGCTCTTATGGTTGAGTTTTTTGATTATAGGCCAAAGATTTGAAGCCTTAATGCAAGTTTTAACTTCATCAGCTCGAGTTCCCCTCGGAAATACTAAGTCTGACGAAAGTCTCCAGCTAACAACATAGTGACTCCAACCATCATAACTTCGTTCCCTCTAATATCTTTCAAAGTTCTATTCAGCGCTTCACAACACCCTTTATGCGTCATTGTACTTTCGTCCCAGACTGTTACCCCCTTATTTCACTCCTTTCAGGGATGAATTTCCAAAAATGCTGAAATTAGTTTTGTTAGTTATAAATAAACGTAACGCCATCCAGTTACACAAACAGGAATGTTTTTTTTTTGTATTTATAAAACATACTTTTGTAACAACATGTTTATCATTCAGAGATGATCGCAAGTCCAAAATGTACAACGGGCTATTATCCGGCTATATTAAGAAATACTCTTATTTGTATGATACGTCATATACGAAAGGTGTGTTCTTTGATTAATCGTGAAGGTAGTATTACTGTTGCTAGGTTACCAATTGTTTATTATTATTTAGCATGAAAATGTCACAATGAACAAAAGGTCATATTTTACCGTTTATTGTTAAAAAAAAACCCTTTTATGAATGAATACCCTCAAAAGTTGTAGCCTATGTCCGATTCTGATATCAAAGCTATATTACTGCAGAATTTTACGCAAATCTGTTATGTAGTTTTTGCGTACCAGCGTAACTTACGACTTCGTCGGCCTTATATTCATTCCTCGCGGATAAGGGCATTTTCCGGGATAAAAAATAGCCTATGTCCTTCCCCTGGACTCAAACTATTTCCATACCAAATTGCATTCCAATCGGTGAAGCGGTTTAAGCGTGAAGAGGTAACAGACAGACAGACAGACAGATAGACAGACAGACAGAC